>JAGDQO010000434.1:1425627-2851254 GCA_018342035.1 Solanum appendiculatum | reverse complement strand
TACTGTCGGCGAGCCATATCCTAAATTTAATAGGCTAAAACTTTGGTGGATAAATTGATCAGTTTTAATGAGTATCTGAGGTTATGATAATGTGTTCCGATTAGATATTTTTTATTCAATTCTTTTTTGAAATTTTTATGTGTGTTCTCAAGTGTCCATTATGTAGATAAGTTTAACTATATAAAATATGTCACCTTCTTTAATTAT
This sequence comes from Solanum appendiculatum, assembly GCA_018342035.1. Taxonomy (NCBI): domain Eukaryota; kingdom Viridiplantae; phylum Streptophyta; class Magnoliopsida; order Solanales; family Solanaceae; genus Solanum; species Solanum appendiculatum. The sequence continues at coordinate 2,851,047 of JAGDQO010000434.1, read as the reverse complement.
ACATAATACATATTATCTTCAATTGGAACATGTCTAAAGTTTTACGAGGTATCGAGGCTAATCCATATAATTAAAGGAGGTGACATATTTTAAGTCGTTAAAATTATCCACGTAATAGATACTTGAGAACACAAACAATTTTTTTTTTCAAAACTTCAATCGAAAATATATAATAAAGAATCTCATCATGTATTTAGGTAACTCGATCGAAATACTGGCATGCTTAATAAGAGACTAACGATATGTATTTTTTCGTCATATATATAGAAATCATTGGATTCATAGTTGCTGAACCTCCTTAAACTAAGGGGTGTTTCTTCGTCGAAAAATTACATTATTTAGTTAGAAATTTAATTTCATGTACAAATATTATATTTTGACTTTTTTTTTATAATTTTTTTACGAGTATCTATTTATTTATTTTTTATATTTTAACATTCTTCAGTAAAATGTCTAACTCCGCTACCAAAGTCCCAAAAAGTGCTATATAAAGGCAAGGAAGCCTGATTTTAATAAGTACTTCTTTGCTTTTGCTATTGCTATTTGCTAAAAGAGGATGGGTTTGAGGGGTAAATTAGTTGCTCATTTTCTGGTGATGCAGAAATTATTTAGTTTGAATTTTTATGATAGAAAAGAAAGAGAATTTTTTATTATTTAAATTTTCGTGTTATTAATGTTAAGATAAGAATTCTTATAATTATAAATTGAACTATTATCAGTATTAATATTGTTACAATTTGTCTGTGTAGGTGAGAATGAAATTTCTTGTTTATTTTGTCATTTTTCGTTCACTCGAATTTCTTTGGTTTCATTGATTTTGTTCGGATCGTACCTTACGACACAATCCAAATTGAGTCTCTATTTATTTTTACTTGTTTATTATATGAAGAATAAATTTCTATTTACTTGTCCTATTGTTATAACATACCAAGAAAAAAAAGAATTTATTTTTTATGTTTTGCCTTTAGTATTAATCACTTTTTTCAAATCATTTTCAAATTCATTAAGGGGCCGTTTGGTTACTGGATAAGGGCAAAGTTAATACATGAATAACTTGGTTATTCATGTATTAATTTTTATACCATGTTTGGTTTGTAAATAGAATCAAAGTTATCCTTGTGTTAGTTTTATACAATGTTTGGTTATATTTTTGTAATTCTACATAACTAATACTCACATAAATATCGAAAACCGAAAAACCGAACCGAACCAAATTAATTCGGTTTTTCGGTGTCGGTTTTTCGGTTCGATATTCGGTGTCAGGGTAAGAAAAATTCGGTGCACCGAAAAACTGAAATTTTATTAACTAAATTTAAAATAATATTTTAATTTTATTAATTATATACTTGGTAACTTGTGTTTGTGAGTTGTGACTCCTATTGTTTTTTATTTGAATGAAGTTGAATATTAAGGCATTTTTAACTTTGTATTGTTTTAACTTTTAAATTTCAAGTGTTGAGTTCTTGGTTTAAATTGTTGGCTGCTATTACAAAGAGTGTTTGTTGAAACAAAAAATCGGAAAGAGAAAAAAAAACTTCTTTAGTTCTTTGTTGGAAACTTTAACTATTAAATATTTTAATTGATTATTTCGAGTTTTCAACTTTTATCTTTAGTTAAACGTTTTGATAATTTAATTTTCACTTTATTTTTTATTTGCTTGCACCGAAAAATCGTTTTAAAAACACCGAATTAAACCGAACTGAAGTTTAAAAAACCGAACCGAACCGAACCGAAATATTTTGGTTTGGTATTTGGTACACATTTTTTCAAAACCGAACACCGAACCGAAATTTAAGAAAACCGAACCGAAGAACCGAATGCCCACCCCTAGTTGATAGGTTTTAAAATATTGTATAAAAGTTATTTATGTATTAATTTTATACGGTGTTTGGTTGGTAGGTTTAAAATGTTGTATAAAAATTATTCCTGCATTAGTTTTATACAATGTTTGGTTGTGTGTTAGTGAATCCACATAATTAATACTTACATAACTTATGAGGAAATCTATGTATAATTTTATGCAGGGTAGAAGGTGGAATAAGTTATGTGGGTATTAGTTATACATGGATTATATAATATATTTACATATTTACCCTTATTAATTAACTTTTAATTTTTTTTAATTATGTGTGCTTTTAAAAAAATTACTATTTATTTTTGTCTTGATAGTTGCTTAATTATTTTTAGTTTCTTTGCTTTATTTTTTATTAATTATTTTCTTTGGCGATAAGATAGTGCCGGTTAATTGTAATTAGTTCTTTACTTAGTTTCTTTGCTTTATTTTTTATTAATTTTTCTTTGGCGATAAGATAGTGCCGGTTAATTGTAATTAGTTCTTTACTTAGTTTCTTTGCTTTATTTTTTATTAATTATTTTCTTTGGCGATAAGATAGTGCCTGTTAATTGTAATTAGTTCTTTACTTAGTTTCTTTGCTTTATTTTTTATTAATTATTTTCTTTGGCGATAAGATAGTGCCGGTTAATTGTAATTAATTCTTTACTTAGTTTCTTTGCAACGCACGGCCAATACATGTATTATAATATTTTTAGTTATTTCTTATTTACTTAATTACTTATCCTATTCAATACAAATTACTTAACTGCTTTTAGTTATTTGTTATTTACTTTAGTGTTTTTAGCTATTGACATTTATTTAAATTTAATGTGTTATTAAGATAGTTGTTTATTTTAATGGATATAATAAATATTAGCTCGCTAAACATTTTTGGAATTAAGAAATAAAAATTAGTTTACTGTATTGTAATTTGTACATAACTAAATCATGTATAACTAATACCTATATAATTAAACCATGCATAATTAATACCTGCATAACTAAACCCTGCATAACTAATACCTGCATAACTAATACCTGCATAACTAAACCCTGCATAACTAATACCTGCATAACTAAACCCTGCATAACTAAACCCTACATAACTAATACCTGCATAACTCTAACCAGTAACCAAACGGCTCCTAAGATTATACACCAATTAATATGATATTATAATAAAATATGTCCATTTATTATTTTTAATGTTATAGTTTTTAAGAATTGTTACAATGGAGCCAGTGATCTGTCTCATATTCAAGATCATAAATTTTATATTTAAAAAAATTTACTCATTAATATCATTTGAATAACTCGATAATATAATTTTTTTTACACTAGCATTATATATGTATAACTCATTTAACTCTCTTGACAAAATTAATAATTTAAAAATCAAGGTAACAATCATGATATAATATACATTGACAGTACTATAATAATATTTTATGCGAATTAATTACAAATTTCACAAGTTTATTAATTAAAGACAATTATTATAACTAATTTGATTGTATAAATATTTTGAAGATGGGGAAGAGAGGGTGTTGAAGCAAGTTATTGATCACATAGATGAAGAAAAGAAAAGAATCACCTTCAAGTTTATTGATGGATATTTTATGGAATTGTATAAGGCACTGAGTACTACTTTGGATGCTGAAGAGAATTGGATAACTAGGACTTTTGAGTATGAAAAGCAAAATGAAGATATTCCTGAGCCCCTCATACTTTTGGGAATTGCCATTGATCTCATCAAAGACATTGATTCACACCATCACAACAAATGAATGATACATCATCTATTTTCCTGTTTAATTAGTGCTTTTCATATTAAGCTAAGAATCTGTCGAAAATAATCTTTCTATCATTATAAGATAAGAGTAAGATATATGTCAGTGTGTCTTTACCTTCTCCAAATCCTACTTGTGAGATCATAATGATATGTTGTTGTTGTTGTTGTAATTTAGTGCTTTCTATGTGCAATCTATTGTTTATCGTGTGTAATTTCCATTGTGCTTTCTATCGAAAATAAAGTTTCTATCTTTTAAAGTAAGGATAAAGTTTGTGTATTTATTAATCCTCTCTAGATTTCATCTGTGAAATTATACGGGGTCTATTGATGTTGTGATATATTTCATATACTTTCTATCGAAAATAGTCTTTCTATCTTTTAAGATAGAGATAAGATCTGCGTAATATATTGGATATGTTATTATTATTTTGTTGTTGCATGTATTTTTTATCGAGAAAAACCTCCCTATCTCTCAAGGATATTGGGGAACATATTATCAACCCCTTTCATTTCGACAAAATAAATAAATAATCAAGGATAAGCCCTAAAATAAAATTGGACATGCATACATAGGGATCACCTTGCAATGTTAGGTTAAGAAACCTATTATCCACCATGTCTCAATAGTTAACTAAGCTTTATTTACTTATTAAAAAAATATATTCTACACGTTAACTTTTTAAGATAATAAATATGATGTGTCGAGTTCAACTGTTAGAACAAAGATATTTTTTAAACTTTTGAATCGTACGTAGCAATTAATAATAGTTTAATCTCAATATTATGTATTTTAAACAACGAGTTCGTTTAGAATTTCCTTTTTTTATAATTAAATAATAATAAACCTTGTTTATTTCTTTACAATTTAGTCCAAACTAATGTCTTTTCAGACTAGGGAAAGTTTTATGTCCCTTTGGGGACATCCGATAAAATTGAAACAATACAGAGAAGATTAGCATGGCCCCTGCACAAGGATGACACGCACAAATCGAAAAATGATAGGGAAAGTTTTATATTTGCCTCTATAATATCTAAAATTGAGCAATCTTACTTCTTTTTTTTGGGACTTTTGATCTAATATTATACTGCTTTTAGGGGAAAAAATCTTTTTCTTTCGTAAATTCCCAATGGAGATTTAATTTAATATTAATTTTAAATTATATATAATCAAAAATTGATGGATAAATTTAGATCAATAAAACTAAAATTGGATAGACTAAAAACTTAATATGAGGAAAATTTAAATAATTTCAAATAATACATTTATCCCTTTCCCCTTCATGCTATAAGGATAATTAACTAAAGATTTATACATAATCAATCCCTTCAAACTTAAAAAAGACATTTCATTCAGACGTTCGAACTAAGCCTTATTTCAATTGAACATTTCAACTTTTAATAAAACATTTCAATTAGATATTTACTATTCAAATTTTTATATTCGTCTATTAGACAGTTAAGCTAATCATGTAAAATATGTAATTTCTTTTAGTTATATGCGAAAATATAGTGTTGACTCTTTGGAGTTTACAATGCGGCGTCGTTTTGTTTCAACAGTAAGACTTTCTACTGAATCCTTGTTCATAGCTCTGAGCTGAGCTGAATGAGGAAGAAGAAGTAATATTGTAGACAAGTAAACTCTCGAATACCAACTTCCCAGATTTAAATTCAGCTCATTTTGCAGTGGAAATCAAGAAATTCTTGTTTTTTTTTCATGTGCAGATCCAGAGGTTTGGTTAATTTTAATGCTTATTGTTCTGTTTCTTGATCTTTACTAGTTTTTGTTTTTCCCCATTTTCTTGAAAAAAAAAGTGAACTTTTTTACTTTCTGAAGTTCATTTTACTGTAAACGAGAGAAGTATAGAAGAAAGAGAGGCAGAAAGTTGATTTTTTTAATTTTCAAGAATGTTGAAATCTGCATATATTAGCTGAGGTGTGTGAAGATTTTAGTGATGGGGTTAGGTGAAAATTCAAGTTTTTCAGTTCTTGGGTGTCAAAAACTAAGGATTTGATTCACTGTGGTGGAACACTAGTTTTTGTTTTTTGGGGTTTCCACCTGGTGTATAGTACCCATAGTGGGGCTTGATTAAATCTTGATTCACGTCGAGAAGTTTCACATTAGGGGTAAAATGTTCCCTAATAAAGGTGACTTCATACTGAGGGCTTGAACACGAGACCTTGGGTGGAACATCTGTTAAGTACAAGCTGAAGTATAGTGGGAATGAAGAAGTATTTATTAATTAGGAAAGTGGGAAGGAAGAAATGGGCTGGATGCCTGCTTATTATTGGTCTTGCAATGGTCTTGTTGATTCGATACAGTAGCGTAGAAAAATCATACAGCATTGTAGAAAAATCAGACAGCAGTGTGGGAGAATCTCCGAAAAAGCAATCAGTTTATGGGTTTTTCAATGACCATCCGGACATTAATGAAGGTTCAAAAGATGAAAATGCCAAGTTGTCTGATTTAAAACCAGTAGAGCTAGTAACTTTTAAGGAAAAACCACATCTTATGGATGTCGAAGGGCTTAATGATCTATACAGCTTGAATAATTTTTCGACGGAAGAGTCTAACGCATTGCTAGCATGGGGCAAGATGAGATTGTTGTTGTCTAGATCAGATGGTTTGAATGGAACTGCTCAAGGAGTTAAGGAGGCTGCTATATCATGGAAAGATTTGGTGTCGTTCATTGAGAAAAGTAAAGCTCAAGATGAGAAGGAAAATGAGGATTGTCCTTATTCTGTGACTGCATTCAATACTGCGACATTGAAGGATGGGAGCAATCTTAGGATCCCTTGTGGCTTAGTTGAGGATTCATCTATTACTGTGATAGGCATACCTGATGCAAAACAAGAAAGTTTTCAAATTGAGCTTGTAGGTTCGAAACTTCCAGAGGAAACAAAGCCTCCTATAGTTTTGAATTATAATGTAATTTTGCCTGGGGAGAACTTGACAAAGGATCCCCTTATCACTCAAAATACATGGACTAACGAATCCGGGTGGGGTAAGGTGGAAAAGTGCCCTGATCATGGCTCTACCGATGTGATAAAAGGTAAATCATACAAAAAACTTACTTACAGCATCTTTCATCTTCTAATTTGTGTTTATTCAGGGAAGAACGGTTATGTGTAATCTTGTATATCTTTATTAGAGAGAGTTTTCTACCTTAAATGTCATCTTACTTGCTAGTTGCTACAAGGGTGCTTTTTAGAGAAGGATTCATTCTATTTGGGTAGGTCTTTATAGGCTGCATTGATTGAATTTTGCTACCCTTTTCTGAAAAGTGAAAATTGTTTGATGTTGCAAGCTCTTCAAACAGATAGTACTAGAACTTTACGTAGTGATTTGTGACCAGCTTCCGGTCAAAGCAAGAGGGGTATGGATTTGTTGCTCTTATATCATCACAAAGTAGTGGGTTTGACCGCGTGGCACGATGAAGAAACTTGTCTTTTAGTGAATTAAGCCACAAATTTCAAGTCTCTGATAAGCTTGTTATTATGAACTCAACCATTCAATGACTCACCAACTCAGCATTTGCTTGAAAAGGAATTGTTTCTATCATGCTCTTTGATAAGTCATATCACCATTTGCATATTGAAGAAAGCCGTATGGACTTGTAGTTCAATTTTCCAATAAACGAATTGCCAATTTATTAAAATTTATTTGATGATACCAAGACTATTGGATAGCATGTACTTTGGCCAAGAATATCATGACGTATGGCGCTGTATCCTGTCAAATATCTTAGTTATGTGTTCTCACCAGTGCAAATAGGACGGTAGCCTTATAGACGAGTATTTCAATTGTTGAATGTAGTGAAGTGGTGATCCTTCTTCACTGACCAATATTTCAAATAAACATCCAGGAGTAGTTAGCACCTTATTGTTTCCATTGCTCCTTATAATCTTGTAATCTGACATATTCTTCCTACATACATCAGTTGATGGATTAGTCAAATGCAATGCCAAAATTTTCCGAAATAATATAGAAGAAACTGCAAATATGACCAATACCAGCAATCCAAAGTCTTCAGATGTATCAAATTCTAGTGCCTATGGTACTGCCAATTACCCTTTTCTTGAAGGTAATCCATTTACTGCAACACTATGGGCTGGTATAGAGGGGTTCCATATGACGGTCAACGGAAGACATGAGACGTCTTTTGCATATAGAGAGGTTAGTGTTTGTAGTTTCAACCAGATCACTGAGCTTTATTATCTTTTGGAACTGTAGCATGAATTTTATGGATAACTCCTTTTATAGTGCTGTGTTTCTACAAATGCAGAAACTCGAACCTTGGTTGGTTAGTGGGGTCAATGTGATAGGCGGTGTGGACACCATATCGATCTTAGCGAAAGGATTACCTGTTTCCAATGATTTGGACTTGGGTTATGATGTTGAGCACCTCAAAGCTCCATTAACTCCTAAAAAGAGGCTTGTCATGTTAATTGGGGTTTTCTCTACTGGAAACAATTTTGAGAGACGTATGGCACTAAGGAAATCATGGATGCAATATGAAGCGGTGCGATCAGGAGAAGTAGCTGTCCGATTTTTTATTGGTCTTGTAAGTGAGACCTTGAACTGGAAGTAGTTATTGTAGTCACTAATTTCCATATTCTCCATCTATTTCAAATACTCTCTCCGTTTCAATTTGTTTGTCTTACTTTCCTTTTTAGTTCGTTTCAAAAAGAATGTCTCTTTCCGTTTTTGGCAACTCTTTTATTCTAACTTTCCACATGATATGTTTCAGACCACAAGATTAAAGACAATTTTGGTACATTCTACATATCTTTAGTTTAATACAACAAGATTCAAAAGTCTTAGTTACTTTTTTAAACTTCATGCCAACCAGAAAAACAAATTGAAATGGAGGGAGTACTAAATATAGTAAGGTTGCTACAGTCCTCCTTTGATTGTTTTTTGGTGCCTTGGTCCTTCTGATGGTCTAGATTTATGGCATTCTGAATAAACTTCTTGCATCTGTTGCTGTAGTTATAAAATTATGCATCAAAAAATTATTCTTTGATCCTGGTAATGCCAGATTAGGGGATGATATTAAGAGCTTAAATGAATCACTTCTATTTTGCAACTTGTGACTGCTTTCAAGATTTGAAGGACAGCTTCAAGTTATCTGAAGTTAGTCATACGTGATTGTGCTTTGTCTCTTCTATTTTGGCCTTTGGAATTGAAGGTTCTCTGCCCTTTTTTATACATCTATTAGAGTATTTTCATTTATAGTTGCTTAGCTTATGTTCTTGCAATTAAGGAGTTTACCTCTTAAGATATTGTTGTTTAGCCTTGCTCAATTACTTTGTCTAATATTTTCGTTGCTCTATTAGGAATTGATTTGAAAACAAATGCAGGACAAAAATAGGCAGGTTAATTTTGAGCTATGGAAGGAAGCACAAGCCTATGGAGATATCCAATTATTGCCTTTTGTTGATTACTACAGCCTGCTCACTTTGAAGACAATAGCAATTTGCATTATGGGTGTAAGGACTTTCAAGTATTTATGAATAAAAATTGAATTTAATCGTTATTTTATTATCAGTAACAAATTTGAGTCTTTCTATTATTTATAATTGCTAAAGGATAGTATTACATACACTGCAAGAAATACTTTATTAAGTCTTACTACACCGTTGACAAGTGAGCCTAGCTCTAGTGGTTGAGCATCTTCACCATCAACTGGTTCCGGTAAGTGGGAACACTATTGATCCTTCTGATTACACAATTCATTTTGGAGAATATGTAGTGTATGAAGGTTTTTTGAGTGCGTACAAAGGTTTCTGGTGTGTGTATAAAATATCCCTTGCTATATATATCCTTAAACTAAAATGCAATTTAAGGATTATTACAACTCGTTTAAGCTGAATATGTATTAGAATTATTTCTACAATCTCAGTGCTATGGATACAAATCCCTGCTTATTCTTGAATAGGAATATGATTCAACTGCATAGACAATACTCATTGGAAAGAATGATAGAATGTTTGGCTAATGCGTTGGTATGCTTAAATTGCAGGTTAAAATCCTACCTGCCAAATATGTTATGAAGACTGATGATGATGCTTTTGTAAGGATTGATGAAGTTCTATCTAGCCTCAAGGGAAAGGATCCTAATGGTCTATTATATGGTGGAATATCCTTTGAGTCAGCACCCCACAGGGATAAAGAAAACAAGTGGTATATCAGTCCTGAGGTATTTATTTCTAAACTCGTGTCTTCGTATAGCAATATTACAATCTCCTTAATCACAGTTCCCTTCTGCAGGAATATCCGCCTGCTTCCTATCCCCCATGGGCACATGGACCAGGTTATATTATTTCTCGAGATATAGCTAAGTTCATTGTTCAGGGCCATCAAGAATTGGAACTGATGGTAATACTCATTCTTTTTGTCCGGAAAAAAAAATCATTTTTTCGTTTTGACCTGATCTTTCTGTCTTCTTACCAGCCATGAATCACTACTACAAAGATAGTTTCAAGGATTTGATTAATAATTGAACTATTTATTTTGATCTTGTATGATTTGAGAGAAAATGGTACAAATAATCAACTTACTGAAAGAATCTAATATGTATCGTCAATAGAAAGAAGCAAAATACAACAAGTACGCTTCAGTCATAAACAAGTTGGGGTCAGCTATATGAATCTGACTTTTTCATTTAAGCTCATTTCATATCATTATCATAAGACTAAATAGAAAGAAGCAAAATATTGCATAAAAATAGCAACATTTTGCTTTCTGGAGTTCCTCCTTTGTTTGTTTTAGATGTTTCGGAAGCAGAACGACTAGGAACTATCTTGTATAGAAACACTATGGATTATTCTCTGATATATATAATAGTCTTATCGTTTGCACCAAGAAAAGAAAAGAGAGAAGAATCACGCGAGACGAATTTCCCAAGTCAAAATTCTACTCAAAATGCTAAATTTGTTTTGTTTGTGCATCTTTTGCTAGCTTTTTAAACTTGAGGATGTTGCTGTGGGCATTTGGGTTGAGGAATTCAGGAGGAAGGATCACAAAGTACAGTATATAAATGATGAAAAATTTTACAATGCCGGTTGTGAATCAGGCTATATTCTTGCACATTATCAGAATCCGAGGATGGTACTATGTCTGTGGGAGAAACTGCAGAAAGAGCACGAACCAAACTGCTGCGAGTGATCGTGCTGCAATCCTGAACGTTGCAAATCGACTACTGAGTACAGTTTTTTTCCAGATATAACGGTTTCAAATATGATTCTGTTTATTCTTTGACAAAGGTCATCAAACTGCAATTGTATGTTGTTTCATTGACACTATATTCTTGTTATTCATGTAATATATGTGCCTTCTTATGTTATCTTGGTAAGCTGATATTGAATGTTGAAAAGGAGTAATAGATACTAAAGATATTTATACATATACAATGACAACATATCCGGTATGATCCCACAAGTGGGGTTCGATAGAGTAAGCTGTACAGAGATTTTACCCTCTTTGTGGGGTAAAGAGGTTGTTTTCCTAACTAAGCTCAAGAAAAGTGTTTTTCAAAATAGGTTTGAAAAATACAAGAGTAAAATGAAAGTTATGATGAAAATATCGAACAAAAGGAAAGTATTGATATAAAAATTAGTAAAGATAATTAAAGTAAATGAAACAGCAGTACTAATAAAATTGAAGAATAAGATAATGATGAAATAATAATAATATTGGTAACGAGAAGAGGGACCGAATAAGAGGTGATCTAAACTAGAACCATCCTCTCCCACAAAAAGAGAGATAATAATGTTCGACTATCTACTAATATTCTATCCTAGTCCTCGACCTCCATGTTCTCCTATGAAGTATTATGTACTCAACGAGCTGAAGAAGTGTCATGTCTTGTTTCCAATTCTTTCTCGGTCTACCTCTTCAAGAATTACTATACAATATTAATTAGTGTACAAAAGTTGAAGTCCAATACTATACTAATATCCCATTACCTGTTGAACTATTGGCATCTTTTTTGAGTGCTTGGTCCTACTAGAGTTGGTGTGTTGACTTTTTGTGCCTTTTGCTCCGTGTCACTTTACCTACCAATCTTTAAGGGGGTTGCGCTCATCTTGGACTTAGTCGCAGTTGAGCTGAAAATTTATTGAAAACAACAAGATTTTCGTATATTTCATTCTTTCTCGACTTCACTTATAAAACTACACCAGCAATTTTATCAAGAGGATTAATAATATCTTACGTGTCACTCAATTCAATATATACAAAAAGGTTATTGTAATTCTATTTGCACAATATAATTTTCTATGAAAGTGATGTACAATTGGATGGACCTTGATAGTTGCTTATTCTAGTTTTCCATTACCCCTTTCTTTGTCTTTGTACAATTTTAATTTAATGAAAACTAATGTATTATACCTTTTTAAAAATGGAAAATACAGAGTATTATTTATTAAAGTCAACGTAAACTTAACTTGGAAATAATAAATATTTCTCCATTTGTTATACTTAACGAATAAATATATATTTTTAACGTGATTAGTGACGTTTTAATTTGGATTGAAGAATGTTGACATATATATATTTGGAGAACTATCTAGAAAGAAAAGGATACTTCTTGACCCTAGCCATTGTTTCAACAAAAGAAAGTGACTTGTTTATTTGTATTATTGAATAAACACGTAGCGAGAGTTTTAACGTAACTGATAAAGTTATTGTTATATAATCAGAAGGTCACGTATTTGAGCTGTAAAAACAGTCTCTCGTAAAAATATAGAGTAAGATTATATATAATAAATCTTTTTCTGAACATCATGCCTAATAAGAGCTTGATATATCGAGCTATCTTAATAGACATAATTTTGACATAACCTACCTCTAGTTATGATTAAAAAATCACTTAATTTAGCTCATCACATGAAGTGGAAAAAGGATAGCATGCCGCGTGACTCACTCGTGTTAAATATGGATGTTTTATATATTTTATCTGTTTTTTTAAACCTGTTTTTGTCAAGTTAATTGATGTTACGGGTGCAGCGTATATATATTAATTTTGATACAAATACTTTTGCATAATAGGCGATACCATCTTCATATATAGTAAAATTTTATTTACGCCTTATATTTATATCAAATCAAATAATAATTATTAATTTAATAATTTAATGAAATGATAATAAGTTTATATTGACTAATCATGATTAAATGATAAACTTCCACAACCAAATAGAGTTCATTTTTTATAACATTACCATACTTGTAATTATTCTCTCCTAATGGATTAGGTATCTAAATAAAGAATAAATTAAAAAGCCTTTTAGAGCCTCCAATATGAACATATTAATTAGCAAGAATAACCCCATTATCTTAATTAAGATTATTCCTTCCTTTCTACCTCTTAATTAGATTTTAAAAAATAAAATTAATGAATTTTTTTTAAAAATAAGGTCTCTCATAATAGCATTTAATTTAATTTTTTTTTCAAAATTTTCCTCCTAAAAAGTCAATCAAGCTTTCGTGTATAATAGGAAACCAATTAAAAGGCATATTACCAAGTAATTGATGAGTTTTTTTCTCTATTATTCCCGTATCAAAATTCTTATCGTCCTTATAAAAAATATTTATCATTTTAAGAATTTATTTTAAGTCTATCAATATATTAAGATATCTCATTACATACATGGATATTATAAACTTGTCATTAATTCTATCACGAATAAATTCAATGAAAAAAAATTATATTTTATATTTATAAACATAAATAAAAGTAAAATAGTCAAATATGACGATTTTCTTTATATGAATTTTAGTGTAATGTGAGTATTCGACACCGAGCGAACCTATAAATAAAAAGATCATGTAATCCGAGTAAGAATCACTTTGGTTTTTTACCGTCACGCGTTACTACCACACGCGTCCTATTTAATCCGAGTAAACACTAAGCCGCCTCTTAATCTATAAATTTCTTCAAGAACCCAACTTGCTTTTCTTCCATTTCAACAATTAATTAAACCCTTAATCTATTTTTAACAAACAAGTTATCCATTAAATCTCTCATAATCCTAAAAAAAACTTCGAATTTTGTATCAAGTTTTTTGATGATTGTGAAGAATTCAACGACGGCGGCGAAGATGGTGGTAGTAGATGCTGAGATTTTGTGTCAGACGAATGTTTCCGTTGAGTACATCGGAGTTACAACGGCGGCGCCGGTGGTCGGCGATGAGGATTTGGACTTCTTTGATGTATCGGCTACTGCTACGTCTTCGTCTCTTCCAAAAGCTCGTGAATTTCGCTCTGCTGATTTGGTTTCTGTTGATATTTCTCGTTCTGACTCGGTAAAGTTTCAGATTTGATTTCCCGTTTTGTCTTCCTTCTTTTTTTGGTAACTGTTTTAGTTAATTTGCGCTCAATTTTGGTTTATATATGTGTGTTTTGAAGAATTTACCTAATTTTGCGCTGTTGGGAATTGGGATTCGAATCGTGGATCTCAAAGTTGTTAGTCCAGCTGACCCTAGGTTATCTCCTTTTCAGGAAATATATTTTCTGTAGCACCTTGCTTTTCTTTGTGTATTTGTTTGCTGTGAAGAATTGGATCTGTGTAGAGGTTCTGATGTAGTGTTATTTAGGGTTTGGAGTTAAAAGTTCATCTGATAGATATTATTGCTATGAGAAAGGAGTAAAAAAACTCAATTCTGCTGTTTTGAGTTGTTTTCAATTCTGGAATTGAGTGAGGGGCTTTCGAAAACAGCCTCGAGGTAGTGGTGAGGTCGGCGAACACTCTATCCCCAGACTCTACTTGTGGGATTACATTGGGTGTTGTTATTCGATTCCGGGATTCTGCGGATGTAAACTTTGTAAAGTATAACAGGTCCAAGTTGAAAGAAAGAGGGTTGTGTTAAGTTTAGGGTCTGTATCAAAATTGCGTGACTGATGAATTCTCTGAATGGACTCATATATCTGACCTGAACGATGTCGGGGTTGAGTTGTAGTTGAATGATTTTTCTATTTGCTAAAGAAATGGATTTAACTTTCAAACTCTTATTGGGTCTCTCCATGATTAACTGATGGTTTTTGTTGTTACTTGCTGATTTATTGAGCTATGTGACTAAATTATCTAATTTCATATGTGGGCTGTGGCTATGATTGAATAAGTTTTGTTTTTTCTATGCTTGTTGATACTGGTTATATGATTGTGTGATTGAAATGCAATGTACCCATGGTGTGACCTTATATATTTTGCAATTAACAGGGTGTGAGATGCTCAACTAATACTCAGACGACTATAATCGATTCAGCTAGAAGCAGTAATGTTATCCCAGCTATTCGTTCGGGTAGCTATACTGATATTGGACCTCGTAGATCCAATGAAGATGAGCATATTCGTGTTGATGATCTTTCAGCTCAGTTGGGTTCTCTATACAATTGGCCTCTTCCGGGTGCCTTCTATGCTGTGTTTGATGGTCATGGAGGTTCTGATGCAGCTTCTTATGTCAGGACTAATGCAATGAGATTTTTCTTTGAAGATGCTAATTTGCCCCAAGCATCTGTTGTTGATCAAGCATTCTTGGAAGAGTTGGAGACTTCTCATTTCAGAGCATTTTTAATTGCTGACCAGGCCTTAGCTGATGAATGTAGTGTTGATGCCTATTGTGGGACAACAGCAATAACTGCCCTGGTTTTAGGAAGACATCTGGTTGTTGCTAATGCTGGTGACTGTCGTGCTGTTCTTTGTAGGAAAGGTGTTGCAGTTCAGTTGTCTCAAGATCACAGGCCAACTTGTCTGGCGGAACGACAAAGAGTTGAGAAATTAGGCGGTATTATTGAATATGGTTGCTTAAATGGAGATCTTGCAATTACTCGAGCCCTTGGAGATTGGTATATGAAGCTTCCATTAGGGTCTGCATCTCCTCTTACTGCAGAACCAGAAGTTAAGCAAATGTTGTTGAGTGAGGATGATGAGTTCATGATACTTGGTTGCGATGGCATCTGGGATGTGATGTCTAACCAAGATGCAGTGAATGTTGTTCGCCGTGAGCTTAGGCTGCACAATGACCCACAGAAGTCTGCCAGAGAACTTGTGAATCAAGTTTTATGTAAAGACACAGATGACAATCTCACTGCAATCGTTGTATGCTTTACTTCTCCTGATCACCGAACTTCAGTTCCATCCCAGAGGCCAAGATTCAGGTGTTGCAATTTGTCCGAGGACGCAAGGAAGAAGCTGCAAAGTTTGTTAGGAAGCAATTGAGTGTAAACTAGCATTGTTTGATGACCATACTAATATATTTTTCCTCCAATGTGTATAAAAGAATTGTTTTATTTCTGGTTTCATGTCTGTTTGAGGCTGCTTCAGGGTAGTGAGAAAAAGCATCCAGCAGTTTTGTTAGGCTAATGCATTGTGCTATCATTTCTTTTTAATGGAAGGATAAAACTTGTGGTGTGATGTTTTGAGTTATTTCTGAAATTCATCCTCTTTGTCATGATGCATTTTACCATTACAGCTATCTACTAATAGTTACCAAAATCTATGTTGCTAGGACATTTTTGCATAGTTGTACTTGTGTTGAATCTTTAAAAATGCACTACCACCGTTTTCATAGAACAATATTGTGGCAACATAGATCTAAATGATTATATTGGATTGTTGGAAACAATATTATAGACCTAAGTGATCATATTAGATTCTTGAAACCCATCACAAGTTCGGTCAGTCTATATATATTTAAGAGAAATGCCAGTCTTACTAGCACTGGAGTCAATGAACCCACGAAACCAATTGAATCATTAAAAAATGCACTATTTTTGGAGAATTTGACATACACACACGATGATAGTTTTAAAGAGTTCGAGGGACATAGGTTTAAACTATTGATTTAGTTGTCAAATTTAATTGGCTTAATGTTTAGCTGCTTGTTTTTTTTAAACACAGTTAATGAGTGGCTTTCAATTGTGAAGAAGAGTGGGCTACCTCATCTAGATTGGGGAGGCTTGTAATCTATTTTAGGCCAAGAATGAAGGTTAAATAGGAGGTAGGGTTTGTGAGGACATTATTTTTCCTGTGGCAAAGGATATTTATTTTTATTATTACTATATGATGGGAAAATATTTCCTAACTGATGCTAAATATCTCAATCTTTTCTTATCCGTTTATTTTTTGGTGTTTTCCTTCAAAAATAATTTCATTTCTTTTTTGTAAATTAGTAATCAATGAAATGAATATAGCTCTTTTAGATAATTGTTCAAAATTTGAACCAAGACAAACAAAAAACTAGGTCATTTTTTGTTCTATGCCTAAATTTTGATTAGTGAAACTGCGGAAGTAATATTTGTATTGATGAAAGTTAGCATATATTTAATGAAATAGTTGAAGTGTACGAAAATTGACACAATACCAATTTTACAAGATAAAATAAATTATTTAAATTATGATTTTATAGCCGTGAAAGCTTTAGAAGTATTTCTCCACTTCTTTCTCCTTTTTGTGTTCCAAATCAAGTGTCTTCAAAGGATAATTCTTGTTATCTTGCCTCGCAAGGGTGGTCAAGTTGATTAAACATATGATCTTTCAAAATAGAATTTCATGTTTAAAATCTCCTTCATATTTTCTTAATCGAACTTGTCACACATGACTTGTTAAATGTAATTTACTTTTCCTATGAAGTTTACGGACTATTATGCATTTGTGATTTCCTTTGCCAATAAAATTAAAGTCTTGTTATATTTCTCCCTTAACATTTCTTTGGTAGGATGTCCTTCGTTATGCTCAGCATGACTGCTTTTTTACTGTATTTTTTTTTCTCTCTTAATTTTATTATGCATCAATTAAATCGAAGGTCTATCAAACACACTCTCTCTACCTTCACAAAATAGGAATAAGACTACGTAAACGAATTCATTATTTTGGCATGTTGTAATAAAATAAAAGAATTCCACCACATAATAAATGAAATAATAAATCAGCTCACACCTCGTCCACCCTACATATACTTTTTTACAAATAAAAAGACAACTTAGCGAATAATTGTTCATTTCTTCAGAGCAGAAAATTCAAGCCGGAAAAAATGGCGATTGGGAGCTTAGCTAGACGAAAGGCTTCGACAATTTTATCTTCTAGATATCTCAAGTATTCATTTTCTCTTAGCAGAGGTTTCGCTTCAGGATCCGATGAGAACGACGTCGTTGTTATTGGTGGTGGACCCGGCGGCTATGTGGCGGCGATCAAAGCGGCGCAGCTAGGTCTTAAAACTACATGTATTGAGAAACGTGGTACTCTCGGTGGTACTTGTCTCAATGTTGGCTGTATTCCTTCTAAGGTAATTTCGTTTTTGATTTTTTTGATTTTACAAAGTTTCAAATCTTGTTAGATCTATTGATTTTTGCTATTGTAGTTCTGTTTATTTTGTGATAGTATGTGACGATGATGTCGATTAAGAGTATTCTTCTAGTGAGTATTGAGCTAAAATTTTGCGTTATCCATGGTATTCATTTGGTTAACTTTGTGATGATTTTGATTTGAGACTGTTTTCAGATATCAGTTTGATATTTTAGGATTTAAATAAATCGATAGCAGGTGTTTCTGTATTGGTGAGCTGTGGGAGAAAATTGAAAATTTTGTGTTTGGTGTGATGGAAATCATCTTCCCTAGAAAATGTTTTTTTCCAGCATTTCAGTTAGTGAGTGAAAACATTTTCTGAAAAAAATGTGTACTAAAGATTAGTAATTATGTTCGCTGGAGAGTGTTATGATGGATTTTTTAGTATTGAAGATTAATAATAATGTCTAAGTATTAGTTGGAGGCTTGGAGCAAGTAGTATGAAGTTAAAAATTAAGATAGTGACAAGGAAAATGACTTCCACCGATGAATGAGGTTCATTTTTCACCTTTTGATGGAAATGTATTCCTTTATTTTCTGGTAACCAAATACCAGGAGATAGGATTCTTGAAAAGTGACCTTCGTCATACCAAACACACTCTAATGATTTTTCTAAAAGATTCTGAAGTTGCTTTGAAATTCCGGAGAGGGATGTAGTGAACATAAGAATGCACTTTTAGGCAATTCTTAAATATGTAGTAGTGGTTTGCGACCTGTATTATTTAAAGGAATAATGTGTGTTAATTTTGCATTAGTACTAAAGTCTTTGGTTGTTATGTTTAATCCATGTATTGAAAAAATTTGCATTAAGAAAGTTATATGTCATCGACATCTTATTTTTTAAAACCAGATTGCATGCTAAAATCTTGTTTAGTTATTCATCTCTTATTATCTCTCGTTTGTTTCGAATAATTTTTATAGGATTAGTTTTAGAATTATCGGAAGTATTACACATACAACTTTCATTTGCAATCTTGACACTTCAAATTGTCTTGCTATAGAAAAATTCCATTCTTTAAGTTTTGTATGATTTTATAATTGTTAGAAAATGTTGATTAGTCATCAAGTTGCAATCCCTACACTATAATCTTAGTTTAACATATTTGTGAACCCAAAGTCCCTGTAGTCCTCTACACATTATACAATCTTTTAACGTACCTTTTTTACAACTTCTGTTTTTGAAAGCATCGCAGTCTTCCTATGAGGTAGAGACAATGGAATATATTTCTCCTGTTTCTTTAGCTGCAATAGAGGCAAAATAAAATTTCCAAACTGATCAATCAAGTAAGGTGACATTCCTTTTGGGACAGATTAAAAAGATGATGGAGGGAGTATGTAACTTTTGACTATCCAGCTGTGAGGTGTTGATTATATACTTTTTGGTTGATAAAAGATGAAGGAAATGGCAATCATCTCTGCTGATTTTGATAGCCGGCATGCTGCATAATGAATGATACATCCTTTTCAGTACTAAATATAATTTGTTTCTATGTGAATTAGAATTGAGTGAATTAGAATTGAGTAATTTTATCCAAAAGTGACATAAAATAAAATATGGACCTAATTTTTGAGTTATATGAAACTACTGGAAGGGGATTTTAGACATTCTAATTTCCTATTGATGAGTTAATATGGGACTTACATATATAAGTAAAAACATCTGCATAATCAACAATCACATTATTTTAGTTGATGAGTGATGTGGTAAGTTGTGGGAAACTACTGGAAGGGGACTGGAAAAGCTGATTTCCAATTGACAAGTTGACTTGTAGCTTTCATATACAATTATAGGAACCTGTTTTTTTTTTTTTTTTGTGCTTCAGCTTCTTCCTTCTTTTTTTTTTCTGAATTTGAACTTCAAAATGTATTGGTTCTCCTTTTAATAGTTATACCAAAGCTAGTTAAAGATCAAAAGTTCTGGATGGTCCAATCTGCCACCCATAAATGAGGCATACTATCTTGGTATAGATTTTAATCTAAGTTTTCTCGCGAATATTTTGTGGGCTTTCCTTCTATTTTTTCGTCAAAAGTTTTAAAGGTTAAATACTTTTCTCATGGTTGTGCATTCTTTCCTTGGATTGGCTTCTTAGCAAGGTGTACATTTATTCTTATGTGATATTTTGCATTGAAGTATATATTTCCCAACTTTCCCTATTATATGTTAAAGTAGAGGTGGTTTCACAATAAATACTTTATTGATATAGGATACTCGTATTGATAAATGATTTTAACTGCTTATTGTAAATTGTAAAAACGGGGATTTTACCCCTTTTATCTAATGCTGAATCGACGACCTATTCTAAGTAAGAAGAGCTTTTTGGATTTGAAAAAAAAAACACTTTTACTGACAAGTCATGTTTTTTATTTTGTCTGAAGAGTCCTCCGAATATTTTAGTCTTACATTTGTTTCAATATCTTTTTGAAATATGAACAAAGAAGAGAAGATAGGCTGAATGTATATGGCTAACTCAGTTTCTTTGATGCCCTTAAAACGTGACACGCCTGAGGGTTCTCTTGTAGTGAATAAAGACGTAACTTCACCGAGAGGCCATTTTGATTGGTATCTAACCTAGTGCCTAGCTTACCCAATGCTGTCCATAGGGTGCATATTTTCTTATGACCTCCACTTATCTTGTAATAACCCTCAACTATAGAGTTCTGCTCTAGTAATTTGCTAATTGACATTCTGCTTATGTGACATCATGAACTTAAGTTCATTCTTCGGCATAGTAAAATTAACAATGGTACTCTTAAAATATACTTGGCAGAGTAGTGCACAGGTTTATGCCCGTTTTTCTTGTCGATGATTGTGCTTGGAGCTCTGTAGTCAGCTTTTGAGGTCTAATTCTTCATGTTTACTGTTTCTGCTTTTCATGTGTAGGCACTTCTTCATTCCTCCCACATGTACCATGAAGCTCAACATTCTTTTGCTAGTCATGGTGTGAAGTTCTCTTCTGTTGAGGTAGATCTTCCTGCCATGATGGCCCAAAAAGATAAGGCTGTGTCTGGCCTAACACGAGGTATTGAGGGTCTATTTAAGAAGAACAAAGTGAACTATGTTAAGGGCTATGGTAAATTCCTTTCTCCTTCTGAAGTTTCTGTTGACACCGTGGAAGGTGGTAATACTGTTGTTAAGGGGAAGAATATTATAATTGCGACTGGTTCTGATGTCAAAAGTCTACCTGGGTTAACCATTGATGAAAAGAGAATTGTATCATCTACTGGAGCTTTAGCTTTGACTGAAGTCCCAAAAAAACTGGTTGTTATTGGTGCTGGCTACATAGGCCTCGAAATGGGATCTGTCTGGGGCCGCCTTGGCTCAGAGGTGACTGTTGTTGAATTTGCATCTGATATTGTTCCAACCATGGATGGTGAAGTTCGCAAGCAATTCCAACGTTCTCTTGAAAAGCAAAAGATGAAGTTCATGCTTAAAACTAAGGTGGTGTCAGTTGACACTGTTGGCGATAGTGTGAAGTTGACCCTTGAACCTGCAGCTGGTGGTGAGCAGACTACTCTTGAGGCTGATGTTGTTCTTGTTTCTGCTGGTAGGGTTCCATTTACTTCAGGGCTTAGATTGGACAAGATAGGTGTTGAAACTGACAAGGCTGGTAGAATCTTGGTCAATGAACGTTTTGCCAGTAATGTCCCGGGGGTATATGCAATTGGTGACGTCATTCCTGGGCCAATGCTTGCTCACAAGGCAGAGGAGGATGGTGTTGCTTGTGTGGAATTCATTGCAGGCAAGGAGGGTCATGTGGACTACGATTTGGTTCCTGGTGTTTGTTACACTCACCCAGAGGTAGCTTCCGTAGGGAAAACTGAAGAACAGGTTAAGGCACTTGGAGTTGATTATCGTGTAGGCAAATTTCCTTTCCTTGCAAACAGTAGGGCCAAGGCAATTGACGATGCTGAAGGAATTGTAAAGGTAATTGCTGAGAAAGGGACCGACAAAATCTTGGGCGTCCATATTATGTCATCAAATGCAGGGGAGCTTATTCACGAAGCAGTCCTGGCTTTGAATTATGGAGCATCAAGTGAAGACATTGCTCGTACATGCCATGCACATCCAACAATGAGCGAGGCTCTGAAAGAAGCAGCCATGGCCACTTATGACAAGCCCATTCACATGTAGAGATAGTGTCATATCATTGTTTTTTATTTTCCTTCGAATATCTCGAATACTTGGAGCAGATTTTCTAATTGCCATATCATTCATCAAGTATATCTTGAACAGAAATTCCCTCTTAATTTTGTACTCAAACTACCTCAAAGTTAATGCTTTCTCTTCCGCATATTCATTACTGTAATAAAGATACAAGCAGCCTGTCGAGTTTAAATGCCATCAAAGCCGAGTTTCATTGAGTTTTTCTTTTAGCCCCACCCCATCTTTGATCAACATTAAAGATCTTAATGCTTTATTAGCCATTTTGTTTCCTTGTTCCTTTTGTCCTTCAATTGTTAATATGCATTGTCGCAATGGAATATATTGTGTCATGTAGCTGTATGTCTCCTTTAGTAAACCCATCCGGCACAAACCCAAATGCCTGGCTGGGACTGGGTACAGTCATTAACGAGTTTGAGAGTTACCAACAATCGATGAATTTGCTCCGTAAAATGTAAAAAAAGGAGGTAATGGAAACACTAATCTGAGTTTATTGATGCACTTATATGTTGTTCATCATTCATTCCACCTGGGAAGAGAAGAATGAAGAACGTTCACCCTCGAGTTTAAACAGCCCAAGCTGACAACAAGTTACTCGCATTAGCGTCTATAAAGTGACTACAATAGTTGCAAACAAGCAAGACACACACCCTTTAGGAAAGTTTGTCTTCTTATTGGATTTCAGTACACTAAAGTAAAACTGATATACCTATTACTAAGTGCATCAATTTGTGAATCCAGTTTAGGGACTGAGTTACTGTGGTTTGTAGTCGATGATAAGGACTTTCTCCAGCTGAGGAAGCAATGTATTTGCATATTCAACATGAACAGGATGAGCTATATACTCTGCAACACCTTCTAAACTGTCGAATGTTGACTCAAAAACGTGAGTGAAACCTTGATGGAGGTTCTCTATGCTCACATTCTCACCCCTGCAATAATGACATACAAATTACATTTCAATACTTGTATGAACTTACAAGAAAAAACAACTAAAATCCCACTCAGTTTAGATCATGAGGACTGGCAGGAGTTATTATTAAGTGTCTTACGGCTAGCTTTCTGATGCCTCACCAGTGTTGTCAAAGGCACGCTTAAGCCCTGAAGCGAGGCTCCAAACGTGTCGCTTCGACTCGCTTAATGTGCGCTTCAATATCATCATCAAACTTCTAAGACGTACTTTCCTTACCAATGAGCTGCCTTCTCAAGAGGCACTGATACTAAGCAATTGATATTTCACTTTATCATAAATTTTTCTCAATTTTTTTGTTCATGTATTGGTCATTCATGCTTATAATTATTAGTCTTGGGCTAAACATATACATTTGAATTTTTTTTCTCACTTTGAGTCTTTTTTCATTGAAGCCCATGCTTTATTTGCACTTTGCTCTTAGCGCTCCAATGAACCTTAAAAGCTTTTTTTGCGCTTTGATACTTTTGATAACACTGTGCCACACAATGTACTTTATGCCCCAAGTTCCCTAGACATAAAGCCTTAGGGCATTGCCACCAGACGCAAGATACAATATTACCACTGCATCCCTTTCCATCAAGTATATATATAAATCAAAATTGAGTTAACTCAACAGGGCAATCTCTTCAAGTTAAAAGTTTATAACTGCAATTCTTTTTGGATAACCGATAAATCCCCGAGGTCCAATGATGTACAGTTTGAAACTCGATAGATAATAGACCCACTCCTCTCCCCTTTTCTACTTAAATGCTAGGCTATTGTCTCCCTAGGATTCGAACCCATCACCTAACTGACATAGCACGAGCTGTGCTCTTACAACTAGAAGGGGGAATTACCAGAATCAAAACATTTATAGTTCCTATTCTAGGAATGCATTTGTTTATTTTATTTTAACATTGTGCACATAGAGTAAATGATCATTTGTGAACTTTGTATATCAAGCTTAAACTATCCCTTCCGCCCCATAGCGGGAACTTCAAAACTCGAGTGCTCTTTCAGATCCCAGAGGTTACTACTTCCGGAGTATCTTAGTCAAAGTGTGATATAATATTTAGATGTTGTCAACACAAACCAACTACTGGATATTCTCTTTTTCCTAGATGGTGGCGAGTGGGGAAGGGGTCGGAAATGTTCTCAAGATTTCACGCTACTAGCAACTTAGAACTCGTCCTGAGGACAATGGCATCTTCAATTTCAAAATACTGGAAGAAATAATAAATCCTTAACATGTTAAAGGTAGGCACAAAAGAAAGAAAGTCATTTTGTGCTTCAAATATCTATTTTTATAGAACTCATCTCAATACATCACCTACTTATCTACCTAACCATACAACTTAAAAGGATCAGAGAAATGATCTTCCATAATAAAACATTTTCCATGAGACACATTTTCGTCCATACCAAATGCTGTTTATTCCCCACCCCCCCCCCCCCTCCCCCTTCTGGCCGAGGCAAGGATGCATTAGTTTGCAAATGAGAAGCGGGTGAGGTATAGTAGACCTAAATGAGAAGTAACATAAAAGACATATACTGGAAACAAGCTAAGGGCGGAACTCGCACATTTCTAAGAATTTTACAGGGGGGCAAGGAGGTGCACCTAGTAACGCTGACCACCACATAAGCCACTAGTGTCTGAGAGAAAGCGGACAGCACATTGTATAAGTTGGTGCGATTGGTGAGGACTTTGTTTATCAGTTGTCATCTTTTATTGTCTTTAAGTTTAAATATGTCTGTTGCAGGTGATGAAACCTCTAGTAAATGTAACCATTCCCCGAAACACTCAAGGAAGTTATGGGTAATGTTAGAATCCATAATGAAGCAATTATACGATATGAATGGTACACAACCTAAACGATCATAAGTAGCTCTTTACTAGCCTAACATCTCCGGTCAATGCTCCATTCTAAGAAGTGTCAATAGCCTAATAACTGGCAATAATTGTGTTATGAATTGCAGCAAATGTGCCCATCAACACTGATCTATAAATTTTAAGTACTTTTCATCATCTAGATCCCAATCAGCTAAAAAGATCAACAGATCTAGAAAATTCTTTTCTTTTATCAAATTGACCTTTAACCACAAAGTGAGGTACTTAGAGGTAGAGAGGCTGTTTCCGAAAAAACACTAATGAAAATCAAGAATGCTACAGTTTTTATTTTTATGTTTTTAATCATAAGAACCAAGAATGTCAACATTGAACCTCAAAATCAGATACACACATAAAAAGGGGTTGCTCCAATACTCAAGTAAAAAGAGATAAACCATTCACAGATAAGGTAAAAACAGGGGGAAAAGGAAAGGGGTTGAACAGACAGCACAGAAAATATTGGAGATTTGTGGAGGAGACAAGAAAGAGGGCACCAAAGAAAATCAACAATGCAAAAGTTTTGCTTTTTATGTTTTCCAATCATAAGAATGTCAACATGGAACCTCAAAATCAAGCACACACCTAAAAAGGGGTTGCTTTAATACTCAACTAAAAAGAGAAATCAACCACAGATAAGGTTAAAAACAGGAGAATAAAGGAAAAGGGGTTGATCAGAAGAGCAAGATTGAACAATTTGTGGAAGAGAAAAGAAAGAGGGTACCATTGAAAAGCCTTCATGGGTTCAACAAGATTGACAAGATTAGCATACTGCTTAATGAGTTGATCAATTTGTTCAGGTGGGATCCCATCTTTGAACTTTGCTAGCAAAATGTGCTTCACCACTCCTCCTTTACCATCCTCCATTTATATTTTCTCACTCTTCTTCCTTGAAGCAAAAATTGTGGAGAGGAAAGGCTCCTTTGGTTGATTGTATGAGTAATCAATTTACTTACCTACTAAGAAGACATTTATTAAAAACACATCTATGAGTTTAATCTATCTTATTTAGCAAAAAGACAAATATTTTTGACTTATTATCATTAATCACTTATTTACAAATTTCGTGTAGTTCAATAAATACATATATATATATATATCCAAAAATCCTAATTGCCACTGTCACACACACAAAGTTGATCACACATATCTCCAACTTCTATTTCAAAAATACATACATACACATACAATTACAAGATGATACAGTATCTACAAAGATTTTCAATTTACATATATGTATTTTGCTACGTTTTAAAATTAAAGTACTATCACATTTTGACAAGTAGCAAAATAATGTAACAATATGATCATACTAA
Source organism: Solanum appendiculatum (assembly GCA_018342035.1). NCBI lineage: Eukaryota > Viridiplantae > Streptophyta > Magnoliopsida > Solanales > Solanaceae > Solanum > Solanum appendiculatum. Next base: position 2,824,761 of record JAGDQO010000434.1, on the reverse strand, counting down.
TTCGATCATTATATAGAATAAAACTTTTCATTATTACATAACAATAATTTAACGATACAATATAATAAAATTTAAATAACGATCAAAATATTGAAAATAGGTCGATTTCTAGTCAATTATTAACTATGGATCCAAATATTATTTTATTTTTTGTAAAGATATGATTTCTAACTAAGATATGTTTAGTTTTTGGCCAAGTTTCATACGTCTATACTATGTTGTTCGACTCTTTAATATTGTCAATGTCTGTTGTATCCTTCAAAAATAATATTTTTTTAATAAAGAAATCAATAAAAATGCGTTATTTTTTTTAAAAGTCTGAATAACATAATATTATCTTATTGCGTTGATCAAGTTCCCTAAATAACAAGCCTCAATTTTTTAATTGTCAAAACTCAATAACTATGCCCCGTGCCTTTTTGTTCTTCTAAAGTTAAAGGCCGATTTAATATATATTATCCCATTGAAGTTGCATTTTAGTACACTCTTAAAATAAAATTTTAAAAAAACTTTTTCTAAGTAGATCACTTCACACCAAAGACATTTCTTAAAACCAACGAATCACATGACAAGTGCACCAATCTACTTTGCACGTTAACATAAATTAAATGAAAGTTTACTTTGTTCTAGTAGACACAAGAATCACTTAGAAAACAGGTCATCATCATGGTCCATGGATATAAATTACATCTCCATATATAGAACTAACTCCATTTAGAAACTAAATAATTTCTCTTGGTGTCGATAGAAATATATATTAACAAATATTCAAACAAAAATATTCGATGTTTGGCCTTGAAAAAGCCATACTCTAGACAGAACGTTTGAAGTTTACGAGTTTTGCAGTTTTTCCCGTATGTTTGATATTATTTCAAAATGAATAAATTTATATTTTTTTAATAAAACTGGCTACAGTTTAAATAGTTGTCCCCAAATTAGGTGTTCGTGCACTTGGCCCAAAATAAACCAAGCTTGCTAACAAAGCCCACATAACCATAAAGCCCAAAATGGATTTCGACCCACATATAAGAAATGAACATTGACTAGTTCCAGCCCAGTTCTATTCTGAATTCTCTTAAGGGGAAACTAAGCAAATACCCCATAAAAGTAAAATAATTACAAACATAAATCCCTTTACATTCATATCACACTAAATAATTACACTTTATACCCCCAACTAATTTCGCCTAACTGATACTAAATCAATATCATATATTGTATTGATATCATTAAGGCTGATAATTTCACTTAATTAATACTAAATCAGTATATATATACTGTAATGGTATCATCAAGGTTTCTTGTTCAGAAATTACTCATTAGTGAGTATCTATATACTCTTATAGTATCATTGACTAATGAGTAATTTCTGAACAAGAAACTTTAATGATACCACAACAATATACACATACTCTTATAGTATCATTGACTAATGAGTAATTTATGAACAAAAAACCTTAATGACACCACAACAATATACATATACTCTTATAGTATCATTGACCAATGAGTAATTTCTGAACAAAAAACCTTAATGATATCATAAAAAAATATATATACATTCTTATAGTATCATTGACTAATGAGTAATTAACAGTCTTAATGATATCAATACAGTATATGATACTGATTTAGTATCAATTAAGCAAAAATTATTAGCCTTAATGATACCAATACAGTATATGATACTGATTTAGTATCAGTTAAGCGAAAATTATCAGCCTTAATGAATGGGAGGTATGGACTGTAATTATTTATGAAAGAATGGGTATTTCTTGAATTACTTTGGATTTGGGTATGAACATGTAATTATTTTGAGTTTTATGGCCCATTTAGGTAGTTTTTCTTTCTTTTAAAACTTCAAAATTGCGCTTATTTTTGGCATTTGATGTGAAAGGGCCCCAATTAAATTCGGTGTATTGCAAGATCCATTTTTAGGAGAAACGCTTCTAACATGATTTTCTCCATTTTAGAACCCAAAACATATGGTTAACGATGAAGGTATCTCAACCATCCACCGGAACCCATGTTAGTTTACGTATATTATACTCTCTCCGTTCACTTTTACCTATCTACTATTTCAAAAATCATTTTTCACTTTTACTTGTCACTTTTAAAATATCAAGAAAAGAAAAAACTTTGTTCTGTTTTATCCCCCACATTAATTACTTAATCCCAAAAAAAATTTCAAGAGTTAATATTATGCATCAATTAATATGGGTATTATGCTAAATTACTCAATACTCATATTAATTATTGTTTCTTAAGTGACATGCAAAATTCAAAGTGAACAAGTAAAAAAGTAAACGAAAAGAGTATACACAAATTTTACCTTTATCTTTAGGGATAGAGAGATTGTTTCTAATAGATCTTCAATCTTCTCAAGAAAAAATCATTTTCAAAACATGTTACGTAAAAAATAAAAAAAAACCACGAGAAAAAGTTACAATGAAATACTGACTTTTATACTATTCTTAACTGAATCTTTATAATGGTTTCTGGTAAAATTTAAAAAGAAAATTAATTCATTGACAATAAAAAGAATTAAAACTTCTAACTAGGCTTGACCATATTTGAAATGATATTCTTCTAATATTAGAAGCATCTGTAATGGAAGTAGATATACGTCCACTCCATAATTAATTATTTGCTTATAATTTTCATAATTATATGTATTCCAACTAGTTAGGTCTTTTTACAATTGAAACACTTTCTTTCTTTGTTTTTTTCTTTCCCTTTGACTCTTTAACATTGAGTTAATTAGATATTTTTCAGATTAACTATAGTGTATAATATCTTTTCATTCTCTAGAGAAATCAAACTCCATGTGGTCGCCGTTATGTGGGAGAGGTTAGGGGCTAGTAGTTGTGTTTAGTAATCGCGTATTTCTTGATGTGTTATTGTATTTTTTACTATCTGTTGTTTTATCTGTTATATATATCGATATCTTATTGTCATTTTTTTCTTACAATCGGAGCGGTTCAAACACATCGGTGGCCTAAAGCAAAATCCGAATAGAGGCCTTAAATTCTAATTATATGTATTTTCCTATTTTTATGAAGTTTATTATTGCTAATTATTTAATTTTTCTTGAGATATAGTATTCAAGATTTGTGTAACTTCTATTACTTTTTTCCTCTTATATGAAAATTTTATATTTTTTACAAATAATACTTGATATTTTTTTTAAAAAGAAATACTTATAACCTTTTTTTTTAAAATGAGGCCCTCAAATTTGGGGGTCTACGACAATTGCTTTTTTTTCAAATCTGTAGAGTCGCCCCTAATTACAACCTTTTTCCTAATAACTTTTTTTTTGAGTCGCGTTTCTATCAGAAATAATTTCTCTACTCCGTAAGGATAAGAGTAAGACTGTGTATGTTACACTATTCAAATTTCACTTATTACACTGAGTATGTTATTATTGTCTTAAACTCGATCTGAGGTGTACTATTAATGTACTTGTATAGTATTTATCAATATAATTCAAATTGTGTTTCTTATAATATAATGTTTTTATGTTATAATTTACTTATTCACTACTTTAATTAAATACATATAATTGTTACCATTCACAAAAAATAAAAATAAAATCTAAGTACGAGTTAAATCCAAATGGTCAAATCTTATACTAATTTCCCCTTTGCCTATTGAATAGTGAGCTACTAATTGTCTTTTGTGCCTAGGTTGAGGTGACAAACTTATAAGTTCACGTACCTTGAAAAGGCTTTTAAAATTAACAATAGTGATTAATTATTTTGGTTATTTAAGTTGATGATCTATCGAAAATAATCATTCGATTTTTATAAGATAGGAATAAGATTATACACATATAATTACCCGTTATCAGATTCCGATAATGAAATTGTACTAGATATACTATTGTTATTGATGAATTAATATCGAGAAGCCGGCATTGATCTCTTTTTTAATTAACTAAAATGAATTTAACTCCAAGATTAGAAATAGTTTATTACTCTCTCCGTTCACTTTTATTTGTCACAGTTTGACTTGGCACACCCATTAAGAAAATACTTATTGATTTAGGTATTTTACCAAACTATCCACTATTAAATGATGTCTTGGAAAATGATTTGGAAAATAAGTATTTAATGATGATGGTAAAACATGGAAAAAAATTATTGTCTATTCTTGATATGTCGTGACAAGTAAAAATGAAAATTTATTTTAGGAATAACTGACAAGTAAAAAGGAACGGAAGGAGTATTAAGTGGAGAGAATATATAATCCTTGTGTTGACAATGTCTTTGACTATGTAGACGACTTGATCCTATTTAGGTTTAAAACCTAAGATAAGAACACAGAAAAATTTAGAAATTAAATTAATGTTGTGTTTGGTGGGATTAGGCTGAATGCTTCATATATATAATAATAATTGAATTGAAAATTTTCAACAAATGTAATGCTTTACTGCTTCTGATTTTGATTAAATGAACAATTAGGGCAGTAGTTCATGATTGGATTATTATTGGAGTTTAAGACTAATCAAGCATCAAAAAAATATTTACACAAATCAGGTTAATTATTTATAAAGTACAAAATCTATGTAAATTGTTAGTTATAACCATGGGAAGGTGTGGTTGACTATAGCTTCATCTGAATTCATAATTTTCAACACGAATAATATATATGTGTAAAAACCTGCTAAAATGTTAAAAAATAAAATTACATCTGAACCCGTAATTTATCAGTACAATAAAGAAAATATTTAAAAATTTAAAAAGTTAAATCAATTATATATAAATTTTGGATCTACCTCTAATTATAATATGATAAATAACTTACTATCATATACTTTCTTCCATTCACTTTTACTTGTCCCGTTTCACTTTACAAGAGAGTCAATTTGACTAATTTTTGGAGCTAAATTGTATTTGATTACTCATTCTCGTTTTAATATGCATGATAAAAAAATATATTTTATATTATTAATCAAAAATTTAACTTTCGAAAAACGAAACGCGACAAGTTGAAATATGAACTATGGAAATATTAAAATCTACTCACCCTGCGAAACTTCTTTTAAAAGCGTATATATATATATATCAACTTAAACTCTTATTAATCTATTAGAAACTATAAAGCTAGACAAGAAGTATTAGTAAAAGTTAGATAAAAATTAATTCATAAAGCACTAATGATTAATTATGTTGTTGGGACTTTAGAAACTGAATATTAGTTAAAGTTAGATTAAAAGTAATATATTATATTAAAGTTGATATTTTGTGTCCTGCTATGACAGGCATGTCGTGTTCATACTTGACAAAATTTTATTCCCTAATTTTTACTGTTTAATTGAACTTTTACCAAGCTTTTAGCTAACTACACAAAGTCACAATATTATAATAAATATTTATACATGATATTTTTAATTATCTTGAGTGTATTTATTTGACAATTTTTTTTAAAAAAATTAAATAATGATAGTGATGTAATTCTGAGAACTACTCATGAAGAACACGCATCCTAACATGTGATTTAGGAGTTTTTAGGTCATAGATGACCATGAGGCAAGTGGCAGTGGAGGAGCTAGAAGTACGATTACGCGTTCTCCAAAGATCTTTTACTTCGTGCATTTTTTTTAAAAAAAATTAAGGTTTAAATCGAAAATAGAAATTTATTTAAGTTTATATATACAGTGTAAAATTAAGCACATCTTATTATATTATACCGTGTTACATTCAGGGGCGAATCTAGAGTGGTGAGAGCAGATTCTTGAGAATTCAGTAACTTTCGTATAGATTTTGTATTTATCTTGAAAAATTTATTAAATATATAAAAATTATTTATTGAAAACTTAGTAACAAAGTAGTCTCTTCATACAACAGTAGAAACGAAACTTGCTTAAGCTTTGTTATTCATGATTTGAGGGTTCAATTTCTCTTAAGAAAATATAATAAAGGAAACCCATAAATTTAAAATATATACTTACCTACTAAATAATTTCTTTATTTTTTAATTTTAATATTATAATTCTAATATAACTTGTTCTCAAATCAAACGACTTCTGACTCAACTAATATGCACGCTTAGTTGGTTGTCATTTTTGGCACTATGTATTTATACGATAAATGGCAATATTTGAAAGATTTTCTATTGGAGGATGACAGGATTTTCATATTACTAAAGTATAAAATGTGAATTACAATATTCATGATTCTCTAGCTCCTTTGAATCTATAATAATTAGAGTTAGGTCTAATGAGAAAGAGACTTTCCTTTTTTGGTTATGTCATATATATATGATCTTTGACTCATATATATCTCAAGTACAATTGATTGTTGAAATGAGTAGATACGGAATCAGAATTTGAAGTTTATGAATCTAAATTAATAATTTGTAATATTTAACGATCAATTTAATAATAAATATAAAATTTGTATCAAAGCTATTGAGTTCAACTGAATTCGTATTAGAAATCTAGCTTCGTCACCTCTGAATATCAGTGATGGAGCTAGAATACTATAAGGGATTTATCCAAACCCTATTTATTAAGAAAATGTGTTTTTATATTTTGAATTCTGTTGTAAAATTATTGGCTCCACCATGATTGAATATTGATGCTTAACGAAGTAAAATTCTTGAAATAAAAGCAAGTTGACTGTCATTTAAAGTAGGGTTTTGTCGAAATAGACATATATCTAGATTATACTTTTTCCCCAATAATTATATGGTTGAAAAACGTGTGGCAACTTTAGATTGAATGAACTTCTTGAAAAATGTCTCATCAACTATTTATGAAGGATAATTAGTAAGAGTTGCTGAGTTGGAATGCAATATAAGGTATTTCAATCAAGCACGTCGCATCAAACTTGTCTAGTACAATTTACCTTTTTTTTTTGTATGATTTACGAGATATTTCATATAAGTCAGTTTACTTTATGTATACCTGAAGAATAATAACTAAGGATTTTCTGGACGGTTCCTAAAAAACACTTATCAATATAGGGTGGTGGATCACAATTCACACAATTTTTGCTAGGCAAGTTACTTGTTCTCTCTCACACACGTAGACACCATGTGAGTTATTTTCAAATGTCAAATTTTATTTTCTTGTTTTTTCACTAGCATTTATTTCAATACATTGTATTTAATCTCCAAAAAGAACCAAGATGTAATGGACCACAAAACTGTTTGCTTAGTTTGGTGTGTTGTGAAAGTAGAAAAGACATAATGTGTGTGTGCATCATATACTATATTGTAACAAATGATATCATACTATTGTTGTGGAATGACGTATCATTGACTAGCAACACGATTAAATACAAAGAAATTAAATAATATCAAAATTTAACGTGTTTCGATCGATCGCGAGTTTTTGAGGGTTAGTTGTAATATGGATCCATTAGAATACAAGACATATAGTTAATTTTGGAGACATTAATTGATACATATATTTTAGGTTTAGCCTGAAATTTTGTTTTTCTCCTTAATCTTTCTTTGACATTGTAAATCGTTATGCCATGGTTCAATGGTTTAATTAACGCACCCCTAAAACTTATACTAGTACTTCTACGTTCATGTTCCGCTTCTCGAGAGTCAAATTGTGAATGATTCGTATTGTTTTCAAATATCTAATCCAACTTAGCTTCGAAGATGGATCAAATAGACTCCCCTAAAGCCGGAGCTAAGATTAGAAGTTAGACTCCCCTAAAGCCGGAGCTAGGATTAGAAGTTTGGGAGTTCTAAATTTTAAGACAGAAGAGAAAAATATTACAAAGTAAGTTTGATAGTGGGATTCGAACCCACAAAACTAGTGTGAAAAGTATTTTTACCATTGACCTATCAATCAATTTTGTTAGGGGTTCACAAGTTAATATACATATATATTTATTTAATTTTCTAATACAAATACAGGGTCTACGAAAAAGCTAGTGGTACCCCCACTTAGCTCCGCCTCTGTTTTCAAGGTATTATATAGATTTTTGGGGCCCATTGGTATGCAAATCGAAATAATTATTATTCATTGCACCTCCAAATGAACGTTAAATGCTACGAAATTTTACAATGTGCTACATAAGTTGAAAGAGTTTTCTACTTTATGAAATAGATTTTAAAATACTAGATGTCGCTCACACCCCAGAGAGATTTCTTATGTTTAAAAATGAAGATCTCTTATAAAAAAACAAAAAAAAAAATACAATAATAATAATAATTAATAAATGATCTACAAACCCAATTCTTCCGATTAAGATATCCAATTACAATTTGCTTTAAACTCTCCACCAAGTGTTATATCAAAAAGGTATATCTTATGTATATTATATTCTAATATACAAAAATAATAACTATTCTTGTGTCTTGCGATGAATGATGAGTTGTTTAAATTATCTTTTATACCTTTAAAATTTGAAATAAAGAATATATATATATATTTAGTTAAGTCAATTTCCCTTAATTAATTTTATGTAACAATGTCGACTGTTATGGCTAAAAATTTGATTCATAAAGATATGAAAATATGGCTAGACTTTTAGTTAAAGTTTCGTGCAAATCCTGCATCATATAGCATTATATGAATAGTAAAACTTTCATATAATTAAATAAAAGAATATTCTTCAAGATGTATACAACTATATATTGAATGAAATCAATGGGCGAACATATCCTTTTCATGTATAGCAATGAGCAAATTCAACATCTTAAAATATAGTATAAGATAGAGTGAAGGTAATTACATATTTGGCTGATCAAGCAAAATAATTATATTCTCTAATTATATATATATATATATATATATATATTATTTTATGTATATCATACATTAATATACAAAAAAAAAACATTTACTATCTATTATTTTGATGAACGAGTATTTATTTTAATTATTTTCTAATTCCTATACCTTAGGGAGTAATTTAGAATTTAAGACCAAAAAAAAAAAGTCTACCTAGCTAGCTAGCTAGATAGTGTAATGAGAATTAATCAAGTTGGTCCAAGATGCAAATCACAATTAGGGAGAGACTTAAATTTTAATAAAAATAAAATTCAAAACGACGAAGAATAAATAGAATTTACTACGAAAGCCAGTCAATAGAATGAAGACACGATGCTAACTAATGTTCAAAGTTCAAACGATGGCTAAAGCAAGAAGGAAATTGGAATATATATGAAATCAAAGAGGTTCTCTTCTATTTCAAAGTATAATGGCATTTGATACTGCGACTAATTAATATTTTATTTATTTCAATTTATGTGATATTATTCTTTTATTATTTTATTTTAAAAAAAGAATGATAAAGTTATATATATAGAAATAATGATGAACTTCACACACTTTCTCATTTTATTCTCATTTCTAAATTTTGCTAATTTTTTACTTTGAGTTGGAATGATCTCAATAGAGAAAAAGAAGAAGAATATGTTAATTAAGGAATGTCTAAAGCCATAAGATTCAAACCTTAATATATAATTAAATAAAAATCATTTTGTTCTAAGGAACAAAAAAAGGGTATAATTCATTTAAATAATAGTAAATTTTTTATAAGTTCAGTTTTACATGACATACGGTCAGAATCTTGATTCCTTCGTTGTTTTGGAGCTTATACTTTTATATTCTATTATACTTTTCAATAGAGATTTTTCATTCTTTCCTCACGATACTAATTCGCTATTGGTCATCCTGAAATGTGTCTCATATGCGAAGGGTGGTCTTTTAGACCTAGATGATCTTTTGTGTATATTTCTTTTGTTATTAATGGTAATTTCATGATTATTATTTAAAAAATATATTTATCATGTTACTTTGTATCAGAGTGTGATTAACTACTACTATAATATTTTCGGTTATCAGACTTTCGCCATTTAATTAGAGTGTAATAACTTGGGTTGTACTTCGTCTAGAAATCTTTTTCGAATTTTAAATTCTTTATATAATTACAAGTAATTCTATAACATTTTAAATAATCGTCATAAAATAATAATTTTTCTACATTATCAATATAAATTACTTAAATCTGACTTTTATTAATGTAGCCTCCTCATGCTCTTATAGTCTTATTAATGAATGAATGAATTAATTAAAAGTTGAAAATTGTTGGCGCAAAGTGTCCTTGATAAATATTGGAGCATGACAATATTGCATTTGTTATTAGTGTGGTCGACTATTTATTTTTTATATTAATAGGAGCCATTACCTATATATATTAGCAATTAATAAAACCATAGAAAGAAATGTCATTAAATTTACGGCAAAACTCAAATGAATGTAGGGAATTTTCAACGAAAAATCTATAGAAAACGTTATCAACGAACCAAATTCAAACGGATTCTATTTCGTCGAGAATTAGCAATTATCTAATAGTGTATGTGTAGTTGATAAGGATGTGGGCTTAGTCACATTCCTCAGTGGATTCAGAGTATATGATATACGGATTCACGAGAATCTAATAAACTTTTGTTGCATATATACAATTAAGGGAAAAGGGTCAAAAATACCCATCAACTTTGTTTTATTGGTTGACTATACCTCGCCGTTAAAAGAAAGTTGTTCATACCCCTACCGTTACTAATTTCATCATTTGTGCCCCTACTTAGATGGAAATTCCCAAATCACTTAAAATTATCCGATTTTTAAAAAATAACCCACCACACTGAAATAACCTAAACTCAAACCCGACCCAACTAACTTAATTCAAACCTACTTCACCTTCATCTCTACAGCAAAAATTCAAGAACTCAATCCCTTTATTTCTCAAGTTGCTTTCCTCATCGTCGTCCTCCGCCGCTGTCTCCTAGGAGAACTTGAATTTGGGTCAACAACGAAGAACCCAATGCTTCTCTCACTGCCGCTACTTCTGGTCCATCGAAGAGTTCAATAACCTCCTAAATTAGCCATAAAACAAAATTTCATCGTAAATGAATTGAATCGGCGCAAAAACTCTCTTTTACTGAGTTTTGTTATGGTCAGTTGAGTTATTTGCCGAATTTTGAAAATGAGTTTGATGATGATAAAGAATAAGCGCCTTTGAGGCAGAGAATGAAACATGATTTTTTATGATTTTCTTGTGAATTAACTGAGAAAATAAATTCCCCTTGGATTGATTTAGGGACTGCTGGTCTTGATCTTTGTTTTCATTTATACACTGATGATGTGATTTTCATACCACCCAATTGAAAAATCACTCCGCCTTATCAAGTAACGAAATGAACACAGGTAGATTCAGAAATCGAGTCGGAATCATGAACCGGTGGCGCTCATTCTCATGAACCCCCACATAAACTGCCAATGAACCGAAAGGTGTACGATGACGATTGCAACATGGGTTCAAATCGATTTGTGTCGGTTCGTCAGAATCAAAGAGAGAGGAAGAAAGAACGATGAAGAGAGTTATTCTTCAATCGCTTGACAACTTGTTTGAGGCAGACGATTTTGTTAATCATATGAACTTTTTGATGGAGCTAGAAGAAGCCATTGTTGCTCTCAGCTTTTTCTCGAAATATGTGCACATATTGCTTAGAGAGAAAGAGAATTGCGTTTTTTTTTTACTGAATAAAGAGCAGAACTACAGAAAAGTACTGTTTGAAGCGTATTTGATCTTCAGGAACGTTATCGTTAAGATTGATTTGATCGTATAGAGAGAATGCTCATCTCAGTGAAGGCAAAGGTTGATTCACAGGCATATGATTTGAGGTTCTCTTCCTCATAGCTCGCATCAACGTCGGCAACGTCGCCATTGCTTTCTCTCTCACCGCCATTTCTCCACCTGGGATTTGTGTTATTTGTTATTTAGTATAGTGGGTCGGGTTTGGGTTAAAATTGATAATTGGATGATTTCAATTGAATTTGGGTTAATTTTGGTTGATTTGGGAATTTTCGTCTAAGTAGGGGCACAAATGATAAAATTAGTAACGGTAGGGGTATGAATAACTTTCTTTTAACGGTGAGGGTATAGTCAACCGATAAAACAAAGTTGAGGGGTATTTTTGACTCTTTTCCCTACAATTAATGTACAAAAAAATTAAATTCATTAATTTAACTATGAACTTAATTATAGTTTGTATATTAGTTTGAGGTTATTGTGGAAATTAATAAACTTTAAATCCTGAATCAACCTTTAATTGCATTAGATTAATCTCTTATATTTCACATCTTTTCAAATTTATAGATAATTTTTAAAATCAAATTCCAAAGATTTTTTTTTTGTTCTTTTTGAAAGTGCATAGAGTTGATCAACTTGCACATATTTTCATTAACTATGTATTTACAAATTAAATTCATATTTTATTTGTATTTTGGTTTTTACCCATTATCATTACTTCTAAGGCCTAGACTAGAATAATTTGGGATCACACTATGTATATAGTGGGATTTAATTAATTTATTTAATTATAAATATTCCACACTGGAAGGGAGGATAAAGTACACTATTTTTGAGTACTTAAATTAATTTCCAAAATCTTTAGACTTCAATAGCATAGGCCTATGCAGATATCTCTTATACTATATAATTAATTACATGAAGGTACTCAAATAATAGTGGGCTAAACTTTTTAGTTCATAAATTAAAAAGAAATTTGGTAAATAGTTCATTAAAAAAACTTCTTCTTTTTTTGTTTACATTTTAAACTAATCAAGTAGTATTCAATAAAGAGGTACTATTTTAACTACATATTTCTTTTTTTTAAATCTTTGTTTTTATTCAAATTAAAACACACAAAAAAAGGAAGAAATACTCCCCTCCAGACCATATTATATGGTGTTTTTATCTTGAACACATATCTTCATAAATCACTCACACCTAAAAAAGTTTTTTCACTAAATCACTCTTAGCTTAATAATTGAGAAAATGGTCTAAAGCCCGTCCAACCTATACTCAAAATCTCAACTACACACTCTAACTTCACGGGTGTCCTATCACCCCCTAAACTATTTTAAAAGAAAATAAATAAACCCTTAGGGGCCGTTTGGTTACTGGATAAGGGCAAAGTTAATACATGAATAACTTGGTTATTCATGTATTAATTTTTATGCCATGTTTGGTTTGTAAATAGAATAAAAGTTATCCTTGTGTTAGTTTTATGCAATGTTTGGTTATATTTTTGTAATTCTACATAACTAATACTCACATAAATACCGAAAATCGAAAAACCGAACCGAACCAAATTAATACGGTTTTTCGGTGTCGGTTTTTCGGTTCGGTATTCGGTGTCAGGGTAAGAAAAATTCGGTGCACCGAAAAACCGAAATTTTATTAACTAAATTTAAAATAATATTTTAATTTTATTAATTATATACTTGGTAACTTGTGTTTGTGAGTTGTGACTCCTATTGTTTTTTATTTGAATGAAGTTGAATATTAAGGCATTTTTAACTTTGTATTGTTTTAACTTTTAAATTTCAAGTGTTGAATTCTTGGTTTAAATTATTGGCTGCTATTACAAAGAGTGTTTGTTGAAACAAAAAATCGGAAAGAGAAAAAAAAACTTCTTTAGTTCTTTGTTGGAAACTTTAACTATTAAATATGTTAATTGATTATTTCGAGTTTTCAACTTTTATCTTTAGTTAAACGTTTTGATAATTTAATTTTCATTTTATTTTTTATTTGCTTGCACCGAAAAATCGTTTTAAAAACACCAGAATTAAACCGAACCGAAGTTTAAAAAACCGAACCGAACCGAAATATTTTGGTTTGGTATTTGGTGCACATTTTTTCAAAACCGAACACCGAACCGAAATTTAAGAAAACCGAACCGAAGAACCGAATGCCCACCCCTAGTTGATAGGTTTTTAAATATTGTATAAAAGTTATTTATGTATTAATTTTATACGGTGTTTGGTTGCATTTTTTGTAATCCTACATAATTAATACCTACATAACTTATGAGGGAATCTATGTATAAGTTATGCAGGATAGAAGGTGGAATAAGTTATGTGGGTATTGGTTATACATGTATTAAAATGTTAAATTACACATTTATCCCTATTAATTTATTTTTAAATATTTTTTTATTGAAAACTTTACATAACTATTCTATTTTCCTAACTATTTTTGTTTCTTATTTCTTTTTGTATACGAACAACTTTTTATTTGTTTTCATTTTGAAATCAAAATATAAATATTTTATTAATATTATGAATCGGAATGTATAATTTTGACAACACTTATGCTAATGATATATTAGCACTATATATTACTAAATATATTCCACATATTTAATTATCATGTATTATTATTTTTTATTTAGAATGTGAATTTATAATAATTCATATAGTTGGTATACTAAAAGTGTACTAACAATACATGCAACATATTGATAGAAATTTACATTATATAAAATAGGATAGTATTATGTACTTAATATTAATAATATTTTATTTTTATAAGCTTTAAACATTAAAAAATAGAGGAAAAAAACAGAATTCCTACTTAAGTATAGAGAAAATTCCTTATCTTTATTTTTTTAGAGAGAATTTATACTATTTGCTTGCTTATTTATTTGTAAATAATATATATTAATTTATATTAAATTCAATATTCAATAGTTAATAATTTATGTAATGTAATCTCTACATAACTAAATAATACCCACAAAACTAATACATGCATAACTAATTCCTGCATAACTAAACCCTGCATAACTAAACCCTGCATAACTAATACCTGCATAACTAATACCTGCATAACTAAACCCTGCATAACTAATACCTGCATAACTCTAACCAGTAACCAAACGGCCCCTTAATGCTGAGTTGGCTAAGAAAGTGCATTTCCCTCTCTTTGAGAGAGTGAAAAGAGAGTAAAATCTGCTTTTATTTTTATTTTTCTCTCTTTCTAATTAAATCAAAAATAATATCCTCCACCCCACCCCACCCCACCACCCCCACACTTCTTCTTCTTCACCCACCCCCGCCCCCCATACTTCTTCTTCTTCTTCACCCTTTGCTTTATTTTTTTTTCATCACAAATTTCTACGAATTTCTTCAGGAATTCTACATATTAATCCTCTCTTACCCATAATCAAAACACCTTTAAATAAATTTAGTTATCACTCCCCAATCAAAGTAATAAAAAAAAAATTCCTTTCCCCGATCAAAGTAATAAAATAAAATTTTCCTTTGATGTTCTATGTAGGTTATTCCTTTCCTTGTTCTATATTCATTTATATTGGACTAAATTTCATTTATAAGTAAAATTCTAAATCAAAGATATCGGCCATAGAGACTTTTACTTGTCGGAAAAATTCATCGTCTTTTCTCTTGCCGGAATGTCAATGGAGGACAAGTGGGTTTGATAATGGTGATATTCTTGGTGATAATGGTGGGTTTGTAATTGACATATAATAAAAAAAAGAAAAAGTGAGAAAAATAATTAATTTATTATGTGGCATTGACATGGCGCTGACATGGCATGTGTGTGTGTTACACCACAATATACTTGAGTGACTATGTCATTTTAGGTTGAAATTTATTTCCTTTTAAAATAGTTCAGGGGGGTACTAGGACCCCCGTGAAGTATGAGTGTGCAGTTGGAAATCTGACCATAGATTGGGGGGGCTTTTGGCCATTTTCTCCTTAATAATATAATATCTAGTATTTAATGTGATTTATTGATTATATAAAAATTCAGTTATCTAAAGAAAGATAAATTTGAAAAAAAAGAATTAATATCTTTTTAATTATATAAAAATTATATAATTTGAACTAAATATAGAGCTTAAAACATCGTATAATTAATATGAACCGGAGGGGGTTATAATTTATAAATCCCCATCTATTTCAAATTATAATTCCAGTGGTTATCCTGTTCCGTTTTAATTTGAAGTTAGAAAGTCAAAAATTACGTGAGAACTTGCATAAAAGATTATACATTAATTAATATCATGTTAAAATACTTATATTAATTTATTTTTTTAAGAAACGCATAAAAATCAAAATAGACAAGTAAAAATGAACGAATAAAATATTAAATTGGTGATGAAGTATAAGGAAGAAAGTCAATATCAAAGTGAAGCTTTAATTACTTTAATTGAACTATGGAATTAAAAAGTTGAAAAATTAAAGTTTTTCTCCTTGTTGCGGCTACATAGTATTATTACTACAACTATAGACTTTTTTTACTTGTAAATTCTTCTTTCCTTCACATGCCACTTTTATTTTCTAACACAATTTTTTCAAACTTCTCCCCCACCTTTTATTTTTATTTTTAAAATCTTTATAAAGTCCCATCAACTTGTATGTCCCTGAGTACTAATCCAATATTCATTTCTCTTCTTATATCATATTTCTCTCTCTTTTTTCCCTCTATTTGTATCAATCAATTAGTTTCTCCATTTTGAGTAAACAAAAAAAAAGTTTAGATGGATCATCATGGTCAGAAAATTGAAGTTGATTCAGGACGAGGACGAGAAGGAGGACGAGGAGATTGTTCAGATAATAATCAAGAAATTAAGGAGGAAGAAATTGTTATGGATCTTCGAAGGGGTCCATGGACCGTTGAAGAAGACTTTACACTTATCAATTTTATTGCTCATAATGGTGAAGGTCGTTGGAATTCTCTTGCTCGTTGTGCTGGTAATTATTTCTATTCTTTTTGTTATTGTAGATTTTCTTAGAATTTACTAAAACCTTTTTATTTGGTCATTCATGAGAAGTCAAATGACTTTACAATAACCTAAGTGTTCACTATTATTAATTTTTTATTCTTAAAAGTTCGAAACCCAAATTTTTGATTAATGGATCATGTTCATCGAGTTAGTTGAATCAATATTCTTTCTTGAGAAACCATATTTTCTTTATTCCAACATGTATTTCTTTTCCTTTTCTTTTTTGTATAATAAGACAATATCTTCACGTAGATAAATATTCGTATGGATATGTTGTATAATTTTTTTTCTTTACAACTAGGTAATTTCTTAAATGCTAAGCACTTGTCCAATCTGATAAAGATAAAGGAAAAAAAGTGTTTTTTTTTGTGGGGGGTGGGGTGTAGAAGTAGTAGTAATATTAAAGTAGTATTTGTATGTTTCACTCTGAATGGTTCTTTCGTGCATTATACTGTCTTTTTTTATACTTTTTTTTTTTTGAAACATGCTTTTAAAACTTAATTTAGTGTGATTAGTTATGAGAAATTTATTATTTATTGAATTGGCTGGAATCAATTAATTAATCAGGTCTGAAGAGAACTGGGAAAAGTTGTAGATTAAGATGGCTTAATTATCTTCGACCAGATGTTCGACGTGGCAATATTACTCTTGAAGAACAATTATTGATTCTTGAATTGCATTCTCGTTGGGGTAACCGGTATGTTCACAATCTCAATGGTCTTACAGATGATTACGAATTAATTTTACGTATGATCATTACACTATAATTGCAATATCATTACCACATTAAAGTAACTAAATTATGTGTTAATTGCTACTAGTATTAAATAGCTACTAAAGTGTTTAATATGATTTTTTTTGTAGTTGGTCTAAAATCGCTCAACATCTTCCCGGAAGAACAGACAACGAAATCAAGAACTACTGGCGAACTCGAGTGCAAAAGCATGCAAAACAGCTCAAATGTGACGTGAACAGCAAGCAATTCAAAGATACCATGAAGTATCTTTGGATGCCAAGGTTAGCCGAAAGAATTCAAGCCGCCGCTGTGGCTACTTCCAATCCAACGGCGGCTTCTTCCTCCGGCCCCACCACCACCACATACATTCAAAATCAAGAAATTCAATATCCATTATCAAACATGAATCATCATGTGCCCGAATATTTACCTATTCAACTGATGAATATCGAGAAAACAAACAGTCTTAATTATTCAGCAACTTCAGCGTCATCGGATAATTACTCATCCGAACTCACTGATGGTTGCTACAATTTCTCAATTAACCAAAGCAATAATCACGATCATTCTCAAGTTAATCAAAGTACTAATCAATTGTGCTATGGAGAATCCACAATTAATCCCACAGGTTATAATTTTCACCCTGGATTTCAAGGATTCCAAGAAGTTGATCAACAAAACAATACACAATGGATGGACAATCCATGGAATATTGAAGATGTGTGCTTCTTACAACAATTGAACAATGACATGTGATAAAAACATATTATCCAAAAGTACCTCAAAATAATAATAAAAAAAAGAGGTTGGACATTCATAGAGAAATATAGAGTCATCATTAATCACCACAAAAGCATCTACATTTTTTTTAATTCTTATGCAACACATTTGTAGCTTTTGTGTACCAAATTTCCATTTACTTAGTTTTATGTTTTTTTATAAAAATATATATATGTACATTTATTTTAGATTTAATTTTTCGGATGAGTCTCTTAATATTGATATTGATTTTATGTGCTATTAGAAAATGTGGAACTTTCTAATGCTAGTTAAAGAAACTGAACTATATGATATTGCATTGAGATGAACTTAAATAGACTGAGGATTGTGTGTTAGAATCAACAAGGGTTGTGGATGGGTCTTTACTCTTTAATTCTTTATATATATGGTCTTGGATAATTTAATGAAGTTAATTAGATGTAAAGTCAATTTCTTATGTATTATGGTATCAGAGTTAGACTCATCTCAACTCTTATTTTATTTGATGTTGGGCTTTCATATTATTGTATGGTTCATACTTCATATGTCCCACATCAATTATGGATGGAGGCTTTGGTCTCTTTATATACGGTCTTAGATAATCTTTAATCTAAGGTCAATTCCTTATATATCATAGTATTAGAGTCATAACAGTCAGATTAATCCCAACTCTTGATTTACCTAATGTTGCGATCCTGTATTATATTGTTTATACTTGAGATATTCAATTATAGTTGTGCAGATTCTTAGAAGTTAGCTTTCGAAATTGAATTAAGCTTATAAGATTCATTTCTTATTACAATACTAAAAATTCAATTACAATCACACAAATCTTCTTCTTTTTTGTTTTTGTTGCCTTTTCCTATATATGGAGTAATTTAACATACTTATGTGGGACTATTCTAAAAGGGAAAAGAATTTTATAATGAGAGAGAGTGCATAATTAGCTCTACTATTTTTAATAGTAAAACGTCTTTGTTGCTTGTTAATATAATAATCTTAGACCAAAGTCATAGAATTTTTAAGAAAACAGTCTATGGGATCTGAACCAAATTAAAAGACCTTAGTCCTCATTCTAGATTAATTAAAGGGAAAAAAATACGTGGCATATTCTTAGTTACATGTATTTGTATATAGTTTAAACCTAGTTGTTGCAAATAATCATAAAATAAAAAATATCTCGAGATGCATCTATTTGAAACTTTCTTAATTTTCTTTGGTGAAAAGTTATAAATAAATTATATTTCTGCTTTTGATATTAGTGCAAAACTGATCGTTTTAAGTTTGACATAAAAATAGACTTAAATACTTGTAAATCTTAAACCCAACGCGATAGGGATGATAAGAAGGAATGGACAAGGGAGCCAAATCGGCAAACTATGACATACAAGTCATAATAAACAGTAAAATTGACTACAAAGGTGTTAGGAAAACTTTTATTTGAATCTTGTTTTGATCATAAAATAAAATTGTGTAATACACAACATACCTTACGAATCTTATAAAATACCTTTAATTTTATTAAATATTCTTTTTAAAACCGATTAAAAAGATGAATAAATTCAAACTTGAGGAATATAGTATATGGAATAGAATACTTAATATGTGAATGAGAGCCATCACAAGTGGTCCAAAAATTAAAAGTGTGTTACTTAGCTTCCACGTGTCCTTTTGAAGAATTCTTACACTTGGAGCAATCCAAAGACTAAGAAATTTTAAGTTGTGTAATTATGTTTAGAGTGTCTCTTTTGATTGTTTTAATAAATAAAAAATTGATATCAGAGTTAATGATTTGACAAGATGAATATAGAGATGGACCAGTTGTGTAGTTGTGTTGATTACACGAATTAGTCTCTTTTTAAAAAAAAAATTTCACTCAGTGTTTGATATCTATATTGGAGCCTGATTAAATTCGGATTCGCGCCAGAAAGTCCCACATTGAGGGATAGTCCTCCCTAGTAAAGACGACTATGTATCCAAGGTACACGAATTAGTCTTAATAAGTGGTAAAACATCATAGCATGTTAAAATTGAGAACGAGTGTATAATCAAAGTATATGACATATTTTAAATTTGCTTTAAATATCTTCTCTTTCGAGCAAAGAGTCTATCTTCTCTTTCAAGTGCTCAATTGAGACAAATCATAATTTAAATGTCTAAACAAAAATGTGTTAGCAAATTTTAGGAGTTATTGATATACTAAGCGTATTTTAAATGATTAACTGCTATAAAAAAACACTCTAAGCTTTTCCAAAATTTGAGGTGATTAGTAGAAAAGTTTGATCATATGTTCAGGGTTCAATTAAAGTTAATTATCTTGTGCTCTCTCTTCATTAACTCGTTTAATTATAATAAATTTACATGATTTGATTTATCGTATCGAGTACGAATAAGTATTTACTCATATAGCCCCTCCAAAATAGTACCAAGTGGTAGTAATTCACCCCTCTAGCAGGACCACATAGCTGTAATGACTTTATTGGTTGGTTATCTTTTATAAAAAATTCAATAATTTTTTTTTGCTGCAGACCTTTCTACAAATTGAAAAGTTGTATTTTTTAAAATACTTTTTAATATATTTTTTCTATTTTATATCTCGAGAGAAGAATCACTAAAGATTATGATAAAATAGTAAGTAATCTTTTAATCTTTTTTTTTCTTGATGTGCAAAATTGACAAGTAGAACATAGATAAGTATTTTTAGTATCATGAAATAAATAAAATGAATTTTTATTTATTTATTTATTGAATTTGAATAGTTTTTTGTTTTCGTATTTTATTTCAAATGAGATTCTCATAAAATCATTACGTGAAGGTTTTTGTTAAAAGAGAGGTTAATTCGTTAAACATTAATTAATTATTATTAAAATCCTCTAATCTATAAGTTTATCATCATATTCGATATTTGGAAACGTTTATAGCCACTACTGTTTAACAGAAAATACTTTTCCAACACGTAATTAAGAAAGAATACGTGATTATCCATGTATCCAACATTTTTATCAAAAATTAAAAAGAAAAAAACAATTTAATCAAACTTTTTATTCTATTTGAGCACTTATTAATAACTATTTTCTCTGTTCAGTATATTAAAAATAGATATTTATTTTTACTGATTCAGTTTGAAAAATCATTTATACTTATTTAATTTTACCCTTATTATTACGTCATTTATTTTCTGATGACTTACTATAATTAAAGATGAATAACTATCATTCTATTTATTATTATTTTAAAGAATATGTCAAATTAAATATAAACAACATAGGGAGTACAAATATTTGCATATAAGAAGGGTTAAATGATGCAACTTAATTACCGACTCCATTCGTTTTCAAAATAAGTGATGTTTTAGCTTTTTCATTATGTTTCAAAATAATTGATACTCTAAGATGTCAAAAAGGAATTATTCTTCCAAAATTACCATTGTTTACGTAACCAAGAACCATTGATTAACTTTTCTTTGATTAGGGGTAATTTTGATTACTTAATATGACTTAGGGTTGATGCTTTAACATAGCCTCAAAAAGAAATGTCATTTAAACCACGTATAATTGAAAATCCAAATTGTAAAAAATTAAATCAAATCAAATTTAATTTTATTTCAAATTAAATAACACTTTTTCAAAATCAAAATTGATTAATGTAAAATTAAATTGAAAAATCAAATGGTCACCATTAATTGGAAGCTCCTTTATTATATATGACAATTGAAAGAGAAAAAAATAAATAGGACGGGGAAATGGAAATGAAGTGGAATTATATATTGTTAACTGGCTAATTGGAAATTAAAATGAGATTAGGGGCGTGTTTGGCATTAAGAAAAAATTTTCTACGAAAATAAGTAGATTTTAAAAAAAAATTATTTTATGTTCGGTAGGTAACAAAAAAATATTATTCTAAAAATATTGTATATAATTTAGATAAATATTATGCGAGGTTGGGGTGTGGGGGTAGCTGGCAATGAGCTGAAACTTATTTTTCTAAAAAATACTTTTTAAAATTTTTGATCAATTGAACATAAAAAAATTGAAGAATAATTTAATACAGAACACACCCTAGATATTTTTTTTGCAATTTAGGGTACTTTGCGTGTGCACTTAATTATCAAGGCTGAATATAATATTGGACCAAATATAGTGATTAAGTATGTGCATTTATTTATTACTTATAATTATAATAAAGTTAGTAATTAACTCCACTTTCCATTAGGAACGAACATTCTAGATGCATTAAGAAAAATCGTGTTTAAGTATAATTAAAAAATAATTAATTAGCTAAAACATATATTAATAAGAATGGAATGAAGTAAAAGAATAAAATTAGTATCTCCATTGACCAGAACTTATTAAATAAGAACAAGACAATATTGATCAATCCTTTAAATTGAAACTTGAAAGGCACCTTACATGCAAATTAATTATGAATGGTTGTTATAGAGGGGTAATTAAGTACTTTTTCATTTTTAGTCAGAAGTTTAGAATGATAGTTTTGAGAACGAAGTCTCTGATTAATTATAAGGAGCGTTTTACTCTTGATAATTTTTTTTGACATAAATTCAATTTAGTCGATCGCAAAACAGTTAGGGCTGAATATAAAATATCGAAAATCAAATCGAAATTTTTGGTTATTTGATATATATGGTAAGTTAGAGACTAAACATAAATAACCCTAATACATATGTCTTTTAGTTTTATCAATTTACTTTTCTTGATGTTTTCTTATTTATTGATCATCTATTATATATATTGTGCCTCTACATAAAAAAATAGAAATTTAGAAATCCCGAACACCGAATGCCCATCCGTAAGAGCAACTACCAAGTAACGAATAGAAAACGAAAAAAATTACAAACAAAAGAATTCCAATTTCCAAAAACTAATCTCAAACAATTTAAAAAAAAACTTAAATAGTTGCTCATCAATTACTAAAAATTAAAATAATCGATAAATATATAATATATTTAATTATTTATAGTCAATATATAATCTAAATATACTAACTAGGAGAAGTAAACAGTAAATTTTCCCGATTATTTTTATAAAGATCCCTCTCAAAAATATCTTTCATTATCTACTAAGGGTAATGAAAACAAAGTACAAATAATAGTTAGCAGCTTAAGATTACGAATTATTAGAACACATACTCCAACCATTTCATTTTGTTTGCCTTTGCCTTATATTATTATTCCCCCTTTTAGTATATTATACATATTTTTATAAGTTTAAAATCATAAGATTAAAAGTAATACATGCGTGTGTTCTTTAATTTGATCTAAGTTGACATCAATCCTCTAATTTTGGGTGTGTACAAGTAACCACTTAAAATTGTATAAAATTAAACAAGAAGTCACACATGTCTTACATGACAATTCGTGTGAGATACGTTCATCCTACATGACAACTAATTTGTATTATGTCACGTCGGACGTGTGCGTCCACTTGTTCAACTTTATATAAGTTTAAATACTTGTGCACACCCAAAGTTGGAGGACATATATAACAGTTGAGGCCAAGTTAAATGGCATGTTTATATATAATACCATTTCTTTACTTTTAAGGCTTTATATCTAATCTAATATAAATAAATTAAAACGGATGAAATAATATTATTTTCAAACGGCATTCTTATGAAAAAAAAGAAATGAAAAAAATATGCGGTCAAATAACACATTTTTATTACTCTCTCTGTCACAGTTTATATGATTCACTTTCCTTTTTAGTCGGTCTAAAAAAAGAATGACATATTTCTATATTTAGTAATAATTTTACTTTAAAATGTCCATTTTACCCTTAACGAAATGATTTATAGCCACACAAACATTATCATTTATTTTAGACCACAAGTTTCATAAGTCTTTCTTTCTCTCTTAAATTACGTGACAAATTAAACTAACTCATATAAAATGAAACGGTAGGAATAATTATTATGGCTAGAGTTTAGGAATTTTGGATGATATAAAATCATGGCTTACGTAGTTACGTTAGCTTTGACTAAAATTGCTGTTCAACACCAATCCAAGCAATTACAAATATTCTTTAATTCTGTGAATTTATTTGGTATCTTTTAAGCTCTAAAATTGCAAATTGTAGAGCCTTTTTTTTCAATTCTCACATGGTATTATTAATTATGTTTTCCCATTACATCCGTCACTCCAAAATACTTTCCTGTTCTAATTTATAAGTTATTACAAACGTTAAATTTTAATCTAATATTTCCAAGTCAATCTAATTTCATATCATGTGTTCAAACGGACCCTGAATAACGAACTACTCAATTGAGATCCGACATGGGTTAGACGGGCTATCAATCATTATGGACTCGGAGATAAGCCCAAATACCTTTGTTGCTTTTGGGCTTGGACCATGGGCTATTTTGACCCGACCCGTTAATTGGGTTGGGCCATTTTGCCAGGCCATCAAAACTTGGGCCTTTTCAACTAGCCTAAGTCAGTAGACAATATTGCAATGGAGCCTCAATCTTTAGATATATAATTCATGATTTGAACTTTGAAGTTTATCGGTTTTTGAAATCGTCATTTAATTCATAGGGATAATTTTAGTTGCTAGGATGTATCTAATTAAATATTTACACATATTTAATAGATTTCTTGATACAGTACGCTTTAATCAAAAGTTAATGAGTTCTTTTGGTCCGATCATGTACTTCATACTATAGTTTTGCCCCTGAATTATTTGTTGCATATTGTTGAAGACATAATAATTGAATAAATAACATTTCACATTTAGTAAAAACAACTATCTTTAAAAGCGAGAAAAAGAACTTCCACAGTGAAAGTATAGAGAAATCAAGTTCCATAAGTAGCATTTTATATTTATTGCGTCTTACTATCCTTCAAAACTCCTCTTCACCACAATCCTCGTATCCCCCATCCCCACCACCGATACCTCGAGACTCACCTCACCATATTCTCACCTTTCATAGTATTTATCTAAATTATACACAAATATATTTAGAATAATATATTTTACTTACCTAACAAACCCCAAAAAAATAAGTAAAGACTTTTTTTTCTAAAAAATAGTTTAAAGATAATTTTTTTTTTTACTATCGAACACATTTTATGTTAGATATTATTTTTTTAGTAGGTATTTTCATGCCAAGGACCCTGTTCATGGTCATATCATAATGAAGTCTTGGCCAACTATAGTATTGTGTCAGTTACAGTTCACTATTATTATTGACTAACGAAGTCGGAATCGAAAATAAAATTATGTTTAATTATACGTTTTGTAAAAAATATTTAAAATACGTTTATATTTGAATATATTTAAATACAATTTTAAAAGTGAAAAATAAGTTATAATGTATTTTCAAAATTTAAAATATATCTTTAAGTTTGAATTCGAAATTTTTATTATTAAATAAATACTATTTTCAAATAAAATAGAAAACTATTCCAAAAATAAATAAATATATAATTTTTATGATCAAACGTCCTTAGCCAACTATAGTACTGTTGCAGGTACAAGGACTATTATTATGTCGTGTACATTTTAATTTATAGCATTTAAATGAAAACGAAACTTGAAGCTGGCTGACGCAGATATGTAATCAGGGGCGTATCTAGGGGGGTCACCGGGTTCACGTGAACCGATGCTCCCCTCCCGAGATTATATATAATAGTGTTATATTTTTTTTAAAATATTGAAATATAGATGTGTGAATCCATACTCGGAGTATCAAATTATGTGACGATGATTGGATGCACCTCTCTAAGTGAGGTTAGAAATCTGAATCTTATATATGTATAGATATATCCGATCAAATTTACATCTTAGATCCACCTTTTTACAATAGTGCACCCTTCATCTCGAAATCCTGGATACGCCTCTGTATGTAATCCAAATAGAATTTTTAATGATATTGATGTTTTAAATATATATGTCCATAAAATAATTTATTTTCTTATTTATATATATTTGATATAACTTACGTTTTGAAGGAACAACATACTTGTTTTTGTGTAACTTATAGCCTATTGGTCACGAATTTTAATAGTGAATACATTCGTAAATCATATACATCACGTTTTTTATAGTGCAATCCTTTCCGTGTGAATATGAAATACTTTTTGCATTAGAATATTTTTTAAATTGTTTATGATTGGTTTAGGCTTTCAATGGACACTGGCCCTAATATGATATTCTTTTCGTCTCGTAATTAGTATTAGTTGTTCACTTTTCTCTTTATATTTTTTTTAGAAAAAATAAATAAAAAGCATAATTTACCATCTTACTGATTCTCTCTTTATTTATTTTTTATTTTTTTGCAATTATACTTATTCCTTCAAAATGAATTAATACTAACTTGATTTTATAAATTAACAAGTAATTTGAGATAGCTATTTTTATGACGTGAACAACTAATTAATATGGAAGCAAGCTAGATTAAAGTCAAGGATATGGACAATTACTTGATGATTGACCTCAAATATGTTATGAGAAAATCCAGACATGAATGGCATCTATCGAGATGATTTTTTTTTAGATTTTTATTTAACTATTTACTTATAAGTTAATGGTTAAAAATACATATGAATTATTACTTTTCTGCAAGTTCACAATCCGATAATATGTTATTTTCATTTTTATCTGATATTACCATCTAGTGAAATTCAAAGTTGAATAAGCCAACCATCAAATGTTCTTTTTTTTCTACTTGATCTATTATTATTTACTCATCTAGATCAACCCTATCTTTCTTCTCCAGTTGATGATGCATATTGAACTTCAACCAATCTCACTTGCTCAAGAACTGCCTTCTGATAGACTAGCTTCCCCCGGGCTGGAGTTCCATCCATACATCACTACTAAAGAAGACAAGTACATATCCACATATGACAGAATATGTGAGTGATGAATTGTAATTTTGAAATTTGAACTTGTGTTTGGATCATGCATTTTACTTGAAAATTATTTTAACTCGAAATTTCAATAAGAAAGTTACATTAACCTTGAAATTACAAAACAGATAACCAAAAAAAAAAAAAAGAGAACACAATTTTTCTTTAATACACTTCCTAGTGATTAAGCAAAAAATAAAAAAGGGAGGGGGAATGGGAAGGTGCAAAATTCCCCTTTGGGGATTAATTATAGAATCAATTATAGATTCTTTAATTTTTCATCAGGGGCTTGATATTTGTATTGCACAATCTATTTCTAATGATGCACTTTCAATAAGATTTTTTATTTTATTTTTAGAAGTTCAAACCTAAGACATCTGATTATTCAGAAGTTGTTGTATCGTCATTTTCTGATTGTAGTCTGAAAAACTGATCAAGACGAGTGTCCCCAAGTCTCATGGAATAAGTAGCTTTCTTGTACTCAGCCCAAGTGAATGGCCTATAGAGATGATAAGGTTTGTGTGGTGTTGTAGTGACCAATTCTAAGGGACAACAAATTCTAGCATGGGGTGATGGGGCACCAAAGTACACCATTGACATCCTAGTTTTGCATGAATTCACCATTGCCCTATGCCTCACACTTTTAAACCTTCCATTTGTCAGAGCCTGCACACACATATATAAACCATCAGACTAAAATTTCAATTTTATGAATTCTAATTTTACAATAACGATTTTAGTGACAATAAATGAGTTTCAAATTTAATATTTGTACATATTTGATGAATTCATTTACACAAATACACTATTTGAGCAAAATCTAATAGGTTAGACTAAACTCCCATGTGAACTACTAACTACACCCCTGATTAGATCTCATTATAATAGTGTATTGAGGACAATTCTATCGTTAGCTCATGTATTACTAATATTATGATTTGTTGTATATTAGTTATAAATTATACATAAGCTAAAGACTCTACGTAGAAAATAATTAAATAATATCATAACAAATACGCATATTAGGTTCTCTAATACATTCTACCAAACGATGTCATTAAATTGGATGGGCCCTCCAAAAATTGAAAGTGATGAGTTATTATCAAGTAGAATCTTACATAGCAGCCAGTGGTTGGGCATCTAAAACCACCCAAAGAAGTGACACTGAATATTTACAGTCTATCAGTTCAATTTTTGGCTCCCAAAGCACATGTAGCTTTCACACAGGTCTACATAGATACTTCATTTCTCTGTCCATTTCTTTGCTTTTATTTCTGATCTTGAGGGGTGGGGTTATGATCACTATGCATGACTACTACTTCCACCTACTATATTAGTACTTCGTATTTTAATTTATGTGACATTATTTAATTTAAGGAAAAGAGATTTTTTTTAAAAATATCTATGATATAAAATATTCTTTGACAAATTGTGTGATTATAACTTATTTTATTAATACAAAGAAAGTTGTATCATATGATACGCTATTTAACTGAATACATAATCTAAGAAAATTAATGGGTACCAATTGAAATTCAACTTTGATATGGTTGATTGATTAAAGGGGGCGATCAGCTCTGCAAGTTGGCTTAGTCGCTATCAAAGCATAACATTCTATAAACGCTTTTCATGACTAGAAATGATATTCCAAATTATCAGGGTGAAGCTCAGATAAAATAAATTAATTTGAATTTCAAAACAATTGATGTTGATAAATTAGCGGGTGAGTTGTGACCACATATAAAATGACACTCGAACATTGAGCAAGTTTTGAGAAAAAAGACTTAATTAATTTTACGATTCATCAAAATCTAGAAAACAATAAGGAATTAAAAGAATCTAAAAAAAAATTATCATCTAAGTCAAATAATATATGAAAAGTGTCATTTTAAATGATTAGTAGTGAGAGTTTCAGATATCTTTTATAAATTTTTAAAATGCGGTGGAATTTTCAAACCATGATATCATTATATATATATATAAGCTTTAAAATAATTTAAAAATAAAAGTATATCATAATAAATTAAATTGAAGAAGTATTATTAAACAAAATAGAAAATGATATGCATTTATTTGAAGAAAGAATGGGCTCAACGCCCCATGAAGAGTTGTGGAGTTAGGACCACATTGTGCTACCTCAATTAAGTCAAGAATTATTATGATGTTGATAGGTTCATTTATTCGATTTTTTCTAGCACTCTCTTCGTACGAAAGAAATTATTTCATCATAAATAAGAGATCTAAACTAAAGTCTGCTTCTGCTCAATCACACTCTCTAGGATGGTCACAATATTATAGAGTTATTGTTGTTGGCAAAATCATCCTCCAAACAAAATGAATTATTATGATGTTGATAGGTTCATTTATTCGAGTTTTTCTAGCACACTCTTCATACGAAAAAAATTCTTTCATCATAAATAAGAGATCTAAACTAGAGTCTGCTTCTGCTCAATCACACTCTCTAGGATGGTCACAATATTATAGAGTTATTGTTATTGGCAAAATCATCCTCTAAACAAAATGAATTGGCCCGCCAACACACGACTGATCACTAACTTGTTAGAATGGATGAATATCATTTGTTGGAGATCCAGTGCACTCAAAAAAAAATTAAATACTTGATCTTTATGTTATTCGAAAGGATTAATAACACTCTTGATCTCTCAATTATTGATTTAGTCTTTATAATATCTAACTAAATACATTTAATTTGATGTATGTGCATTTTGCATATATATAAAAAGAATCAAAATATTCATTTTAATTAATTAAAAGGTCAAATATGCTGAATCATACATCATAAGGGTCAAGATCAAATTTATTCATTATTGAGAAATAAAAATTATTATTATTCCTACTCAAAATTTTCATAAATATCATTATATTGCACTACTAGAAAATAAAGGGATTAGGACGAAGGGCAAAATTACACAGCTAAACAACAAAATTCTCATGTTAATCCTATTTAAGTATGAATCAACCATAGTTTATAAGAACATCCATTTAGCTAGGAGCTATTTTACGACAGATTATCGATAAATTCTGTACTTAATTCCATATTTTTTAGTAATGTTTGTACCAAATCTTACAAAATACATTATTTTCGAAGAATTCAACCTACATCCGATTGACGACATATTTTATATCTTGATCAAAAAAAATTATGATACTAAGATGGAAAGAGTTTCTGACCTGTAAAGTGTCACCAACAAAGACGGAGAAAGCAGTATTCGGGTGAGGTGATACAGGGACCCACAATCCTTGTTGAGGTGATATTTGTAGGCCAGGAGCATCGTTTGATCTTAAGATGGTCAAGATCTGAGGGTCTGTATGCTCTCCAAATCCAATTTTACTTAATGTGGTAGGTGACGTGTCACAATCATGATGGAGAAGATGTGGGGTCCAGTTAAATGGAGGGTAGTGATTGATCCTGAGTAGAGAATCAGAATGAAGGTCCATGAGAAGATTACTGAAGACTGAAGTTTGTTGGACCCTTAATCCTTGTGCCATCAATTCCAATATCTTACATGCCAACTCCCTCACTGATTCTACATATCCATTCACTGCACAACTGTCCCAATACGACTTTTGTCATGTTAACTTATAATAAGTGGTTGTGGGGGAGAAGCTACCATCTTAATTACGAGTTTAACAGAATTCAGTAATTTTAACATAAAGATCGTTTCGTAAGATGTATTAGTATTATATTAGGATGTATTAGTTATACTGATATTAGTATGTTGAGATTATTTTTAATGAGGAGTTATATACAGATATTTAATTTTAACATAAAGATCGTTTCGTAAGATGTATAAGTATTATATTAGGATGTATTAGTTATGCTGATATTAGTATGTTGAGATTATTTTTAATGAGAAGATATATACAGATATTTCAATATGAAGGTGTAAGAGATTAGCTATGGATGGATACGAAAAAGGTCGATAAAAAAAGTACTCTATTATGATGAGGTGAATTAGATAAGATATGTAGCAGGTTGGAGCTTACGGAGAACATTACATTTGATAGAAAAGTGTGGAAGACACATATTAACATAGAAAGTTAGTAAATAGCTAGAAGTGTATTGTACTTTTGATATCCTTACTTGTAGTCGTAGTATTACTTTTGTAGTTTCTTGTTCTTCGATTTTTGTTACTATTTGTTGTTTCATGTAGTTCGATTATAGTATTGTTTTGCTACTATTTATTGTTTTTATTTATATATATCATTTCTTGTATTTTCATTAAGCCTTTTTTATAATATGTTTTTATCAAAAATTGAGACTATCGAAAACAGTTTAGCTTGTCTTTGAAATAGAGGTTATATGTGCATTCCGCTCTAAATCCATTTTGTGAAACTACATTAGGTATATTATCATTGTTGTACATGATATATTTAAGATAATAGGATTAAAATGTATTTTAATACCTTCTACGTATCTTTAGTTAAGACTATAGGATTCAATAATTTTCTATACTTTATTTCTATATCAAATCAAAATCAATAAAATAAATTGAAATAAGAGAATATTTTTTATCAGACCAATGATGTGATTAGACTTTAATTTGTTGATGGGTGTATAGTGACTTGTCAATCATCTTTAATAATTAAATAAAATGTTGTTTTATGAGAACAAATTCTTACTGTGTAAATAGGGTATCAACTATCACATGCACATCAATCATCATATCAATTTTATGATATAGATTTTGTAGTTATGGTTCCGTACTCTTATCCTTATGGATAAACACAAATGCCTATTGTGCCCCAACTCCCATATGCTAGGAGCCCCATAATCCCGGAATTATAATTTCAGAACTATAATTTCAAAATAATTAGTTCGATATTAAATAATTCCTAATTCTTTTTTGTACGTAATTTGAATTTAAAACATGTAATAGACATTTCTATTACTATAAAATGTTATGTTTAACCTGTGCCCCGACTCATCATTTGGGCCTCGTCATAGACAGAATTTTGATGTTAGTCAACAATAATCGAATTCATGATGATTTTGACTCTGATATTACTTGTTAGAATTATGTGTTCATCACTATGCCACAAGCTATATATGATGGTAAGGTAACTTATTTTTTAACCAAATTCATCAAGTAAGCATCATGTCGATCATTATTTGGATTCACCCATCACCCTCAAAGACATATCTAGAATTTAAGCTCCATGGGTTCAACCTTTAGAGGTTGTTGGGTATGAGATATTAGAGAAAATAATACATACATCGACTTTGGTATTATTTAATTCTTCATGTAGTAACTAATACATATAAATACACTTTATTCAATACTATTCTTATACGTAGTAACCATGCCATCTACAAATATGATGTATTATTCCTATTCTAATTCAGTACCCTATATTCAGCACCATTCCTATTCTAATATATCCTATTCATTTTAATACAACAAATCAAATAATCAATAAAATATAATGTTAGCAACTTAATTAGTGTAACTAATTAGGCATAACTAATCTCATCATTACTAATACATCCTATTTAGTTCTAATACGGCATAACTAATTCAGCATAAAAATTATGTTGACTTTCCACATGACATATTTCATTAAAACCACAAGATTGAATGATGCTTTGATATACATTTTACATATCTTTAGTTTAAGGTCACAAGGTTCAAAAGTTCCATACAGAATCAAAATCAATCAAACAAATTAAAACAAAGAACAATATTTTTTACTTACACACCGAATACAGAAAAACAAGTATAAATAAAAACCTATTTCTTTTTCTTTCTAAAAAAACATTTTCCCCCTACCAAAAGACTTACATATTCCCCCAACATATGTATAGATATTTAAAGTAACATCATTGGAAATCCAGCTAGACTAGAGAGATGGAAGACAAGATTTGCATGATGTTTTTGAAATTGAAGTGGATGGGTACCTAGTAGGATTCCCTTAAAAAGATCAAACATGGTGAGTCAGGTTCAAAGTTGTTACACCCAAACACAAACTAGCACAAATTGACACATATTTGTACTACTAGTTACTACTCCTTCCATTCATTTTTATTCGTAAATTGACAAATAACAATGTTCATATCACTCAACACATACTGTTATTATTATTTCTTTTAATGATTGTGTTGTTCCGCATACCTTAACTAATTTTATAGGATATCTGTCACCTCCCACCAGTAACAGGGTATCAGGTAACTCTATCCACCAAGACTAGGACAAATGAGAAAAATCATCTAGTGTTTTTTTTTTGTCTCCACTGAATTTTGAACTTGAGAGTGAGACCTCAGGATTCTCAACCACTTCATAGACAATTAGGTCACAACATCCTTGGGGTGCTTGATAATGTTATTATTTCAGAAAGTCCTTTTATTTATTTTTAATTTTAATATTCTTAAATAAAAAATAATAATTTTATAAAATAATAATTATTAGTTGAATGACTATGAAATATGGACTCACAAGCAACGTGAAACAAGTTAATGATATTCCACTTCCTAATTCCTTCAAATTGCACAAGTAGTAACAATTTAACTTTGTTGCGAAAGTTTATGAGTTAACTAGCACACAATCAATTACACACTAAACATATAATAAAAAATACAAAACATTTAATGAGATTAAACCAAGTCTATATCATTGGAGCAAAAATAGAGTTTTCCACTCTGAATTAAGAAGAAGAATTAATATAAAAAATATCCAATCAAGGTTCATGACAAGTACAAATAAAACTTATGGCTAATTAGTTTTAAAATCTGTTTATACAATTCAATGGAAGTCTGATATACATGATCCACCTAAACCATATATTATTTTACTAACATAATATATTTGCTAAACATATATCTGTCCCCAACTCATGACATAAATGAAATTTTACTCTATGATATTTGATTGCACACGAAATTTTCGAAAGAAAAAGATTTAGACACATGTAAAACATACCCTCAAAGAACATATGTTATTGAAGATAAAATGAAAAGTTCAATATCAAAGAGTTCTCGATATGAAAAAAACATTATTCTTTTTAGAACTGACTATTTAGAGAAAAAACTCTCATCTTTTGATAGTTTAAGTTACATACATTATTATTAGTATGAGAAAATTTCACACTTCTAGGCCGTCATCTGTACTTGTTATAATATGTAACATGTCTTATTTTCAAAATTACGAATTTCACAGTTTGATAAGGAAACTTATCTATAGAAATCCTTTTGGATGATCATCATATATGGTATAAAATATCTTATACGACTGACCGTGTATATAACTTAAACACGAGTAATAATAATAAGTTGAGCAAAGTTTGAAGGTACCTGAACATGAGTGGATCACTTGAAATATTTTTTGATGTTTGAGAGATAGACAAATTAGGATTGGCATGAAGTAACAAATATTCAACTTCTCCATTATCTCCATTAAATCCTATGTTTTTGCAACCATAGCCATATGGATTTGCTGGACCAGCACATTGTTTTTGGGAAAAAGGTTTAGAAAAAAAATTATAACTTTCATCTTCCATTCTTTTGATAACATTTGTGTCAACACCATGGTTAATAACTTTGAAGAAACCAAATTCTTCAGAGGCTTTCACTATGAGTTTTATTATTTGTGATTTCTCTAATGAAAGGTCAATGATTGGAAGCTTAATATTTTCTTGAATTTTTTCAGAGACCATGTTGGAAGTTGAAGAGTTATAATTATGACAAGATGAAAGAGAAGGGACAAAAAGAGAATTATGAAGAGGAGGTATTAATGATTATATATTTATATATATATTATACATAGAAGATATATATGGTTCTAAATATATATACAAGAAGAGAAGAGGGGATTCTATATAAGAGAAGGGAAAATGAGTGGTTTTGGCCCGTTGTTTAATCCATCTCGACTCAGCTCATTTCAGTTTAAGTGAATATTTTGACAGATTAGTAATCCATTTATTTATTAATAGGTGATTTACTATAATGGCCTTGAAGATAGATGCTTGAACTTTTATCGTCATGTGTTTGATAGGAAAACTTTAAATTTAACAAATTTTAACTTTTAATCTTAAAAATTTGTTCATGAGGCGAGTGAAATTCAAAGTCAACACTACTCATTGGCAATTCAGTAATCCATTTATTTATTAATAGGTGATTTACTATAATGGCCTTGAAGATAGATGCTTGAACTTTTATCGTCATGTGTTTGATAGGAAAACTTTAAATTTAACAAATTTTAACTTTTAATCTTAAAAATTTGTTCATGAGGCGAGTGAAATTCAAAGTCAACACTACTCATTGGCAAGGCCGTCATTGAATTTAATTTCCTATTTATATTATTATTAACTCTACATTTTGATGTGTTCAAATTCAGCTCAACATAATCCATTTATTTATTAATAGGTGATTTACTATAATGGCCTTGAAGATAGATGCTTGAACTTTATCGTCATGGGTTTGATAGGAAAACTTTAAATTTAACAAATTTTAACTTTTAATCTTAAAAATTTGTTCATGAGGCGAGTGAAATTCAAAGTCAACACTACTCATTGGCAAGGTCGTCATTGAATTTAATTTCCTATTTATATTATTATTAACTCTACATTTTGATGTGTTCAAATTCAGCTCAACATAATCCATTTATTTGATACTCTAGCTTGAGAAACACAAGAATCAAATGCATTTAATTTAAAAAGAACGTTGACTTTTAACTTTTTAACTTGGTTGACCATTTTTTGAAAAAATAATAATAATTATGTTGGCTTTTTGCGAGTGATCTTTTATACTTCTCTAAAATTTTTTTTAATGTTTAGGTATTTGATATCTGAAATTTATTAATCCAAAAATATGATGTTTTCATTCAATATAAAATGATTTATCATTTTTAAAAAATAAAAATCGATCTAAGTAATATGCAATATTGTTGGTCTAAGACTTTTTTAAACTATCCAGTTATTTTTATATATTATAGCAGATATATATCTTTCTTTTTAAAACTCCAATATCCCATGTGACATTTTTTTAAATTATAAAATTTAAGAATATTTTAGTACATTACACATTTTTATATTGAGACTATAATTAAGATTTACATTTTTTCTTACTTTTCTTAAATTACATGCATATTTAAACTAAGACGAATAAAATGAGATGGACCAAATATAAGTTTTGTACTTCAATTTAAAACATTCACATTCACAAGTGATTCCAAAAAAAAAAAAAAACTTAATTGTTACAATAAAATATTGAGAAATATTGAAATAGTAATTGATTGTTACATAAATGTCTGATTAGAAATAGAAAGAGTACTAATAAATTCGATATATTTTCCATATAATGGCCAATAATTGTACACTAAAAATGTTTTCCTAATTGTTCTAAGGTACAATTATAGACGAGTTGAATTATTACTCATTTTCATGTCGCTCAAATTTAATTCAACTCGTCCATTTATACATAATGCTGCAAGTGGGCATTTGTCAGACTGATACACTCATTCCTTTTATTCTAACTGTAGAAATTGTTATGAATAATAGAAAGAGTCTTCTAGTATTTTCCACTTCTTGCAGTTGGCGTTTATTGCTTTTTTTGTTAGTTCGACAGCATGAATTCCAGCTGAGCAAATAAGTCGATCGTAGAGGTGTCAAATGGACGGATTTAATTAAATTTGAACGAGTTAAAATTCTGACATAAGACCTTAATAAGATAGGTAGAATGGGGATAGACGGATAGTATTAACATACCAATCCAACATCAAAGGCGAATAAGTGATTTGAAGTTTATGAGTTCTGAACCTATTAGATTCGTCCGAATCTGTGAATATGAGTACAATTTTAACAAGATAAGTATAATGAAGATAACACAAAGTCGGGCTAATCCTAAGAAATTTGTGATTTTGGGCTTGTCCAACCCAATTCAAGTTGGTCTTGGGCTATTCAATTTAGGAGAAACTATCTAATTACATAAACATTTCTACCATATTTACTAATTCTCCATATAAATAGTTTGAAATAATCACATTTTATATCACTAATTAATAATTTCATATTAAATTTCAAGTCAGATAAACCTCGCTACATATTTTATACACCTAGATACATGTTTTTTTGCTACCAGTTACATTGAAATAGGGAGAGAGGCGAGCAAGAACAGGATTGAGATGAGCGACATTTGTCTATGTATCCCTAATACATGAGAACCACACTGGATACATGTATCTGTATGTATCAGGTGTGATTCA
Source organism: Solanum appendiculatum (assembly GCA_018342035.1). Classification (NCBI taxonomy): domain Eukaryota; kingdom Viridiplantae; phylum Streptophyta; class Magnoliopsida; order Solanales; family Solanaceae; genus Solanum; species Solanum appendiculatum. The sequence continues at coordinate 2,787,617 of JAGDQO010000434.1, read as the reverse complement.
CATGTACCTGGAATATGTATCTAGTATTAGAAGAATGGCGAGCGAAATGAGATGGGAGGTGAAGGAGACAAGCGAGATTCGTTTATGTATCCAGATACATGCGAATCCACTTGGATTTAGTGTATCTAAAGCAAATTACATCTAATATTGATATCATGTATCCCGAGATGCATGTATCTAGGCGTTTCTAGATGCACCAAACTGATAAGATTTGTAATATTGCAAATCAATGTGTACTTAAGTAGTTAACTCCCAAACTAGTGAAATTTATGTTAATTACCCCTTCTTTTTTCCTGCTTCTTTTTGTAAAACATTGTAACCGAGGAAGAAGGAATGCGTCAAGTACGAATACCATCAAATCCGATAAATTTAGTTCAAATTCTATATTGGAAGTGCCACCTCCAAAATGGATCCTTCGATGTGTAATCTGAATTTAGTTAAAACTCCAATGCAATCACCAGACATCGAATGAAGCCAAAAATAAAAGTTTATACTAGCTACACCCCAAGAAATGTAGCGGTACCGCTTACTCGCTAGAAGTCGGCATGGCTTACATTTGTAATTACGTAAACAAAACTATAGTCCAAAAAAAAGAATAGAAAACTCCAAATTATAAATTAACTTTTGAACCAAAACTTTCTCAACTGCCACTTTTCCACCTATACTTTTAGAAACTTCAATTTTATTACACGTACGACAAATAAATTTTCATCATTAAGAAATAAAATTGATAAATAAATAGTTCCTTTCTTCTTTCTTTCTTTCACATTTAGCTTTCAAAAAAATGATACTTGTATATTTTTTACTATTGGTTTTGCATCTATTGAGTTCAAGTTGTGATGAGTATTTTATAAATGATAAGAATAAGAATAATAGTTATGTTGGTCATCATAATGTGTCTAAATCAGATGTGGATTTAATAGAATTTCCATTGAATTTAGAGTATATGGAAGCTGAATTTTTCTTGTGGAGTTCTTTGGGGTATGGCTTGGATAAGTTTGCACCTCAACTTGCTGATGGTGGACCAAAGCCAATTGGTGTTAGAATTGCTAAACTTAGCCCTCTTATAAGAGATGTCATTGCTCAATTTGGATTTCAAGAAGTTGGTCATCTCAGGTCAATTTCCATCTTACTTTCCTCGTTTTAATTTGTTAGTCTGATTTTCACTTGTCACTAAGTTTAACAAAGTAAAGAAAGAAGGCGTTTGAATCTGTCAGTCTTAAATTAAAGATATGTAAAATGTATTGGAAAATCTTTCATCTTCTAATCTTTAACATGTCATAAGGAAAAATATAGTCTTCTTAAAACAGACTAAAAAAGAAAGTAAGACTAAAACGAACAATTTATGCAGGGCAATCAAGGCTACAGTAACAGGATTTCCAAGGCCACTTCTAAATCTAAGCAGAGAATTATTTGCAACAGTGATGAATGATGCATTTGGACATCCATTACAACCACCTTTTGATCCTTATGCTAATGACATCAACTATCTCCTTGCCTCTTATGTCATCCCTTATGTTGGACTCACTGGATATGTTGGAGCCAATCCTAAACTCCACAGTCCTGCTGCCAGAAGAGTAAAAATATTGTTTTGACTAGATTATTTATAATGGTTTTTTTGAGAAATTTATCGATAGTTATATGATGAATGATCTGATTGTGTAAATATTTCGATGACAGCTAGTAGCAGGACTATTGGGAGTAGAATCAGGTCAAGACGCAGTTCTAAGAGCTTTGTTGTACGAGCGAGGGAGAGAGAATGTGGAACCTTATGGGATAACGGTAACAGAGTTCACGAACCGAATATCGGAGCTGAGGAACAAGTTGGGACGCCATGGAATTAAAGATGAAGGACTTAGAGTGAAACCAAAAAATGGTGCTGAAGGGAGCACAAGGGGCAACATACTTGCAGGTAGTGACGAAGTCAGAAATTTTGTTATATATATATATATACACGATATTTTCTTTTAAATAAAGAATGTTCAACTGACCATTCATCCATCGTGACTACTTGCAGGGGGCAAGTACTCGCTTTCATATGACAGAACACCAGAGGAAATACTCCGGATAGTGTATGGGAGCGGGCAGGAGAATAAACCGGGTGGATTTTACCCGAATGGGGCGGAGGGTCGGATAGCCAAATCATATCTTTGAGTTGGATGGCAGTAGTTAATCAGAAAAATGTAAAAATGTTGCTTCCTGCCTATTGAATGTCTAATAATAAAGTGGGTAGAAGTGATGTTGGGTAAATTTTATGTGTTTTAATGTCAATTTATCCCCATTTTTTTCTTCATAATGAGATACCCATAAAATATGTCAAACTCATAGAATATCCTCGTCTATCCCATCCTGATAACCAAACACCCCTCAAAGTATTTTGCATCTCCCTTGCACTCCCACATGACACCACTGAATGTGTCCAAGTTATAGCCGAAAACAAAAAGATAACACCTACCCGCCTATAGTATACGTAAGCCCTTACTCCGTCATCAAAAGTATTGTTATTGAACTTGTGATCTTGAGCGTTCCATGACGTTTATGTTATATAAACGTGTCATCCCTTTAGACACAAACTAAAAATTAAGCAGTGTCATACAAAAAGAGTTTGTGTTCTTGCTTTTTTGAGCCAAGTTCTTTCGGAAACAACCTTTCTATCTGAGAAGGTAGAGGTATGATCAGCGTATACTCTCAGATTTACGCTTCTTTTTGTACTCCTAAATGAAGATTTTGATATATCTAGTTATGCTATTAACCTCAACACTGAAAACAAGCAACAGCAACAATCTAGTAGAAACTAAATGCAAGAACACACCAAACTACAATCTCTGCCTAAAAATTATGCTCCATAACGAATGCAGTGCCAGCGGCGACATCACGATGCTGGCGCTGATCGTGGTGGACGCCATCAAAGCGAAGGCGAATCAAGGAGCAGAAATCATCTCAACGCTCCTTAATTTGGATCCTCCTGAAGAATGGAGAGTTCCATTAGAAAAGTGTGCTTTCTTATATAAGGTAATTTTGACAGTAAGTTTGCCTGAAGCTATTGAAGCTTTAACTAAAGGGAATCCAAAATTTGCTGAAGATGGCATGGTTGGATGTTTTGGAGATTCTCAGGATTGTGAGGAGAATTTCAAGAGTAGTATTTCACCTCTTACTTGTTTGAACAATGCAGTACATGAGCTTTCTGGTGAGGGCAGATCAATTATTAGAAATTTATTAAGATGTAATTTTTGTTTTCACTTCTTTGTTTTCTTGTATATTATTTTGAAAATCAAAGGTCTTATCTCTCAAACTAATGAATAAATCAACCGCCGGCTGAATAGTCAGAATTAGAATGAGGGAATGATTCAATCTTCTATCATTTAATAGCTCACGTCTCACGCCTTCTTTTCTTCTTTTTTTCAAACTGGTAAGGTTGAATTCCTCAGCATTAAGGGTATGCTGACTACCTCCAAAAAGGGATAATTACAGATTTCCTATCAAATCTATAATCTGATCCATATCATCTATACAAAGTTGTTTACACCACAAAAGTAGAGATACTTTACAATTCCATTTAACTTTGTGGATGGAATTGGATCTATCTTCAAAACATCTTCCATTTCTTTCTTTCCAGACTGACCACCATACACATGATGGTATTAGCTTCCACCATTTCTGTTGACTCTTACTGCCTCCCCTCCTAATCCAGCAGCTCAACAGATCTGATGTATGTTCTGGCATTTTCCAGTTCATGCTTGTGATGTTGAGAAACAGGTTCCAAATTTGAGCAGTAAACTTACAGTGCAGGAAGAGATGGTTATTTATGGTTATTTGTTTCCCCTGTCAAGTTGCACCAAAAACACCTAGGGACTAGGTGCCTGCCTTTCTTCTGTAGAACTTCTTCTGTTATACATGCTCTCTTTATCACTAACCAGGTGAAACACTTTATTTTTGTAGGGATGTCACTCTTCCAAAAGTAATTCCAATTATATTTTGGGCCCCCTGTCATCCCCTGTAGTCCTCTTTTATAGGCCTTGTTGACTGAGAAGACTCCATCCTTACTGTGTTTCCATAGGATCTTGTTTATAATCAGTCCAACTAGATTTCTTAGTTGCGCTGCCACCCTCTCCACCTCCCAGTCATTAAGTAGTCTTCTTAAAGATATGTCCCATCCCTGTTCTGTCCAACAGTCACTCACTTTAGCATCAGGGTTCTCACAGATTAGAAACAAATCTGGAAAAAGTTCCCTAAGAGAGGTTTGGTCTATCCAACCATCTTCCAAAATTTAGTTTTGTTTCCATTACCCACCTTGATATACATATTTCCTTCCATTTGTGACCATAGGTTCCTGATTGTCCTCCATACCCCCACCCCATATGGTTTAGAGGTGATTTCTGTACACCAGGGGTTTAGTTCTCCATATTTTGCTACTATAACCTCCTTCCAAAGAGTTGCATCTTCCACAGTGTATCTCCACAACCATTTCATCAAAAGGCTTTCATTTTGCAGCCTCAAATTTCTGATCCCTAAGCCCCCTCTGTCTTTGCTAAGAAGTACATTCTTCCAGTTGACTAAGTTATAACCCTTTCCCTCCTTATTACTTTTCCATAGGAAGTTCCTTCTAAGCTTGTCTAGTTTTTCACCACCTTTGCAGGGATTGGGAACAAGGACATCACATAGGTTGGCAAAGAGTCCAGAACAGAGTTTATGAGGATCAATCTACCCCCTAGGGATAGGTATTGTGCCTTCCATCTAGCAAGTTTCTTTTCAGTTTTCACTAGAATACCATTCGATATCTCCATTGTTTTGTGTTTGCTACCAGGGGCATGCCCAGATATATGGTAGGCAAATGCTCCACTCTGCATCCCAATATACTTGCTAGTTGCTGGATCTGACGGACCTCATTTACGGGAAAGAGACTACTTTTTCCCCAGTTTACTTTCAAGCCTGAAACTGCTTCAAACAAAACCAAAATCACTCTGATATAGCTAATTTGTTCTGCTGTAGGTTCACAAAAAATGATAGTGTCTCACACCTTCTTTTCTGCCTTTCTATCTATACTTGTTTTTTCTTTTGGGAATTAGAGTAAGCTAAATTAGGGATTGCAAGGGTCAAAAATAATACTTGAAGGGCTCATTTGGTTAGGGAACAAGTTATCCCGCGATTTTATTGATTTTATCCCAACCAAACATGGGATAAAATCATCCTAAGATTAATCCCGGGAATTAGTTATCCCTTGTACCAAACGAACCCGAAGCATATGAATTATCCCGGAAATTCTTTGTGGGAGATGAATAAGATTGTATTGTTTGATATGGGGGATAAGGGTTAATAATTTCGGGGTAAAATGCAGGATTATTTTATCCAACGTTTAGTTAGAGGCAATAATTAGTCCCTATGACAAACTTATCCCTGGGCTATCTGAAAATTGAGCAACTTTGCTCTCCATTTAACTTGTGATCTAATATTAGCCGTTAGAAATGAGTCTCATTTTTTCCTTTAACCCCAAATGGAGCTCACATCTGAGGGTAGTTTTAAATCATAGTCAAAAGTGAGGTAAATGTGAGCCTTCTCTCTTGAAGAATATGAGATGATTTGTTGACGACAAAGGCATAAGTCGACCAAAAGTGTAACATAACAGAGGGGCAAACTTGAGCCATTTTGAATACTACAAGGTTAAATTTGTCTGAGACCAACCCTTAGTACCTACCACAGCCTTCTGAACTCGGGGATAATGGACTTTCTCCCTCTACCATTCTTCACTTAAATGCCAGGCTTAGTTCGCATGGCACAAGGCGCCTCAAACTTCTGACCTAAGTCACAAGTCTCTCAACCTTTGCCACTTGAACTAAGCCCCGGGGCAGTATTTCCAAAAGATACTTAAGTCATGAATCCTGATAATCTTAAAAGTTATTAACAGTTAACTTTTAGGCTTTGGAGCATGGTAATGCAGCAAATACACTACGTCTTCACTTTAAATACCAGGCTAGTTCGCAAGTCACAAGGCTCCTCAGTCCCTCTAGGGAGTCAATACATAGTTAACGCAAGCAAGCAAGTCAAACAAGATACTGTTAGTAAACATGTTAAAATGGTTGATCCGAAATTACAGGGTTCTTGTTGTGAGTGTACTGTGCACTATTTAACTAGTCCAAATATCATAACATTTGTCTACTCAGAACACACATGGAAATTAAGCTTAGAAAGCTATTTTCCAATTTGAGACTAGCTAGTAATTGGCAATTCCGACTCATCCTTAGAGTGCTACGCCAGTGGTTATTCATCTCAATCAACCAGTATCAATCACTGTACAGGGTATGCACATTAGGGAAGTCGTGCCAAGTCACTTACATAGAACTTCTTCAGGCAGGTGCAGGCGTAGCAGAAACATAGTGGTAATTGTCGCCATATTTGAATAGTTCGACCATGTCACTGAATTTCAGCTTGTGATACTTTTTGGACTACTCCATGTGTTAAACCCGAAGCCTGCTCCACTGAACTACAGAATAAGAAGCAAATGAAAACTTAGCCGACTAGAATCATCTATAAGCACAGAATGTAAAGTAGCATTTTCAGATGATTATAGAATTTTAGGGTAGTACTTCCTCAGAAGAGCCCCCCGTGATGATGGCAGTACTGGTGGATAAATTAGAGTCGTCCTGTACAATAACGAACCTATTCTCCCTTACTCTGCCGGATTGAACTGTATCATAAAAGTTCATAGTTGAACTTCTATAAGATATCCCTGCATACAATATTGTCAACACCAAATCATCAGAAACTTTGCACCTTGAAACAAAATCTTGGTTCAACAGTATGAAGAAAACAAGGAAAGGAACTAAAAGGAGAAGAAAGAGAACAAAAGGTTGAATCAATTGCAAAAAATGGGGTCTGTAAGCGTCACCGTTGGTCACCAGAAATGCACAATATCAATGAACATATATTTCGTGCTCACTGATATTTTTGCATCTTCCAACTGTCATGAAGATGCTCACATGACAGTTGGAAGATGAACATGAATTAAGCATTTGGTTTTCCTATGTTGGTCAAATTCAAACTTTCAAAACTAACAACTCTCAAGGGTAAAATAGGAAGAATAGTGTCATTTATGCATTGATTTTGTGAAATGACAAGTATTAAGGATCATCTATTTTTAGTAAGGACGACATATAAATAGGAACGGAGGGAGTACTTTAGCATGTGTTTTAGGAAAGTCAAATCTATCTCAACGAATAACGAGGAGGCAATCTTTTGGAGTGAAATTGCATAAAAACTTGTGCATTGATATATTTCCACTCTAAAATAGGACATAGGAAACCCAAACTAACAAATCGAGATCTTTACCTTGAAACAATAGCACAAAAAAGAAGAAAATAGTAAAGAGCAAGGCAATGGAACTGCCATTCAATGCAGATGATGGTGGCAATGCTTTTGCTGCTTTCATTTTCTTCAAAGCCTTCATTCGCTCAATCCGTGCACGTTTAATCGTTGCGAGTTCCGCAATCTCTTTAATCAATTTCTGGTCAGCAGCATCCAATGACAATCCTCTGGGAGGTCTAGGAGGTTTGGGAGGCTTCTTAGCACTCGTGGATTTACGTTTTTCTTTGCTTTTTTTCTTCTCTACTAAACTTGCCTCGTCAATAAACACTCTAAGACTCTCCCGAGTAAGCTCATCCCCATCCTGTGTATGGCTGTTCATATTCAATCCATTTTCAGCTTTAGAAAGTTCTTCACCATCTCCATTACAGACAACAAGTACATTCCCTGCTTTAGCATCCAAAGTAGAATTATTATTTCCGGCTTCTCCACTCGTACTCCTACAGCTCTCAAGATCAACCTCAAAATCACTCTCTCTAGATAAGATATGATCCATAAAAACTTCACTCCACAAATATCTCAATCTCGTTACACTTAAACTAAACCAAACTCATCAATCGAAAGATGCAGCCAGCTAATATCCGCTATCTGCTTCAAAATACCATCTGAAGTGGGAAAAAATAACATTTTTTTGCAAACGGTGTTAAATTCCAAAGGTTAGTAACAAATGAAACAAATTTACAATTTGAAAAATATCCTATGAGCTTCTACTGCTGAATTGGGGCAAGTGTATCAATTCTCTAACACTCTTTCTTTTTTATTGAAGTGCAATCTACTCAGTCTAAGTACTAGTCAGGGGCGTAGCAAGAAGTCCATGTAGTAGCTTTAGTTCAAACTCTAAATTTTTTTCATAACCCTGATGTCTGGACTAATTTCACGGGATACCTGTCTCCTCCCACCAACAACAAGTACGAGGTAACTTTGTCCTCCAACACTAGGACAAATGAGAAGAAATCACCTACTATTTTTCATCTCCGCTGCAATTTGGACCAAACCTCATGGTTCTCAACCCACCTCATTGACCACTAAGTAACAACCTTGAATGCTCAAACTCCATATCTCTATTAAGAAGTTCACTAAAATACATACAAAAATTAAGTTCGTAATCCAGTTACTACTAACATCTGATATCACTACTCCAGAACTTAGAACCCATAAACCCATAAAGTTCAAATCTTGATTCCGACTATGGTACTAGTACTTCAGAATTCAGTACAATTAACAACTATAGATTCACTACAGTAGGGGGGGAAACACAGTACTGAATTGCAAAAGAAACAGGTAAAGTTTTAAACTTTAGACACAAATGACTCCTACCATCTCAATAAAACCATCAAAAGTAGTTCCTTTTGTTTTTTTACTATTGGGGGCAGGGAAAATAGGGAAGGAATTACAAGACTGGGAATCGAACACTCACCAACAAACATGAAAGTTCATAGTCAATCAACTAAACTACTAAAGACTCCCAAAAAAAAGTATCTCAATATAACCAAATCATGAAGAAATAGAAAACCCCAACACCTAAAGAATGAACAAAATAAACTTATTTATCAAATCAAAGCATTCTAAATCCTCTTCAATCAATGAAAAAACAGAAAATTAGTGCTAAAATTCAGATGAAGTGAATTGAAAAAAAAAATTAGGGAAAAAAGAGAGTACCTTGAAGAGAGAATGAGAAAAAGAAGACAAGAAGCAGATAGAATAAAGTGAAGGGGCATCAAAGAACTTTAAAATACTTGAAGGAGCCATTGTTGAACACTAAAATATATTAGATCTCAAATAGTACAAGTTTCATTAAATGGGTGCCTCTATTTTTAAATTCTTTAATGCATGATAGACGACACACGTACCCTTCCATCTTCATCGCTAATACTAGTAGGGTGTTCATGGTTCGATAAAAAAAATCTAAATCAAAACATTTATCTTATTAATTTCATGTATATTGACGTCTCTGTTCTTGATAGGATTGGAAATGTCATGGTTTCTTTTTTGTCTAGTTCAAAAATGATGAATTTTGAAGCTGAAGTTCTGTAATACTAGTTATTCTAACTATTTTTCTTTTTGAATGAACTGCTATCTTCTCTTTTTTTTTCAATGAATCATTTATTTTATTTTCGTTAATGATTAATAATCGAACACTCGATCCAAATCAAAATCGGTATATGTATATGATATTTAATTTGATTTGATTTTAATAATTTTAAAATCAATTAAAGCGGTTTGATTTTAATTTTGATCAATAATGACTCAAACAGACCCGGGAATACCCCTAACTATAAATAGTAAATTTACACAGTAACACACATACCCTTCAAATTTTGAGCACGACTCTAAGCTTCAATATGAGATAGATATATTTTTGTCAAGCGACACCACTTCGTCAATTTTTTAAAATATATACACCAAATGCCTAATTTTTAAAATAGGCACTACCTAACAGTATATGTCTCTTCATGTATTGGTTTAGCGCCTAGTTTTGTTCTTTTAGGTTGAAGGTTTGAATTTCAATCTAAATATATTTTTGTAAAATATAACATGATGTAATAAAATTATGGTTAAATAGTATTGAATCAAAACCTCTTCTAGGTTAAAGCTAGATTAAACCAACGGGTTAAAGAAATGTCACTTATAAATATGATAATTGTATTTTTATCTTCTTTTTTTCTATAAAATATCTACATTATTTAGTGAAAATTCTTTTCTGGATAAATAGAAATTGATAACTCTCCGTGCCTAACACCATTATAATATGAGAATATTTCTAAATTTTTTAATACATCTTAATAATTATAGGACTCCATTCAAGATTTGAATAAATAAAGTATGAATCAACCTCTAAATAATGAAGATTTACAAATATAGTTCATCATGTGAATCATATTATTCAATACCAATTTAAGTTATTTTTATTTTTTAAAATATGAGATTTGAGAAACGTTTTAATGCTAATTATTGTGAATTGAACTTCAAAGTTTATGGAACATATTGCTTGATTATTTAGTTTGAGTTAATTACTCTCTCCATCCAATAATAGTTGTCCACTATACTAAAAATAGTTGTCCAACAATATTTGTCCAATTTAGAAAACCAAGAGATAATTTACATTTTTGGTCTATTTTACCCTTGCTATTAAATACTATTATTTATTATCTAACACATTTCTCAAAGCATTAAATTTAATAAAATCAAAGGATAATATAGTAATATTACCCCTATTATTTATTGTTTCTTAAAAGGTGTTCTCACTCAATAGTGGACAATTATTGTTGAACAGAGAGAGTAAGTAATTTTCTTAATGATATTAAACATCTTCTAGAAAAATTATTGAATTTTATGAGATTATATTTATATGAGTTAATGGTAAAAACACATTTAAATATTCACTTTTTTCAAGTTCCATATATTTACTATCATTTTTTTTTATCGAAACTATCAGTACTCCCTTTGTATTAAATCACATCTCATGTATAAAACAAATCAACTTTAGTTATTATAGTATCACTCCCTTCTTATGTATGAAACAAGTCAACTATAATTAATAATTTGTATAATTTAATTTATTATTGATTAAGATTATATAAATCAATGCTATTAAATACAATTACCTGCCATTACATAGTTTAAGAAGACATTAAATTAAATTCCTACTATATTTATTTTGGTGTACAAATTAAATTTATACAAAGAAAGAATCAGATCTTGGATTTAGTTATGTAATCCTATACTGTTAAATGTGAAATCAAGTTTCATTTTATGAAAATAATCTATAGTATCATAAAACTTTCCAAATTTAATACCAACACATGCTATAAAATCCTACACACTTTTGCCAAACATTGTGAAAATTCATCAAAAAACATTTTCATAAAGTTAATTCGCAAGGTTCATGTTAAAATGAAATCTTGTGATGATTTTTTTTCGAAAGAAAATTGAAAGACCGTTATAATTGTATTTTAGAAAAATAGTGTTATTAAGTAATAATACTAAATTTATTGTTTTTTTATTATCATTATTGTTATAGAATATCAGGTTACTCTTTATGTAACATAAGTAATTTTGATCCTAGAGTTGTTGCTTAAGTCCTTTTTTAGTCTTTGTAATATTGAAAATCCTTGAAAAAGATCTTAGAATTTAAAATCAACAACATACTTTTGGGCTATGTTGGACTATTACCCATTTTTAATGGTAAAAAAATTAAAGAAACAATGGTAAAAAAATTAAAACTTAATAAAAATCGGATATGTTAGACTATGGCCCATTTTTACGTCAATCCTATAACTTTTGGGCTAATCACATTTATTAATGAGATTATTGTACATTCAACTTCTTCTTTGAACGAGAGCTTTAAAGTAACTGATAAAAGTTATTGTAATTTGATCATAAGGTTATAACAGGTTCAAACCATGAAAATATTTTTTACTGAAATATAAAATAAAATTATGTATAAAAAATTCTTATAGTTCACCTCTTCCTCAAACCCCACACACAACAAAAGCTTTATTCTTGCATTTTGTTTGTACAATTTCTGCATTGATTATTCTTCTTGCATTTGTTGATAATTCCTAAATATTGTGAAGTTATATTGTACAAGCAAAATCAAAACTATGTTAGTAAAAAGATCTGTCATTTTCCCTTTTTATCAGTCTTTATAAAATCTTTCACTTGATTAGACTATATACCTAATAACACACCCTTTTTGTTTTAATTTATTTGTCTTAATTAAATTTAACATAAATTTTTTAAAATATAGATTTTTTTAAGTTTGTAATCTTAAACTATGTAAGTGTGTAAAATAATGTATCAAAGTATTTTTTGAATTTTATGATCTTAAATATATCAGATAGGATAATGAATGTAAAAAATACTAAATATAAATGATATTCTTTTTAAGCAAACTAAAAAATAAAAATAAAATAAATTAATTAAAATGAAAATGCTTCCTAAATTGTAATAGCTACTCACTAGATCTTCACTTGCAAATTGCAATTAAGAAGTTTCATAAAAGGTCAAACCTTGAGAATCATTAAATAGCTTACTTTAATTGGTCATAAAATATCTTCATACTTCTCAGTATTTCTCAAAGCTCAAAGTACTAATGTTTTAGATGTTTAATTTAAATGTGTGATATTTTTAGCTACTCCCTCTGTCCAACAATAGTTGTCCACGATTGACTTGGCACATCCCTTAAGAAACAATAAATAATAGGAGTAATATTACTATATTATCCCTTGACTTTATTAAATTTAATGTTTTGAGAAATGTATTAGATGATAAATAGTATTATTTAATAGCAAGGTTAAAATAGACAAAAAATATAAATTATCTCTTAATTTTCTAAATTGGATAAGTATTGTTGGACAACTATTTTTAATATAGTGGACAACTATTGTTGGACGAATGAAGTAATTCTTTTAATGAAACTTTAACCCTAACATTAAAATATTTGATGTGATTATAGGTTTATATTAAAACTTACGAATTATGAATCAAAAACTAAAATATAATTCAGTTCAATTAGATTAAAATTCAATTTATCATGTCAATTGATTTTAGGAATGAAAAATAAAAAATTAACACACATACTTCTAAGGACATGAAGGTAATTAGATTCCCTATTTTTGCCATCACGTAACAAAAGTCACTTCAATAAAAATATATAAACAATCTAGTTTGGAAGTAAATTTCATTTAGACATTCGAATTATAGTTTGTTCTAATTAAACACTTGATGATAAAGTGTTTCTATTAGATATTTTCAGTTCAATTTTAAAAAGAATTATATGTGTTTTCTAATGACAATTTTGTAGATAGGTTAACCACTTAAAATATATTATTTTCTTTAATTATATAGAAAAAGAGATCACATTTGTCTATATACTCCAAAAAATAAAGTTATATTTACCCACGTCATACTTTTTCAATAAAATTATTAGTGTAATTCAATTTTAAACATATATTATTTCTCAAATTGACCTTATTATCCTACATGGTGACTACGTGTAATTCTTTTTCTCCCAATTTCAAATCCAATCACAATTAACACCCGATCCTTACGATACCCGACCCAATAAACAAATACTAATCTCAATCCTAAACAAGTAGGACATATTCTCATATCACAATTATGTAGACACGCCTGTCTCAATACACCATAAAAGTTCGCAAACCACATAGGAGAGGTAACCCGCAGCAGCCTAGTGCGACGAGCTCGACCCAGAAGATAAAGCCCTTGCTTTCGCCGGTAATAATTCGAATATCTAAAAAAAATTTGACGTGACAAAAAGTGTTTGCTTTAGCAAATCGAGTCACAAGTGCCAACAATGGAAGTCACACACAAATACCACTAAATTCCACAAAAGCACCACAAGTAATCCTAATGCTAACTTGACAAAACAAAACACTTCCTTGTGCTCTCCACTTTCTTTACGATCCTAAAATAAAGCCATTTCTCATTATCTCATTTACTATTTTTAGTACTACTACAAAAAAACAAACTTTGAACAAATTATTCAAACAAACTAAAAATTTATCGTAAAAATTCATAAATTTCAAATTCTGAATCTAACCTGTTTGGATACGTAGTAACAAATATGGCGTTGTGTGTGATGGATACAGCGCGAGCTTTAGCATGTAGAGATGGAAATGCAGCAACAAATCTCAAACTCATTTCGATATTCGTGATCTTCTTCACTAGTGTAATCGGAATAACGTTGCCCGTTTTTTTAGCCCGGTTTTTATTTCACGGCAAACCGGTTCACGATAAGGCGATTTTAATAATCAAATGCTTCGCCGCCGGCGTGATTCTCTCCACATCGCTCGTTCACGTTCTTCCCGATGCTTTCAGTGCACTTTCCGATTGTCAAGTTTCTTCCCGTCATCCATGGAAGGATTTTCCGTTTTCCGGTCTAGTAACTATGATCGGCATATTAACGGCGTTATTAGTCGATTTGACGGCGACTTCTCATATGGAAAGTCATCAGAATCAGGCCGAAGGATATGCGGCAGTTGGAACGAGTGAAGAATTAGGGATTTTGAGTAAGAAAACTGATGTTGAACAGCAACAGAGAGAGGCAGAGGAATTGGTGAAATTGAAACAGAGATTGGTATCGCAAGTTTTGGAAATTGGGATAATTTTTCACTCTGTTATAATTGGAGTGACTTTAGGGATGTCGCAGAATCAGTGTACAATTAGACCTCTTGTGGCTGCACTGTCTTTTCATCAGATTTTTGAAGGGATGGGACTTGGAGGTTGCATCGCTCAGGTAATTAATCGTAACTGATAAAATTGTTGTTATGTGATTAGGAGGTAATACCTTCTATATGAATAAATGTTCTCTTGCAGAAATACAGGGTAAAACTATGAATAGTAGATATCTCAACTCGTTTCTATTGTGTCAATTGAGCACTTCAACTTACAAAATGACCACGTTCGTGGTGGGTGTTCATGAGACACTGTAAAGATTAAATTGAGGTGTTTAGATATGCACTCTCGAAATTGGAGTTTGTTGAAATCAAGTTTGTGTGTCTATTTTAATTTTATGTAATTATGTCCAACTTTTTATATAGTAAGTAATTATTGGCAAGCTAAAGAATTTGTAAGAAACTTGTTTTATATAAATTGCAAATGAAATTATACTAAGAACTTGATTGAAAGTAGGAAATAAAGTACTATTAGACACAAGTGTTGGGGAAAAAATTGTGTGCTAAAGTTGATTATATTAATACGCAGTTATGTGTTTGAATAGAAGTATTTGAAACTGTTAATAAGGAGTTTAGCGTGTTTGGTAAAAATATGTTGATAAACACCTTTTTTTTAATTGCTATAGCATGTTGTTATAAAGAATACATAATATAACATGTTATGGAGGACGGTTATTTTAGAGAGGTCTGACTGTATTATTGACTGCTAAATGTTTATTACAGGCAGGATTTAGCTTTGGAACAACAGCCTATATGAGCTTCATGTTCTCAGTGACAACACCAATGGGTATAGTATTGGGGATGATAGTTTTCTCAATAACAGGATATGATGACACAAGCCCAAATGCATTAATCCTTGAAGGTTTATTGGGATCTTTATCTTCTGGTATACTCATATACATGGCCCTAGTTGATCTTATTGCTCTTGATTTCTTTCACAACAAATTGATGAGTAGCCAACCATTCTTGAAAAAAGTATCTTTTATAGTTCTTGTTCTTGGATCTACATCTATGTCAATCCTTGCTCTTTGGGCTTGAAAATATATTGCAATTAATAAACTTGTGTATCCTTTATTGCTACTTGAAACTAGAAACTTAGTTTTTGTCCTTGCATTTTTTTTAATTATAGACAAACATAGATACCTCAACAACAATATGTATTCAGTGTAATTCCACAAGTAAGGTCTACAAAGGATAGAGTATATACAGACCTTATCCCTACCTCGTAGAGATAGATAACTTGTTTCCAATAAACTTTCGACTTAAAATATAGCATTTTCAAGTTGTTTGAAAAAGTAAATATAGAAATGAGAGCAATAAAAGTAACGAAATAATGTGCCACAGAAAAGTCATGTCATGCGCACGTTAAGTAATATATTGACACACAAGAAAAAGAAGATGGTTTTGTAGGTAGTCCTCTATCTCAAAGTTAACTACATGGTTGAAATATGGTGGTGGGGTGGGGTGGGGTGGGGGTGGGGGGGGTGTACCATCCACATTTCTAGGTACTTGGAACTTACCACATAGTTTTAACTAATTAACGTAGACTAAATTCAATAAAAGTGGAAAAGGCGAGCTAATAGCATGTTTGACTAAGCTTTTACAATTGCTTATTTTTAAAAATCTATCTTTTGTTTTCGAAAAAGTACCATACACTAAACAACTTGACATATAGATGATTCATACTAGAAAAGTAAAGTCCTCATAAGCTTTCCACTTGTGGAAACTTACCTTTAAAATTATTTAATTTCTTCACAACTTTTCATCTTTGGCAAGCATATCTTTAATTTCGACAAGGATATATAGGAAAATGGTAATAAAGAATTGTTTATTTTCCAAGAAGATGAATTTTTTTTAGGACAAAAAGAACTACTAGATAAAAATTTGTTAACATTTGATAAAGAAACAAATCTATCCATATTGCTCAATGTATACATCAAAATTGATTTCCTTATTCACTCACTTTGTAGGAAACCCTAACATGTTGGGCAACATATATACTTTTTTCTTTTGGTTTCCGCTACTTGTTTGGTGTCCGTTTTGGGACCTGACTAATTAATTTGATTTTCCGTGATTTGAATCACGTTGAATGAATAATAAGCAAATAAGATGCAAAACATATCATAAATGTTGAATTCTAAAAAAGAGGAAGAAAGTAAAGGCAAAAAAAGAAAAGACAAATAAGGGTCACACGATACGAAAAACATGGAGAGGCCAAAGATTTATATAAGAGCACAAGAGCCATATAGAGAAGTCATAATGTTGGTATAGGCCTTTTTAATTAAAGTAGCTCGACTTCACAAGCTCAAGATTCGAATCCAAGACCTTGATTAAGAATGAAATAATATATATTTACCGGTCAGAATATATGGTTGTCAACTTACTCAGGCTGTGACAAGAAGAACTACATGTATGCAATTCAAGAGGAGCACATAAATGAGATTAATTTGATGAAAGACAACTATTTTACTACAGAGAATTCTACAACATGAAAAAATAACACCATTTAATAAAAGAACTTGCTTCCATTAACTTAGCTAAAAACTACGCTTCAGTTTCAAACAAATTGAGATCGACTATATAAATTTTACTCTCTTTTCCTACTCTTCTATAAGATTACTTGTCATACGTGATGACACCATATCTTGAAGAAGTCCATGATCATCTTTAGCCAAAGAGGAATTAGAAGAACTCCAAAACCTTTTTTCTTGTAGTGAATTATTAGTTGAAAATAAGGAAGATGAATCACCATAATAACTTCTTCCTCCACTATCACCACCGCCAACGCGGCCACCATAGGTGGTGGTTACTGGCTGAACTCCGACCCATCCGCGAGGCGTTAGGGGGCACGGATGTGTGTGTGTACCTTCATAAGTTGTAACAACTATTGAAGTATCTTGAATTGACCTTTCTACTCTCTTCTTCACACCACATGATAATATTGTGCAACGATAGTAGCTCCTGCATCCACAACAAATTTATATATGCATATCTTACACTTACATTTTAGTAGTAACAAAAAAAAAAGTAGCTAAAAAAAGAAAAAGAAATTTAGTAAGTTTAGAAAGAAAAAATGTACTATTAAGAGAAGTTATACACTCCATTCATATCGAAAGTGTTAGTAGAATTTGTAATTTTATTTTTGTGACGGTAAGATCATGTCATATATTTTAAGGTTAAAATAAGATATAAATTCAAATTAAAGAATGTGAAATTTCTTTTTTAATAAGATTAGAAAGGAAAGAATGTCATATATAAAAGGATATATATATATATATATATGGAGAAAGTAGCAAGTTTCTTTCTTAATAGAATTTAAGTTATCTATATTGACGGTATAAGAAAAAATTTATACCGTCAGAATATTTTTACTTGTTGTAGCAGGTAAACATAGAATCATGTATACTGACAATGTATATATATAAATTAAAAAATATAATCGATGAATAAATGGACTTGCTTAGAGCCTAAGACAAAAGCAACTATTGAAACATTATTGTATGTTTTGCAATTTGCATATAGATGTAGTATAGTGTGAATATACCTTGGAAAGGGGCTATTTTTTACAGCTTTTTGTCCATATTTCCTCCATCTATAACCATCATCCAAGTGATCAAGTTCACTCTTTGTCATGAATGCAAATCTTGGCTCTCTTTTCCCCTTTTGCTTTTTCTTATTAGGTTTTAACCTAAGCCAATAAAAACTCATCATATCACTTTTTGTCTAAAGGAAAAATTTCAAATAAACAATAAACTACTAAAGGGGAAACCTCATAAACCAATCAGATGAATCGATCTTTAGAAACGATGGTCACTCAACGAATAATTTCTTCTCAATAAAGTCACTTTTTTTAATGAAGAAAAGTGGAACAAAAAAGAAAGAAAACTTTATGAAACAATCACAATTAGTTGAGTAACTAGCCGAGAAATCAGCTTATCAAAACTATTGAAGATATCATTAAGGAAAAATTATGCTTTTTATAGTATAAGCTTTTTGCTATCAATATTGTATCAGAGCATACAGAGATTTTAGTTCAAATCAAACCACACACTTTTGATTAAAAAGAATCTTTATATATTTGGCCCATAAAAAAAAAACGTGCAAGATTTGAAGATTCTTTCAAAAACATTAACATTATGATTTAAATATGGCTATAAAAACTTATCATTGAACATAAAACTATTGGATTCATAAATTTAGAAAGTATTCAATTCTTTAAGAAAAAAAAAAAAAGAAACTAATTGAAAATAGGGTAACTTAACTAAGTAAAAAAGAAATATACATATTAGGGTAACTTAACTAAGTAAAAAAGAAATATACATATTTTGCTTACTGTTTCTTATACTTGTGTTCATGATCTTGCTCTCCATCATCAGCAGCTAATTCAGTTGATGATGAAGAAATCGACGATAAATTTGGTGTCATTGGAACATTAGTAATCAACTGATCAGATAATATTGATGAAGATTCTTGCACTGATGAATAAGTAATAAGAGTCTGCTGTTGTTGCTCCTGCTGCGATTGAGGTTGAGATGGAATCATTAGCAAATCGAAAATGGAACTAGTTGTAGTACTGTTATCACAATCTGGATGTTCATCAACACCATACATCGTTTCTAATAAAAAACTTAACGAATAATCTTTTTCAATATCAAACATGGTATTGAAGCTCGGATTTCCATTTCCATTTCCAATTGAAGTATTTGTCATCTCTGTTTTTACATTATTTTCCTTCTCCATGGAAAGAGATAATGTATAGAGGGGTTTTGTAAGTGTGAAGAGGACTCTTTGTGTTTATACTAAACAAGGGGGGTCCAAGGGGAAATTGTTTTAGTTTTTCCACCTAGGAAATCGAGTTGCGGAAGCAATTTGTGTTTGATTAAGTCTTTTAATTCAAACGAACAATAGTTAGTATTTGATCAAACTTTTTAAAACTACTTCTACTCAAAAGTAGTTTTTTAGTTGACTTGGTAATAAGTTTGAGAAAGAAAGAAATATTATTGAAACTTGTGGTTTAAAATAAATCATAGATATTTGTATGGCTAAAAATTATTTCATTAAGAATAAAATGAACATTTTAAAATTAAATTGTTACTAAATGTATCATTCTTTTTGAGGCGGACTAAAAAAAAATAAGTCATATAAATTACGACAAGCAACATATTCTATTTCAAAAATTTAATCTAATAAAAGAAACTCTTTTAACCTTTCAAAAACTCGATGAAATGTGTCATTCAAGTGTTGGCAAGCATTTTCTTACGCGTTATTGTTGACCGGCTACCGGAGATATTTCATTGAAATTTAAATTCTTTCTTGGGATACAAGAATGTGACAA
Organism: Solanum appendiculatum; assembly: GCA_018342035.1. Taxonomy (NCBI): domain Eukaryota; kingdom Viridiplantae; phylum Streptophyta; class Magnoliopsida; order Solanales; family Solanaceae; genus Solanum; species Solanum appendiculatum. The sequence goes on along the minus strand of JAGDQO010000434.1, from coordinate 2,767,727 downwards.
ATCTCCATTCTATTTCCCTCTCTTTTCTCATATATTTCTTTCCTAAGTTAGTAATATTCCGTTGTTTATTTTTATTTGTTCAGTATTAATAATAATAAATAAAATAAAATAATAACTTTATTAAATCACAAATTTAGTATTTTAAACAAAACTATAGTTAGCAATAAAAATAAATTAAGAACTAAGGGTATGTCTGGTATAAAAGAGAATATTTTTCATGAAAAATATTTTTTTGAAAAACAAATTGATTTCTTACTTATTTTTAAGTGTTTAATAAGTAATTAAGTAACACAATATCATCTCAAAAGCATTTATATGTAATATAATAATGGGAGTCAGAGGGGGTGGGGAATGGGGTTGGGTATGTTAGGTGGATGGAGAGGACACAATAAACATAGAATATTACTTATAAAACTTATTTTTCCCGTTTCTATTAAAGAATTATTTTTTTCATTTGTAAGAAATTTATTTTCTAAGAGAAAATATTTTTCAAAAACTTTGCGCGCATAAAAATGGACGTATGAATAGCTACCTCACTTCACTTATATTCTCATGAATTATGATGTTTAATTTTAACAAATTATATGAAAAAGACAAAAGCACTCAACACGTTATCAATTATATGCAATCTTACAGCTAAGACTTTAACTAGTTTCAACACCATGCAATACATGAGCAAGTCAAGTTTCACGCAACAAAAATAATATAATGAACAAGTAAAAATATATATTACGAATATATTTTTGAATCCAAAACAATAGTGTATTTTTAAGAGAGAGAGCACATTGTCATGTCCCACCACTTTGACGTTTAAGGGCTTACTTGAGCTTACAAGATTGTGAAAAATTCGTAAGTATGTCAGGTGTCACACGAAGCATTATAGTGAAAGCCTAAGTCCATGACAAGTTATTTTACAGTTAATAACTTTAACAAGCAATAACACGAGCATATTTATAACGTAATATTATGCATTTTAGCTAATTAACAAAATGAAAGAAAGAAAAAATCTTGAGTGGGACGGGGCGAAGCCGGTTGAAAATTTAAAAAATTGCTACGCAAGTTGGAGCGTGACGGGTTAAATTTTTTGCGAGTTAAGCTCAATCCGCCCCCATTGCCATTCCTAGTGACAACATGCTAATCTTAACGCGTTTTCTATTTTGAGCTATAATCATGTGACAATAATTTATAGTCCAGGTTTTACGTTTATTTAACGCTCTATTATTTATTCGTTTTCCCACTTTTTCTCTGTTTTTTATCCAATATTTGTCTTCCTTTTTTATGATCATGGTCATGGGCCATATGGCATTACTTTAATCTACTCTATTACTTTCTCCGTTTCAATTTATTTATTTTGTTTACGAAATTTAAGAAAATAAAGAAGATTTTTAAATCTTGTGATCTTAGATTAAAAATATGTACAATGTACGAAATTTTTTGTATAATCTTGTAATCTTAAACATATTATGTTGAAAGTTAAAATCAAAAAATTATCAAAAAAGAAAAGTAATTTTTTTAAAACAATAATCTAATACTACTATGATACTTTTAAAGTACAAACCCAAAAAGGGTTACGTTAAGTAAATTTAAAAGGTTAAATTAACTTGCTTCCCTTTAGACTACTTTTTGGCATACAAAACAGAAAAAAAGATGGTCAAAAAACAGTCATTGCATGTGTCCAAAGCATTCAATTTTTTTATGTAAACTAGTTTCTGTCTCAATTAAATTTGTCAACACGTAGTTTTGAAATACTACAAAAACCCAACCACCAGAGGCGGAGCTAAATGGGGGTTCGGACGAACCCACTAGTTTTTTCATAGACCCTTTATTTGTATTAGAAAATTAAATAAATGTATGTATATTAACTTTTGAACCCCCTAATAAAATTGATTGACGGCTCAATGGTAAGGAAGGGGCCATGGAAATGCTATCACATAGTGTTCTGGGTTCGAAAATATTTCACTTCTGTCCTAAAATTTAGAACCCCAAACTCTTAATTCTGGCTCCTCATCTGCCAACCATACACAACACACTGTGTCTCACTGAGAAGACAATTGGCATCAATTCAGCTGAATTCTGCTCCCTTTTCTATAATCATACCCCACCTAGCAGCGGAGCGATACTATTTTAGGATGGTCAATTGAATCTCCTTCGTCAAAAAGAGTAAAATCTTTTATAAGTATGATTTTTGTAATTTCATAGTATACCTATGAATTGAGCAGTTTTTATATGAAAGGCTGCAATTTCTTAATTGTCATGTTAATATATAGTTTAGCACATTCATTGTTATTACTATGGAATCCTGAAGTACAAGGAGATTTTATTTGTTAGTGTCAATTGAAGAGTCTTTAGAATTTTGTTGCTCTCCGTGGAGCTTTTAGTCTAATAGGTTTCATGTTACGTAAATTCAAGTTTGTTCTATCCGTTCAAATAAAACCTTATAATGCAATCATACTCTCTAGTTCAATTAATTTTTTGTTTCTGTATTTCTGATTTATCCACTAACTGAATCCAGTTAATTCTTTGCACCTAATTTTGATATAGCTGCTATATTTCAATTATTACTATTTTTTACAAGGTTTCATGCATAATATAACACCAAGTTTGAGGGTAGTGACAATAAATTTTTTAGGTCACGAGTTTTAACTCCCCATTTTTAACAAAATCCACTTGAGCTGTATAACTAACTTATTCTGATTCCAACCCATAAACTTAGTAAGCGTTCCATATATTTAAAATATTTTTCACTTTATTTGAAATTTATGAAATTGGAGTTGAAAATGAAATTGTATTTATGGCCTTACGGATTTTTTTCAAATTTGAATTTTTCATGATCAAACACTGATTTTCAAATAAAGTAATTCCAAAAAAAAATGTAAATACTGTAAATGTTATGGCCTTACGGATTCTTAAAATCTTGAATCCGCGTCTGCCTATCCGTCTCGGTCTCCAACCCCAATGGCAGAAGACGCGTTTCTGATCATTCAGTAAAGCCATACATAAATTAGATGTTTGTTGAAGCAAACCATAATGAATATTTGACCTTAAGTGTGAACTCAAACCAGTACATGCGGCTACTACATTGTATTTAGGAAACAACAAAACAACATGATAACAGATCATATACTCTTGTCTTTTAGCACACAAATAAGTAATGTCTTAGAAAACTTGATGCAAAGATTTAACTCATTAATGATGGCAAAACCAAACCAATTACTGATCTTTGCAAGAACAGTTCAAAACTTTATGAACCAAAAAGATATGAATCGTACTCTGTGATGCAATGCCATGTTTCTCATGATTCTTTGGGAGTAGTAGCTTGTTGAAGTCGACGTTGATGTACATCCCAGTTGTATACACGAGCAGTTGTGACCTGAGCCATAGCAGCTAAAAGAATAAGTACAAAAGCAACTAACATCAACAAGTAGCTAGCACGCCTATGTTTCAAAAGATAAAAGTAGAAGAAGTAATTAACAGCAATTAGCTAAATAGTTGAGAAATAGCTCCAAATTCCACCATGAAGTACATTCACCATATACGTTAGCAAATTAGTGGTGTATTCCCAGAAAATGCAACATCAGTAAGAAGTAGCTAAAAATAACTTAATTCTCCCTTGGTTTCATTTTATGTGTCTTAGTTTGACTGGATACGAAGTTTAAGAAAGTAAAGAAGACTTATAAATTTTGTGATCTTAAACTAAAGATGTGTTTATTGAACCAAAATACCCTTTGAATCTTGTGTTTCTTAAACATGTCATGTACAATGTAGGAATTAAAAATTATTGAATATAGAAAGTTTAAAAATAGACTAAAAATGAAAAGTAAGACATATCAATTGAAACAGAGAGAGCAAACAACACATTGCAATATTGCAGCACTTCGGTACAAGCTAAGTTCTTCCTAGATTAGAGTTAATGCAGAACGCCAGAACCTACCTGAGTTATTGTCACTTGATCCCTCAAAAATTGTAGGTCAGCCACAAGAACCTCTAAACTGGCTTTTGCATTTTCCAAGTTTGTTTGAAGAAGGGCAGTAGCCTATACAGTGAACAAAATGTAAAGACCAATACTTCAAATATCCAAGAATCTTCCAATAGCTAGTTATATACCTCTTCGCATGAATACTGCAGCATGACATTTGCCCCTAGCCATAAACACACAGATTCAGCATCTTCAATCTTAGCCCGGGAATAAATACCTTCTGACACTTCAAAATCAGCGACTAATGCCTGCAACCAATGCGAACCAAACCAGGAACAAGTTAACATGGCAGATTAATATCAAAAGACATAAAATATTAACAAAACAAAAAACTGGAGGGCACATTGGCTAGAAGTTATTAGTGAAGTAAATCAGGGGTAGAGAGAAACGATCAAAACCTTGTCTGTCTGACTTCTATTTAAGCAATTACCCATTTAAAACTCACCAATTCAACTATTAAAGTAATGAAGTGTAAGCAATGGGCTATCCAATTCTTACCCAACAATTTTAAACTTAACCAACAATAGAACTGATTTGAGTTTTACTGTATTTTCCTTTCCATACTTGATTTTATTATGTTTTACTTGAGCCGAGGGTCTATCGAAAACAGTCTCTCTACCTTCACAAGGTTCGGGACTTAGCCAATACTGGTCTCCCACGGTAAATCTCAGTTTCAAGAAAGTACTCAATTTCTGAACTGTTTCACCACTACATATATCATATGAATACAATTTTTGAATTGAAAACTTCATGCTTTCTCACATCCAAATTACAGACCTAATTAAATAAAATAGGAAAGTAGTCTACTAATTCAAGATTCAACTAAAATGAAAATGTCTAAGAGTGCTTCAATAAAGTTCCATTCATCGGAAAAACATGTAGCACTGGGACAAACCTCACTGCTGTCCTTCTGAGCTTGCAAAGTAGCAACTATATCCAAGCATTTCTCTATGTCAGGAATTTTTGCCTGCGTAGAGTGAAGGAGGAGGAGTCAATTGTACACTTGTTAGCAAAGATAACAATATAAAAGCATCAAGCAGTTAAAAAGAGAAACTCTCAGAATGACTTAGACTGATCATAGAGCAGATGTCAAGCATGGAAAATTCAATGCATTTGAGCAATACAGCATCTAAACAGCAACTTATAAATGGCGGAAACGAAAATTGTCAAAAACGTACGAGGCAATCTATATTTAGCAGGCTGGATTAAGAGGACACTCCCAAATTCTATATTATGTTATGCATAAGATGTAATGGTTCCTTTACACCACTATAGATGGAAACTGTTCGTTATGCATGTTTGGTGCATTAGGACAAAGAGAAAGAGACAGCACTTTCAGAGAAACGCAACTTCCAGCTTTTAAATCTTGGTTTTTGTTTGGTAGATCAATAGTGCTTCATAGGTGGCCATAGTGATGTTTAAATATTTGGATGGAACTTCTTCTGTATATATTAACCTAACCTGTCCATATTTCAATGGTCTTTTTGTATTGGGCAGGTATTCCCCCCTCTGTGCCAATCTTATGATATGAATTCAACCTCTACATGTCAACAAACAAATTCCCTTCTGTTATCGAATTCTAAAAATGAATCAAGAGTTACGTAAAAAAAGCCCGTACTTACAGCTTCCAAATGTGGAGAAACCTATATATAATAAAGGAAATTGTAAAAAGGCATTAGTCTTCTATATTTTGAGGATTCATGTAGTCGACCCCAACTAGCTTGGGATTGAGCAATTGTTGCTGTAAAAAGTCATTAGTCTGAAGAGTGGCGAAACTGTAACCCTCATAAGTTGGTCCCGTGACAACTAAGTTTGGGCATGTGCTTAAGAAGGGTATCCTATATATAGCTTCTGCATGGAGCAATAGATTCCAAACGCACATTCTTAGTGTAAATTCTATTTTGATCTTTCTTTCAATGACATGGGAGGACTATCTCAGCTTTAAAACTTTTCATCTCTGGAATCGGCAGCACTAGATGCAAAGACTAAAGTACAATTCTCTAACTTCCATCCACCTTACGGAAGAATCAACAAAGGGCCAGAGTGACACATGAACATCTTCTCTTTTGAATTGCATTATGACCCTCTCAATTCAAAGTGCGAGTCAAACCTGAGAACTAAATATTAGGAGTTACTTAAATAAGGATGAATACTGTGAAATTAGACAAAAAAAGTGTACCTGAAGATCCCTCAGTTGGGCCAGAAGTTTCATTTCAACCACTCGGTACTGCTGAAGTCTGCAAACGAACAACATATATTAAGAAAACAAAAGGAGACCATAAGTAAAGTAACATTGATTAGAATTTCTAAGGCAGGACTAATTAGTCTGTTCTCGTATAATGGATTCTAATCTGGAGCTTATGATTTATTAGTAACAGAAATAGTTAACAGACTGCATGAGATACCATTCATAAAGCTTTGTTACATGAGTTCTACGGTTAGACTGTATTATAGGCCAAAAACCATAGGATTGAAACAAAAGCAGAGTTTCATTTCTGTTATTTGGGTAAAAAAATAAAGTTCTTTGATTTGCTTCTGAAAGACAAGTAGAGCACAACATGCAATGATGCCAAATATGTATTTATTGATCAACCGAATTCAGAGGTATCTTAGGTCAAACTTCTGTCATCTGCTTTTATTAAACTTTTACGCAATTAAGAGCACGCACTCCATGCTACTTTTGTTTTTCCGATGTTGTATAGATGATACAAGAAAGTGTAAGCAAAGAAGAAATTATAAGTTCAAACTACCAACATTTGGGAAGGAATTCTAGAGAGTCAGTAGAACGATAAAAGGACATAAAGACTATGGGACTTTGATAATAGAACAACACAGATACTGAATAACCACAAATTCCAGTCATTGCAAACAGAAGTACACACACTTTTCATGCTTGTAGTCATACTGGTGTTTGTTTGTTTTTTTGTTTTTTTTTGGATGAAATGTAGTCATACTGGTGTAATTTAGTCACAAATGGATTTAAGGATCTGATTGCATAAGATTTGATCTATGATTTGTAAGGCTGTAGTGGCCTATAGTCCCTCTCTTTCTCTCCCATCATTTCCTTCTCTGCTTCTTGTCCTCTTTATCCCGTCGCACTTAAATAAGACCTCACCCTACTTATAAGTGTAATAGTATTTCCAAGGCCTAATCAGTTACCCTACTTATAAGTTTAATAGTATTTCCAAGGCCTAATCAGTTACCCTACTTATAAGTTTAATAGTATTTCCAAGGCCTAATCAGTTTTTTCTTTTTTCATTATAATTCACAAAACTTACACAACCACATAGTCAGCCATTCCATTCAATTTCAAGTTTGATCTCCAAAAATTCATATTGCTCTTGATTTCTCAGCAGCCCCAAGTACAAGGACTCCCATCAGAATTTAGTGAGAGACTGACAAAGAGCAGAGAGAATATATCAGTCAAGGTCCTACTAACCATTTACTATAATGCTTTCTTTAAAATGAGTCAATATAACATCTACTCCTGTTGATTTTTTTTTCACATGCTAACTTTTCCTTGAACTGAGGGTCTATCGCAAAACAGACTCTATACCTCCTACAGTACGGGTAAGGTTTGCGTACACACTACCCTCCCCAGAACCCACCTGTGGGATTACACTGGGTATATTGTTGTTGTTGTTGAGTTAATATAACATCTAAGCTCCCACAAGAACAACGTCCCTAAAGGTCTAATCTTTGCCTTTTATTTCACCTTCAGTTTAGATAAAAGTTAAATATCAGAAAGGTTCAACATTCTATGAATAACAGAACTCCCCAGCAACTACAATTTCCCTGAAGACTGAAACTTTACTTGACAGTGAACAACCAATTTCCAATTAATATAACTGAAAAATGTGTTTCAATATATGATTACTTATGACGCGTCCAAGGGTGTGGCTTGGTCGTCAATAAAGTAGGTTGAGCACCATGAGGTCTCAAATTCAAATCAAGCACTAATTGAATTTTTTCTCATCAATTCTAGCCTTAGTGGAATAGTTACTTGCTATATAGGTGCGCACAAGCTGATCCAGACACCACAAATTGGGTAAAACATTTCCTACCAACAACAATTACAATGCCTAAGTCCGAAATAAGTTAGATCGGCTATATGAATCCTCACTTATTCATCTAAGCTCGTTTCATATCATCATCATACAAAACTCGAAAACTGACCTTTCTTGTAGGAATGCAAGAGCAGAGTTGACATCGAGACCAGATTGGCTGAGATAGGACTGAACGTCTTGTACGAATGACGCCGCCGGTATACCTCTTCTCTCCGTCACTTCACTGGTGTATGACGAACACGCCGCCGCCGTCGCCGCCATCGCCGTTCAAAGCTACTTTACTCTGATAGATTCGGGAAAAAAAAGAATCGCTTCAGTAGTGAAGAAGAAAGAAGCATAATATGAGAACGACGTCGCATGCATAAATTGAACAAATTTTGATCCAAAGCCTATAACATGGTAATTATTTCACACAGTAAGGTTGATATCCGATATGAAATCGTGATTTCAAATTATAATTTTAAAATGAAATTGTGATTTCAAAATTAGCGTTTAAATATGTAATTTAGGATTACAATTTGAATTTCAAATTCTCCAAAAAAGAAAAATATATATATGATTTGGGATTTCAAATCATAATTTTAAATATAAAATTCGACTAGAAAATTTTGCATTTCATACAAAAAAAAATATAAAGACCCAAAAATTCATGCAGCCAATGTGAAAAGATTGATTGTATTATGTGAAATTATATTGAAAAATAACTAGTTACTACTATTATTATTGACTAGTGGATTTTTATAAAATTATGTATATTTGAAAGTTTATAATCATAGATATTTATTTATAAGAGAGAAAAGATATAAAGTCACCATTGAAGTTGTTCCGAATTTTCAAAAAGACACCTTAACTTTGCGGGCGTTCTATTACCCCACAAAAGTATTAAATATACCATTTCGACCCATTTTCTCACATGATTTGTGAGCACGCAAATAACGCACGTGGAGATATTTTTTTTCTGTCAAAAACCAATTAAAAAGCGCCACGTTTCATTTGTTTTCTTTATTAATTATTTAATTTATTTAAATATATCATCTTCTCCAAAAAGACTCAACATAGAAATGGAAAAAATGGAGAAATGGAAAGAAATGATGTACTTCATTTAAATACATCATCATTCTTAATGGAAGCTAATTTGATAATAGGATTTGCGTAGATGGTAAATACCCTCAATCTGATTAAATTTTAAGAGTATGAGTTCGAATTATTAAAAAAAAAGATTAAAACTTCTAAAGAGAAATGGAAAAAAGTGGAGGAAAATTTTGATCGAGTCATGAAATATAAATTGTCATCATTCATCAAAATGAAGCAGATGATCTTCAACACAGACGGTAATGAAGAAAATGAGGAGACAATTTGAGAAATGGAAAACAAAAGAAAAGAAAAAGTGTTTTTTTCTTTTTGAAACGAATCGGGTCGGGTTAATTTAATATTTAAATTAAATTAAATTAATTAAAATGTGAGCATCACACGCGTCTTACCAGGTGACAAAATGAGTCGAAATGGTATATTTACAAAATGAGTCGAAATTGTAGAAAGGTCAATTTTGAACTTTATCAATCAAAGGTAGAATGGAGTGCATACTTTACTCAATTGACTAATGACTAATTTTTGAACCCTATTTCTTTCGCAGTCAATTTTTTTGGTGAATACGAATTTGAATTTGGGTTTGGTGAACAAAAAATCGAAAAAAAGAAACATAGCAGACGAAGAAGAAGAAAGAGAGAGTTAGAGAAGAAGGTTGCAAAAAATTGTATTCATACCATAATTGTATTCATATTGATTTTTGTTTATCAATTGTTTTTCTTTTACTCAGTATTTGTATTTTTATTAAGAACAATGTATTTCTTTTTTAGTTTGTAGTCATTCTAATAGGTATGCCGAATGAATTTGTATTTCTTAAGCATAGATGTATTATATTTCTTTCTCGGTCAATTTGTGTTTTTTTTTTAGAATATTGTATCTTTCCTCAACATATTGTATTATTTCTACTATACATATACTCTTATAGTATCATTGACTATAATTTCTGAACAAGACATCTTAATGATACCAATACAATATACATATACTGATTTAATATCAATTAAGCGAAATTATCAGTCTTAATGATACCAATATAGTATATGATACATATTTAATATCTGTTAAACGAAATTAATTAGAGGTATATAGTGTAATTATTTAGTAGGGGTATGAATGTAAAGGAGTATATGTTTGTAATTATTTTACTTTTATAAGGTATTTGCTTAGTTCCCCTATCTTATTCCCCTATTTTATTTAGATACTACAAAGTTGGGCAATTAAAATTTATGGCAGTCACATTGTGTTTTTTTTAAAAAAGAACTTGTATAATTAAGGAATTCTTATATAATGTATCAATATTATATAGATAGTGTATAATTGTGTATTGATGATATATAATTATGTATTAGAGATGTATAAATATCTATAGATACATTGTTGATACAATAAAGCATACATTGCAGACTGATTATGTTCAATCTCAATCAACTCAAATCTACTCTAAACAGTCCCAAAATTTTAACATGAGCTCCTATTAATGTTTCAAGTCTTTTAACATATCATCCGCTCAAACCGATTCATATTTCTGATAAATCACTTTTAAAAGTCAAGCTTTGAACATGAATAGAAGAAGAAGAAGGAAGGGAGGAATAAGTCATTAACAGTAGCGAAAAACACTATGCTTGAAATTAAAAATAGTCTAATATTCATTTTATATAATTAATAATAATTAAATTATTTCGAATAAGAAATTTTGACCCAATCGACATTTAATCCTAACTCTTGTCAAAAGCTGATAAATTTGGTGGTCTGGCCCATAATAATAAATGGGCCGTGGCTTGGCCCAATGTATGAAGTAAAACCCTAGTTCCAATATCTTGGTAGTATATATGTACGGCTCCAAGGCTTAGAACCCTACACACTCTTCTTCCTCTTTTATGTTTTTTTTTTTTCTTTTTTCTAATTGTATTTCTAATTTCTATTTTCATCTGAATCAAATTATTCTTTTGCCTTTGAATTAAAACCATTGAAATAATTAAGGATATGGTTGTTTTTTCTGCAATTTTATGCAAAAAAGAGGCAGAAATTTATTGCAGGAAAGTTGAGTCGCTTCACCTGTATTGATTTTACTAGGTGCAGTGAATTTACATCCTGCTAAATCTTCCATTTTTTTAAAAAAAAATTTCGTTATTTTTATTGGGGGTTTTTCTATGATGGCATGAAATCTTTGAGACCTGAATTTTTTTTATTTTGATGACAACTACAAGCAATTTTCTGAGGATATCCCCAATTTATTTTGATTTGATTCTTTTTTAGTAATGGATAAAGTTGCGTTCATGTAATCTAGAGATTACGAATTCTGTATCTGTTTGAAATAAACGGGAGCTTAGTTCATCGGGTTATTTTTTTTTTTAATGATATTGAGATGATGATCGCACTGGGCTCTGAACAGTTTGTTTAAACTGTTTATATTGATGCATAATTGCAGCCTAGAAAGCTATGTCTGATCACTCTTTTTTATCGAATCAATTTTCGATAATAAATATCAAAGTTGCTAATCAGAACATTTTTTCAAATTTAATATTAGAACACCCAACGCATATCAATATTATTAGTTCAATTTATCGGTTATTGGTTCATGTTTAAACATTAAACATTGGATGGCTAGTTATTTCACTAAAATTTGATGATATGGAAGTAATTTTTTTGGAAATAGAGTTTTTTATGGGTTATAATAAGTATTTGAATGATTATTTATATTTTAATAAAGTATATTATAACACAATAAATACATTAAAAGTTTAAGTATACTAAAGAAAAAGTATGTAACATAATCAACATCAATTACAACTAAAATAATAGTGTACAAATTAATGATATGCTTAACTTCCAAGCAATTATAAAAGGAAAAATTACTAAATACATTTTGAATATATCACGATTTTTAACACTATGAGATTTGTGTAACATTCTGCATCCATGTTATGTTACATGAAACAACAAAATTTCTCTCATTACAAAGGAAGACATATATTCTGCAACATTATTATATGGCGTAATACATAAACATGACTCTTAACTTGACTTCAATGGATAGTTATGCCCTCCAACTTTGAGTGTGCACAAGTAGGCACTTAAATTTGTATAAAATTAAACAAGTAAACACACGTGTCCTACATGGCTAATACATGTAGGACGCCAAGATACAAAATTGCCATGTAGGACGATTGTGTCTATTTGTTCAATTTTATACAAATTTAAGTGCCTACTTGTGCACACTCAAAGTTGGAGGGCATAACTATCCATTGAAGTCAAGTTAAGAGTCATGTTTATGTATTATGCCTTATTATATAATGTCTATACTTATTCCACAATTACACTCTAGTACATATAAGTGACTACTTTGAAACAATACCCTTCTACTTTTGGTTAGAATGATACTAATCACGATAGCTCGAGATCATTAGGCATCCCATATTGCAGATCAATTTGTATAAGTGATAATGTTAAAAATTAGTTTAGGTGCTTCAAAATCCAGCAGTAACAGCTGATTCAACAACACGAAGATGATTCAATACCCGATTAGTTGTATAGGAGACTTGACATTGCTCCAACTTCCATGCTAAGTATCCCAAGCATTCTTCTACCAGATTGTACATTATGTACTTTGAGTGACGATGAGATTGAATATACTATCTAACACTCTTCGAATCACTTTGGGGCATTGGTAGTTCAAGGATAATTAGGAAGAAGCATCTTTCTGATTGTCTGATATACTGGACTTCTCCATTCATAAGCTGTAGGATTCTTCTACACATGCTTAGGCCTAGGCCTTCTTGAGTTACCCACCGACTATTATGGAACATATCTTGGATCAATTCAGGAGGAAGACCTTCACCAGGGCAAACAATCCTTTTCCAGGAAAACACACAAAAAAATCAAACAGCAAACTCAGACAGTATATGACACCATTTGCTCTAAAATGCAGAAAAAATAAGACCTAAAAGTCAATATCTGATTATATCAAAGTAGTGCATCCAATACCATTTTTAAAAAAAAGATTAAGCTCTTGATCCTTCTATTCAGGCTTGAAATGATAGTGTCCATGAACTCCAACAAAGTTATTTTGGTGAACAGTTGAATCTATGCAGATTAGCAGAAGCCTATAGATTAATAGTTATGCAATTGCAGTTTTAAAGCGGGTGAACACATTTTGAGGTAGGAAATCATATGTTTTCTTCATCAAACATAAACTTAAAAGCTGAAAGATAGAGACGAGACTGTTGGTAGTTCCAACTTCCGAAGTTATAGTCAGAACTTGTAATTTGCTTCTCGAGTGAAGTCAGTTAGCTTAAGACTAAGGATGAACACACTTATGTTTGTCCTTTAACGCCAAAAAGGTGTAGGACCTAGAAGTTTTAATAAACAGAAGTGACAAGCTTTTATGTTATTTTGAGAAGGATTAAAGGCGTGCTATGTGCATGCAATTTATAGATAGAAAAGTGATTTGGAAGTTAAGGAAAATGTTAGGAGTCCAATATGCTGATCAAATGATAAAAGTCAGAGATGTTATGAATTATTCAGTTCTGCATGAATAAACCTAGAGAGAAAAAGATTTGAACAGCCAAGCAATAGCGATAACAGCTGATGAAGTGCAAATGATCGAGCTGATTAGATCTTCCGTTCAAGGATCTTTTAAAGAACCAAAGCTTCAAGACTCAGATGACAGTAGAAGCATGTTGATATAGCTCATCCACTGCAAAAGTAAAGAAGAGAAAGTTGAAGAATATACCTGAACTCAATATGTACGATAGTTAATCCATCAGAAATTTGCTTCATACTTGGTCGAAGATGGACTTCTACCCACCCTTCTTGGGACGGTGCATAGCTTGCCATAATCTGCAAGAAATCAGCAAAGACCTGTTGAATTCTGACTTGATCTCCATAGACCCTCAATGTCTTGATTTCATCTGGAATATCCCGGATAAGTTGCACCCCTTTTTCCCTCAATAATAACATCACTTGGCTAACAACAGCATCTATCACACTCGCAAGGAAAAATTCTCCTTTCTCAAGCTCCAGTGAACTGTTAGAAGTTTAATGGTTAATCATCTTCTGAAGAGGAGCAAGAAACATTACAAACTGAAGTCAGCTACCAATTTAAACACCCCCTGCCCCCCTCTCCCCAAACACACTCACACACACAAAAAAAAAAGCAACCCAAAAAGAATATGAACATCCTCATCAAAAGGAAAGGAAAAATCTAAAATTGTTCTAACATTACATGCTTAGGCAACACAAGGTTAATGCCTCTTGAAAGACCAACCTGTGTTTGTGTCTCCTGGAAACTAGCTAGCAAGTTCAGAAAATAATGTCTTTGTACCTACGTTTGATATTCACATGGAAATATATTGTCATACAGGTATACACGCTCATTCAACTAATCCAAATTTCTTGACTTTAACAGTTGTTAGAATTTTTCTAAAGAGAAGTAGAAGTATATTGCAATGTCTATGACACAGGTAAGGTTTTCTTGATTTTCTGACCATAACTCATGAAACACTAACACATTTCCACATGGACTTTGAAAGTTGTACCAGAGTATACTGTGTCAAAGTAAACAGATTCATTTAACTGGGATGATAGAAAAAATAATTGATACGAACTTACCCATCCTCAATATTGACCACATCAACATCCCTTATGATCTTAGACATCTGTCTCTCACAAGCAGAACTTGTTTCCAGAAACTGCTTCTGGTTTTCTGTCAAATCTGTGGCCTCTAATAATGAATTTGTAAAGCGTATACCATTCAGAGGATTCTTTATTTCCCGACAAATGTAAGCCAACTCTTTCATCCGAAGGTTACTCGTCTTTTCTTGTTGTCTCTGCATTAGAGTTTTCTGCAATTCAGGACTTGCAATCTGCAAGAAACAAAAGGCCCCAATGATTTGACCATCCACATTGACTCTCTTGTTTGCAGTCAACAGAGCTTGAACAAATTTTCCATTTCGGTCAGAAAAGGAAAATGGGAACTCGTCTATCTCCTGGCCTCCAATTGCCTTATGCAACATGATCATGAATCTCGTCATGGCGTCTGGGCCCTTGAGCAGACAGAAAGTGCCAAAAATCTCACCAACCAACATTTTCCCGATGATTTCTTCTCTGTTCCAACCACTAAGTTTTTCCATCGCAGTGTTCCACTCAAAGCAACGAGTGTTCTCATCTGATACAAAAATGGGCGGGATCAGATGATTAGGGCTGTGCATAATGGCCTTGTAATCACCTTGTATGCGAACAAATTTGTCCAGTACAACTTTTTGGGCGGTAATATCCTGGCCAATGAAGCAGACACCAACAATGTTATTTGTGTAGTCTTTGCTAGAGCAAGCATTAACCACCACAAAAACAGTCTTCTTCAGTTGCTCAGCTCCAAATGTCCTTAACTTTATTTCTATGTTCTTATCTTCTTCACCTGTGATTGGTTTAGCAACAATATTAGGTTTCTCTCCTCTTTCATTTTCTGTAGGTGGCTGGGACACGAAGAGGGTGGATACCAATCAGTTTCAATTACAATGTGCAATATACTCAAGCTACATACACGCATAAGAGAGAATGTTGACACCCGCTGTCGGGATTAGCCTGAAGCTGATATTGAATGCAACTTCATTTTATACACCCATGGCTCTGAAATCACCTAGAGTTGATCAATACTGAAACTGACCTCCCAACATAACTTATCTCATGATTAAATCAGAAAGCTTTGACACAAGTTGTTACATGCTAAATGATCAATAAAAGATCTTGATTACTTCTCATGTTTCCATTTTAGGTGGTTTATGACATGGTACGTTTTCTGGGCTAGCTTATCACAATCTAATCAACACTTCATATGTGCTAACGTCTTACTTCTAAGTGCATAGTGACAACCCAAAACTACTAAAATAATAGCACTAATTAGTGGAAATTTTGCAAAGAGTATGAGAGGCAATGTATAGGATTATTTTGAAACCCCCCCAAAAAAAAGGAGAGGAGTGAACAGTTGGTAAAGTATTAAAAATTTCTGTCAGACCAGGGTAAACACATGTTTATGGATATTATAAATTAGTCAATTCTTATCAGAAGCAGTATCTAAATCTTTATGAACCTGCAACCTCTAGTTTACGCAGGGATATGGACAATAGACATTTAATGTATTAGAAGTGCCAATGTCTGAACATGAACGTAAAAAGAACACATCTTGCTAAGAGCTTCTTATCCGTAAAAATATCAATCCAATACAAAGCAAATAGCAATATAAACCAAACATGCAACCCCTCCCATCAGCGCATCCTCTTTTCTATAAACGGAAGACTAAATCTCATGATTTCATTTACTTTTAATGGATGGAAACATATAAGCGACCATCATTTTGTTGCATGATTCTAGGAGGAATAAGTAGTGATCACTAGAACCCGTGATGTCTTTGCCACTAAATTTTAAAAACAAAGAAGAGCAGACAAGAGAATAATCGCTCAATACAGCCTAAGGAAACTCCACAGATAATGAAATGCACTTATTGGAATGAAAGAAATGTACAGCAGATTGGTATAACCTCTTAAAGCATTGCGGAGAAGGTTCTCAGCAGTTCTCTGTGATTCTTCATGGACAAGATCATGAACCAACGACTTCCCTATTGCTTCTTCAACTGACAACTCCGTCAACTCGGCAACTTTAGCATTCCATCCATTTATGCGACCTTCAACATCAACGGCAAATATGGGTGCTGTAGCAGTCTCTACCAATCTAACCATTTCTCTGGCAACAGATCTCAGCTCATCCATCCCTTGCAACCCCTCTTCCCGAAGCTGAACATGCACAATAGCCTTCGAATTACTTGCCTCAGCATCCTTGAATGAATCACGTAGAATAAGCTGCAAAGAGTGAATTGCATCCATTTCTGCATTCTCCCATGGTAAACTGCGGCTCTTAACAACTTCCAAAAATGCCTTAAATGAAGAACGTGGATGCATTTTCTGCCAATCATCTTTGTCTTCTGGATGATGCTTTGCACCACCCCACTTTATCTCGCTTGCAGTGTGTGAACGGAACCAAAACAGGAAATATTTTGAAGTTACATAAGCAACAGCCATCCCACAAACAGCAGCACCAAGAGAAGCTGCCTCAGGATACCCTGCATCAGCCAAACTATCAGTACTTAGGCCTGTTGAGTCCACATGACAAGTTAATAGCCACTCCACAATGCCCTTTATTTGGGCTTCAGTAGGTGTAACACCCAAAGGATAGTATCTCCCCTGGTAGTACAAAGCGGCCCCATCACATTTCACAAGGTCGACAATACTTGGGTTCTGATTAACAATCCCCGTAGGTGAGTCTCGGAGAAGCATGTCACATAATAGTGTCTGTGTCCTCAAAACACGCTTTTCAGCCAACTGTGAAGCCAATTGTAATTCCATGTTTAGTTGGAGCCCGAAGGCCTGCATAAGGAATTCACAGGAATAACGAAGGGGGAAAGGAATGAACCGAGCAGATGTGTGGTGCCCAACGACCAAGCCCCATAATCTCATTGCATTTCGGCCTCCAGCAACTTCATCATCATTTCCATTTATAATAACAGCCAGCGTTAACGACGCAACATTGCCCATATTGACCATATACTGAGGGTGACAACCATGAGGAGCCCTAAGTGTTGAACCAACTAAACATAAAGGCTGCTTGAGTGATTCATCCTGAATAACCCTCACAGGGGTGGCAGTACAATCCACAATCATTCTAACCCTGTTCTGCTTAAACAAGAATCTTGATGCTTGTGGAATATCAGTAGCTGGATAATGCAAACCAATATAAGGCTCCAAATCCGATCTTCTACTCTCCGCCACGACCTCCCCATGCTCATCATCATGAAACCTATACACCATAACTCGATCATACCCCGTAAGCTCCCTCACACACTCAACAACAGTATCACACAAAAGATCAATATCCCCACCAGGTAAAGATTGCAAAAGCGAAATAGCCCTCACAGCAAGTTTCTGCGATTGCACCGCTCCAGCAATAGACAATGCAGGGTCCTCTGTTCTACCTGGCTCTAAATCAATCACAATCCCCACATCAATCCTATGCAAAATCGCATAAAAGGGTTTCCCAGAATTCCTCGAATGAACCCAAATCGGATTCAACAACGTAATTTCACGTGCCCCAAAAGCTCCTTCAAGCAAACCAGAACTCGAAGAACTAAAAAGGGTCCTCACATCAGTTCCAATCTTTAGAATTTCAGTCTTCTCAAGACTTGGAACTGATTGCGGCATTATATCAAGCATCTCACATGCATTTTCACTGTAAGCAATAACACAAAAACTCAACTCATCAACCGCTATCGTACAACCAAAAGGCTGAATATGACCCCCTCTTTGAATTTTAGTCAA
Organism: Solanum appendiculatum; assembly: GCA_018342035.1. NCBI lineage: Eukaryota > Viridiplantae > Streptophyta > Magnoliopsida > Solanales > Solanaceae > Solanum > Solanum appendiculatum. Next base: position 2,749,233 of record JAGDQO010000434.1, on the reverse strand, counting down.
ATAAGCCGTAATTTGATGCTCTGTTACAGATTCTGTAGTATTTCTCACAGATTGTGAATAATCAAAAGATTTTCCAGATTCTCCAGATTGTTCAAATGCAGCATGTAGCCTAGCATCAGTTGTATACTGTGCTACTGCTTTGCTTATTGATGCATTATTAATATTATTACCTGTACCTGAAAGTTGAGATTGATTTTTTGGCTGATGATTACGACCATGTTTTCCTCTACTTCCACTCCCAGAAGCCATTTTTGGATCACTCAGCAAGAACAACAAGATTTCCCTGCATAAAAATAAGCAGAACAACAAGTTTTTTTTTTCTTTCCTAATAGTGAAGGAAAAAATAGAGAGAAAAGCAAGACAAATATAGTATATAAAAATAGAATAAGTACAAATAATATACTTTTAATAGATGTTTAGAGGTTAACAACTAGAATTGGTATACCAAAAAACATAAAAATAGTTGTTGCTATCTTGAAGATAGAGGGTTCGAACTCGTTTGGTACGTGAAATAAGAATAAAATCGAGATACCTTAATTCATAAAATATCCTTATTCAATGACTCACTCGAGACAAAGAATTTGAAATGGAAAATTGATCATGAATTTGATAGATAAATTGGGTGAATTCTAGATTTGAAGTTTGTGAATTCGTATAGCGATCTCAAATTAATCTAGTTGAATTTATTGTTGTTTAAATAATTTTTTATTATTATAGTGAGATGTTATTATAAAGCATAATATGAAAGTCGCTTTAAAAAGAAAAAAACTTCATTGTTATAATAAAATGTTATTATAAAGATTTAATTATATTAAAATTGTAACTGAATTCATAATTATAGATATTTTGTGACTTATATAGAGGGTTTAAAAAAGAACTACTGAATTTATATGAACCTAAGCAATAGGAGAAATCCTTGATTGAATCTAACAGTATTATACACCAAATATACAACACCCTTTTGTATTATTAAATTAAAATTAAAGTGACTTACAATCACATGTATTACTATAATATAAATATAATAACTATTTGTAATAAGCTCAATTGGACAACCCAAAAAGTAAAGCTAATTATTATTATTATTATTATTATAAAGGTATATTGATTGTGAAAAAAGTGCTACACTTTAATAGGTATATTTGGTGACTCTATTGAATTGAAGAAAGGCAAGATGGTGTAAGCAAGCAAAAAGTAGGTATTGTTTGTTTGATTCCTATGGTTTTATTTTTATTTTTAAAAAAAGTTATTCCTAATGTTAATATCAAATTAATAATATAAAATATTTAATTTAAATTAAATATTATATATTTTAAATTTAATCTTTCAATTGTAAAGTCAATAAATATTATATTTGGACCCATTTATGAACCTTTTCTTCCTTTAACTTTTCTTTTTTCTCTTTTCTTTATGAATATAAATTTAATATAAAAAAATATTATCTTAATTTGGTCTATTGTTTTGTTTTCATGAGTTGGAGATTTTTGTGGATGTGGTGAATTGAATCTTTTTTGTAATAAAAGCATATCATTTCATTGGCTGCATTTGCAGATTAACCATGTGCAAGCATATGAAGAGTTACCCCCCTTGTCATTTAAAAACATATTATACTATAAAGTATTCCTGCTAGATATTTTCGAGTCAAATTTAAAATTTTATTTTTTAGCGAGCTCACTAAATAGATTGTAGAGAGGATAGAATATATGCTGATTTTATCGTTACCTCGTGAAGGTAGATGAATTATTTTCGAAAGATCATCTGCTAAAGTGCATTAAACTTAAATAAAAGAAGATGAAAAACAATTGCAAGTGTTTTAAATGCTTATGATATAAATAAGTTAATCGTTTGAAATATGTCTTTTTTTTTTAATTATACGAATTAATCTTAACAACCATATGAAAACACGTGTAGCAAACAATATATGTATACACAGCAAAAGTTGAATGTATGACCAACTGTATGTGTGAACAGTGATGGTTAGGATTTTTAAATACATATATACGTATATAAGTGTATATACTATAAAAATTACATAATCTTGCTATATTATGCACATATTTCTTTTTAAAAATATTATTATAAAAAATAATATATGAGTCGAAATTATTAGTTAAGATATTTTCTTATTTACCCTTCGAAGTGAGTTAGAACACACACGCTTTGCCAAAATTTAAATATGTTCCAAATTTTAAAACAGGACAACTAATGAACTTATGATAAGTATTTATCGACTAAATTTCTAGATATATATGTATATAATATTTCCGTCGAAATTATTGAATTCGAAAATTATATTGTGAGACCCACACTTGTTGCTTCTAAGGAGAAAAATAAATAAAAGTGAGAAGAAAATAGGGATGAAAACGATATGTAAATTGGTAGTGGACAAGTAGTGTCCACTCATTTTCATATCACATTTTCTTCACGTGAAGATAGTACCATTATTGACATCCCTATCTATATTTATCTTAATTGAATTTTGCTTGTGTACATTTTGGACTTTACATAACAAAAGTTTTGAGGTTTACAAGTGTTGAGTGTTGAGCTAATCTTAGTTGGATCCTGGGGGCGGAGCTAGAGTGTAAGTAAATTAATATCAAAGCGGTATATAATATAGACGTGTTTTTAATTTGATCTTAGCTAATATTTATACATTTTAATTTTAAGCATGTATAAGTAGATACTTAAATTTATATAGAGTTGAACAAGTAGATACATGCGTCTTATATGACATATTACATGTAGGAGACTGCAGATGATACAAATTGCCACGTACGACTCGAATTGTAGGTAGGAGGTCACATAGGACATATGTGTCTACTTGTGCCAACATAAAGTCGAAGGGTATAGATCCTAGTTAAGGCCAAGTTAAATGACATATTTATGTATTATGCCCACCAAATTTCATTAAAGATGTTTGAAATTTAATATATGTAATTTTTTGAAGAAAGATATTCAATTGATCATCTCAGAACTGTGATTGTATCTAAGGAGTTCATTTAAACCTCCTTTATTGTAGAATTACATACTTGAATTATTGATATTTTTTCCATAGTTCAAAATAAGTGAATTTTTTAAAGTTCAAGAGAATTATTGAGATTTTTTTTTCCACATTTACCCTTCCTTTTTAAAAGGAGGATTTTAACTACTTTACATTTTTATTAGAATAGTTTTAAAATAATCAAATAATAATGAAAAGTAACCTTTAATTTTTATATTTAAATATTTTTCTTAAGGAATATATTATACGAGTAGTATATATAAGATTAAAATTGCTTTTATGTATATAATATAAGTTAGAATTTTCTTAGCTTCTTGATATTTCATTTATTTTATTCACGTGACATACTTTTTTCTAGTTAGTTTAGTCTAAAAAAATGATACATTTTTATATTTAACAATAATTAAATTTTAACTCATCATTTATCTTCAATGACATGATCTATATGTTGGGTTCGAAAGTGATTAGGGTGTCATGCGGAAGCTTATAATTTGCAAATCATATGGTTGATAAATCAAATGACAAATAAAAACATATTAAAAATATATTATTGATATGATTTGACCAATTGGTCTACATATGAAAACCTAATATAAAAGAAAGTATAAAACTACCGAGAGAAAAATCTCCCCATAAGCAAAACTCTTTAAACAACTACATTATGGAGTTCTGCTATGAGAATAAAGATCTTCAATTTATAGATCTCCAAACTTTTCTTCTAAGGAAATAATAACCAAATATGAAAGAAAATATTATTTTCCTTTCAGGAAAAGTTAAAGCATTTATGGTAATACTTTGTCTTTTTCTTTTAGGAAAAAATAAACTTCAAATAAGGTAAGAAAATCAAGGCAAAACCCTAACAAATCTCTCTTTTTGGCTGGATTTTCTTGACAAAACTTGATCTGTTTTCTTCAAGTGCATGATAATCTTTGTTATTCACATAGTCTTCATCACCGCTACTTGCCATGGTTAAAAATAAAGTTTAAAATATATGGGTTAAAAATGATTTTAAAATATTTTATTTTTATTTTCAAAGATGCAGCAACAGGAATATTGAAAATATGGTTTAAATCTCTTGTCCACATGTAGCTAGACAAAAATCTTCTTTATCAACAAATTAGTTTCAAATTGATTTGAAACCGCCTTAAACCTGTCTTCAACCTTGATGAACCTGGGTCATTGAACCATTAGCTCTGATACCACTTGTTGGGTTCGAAAGTAATTAGGGTGTCATGCGGGAGCTTATAATTTGCAAATCATATGGTTAATAAATCAAATGACAAATAAAAGCATATTAAAAATATAGTATTGATATGATTTGACCAATTGACCTACATATGAAAACCTAATATAAAATAAAGTATAAAACTACTGAGAGAAAAATTTCCCATAAGCAGAACTCTTTAAACAACTACATAATGAAGTTCTGCTATGAGAATAAAGATCTTCAATTTATAGATCTCCAAACTTTTCTTCTAAGGAAAGAATAACCAAATATGAAAGAAAATATTGTTTTCTTTTTAGGAAAAGTTAAACCATTTATGGTAATACTTTGTCTTTTCTTTTAGGAAAAAATAAATTTCAAATAAGGTAAGAAAATCAGGGCAAAACCCTAACACTATAATTATACTAATATTATCTTATTTTAGATCACAAATTCCTTAACAGATCGAGTTTACGATGGATTGAAACCTAAATAAATCTAAATATTGATTTTAACGTTTTAAAAAAATTTCCCTAAGAATTTACAGCTTGTGAGTAATTAAAGAGATTTGCAATAAGATTCCCCACTAATTACTTTACTACTGATAATAAACGAATGAACTTAAGAAACTGATGACATGTTTGTAGTATGAGACTTCTAGTTTAACTTTAGACTCGTATATAAAAGTTTGATCTCGATAAGTCAAATTTTAAAAATCGTATATCAAAATTTTATTTGCATAGTCATTATACAAAGTTAAGATATGCATGTATTTGGAGTTTAATATATGTATTAAAAATCAGACGCATATATTGAAAGTTTGCTTGTATAAGTAATATATGAAACTTCGAAGTTATTTCCAAAAATCATGTGCACTTGTTCCCTTTTTTTTTTTCCCCCCTTAAATTCTACTTCCAATCAAACTTCACTTCATAAATCAGATCCAAAGGGTATAAATATAAAGTTTTGAACTCATAATTTCAAATAACTAAGAATCTAAAATTCGTTAAATTTAAATTTTGAATATAAGCTACTCCCATTATCTCGTGCCACATTTTCCTTTCCTATTTTTCTCGTAAAGAATGACACATAATTTATAATCACATAATACCTATGACTTATTTTAGACCAAAAAAATTCTTTATTTCTTAAACTTCGTGTCTAATCAAATGTCACCACATAAGTTGGAACAAATGATAAATTAGAACAGAGGATAATACACCCGAGTTCGGCCACAAAACGGACATTTTTTTGGTACTACATATCAAAAGGGACCCTTCCTAAAAACACAGACTAAAACAGACACTTTACCCATTTGTGGGTGAAATGTGACAAACTAAGTAACAGAGTTAAGTTCATTTGTCACAGTTCGCCCACGAATGGACGAAGTGTCCATTTTGATCTATGTTTTTAGGGAGGGTCCCTTTTGATATGTAGTGCTTAAAAAATGTCCGTTTTAGCGTCAACTCTAATATATCCAGCTACTTTCTGGTATGATGAAATTATTAGTTATTTCCTCTGGAATGTCCAATGATTCACATCTTAACCAATCAGGACAGTGAAGCCCAACATGTACTGAGTACTCTTCTGTTTCAATTTATTTGTCTGATTTTGACATGACACGAAACTTAAGAAAGTAAAAAAGAGATTCTTTTTGAACCAGACTGAAAAGGAAAGTAAGACAAACAAGTTGAAACGAGGGAGAGAGTAACATTTGGAAACACATTTTATTCCATTAGTGAATGACACAAGGTTCAACACAAGAGGGGCAATGGACACTAGGAATGAGCAAACAACATGGATGTGTTATTTCTGCATAAGTTAGAAATGCAGAAATACTAAGATTTGATCATGAATGATAGCTGAAAGTTGATTCTTTGTTGACTCCCCGCGAATTAACTTGCAAAATGAAATTCTAGGCCAAGTCCTCGGGAGTGAAAAGACTCGTGGAACACATGAACGATGATCACTACGTTGAGTGAAAATGCTTGATTGGGATCAGACAACTATCTGCCTGTTGCCAGTGTGAGAATTTCACTTGGTGTATAAAACGTCTTCCCAAGGGTGACGATATAGAGGCTGTTTCAATCTCTTCTGGTCGAATGTGTGCCTGGGATTGAAAAATGCGTTAAGACAACTGATAGAGAACAAAGCTAAGTCGAAAAGCTACAAGGAAACTACCCAATGAGACCGATTGAACGAGCTAGCAGAAACAGCCCATTGAGGTAGCCAATTTCCACGATTTCATTGATTTCTTGCTTGGTGAAGATCCAAGAAGAGGGACCCGATGGCACCATCAATGCTGAGGATTAGGTTGTTTTCCTTTGAGAGAGTATATGTTTCAACTTGAACCGCGTACTCCATGTACTCAACAGACGGAAAATTGTCCCTTGCATAATGCTGCAGTAGCTCCACTCTCCTATCTCTGTTGTCTCCTCTCTTTACCCTTAGTATCATACAAGTAGAGATAACATAGATTGATTCAGTGTCATAAGAACAACGAAGCATGAAACGTTACAATTTCATCACATTTTCAAGCACATTATATCAATTAGTTGACTAGATTTATCCATCAAGAACGTTACAAAAAATGCTGTTACCTGTGACCTATTCCAGGCACGCGAATGCCCTTTTTCTTCATACCTTCCACAAATTCAGATGGTGCAAGACCCTGCAATACAGACCACGCGAGAAGCTATAGCATGAATTGCACCAAATAGTTCTTATCAATTATTTAGTACTCACCCTGTCATAAGCATCCTTGAAATACCGAGCAGCATCATCAATAGCACCACCAAATCGGGGACCAATAGTCAACAATCCTGTTACATAGCCACGTTAATCCAAGAGTTGATTTCTCATATGGTCACTCAACCAATAGTTATTATCTCAGAAAGTCACATTTCTTCTTGATTCAAAGTGATAGCTCGGAGAAAATAACTATTAATTGAGTGACCATTGAGAAATAAACTCGGAGAAAACTCTTTAGCAACTAAAAAACTGTTAGACTGCAACATACCGGAAACTAAACATGAAATCAGGTCTTTTCCGGCCCTAGCAGTCACAATGGAGTTGTGGGCACCAGAAGCACAAGGACCATGATCAGCACACATCATGATGCAAATCTGTTAAGTCCAATCAACCACAAACAGACAGATCAAGGTTCAGAAACACGATGACAATCGAGCTGGAAATTGATTAGTTTCTAAAATTAGCAAGTTAATGACTAAATGAGAAGAGAGATTGTGGATTACATCAATGAAACGTGAGCAATAACGCGGTAGGATGCGTTTGAACCACAACAGAGAAACGACATCACCGACACCATATCCCTTCTCCACAAGTGTTGACATGGGCATACCAGCATAGCGTTGCTCTACGCCTATAAATAAAAATGAAGACAAAAATCAGCATTACTAATAGCAGCAAAATGGTGGAAATAAAACAACATTCTTTAAATAGTATGCACAGAATTTAACTCAAACCTCTCTCATCAGATATGGTGGAAATAATATGAGTTGGAACCCGAACTTTCCCACTCTTTATTGCTGTGCTAAGATCTTCAGGAATTTGTGGCGGTGTCACTTCCTTTATAGGTGTTATTTTTCCCTCTTCGACCTACACCATGACCATATGATCTTATTAAAACAGGTTGATATCTCAGATAGTCAGTCAACTAATATTTATTATCTCAGAAAGTCACTTTCTTCAACAAAAAAGTGACATTCTGAGATAATAACTATTAGTTGAGTGACCATACGTGAAATCAACTCTATTAAAACTAATAGCAGGGAAGAAAATTCGATAAGTGACTTGGGTGCAATGCCAAGACACTCACCAGCTTTTGAAATGTTTCTTTGATAACTCCTTCAAAAGCTTCGTAAGAGGTAGGAACCACGGCTCCAGCGTCTTTGAGTGCTTGATTCTTTGCTTGTGCTGACTCCATTTCACCACCGTTCATTTCCCCCTAGTTACAAAGTTTCAAGAATAGTTAGACTTCATATTTGACGTAGTATAATAGTAATCAGAGAAATAAATGCATGGAAGGAAATGGTAAGAGGCAAAAACATCTCTAAGTGTCTATGGGAGTAATCTTCATATTGCATAAAATGAAGGAATCAAGGGAAATAGCTCACCGCGTGGCCAAGCTGAACTTCTGACTTGACCCAAGCAACAACTGGCTTGTTGATTTTTCCTTGCTTAAGGGCTTCAACTAAGGAATATTCATCTCGTCCACCAAGCTCCCCGAGAACAACAATCATCTTAACCTGATTAATAAAAACGCGGACAATTCAAAAAAGGAACAAATTATTAAGAGCAAAATGGCCTGATAGAAGCAGGAGAAATGCATTAAGACTAAGGTATATGTCTTAGAAGATTAAGGGAACTTAAGAGCTAGCTTTACTTTAATAAAACTATAAAAGCACAATCTGTAGCCCTTTTAAGAATATGATTCTACAAATCAATTACCTGTGGGATATTGTTGAAGCTCAAAACATGATCAGAAAGCGTAGAGCCAGGAAAAAAATCTCCTCCAATTGCGATTCCTGCAAAATCCACAAAATTCACCTTCACACTCCATTTTAAAACCCGAATGGTATAAAAATGATCCAAATATGGATTCAGGGTTCAGGATTCAGAATGACAACCTTCATAAATTCCATCAGTCACTTGGGCGATTGTATTGTATAAATCATTAGACATACCACCCTGTATATTAAGGAAAAGTTATCATTAATTTTTATAATAGAAACATTCACTATTCTTGAAACCATAAAAAGTACTACTCCCTTCGTTTCAATTTATTTGTCTTACTTTCTGTTTTAGTCCGTTTAAAAAAGAATGTCTCTTTTCCTTTTGCTAAGGAGCATAAGACAATAGCTTCTTATATTTACGTTTGCTAAACATACTTAGAAAATAGTTGAAAGATTTAATTGAACTATTGGAATCAATACAGTTTATACGTACGTTTGGATGAAATATTCTATAAATTCGACCAACAAGATTTCTCATATGTGTTAAAGATGAAAGAGGCTTCAGAAAGTACTCACAGATTTTGAGACAAATCCCACAGATCCAGGTCTGTAAAGCTTGCATTGAATAATGTTATCAGTTGTTCCAGCAGTATCACCAATCTTAAAAGCTCCGGCTTGAATGCCGCCAACAGTAGCTGGACCAATAACCACCTGAAAAGAGCACCACATTTACATCATATGTTAGGATTGGATCGGATTTTGCTATTTTTTCTTTCCTGCAGTACTTCGACGTGACATGAACGTGAAAGGGGTTCAAGAATCAGATATATCTTTCTAATGTTGATTCATCATTTGATTTTCCATCATTACTTAAATATCTACAACAACAACAATGATAACTAGTGCAATCCCACTGGTGGGGTGTGGGGAGGGTACAGTACGCAGACCATACTCCTATCTCGTAGAGATAGAGATGTTGTTTCTGATAGACCCTCGACTCAAGTAAAGCATTTTAAAGCAGTTGAAAACAGGGAATACGGAAATGAAAGCAGTAACACCAAAGAAATAATGCAATATAAATGCACGGACATGAAATCACCTTATTGTTTGTCTTTGCATAAGCAATCAGCTGCTTAGTGTCTGACTCAGGAACACCCTCGGCTATAATCGCCACGACTCTGATGGTTGGCTGTTTAAGAGCAGACATGGAGGAAGCAAAAGCACTGCATTGAGTTAAGAAATTAATGATCAGAGCACATCTTTTGCATTATCATATTTTCTTTCAAGTGAAGAAAGGAGCACAACTAACAAAATAGGAATTAGGGACAAACAAATTTTGTAGCTAAACAGAAAAATCCATCGCTAATCCTATTTAGCGATGGATTAGTATAAAAAAAATTAAGTTAGCTACGAGTGATTTAGCTATAGATTAGCCATGAAGTTCGTAGTGAATTCCAGTTGTTTTTTTTTTTTGTTTGTAGTGGAGGGCTCTTAACACTACCAACCTTCTTGAAGATGCAAAGTTTATAAATACATCAGCTGTGGGATGCGCAGCGCAGGCAGCTTCAACGCTGTAGAAAGTGTAAAGATTGCAAATACGAGTGAAGTTTAGTACGATAACACAAAATTTGCTACTACTAAAAACCAGTATGAAATTCTTAGAACTAATTAAGACAATATTTTTCTTTCTGAAGTAGTGTAAATGAGAAGAACTCTTTTGTCTGCTCTGATACCATATTAAAGTGTGTGACTTTCTCGTCTAAAAGCTTAAACTGTAGTTTTTGGCTTGAGGACAAGAGTTTGATCAAAGATTGTCAGGAACCAAATTTAAGAACTCAACAATGAGAGAAATCAAAAATTGAGAAAGAAATGAAGCAAATTTACGCACGTTGAATGTACTAGGATTGCAATTTCCTCCTGACCAAAGAAAAGTTTTTTGAATCCTTCAGAACCAGGATTTATGATACCAGTAACAGAAGGTGTTTCTCTCCCTATAAGTCAAAAAAATTGTAAACTTCAAACTATCACAATATCAAAAAACACAATAAGTTTGGATTCACATTCATTTTTGAGCAACGTGATATGATTTAGGACATAAAATGTAATACTACTCACTACAAAGAAAATCGAAGTCAAGCATCCGTTGGACAGGAAGTTGCTTGTAGTTGTAGCATAAAGCTTGTGTAGTCTTGGAGAAAAGTTGTCCAGTAGCCATTCTACCAAGTCAATTTTCACGACCTATACACAGTAGCAGAGCCAGAAATTCAAAAAAAAATTAAAAAATGTTCGTATGTCAAGGAGATTCAACATCTTAATTATATATATATGAAAAAAAAATCACTTTTCCATATCTACATGGTGTAATTTTTCAATGAAGGGGGTTCAATTCTAATCTCTGGTAAAATGTCTGTCCGTAATCCAACAGATAAAGTACATTACATAGTCCAGGAACTTCGTTATACAAGCAAAGCGGAGCATCACTGAATCCACTACTTTTCTAGTAATAAACTCGAAAACACATAGGAGATGAACAATTCAACTGATTTTATGCTAACAAACATAAATTTGAATGCAGAATTCAACAGAAAAATGACAAAATCACAGGCACAATAACACCAAAAAAATAGCAAAAAATGATGAAAGATTGATTGAACTAGAGAAAAGAAAATGAATGTACCTCGTAATATCTTTTGATGAATGAATGACACTCAGGTATAGGATCCCACATAGGATACAAAATTGTCATGTAGGACGAATGTGTCTATTTGTTCAATTTTATACAAGTTTAAGTGCCTACTTGTGACACCCAAAGTTAAATGTCATAATTGTCAACTGAAGCCAAGTTAAGAATCATATTTATGTATTATACTTAAATTATTACCGTTAATTAATTGCTGCTAAAAATTATTTTATGTATCCCACCACGACGTAGTTGGTCGGAGAGTGGGGAAAAGAAAGTTAGGTGTGTATGTACGTAATTATGTTCACAATTATTGTAGAGAGAGGAGTGGGGCTGCTGCATGGGAATAATAGCAATGCTAAATATAGCAGCTAACTCAGAAAGAACAAGAACAAATGATTACGTCTCGACGGATTCAAAATTTAAAATTTCTAAAAAATATTAAAATAATAATAATATTTAAATTAATATACATAATTAAGTCCAGAATAAATATTATTTTGTCTTCATCTTATTCTCTTTTCCTTTTTCTTGAAATATATTACTCCTTGTTTACTAAAAAAAAAAAAAGCTGAAAACATATATTCAAAATTGATCTTTGGAGGTTGGTTTTTGCATAAAAAAAAAAAACGATCTCTGGAGGTTAATTTTACCAAAAGTCTAATTAAAAATATATATTTAGTCATAAACGGACCTCCAAAAATAATTTTTCTATTTTTTTTTGGAGATCAATTTTTTAAGTCGATTTTTGCTGTTTTTTTATAAGTGTTAATTGCATGTACATCGTTTGCACGAAACACTTTAAATAGAAAATATCGAATACGTTGGAATTGACAATTATTTTTCGACCGTCTTCATCGTATTTTCCAAAAATAAATTTAAAAAATTAATTGTTTTTCAAGTGATTACGTACTTGAGTACGTTAATTTTGATTTGTTTAAGGTGAATATCATAGTCAATATCAAAGTGTTTGGATATAGCAGACAATATCATCAAAATTTCCAAAAACTATCTCAGATAAACTATTGAAGTAATGGAAATCGTCTTTGGTAAGGAACACTTTAATTTATTCCAAAAAATGAGACTTTCCAACGCAAATCATGATTTGTTGAACCTTGAAAAGATTACTGAACATCAGATGAAAAACAAAAGGAAGTGTTGGATAAAGCGAGTCGTAAACAAATTCATACTTTCTATCTAGACCTCACTTGTGGATCACTGACTATGTTATTGTTGTTGTTGTATAAAGCAGACAATACCATCAAAATCTCCAAAACAATCTCATATTAAAAAAAAACAAATAAACATGGATTTCACTAGTAGTATATGTTGGGAAGACTAATTCCAATCTTACCTTTCAATACTTTTCAAGATTTGAGCAAAAATGTTTCATTTTGATCAAGATTCTGATAAATGCAAGGCATTAAATAGTTCAGAATCAAATGAAATGAACTTACTAGACTTTGATTTTGTTAGTCTTGATGATTGGGATTTTAATGTAGAAGAAACAGAGAAGAAATCATTTGAGAATACTCTGTTGATGAGTCTAACTCAACCCCAAAAGCTAGCTCAGAGGGAAAATGATTGCCCAAGCCTTATAAGGAGTTCAGATTCTCGTCTCGATCCCATGTGGGATAATTCTCATCCACAGTCTCAATTGCCTTCAGCATTCAAGATCCTGAAAGATTATGATACAACAAGGTTCAAAAGGTCAAAAACAGAAAAGAACATCATTATTAGTAATGAATGTATCAAGGAAAACAATGGATCCATGTTGTCTACAGATGAAATGCTTCGTTTGGGTGCTGAAAAGTTCATCCAATCGTTTACCATACGTGATGATCTAGAACCATACATGTTTAGTCATCCATTTGCGAGCTCATTTCCTGGCCTTCCTGAAGAAGACATTAGAAATGTTGCACTAGTCGAAAATCTTCTTGCTTCTGCAGAGAAAGTAGGCCAGAAACAGTTTGATCGCGCGAGAAGGATTCTCAACGAGTGTGACAAGTTCTGTTCCAGCACTGGAAATCCAATTCAGAGATTAGTATACTACTTTTCTCAAGCACTTCATGAAAGAATTGATAGGGAAACGGGGAGAGATTCATCGAAAGGAATTGAAATGAAACGATTAGTACAACATATCGAGCATTCATTGATGAACTTAGACCTCACTATGATTGCAGCACATCAGAACATACCTCTGTCTCAGGTGACTCAGTTTGCTGCTGTTCAAGCCATTATAGATCACGTAGGAGAATCGAAAAAGGTTCATATTATCGATCTCAAGATTGGAATTGGAATGCAATGGACAATCTTGATGCAAGCTCTTGTCACACATCAATTTGAATCATCATCATCATCATCATCAATCAAACATCTCAAGATAACTGTTTTATGTACCAAACTGAGGCATAAAATTGAGGAAACATGCGAACGATTGATGGACTTTGCAAAGTCCTTGAACTTGCTCTTTACTTTCAACATTGTGATGGTTAAAGATATGCTAGAGCTAAAGCAAGAAGATTTTGAGATAGATGACAAGGAATCAGTTGCTATCTTCGCGCAATACATCCTAATGAGGATGTTAGCGCGACCAGACAAGCTTGACTCTTTGATGAGAGTTATCAAAGGTATAAATCCTCGAGCAATGATCGTTATAGAAGTGGAAGCAAACCATAATTCACCAGTATTCGTGGATCGGTTTGTGGAAGCCCTTTTTTTCTTTGGTGCATTTTTTGACTCGTTAGAGGATTGCATGAAGAACGATGAACGAAACAGGACAGCTACAGAATTGGAACATTTGAGCCAGGGAATAAGGAGCATTGTGGCAACTGAGGGTGTGGAAAGGACCATTAGACATGTAAAAGTAGACGTTTGGAGGGCGTTTTTCGCGCGATATGGTATGGAAGAAATGGAGCTAAGCATGTCATCATTGTATCAGGCAAACTTGGTGCTCAAGAATTTTGCTTGTGGGAGTTGTTGCACACTGGAAATGAACAAAAATTGTCTACTAATTGGATGGAAAGGAACCCCTCTTAATTCACTTTCTGCTTGGAAATTTTCTTGACATGTAATATATAACATGTTTTATGAATGTATATTATCATTATACTGTCTGTAAAAAAATTGAGCTTAATTAAAAAAAATAGGGGTAGAAGGAAGGGGGAAATGGGTGGGGGGTGGGGGGATTACAAGGTGGAAATCGAACCCTCACCAACAAGGTGAAAGGTCACTGACAGCCAACCAACTTAGCTACTAAGGTAGTATGGCTATTTGGCAAAAGACACCACTCTTCATTTCTTTAAGCAAACACAATAAGAGCTAGGATAACAGAAACTTTGCACGCATGCAAGTCTTCAGAATTTCGCCTTAATAATATAACATGGTGTTCCAATCCAACACATGACGGGATTCATTGTCCATGAACTACATCATGGAACAGTTACGGCGTTTTCCTTTTGTTCAGAATTAGTTTTTTAAATACATCAAGAACTAACGGTGCACCACCATAATGCAAAATGTAGTCTCAATCCCTCCACCTGTGGCCACAGTTTGGGTTGCAGCAAACAAAGAAGAGCGTCATACCTTCTTCTCCCCTTGCAGTTGCCTGCACATGTATCAAATGTTTCAGAAAACTGTATAAAGATACTCACTAGATAGATATTACATATGAGCGAGCAAATACAGGTCATTATAGCAAAAATATAAGCTCCATATAAAGATAAAAGTTTTGATCTTCAGTCATAATTTGTGACCACAATAGAATGAGGTGGTATAAGAGGAAATAATACACTACAAGGATGATGTTATCTGGAGAAGTGAAAAAGGTGCACAGACACTGTTTGCTTCTATATCATTCAGGTAGTACAATTGTAAATTCCAAGAAAAGGAGTTCCGGTATCCTAAACTAATGAGATTCAAGATTTCTTCCGAAAACTTTTAGAAGGATTTACTGGGCCAGAAAGGTTGTAGGGTGGTTGTGTATGGGAACAGGAAAAAATTTTGGTGAGGACAGTGAAATTTCTCGATGCACATATACAGATAGACCAAGCTCCTGCGATTGTAGGTTAACTTAACTTGGGAACAAGTTTCTTTTCTACCGTTTTCTTTTAGATATTCCAAAGTGGACATCTCCAACAAAACACAGCAGGATATCAGTCATGATTAATTGTCAATGTCACAGAAACTCCAAAACTATTTTGCTTTCACCATAGATCAGATAAAAAATCCACATAAGATCAAAAGGCAAATATGAGAGATATGAAGCTTTAAATTGCCTAGCCACTGAAACCAGAAACTCTGGCATATTGGTAAAAATATGAAAGCAGTAATATGCAAGCATTTGTGGCTTAAATACAAAAGAAAGCATAGACAAATGAAAATGACCTGGAAGAAAACTGCTTCTCCATGACCACATTGAGAACATCGAACAGATTTTGTACGAGGCAAAGTTGGATCTGCTGCTACATCCTGCAATACTTGTGTGCGTTCTGCAGCAGAATGGTGTATCTCATTTCTGTACACACAATTGTTTTCAGCAGGCTCCTGAAAAGTATGACAATAAGTATTGAGATGGAACTCAAAGTTGACACCACATAGTGATAAAAGAAAACGTAACACTAAGAAAGTACTCATGAGTGCTAAAAGCTAGCCTACAGTTTTTAGCTCTTAGCAATTTAATTTCTACAGCTAGAATCAGCAGCACGAGTAAAGGAGGCAAATAAGACAGATAAAGCAAAAGGAGCATTAGACAAGTCACCAGAATTCCATTTTGAATTAGAATTGTATTTATCAAAAGATAGGTGATCCAAAAACCTTGATGTCTACAAGCACTCATTCTTGGAAAATGAAATTCAAGTTTCAAACAGACAAATTTCACAACAGTAAATAAAGCAAAGGAGCAAAAGTACTATCACATAAGCTCCAACCAAATGACTAACTATTAATAATTGGATAGGAGAGTCTACTCAGACAAAAGATAGCTGGACAAGCAAGGTAATCTTTCAACTTAATTAGCTTCAAGGAATGAATGGAATTCAACAGGTAAAATTAAAGGATAAAGTTTACCCTTTATTGTTAACACTTATTACAATTCAAAGCAGCTTAAAAGATCTAGAAAATGATAGTAACTATACTGCTATATGGAGCAATCCCGAAGATGGATCTCTTCACATTACTTGACTAACTATCTTTAACAGGTGTAGTATGTGCCTTGGTGCTTTATATGGTTTCTTCAAATTACACTAATACTATCCATACCAAATACTAATACACACCCGTATCAATTGTATAAACAAGTTTGTGTAACATAAAGTTTCAAAAATATACAATATAGTAGATAAGTGGTGTTTGTGTCAACTTACGCGCACCTCAATTATTCACTGAGTACCTGTAACCTCCCACCAGGTCCAGCACATGTCCCCGATAGCTTTGCCCATCAAAGTTTATACAGATGAGAAAATTCCACTACTGTTTTTTGTCTCTATTGAAATTTGAACCTTGGTGTCTAAGGTTTGCACCCACTTAATTGTGTGCTTAGAGGTGAAGAAGAAGGTATCTTATTTTCCGTGCCCATCTAACAAGCAATCAGATGAAAAAGAACAAGTAAAGAGAAGAGAAGTGAAGACTGCATAGAAAACTGCAGCTAGGCCTTGGAGATCAGATGATAGTTATGAGTTACTTCCTTTTTTCACTTTGTCCTTTATGCCACTTGAGCTCTTATTTCTGAGATATTCAGTGGACATGTTAATGCTAAGCCAACTCAGACTTGACGGAAATGAGGTCCATGGCCCCAACAGGTCGGTTATAAAGACAACTTCAACAAAATAGCTCAACCATAAAATTCAGGAAATCCAATCACGAAATAGGAAGTGCTTGGAATGTTTGAATTGATAGATGCATAAATAAGACCAACACCATAAAAGCAATAAATTTATTTCCCACTTTGACACAAGAAGTTCCTTAACAAGTAAAACAAATCTGCAGGAGTACACTTTATTTTCTGGTTAATTGCACTAGGAGATGTGAAACATTGGAACTTAAATTGCATACACCCAACAATTGGAAACCTTAGGAAACATATCGAAGCATGAGAATAACAACTTGAAGATCCCAGATTCGACTCCAATCTATAACACACACTTGATGGACAAAATCACCTCGGCAACTTGTGATTGTGCATTGGACAGCCTGATCGGTGGATTAGACCACGCAAGCCATCCCAAACACCACAAATATAGCAATAAAACAGAGAGAAAAAATCTCCCCTAGATACTAACAAAAGATTCAATCTTTTTTGACAACATCCAGTAAACTTCCTAGCAATTTCTACAAATAAGCCCCAATTCCAAACGAAGACTTACCACATTTGGGTTTTTCCTCAATTATACCCTAAACCCTATTCGTAGCACTATACAAAAATACAAAATCCCCCAGAAAAAGCTAAGATATTTCTTCGCAAGTACCCCATTGGATGCTGGATGAAGCACAAGCTGCCACAATCAACCGTGTAAAAAGCAAAAAAAAAAAAGTAAACTAATGGGTCGAACCTGATGGTCGCAATTACGGCAAGCATAAAGGAGGATCTTCTGCTCCTTATCTTCCTTTGGATACAAAATGTTGTTACTGCAAGCAAAATTTATGAAGAAATTAGTCACCATTTTGTTGAAATTAACACTTAAAATTTAATGTAAGAAGAAATCAGTGAAAAATAAACAAACCATTCTCGACAAAATTTCATAGTACTCATTTTCGCAAGTTTTCTTCTTTTGAATTTCGAAGCTTTTACAGAGAAAATTGAGCGATTTGTTCTAAGCTTTTGCTATGGGGTTCTTGAAAGCTTTTGGGGTTTTAATGGAGGTTTAAGGAACTTATTGTTTACTTTATTTAATTATAAAGGAACCCACGAACTATGGAAAATTATACTAAAGACCCAAAAAAAAAAATTCAAAAAAATTTGGTTAAAAAGAAATTGGGTTAAATTTGAACTAATTGATATCAAAATATCTTTCCAAATTATAAACTTCATATAAAAGTGCTCTATCATCTTTTTAATTGATGTACAATAATGTGTTTACAATGAAACATGCACTACAATACCTGGGGCGGCTCAACGCAATTAGAGGCCTAAAGCGAAATTTCAATTAGACGTTTAAAATCTAAATAAACTTCATATCCATTAAAAATTTTAAAAAAAATTCTTACATTTTTAAATGCAAAGTATACTTAATATTTTTTTTATAAATGATTTATTCGATTTATTTTTCAATTATTAGCTTTAGATAAGATTTTATCAATTCAACGTTGAAAAACATCTTTTTACTCGGACAATTATTATATGAATTGTTAACATAGTTTTACAAGTAATAAGTTGATAAATTTCAAATAAAGATAAGAGTTAGAACCATAAAATTTGATTCAAGAAGTTGATAATTTTGTATACCCCACATTTTACTATGCTTGTTATAATACTTGAAAATCTAAGAAGAAATAGAAAAAGAATTTGCAATTCATTTGTTCAACACTTTTCGACTATTGATTCATATTTTTGACAGAGCATTACTCAAACTTATCAAAAATTTAAAGAAGAGAGTGTAAAAGGAGTTAAAAGAATAAAATAATGTGAATATTAGCGTAGAGAGTGTAAGAAAATAAAACATTTTTTCTTAATTTCTTATGGGATTAAAGAGATGAAATAATTTAAAAAATTTAAAAATATATACTTTTATCATAAATAATTAATTTCTCTATAAAAATTAACACATAATTTATTCTTGGTAAAAAATTTGAAGCCCCTAAAATTGAGGGCCTAAGGCCAATGCCTTATTCAAATAAGCATAGAGCCGGCCCTGTACAATACTTAATTAATTCTTTTTACGACCATATATATGATTGAAAATAGAACATTTCATGATATTTTCTATTAAAATCATGAAAGAAAAATTTCAGTAAGTTATAAATATAAGATTTCATAGAGAAATTAAAAACATCATCTATTGCAAATTTGAAGAAGTAATTCATTGGAAATCACCTCTACTCAGTTTAGCTCGTTATCGATATCTTTAAGTTTTAAGTTATGCCCTTAAACGCTCCAGCTTTACATGTGTGTACCTGAAATTTGAGATTATCAAGTTAAACTTCAAATAACAATGCATGGAATTTGACACTAATGTGCCAAATTTTGATGAGAATATAATTATGTTTAATCGACTAATCAAATATGTAACTTGCGTAATTTTCATTAGAGGTGAAAAAAGCGGCTATTTTTCCAATTTCTCCGAAATTGTTAGGAATGGGCTCTTATCATTTAAAGCCCAAAAGGCAAGGCCTTTCATTTTGGACTCGGGGCCTATATAAACCTAACTTATAAAACCCTAATTCCATTCTTCATCACCATTACTGAAAACCCTAACCCTAACGCCGGCGGCAGGTCTGTCAATCTCTCTCTTTCTCCTTTTTCCTGCATTTCTTTAACTGAAATTGTTATTTGGGTGCTAAATTCTGTTTGGATTTTGCTCTTTTCTTATCTCTTTGCAGTTTGATTGTTAGACCGGAGAACAAAAATGGCCAAGTCGAAGAATCATACCGCGCACAATCAGTCATACAAGGCTCACAGGAATGGAATCAAGAAACCAAAGAGCCACCGTCACAGCTCTACCAAAGGGGTATGTAAAAAGAACCCACTTTTTTTTTGAAGCATATATTTGCTGATTTTGCTTATCCTGAATATTTTCCCGTCTATGTCAGTGTGTTTGATAGCTTTAGCTATCGGGTATCAATGGGTAAATAGAGAATAGTAGTTTATTATTGTTCTGTTTAGTAACATTTAGCTCCCGTTAAGCTGTAGATTTAGAAGTTGAATCTTAAAAATTGAAAACTTGAGTTGATGAAGTGTTGATTTTGGAATTTGAAGTTGTGTTTGAACATTCATTTCACTTGGGATTGGAAAAAAAAGGAACTTTCCTGAGTGGAAGCCCCCAAAACTGAAAACTAGTCTGAGCCATTGTTTGGGTCTTTGGTAACTTGAAAATATTTGAAAATTCGATCAAATTTCATGGCCAAACATATATTTGAAGATAAGTTTTCAAAATCTATTGTCGAATGCATGCTTAGATGCTGGAAAACTATACCTCAGTACTATTGTGTCTATTCATAAAAAAGATGGGAATAAATACATGCTTAAGATGCTGAAGTCTCATGTAGCTTGAATTTTGTCGAGCCCTAATGATGTATGGATACGTAAGCTCGTGTTTTTTGTATTCTAAGTTTGTTATTATCTGTGTAAATGCAGATGGATCCCAAGTTCTTGAGGAACCAGAGGTATGCTAGGAAGCACAACAAGAAGAACGGTGAAACTACCGCAGAAGAATAGACTAATCTAGAGCAATAGGGGCTTTCTGGATTTCTGTTTATTGCTGTTACTGTTATCCAAATATTGGGTTTTTAATTTTGTATTTGGGAATATAGTGCCTACTAATGTGAACTAGTATTTCATGATTTGGTTAAGTATGGAAACCAAGTTTATTGTTTACTCACTGGCTTTTTGCAATTCATTTTTTTACTAATATTCACCATGTCCTATTTTCCTGTTCCATCTGTTTATCTTGATGGAACAGTCTAATTGGCAAAACAAAGAAAAAGAACTCTTGTTGGGCATGTATGCGACGAAGGTAAAGATGTTTGTTGGTATTAAGAGTCTCTGTGCAGTGATTATTTATGCAGTCTGTGCGAGACAGTGTGTGCTAGTGGCCTGATGTTGTGAATGAATAAAGAGTTCCTGCTGCAGACTGTTGCCTGTGTTAAATCTGAATCACTCTGTAAGATTAGTGAACTCCCAGGGTGATTAATTTTGTTAATCTCTGTGTGCAGAGCTGTGTGCCTATTGAATTCTAGTCTTTGAGTGAAGTTGTCAGATGCATTTGTATGTGCAATTTATAGTGTTAATATCTGCAGACTCAAGTTATTTCAGTTCCAGTTTAGCTGACATGAGAGGGTTGCTCAAGTGGTAAGCACCCTTCATGTGGATCGTATCTTGAGTGAGACTTGACCCCAACTCCTGACTCGAAATTTGACAATCAAACTAGACCCTATCCTAACCCTGACTCCAACACCTGACCCTGATTACTGATTTGGGATTTGATCTCGGCTTCCGACTTTGGACCCGACTCCAACCTTGACCCCGATCCCGGCATCCGACCCCAAATCGTGACCCAACACCTGAACTGAGATCTGACACCTGAATAGGGATACAACACTTGAATCGGGACTTGGAACCCGACTTCTGAATTAGATCTCCCCTTTACATTCAATTATTATTTTATATTCCGCTGCTTTGTGTATCTCGGATGGTATCATTGAGCTTTTTAATATACTCTTAAGTAAATGGAGTTGCATCATTTCTTTATGATTCATGTATTTTCTATCACTTGACTTGGGAATGTGAGAACTTGTTTTTCCTACTTCTACTTGGGAAGTCATTTTTCTCATTTTTAAGGAAGTTGTTTGTTTAGAAAAAATGTTTTCCAAAGCTTATGACCAACCGAACATGAAAAAATGTTTTCCTCCATTCCAAAAGCAGAGCACTGTTCTCATAATTAGTTCGATGGCGCCTCTTGATCTTTTATGATTGTATAGATTCAATATAAAATTTATTGCATTCGTACTACTTGGTTTCACTTGATTCAAGTGTCTCTTCTTGTCATAATATGGAAAAAGAAAAATCAGAGTCGGGATTTACAAGCATTTGATGTTGCTATACTAAACCTTTCATTGCACTCTGCACTAGCAAATTGCACACGAACTATCAATACAAAGCATAAACCAAATAGAGGCAGAGCTATGAACCTCCTCTGTTCTGTAATTACAACAGAAAATACATCTTCTTACAACATTTGAAAAGGCTCCTGGGAGCACTACTTAAGAATGTCGATTTTCACTTCACACTGACACTCCAAGGCCTCAGTAAAATACCCTGGAATCAGTGTCTCAATTTCCACGAAAACCTGACTTGCAACTTAATCAATATGCAGCAAGTCATCCAAATCTATCCTTGTCACATCTCAATGCTTTGTTGAAGATGATTCTCTAGCGAGACCGGTGATGCAGACATGCATTAGTTCCCTCAAACACATTTAGGCTTCAGAATTTCAGACAGTAACTGCTTCACTAAGTGGACGATGGTCATGACTTGTTACCTGGTCGAAATTTTTTCCAAAATACCTTTAGCTAGTAGTCAGACAAAAGGTTGTAAAATTAACAAGTTTACAATTAAAGTGATTTACTTCTTCGCCTAGTCTGTCCTATAACGTCACACAAAGGCTTACCTTAGCGGATTTGAACAGCTCATCAAGGACTTCAGACAATGTTGGATGTGCATGTACGGCAAACTTTATATCCTGCAAGGTATGACAACAAAAATATAATCAACACTCTGCGGTTTTTTTCTTTCAAAAGTATCTCTTCCTCTCAGAAATGAGAAAAGTTCAACATGTTTATGGAGAGATTGAAGGAGGTCAAAACTGAAGCTCCCAAGTCTCAAACCAAAAGAGGGGGAACTAATAAGATAATCTTGAGATAAAATAGCATCGCATAATGGATAACCTGAATGGATGTTCCCAATGCTATGGCGTTGGATGCTTCATGAATGAGGTCAGCAGCATGCATACCAAAGATATGAACTCCAAGAATTTCCCCATTGTCTGGTCTGTATATCAACTATATATATCAAAGAAGCAGTAAACAAGTTAGGATATCTCAATCCAAAACACAATTTTGAATGTGTCAGATTAGTGACGAAAGGGTCCACAAGTCGGATCGTACATATAACCAAATATCTAGCTATAGGAACTCAACATTCGAGGAACACATGAATCTCAACCATTATGGTTTCTGATGAAATGAAAACGCTATTTAAGAGGTAAAAGGCGAGTAGAACCTTTGCAAGTCCTTCCCCTTCATTTTCTGCCAGTGCCTTTGTGTTTGCCTTAAAACTTGTTTTTGCAATGCTTATCTCAAACCCCTCTTTTTCAGCTTTTTCTCGAGCTTGCGGCTGCAAAATGCAGAAGCCTGTTTAAGGAAAAACTAAGTAAAAGCAGTTTGGCACCTAGTCATCCCATCAACCATGGAAAAAATGATTTGTGAGTATGTTGAAGTATTCAATATCCTCCTCCAATTATTAACAAGTTTGCGAAGAAACTTGAACATAATGAGAGCATTATCAACAAGGAGACCGCAAAATCTAAGTGGTCTTTCATCACAAAGCAGTCCAGAAAGAAATTCAGTTTTCACCTCTGTCAACCCAACCATGCTGATTTCAGGATGAGTAAAACAAGCAGCTGGAATGCTCAAATGGTTAAGCACGTGGTCTTTTCCAGAGACTTGTTCGACAACTATTTCATAAGAAAAGGTCATACTGAGTTGTAACATGATAGCGATTTTAAAGGAAAACGGTTGACTGTATAGAAGATATTCGTAACATAATTCAATACGCACCAGATATTCCCTGAGCACTGGCTGCATGAGCAAGCATCATTTTACCATTTGCATCACCAATGCAATAAAGGTGAGGTACCTAGTGGTAAAAGTATTATTAGAACAACATTAAAATCCATGTGAAAGCATATCGACAATAGAGTAATTCCAACTAACCAATTTTCCATCAGCATCAACAACTCGCATACGCTCATCAACAGGAATAAAACCTCGTTGCGTCAACACGTTAATCTGCAAAAGTTGACCATTAAAATGCACAAAATCCTGGTATAGATGTAGACTATTGTATATGTTTTTATGCAATGACATACATTCTCCAGGCCTAGACCATTCGTGAAGGGAGCTCTACCAGTTGCAATTAGAGCTGCATCAACCTAAAAAAAGAAACAGAGGTCACTCACTTGATTTTTTTCACAAACCTGCAAATTAATAAAAAGATCACAATTCCGTTTTAGGTCCTTTAGGATTTATGAATTATAATTGTAAAGAAATCGATCTTGGGTCTAACTCAACCTCAAAAGCTAGATCATGAGGGGATGGTTGCCCAAGTCTATATAGAAGTTCAACTTTTCCTCATCTAGTGTTGTCAAAACGCGCTTAAGCCTTGAAACGAGTTTGAAGCGAGGCCATAACATGTTGAATGCTTTGTCTCGCTTAATGTGTGCTTCAGTGTCGTCATCAAGGTTCTAAGACATATTTTTCCTAGTGAGCCGGCGACACTAAACAATTGATAGTTCACTTTATCGTAATTTTTTTTCAAATTCTTTGTCCATATAATTGTCATTCATAATTAGTAGTCTTGGACTAAACATATATATTTTGTATTTTTCTCCATTTGCGCCTTTTTTCATTCACATTGTGAGATATTTCATAGGCACTCGGGGAACAAAGTACACCGAAGTATATGATGCAGATTAATAAAGGTTCAAATTCATTGGCTGTGCAACATAAATGAAACAAAATTGTTATTAAAACATGCAAAATACGTCTGTAAATTCGAAAACGACAAGAATATATAGAACACAACTTGTCTTAACACTACTAAATAATAAAATACACATACATTAAAATAACATGTTAAGCTAAAATAACCTAATTTTGATTGTTAAAGACAATCAGACTCTAAAATACAAACCTAAAGCAATGTCCTACAGACAAAATTTTGTGAAAGTACATGTTTTAATAAAAACCAAAAACGAAAAAAGCGCAATAATATTGTATTACCTCCAAAGTGTCCTTTACTTCTTTAGTCTTGGCATCAGTTAGTTCAATAACAACTGGTCTCCCATCCTTTGCCGGGGTGATCTGTACGAATTATTAGAGAAGATAGTTAAGATATTTGGAAACTTGTCGTGAAAGTTACATAAAACAGAGTGATCAATACCTTCGTTGCAAACACTCCAGTGTGATAATCAATTTTCCTTGGATTTACGAGAATCCTTTGAGCTAACTTACTAATCTCTGGATCAAATCCGGGCATAAGTTGATCTAGAGCTTCAATAAAAGTAACCTGTGAACAAAATGACTGTTAGTTAGCTGGTGTATTAAAGAGAACTTCAAAATCGTTGAGGTACTTTTAAAGGAAGATTAAGCTCTAAAAACATTTCAAACAAGTAAAGTGCAAGGTTAAACAACTATTAGTGCTCAAATATCTTTCTAGATTTAGTTAAATTTAAGAAAAACTCCACCACTTGTGTGAGTTTTGCTCATTTTCCCGGTCCCAATTCCGGATAAAAGAGGTTGTGGTAGGTTGATACAGCCAGCGTCTGGATAGTGAGGATTCATATAGCTTACCTCAACTAGCTTGGGTCTGAGACTTTATCGTTTTTGTGCTTGAAAAAGGAAAGCAAGGCTATTTCTCTTAGCAAGCAGAGACGAAGTGCAGCTTAGGAAAAGGTTAAAAGCTAAGCCACTCTGAACCTAGGATATACTAAGATTGCAATAAGCAAAACTTTCAATATGCAATATTTTAGGATGGCAGTGTAGACAACAAGTAACATAAACAATTCAAAGATTGGACGATAAGACCGGTCAGAATTTTGAAATGTAACGTTTCGCAAAGAAGGAAACGAGATGTAGGTACGTAGTAACAAAAACGAGAACAGTCACCACAACATCTTTTGTGATACCAGGCAAATGATCACATCACAAAGGAAAGAAAAGACCAATATGTTTGAAATCGCACATTTTGGTTCAGGTTCCTTTTCAAATGGCAAGTTTCAGTTTTAAAGGTTGACGCCATTCCGAAACAAATTGAATAGCATAATATTAAGTGCATAAAAATTAGATTTCAGCTTTCACTATTGAAACAAAACTACTTGCGAAAATGGTCAAACCTTTTCGAAAAGAGTCCTCAAGTTTTAGCTAGAAGTTTGATTTGGCCAATCTTGTCTAACAACAATATTCAAATGTGGAAAGAAGGAACAGCGGTCTTAAGAAAATGAATTAGAGATTTAAAAGAGGTGAAACTACCTCACTACCAAGTGCAGTATACACATCACTGAATTCAAGTCCAATATAACCACTTCCTACTATAGCTATCCATTCAGGGACAAATTCCAGTTTGAGAGCATGGTCGCTGGTAATCACTGTCTTTCCTGAAAATGAATATGAATTGTATGACTAATGGTGCGGGTTCACATTCCAAAAGGTACCGCATCTTAAAAGAAGTAGGCATAATCCATAAACATACACTCAAACTTGGTTTGAGCTGGCAAGTAAACACTCCAACTTTGAGTATGTACATCTAGACACCTCAACACGTCTCTACTGTGTCAGTTGAGCAATCCACACTTACAGATGTGTCGAGTGTTCACGAGAAACAGTGGGGACGAGTTGGAGCGTTTAGTTTTCAGTTGAGATCAAGTTAAGGTGTCTAGATGTGCACTCTCAAAGTTGGAGTGCTCACTTGCTAGCTGAGGCCAAGTTTGAGTGTCTGTTTATGTATTATGCCACAGAACAAAGCCTGCAATATCTGACCACATGTAATTTTCAAGGAATCTTGACAGAAATGTAGCAAGAATCGCAAAGAATAAAGAAAATTTACCATCAACTTCAATGCCTCTAGGAACAAAAGGGACAGAACCAGTAGCGATGATTATATCCCTTGCGGTAACTTCACTGCCAGAAAAACCAACTTTTCCAAACTTCACTCTTTGAGGTCCCTGAAGTATTCCATCAGCATGCATGTAGGTTAAGATTGAAACTAGAATAAGTTCTTAATGGATATTCGTTTCACAGCACAGGTTTGACTTACCGTTATAGTACCCACTCCTGTCAAAATGTCCACACCAAGTGCCTTTAGAGAGTTTGTCAAGTTATTACGAATTTTTGAGGCAAGATTATTAGCATGATCAGCAACTGCTTGCCTGTCATAGCCGGCACCAGAAACCTGTCATTGACATGAAAGAGATTGATCAATCAGCAGACGCTCATCAATCAACAGGCTTGGCCACATTTATGAGGACGTCTAGAATCAAGAAGCAAAGTCGATCTGCTTTATAAAAAGGGAAATAAGAAGCAAACTGAATAAAGTGGATTGGAAAGTGTATGGACAACAGACAATATTTGCCAATTTTCAGATTAATTCTTTAAACGGCATACCAAGTTCTCCAAGACGATAGCCAAATGACATATAGGATGTCATAGAACCATAAGTAACCAACTCTGTATGTTCCCCCGGTTCCTTTTTTTCCACACTCTTCACATTTTGGGACATATCAAAATGTTTGAAATCATTCCACTAGTAATAGAACTCCGTACAACTTTCAAGAAGTCATATCATTTACATATTCAAATTTAAAACTGGATATGATGTTTCTCTATCAATCTTTTCACCCACTAAAATATTTTCTTCTGCTACCACTGCTATAATACATAAGTCAAATGGAGTAATAACTTAAACAAAGTGTGTATTGAAACACCATATTATGTAATGCAACAGAAATATTAATTTTTGGTCCAGAGAACTAATATAAATGAGGTCGAATATTTAACTGCTCGTTGCTGCAGATACATCCCTTGTCATGCAGAGACATTTAGCATAATAAATGGAATCACCTGTATACCCAAAGCTTTCAAGTGATGCTCATTCTTAAGTTCCCGCATCCTACCGCTAACTGCAAGAAGTGCTTTAGAAGGAACACAACCTCTGTTTACACAAGTTCCGCCGATTACATCTCCTTCAATGATAGCTGTTTTAAGACCCTGAAAGGATAGTATAAATTTCCAGTCATCACAACTACGATAGAACTAACAAGTAACTGTGGATAGACAACATGCTCAATGGTCAATACTCAATAATGCTATTTATGCAAGTGAAGTGACAAAGACATGAGGCTGTCGAAACTAACTACAAAAGTGCCGTTTGGATTAGAGTCTATAGAATTTCTCTTTCTTCTACCGATTAGTATCCTTGCTATTCCCTCCACCCCGTCACGCAAATAAGTGAACAGTTAGTCATTGTTGCTAGGATTATGTTGGTGCAATCAATTTGAGAAGGCCTAAAAACAGCCTTTAGCCTGTAAAAAAACATGTTTTAGTGAGAACAAGAGACGGGTCGTTCTAGTCCAAAGAATCCTAATCCCAGTTAGGATATTAGTAAGAATTTTGATTTGCAGCAGATTGGTGTGATCCCCAAAGAACAAAGTTCTACAAATGTGAGAAAACTCTAGAGAACACAAAATGAGATGGAAAGAACTTGCACACTCAAGGTCTAAACAGGATGCGAGAGGCAGCCTATCAATTTAGTTTTCCTTGGCGGGGTTCGTTAATCACCAAGCACACACGTGAGCACGCGCCCAAGATAGGAGGGAGATGCATGAAAGGGTCCAAAGCACTCCAACCCCGCCACTCCCTAGTGGTTAAGCAAATTCGCTGGTCGTTATGCTTTGCAGGCTTCAACAATGTCCATTCCGCAAGTTCACCTACAGAAACCTCATTATGTCTTCTCCTTAACCGTTATGCTTCTCTTTCCTCTTATTCGCGACGTCGCGAGCAGCGGTTCACATTGCCGGGACCTATGACTCTTCATTTCCACTCATGAATCCCCTTTTCCCTATGAAAATGTTCAAAATTCATACTCCCTCCATCTCAAATTTGAAATTTCAAATTAACTAACTTTTGGAGTAGAATCAAAACCAAACTAATTTATCTTTTGAAATTAAAAGAGAGATATTCAAAAATTGCACAAAGCAGAGTTGCAATGCTCCTAGTATCCAATTGAGAATTATTTTTATTTTTTTAAAACAAAAACAATCAAAGTTACTTGTTTTGAATCACATGAAATAAAAAAAATACCACATATATTACTCCATCTCTTTCAATTTGTTTTTAAAAAATCTCTTTGTTCTAACTTTGCACGTGTCATGTTTAAGACCATGCATTTTGATATATTCTACATATATTTAGAACCACAATATTCAAAAGTTTCTTTAATTCTACCAAATTCCGCGTTAAATCAAAATCAAACAAACAAATTAAAACGGACTGAGTATTAGATAAGATCAAATTACAACAATATATAGTACTCGTACCTTCTCCACAGCATGTAATGCAGCACCATGACCACCAACACCAGCACCAATTATTACTAAATCATAATCAAACGACGTCGGAGCGCTGCCATTTTCAGCCACCGAAGCTGACACTATCTTATTCTTTAGAAAATTCCTCTGTCTGTTAGTCTCACATCGTTTAAGCTTCGAATACGAAAACGCTAAAATCTCATTTCTCAGTCCACAGAACCGAAGATTCTTCAATGGCGTAAAAGACAATTTCTCGATTTGATTTTTGTTTGATCTCTTCAGTAATGAGCAAGTTGAAGGAGATAAAACAGATGATGAATGCATTTTTTCAAATGGTTTTTATAGTTCAAAAACTCAACATGGAAGAGAAGATAATAGATATTTTTTAAATTATAAATATCAAAGGCTCACTGAAAATAATGCTATGATATTCAGGCAGTGAGATATAATGGATGAAAAGAGGGAGATAAGTCAAGTGGATAACAATGGTGACGTGGCATGCAATTTATATGTAGTTCATTGATAATACGAATTCAATATTTACTTATACACACTCAAAATTAAAGACAACAGAAATCAAATTAAAAAACAAGTTTATGTATAATGCTTAGGGGTGTGGAAAAACTGAATCGAAAAATATGTTATTGGTTTATTGCAATTGAGTTATCGAGTTAACAGGTTTTGAATAATTTGATAAAAAAATTATCGAATTATCGATTCGATTTTGATTTTTTAATATTTGATTACTGGGTAAACAAATAACACATTAAGACTATAATAATTTACTACTTTACCCCTACATATAAATGTTAATCTCAATACGTAACTAGTTATTGCTTTTTGCCCTTTGACCTTCAATTCACACTTTATAGTTTATAGTAATTTTAAGTTCACAACTTCACGTTATACAAAATGTCAAACGCAAAATAAGAACCTTATTCCTCTTAATTTTTCTTTGTATTACACTTGTATAGTTCTTTTCAGATTAGTTATTACTATTTCTATTTTATGAGCGTTTTATAAAATTGCATTATTATCTTGTAGCGTCAAATTATTGGAGAAATCATATGTTTTTTTAATAAATATTTTTTATTAAATAAAAAATCAATAAACTAAATCGATAATATATAAAATCTAACCGACAGTGCTCATACTTAAATGATTCAACTCCAAATAGGTAAAACTAACCAAAGTTGACTGAACTTTTATCATTGATTGGAACAAAGGAAATTCAGGACACTTTTTTCTATTTTTATTCCTTTCCACAAACACCCCATCAGTGGAAAGTTTACGGTGTGGTCACTCTGTGGTGTATTTATATTTATATAATTTTATACCAAGAAAAGTCCAATACTCAAAATAGCCTTCTTTCTTTTCTGTATTTTTTTTTTTGGCCCTCTGTTGTGCCCTCTGCTTCTTTGATCAGAATTGCAGGTAATTAATTCTTCTCTATGGTTAATTTCTTCACTATTTTTTATTGTTATTAGACATTCCCCTTCTGAAAATACTGAAAAACAAAGCATTTTGCTCTGTTTTTTTTTTGTTTTTTTAGAATTCATCTAACAAGATTTCAGCTTTCTGCTTTCTGCTTGAATTTGATTCCAGTACAAAAAAAAAGTGTACTTTAATACTGGGTATCTCTCTGTTTATTGTTTTCTTTTTGGTGTGTGTGTGGAAGATAATGTTGTCTTTTGCTGAATTGATAGTCAATTGAGTTCTGGTGATGTAGCTTAAACTTCAATTAATTTTCTGGGTTTTAAAGTTCTGGGTGTTGTATTTTCATGTATTATTAGCATGCTGATCAGAAAAGTTGTTCTTTTAGCCTACTGAAAAAGGATTTTATTTGGTGTTGATATTTGTGTTTTGAATTCTTGATTTTGCTGATTGATAGTCAAATTGAATTCTGGTGATGGAGCTAAACACTTTAATAATTTCATTTTCTTTCTGGGTTTAAGTTACTATTACTCTTGTAGGTTCTTGTTCTTTCGATTTGTGTTACTATCTCTTGTTCCTTACAGTTCGTTTATCGTGTTACCCTCTATGTTTCAATTTGTTTGTCTTGTTTTCTTTTGACACGAAGTTTAAGAAAGTCAAAAGAGCTTTTGAATCATGTGGTTTTAAATCAAAGATATGTCAAATGTATCAAAATGTGCTTTAATCTTCTGATCTTAAGCATGTCGTGTGGAAAGTTGAAATTAAAGAGTTGTCACAAAGGGAAAGAGACATTTATTTTTGAAACAAACTAAAAAAGAAAGTAGGACAGACAAATTGAAACGGCGAGAGTATTTTTGTTGTAGTTACTGTTCCTTTTTCAGTATGCTTTGTCATGTCTTGTGTAGTATTTTGTCTTGGTTTCTTCATTCTTGTTATATTTCTGAGTTGAGAGCCGATCGAAAACAGCCTCTCTACCTCCCAAGGAAGTAGGGATAAGGTCTGCGTACACACTACCTTCCTCAAACTCAACTTGTGGAATTACACAGGGTATGTTGTTGTTGTTTTCAGGGTATTGTATTTTGATGTATTATTAGCATGTTGATCTGAAAATTTCATTTTTCATTGCTACTTTTATGGTTGAGAAGGATTTTATTTGGAGCTGACATTTTGGGGTTTTGAATACTTGAATCTTGCAGATTAGTTGAAAATTGATATAATGGGGCAATATCATGAGGCAGGATCTGCAATTAAATTAGAGGATGAAGCTTATTCATTTTTCCCTGATCCGAATTTGATTAATAATCTCAGAGTTAGTGATAATTTAGTCAACAGGAATGTTGATATTAGTAGTCCATTTCAATCTGATGTCGGACGAAATACTTCAGTCCCATCAACTGCAGATGACTTTCATGAGGATTATGATCTCAGTGATGGGGTTCTTAAGTATATAAATCAAATGCTTATGGAAGAGGATATTGAAGAGAAGACTTGCATGTTTCAAGAATCTGCAGCTCTTCAAGCTGCAGAAAGATCGTTTTACGAAGTTATTGGGGAGAAGTACCCTTCTTCCGCAAATCGTGAGAAGCCATCCAGTTTAGGTCAGAATGAACGTTGTGCTATGGACCACTACAGTGGAAATGGTGGTTGTGACGGCTTACTATGCCCAAATTGGATTCTTGATCTTGGTGAGGATGATGAGTCACATGCGCCTCATATTCCCGATGGTGTCGCTTTGCATTCAACTTCTCGGTCATCCCACAGTTTGTCAGGCACTGTCCCGGATGTGCCTGTGGATTCTCCTGTGAGCACACTTAGGATTCCTGACATATTTAGTGACGGATATTCTATTATGCAGTTTAAGAAAGGGGTGGAGGAGGCAAGTAAGTTCCTTCCTACGGGCAATAGCTTGCTTGCTGATGTGATGTATAATGTAGTGGGAAAGGAGCTGCAGTATGAAGAGAGAAAAGGTGTAGTAGTAAAGGTTGAGAAGTATGGGGAAAAGCAATATACGGAAAGGTCGAGAGGGAAGAAAAACACCCTTCATGAAGATATAGTAGATTTAATGGAAGGGAGAAATAACAAGCAGTTTGCAGTGTTTTCTGAATCAACTGTTCGATCGGAAATGTTTGATAGGGTGCTGCTATGCAGCGCAGGGAAAAATGAATCTGCTCTTCGTAAAACCTTGCAGGCTATATCAAGGCAAAATGCATCAGAGAAAGGCCCTTCAAAGGGATCTAACGGTAAGAAGTTACAAGGAAAGAAAAAAGGGGGAAAAAGAGATGTAGTAGACTTGAGAACACTCCTGACACTTTGTGCACAAGCTGTTGCTGTAGGTAATCAACGGACAGCAAATGAGTTTCTGAAGGAGATCAGGCAAAGTTCTTCTCCTATGGGGGACGGGATGCAGAGGTTGGCACATTATTTTGCTGACGGTCTTGAGGCACGGATGGCTGGTTCTGGTACTCACATTTATAAAGCCTTAATTACACGGCCTGTATCAGCAACTGATGTCTTGAAAGCGTACCACCTACTGCTTGCTGCCTGCCCATTCAGGACTATCTCTAGCTTTTTCTCAAATAAGACAATTATGAATCTAGCTGAAAAGGCTTCAACAGTACATATTATAGATATTGGCATTATGTGGGGTTTCCAGTGGCCTGGCCTCATACAACGTCTCTCTTCTAGACCAGGTGGACCTCCCAAGCTTCGTATAACTGGGATTGATTTTCCAAATCCTGGTTTCCGACCAGCAGAAAGGGTTGAGGAAACAGGGCGAAGGTTAGCTAATTATGCTGAGAGCTTCAAAGTTCCTTTTGAGTTCAATGCTATAGCGCAAAAGTGGGAAACAGTTAAACTCGAGGATCTTAAGATCAATAAGGGTGAGGTTCTTGTGGTAAACTGTCTGTACCGTTTTAGGAATCTACTTGATGAGACTGTGGTGGTGAATAGTCCAAGAGATGTTTTTCTGAATCTTATCAGGAGGTTGAATCCAGATGTTTTCATACAGGGGACTGTAAATGGTGGTTATAATACCCCATTCTTTATCTCACGATTCCGCGAGGCTCTTTTTCACTACTCATCCTTGTTTGATATGCTTGAAACTATTATTCCCCGGGAAGTGCACGAGAGAATGCTGGTTGAAAAGAATATACTTGGTCAGGAGGCAATGAATGCCATCGCGTGCGAAGGTGCTGAGAGAATTGAGAGGCCAGAAACATACAAGAAATGGCAAGTCAGAATTATGAAGGCTGGTTTTCGGCAGCTTCCTTTGGATGAGGAGATCATGAGAATTACAACAGAACGATTCAAGGTGTATGACAAGAATTTCATTATTGACGCAGATAGTGAATGGCTACTGCAGGGATGGAAGGGTCGTATCACATTTGCACTTTCAACATGGAAGGCAGCGTATTGAATTTGTTCTCATTCAAGGAGCACATTCAGCAGCCATGATATCCCTCTGCCCCTTGTAAACAACGAGCTCATGAACGGTACTCACTTTTCCAAGTGCTAGTTATTAATTTGGTCATTTCTCTGGTGTTAATTTAACAAGCACAAATGTGAATTGCTATGTTCATAACACTGCTTTGCTTATGGGGGAGTGGAAGCAGAACTTCATTTGCTGCCTTCCTCCCCTAACGCGTTGAGCTGTGGCATCAACAACAGGAGAGAGGAATGACAAAACAATTTTTGAGCAGCATTTGTGTCTGGTACCAGTCGTTTTTCTAGAACATAACATTATAAAGTATTGAGCAAATAGGCAATATGTGTATTGGTTTCTCTTCGTTTATATTTTATATCAAACATGTTAGTTATTTGTAGCATTTGTAATGATTTGTGAAGGTGTTATAGGTATCTCTACTAATAAAGGCGAGTTCCGACGCATCTTCTTAACAATCATGAGTAGCATTTTGATATTGATGTTTAATATTTGAACCGAGGGTTTATAGGAACATCCTCTCTACCTTTGAGCCGAGGTTTCTATGATGAATCTTTTTGATGACCAATTACATTAAACAAAATTTGTAATTTGTAAGGTTTTTTTGGTCAATTTCTCTTGAAATCAGCCTATTAGACTATCTATTTCTCATGCTAGCTGCTATAGGTATATCCAGTAACTGTGGAATAGTTGAAGTGCACGCAGGTCGGTCCAGACACCGCCAACATATATAATGTATAGATGATTTTGCTAATGTGAAGTATATATAGGTCACTGCTTACATATTGATCAGCCTTTTGGATTTGGATAATATGTATAGTACTTATTGCTTACTCCTTGTCACAATTCTTTGGTTCATTCTTGGGCTCTTCTTTCACGATAAGCATCTTAATGCACTCCTCGTCACAATTCTTAAGCTCATTCTTGGACTCTTCTTTTACGGTAAACATCTTCTTGATCTCCCATTGAAGCTCACAAGTCCTGTCTTGCATCTCCTTAATTTCCAAAGCTACATCCAAGTTCTTTAATGGAATTAAGACACCACGGATGCAATAAGGTGATTAGACAGGACATGACACATCTTCAAATGAGAGTATGTAGATGATTAGACTCTTAATTTCCAAAGCTTCATCCACGTTCTTTAATGGAAGTAAGACACCATGGATGTAATAAGGTGATTAGACTGGACATGACACGTCTTCAGCTCACCGAGAATATGACCCAAGATATGAGAGTATGTAGGTGGTTAGACAAAACTTGATATTACTACATACTACCCTCGACATGAGAGCATATAGGTGATTAAACAGGACATGATACTATTTCTCGATTATTTTCTAATAATTGACGCGCTCTCCACTTTGTCTTGTTGGCAAATAAGTCAAGTCTTGCACGTAGCCTTCAATCTCCTCTCTAATTTGTGGCCAATAACTTGCCGACTCCAAAAGTGCTCGCATGCCTTGTTGCCCCGGATACAATCCATTATAACAAATGTCATGGACAATTTAACTAAACAACAAATGAAAATCAAATCAATTCGATGCGATTCGATTCGGTTATATATTTTATTTTTCAAATATGATGCCTACTTTTATTTTTGTGAAATTATATTAGGTATATTATTGTTGATGTTTATTCCTACTACAAAATTATTTCCATGTTTCAATTTATATAATATAGTCTGAATTTTGAGGAATCATATTTAAAAAATTTACATTGAAAAATACTATATATTATAAAATAAAAAAAATTCAAATATTTAAATATACGAGTAATTTGAATTTACGTCATATAAATTGAATAGTGAGTAATTAAAAGGAAATGAAGGGAGTGTCCATTTTCTTTTTTTAATATATGTTCGTGTTGGAACCGTGAACACGTAACAAGGTTATAAATGTAAAATTTATCTAATGGAATATCGTGCCGACAACTTACCCTTTTCCCCCAATAAATACCTCTCTCTCACTAACCATTTTTCTCATACAATTGACAATTCTGCTAACCCTAAAAAACTCATTTCTCATCTGATCAAAAATGGCAGGAATCATTCACAAAATAGAGGAGAAACTCCACATCGGAGGTCACAAGGAAGGAGAACACAAAAAGGAGGAGCACAAGGGAGAAGGACACAAGAAGGAGGAACACAAGGGAGAAGGACACAAGAAGGAGGAGCACAAGGAAGGACTTGTTGAGAAGATTAAAGATAAGATCCATGGAGAAGAAAGTGGAGAGCATCACAAGGATGGAAAAGAGAAGAAGAAGAAGAAAGACAAAAAGGAGAAGAAGCATGACGGACATGATAGCAGCAGCAGCAGCGACAGTGATTAGATCTGATCTGATCAATTTCCTATTTACTTCACATTTCATCTATGGTATTTTCTGCTATAGATCTATCGAAATGGAAAAGAAATCTCGTGTTTAACTGCTTTTTTGTTTTGATTTGTGAACGTACTCGTCCTTTGGACGGTTTATGATGGTGATGTGATGATATAATAAAAATGAAGTTTTTAAATTATGGGAATTTCATAATTCTTGCCTTTATTATGATCTGTTTACTTTTTTTTCTATAAATAGATTATAATAGCTGATTATTTAGCTAATTTGACTTTGTATCGAAGTATTTCTTAGCTGCACACGTTACCAAAGAAACTGATGTGTTGAACATCCTTCACAATTGTGGACCACATAGATAAATTCACCTTTGTTGGGATGGTTCAGTTGGTTTGGAGTGTGGTTATCCACACACATGATTGGGATCCATTACCCTCAATGTCTTTTGAGTTGAGTCTGTCTCATAGGTTTTGTGGTTTACAGGCTATTACACCTCTGGGGCTACCTAGAGTATATAAAGTACTCACCAAAGACTACTTACTTGAAGGGTAGAGGTTATGACAGAGATTATAACGGCCGCACGGCTTTTAAGTGCAATGAGATTCAAGGGTAGAGGTTATGACAGAGATTATAATGGCCGCACGGCTTTTAAGTGCAATGAGATTCAATGCTTCTATCGGATTGTTCACTTTCCCAAATGCAAGAGCTTCTTAATATAACTTTGTTGCCAACAACAACCACAAACTGCTTCAGTTGATTGCACAAAACACTCTCAACAATCTTGTAGTTATAT
This sequence comes from Solanum appendiculatum, assembly GCA_018342035.1. Classification (NCBI taxonomy): domain Eukaryota; kingdom Viridiplantae; phylum Streptophyta; class Magnoliopsida; order Solanales; family Solanaceae; genus Solanum; species Solanum appendiculatum. Next base: position 2,711,862 of record JAGDQO010000434.1, on the reverse strand, counting down.
GCTTAATAGTTTTTTAATAGACTATGGTACATCCGTGGTCACCCTTTTGGGTCTAACAAGTCTTAGAGTATCTTCAATAGCTACATTACCAATTCTAGCATATGAGGATGTGGCCTAGTGATCAATGAAATGGTTGAGAATCCTAAAGTCTCAAGTTTAAAATTTTGCGGAGACAAAAACATGAGGTGATTCTTTTCATCTGCCCTAGGCTTAATGAACAGAGTTACCTAATACTCACTAGTGGAATGTGGGAGGTATCCCGAGAAACTAGTCGAGGTTCGCGAAAGCTGAACCGAACACTACGATCATAAAAAAAAAATAACATCACCAACTCTACCAATAATTTGTTCTTCCTGGATCACATGCATCTGACCAACTACAACAATTAAGCCATCTATGTGACACCCCATATCAACCTTCACCATATCACTTTCTTCCAATAATGTCTTATCACTAGACTTTAGAAGAAAAAAATAGCACAAGGTCATATTACTAGCAAGCTTCAAGTTGCCCAATGCCTAAAAAAACACAATTTCATGTAGAACCAAGGCATGTGGTAAGACGAGAGGTTTTAAACCGGTCGTGAAAAGTTAAAATTAAAGAGTCCTTTTTTTTGTTAGAGTTATTTTTAAAAAGGAACGACATATTTCTTTTAAATGGATTAAAAAGATAGGTAATAGGAGTACAAACAAATTGAAACGCAGAGAGTATTAATTGAGAACAGAGACAAATTAAACGAAAAATCAAATGATTAATATTACTTTACCATATTGCATAAAAAATCTCATTTACAAGGAAAAACAAAGAATCAATAGAATAATACTTCAATTACAAACATAAAAGCCATCAGATCCAATCCCAAACATCCAAGCAAATCGAAAAACATACTTCTTTAATGCCTTAGTACAGCGAACAGCGACATGAGCAAAGAAGTTCCGATCAAAGCACCGGAAACCGGCAAAGAGAAAGCCGCACCAGCATCAGGCGCCGGAGCCGGAGCAAGAGTAGGCTCCTGAGCTGAAACGACAACGGCAGCGAGAAAGACGGCGAGGATAAAAGCCTTGATGATGCTAACAGAAGCCATTGATGAAATTGAAAGGAAATATTTGATGAAATCAAAGTGAATAGCTAGGAATTGAATTGGAGAAGGAGAGATTTGTGCAAAATTGATGATGGAAATTGGGGATAGAAAAACGAGTATTTATAGTAAAAGGCAATAAAAATGACAGCTGAATTTGTTGAAGAAACAGCTCAGATGACAGGCTATTTTGGTTGGGTCAGCAAAGAGACGTTGTGAAAAGATTCCCACCTGTTAATACTTTTGGAAAAGGTACTAATCTTCTAAATAAAGTATTAATAATTTTTAATTAATTAAAATGTGTGTTTTTAGTTTTTTTTAAAAAAGAAATTAAAAAGTATGTTGAATTAGAACTATTTATATAATTGTATTAATGTGAAATATGAAATAATAATAACGACGACATACTTAGTATAATTTCACACATGGGTATGGAGAAGTAGTGTGTATGTAGACCTTATTTCTATCTTGTAATTGTGGGAGACTATCGGCTTCTATGAAAAAGAAGTTGAAGTTGACCTTCACACCCTCTTATAAGGGTAATATCCTTAATAAGATGAAGTTACATCATTTTCAACTTAATTATTTTTTCTCAGTACTTTTTTAGTCTATCTTTGCCTCTTATTTGGCTTACTATGTACAATTTTTGACACCTCCTCAGAGTATTCATGTATTCCCTTAGCATTGGTTTGAGCTGACTCAACCTTTCTTCCCTCGTTGTATTCATTACAAAAGTCACTCTCACCTTGTCCAGAATATCTTATGTTTACATATTCATCTCAACATTATCATCTCTATTACTACTATTTTCTGGACATGGGCATGTTTAACTAGCCAACACTCCACCTCTTACATCATAGTTGGTCTAACTGTCGCTATGTAGAACTTATCTATCAATCTTGGTGGCTCATTCTTATCACACAAAACACCAGAAGCGAGCATGTATTTTATCCATCCAATTCCAATACACGGTGTAACATCATTGTCAATATTTTTATTCCATTGGACTATTAACTCAGGTATTTGAAACTTTGTTTCTTGGGGATGACTTGTGAATAAAGCTTCACGTCCACTTTATGAGTCACTAAACTTGCACTCCAAATATTCGGTCTTAATCATGCTCAACTTGAAACTTTTAGACTCCAAAGTCTGTCTTCAAGCCTCTAACTCCACATTGACTTCACTTTGCATCTGGTCAATCAATACTATATCATCAATAAATAATATGTATATGACACCTCCTCTTAAATGAGACGTGTAAGTCGTCTATCACTTAGACAAATAAACACGGGCTAATAACTAATCCCTGATACAACCCATCACAATTAGAAAGTTTTTAAAATCACCTCTTATTATTTTTATTCAAATCTTAACTTCAGATATTATACATGTCCTTAATCACCCTACTGCCCACTCCAAACTAAAAAAGTAAAATACGATTAACAATTGGTGCAGTTAATAGAAAGGTAACTTAGAGAAATGTGATATAAGTGAGAATATCTTCAAGGGAAGACCGAGTAGGTACACCAAAAATAAAAATAAAAATTAGGTGGATATATACATGAGAGTTAATAGTCAATACAAGAAACTTATAAGTAAATTGTTGATCAATTTTAGTAATCTAAGAAAAAAAAATTAGGCAGAGTGGTTCGAGACTATTATTATAAACAACTAATGAGAAAAACAACACAAATCTTAGCATTTCCCTTAGAAAATACCTCCGCTAAAATATTTTCGATACGATTTACAACAATATATGTCCAATACGTAGAATAAACGAAGAAACTATGCAATTGTGTTTTATAATAATTATGTTGTAAACTATAACTATTTATGAACAATTTCTTTTTAATTATTTACAATAAAGGTGTCAAAATGAGCCTAAATATAGGTAACCCGTTCAACCTGCCTAGATATAGGTTGGATTGGGCTCAAGATAATTTGAATTGGATTCAATGTCAACTTATTCAAGCTTTAACCCATTGTAAAAGAATCTTCAACTGAGCCCCAATTTAATCTCCAATTTCAACATATTTTAAAACTCTGTATTATCTAATTTATGTTTCTATATTGAAGGTATGAATTACTATCTATTTTATATCTTCAATAAGGCTGGCAATCGGACCGGACCAGCATAACAGGACCGATTTTATCGGTACCGGAACCGGTTCCCGTTTACCGGAGAAATTACCGGAACCGGTTTTATTGGAAATTTTTCATAGTTCCGGCCCGGTCCTATAGCTACCGGTTTGGACCGGTACCGGAACCGGGTCAACGGGTTCGGTAAATTTTTTTCAAATTAACTTATTAATTATTACTTTATATTATTATATAATATATATTATTAATTATTATATTTTAATATTATTAAATAAATATATATTATAGTTATATTATTGAATATTCATTAAAATATTTAATTAAATTATTAAATATTTATTAACTTAATATATAATAACTTTTATAATCGTCAATTTACAAAAAAATTTGATTTACTTTAAGTTTTTAACTTTTTATAAAATTTCAATTTGAAACTTTAAAGTTTAAACTTTAAACATTAAAGTAAACTTTAAACTTTAAATTCAATTTTAAAGTAAACTTCAATTTGAAACTTTAAAGTTTAAACATTAAAGTAAACTTTAAAGTTTATACTTTAAACTTTAAAATTCTTATATTGGGCTAATATTAAAATAGTTGAAAATTAAATTTATAAAATGACTTGCATTAAATATAAGAGACTATTTTAGAAGAAAATCAAGGCGAATAGCCGTCTATTTATTCAAATAAATAAATTGTACAAATACAAATACTAGAAAGAATACATAATATACGCAGCCACCTTGTAGGAACGGTTCTGTTTGATCTAGGTATTGAATATTTTACTAATAATTGAATTTTTTTTGAAAATATTTTCGTAAATTTTGTATCATACTCCAAGAAACATTATTTGGAACTTGTATTTGTCGTTCTTCCTCCATTGCTTCCATGCCATCATCACTATTATCACCAAATATTTCATCGTGGGAATATGACCATATTTACCATTTTACGTGTACTTATAGTCCACGAATTTTTTGTGATAGGAGGTCCGGATAGATTTTTGGCCGAAATTTTTTGTGAGAGTCTGTTAAAATCTTATTAATGGCGTGAGTTGGTCCCGAGGGGCAAACGTCTGCATTTTGAGGTTCAAAATAGGCCCAGATCGGGAATATGGCCATATTTGCCATTTTACGTGTACTATAGTCCACAGATTTTTGGTGATAGGAAGTCCGGACAGATTTTTGGCCGAAATTTTTTGTAGGGGTCCGTTAAAACCTTATTAATGGCGTGAGTTGGTCCCGAGGGGCAAACGTCTGCATTTTGAGGTTCAAAATAGGCCCAGAGCGGGAATATGACCATATTTGTTGTTTTACGTGTATTATAGTCCACAGATTTTTGGTGATAGGAGGTCCGGACGGATTTTTGGCCGAAATTTTTTGTAGGGGTCCGTTAAGACCTTATTAATGGCGTGAGTTGGTCCAGAGGGGCAAACGTTTGCATTTTGAGGTTCAAAATAGGCCCAGAGCGGGAATATGACCATATTTGTCGTTTTACGTGTACTATAGTCCACAGATTTTTAAGGATAGGATGTCCGGAACCATTTTTGGTCAAATTTTTTTGTGGGGGTCCGTTAAGACCTTATTTAATGTCGTGAGTTGGTCTCGAAGGGGCAAACGTCTGCATTTGAGGTTCACAATAGGCCCAGAATGGGAATATGGCCATATTTGCTGTTTTACGTGTACTATAGTCCACAGATTTTTGGTGATGCGAGGTTCGTACGAATTTTTGGCCGAAATTTTTTGTGGATGTCTGTTAAGACCATATTAATGGCGTGAGTTGGTCCAGAGGGGCAAACGTCTGCATTTTGAGGTTCAAAATAGGCCAGAGCGGGAATATGGCCATATTTGTCGTTTTACGTGTACTATAGTCCGCAAATTTTTGGTGATAGGAGGTCCGGGTGGATTTTTGGCCGAAATTTTTTGTGGGGGTCCGATAAGACCTTATTAGCGTGAGTTGGTCCCGAGGGGCAAACGTCTGCATTTTGAGGTTCAAAATAGGTCCAGAGAGGGAATATGATCATATTTATCGTTTTACGTGTACTATAGTCCACAGATTTTTAGTGATAGGAGGTTCGGACGGATTTTTTATCGAAATTTTTTGTGGGGGTCTGTTAAGACCTTATTAATGGTGTGAGTTGGTCCTGAGGGGCAAACGTCTGCATTTTGAGGTTCAAAATAGGCCCAGAGCGGGATTATGACCATATTTGCCGTTTTACAAGCATTATAGTCCACGAATTTTTGTTCGAAATTTTTTGTAGGGGTCCGTTAAGACCTTATTAATGGCGTGAGTTAGTCCCGAGGGGTAAACGTCTGCATTTTGAGTTTCAAAATAGGCCCAAAGTGGGAATATGACCATATTTGCCATTTTACGTATACTATAGTCCACGAATTTTTGGTGATAGGAGGTCCGGACGAATTTTTGGCCGAAATTTTTTGTGGGGGTCCGTTAAAACCTTATTAATGGCATGAGTTGGTCTCGAGGGGCAAACGTCTACATTTTGAGGTTCTAAATAGGCCCATAGCGGGAATATTTCTAATGAATATCGATGATCTCTAATCATAAATCTCGCTGCGCTGAAGGCTTGCTTTGAAGCGACCGAAGATGCTTGAATCGCTATCACATCTTGAACAACCCTAACAAGGTTCGAAAATTGTTCTCCACGATTCTTCCACCATATTAGTAGTTGAGATGGTCCTTGATCATTCCTAATCTTTTTCCGTGTCTGATTAATATATACATCAAAATCATTATTAGTAGAGGATTTAAGACCAAGATAATCATCCATAAATTTATCTAAATCATAACTTTTAGGCCTACTAGATGGAGGTACTACCATTGGAACATTAATATCTATGGCTCTATATGTATTATATAAATCTCTAGCTTTTGTTATTATGTTTTTTTTAGAATCTTCAACGCTAGGAGTTTCATCAAATGTAATTTCTAAATAGGAAATAGTTTAAATATACCCCTGTACTATAGGAAATAGTTTAAATATACCCCTAGTTATACTTTCGGGCTAAATATACCCCTTCAGTTTTACTTTCGGGTTAAATATACCCTTATGACTAACAGAGGACATGTGGCCAGCTAGGATTAAAAGAACCATTCAATTCAAAATACGGATATAACCCGCCCCGCCCCAACAATTTTACCCTACCTAATCGACCCACCCAATTTATCTTTCAAACGTAAAAAAAGCCCTAACACGCATCCTTCTTTACTTTGTTGAACAGGAAAGGAGCATTGCAACTCAGAACCTTTGCTTCGCAAAAAAAAAATTTCTTCTTCAAACTTTATAGCTTAAGATTTTGAGTATGATTTCTTTTCTTGCTTAAAGTTTCGTAGTTTCGTCTTCATTTCCTGGCAACGTTATACTGATTCAAGAAAGGGAGTATAATGTCGGAAGATAGTTGTTTATTGAAGTGGAAATGCCATTGTGGTGACATTGTCAATTTCTTTACTTCAAACACTCCTTCAAATCCTAAAAGAAGATTTTATAAGTGTCCTAAACCTGAAGTAAGTTCAATTATTGAGTTTAAATCTTTGTTTTATTTTTCTGAAACTTTAGTTATCCTCTTCATATAATGATTGATAAATTGAAGTTGTTTTGATTACGGTTCACAGAAAAATTCATGTGGCTACTAGGAGTGGCACAATAACTTATTTTCAGCTTGAGCAGTGGTCCTAATAAATAATTTAACGACTCAATTGAATGCGGCTACGATTAAAGTTGATACTTTGAACATAACATTGGACGCAATTAAGAATGAAAGAGATAACTTGAAGAAAAAAGTGGATGCAATGAGGCTTCAACCAATTTTGAAGTGAACAAATGAAGGGTATTGGAAGATAAAGTGAAGAAGATGAAGACGTTAATTATGATTTTGTGTGCTCTTTTTATTGGGTTTGTTGCGTTGCGGGTGTTGAAGTGATGAATTAGTGAACTTGTGTAATGTTAGGTGAAGTCTTTCGATTTTTTTGTAATGTATTGTTGACAATCAAGCTCAACTCATTTAATTTTCCCCTGTTATGTTGGTTATGTAATTTCACTTTTTGAAAATATTATTGTCCTTGACTAGCTTACTGTAACACCAAGTTACAAGCTATTTACGGTGATGATTGCTTACTTCTCCAAACTTATCCTCCTTTTCATTTTCATATCAAGTCTCGTACTGCCAATGACTCTTCTCAATAGTTTGTGGTGGCAATCATAGGAATCCAGGCTGGTTCAAAGAATCCTGACGAGCCACCTGCTATTAGAATTGTTGATTCCAAGGGTCTTGATGAGCAAAGGCAAAAACAATTGATAAGTTGTATTTCAGAAAGGGCCAGTGAACTCTCCTCATGTCTAATGCTTGTAGCACTTTGTGAGCAGTGGAGTGGCTTTCGAGTTGATGAAGATTCATAAAGCTCTGAGCCATTTATGAAACTAATGTCTTGTTTTCATTGCTTTCATTGTGAGTACATCATCAGATGGTGGAATAGGCTTGAACTACTAAAAGAATCTGATGCCCTCCAGCTAATAACTGCTTGGTAGTGGTCGAGACCAAAAGACTTGTTTCTTAGAACTGTCATTGATCAATGTTTTTTACACTCCTCCAACTAATAACAAGAGAATAAATCAATCATGCCTTGTTTAATGCCTGTGTGCACTAGTAGTGACAACTAAAAATCATATCTAGAGGTTCCGAATTGTAGTGAACTCAAGAACACGGAAAAATCTATGTGCTCTATGACATGGGCTATTCAAAACGAGAAGAGCTAAAAAAATATCAAGAAAAAATTATCAATTATCATGAAATCGTTAGAGCAAAAAAGGGACTTGCTGCAGCCACATCATGCCTTCTTCTTCTTGGACTTGAGCATGACATATCCAATAAACACGCTCAAAAAGTAGATGAGTACCACTGCAGCATATACAAGAATGAGAATAGTGTATTCTTGAGGTAGAAAATACTTGTGCACGAAATGATCGCTGTCAACAAGAGGCAGAATGATGACCCAGAAGGTATGAAATGTGAAAATGGACAAACTAGTCAATGTAAAAATCAGCCCAACAACTCTGTCAGCTAACTCCATCAAAACTCCTCTGCTTGTGCCACCTGAAAAGTTCGGTTCTTGGTGTTGAAGGTTTCTGCTTTCAGAGCATAAAAATCGTCATTTTCTGGCAAAACAATGGCAACTTACTAGTAGTAGTTCCATCAATATATGGCAGCACACTATCTCAAAGTATAGTCTCAAATTATAGCCACAAATTTGGTTAGAAAATGTAGTAGTGATTTGCCTCAAAAGTGCAACAATTTTGGCATCAAAATGTAGCAGCAATTAGTCCCAAAAATCTTTGCGAAGCAGAGGTTCTGAGTTGCAATGCTCCTTTCCTGTTCAGCAAAGTAAAGAAGGATGCATGTTAGGGCTTTTTTTACGTTTAAAAGATAAATTGGGTGGGTCGATTAGGTCGGGTTAAATTGTTGGGGCGGGGCAGGTTATATCCGTATTTTAAATTGAATGGTTCTTTTTATCCTAGCTGTCCACATGTCCTCTGTTAGTCATAAGGGTATATTTAACTCGAAAGTATAACGGGAGGGACAGCCCGAAAGTATAATTAGGGGTATATTTAAACTATTTCCTATAGTAAAGGGGTATATTTGGCTGGCCCTTTGCCGTTTCTAAATTAGCCTAAATTTTTTCAACCATTCTTTCAACACCTTTTAATTTGTAATTCGAGTTGAATAAAGTAACAGTCAAATAGATTTGAGGAATAGGAAATTTTTTTTTTTGAATTTTTCAATCATAAAAACAAGTGATTATTTAAACTCATCTTTTCCTTTATATTTTGCAAATTCAGATGAAATAGCACAAATATTTACTAAAACAGAAGAAATAGTTGGATAATATTGACCGAAAATAGCATTTGTTGCTTTATAAAAAACACTTAAAAAATCAATAAGTTCTTTTATATTATCCCAATCTTCACAGCCAATTGTTAAATTTGGGTCCGCATTATGAGCATTAAAACTAATTGTATCGGCTCTTGATAAACAGAAGCAACTTCAAGCATTTCAAATAAAGAATTTCATCTAGTGCATACTTCTTTTGGAACTTTTCTATATGCGATTCCACATTCATTACAACGATTTTTAAATTCTGTAATTCTAGCTTTTATTTTAGCTTTAAAAATCCAATTACAAGCAATCCTAATTTTTTCACAAGAAATTTCAAATTGAGAAATACCATCTTTTACTATCAAATTATAAATATGTGCAGCACACTTAATATGAAAAGCATCATTATCAATTGGACAAAGTCTATATTTTAGATAATCAACTGCTTTTAAGTTATTAGAAGCATTATCTAAAGTGACACTCATTATTTTATCACATATTCCATAAAATTGTAAACTACTACATATTTTTTAGGATATATAATATTCGTTTTTGCATGTTTCAATCATGGTCAATCCAATGGACAGTAAGAGTAAAATAATCATTACCATTAGGACTACGTCCCATATCAGAAGTAATAGATAATCTACCATCAAAATAAGCAAATAAATAACGAAGAAAATGACAATATTCTTTTTGATATTTAAAAAGATCACTTTTAATTGTATTTCTTGGAATACCTTCATAATTTGGATTATACAATTCTCTAATATAATGAATAAAACCAGAATGTGAAGGAAATGAAAAAGGAAAACCACAAACAGCAACCATTTTAGCTAATTCTCTACGATCTTTTTCTTTACTATATGTGCGGTGTGTGCTTGGGCCAGCCGGGTTAGTCATATTTAACACACTTTGAACCATATTAGAACCTTCGGGAGCTACAAAATTTTCAGTTATGGGTATTCCCTTTCTATTAGCCCTTTCGATATCATCTAGGCGAGCAAATTCTTTATTACACTTTCTCAAATGCATTCTTAGTCGTCCCTTTTCCCCATGCGTTCCCGTAGTCAAATGATTCATGACTCTTTTACATTTCATGCAAGTAGCAGTAGTTTTTTCCTCATTTTGTGTCAAAAATTTCCAAACTAAAGATCTTTTAACACGTACAGCGGCCTTTGAAATGTAGGTAAAGGGGGGATATCATTTTGTTCCGATAAATCGGTAGTCGAACTAGTAGGGGTAAGGGTCTCTGTCTCATCATCATTTTCCTCTTCTATTTCTAGTTCCTCCTCTAATTCTTCTTCAAAATTAGTAAAACATCTATTTAATGTCTCATGATCTAATTCAGTTTCGGAATTTAATTCAATAATATTTGGTCGTGAACTAAAAGAAGTTTCATCAACATGAGTATAATCATTAGTATTAATTTTAAATCTAGGTGGCAAATCTTTAGAAGTAGAACTACTACTTCCTCCTCGAGAATTTTTTTTTTTCAGACATTGGTCTTTTACCACTATTTTTTTTCGAAATTCATGTTTAAGTTTAAAAAAATTAAATATTAAGAAAATCAAGCAAGATAAATATAACAAAAAAATAAAGTAACTTAAATAAATAAATAAATTAAAGTTGGAAGTTGGAACGAATGTACCGAACGTCTACGCAAAAGTAGACGTATAACCAAAAGCTGGAATTGAGAGATGCCAATTTGAAACTTGCAATTTACTTCAAAAAATTCTCCGAAATCCGAACTCCAAATCTCCAACAAATCAATTATCAATAGCACAAAATAAAAATTATGAGAGATTGAGAATTGAGAGATTTTGTAAGATAGTAAATTGTTATTGTAAATAGTTTGTGAAATTTGTGAGTTAAATGAAATAAAATAGGACATATTTATAGTGTTAATGGGTTAGAGGGGGGGTAGGGGGCAGGAGGGTGTTGTTGGGGCCTTGGGGGTGGGGAGCTGATTTTCAGCCGTTATTGGGCCCCACCCCAACGGATACATTGGGCTGCCCAAGGCCCAACGTTACAATTTTTATTTTATTTTTAAAAATAAATAAATTCAAAAGTGACCGTTGGAACTGGTCTGGAACCAGACCGGACCAGAATAGGGTCTACAGCAACCGAATCAACCAGGTAAAAACCCGGGTTCTGTTTCGGTACCTGTACCGGTACTCTATCCAACTGGTTCTTTACCAGTTCAACCGGTACCGGATTTACCGGACCGGACATGGCAAAAACCGGTCCAATTGCCAGCCTTAATCTTCTAGGATTTATCTATTAATTTGTAACTTTTTATATTTTTATTTTCTTGAGTTAAAATTCAAATTGTGATTATAAAAGTTAAATAACAATATGTTAAAATTATTGAGATTAAGCGGGTCAAATTGGACGGGTCATGACCCAACCCGAATTTTAGCCCATTTGTGTCCAACTCATTTGAGCCCAAAGTTAACTGGGGCAGGTCATGACCCAACCTGATTTCTATTTCAACTCAATTTAATATCACCAATTTCAACACATCCCGTCCATATGACACCCCTAATTTGGATTCATCTTATATATGGACACACTGGCTAAAATCCAAAAGGATCCAACATTATCATCATGGGCCCATAGCCCATTACTTAATTGGGCCCACAAAGAAGGAATAAGCATCGAATAAATCCCATTATTCTCATCAACTCGATTACATTCACATTCCCTATAAATAATAATTAAAAAAAATAACCATAAAATAAAAAAATTATACTAAGTGGTCCATATTCAAACTCAACAATTTCTCAGCACTTTCGAGGGAATTTAAAAATTTTAAATCCAGCAAATCAAAATCAACCACGTGTCAAAAGTTTCTAAAACTTTATGCCACGTAAGATAATCATCAATCATAATATATAGCTTCCCTCACACGATTATTTATAAGTCAAAATAACAGCTTCTTGGAGAAGTCTGTGCTAATATAAAATCTCACCTACACATGCTCTTCCTTAACTCATTTTTTTTGTGATCGTCACGAGTCTGTTTATAATCGCGACTGTTATAATTATTTCCTGTTTTTGGGAGAGATTGGCGAGTACGCGATTATGGTGAAGAGTGATTATGAATTGGTGGAATTAGATGAAGGATGCAAGACACCAAGGCATGATAAATGTAGGATTATGGTGAATTCTATGTGCCCGCCGCTAGCGCCAAGGAAGAAAAGAATTTATGTGAAACAGCAGAGTTCTCCCCCTAAGGAAGGTTATTTTCACCCTCCTGATCTTGAGATTTTATTCGCTATCGTCCCAAGGAGAGAGACTCGTGTTTGAATATTGTCTATCGAAAATGATTATTTGCTCTGTTTTTTTGGATGTAGAAATGGTTTAGCATTATGGGGGAGCATTATTGTTATGCCTAATTGTCTATTATTACAATTTACACCTATTGTATGTTTTGCTAAACTTCTGTGAAGTTAAAAGTGTTTATTTTAGATCGTTAAAGGTTTTACTTAAGTTTTTAAGAAAAAATGTGTTGTTTTTGTAATAGCAAAAACTGTTAAAAGTCAGAAAAAAAGAAGAAGCTTTTCCTCATAAACACTCTTAGAACCAACTAATTTTGTCTGTGCAATTATAATTGACTCCAAAGTGAAATAAATATATAAACTATTAGATAATAGGAGTTGATCAAATGATAAACATTGTTTACCTCCACCCCCAAGTTTATGGTTTCAAACATGATAGAAATTCCCTATGGTGATTTGACTTATGGAAAATTAATAGGAATATGTACACAAGAAGGATTAAACTTGTGTAATGAACTGAGACTTTCCAGACTGCTTAAGATAGATAAGCCATACCTAAATTATCCACTCCATCCGTAGGTGCTCTTGCATTTATCACCATAGCCTTTTCTTCTATGGACAAATAATTATCCCACCAGCCTCTTAATTGACTGATGAATTTTATAAATTACAGGCACAATTCCAAGATTTAAATGTCAAAACTATTACATCTGATAATGTAATAGAACTTTTAAAAGAAGTAACTGGATTCGTTACCCTATTCCTAATAAAAGGGATTTATTGTCCAGATTATATGATGCTAATATCTTTTCAAAATTTGATTTAAAATCAGGTTATTGGCAAATTCAAATTATCACACTGGAAAGCCAAATTCATAGATTGGCTTCCTTCATTATTTGCAGAGCGAGTAAGGAAAGCTTTGCGAGGAAACATGATAGAAATTCCCTATGGTGATTTGACTTATGGAAAATTAATAGGAATATGTACACAAGACTTGTTTTCGGGTAGTTCCATCACCCGACTCAAATAAGTATCTTTATACCATCGGAATTCACTTAAAGTCTTGCATCGAAGACTATTAAGCAAAGTTCGCACTGATCATAAAGAAGAGATTTTTTCAGAAATTAATAAATTAAAAGGTTATTTTAAAAATACTAAGTATGTTGATAAGCCTCGGATGCAGACTTATTATTATCCGAGACCAGACCAATACTTCATATAGTGGTTCTGAGATTTAGGAATGGAATTTGGATGGATTAACAGATAGGCAGTTAACCATTTTGGGAGTCAACAAGAAAACAAAAGAATGAGAGCTTTTAAAAAGGAATACATAAACGATTTACCCCGAAAAGGGCAGATTGAAGTCGGAACAAATCAACAAATTCAGTAAACTTGGACAGAAAAATCCATGAGTCAGGGAACAATGGGCTAACACTTCATTTCTGGAATTTTACTTGGGCCTAAATTGGCCTTTGTTCTATACCTAAAGCCCATTTAAACTACTTTGTTGCCTGAAATAATTTTTGAAGTGCTCTATTATTGTTCCAAAAATAAAGATACAAATATCTTTTATCATCGTTTAGAAATTTGCAGAGTATATTTGCACTTTTGCCTTTGCTCCTGAAAAGAAATAACTTTTTACGGTATATAAGTTTATATTTTCTCATCATAATATCTCACAAGTAGGTCTCATGTCCATAAAGAACTTTTGTCCCACTAGATGTAAGTTCGATTACTAAGAGCAAAAATTAAAAATAGCCCATTTAAAGGGTAGAATTAAAGATCAGTCCATTTGAAAAATAAATTGCGCAATCAAATGTTGTATCACACTATCATCTTTTTATCAATTTAATGCTTAAATATTTAAAATAATACAATGTTTTTTTTCAAAAAAAAAATCCCTCTAAGATAAATTGCGCAATCAAATGCACATGCACTTTCACACATGACTAGTAACACACATATAAGGTCCATCAAACTTTCCACAAATTAGACCAACCAAAAAGAAAAAAATTCATATAACTTTGACTATCTTTATTTTCAATGTATGTAAGATTTAGGACATGGACCTAACAACAACTAGAGCAATAGTAAAGGCTTTAATGAAATGCACTATTTCCCTTCTTGACAAGTCATTCAATGTAACACGTCCAAGATCACAATCCGGAGGTTTTACGGCTTATTGAAATTAATGTATATGATTAAAAATTACAATATGTTTTAAGTGATTGAGCATTTGAGAATACACATAAGTTTTTTAAAAATTGAACCTAAAATATTTAATCAAAACACTTTATCATGTATTCAAATAATGAATTGAAACAAGTTATAGTTTGAATGTCAATGTATTAAGCCATTAAAAAACCTCACGTATCTCATAATGGCTTATTTCTGAAATATTTAGGACGTTGGTCCTTGGTCAGAAGTAACCTATAAGACATATTTTCCGTCACAAAACCATCAGCAAAAAGAAGGGTTGTCCAAGTTTTATAAGCTTTTGGGTAAATATAAAAAAGCGCTTATAAGCACTTATTTTTAAGCTAAAAATATAAATAAATTACAAGTTAGGATTGATTTATAAGTCAAAAGCAATAAGCCCATCTAAATAAAGAAAAATGATCCATGAGGCCACTGGTTCGATATTCATTAAGTACATTGACAACATTAATATAAACGATACGTAGTTAGTTAGTTGTCTTAGACCTTCAAATTTAAGGGGCCTCATTTTTTAGAATCACAAGGCTATAAGTTTCTTTTTAAAAAAGAGATAAATATAAGAAATGTATCTGAACTATTAAGTTTTTGTGAATTTTACATCTCGACTATCACTTATTCCTCTTTATAAAAAATAAAAAAAATTGAAAAAACAAAATGAAGGACTTCCATTTAAGTTTATTTTAGGCCATCAATAGTATTGGACAGCTCTTGACTGTACACACACTTTTCCTTACCTTGGGATGTAAAAGAATTGTTTCGATAGATCCCGACTCAAGAAAAAATAATTTAAAGCAGTGCTATGGTTATAATATAGTTTCTTTGGTTCATATTGACACAAATAGATTAGGTAAACACTTGCTAGAACTCAAAATTTTACTTATCAAAATCTATTGTGAAAGATATAATTTTTTTTATTTCACCATGATATTTTGCTGATTCAAAAATAATATCAGAAAGAATGAATACACATTTATAAATGAGTGTATAGGCTATAGTCACAATAAAATAATCATGAGAGAAACTGCAACATCAAAGCTTTTCTCAAAATCTTTGATGGTCAAGGACAAATAGTTTACAGGAAAACCCTAAAAATTTATCAATTCACAATTTCTTGCATCATGCATTTTAGGTCCTTCAAAAAACCACAATACGGGGTAACATTAGCTTGCCCGCGCCTCTCCATATTGTGATTTTTTGAAGGGCTTGAAATCCACTCCACGACTTTCTTAAGTTATGGGGTTATTAATTATGATGTTTACGAAGGATCAAACCCTCAATTTTTTTTAAAAAAATTATTGGCCTTTACACCTAGTTATAAAGAGGAAATTCTATTCTTGATCTGCAACACCCTCTAATTTTCAAAAGAAAATGTTACAAACAATATCACAACTTATGAACCAAAAGAAGATCCTATGAACATTAAAAGGGAAATTTAATACCATGTAACTTCAAATCTTTATTTACCATAAAGTCATGCTCTTATATCCATGAAAAATGTGACATTAATTCTAATTTTCTCCATTACATGTCTATGACCATAAAATTAAAAGAAATTTAGGGACATTCAACATATTTTTGTTGAAGATAACAAAATTTAGTTAATTTTTATTTTCTTAAACCTAGTGCCAAGACAAAACCAGACATCTCACCGAAAATCAAATTACCAAACTGAATTAGGATTCATCATATCAAATTGAACTTTGAAAGTAATTCAGTATTTGATATCTACTTTTAACTTAAAGTATGATTGAATTACCAAAAAACAAATTTTGAAAATATCGAACTGAATACCGAACATCCACCCCTAACAACCATGTATAAAATGAAACTAATAAGAGAATATTTGACTGCCCTAATGAACTGTAGATGGGTCTGCCCCATATGCAAAAATGTGAAGGCACCATATGGCAAAGTCCCCAAAAGAACAATCAACTGTAACCAGATATAAAAAGATCAATCAAGAAAGAGACACAAAACAGTCTTTAGCAAAAAGAGCTAGCATATCAGAATCCAAAGAGACCAGTAAGATGTAAATAACACACACAAAAAAATATTAAAAAATTCCTTTGTAAAGTGAATAAATATTTAAATATCACATTGAAGTACATTAAGAAACAGAGGTTTTTCTCACCGCAAAACAATGAGACATTTATGTTATAAACATGATTTTCTCATCCATTTCTATATATTCTAGCTAAAATACTAAAAAACTTCCTATTTTATCTTTTCTCACCAATTCAATCAAAATATCTACGGAAATAGCCACCGAATACTTTTCAATGGATAATAGTGAATTTTTAGAATTCTTCAGGACCTTGCTAGCGCGGGATGTTTTGTGTATGTACCTTTTACATTGGAAGTAGAGACATACTTACTGCATCATCAGACAGTACGGCCAAGTTCAGAAAAATTAATTATTATCAACAAGAATAATAAGAGAAAATTAAAAAGGAAAAAAAAATATATTGTTAAAAAAGCACTTAACTTCTACAAAGAAATATATAGTTAAAAAAAAATTAAAAATCAGACATTCTTCAGCTATAATAATTTTGAAAAGTTATAGTTTATTCAATTATGAGGCGGATCTACAATGTTATGAGTATGTAAGTTCGAGGGATTCATCCGAACCTCCTTCGTCAGAAAATCACTAACCTATAAAATTTAATGTAAATCATTAGATAAGATATTAAATACTTACATCATCGATCTCACGATCTGGATTCATGAATATTGAATAATGTTACTAGTGAAAAAAAATTTAGTCATTATTTGCCGCTGCAGCATCATCAAGATTCCCACACATCGTTATAGGGCTTTAAAAAATTATAAAAGCCCTAATACAGCTATGTGAATCTTGATGATGCTCCACCCGCAAAAAAATGACTTGAGCTATATCATCGATACAACAACAATAATAACATATTCGATGTAATTCGAACACGCAAAGAAAAAAAAAGGTACTTGACCAAAACCCTAACCCTAGAAGAGATGGAGAAAAAAAAATATTAGAGTGGTGATGAGAAAAAAAGGAGATAAAGAGTGGATCTATAAATACTAAAATATGTGATGATAAAAAAGTGAATATTACGATATATTAGGGATTGGTTGGTGTGTGGTACACTGCAACAGTTACACATCACAATCTTAAGTACCAAAAATTACTCAGAAATTTATTACTATACTTTTACTCAGTCTGTTTAAATTACAGCTTAATATGGAAAATAAATATATTTACTATATTGTAATTGCGTCCTGCAAAAGAATTTTATCAAATTGATTGATGCTCATGTGTATGTATTAAAGGAGGAAGAGTACTACACGTCAACTTTTGTATAGGGTTTAAGGTTTGCATGTGTTGTTCGATTAATTGAGATTCGTATCGAAAAGTTTTGGTCTAAGGGTAAAACGTGTGACTCTGATCGATGAATGTTATCACTCTGTCATAATCTTTGCTGACCCTTTTTACTCTTCTTTAAACCATAGGATTACGTACAATTTTTTTATAGGAGTTTTATCAAAAGTCTATGGTTTTTAGTACGTAGGCAGGTCGAGTATAATATACGCCACCATCATTTTAGTTGTGGTGTGCGAGTCAATTTGTATGCATCTTGATTAATTTTATGAAATATTTAGTATCTCCATAAGCAATAGGTATCACGAGATAATGGCAAAAGAAAATACGAGATGATTTAATTATGTTAATGATATGAATTGTCAAGTATAATAGAGGATAATATTTTTTTAAAATCATATAATACACAGACAAATTTGAATATTTTCTCTAATTTTTAAAAATATTGTTGTTGAATCTTAATACTATTTGTATTGTTAAAATAAAAAGTTAAAAGGTCAGAAAGGACCTACATAAAATGTAAAATCATTTGATTGTTGAATAAAATATAACAACATGTGATGAAGATTCGACTATCTATGAGAACGATCGATTATGAAAGGATTATTTGGTGACATGACAACAAATATTATTGGGAAACATGTATCTCGAATATATTGTTATTGTATTAAAGCTGCTTATTAAAAATTGTTATTGTATTAAAATTGGTTATTATGAAATTATATTGAATATATTAATATTATATTAAAATTATTTATTAGAAATTGTACTTAATAGTTATAAAATTATAGTTAAATATTTATTATTAGCAAGAAAATGTGAAATCCTAGGTAAATCCAGCTGATAGAAAGGTCAACACAAGTCCAATCAAATACAGTATAATGTCTTTATCTAAAAATCAATTACTCTAACCTAACTTCAAATTCTTACCCTACTGCAGGTGTATTAGTGGACCATAGAAATACTCGATACGTTAAGAAATGAATCTTGAATCTAATATAATTATAAAAACTAACACATTAAAGAAAGGACTAAGAAAATCGTCAATTCACTCTTTAATTAATGTAATGGAACTTTGATTTACACTAATATTCTCCAACACGTCTTAGATTATTAATTGAAACTTGGACAACACATTGGGAGGAGGGTGAGAGGACAATATTATTCATAAAGTATTTAACAAATTTATGATCAAAGAAGATATCCTTTAACTATTCAAATAGTCTTTCGGGAGGAGAATCAAGTAGCAGATACCCTAGCCAAGGAAGGAGTTAAAATGAAGGAAGACAACTTTTACGGATATTTGAAAATTCAGCCATTGTTTGTTTCAAAGCTAGTGAAAACTCCCTTCGGCTTATCAGCTCAATGCCTACTATGAAAGATTGTAATAGTATTACTTCTAGTCTCCACCCCCAACTTCATTAATAGTATTAATGAAGCATATTAGCTATTAATATAATACCCTTGTTTATAAAAAAAAAAGGGGGGAATGATCCGAGAGGCCCTTATACTTGGCTCCGTTTGTAAGTTGGACCCTTGTACTTATGACTTTGTCAACTAAACCCTTAAACTCACCGAAACACAATACTTTAAACCCCTCTGACCATTGACCGAGCTTACGTGGCATTAAAATAGCCGAATTGGAAAAGTGTGTGAATACACGCGTTTTGAAGCAAGTAAATGTAATATTTTATTTTTAAAAAACTCAAAATTATATAATAATAATAATAATAAATTTAAAATAATAAAAATCTCAAATTCTTCATCTTCTTCAACTCCAACCCAACTCAAATAGTAATAAGTCAAACAAAATAAGTACTTCCCTTTGTTTTTATTTATTTATCTTTTCTTTTATTATTTTTTAATTTTTACTTTATACCTGATATTTTCAAGATCATAACATCGGCATATTTTTAATTTAATATAAAAAAAAATTAATTTCATTTTATTTTCTTAAAATTAAACTCATCAAATTAAAATCGAGAAAAGTTGAAGAGAGAGACATTGATGGGGGCGTGGAGAGGGAAACACGGGGTAGTGGGGAGGGCCATGTTCAGATACCCAAAGCCCAACTCTTCACATATCCTCTCGTTTCCATACGGATTCTTCAATTATTATAACTCCCCGCTGTCATATTTTATGTGATATCATTTTATTCGATATTAATTTAAGAAAAAAAAATTAAAAATATGTGGTGTAAAATAATTCTTAAATCATTAAGGATAAAATGAGAATTTTATATTTAAATTATTTTTAATTATAATAAAATAATATTTTTTTTTGAAATGAAATTAAAAAAATGATATCACATAAAATGAAAAGCAATGAGTAGACACCCACTTTAGGACATTATTAATTTAGATTTGTGTAGAAAATGTTCATTAAAGATAGTAAAGTGCTTTATTTTAAAAATAGATTATACTCATATCTCAAATTCGAAACAGTACCGCAACTTTAGACGATACTCTTCAATTATTACTCCGCTTTCCACGCCAACACTGGACTAACTGAATAATGTCTTATGTTCTCTAAATATCCACGCTACTTCGTTTCATGTAGGGATACCATTAACACTTTTGGATCGTTCAGTAGTTGATTTGGAGGTGCGTTATATTGGTATTAAAAATTTATAAGTAATATTACGTTTGACAATTGGTTAAGAAAATATATTTTTATATAAAATTAATATGGTGTTTGATTTGTAACTTAAAAGTCTGTGTAATAAGTTACGAGAGAACTTATATATTATTTTTTGCATGATAAAACGTAGATTAACTAATACATGAGTAACTAGATCTTGTATAACTAATACCAGCATAAGATTGATTATACATACAGATTCTTGTGATTAATCCCTGTATTATTAATATTGCATAATTTTAACCACGCATGTCAAGGAAACCTTTACTCTTTTAATAGGTTTTATGTAAATTAATTAATTTAAACAATTATTTGAGCCTCATAACGTATATCAAAAAACATCATAGGTTTGTTATTATCTTTAGTACGTAATAGTATTTTACTATTACTTTCCTTTGAAAAATATAAATCATATTCTAATTTTATTTTTTCTTTAATGACAATCTAATTAATCTCCCTCAATACAATGAGTTTAATACTTTAATTTAATGAGGTGCAAGGACAAAACAAATAAGCTTCGGAGAAACTAATGTATCTTTCTTACCATTGTATCCTATGATTATTCTCTTTTATTTATTTTTAATGTTTGGCTTTTCATCCTTCACCAACCCTAAGTCCTAACATTAGCACCATCGAAAGTCGTAGTGCAGTGGATGAGGCTGTCTTTTAATCAAATATCTCGATTTCGAGCCTTTGATATAGAAAAATTCTTGATAGAAAATGCTACCCCCGAATGGATTTTACACACACATATGAATCTGAATTACTCAAGCTACAATGAGAATACCGAATACCAGATAGAAAACCAACAACGACAAGAAAATAAATAAATTAAGGCTAGCTATAATAACATAAGGATTCTTATGAGAAACCTATTTTTGATTTCACCACTTTCCTTTCATGTCTTGAAAGGACAATTATATATATTGGTATGTCAAATCAATTTTTTTTTTCCCCACATTTCATAGCTTGTAGCCTTTTATATGTCCTCAACTTGTATGTCCTCAAGGTTGAAATTAACTTGGATTCTCCTCGTCCACACCTAGTCATGACCAATTATGATCGATACGTATGCATGACTTTTTTCATTTTTTCCCTATAATTTTAGGTCATGTCAAATCACTTTTTATATATACTAGTTTATCGATACGTGAGTGACATGTGAATATCTAAAACTAATTAACAATTGCGTTAAAATGTTCCTTCATGAATCACGTGTATATTAAAGAAAAATAGTGGTACCTTAAATTTCGAAGCTAAAAATCTAAATCTATTTTTTTACTTTCACGATTCTTTTGACATAATACACATTTAATATTCAATAATCTTGTAAACTTGAATCCTATTGAACGCATCATTTTCGATTACTAGAATTTTAATAAATAATTATTAAATTCTGAAAATTAATTCCAAAAGTGAAATATGCTTAAAGGTGATTTTATCCTCGAAAATAAAAAACTTTTTGAGGTAGGGTAAAGTCTGTCCAGACTACGCTTCATGGAATTATACATTATACCCTTTTAACGGGTCTTTACGATACAAATTTGAATTAGTCGGAAACTAAACATAGGTAAAAGAATCAAATCTTTGAAATTTTAATTAAAAAGATAGCCCAGAAATCTCGCTGAGAAAATTGACAGCAACAGAAAATCAAATTCATAGGCAGTGCCCTATATATATACTTGTCTATTTAGCTTTCTTAATTTAGAAACAAAATTATACTGTCCTTTTTTTTTCTTGATTTTATTTTTATGGAAATTTTTACTATTTGTCCTTGAAATAAAGATAAAATTAAATTTTAGTCCTTGTGATCTAGTTACTGTTTATCAAATTTTAGTCCTTATCAAATTTGTTCATTATTATCTTATAAAGAGAGTTTGGAGAGGATAGAGTGTACGTAGGTTTTACCCTTACCTCAGGGATAGAGAGATTGATTTTGATAGACCCTCGGCTCAAGGAAAAAATAGTTCAGAAAAAAAAAAGTAATAGAAGAACAAGAAATAATAGATAGTAACAAAGACATCATATAGTAACTGGACAGCAACTACGTACAACAAAATAATATGACAGTCGAAGTACAAGACAACAAATAATAACGGGAATCGAAGAACTAGAAATTACAAGAGCAATACTACAACTACTAATATGGACGGATAACAAAACAATGCATTGCAACCTACTAACTTTCTACTCTAATCCGATCCATATCCTCTACAACCTCCTGTAAGGCCATGTTCTCGATAAACTACAACTACGTCATATCTTGTCTAATTAATCACCCTTCTCCAATATTTCTTTGATCTGCTTTCTTTAAACCATCCATAGCCAACCTCTCATACCTTTGCACTAGAACATTCGGACATCTCCTCTTCACATGTAATTTCTCTGATTTGATATTGATTCATGATTTTCAGAACAATGAATCAAACCTCGAATTATTCGATAAACGATTAATATAAAACTTAATTCTTATATTCTGTTTTAGCTAAAATAATAATTAGAGTCTTAACATAATGATGAAACAACGTAATACCCCAGTGACGTGAAAAGGGCTAATTCATGCATCTGAATGGAAATATTATGAAGAATATTTTTAGGTGGTGCATCAACTCATACCAAAGTAGAATGATACAAATTAGAGGCGTTAAATAGATGGATTGAGTTAAATTTGGACGGATCAAAATTTGTTGAGTTAGTAAAAAAAAATACTAAACACAGAAAGAAACATTTATTTTATCTAAGTACGTGAATTTACAATATTAGAAGTGGAAAAATAAAAAGTAAGACTTTATTTTTTTAGTACATCAATAACATAGGAAGCATAATGCAAAGAAAAAAGAAATTTTTATAGGTCTGTTACTTTCTCTGTCTTGTGTGATAATGTGAAAGACAAAAGTCACTTATTGATTAGAAAAAAATCTTTTTCTTTTCCTTATATTAAATTGTCTTTTATTGAACTAACGGAAATTACTAGCCTCTCTTGCTACCACGATAACACCTAGTATGGTCAGCACCAATCGTGTACGGCCAACGAAACTTACACTCATTCATATTGGTTCATCCTGCTATACCTGAGCATCATACACATAAGAAATGGGCTCGAAGGCAAAACTGATCGATTTGATAGTATCAAAAACAAAATATATTAGTCATATCTCTCGAGGGTGAAAACATTAGATTCAAATCAAACTAAAAACATATCGAAGCTTAAGTAACATGAGTAGAAATAAGGATCAATTTGATGATAAAAATAGCCACATTTGACAAACATTCTTGACAGCTAAAATTTCCAGAAATGATTTTTCGGTACAATGATGGGAGGAAGCAGACACATTTGACAAGCGATTTTTCAGGCTCATATGGCTGTGTACCTCAGACGAGGGATATCCCGCCTCTGTATCCTGATAAGATTTAAGACTAAGCTAATATTTACCAATGTGACATATATTTCTGCTAGTTTGCACAATTACAGAGTGCCATAAGAGACGCTTGACGATACAGGCTTCTGTGGTGCATATATATAAATGTGCGTATCGATGCTGAAACTACACCATATCATAAGCATCTTCTCCTCCTTGTTCATTCTCATCCCACCTGGACCCGGCCCTAAATTTGCAGACAGGGCAAGTTCCCCGCTGCCGTAGCCATGGGTCAATGCAGTTTGCATGGAACTGCAAAACAAAAGATAAAAATTGGAAGTATGTTTCCATGTCTTAATACACTTGAATAATGAAGTGAGCTCACCAAATAGTTGAGAGGATTGTTGATACTAACTAATTAAATTGAAACAAAAAATCTTATTAATCTACGGAAATGTGCTCAAAAAGGGATTTGTGAATTGCATGGTAAAAGACTACAATGAGAATAAACGTAACTATCAAAATACTTAACCTGATGTAAGCAAGGTAAGCTACGAATGAGTTCCCCATCATTGACTTGCTCCAAGCAGACACTGCAAGTTAGTTCGTCATCTGAGTTCTTTGTACCTCCTACAGCATTTGCAGGTTCTTGCTTCTTCTGCTTGAAATAGAATAATAAATTGGTTACTCTTCTCATGACAAAAAAATGAAGTTTTTGACAACTACATTTGCCAAATAATAAAAGAGTCTAGCACAGAAAATACAGATTGCTGACAACTTGGTTTTTATTTCATCAACACTGAAGGAGGTCAATGCGGCAAGGTAATTCTTGTCTGTTGTTGTATTTATGAAGCTTATACATCTCCTCCTTCAAATTTACTCCTCTTTTTTCTTCCTTCTCTGATGGTTATCTTTTCACTCTCTAGATGAAGAGAGAGCTTCATTGATATAATACGCTTAATAGTCATAGAATGAATTCGTGACTGGTAAAGTTGCTGCCAAGTGACTAGAAGGTCACGGGTTTAAGCTGTGGAAACAACCTTTAGCAGAAATGAAGGGTAAGGCTGCGTACAATAGACCTTTGTGATCCATCCCTTTCCCGAACTCCTGCATAGCAAAAGCTTACTGCACCGGGCTGGCCTTTTTAGTCATAGAACAAATTGTCCTCCTATCTTTTGAGATTCTTGGTTTATGGTTGAGTTGAGGAGAAAAACCTCATAAATCAAGTAAATCAAAGCTATTTTTCAAAGAGTCCAGACTCTCCTACCAAAGGTTGAGAACTTCCTCATAAAAGGCTCTTATTATACTTTCTTGGTGAATATGAGCTCTAACATCTCTGGAGGAAGGCATTTCATAGAAAGACTAGTTTCAATATGAGGAGCAGAAAGACATTGCAAATAAAAAGAAATATGAAAAATCAGAGTTAGCTAGTTTAAGGACACAGCTTAGGGTCTGTGCAAGGCTAGGAGCATGAGCGCAGCATCTACTCTAAACCATGAAATAAGCTCAATAGTTCACCTGAATGCAGGTAAAACACCTCTTTAATACTAGAGTTTAATTTTGCGCGTACGCTTAGGTGTCACTGGATAACGATCATTTTGTCATCTAAACATACATGGTAAAGACATTTGGAACTTATTTAAAAAATCATTCTCCCTTTGTTCCATTTTATGTGGCACTCATTCTTCCTTTTTTTGTCTGTAAGTCAGTCTGTTGCAAAATGAATGGGAAATTTCCATATTTGGAAACAATTTAGCTTTTATACATCCCATTTTACCCTTGATGGACAAGCTTTTATAACCACAACAATATCTATAGTATGTTTAAAACCAAAAGTTCCAAAAATCTTCCTTTTTCCTAAAACTCCGTGCCCAATCAAACATCGCCACTTAAAATGAAATGGAAGTTGTAGTAAAAATAGGACGCATCATCACATTGTGTCTTATAGATAAGTCATGCAAACATTGTTCCTGCAAATCAATTGTTCAAACAAAAAGGACACTAGAATGCTAAAAGTCAAAAACAATTCCAAAAGATAATCAATTGAGTAGGCATCTCTTTTACAAGCTGCAAGAGAGGGCTAGAAAATGAGGTACCTCAGTGGACCCTGAAGAAGATGTCGGGAGTGTTGATGAACCAGCACTGCCAAGAAGAGCAGTTATCAGGATCAAGAGAAGCCATGATATTACTAAAGGAGAGACATGGCACCGTACTAGCAGATATACATATATACACTGATCAATTCAAGCAAGATTATTGCAAAACATATTATGAGGAAGGGAATCTCTGGCACAAAAAAAAGAAAGAGAACTGACATACAGATAATCCTGTCCTCATTTCATCAGTGAAATTGAGATATAAAAATTCCTATACTTTCACTACAGAGAGAATAATAAAAAATATAGGAACACCAGCACTCAATAACAGAGCTCTCTGCACAGAAATTTTGCGTTAGGATTACATATAATACAAAATTATGTAGTTAATAAAATTCCAGCATGCATATGACCAAATCAAGGTACATCAGCAACCTGAAAGATCGTCACAAATTGACACTATAGTTTGGTAATCCCTTGAAAACTGATAATAACCTCCTCATTTCCATAAATCACAAATCACAGATGGATATTAACAAAGAAGAGAGGAAGAAAACGTGGACTGATCTAGGTGTCAAATTGGTATATCAAAAGTTGAGAACTCAAAGGATGCGGAAGCAAAAAGTAGTAACAACATGACAGACCTTTGGGGTCCAGAAACCTTATACTTGTGAACAGGAAGTGCATTTATCTCTTCCTCAGTCATTGATGGGGTTGTAGGAGCATCATCAGAATCCAGTGCCCTCAACGTTTCATAATCTGCTAGTATAAAAAAATATCAATAAACTTCCCACACCTTTCAAGATCATTTCAAGATAAATTTTGGTTTCTGGATTTTCAGAAAGCCAGAAAATGCTCAAGATCACAGATGCATGCATTATCACCTAAGTCATCAAACTCCCTGTCAAGAAGTGCAAGCTGTAGTCTGAGGCCTCGCAACCGTCCTCTGGTTGCAAGTGCTATTGATGGGGGCATATGCAGCCGCAACTCTGTAGGACCAAGAAGGCCACTTGCAGCAACAGCGTGAGCTTGTGCCTGGGCTTGAAGCTGCTGACACGTTGCATACATCCTTAGGGCTGTTGCCATGAAGAAGACACCAAGCACCAACCACAGCTGCAAGGTAGATTTAAGCCAAAACACACAAAGTTCCACATAAATAAAATAAGGGCCAGATTTAATTCAATCACACATGCTCTGATATCACTCTTTAAGAGACCACTAACCAGAAAGTTCGGTGACATTTGATGAGAATTCAGAATCATGAACAGCAAGAGCACTGTCACAACAAAGTGGTTACATTGAAAGATCTAGGTAAATCAAACACATGACAAAAAAATAATAGAACAAATTGATATAAGCTAGAGGTACCTGTGACAAGAAAAGCTAGTGAGTTAGTATTAACTGGACGGCCAGCATGGACTCGCTGAATATGGAAAAGGAAAAAAGGAAGGGTACATAAGATGAGTAGAACAGATAACAAATGTAACAATCACTAGAAGCATTTAGGGCAACCAAGACCAAGATTAAAAGGAGATGAAGGAGACTACCACTGCACGGCGCTCAGGGATCAATCCTGGAAAACCAGGTCCTACATCTGCTCTAGCGCCTCGGAAAACAAAACTCATGTTTGGAGTTGTACAAGATTGAAGGTCCAGCAACCAAATCCCACTGAAGAGCTTGAATTAACTGAAAATCCAGAGAATAGCAAAGTGAGAAACTTGTCCAGTACAAATATTAACCCACTACACTTTGTTTCAGAAGACAACACTAAAGCAAACTGTCATAAATGAAGATTAATGAGAACAGCCAAATGCCCTGCCTCCCCACCCCACCTAATCTATTAGCCCATTACCAACTACACACCTTTACATCACGGGAGTCCTATTAACCCGCTGAACTACTTTAAAGTAGAATAATTATCTCTCTAAAAAGTCATAACCTTTACACTGTGTATTCATTTTAAAATTTTTTTTTTCTTTTTCTCTTTGTTTTCTTCTTTATTTGATTTCGTCCTCGCTTGCTGGAGCGACCATTGATGTAGAGTATATTCATTTGATTTATCTTTCTTTCTTTTCCATTTGATCTCTTGAAATTCATGAAGTACCGCCAGTTACTTTTATCACACAACAATAGCGGAAAATGGCAAAAAGTTGCACATTGCAATATTTTCATGGCTGACTTTGGCTATATTATTCCATATATAGATCTCTCGAAGTTTGTAGCTCAAATGGGTCACAAAGTTTCCTTTTATTTCTACTCCTAGAAACATTGAAGATCTCCCAAATCTTGCCCCCTTCTTAAATTTCGTCAAACTTCTGATTCCCCACATCGAAAAGCCAGCGGACAATGCAGAAGCCACTCTTCAATTTTGCTTCTTACTGGGTTCCTTCAATTGCTTCAAATTCAACACTCCGACAGCCCATTTCAACATATTCATTACTGTGTTTCTGAGTTTCATCGGACTTGTGCGGGAATTGATCAACGATAACGAAATTTAGAGAACCACCTTTGAAGGACTTTGAGAAAAGCTTGAAGAAACCATGAAATGAGTATGATGATTTTGTGATATCAAAAAAGGAAAAGAATAATTTTTAAAAATTGAAAAAAATGAATTAATCACATAATCTCCAACTAGAAGCTGACACATGGAGTATTTAATTCAACTTTTGCCATTTTAGACTTCTCCATCAACCCATACGGACTTCCAAGAGGTGTATTCACCTTCTTGGACAGATCAGCGTTTAAGGGTTACGAAATTCCGAAAATAAAAGGTTCAGGGCGGTAATTGGACTCCTGTGAAGTTCAAGTGTGTAATTAAAATTGGCTAATAGATTGAGGGCACATTTGACTATTTTCTCAAGATTAAAAGCTCAATTCACAAGAAGAAACAGAGTATGGACTTGGGACAAAAAATACCGAGAAGAGAGAGAACATCTTCATTTATGTAACTAAGGGTGAAATGGGGATGCTAAGAGTAAATTGTTCTCAAAAAAAGAAAGGTGTCATATTTTTTTTGGTACAGACTAAAAAGAAAAGTATCAAATAAAATAGAACATGGGACATGTATATGTGTAGAAAATTACTCTCCTTACATACCATTTATATACTATACATACTCGTCTTAACGATCACATCAGTCAAACACCTTCACACAGGATGAAAAGGAGAGAATATGTTCATTCATGTAAGAGGAGTAGCGTGTGTACATTAACTCGGATTTATTGCATGTATACACATATTCCCCAATTGACAACACCCCTAACTGACTAGCTGAATAACATTGTCTTCTATACTCCCTCACAGCCATCATCTAACAACAGAGCCATGCTAATGTATTTTCCAACACAAGCGAAGCACGACCATATTTAATACCTCCAGGTCTACAATGGAGTAAATGAAAGCTGACGATAGCAGCAGGAAGGACATTCACATTGACTTAAGGCAAATGCTATAAAGAAAGAAGGACCGAGTAAAACAGGTAGTATTAGCATTACACTCATAGTATACATGAGTTCATACAATTCATACACTAAAAAATGTTTTTTTTTAGTAACTGTGGTGTCCAACTTGCACTCACCTCAACTAATTCCACTAGATACATATCCCCTCCCACTAGCAACAGATACCAGGTAAATCTACCCACAAGGCTAGGACAGATAGAAAGTAATCACCTAGCGTTTCGTCTCTACTGGGATTTGACCGTGAGATCTTATGGTTCTTAACCCACTTCATCAACCACTAGGCCACACCCTTGGGGTTACACTAAAAATTTTGCATACTAAGAGACTCATAATTGGCAGCTAGAGATAAAGTCTACTTTTTTGTCAATACAATATAGGAAGCCATTATATCATAATGTATAAAAAATCAGAAAATTCCATCCAAAAACAAGCTAGAATCCCTTTACTTCTCACAACTACAAAAAAGTAAGCTTTTTTAAGAGTCTCCCAGCATCAATTTTTTACAACATTTATAAATGTTAATTACAGCCAGTACAACTAAAAATCAAAATTCCAAACAAAAGTACATCCATTTTTAATCACAACATAATAATTTCGCCTAAAACCCCCCAAATTCATCCATAAGTAGCTGAAATTCGCTCAGATTAGAACAATCATCAAATAAACCAAACTTTAGCAACTCAAAAAAGGATTAACATACCGACAGAACCAATGCACATCCAAAAAAGTAAATTCCACAAGATTACAAAACTGTCGGTGCATCTGAATCAATCACAATAAAAATACACAAAATGAACATTTTTAGATAGAGAAGATGAAGATCAATTACTTACAGGCTTAATTAATGGCGATTGATCGAAACAGAAAACAAAATTTATCAATTTGAGGGATTATGATGAGCGAACGAGTCTAATCTAGAAAGATCCAGAAATTGGACTCGAACGCCAAGGCTTTGTCTCTTCAAATTAGAAAAAAAATGGTTTTTGAATATCGGGTTTTGCGACATGAAACGACGTCGTTTGCATGCAAAGGGGTCCGACTCCAAACTACCGAAATCTATTTATATCTATTTCTTTCGTTTCAATTTATATAATGCAGTTTGAATGAATATGAGGAATTTTGTAATATTTTGCTTTTAAAATGTATATTTTTACGGGTTATTTTGTTAAATAAGTGGGATTTAATGTGGATATATAAAATAATGATAACATTATTGAATAATTGTTAAATAAGGAAATGTCTCTTTTTTAGGATGGATTGAAAAAAGAATTGATACGAGGTAATATGTTATTATTTTAAATATAATATTTTGCATTGATTATTATTTGAGTTTTATTATATCCTGTCGTTAAATTAATTATTATGAAACGATGAAAATTAATATCTCATATTATATAATTATAAATTTGTTGTATTCGTGTTATTATCTTTTTTTTTTTGCACGACTATCAAGATAGATGGATATGTAGATAGTTTGAAAAAAAATTGATTTTTTTAACCTTATAAACACTTTTAATTTAATTAAAACTTTCTTATTAATTTGTTTCTAATATATTTTTAATTCTCAAAATATCTTTCTTAGAAAAGAATCTGTCACTTTCTTTTCATTTCATATTAATTTGTTGTTCATTCTATTCCTTACAAAGATACTTCTATAATTATAATTTTGTACAAATAAATTAAGAGTATTTTAATTATTTTATAAATAGAACAACTTATTGTCAATATCTTATCGCGAAATACTCAATTATTTATTATCAACTAGATAACTTATCCGTGCTTCGCGCAGTAATCAATGACCTCATAAAGATTATGATTGATCATTTTCTAATATTCGAGTATTAGAAATTTGATATTATCACATACATTAAGAAATTGAAATGTCGTAAAAAATAGGAAACAAAAATTGTTGATGAAAATATCAACATCAATTGATCAAAAAGAAAAAAGAAAACAAGACATCTCTTGATGAAAATACTAAAAATAAATAAAATTACACACCCTAGCCCTAGCCATAAGGCAATTAATCCAATAGATTATTCAAACATTTCCCAAAAAAAAAAAAATTAAAAGAATACATAAAAACAAAGAATGCAAAGCCCTCCTTCAATTTGTACAAAAAAAAAACAGAACTAAACTTAAATAAAGTAACTCATAAATATAGTATAATTCATAGCCACTGGGATTTTACGTTGGAGTACGGTCGAGAGGACGACGGGGTCTATAAGGGTACGGTGAGTGCAGACGAACAGTACGCCTGGATTGGTGATGGTGATAGCTGATGATGATGGCGGTGGTGGAGGATTTCCTTTGACTATGACTTTGCCACCAAATTAAGGTGTTAAATAGGGAATTGTCCATATTGGAAATATTAAGCCAATGAGAATTCTAATTGTAGCTATAATAATGCCTAGTGGAATCCATAAAAGGATTATTAGGTCTAAAAATGGTGTTGGACGAATAACAAGTCGACCATCATGGAAAATTATTGGTGATGGATTGATAATAAGTTGTTGTTGGTCTTGATTTTTGCTTCTCAAGAATGGTGGTTGTAATTGTTCCTGTTTCATACAATATTTTAAACATTGAGTTAATAACTTCTATAACCTTAAAAAAAAATTAAAAATTACATGCACTATGAGATCATTTGAAATACACAATACTAATAGATAAATGTCCATAAAAAAGTAAGAATAGTGACTTAGAAAATATGACAGATTACATGCTATATATTAGGTTAAAATTTATCGATAAGCTTAAGTTAAGACTTAGAAAATATGATAGATTACATGTTATAATATCAGGTTTAAATTTATCGATAAGCTTAAGTTTAACTTATAAATATCGTTAAAATAAAGAATTTTTACATAACTAGTTCAGCCAAAAGATATTTATAAATACATTTATAATCTTGAAAACTAAGCAGATTTAGTGCAAGTTTGCAACTAAGAAGTAAAAGTAATATGATATATATAGTATAAAAATTATCTCCATTGTTAGTGCTTATAAGTTCAATTCATAGATTTTATCGTATTATACATATGAGATACTGGAGTCCGTACAAACACATATTCAATAAATGTTATTTCCTTTATTTCAATTTATGTGACATAAATAAAATTTGGAGAGTCAATTGAATTTTTAAGTTGTTAATTATGGTTATTATTAGTACTTTATATAATAGATTAAAAAGAAAAGTTAGGGAACTAAATTGAAACGTTAAATTTTTAGAAATACCCTCGACTAAAAACAGACATGTCAACGAACAGCTGACTAGCCGCTTATTAATAATAGTTAAATCCTTTACTATACATTTACAAGTTTAACTTCAATACGTACACAAAGTCTTTTGATTCAATAGAAACAACAATCAAATAAAAAGATAATCGAAACAAAGGAAATAACAGATGATACTTACCTTGCACAAAGAAAGGAAGGAAGAACCACATTTTGGTCTACCAAGACCAAATAACTCAACAATCCCATCTTTAATCTTGTCAAAATCATCCTTAATAAATCCAATAGCAAATTCATTTTTATTAACAACAAGTTCACTACCAATAACTTCATCACGTCTTAAATGAACTTTCACAAATCTCTCAACCATAATTCTTGGAATTTTAGTCACCACAACTTTTTTATCATACAAACTAAATATCCTCCATGCCTTCATATTAATATCATCAAAATAAAACTTAGGTAAAACAGCTCTAGACACTGATTCGATTTCAGATATTTTTTCCCCTATCGTGGCTACGAAAATGGTAAGTTTTAATCCGAAATCCTCTCTCCATAGAAACTCAAGGAATCGAATTATTGGCCATAACATTAGTAACAAAGTAAATCAAACTAGACCTGAAGCCTCGAAAGCTAATAGCATGAAGTAACAAAAGGGATTAGGGTCTTTTAAAAGAACCCCTTCTAGCTCAGAAACAAGAATCCATTGATGAACTAATTTTTGGGAAAAAAATTGATGTGTGATTTTGTGTTTTTTTATTCTAAGTGATTTTTGTAAAGTGTAACGGTTTTTTTAGTGTGTTGTAATAAGAGAAATGAGGTTGTTTATCTGATGCAAGGAAGACTTATTTATAATTTTATACTAAGCTTTATGCCTAATTATTATAGTAATATATTTTCATGGAATGTTTAGACTATACGACACATTTAAATGAAAAGATTGGTTACTTAACTCTACCAAATTTATTAATCTTTTCTCATATTTTTTTTAATGATGGGTCCAGGTGTCTCTAGTGATTAGGGGCAGGCAGATAGAATTTAATAATTTATTATTATTATATATATATATGTAAAAGTTAAATTTAAAATTCAATTACTAATACTTAAAATAGTGATTTTTTTAGTAGTGACCTTATATTAAAGAATTACGTTTTTTTTAATAGTATTCAAATCTCAAGAAACATCTAATAAATTGGGATAAATTAGTGAATTATACCTTACATTTATTGTTTATTATTTATTTTATTATTTCAATTTGTTTCATGAGCTAAGAGGAAAAATAAATAAAGAAAATAAGAATTTGTAAAAAATGGTTGACCAGCTGCTTGATGCATAGTAGACTAGTAGTTAAATAAATAGTTGTACCTAATTAAACTTTTACATGAAGATAAACACTGTACTTGGAATATCAAAATCACACTTAAATATGACTTAAAATGAAATGAATCCATTAAATTGAGTTTTAATACCACTAGTTAAAATTAGTGTTTTCTTGTAAAATTATCAGCTGCTAGTTGCCTGGCTATG
The DNA here is from genome assembly GCA_018342035.1 of Solanum appendiculatum. Classification (NCBI taxonomy): domain Eukaryota; kingdom Viridiplantae; phylum Streptophyta; class Magnoliopsida; order Solanales; family Solanaceae; genus Solanum; species Solanum appendiculatum. Next base: position 2,677,627 of record JAGDQO010000434.1, on the reverse strand, counting down.
TCCATTTAGGAAAACTTTGAATTTGGAAAATCTAACCTTAGTTTATAAGTGAAGCACCTTGTACGTTTTATATTACTTGACCTATGAAGGTTGATCTAACACACATTATAAGAAAATTTTGATTAGAAGTGTGACTAGAAGTGTATTTAACTAAAGTAACATTATTAATAATGTTTTGAAAACTCTAAATTTGATTACTATTATTTTATGCTAAGATTAGTATGGAAAAAAAGCTATATATTGGTGGCTCAACTGTTTCCTTTTTTATTTTGCTTTAATCACTATTAAAAATCACTATTTTCTCAGTAAAAAATGTTTACCGGATATTTCTAACATATATTTTAATTGATCAATACAAAGAGTAATAATGAATTTTATTTTTTTTGCATACATCAAATCGAAACTTGAACATACCTGTTACGTCGAAGGTCCATTTTCTTAACATGATAGTAGAAATGCTCATAGTATTAACAATTCTTAAGTCCAGTGGTTTGATTGAAATAGTTTTGTTCATAAATAGACAAATCAATACAAAGACTTGCAAGAAAAATGGCAAAAAAAAAAGTTGCATACATTCAATTAACACTTGAACATACGTGGTACGTCCAAGGTCCATTTTCTTAACGCGACAATAGAAATGTTCATACTATCAACAACTCTTAAGTATGAATAGACATTTCAACACAAAGACTTGTAAGAAAAATGCAAAAAAAGCTGCATACATTGAATTAACACATGAAGATACATGTTACGTCCAAGGTCCATTTTCTTAACACGACAGTAGAAATGCTCGTACGATTAAGTAGGAGGGCAAAAGGTAATGAGATAGCGCGGCGCCTTACAACTCTTAAGTCCAGTAGATTCATCAAAAGCATAGCTATAAGCCCTAGGACAAATAGTCTTAAATAAGCGCGAAAATGCAGTTGGTTTGCAAGTGTTTTTACTAGCAAATTCCCCTGTGCAGCAGTATTTTGGTGAATTAGTAGCTAGACAAGCACTTTTACATCCTACAATTTTGCCTTGACACTTGAGAGCTAAGTATCGTGGACAAAATTGATTCAAATCAACTTCACAAGCAGCAACACCACAGCCAATGCTACCACGAATTGGGATCATTGAAACAGGAATGTTGAATCCATCTACTAAACTTACATCATAGTAATGTTTTTGATTGTTTGAGGTTCCTAATGTCATTTCCACGAGCGTTGCAGGGGGGATTCCTCCGGCCCCTGAACAATTCAGGAGGCCGGAGCAATCCCCTGTTTGACATGATCCTTTACCATTTTCGTCGAAACAACAACCTTGTCTGCCCCATATTCTTCCTGACCATAAGTTAGGAAGTTGAATTACTACTTGTTGGCTAATATTGAGATGAAATCCACCATTGTTTGGTGTCTCATGCCCTGCTGTACCAAGAATTCCTGGCCATATACTTTCTTTGCAATTGTTCACTATAATCAATTGAGTTCCATCTGCATATATCATAAGTCATAACAACATTAGACAATTTGTACATTTTCATAAATTCCAATCTATGGAAAATTTAATAAACATGACAAAAAACAAAAAGGGACAACTCGATGCACAAAGCATTCTGCATTTACACTAGGTCGAAGGAAGGACCAGTGATCTAGGCAGTCTACCCTGACACAAGTATCATTAGCTGATTCCACAACCCTAGACCCTGCATAAATACAGAAGTGGCTGATTCCACAGCTCAAACTACATGGAGACTATTGTACTATTGCTCCAAGGCTCGCCTTCACAAGTTAACAAATATGAAAAATAAATTGATAGGGAAGAGAATTATTACTTGAGATAGATAGATAGCAGGACAGACAGAGGAAGAGCAAGAGATGTAAATTAGTTCTCATATTCTTCTAAATTTTTATTGTTCTTGATTTTGACAAAGTGCAAAAAATTTAAAGCAAAGTTGTTATTTTGGAAGAAAAATAATAACTGCAAATGTAACGTAGAAGAAGTGGTAGCAGTTAAAAGGGAGGTACTCGATGAGCAGTTTCTCCAAGTTCCACTTTTTCCGGGGCATAAGTATTTTTATTATTACTCCGGAGTTTAGGTTTTATACACCGAGTAAAATTTTATTAAGGATAATAGAACTTTTGGTCGATCTTCTGTTATTGATAAATTTTTAGTTTTTTATTTTCCTAGTATATGATTATGCACATTTAATCATTAATTAGTTCTAAAATAACAAATAATTTAAAATAATTATTTTTTAGAATCATGACACATAATTTGAAATGAACGAATATATATTTTTTCTTAAAATTTAGCTATTATTAAATTCATCTTTCTTCGTTATCTTTACATGATAATGTATGATGATTGTGTATACTTTACTTTTGCTAATTATTGGTTAATGGGTGATTTGGAAATGGTTTAGTAGCTCATTTCCACTTTGGTATGTGAAAAGTTAGAAAAATGATTCCTTAAAATCTCATCCACTAAAAAAATTGATTAGTTTTCTAATGACACCTCTTACTTTTTTTAATTTTTTAACATTTATTGGTGGGGTTCTCCTTAATAAAGGAGCTTTTTGGTGTGTAAAGTGCAATTATGCTTTGTGAATAATAAAGTAATTTTGCACTTATTCCTACAATTATAGATCTCGAGGAGAAAAAGAGCAATTCTTGAAACTCCAAATGATTACAATTTACAATCTCATGGCAACTTAACCAACTTGTACACTTTTCTTTTTAGGCATAATACACAAATATATCGTTTAATTCAATTTTATTTCACATTTATGTCCTTTAATTTTGGGCGTGCACAAGTAAATACTTAAACTTATATAAAGTTAAACAAGTAGACACATGAGTCCAACGTGTCATAATACACGTAGGACGCCACATAGAACTCAAATTGTCATGTAGGGTGCCACGTAGGATGTGTGTGTCTATTTGTTCAACTTTATACAAGTTTAAGTGTCAACTTGTGCACACCCAAAATTGGAGGTCATAAATGTGAGCTGAGGCCAAGTTAAATGGCATATTTATGTAGTATGTCTTTTTTTTATTTGTGTTATAGCGGTGGAATTTAGAATATTACATGTGAATTTGGTTATTTTTGCTTAGATTTTATATATATATCGAGAATTTATTTAAATATATAAGTAAGTTTTAGTTGAGAGAGCCTGGTATCAAAAGGGGTTGTTGATTTCACGATAAATTAAGTTGAAACTAGCTTAAACTCGGCTATCTCCTCTACAAAGGTTCAATTTTGCTTCTTATTATTTTTTAAAACAACGAATTTTATTGATAGAAAGTGAAATTCATGTTCAAATCTCGAATCCGTCACTAATTTAATACACGGCCTACGAAATAATAAACCTCACATATATTCACTTTTTTTTTGCACAACTATTTAGTAAATAATCCTATGTTTTATTATGAGTCCAGACTAGCCTCCTAGACCAAACCCTTCATTCACTTGAGTAGGCCTAAATCGAAGATTTCATTGAATGAAAACTCACGCTATTTTTCTAGCAACTTATAGAATTTTTAGACCATTCTTTTGAATATACTGAAAATTCTTCCGAGAAAAAATTAGACTATTATCTATAAATTTTATAAATGTTAAACGACAATCTAATAGTTTATTAGTTTCAGAGACAATACTAGCATAACTTTTAAAAGAGCAAAATCTAAATGGTAGTAGCTTAAAAAATGGAGTATTTGTTTAAATCAGCCCTTTTCACTTGAAGCTAAAAATAAGAAGGCCTGCAAAAAGGATAAAGTTTCATGGGCCGGGACTGCAATCTAGCCGGGTCAACCCATTCAAGTTTAGATAGATTAATGTTCGTTTACTTATTAGTTCAACCTATTTTAATCTGCACAATCAGTCCATTTAATGTTGAATTGATTTGAGCTAAAACTATAGCTCAAATTGACGCATGAGATTTTTTATTAAATTTTTTTTGTTTGATATGTTATATATAGTCATAATAAAAAATTTTATTAGAAAATAAAATAACTTATAAGAAAAAAAAGATTAAAATTATGTAAATGTTGAGCTAGGAATTTCACAAAGGGTGTCCAGAAATAAAACATTTGCTGCTAGAAAAAAAGATTAAAATTATGTAAATGTTGAGCCAGGAATTTCATAAAAGGTGTTCAGAAATAAAACATTTGCTGCAAGCACTGCCTCATTTCAAGTATCTGAAACCACTAAGCTATAATAACTTGTTGTGTTAAGGGTGTCTAAAATATGTTATTTTATCTTTTCGTGTATTATTGTACTTGTATATACGATTTTTTTTTTCGACGAAGGGTGTCTAATTGGACACCCTAACCCCATGTACCTACGCCACTGGAGCCATTGTCCTATTGTTTAGCTCATCTCGATTCAACTAAGCTCCGGTAACTTCATGAACCCGTCTATTTTATTAACTCAATCCCTTTTAACTCGTTTAAATTTAGGGAAAAGGCTCAAATATGCCATCGAACTTTATGAAAAGGCTCATTTATGCCATCCGTTAAAAGTTTGGCTTATCTATACCATTGTTTTTAAAGAAAAGGCTCATCCATGCCATTTTTTAACTCCAGTTTTGCGAAACCATTTTTTACATCCTAAACAACTTTTAACATTTTTCAATTGTAGTTTTTGGATCAAATGTACTCTTTTTGCTTGTTCTTCCTTAAGAACACCAAGAACACATGAAGACCACAAACAACTCCCAAATTTTAAACATCTTCAATTTTTCACGAAATCATCTCAAATTTCGGCTATATCATTAATTTCTTTTTGTTAAAAAAAATCAAAATTCTAAAATCATTTGTAGAGTTTAAAAAATTTACCCGTATTAAAAAAAATATTCCATAAAAACGAAAATCACTCCAAAATTTCAAAAATTTGCTTTGATTCGTGTTTTGTAGTTGTTTTTGACATTAGATCTTTTTTCCCTAGTGTTTTTTGAGTCTATGTTTAAAATTTAAAATGATTTGAAGTTGTGGAGAAAATTCTACCATTAAAAAATGTTAAAGTTTTGAAACTTTGAAAAAATTTCAAGTGGGTCTTATTGAGTTAGGTTGAATTCGCGCTCAAAAGATATTGAGTTTTGATATCTAGCTCGGAGGGAAACTACTCTTGAAATTTGAGATGATTTCGTGAAGAATTGAAGATATTTAAAATTTGAGAGTTGTTTATTTTCTTCATGTGTTCTTGGTGTTCTTTAAGGAAGAACAAGCAAAAAGAGTACATTTGATCCAAAAATTTCAATTGAAAAGTGTTAAACCTTATTTGGGATGTAAAAAGTGGTTTTGCAAAATCGGAGTTTAAAAAAATGGCATGGATGAGCCTTTTTTTTAACAGCAATGGCATAGATGAACCAAACTTTTAATGGATGACATAAATGAGCCTTTTCAAAAAGTTCGATGACATATTTAAGCCTTTTCCCTTAAATTTAACCTAACGCGTCGATTTGACAGCCTTACTTTATTCTTCATATGCGTGTTGGTTAATTACTCCTACTCAAGGAAGTCCCAATTATGTTCTACTGCATATAGCAATTTCTTCTGGTTGTAAGCCATGATAAATAGTTGGACTTGGCCTTTTTCAAGGCTTACTCCCATAAATTCTCCCATGTTCCAGCATGATATTTGGCTCTTTACATTATGGAAAAGGGTTATTCCCTTTTTAATACTCCCTTCGTTCCTTTTTATATGTCACATTTTTAGATTGCACTTGCATTAAGAAATGAAGTAACTTTACCCTTTTACCCTTTTACCCTTATTAAATGTCTTCCTAGGTAGGTCAAAGTATATATTTTCAAGACGAATTAACTACTCTATCAAGGGTATAATAGGAAGAATGTGGTAATTTATGCATTGATTTTATGAAATGACATATATTGTGGTCCAAGTATTTATAGAAAGGAATGACATATAAAAGGAAACGGAGGGAGTAAGAGCCATTTATTTACCAACATAGTTTGTGGTGGGATGATCGGAGTCCTTTCACCCTTAATTAAAGATTTTTGAGTTTGAGTCTTGAGAATAGAAAAAATATGAGCCATGCAATGTACGATCTCCAATGTGGATATCAGACTCCGAGTGGGGAAAAGAATTCATTCATTTGAGAAAACATAAGACATTTGTTGGAGGTTATATAAGCCTTTGGTCATGGTAATCATTGGCCAAATACATAAATAGACACTCAAAGTTAGACACATTAGGGCAAAATCAACTCAAATATATCTTTAACATGATATGATATTGTTTGTTTTGAGCTAAGTAGCCCGTGCAATTTTTCTCCAAGAGGTCTCATATAATTCAAGAGCATCATACGTTATATGTAGTTTCTTTTTTCATATCAACTTCCGATATGAAACCTTGTTCGCATGTCCAATACACATCATGTTTGGCAAATCTTAGGAGATTTGATAACTATGAAGAAAGTTTTTTTTTTTTTTTTGACATATATCTTATCTTCATTTTTGTGATCCCCAAACGTGCTTATTTGACTATAAAAATCTGATTCTGTGCAATAATGATTAGCTGGTGGAAACTGTCATAAAATGCCATTATTGACTTAGCTTATTTGTTCTTTTGTTTTCTTCTTTATGAGTATAATGAAGGTCTTGAAAGACATAGAAGGAGAATAAATGGCAAAGCTATAGTGCAAGAGAGCTTATACACCATATTACTGCCTCTATTTCAACGTTTGTGTCTTACTTTCTCTTTTAGTTAGTTTCAAGAAAAATGTGTTAGTAGTTTTTCAATTCCAACATCCTACCTAACATGTTTACGACCACAAGATTCCAAAGGACATTTTGGTACATTATACACATATTTAGTTTAAGATCACGAGATTTAAAAACCTCATTTACTTTCTCAAACTTCATGCTCAGTCAAATTAAGACACAAGAGGTTTTGTCCATAGATATAACTTGCCTGTCAACAATAAATATCTCTTGTGCTGCTGGTTTGTCCATGTCATTTCAAGGTGGCAAAGAAAAGATTTGAGACAGTTCACCATATAACAAAAGATTGCCATAATAGTTTTAAGGCATAATGCATAACCAGACACTCAAAATTTGTCCTCGGCTAACAAGTAAGCACTCCAACTTACAAAATGATCATTTATCTAAAGACCTTCAAAATTTACGTGCCAAGTCAGCATTGAGTATCCACGAAATACAATAGAAACGAGTTGGAGTGTTTAGTTATCAGTTAAGACCAAATTGAGGTGTTGAGATATGCACTCTCAAAGTTGGAGTGCTTATTTGTCAGTTGAGGCCAAATTTAAGTATTTGTTTATGTATTATGACTAGTTTTAACATTTTGGTTATGATTGATATTAACTTATTTTGATCAATAAGTTAGCATGACTGCTCTAGAAGTATGCCATAAAAAGTTATGTATTGAGAACAAGAACAGAGAAAAGGGGAAGGAACCAAATGAAGTCAGAATTCAACTGAAATGGACAAAGCTTCATCAAGATACAAAATTGACTTGATTGCAAAAATATATTCACATCCTACTCACACCAATATTTTCAAAACCATAGAATGGTTGATACTAATATCATTTTCTTTTCAAAAGCCAGAATTTACATTTAAGTCAAAAATCAAACCATAAAAAGAAGTACTAAATTATGGAAGCAGTTTGGGAGGGCAAGTAGAATGGTCCCTCCATTTTGTATGGCTATTTGTTGTCCTCTCTGCCAGAATCCGTCAACGGAGTTACTGAATTAGCTCCAATATCTCCTTCACCTTCATAAGCTGATGACCATGTGCTTACTTTCTCAAAATAAGACGAAGACGGATAGGAATCTATGAAGTCCTCTAACTCCATACCACTAGTACCACCCTTCTTTCCTTCATATTCAAGGGGTGCTGCCAGCGTCTCTGGGAGCGTCACCTCCCCTTCCAAGTATCTCACCACTAGCCTCATGCTAGGTCTCTTAGATGGTGTATTATTTGAACACATGAGTCCTAATTTAAGCACCATTATGGCCTCCATCTCATCATACTCGCCATTTAATCTAGGGTCAACCATTTCAAGAATGGCACCTTCCTTCCATTTATCCCATACCCAATCCACTATGATTAACTCCTCAGGCAATGCCTTTGCCTCAATTGGCCTCCTCCCACAAGCAACTTCTAGCAGCAATGCACCAAAGGCAAAAACATCCGAACCTGTTGTGGGCTTCCCGGTCTTGGTTAATTCTGGAGCTAAGTAACCCAACGTACCGACTACTCTTGTTGTGCTAGGATTTGCTCCATGCTCATATAACTTGGCAAGTCCGAAATCTCCAAGTCGTCCATTCATATCTAAATCTAACAACACATTCCCTGCTTTAATATCTCTATGGATCACAGTTTGTTCCCATTCTTCATGTAAATACAACAGACCAGACGCCACACCTTTAATAATCTTGAATCTCTGATCCCAAGTTAAAGTAACTCTTGGTTCATCATAAATGTATTTGTCTAAGCTTCCATTAGGCATGAAGTCATAAACAAGCATTAAGTCACCTCTTCGCCGACACCATCCTAAGAGCTGAACCAAATTTCTATGTCTAAGGCGACCAATAGTCGCGATTTCAGACACAAATTCTTGAAGACCCTGTTTCGCTTCATGATGTATTCGCTTAACAGCAACAACGGTATTTGTCTTAGGCAATGTTCCTTTATAAACTCGACCAAATCCACCAAAACCAATTAACTCTTTATCTCTAAAACCCCTAGTAGCCTTCTTTAGCTCTTTGTAAGAAAACCTATGTGGACCTATTTCAAGTTCCCAAGGCTCAATCACATCTATGTTCTTGATTTTCCAAATGACATACAAGGCTAAAATGAGTCCAAATGCAAGAAACACAACAGCCGATAACGCGGTAGCTACAATCAAGATTGTTTGATCCTTCTTAGGCTTAGGGAGAAAAGGCAATAAATCAAGATCCAAAGATTGAGCTATCCCATTCATCTTAAAACTCCAACCGAATATATAATGTGAACTAGCAAGCAAACCAGTTGAAGCAGAAAATCCAACATACATAAATTCCTCAAAAACTAGAGAAAGGTCCACAGGGAAAGACAAAATTGAAAAAGCTGGTTTTTTTGAAGAAAGTGAAACTGTAACATTCAACACATTTCTACTTGAATCATAGTCAATCCAAGCCTGAATTGTCTTTCCACTCTGAAGAAAAAGCTTTTGCTTAGTAAAACTTCCTTCAGAAAAGTAACTAGCATTTACTGAAGCATTAGACTTCAAATCATTCACATCAATACCAACATGATTATCACTTATATCACCAAATTCAAAATCTTGAACAGTATCAAACTCAACAGCAAACAAATGATTGGAAAAATTCCCAATATCACTTGAATTTAAAAGACCTAAATACTGGCTAGGAAGAGCCCCTTTCATCTCTTTAGTCCTTGAGATTGTGAAAGCAAATCCATGCCCACCTAACTTAGCATATTCAGGAACAATCCCAAAAGCAAAAGCAGTAGAAAAGGAAGAAACTTTACCAGATTGGGAATTCTTGAATTTAATTGGATTTTTGTAAAAAGCATGACCAATAACTCTGGATGTTTCATTTGTAAGCTTTAAAGCACCATTCTTTAAAATCTGAGCAACCCCATTTACAGTAAGATTACTAGCTTCAACCCCATTAAAGCCATTATACACAAATTCATCAGAAAAAACTGTTCTTGACAGCAAAATATGGAGAATCAAGAAAAGGGTTGGTGTAATTTGTTTGGCCATGGCATAGTTAGATTGAAATTTATTTGTAGAGTTGAAGAACCATGTGGGGTGATGATTTATAGCTGAATCTAGACATTCTTTTTGTAGAGTTGAACTTTGATTTGCCACATGTGATTTGTCTGTGTGATTACAAATGAATGAAGAGAGAGTTGGGAAAGTGAAAGTGTGGGGTTTTTATGATTTTGATTTTTGAATTTTGATTCGATGTTCCGTATTTATATTGGAGCTCAATTATAATAACATATCTAATAAAATCTCTCATAAGTAGTGTCTGAAGAGGATAGTGTACACAGACCTTACTACTATCTCGTAGAGATAGAGAGACTGTTTTCAAAATACTAAAACTCGACTAATCCAAATTAATTTATTACAGGATTTATTTTTAAGAACAATGCTATCCATTAAATTATTTTTTTCATATCAAAAGCTCGAAGTGATACTTTTAATTGATGGCGGAGAGCGGAGGGTGAAGAATTTCAATCATCTCGCGATTAATTGTTGACACAGCACTATAGCGCACTACACCTTGGATGTATTGACACATGGTTTCAAGAAAATGGTTTTACGTTGTATATGTTGAGTGGATAGTTAGTAGGCTACGTTGGTGTTCGGCTCAGTTTACACAAGCTTCAACTATTTTATAGGATAGTAGCTACCTCTCAATAGCGGTGGAGCTAGAGTGTCGGCTTCATAGTCGGTCGAATCCAGTAATTTTATCTATATTTATTGAATATACATTGGAATATTAATTAAGAACTCGCAAGCTTAAAAAAGAATTAAAATCGACAACCAACAAGTTTTCAATTAGAGTTTCACCTTTGCTTTCTGCCAACACAAATATCAGGTAGTAGCATTGTTCATCAGATAGAAAGAAATCACCTAATAATTTATAACTCTACTAAAATCGAACTTGAAATTTCCTGAATTTTCGCTTTTATTTATAAACTAGTAGATTATACTTTATAATATCTTAGACGACAAAAAAAGCTGAAGGTTAGAAAGTAGAGTTTTAACCATTACAATGTTACCTAAACTCTTATTAAAATAAGAGAGTTGGTAAGAGATCAATTCCAAAATGTCAATGCATGAGCTTAATTTGCAACCTTAATGACATGGTTAGGAGGATAATTGGTCAATCTAACTAGGATGAGTTAGTTGGTTAACTACTCTACTGTTACAAATTGAAATGTAATATTTTCTTTCAGTGAAGTCAAATCAATTATTTTTGTGCAAATCTCTCAATTCTATCTTGAAATTATAACTCCATAGACTTCTAATCTAATTTGTAATGTTGATGAATAGCTTTCTTTATGAAATATAGGATAACAATAATAATATATTCAGTGTAGTTTCACAAAATGGGATCTGAAGCATAGGTACGTACACCTTACTTCTTCCTTAAAAGTAAAGAGGTTATTTTCTGATAAATTCTTGACTCAGGAAAAATAGTTCAAAACAATCCAAAGAAAAGCAAACATAGGATAAACATATAAAATACATGGTGTTGGTAACAAGTGGATTATTGTTTAATTTTGTTAAAATCAATTATAGGTCAGTAAAGTTGCATTTTCAGTAGTATCTCATCAAGATAAGCCATGCCATCATATTATTATTAAATCACTGCGTCAATTAGCATGACAATATTTGCACAAGGAATATTATTAACGTGAGTACCACCTTAGCAATTTTTGACTTCTTTGTTAACAAAAGAGTTTTGGCTTGACTTGGGAAAGAAGAGGCAGAGCTCGGAGCGTAAGGGGTTTATTTGAATTTTAACGTCGAAAAATCATATACATATATAAGTTTATAATTTTATGGTAAATATTAAGTTTTATCTTGTGTGATCGTACTAAATTTGTTATTATTTTTGTATACTTATTTTTCACATATTAAATTTTTTATGAAAATTCCGACTCTACCGCTAAATGGAGAGAGGAAATGAGAACGGAAGCTAATAAGTGCATTAGTATTAATTTATGAGCTTCGTTGACTTATACGCCAGCTTTACCCATTAATTTATTGTCTGGTCCCTCGTAAATTAGTTATATATCTTTTTCCATTAAAAATTTAATTGAAAAAATGAAAGGATGCTGAATTAAAGTACTCCATTAAACAATTAATTACGTACTTAAAACTATAGGTTAGTAGATTTTTATATTCTCTGTCCAATAATACTTATCCACTATTAATTTTGCACATTTCTTAAGGAACTATAAATAGAAGGAATTTTACTATATCACCCTTTGAATATAATAAATACAATATCTTGAAAAATATAATAGATAAATGACTATAATTAATGATAAGAATAAATTAGAAACTAAGTATAAAATTATCTATTAATTTCATAAAATAGACAAATATTGTTAGACATCCTAAAATAGTATTATGGACAATTATTGTTGAACGAGTAGTAATTAACTCTTATCTGGCGTGTTAATACGGAAAAGCACAATTGCACTTTCTTCAAGGTATAACTAAATCTCAGTCATAATCATATGATTCAGAGAATGCTAACAACCATTGGAAAAAAAAGTGTGCTTTTTTTTTTTGTCTATTAAATAATTAAATTAATCATATAAAATATGTCATTTTATTTAATTATATATATACATTCGCCTCGTTAAGATGTAACCCGTAGATATTTCCACTTGAGGTTGATAATTAAAGAAGTTGACATATTTTATGTGATTAACTTAACTATCTAATAGACGAATGAAAATACGTGTAATTATTTTTTAAAAAAAATTAAAATAATCAAAATTTGTAAACCCTTAGATTTTTCCACTTAAGGTCGATGCGCATAATTAAAGAATATGACATATTTTATGTTGCTAACTTAACTATCTAACAAGTGAATGAATACACGTATAATTATTTTATTTTTAAAAAAACTTAAATTATCGAAAGTGCCTAGCTGGAGCATTTTATCGAGAGTTAGATTGAATATATATGACTTAATTCGAATATCTAAATGAAATATTTCGATAAATTCAAAATAAATTATAACAATGGAAGTTATTTTCATTGCTCCCCCACAATCCAACTCCAAAAGTAGAAAGTCATGTGTAGGGTTGAAATTTTGGTTTAAAATGTTTAGTGCAAGTCGCTTTAGCCCATTGGCAACTACATATTGGAAGAAAAAAAAAGAGGAATTTTTATAAATAGCAATATTTATGCTCCTAATAAAAAAATTATTGCAAGAAATTAATTTTTCTTTAAATTAAAGAAAATGTTATGAATTCATCATATATGTTTTCTTTTTATTAATGTAATGTTATTTGATATTTTGTGGAAATCATTAAATTCCACGATTCTAATGTCATATCGAATTTCCAATTAAATTGCTTATATTTGACAATCTATAGTTAAAAAAAAAAGTTCCTAACACAACATAGTTTCCTAAAGATACTGACATTCTCCTAAATATGTTTGAGTAAATTAAAATTGTCAATACGAATATATAATTGGCAAAAGTAGAAATTCTAACAAGAGGATTCATGAAATGCATGAAGGTCACACTTAGATTTAAACTTGTAACCTATGTAAAGCAATTTGAAACCTTCTTTGCCACTACATCGCAAGTTTGCTTATTGCTAAGCGAATTCAACCGTCTACCTTATTTTATTTGTACGATATAATTTTTAACAAAAGGAATTCAAATGAATTTTTTTTTATTGTACATTGATTCTGCCCCTAACATATTCCATGAAGGCATATTGTGATATCAATCATCTCACTAAAAATAGCTTTTTTAATTATGCCATACATTAAAACCTCAGAAGTTGGTTCTTGTGTATCTCATCCTTTTCATATATGTTATTATATATTAGTTTTATAATTATTTCTTAAGGGAAGTGTGCTAGAATATTCAACAAAATTTTTTTTCTAATTCCTTACTAATATCTCCAAGTAATGAATATATTACAATGTTTTGCCTGTCTAGCTCAGTTGGTAGAGCACAAGGCTCTTAACCTTGTGGTCGTGGGTTCAAGCCCCACGGTGGGTGTTTAAATGACCCTGATCCAAACTATTTTTATAAAAAAAAAATACCCATGAATTATTTATAATAGATTAATTTTACCTTCTGTTATTTTTTGGCTCAAAAGTGTCTATTCTTTTATAAAAAGAAATACATATGAATTATTTGTAATAGATTAATTCAACCTTATGTTATTATTGGCTCAAAAATGTATTCGCTGTAACGCTTTTGGTTAAAAACACCCTCCAACTAGCTAAATAGCTCAAAGGTACTCTTCCTACTAACAATTGCTCCAGAACAAGAAAAAAAATGAGTCAATTTTTGCACTTGAACCGTTAGAAATGAGGTAGTTTTGGAGGACATATTTGGCCCAAAACATTACGGTGAGGGCAATTTTGAGTCAAAAATATATCAAAGCATATTTTTGACCAGTATTTCTTTCGCCCTTGTATAGTTTCATGTATGTATTTTTCAAGGAACTTATTTTGAAGCAATCTTCGGAATTTTTTTTTAGTCGAATAAGTCTCTATCTTCTAGTTTATTTGGATCTTTACAGAAATAGCCAAACAAATTTACTACTTATATATATATATGATCACTCATTATACAAGCACACACATATTGTACACGAATTACACATATATTATATATCGCCAATTATTTTTAATTTAATCAGTTGAATGAACGGCTATTTAGTTTAATTTTTCTATTTTTTTCCTTTTGTGCATGTGTGTACATGTTTAGTATTTTAGTTCCTCTCTCTTTTGTCCAGTTTCTCTTTGCTCTTTCAGTGGCTTTCCTTTGTTCATTTATTCAAAGACCCTTTTTTTCCTCTTTCTTGAAACTTGTTTTTCTTGCTTTAATCATAAAAACACTTCACTTTTCTTATTTTAAGGACTTATTTTTCTATAAAATATTTTTCAAAACCTTCTCAACACTGAAACATGAAAAAATTAAAAAATATTTTAATATTTATTTCAAACATAACTTATTTCTTATGTCATGAGGTATATTTCAGTTAACCTTGGCTTCATGATATAAGAGTTGACCACATCCATATAAGTTTAATTAGCTCAATATTGAACCCCCGGCCCAATATAATGTTATCAATGCATTGTATGTTTGCGACTTACCTTGGATTCAGCAATAAAATTAGCTCAGTTGGTAGAGCGCAAGGCTTTTAATCTAGTGATTGTGTCCCAATAGAAAAATTAAAATTTTTGTTAAAGATGTTCAAAACTTTAGTATATATCTCTTAAACGTTATTTTTAACACCCTTGAATCAATATAACTATGCCACTCGTGGGTTCAAGCCACACAGTGGGCTTCTCAATCATCTTAATCCAATAAACCTTTTATATAAACTATAAGAGCCTTTTGAGATATTAAAAACATACTCCCATTATATTTTATTGTCTTTATGACACTCTCATTGAAGACGACTGGAAAACAAAAAACAAGAATACTTTCTTTTTAACTCATATTTTCAAACTGGGTCATCGTTTTATAACAACACCTAGCGAAATTCTGCAAGTGAAGTCTGAGAAGAGTAGAATGTATGCAGCTCGTGAAATTAGACAAGCTATTTCCTAAAGACCAAACTGGGCCAAAGTTTTATCTATGAAAAAACAAGATTGTATCTTACTTTATTTTTCCTCTTTAACCATGAAGTCGTAGTTGGCAATATTGACTATGACATTTTATTTTTAAAAAGTCAATTACATGTCCAGACAGTACTATAAAAAGGACAAATTAAGGGTCTTCGAAATTTATGAGAATTGTAATTAGTGGCGTAGGTCAAATAAATGATGAAACACCACATTTATTTATCTTACACCCCCTAGAAAAATCATTAGTCGGGTGATGTCCAAGTTGGTTGAGCAGGAAATTGTCGATATCATTTGCATGTATTTTTCGATTGAGCTCGTTGCACAGGTTGGAGAGAGCATATAATATCCCTAAGTAACAATTGGTCGCATTAAATAAGATACTGACATTAGCACTAGAACCTCCCATATACAGTTGCCAGATAAAGCCAATTAAATTGACACACAAATCTAACATTTTCTTCCTTTCTGATGAAGGAAGACATTAATCCCTCCGTTTCATATTAGTTAATCACTTTTCTTTTTATATGCATATTAAGAAATCATAAATAAAAAAAAATTGCGATTGTTGTTCTTTGGGTGGGTACAAGGTAAAACTAAAGTTTTAGTGTAATAACCTCACAAACCATACAAAAGAGGTAAACTGCACTAAGCAAGTTCCATGAGACAAGCTCAATCGAGAAAACATGACGTAGGTTTCGAACCTGAGACCCCTCATTTGATCCTAGATTTTCTTACCAAACCCCAAAACAGACACTAAATAATGAGAGGTATCACAAACAACCATAACTAGTCTTTTTTTTAATATCCCATCGAATGTTTGGTATCTGCATTGGAGCCCGACTATTCCGAATTTGTGTTGCGTAGAGCCCTATTCAGAGAAAGTGCTCCCTACTCGGGATTTTTTTCATACTCAAGGCTCAAACACGAGATCTCTGATTAAGGGAGGAGCAGCCCCATCACTACACCACGATGTGATTTAGTATAACAATAACTAATCCCCAGCCTTATATCAACACTACAAATGAAGTGGCAGATTAAATTCTACTATGATAATTACTTATAATTAAAAGCCTGGAGAGATATAGACACTTGCAGTTTTCATTAAAAATGTGAACAGAAAGCTAGCACTCCAAATATTGAAAATCAATTCCAGACAACCGAAAGGAATTCATCTATCTTTAATCAAATGTCTTCGATTTGAACTATGAAAATAGATAAATTTCTAGTAGGTGCATAGGAGCATTTGTCCACTAAATAGGCAATATTCGATGCAAATTTTAATCAGTAAATACCAAATTATTAAACAAATATATGAAATTAGTTGAAGTATATAATAGCTATTATATTTCTACCTAGATATCTACAAGCTATTGAAGATATAACTAATCAACCAAAATTAGAAGGTTTACTAGGAAGTAGGAACTAGACTGTTCTTGAGCTGAGAGTCCATCGAAAAGAGTCTTTCACAAAGTTAGGGATAAGGTATACATACATCTCGTCATTTTCAGACCCTACTTGTAAAATTATATTGGGTATGTTATTGTTGGTATGGCATTAAGAAATTTAAATATGAGATGTCAACCAACATTACAATACATACATCAAGTTTAAATTCTGTATTCGTCTTTAGATATCATATTTTTAAAAAAGACAAATTAAGGTGGTAAATGGTACCTGAATCACAAGATGAATGTATCTGAATCTTCTACCATGTCTAGACAATATTGTCTAACCTACATCAAGGAAAACTCAACAATTTCTACAAAAAGAGAGTAGCTTAGAGGAAAAAACCAAATTGATAAAACTTCTAGGGATACAAAGTTACAAACATAACCTAAAACCTAATTAAAAGGAAAAAAATACAAATAAGGTCACAAAAAGTTAACAACATTTTAATAATCTACTAATAATTAACTATATGGAGGAGGCCTTGAAGGAGGAGGAGGAGCCCAAAAAACTTCATGGTGCATTTGGTCATTAGGCAAAACATTAGTGGCTAAATTGTACATAGGCATAGAAGTAGAAGGAGATGGATCATCAATCTGCAAACTATCAGAATTAACATTACCAACCCCTGAAGTTGTAGGTAACTGCATTTGCATCCCTTCATTTACATTATTCTCCTCTTGTTCATCATTCTCCACTATTGGTAACCTTTCAAATGTTGCATTTGTAAAAGATGCAGCAATAACAATAACTGGCCCTGATGCTATTAACTCACCCACAACATTTCCACCAACAACTTGTCCTTGGCTACCAGCCAAGTACACAGTTAGTCCAGTTGCTCCAACTGGACTATTCGGCGCGGGTAAAAACGCGCCGGATATAGACAAAATCTCAAACCTCCCGTGAAGTGTAATTACGCCCCCGGCTGCGGGGATCGCGGCCGGTTGGCGTAACGTAACATTTGTTACTATACCGCTGCCGCTTAAAACCGAAACGCCGCAGCCGCGGCTATTCGCGAAACCGGCTATGCTTTCAATTATATCGCTTCCGGATTTAATTTCCAAAACGCGACTCTTGAGGGAATTTGGGGTTTCTTTAGTTATCACTATTGGTGGTTTGGGCTTGTTTTTTGAGCCCATAGGTCTTCCTCTGGATCTACGCCGTCCAGCTCGCATACTATGCGAGCTGGACGGTCCAGAGGAAAAAAAACCTTCGGGACTCTGGATATTTTCTTCCCCTTCATGACTCATTTCATTTGGGTTTTCACTACTATTGGTGGTGGTGGTGGTGATGGTTGTATCCATGAACTCTTGCTCTCTTCCGGGGCGGAGTCGATTCGATCCGGAGTTATTTTCTTCTGGGTTGTTCCTTGATGAAACTATTGGATTCATTGCTATATTTCCTGCCCACCATCGATTTGCCATTTTTTTTCTTGTTCTTCACTCTATTCGGCTAAAATTCTCACTAACCAAGGGAGAAAAATTCACTAGAAGTTATCTAATCTACTGTTTTTCTCTCTCTAAAAAAACTATTTCTCTCTCCTTTTTAAAGAAAATACTATCTTGGCTTATATTAGTTGTCTTACTTTTCCTTTCTTTGTTGTGTACTTTAAAGAGAATGACTTTTTTTCTTTTTTCTTCTGACGATTCTTTAATTTAAATTTATGAAATTTATTGATAAGCTTTATTTAATTTATTGCTATAAAGTTTTAGCTAATTAAATTTTGATATGATAAATAAGTATATTTGAGTTTAATTGATATTTATATTTTCTAACTTTGAATACATAAGTAGATATTCTAATTTGCATAAAATTAAACGAATAGACACATATTTTTTACATGATATAATATATGTATGATTCCACTTAGGACACAAAGTGTCATACCGAATGCTATATAGAATACATGCGTATATTTATTAAATTTTATACAAGTTAAAGTGTCTATTTATATAGGCTCAAAATTGAAGGACATAAATAGTATATGATATCAAGCTAAAAAGCACATTTATGTATTATGTCTATTATAATCTATGGTTAAATTGCTAAATGGGATTAACAATAAAAATTTGTTATCAAATTATGAAATTTGTCCATTATTAATTTATATCAGAAAGAGCCAAAAAAGTAGTCTTGTTGGAGGCACCAACCAGCTATCTTCAGATTACATTGGAATAATAAAGAGGGGAAAAAACAACACCACCAACAAGCGCTTTGCTGCTTTTGTAACTGAAATATAATGAAAAGAATTCCTTAATGGCAAAAAAGGCGGAATGACCAGAAAGACTCTGTGCTTGTTTCGATTTATCATTTAGATCACATTGTACTTCATGGAAAACCCTATTGCATTTTGTAGGAAATTTGAAGCCCAAATGATCTTGTTGTGTAAGCATAAATGAGAGAAAAAAAATTGGTTCTGAGTTTTGTGGAAGCCGTAAAAAAATACTATGAGGCAAGAGTTTTCTTTTAGAAGCACTAACCTTAACATAATATATTAAGGTGATCGTGTAAAGTGACAAGTATTCTTTCATTTTGAATTCGAAGTTTCACGTTCGAGTTTCTCTAAAAATAAAGTCGTATTTATTAAGGAGCGATTTACCTTTCATATGGAACTTATCGACACAAATTTCAATTTAGATACTGAACATCGAAAAAGATATCAAAAACAAATACATTCAGTTGGTACTATGGGGGGCTAGGTTTTTTGGGTTCCCGTGCAACTCTGGGATTTCTTCAGAGTTGTTTTTCATTTACAAGTACATCAAAGATTTTCCTTTCTTGGTTTTGAATAAAGTTTTTTCCTTTTTGTTTTTATTTCTGAATTTTCTTTTACTTTAATCAAGTATCTATCAAAAATAATATTTTAAAAATAAAATAAAATTTATGTATATATTTTACTCTTTTTAAATAAACTTCGCTTATAGTTTATAGGTTTTTAAATATAAAAAACTTAAAGTTTTTATCCATTAATAATCTTAAATATAAATCTCAAATATTTTAACTATGTCACGTAAATTGAAACGAGATAATATTTTTTTTAAACGGTTGTGCAGAGACCAGAGAGGCAATGGTTCATATGTTTGTTGTCGAATAGTAAGTGGTAATCATATTTGTGCTGTCAAAATATTAAGCTCCCTATTTTTAATCTTTTGCCTCACATTTCCCAAGAATTAGACACATATTGGAGCATCCAATTCACAAATTGAATTTTGATGAGGATAGTTAGAATATGGATTAATTATTTAATTTATTGATTAAAATAAAAAAAAAATTTATTTATTTTATATTAGTTTATTTTTTTAGAATTAATTTGATCAATTATTTGGAGCTAAATTGAATGAGATTTAATTTAATTTTTTTTAAAAAAATCATTCAGACATTTAATATCTATACAAAGAGAATTAACTATGTGATAAAATATGTTTTATGATGTTGAACAAAGCTAGTTAATGTAATTTGACTTGAAAAGTGAAACACCATAGGTATTATGGAATGGATGAAATATTGAATAAGATGTATATTAGTATAATATCTTGTATGGTTCATATCATTATTTATTATATATAAAAATAATACTGAATAAAGTGTATAATTAATATATGTATTAGTTATACAAAAATTAAAAACACTATCAAATAAAAAATTAAATAATACTAAAACTAGTGCATTTATTATTTTCTTTAATATTTCATATCTATTCTATTGAAGAGTTTCACATCGAATCGAATGAAAAAGAACCTTAATATGATTTGGATATTTGCGAAAGTGGCTAAAGATTTGTCTTCCTAATCTTTGACACAAGAAGCTTTTGAGTTAAAGTTAGGTCTAAGATCATTTATTTATGTCTATAGTAATAGCAGGACATGTCTCAATTATTATTTATCGATGATCTATTGCCAAATTTAATTGTCAACAAGACTAGACAACTGGTCTCACTATTAATATGTTATATGTTTATGTGGAGACGATATTATACTAATTTATGAAAATTGTAAGAATGTCGACCAAATAATATAAATTATGGGAAAATATTTATAAAGAATAAGGATTTAATATAAAGAAAAGTAAAACCATAATACATTGCAAGTCAAGTTAGCAAGCATAAAAAAGGGTCTTTGTTTGAAAAGATTTATAGGGTTATGAGAGCGATAATAAATAGAACCAAATTTTGAATATTAAATATAATCTCAAAATAATAAATTATTTTGCGTTAAAGGTTGACTCTTAATAATTTTAACAACGACAGAATTCCTTTTATCTTAAATTTTTTGTATGAAACTCTAAATTATCTTCCTAGATTGAGGTTAAATTAAATATGATTGTAATGAATGTTTCAAAATATTTGCATGTTTCATTTTCAGAAAGTCAATTTAATTAATTTGTGAAGTTATATCAATATATAAAAAATAATACATATCAAAATATAGATCAATATTCATATAATTTAACTTTCAAAAGAATAATTATTACTTTCACACAGAAAAGATGTAATGATAAACCTTGGATACGCAATCTAAATACCATAATTTGTCCTCTTGCTTAATTTTACCATGAAATCATTAGCTCAAATTATGTTCATTATTATCATCCTTCTACCTCCCACAATATGTTTTGCCAATGAAATAAGAATTTGTTTTTTATCGTACGTTTCTCAATGAACTAATTCAACAAAAAATCATGTATTATACTATAAATTTTTTATTTTTCATTGATTCGCACTTAAAAAACCTCTGTTTCTAGTAATGAATTACGTAGTGATTTTGTTATATTTTTAGCTTGAAGTTTAATGACAATTGAACATAATGATGTGTCATTTGATGGTTGGTTGCATGAAGGTCTAGGGTAGCTCTCGTATTTGGTAAAGATTGGACTTTCACCCTTCCAAACATTTTAGGGAAGTGTGTGTGTGTGTGTGTCTTGTGGGGACAAAGTGTGCATATTGGTGTAGTGGATGGTCCATCACCATCGACAAGTTTTGACACAAGGTATCGACTAATGTCTAAACATCCCCCTTTTCCATTTTCCATCCCCCCAAGCACAACTATTTCTCAACTAGTTTTGACACAATACCACGTAATATATGAACGTGACTTTTAATTTGATATTATTTGACATTTATATTCTTTAATTTTGAATGTGTGTAATTAAACAGATAAAACTTGTCTAAAGTTAAATAGGTAGACACACGTATTTTATATGGCAATACAAATAAGTTTAAGTATATCTCACGCGAATTACCATACATGATGTCACGTATGATGCCCCATTAATCCATGCGCGACAAAGAGATTGTTTATTCTATGTGGAAGGATTTTATCAAAGAATAGCTAGTTATTACTATTGTTGATTTATTAGGTCAGTAAATCTTCATAAAATTAAAATTATTTGAAAGTTTGAACTTTGAAATAACATATAATCGCAAGATTTATTTACAAAAGACATATGAAGATATGTGATTTATTAATTCGGTAAGTTGTGATATTCTGATATCTTATTTATAAACTATGGATTGCTTATTTGGTAAGAATGCATAAGAGTTGGGAAAGTTCTGATAGTATTCACATATTATACATAGTATTTTAATGTTTATAAGAAAAAAAATACAATTTCAAAAATTTAAATTACATATTCAAATAAAATTTCAACTTTAAAACAAACAGATATTTGAAATCATATCCAAACTGGCCTAGATCTACATAAATAACCAATCATGATTAGGATTGACAATTGGGCCAATTAAAAATGGGGCAAACAAAAATTGTCACAAGACAGAACTCTATTACAATTTTCTTCAATCATGAAAATTTGTATTTTCCATCTTTATGTCAAATTCAAAGATTCACACCTACTCGAGTCACTTCTTTCTCATACAAAACAAACACAGTTCTTATAAGTTCATTCCTAGCGTGACAGTTCGGTGCACTAAGTATTCCATATTCACGTAAAGTTCAAAGAAGGATCGCCCTCCTAAAGAGTATGATGTAATCAACCTACCTTCACAATTCGAACTCATAACTTATAAATTACACGAACATAACTTTACAGCTACTCCAAAATTTCCCTTAATTTTTTCTAATAGTTGGTTCATCAAAAAACTCTAATAAAGATGTAAACATCAGAATAAATAGAGTTTTCCGAAAAAACCAACTAGTGGAGAAAGACCACCTAAGAATAAGAGATCATACATAGGGCTAAAAATAGAGACAAATATTTAAAAAACATTTTGAAACATCAAATTTAGATATTTATACCTTATCGAAGTATACATTTAGGGATAATAGAAAATATAGTTAATGTTTTCTTGATGTATTAAGTTGTCAATAAGTATACATTGATCAAATTATTATCGAGTGAAAGCATAAATAATAGTACAAACATAAATAAGTAGCCCTAATGGAACAAAAATCACAAGTGGAATAACAGCTCCATAAGTATGCATACTTCCACAACCCAAAACTCCAAGCTTGATTTGAACCACATTGATCAAACCAAGCATCAAAAACACCGACCCGAGAACCGACCCGGCAGCCGAGACCAAGTACCCGACCCGGAGGGCAGTTTTGTTGATGAGGGCTAAGTCAAGAGTGAAGACAGTAGGGAAGTGTGCTGACTTAGCCAATCGAATAGCCTGTTTAAGGCACAAGGCAATGAGGCTAGAAAAGAGGAAACAACTAAATGAGTAAACGTGGAAGGCTACAAGATCCTCCATGATCTTGGGCTCCGCGATACAACTCGGGTCTTGGGAGAGACTGTTGCCTTGGTCATGTGGGTTCCAAGCTAGCCCGATGAACACGGCTAGGGTGAAAAGGGAGTTAACGTTGATGATCCCGTCGAGAGCTGAGATGTGGATGGTGGTACCGAGTTTTGGAATAGCTCCCTCACACATTTTATCTTCCTGAACGAACCAGAAGAGGATTCAAGATTTAAAGTTTACAACTTCGTACAACAACCTTAAGTTAATGCGACACTAATAACTAAGTTCACAATCAGATATTCATAAATATTTGGTAAACTTTTATATATATATATACAAAATCTGAGTAAAAGCTATTTTGAATTCACGAATAACTCAATTACAAGGTTTTTGCACAAGTGAAGCTTTAAAATACTACTTAAATTTGAATAGATCTCTACATTTATTCTATATAGGACATTGCTCCTATAACAACAGGATAATGGAATGTATAATGAATATATTACTATTTACATAAAATTTTATAAATATTTAACAATTAAAATTCGAATTAAATTTAACAATTAAAATTTGATAAATATTTGACATAATAAAAATGGTTAACCTTTAATAAACTTAAAGGACCTAACTTATACATATAACACTTAAAAAGAGACTATTTTGAACTTACTATAAAAATATGAGGTCATTTTAATCATTTTCTCTTGTTCAATAATTCTTTTCTCTTCCTTTATGGAATTTCTATCGTGTTCATATTAAGCTCGATTAAATTTTAATTCGCACAGTATAAGAGTTGCATCGAAAGTTAATAGTATACCGCTTCGATGAATAGCTCAAAAT
Source organism: Solanum appendiculatum (assembly GCA_018342035.1). Lineage (NCBI taxonomy): Eukaryota > Viridiplantae > Streptophyta > Magnoliopsida > Solanales > Solanaceae > Solanum > Solanum appendiculatum. The sequence goes on along the minus strand of JAGDQO010000434.1, from coordinate 2,653,324 downwards.
CTTAACAATTTTGACAGAAAACACTGAATCTATCAACAACAACAGCCTGAGCAGTTCAATCATCACCAACATTTGAAGATTTATAACAAATAAAAAAGTAAAAAAACAGAGAAAAAAAACGCAGAGAATCTGAGAAGGTAACTGAAATCGCATAGAAAGAGAAGGGGAAACACAGAGAAGCTTACCGTTAGCCAGTGAAATCGAGGAGAAAACAACGAGAAAATGTATGCAGAAATGGAGGAAAGAAAAGAGGAGACAGAGATAAAGAAGAAAAGGGAAAGTTAGATCTAGGGTTTTTGTTATGGAGGGTAATATTGGAATTATGAAAAGTTAATAGGATACAAATGTAAAATTAACTTTCTTTACAATGATTTAAACATTTTTTTGTATTTGGATTTGTTATCGAGAGTCTTTCGGAAACAGTTTATCAACGCATATGAGATAGAGATAAAGTTTGCGTATATTCCATTTATTCTATTCAGACCTCACTTATAATATTTCGTTGAATATATTATTATTGTTGTAATTTAAATATATATACTGTAGAAGGGTTCCACTTTCAATGAATACTATTGTCTATATCTTTAATTATAAATCTCAAGTTTGAGCTAAAAACTTTTATTAAAGTGTGACGGTCTTACAATATACAAATTCGTATTTAATTAGGTGTCAATACAAATACCGATTCACCAGATAAAAAAGTTTTAAAATGAAAACTGATCCAACAAAGAAAGGATGTTTGTGGGCATCTATTTGGGCCAAAGTCGAAGGCAGAATCTGCCTATTAAAGCCCAAATTCTTTTTCACAACATGTGTTATGTATTTAGTATACATAACGATAGTTTAATAATAGCTTATATTTGAAACAATTCAATTTGTTGATACACTTGATACAAAGTGAAATATATAAGGAACAGATATATTTAATACAAATTGTATTTAGTAATATACTTAATACAATTGCGTTCATTGATACAAATCAATTGTATCACTTATATTCGTGATACAATATGTATTTATCCTCTCTTTTGCCTCCTTCTAATATGTAGTTGTGAATCATAATTAAGCAAATTATAGTTATAGATCCCTAATTGAGTCCAAACTATAGTCATTTTTTTTAAAGTTCCTTAATGAAAATAAAAACTTTAGGCATTCGATATAATAGTGTTTAGTTTAAGTTTTTAATAAATTGTACATGGTATTTACGAAAATATCAACACCAAATTGAAATATAAAGCAGCTTAAAAAAATTAATTATGGAATGAATAGTTTTATTCGATAACTTGATAAATATTTTTAATGAATATTTGTAATAATATTAACAACTATTAATATGAGACGAAGAAACCAATATCGAACATCACTTAAGAAAAAAAATGTAACTAAACATAAAGTCCAAACATTCATCCCACTTTACCGATAAATTTTGCATTACACTTCCCTATGCATCATCCTGTTTCACTACCCTTTGCGTTACTTTGGTTAGACTCGAAATCAGAATTTTTTTAAAATAAATTTAAAGTATATATACTTATATATCATTTAATATACTTTAATTTTAAATATATTCTTATTAGTTTTATTCTTATAATGTTTTGCTTTTGCTTTTTATTATTTATTTTCTTATGATATTTTAATATTACTGTACTATTTAATTGCTATATTTTTTTCGTATTAATTGCTATATTTTTTTCATGATCATTCTTCTTTGTTTGATACATATTTGGTTTAATGTATTCAAACTAAGAGTCTATTAAAAATAACCCTCTGCCTTTACGAGGTAATGATAAGATCAATGTAAACTTTATTTTCTTCAAATTCTATTTATAAAATTTCATTAGATATGTTATTATATTGATATAAAATATTATGAAGGGAGTGTATATGTATGTGTCACTACAAATTAGGTACCAACTGGTTGATAGGTCGTGTAGCCAGCTGTGTTGATACTTACTTTGATTTTCTAAATAGTGACAATATTGTATACTTTCTCCATTTTATACTATTTAATCCCTATTGATTTGATATATATTTAGTTAAATATATAGTTTATTAAACTATTTTTATTAATGATGTTTTGAAATTATAAAGTTGATTACTATAAAGGAGTGAGATAATGTACAAATGAATGGAATCAAAAGAGAAGCATTGAAATAAGGTCATATTCGAAAAATCTAATTCCAAATGAGTCGTATTAATTTGTCCATAAGGAGACGTGTTGTCATTTTATTTTATTTTTAATGACAAATGAGTTTTTTTTTTCATCCTATTTCTAGTATTAAATAATTTTTTAGAGTCTAAACATCATTAATAAAGTTATTTTAGTAAAAAATACACCTTTAATTAAATAAAAAAAATCCTTTTACTAGATTATTTTGAACTGTTTTTTCTCTTAAATCAGGAATTTATCAAGAATAACTACGCACTACTTCTGATTGGCTAATTGTTTGCGTACACTTTACTCTTTCTAGATTTTACTTTGTGAGATAACATTAAATATGTTACTGTTGTTGTTATTGTTGCTCAAGAGTTGTGTCACTTTAATTGAGATGGAGCCACGAAACTGTATGAATATCCAATTAGATACTCTTTATCGAAAAATTATACTATATAGATCAAAACTTACTTTATATTAAAAAATATATTATTTTGCACATCCTCAAAATCAATAGATACTCGTAACACAATGACAAGGATATGCATGAAACCTACACGAGACCCAAATTTGATTCCTTGCCTACTTAAAATCTGTATGATGTAGGACTTTCAAGATCGAATTTCTATAATGTTACTATTCTTTGAATTCACTATCCAAAGCTTGAATACCTTTCATAAAATTTCTGACTATGCTACTGATTTAACATGAACCAAATAATATAAACCGGTGAAGGTATATTGTCTAACTAAATTAAGACACGTAAGAGGATTACTAACTAATTAAATACAAGTAGGTGGGTGGGTGGTGAGAGATACATCTTCCCAAATCTCTAATTTTATTTATTTGTTTTGACAATTTCCAAAATGGTGAGAAGGTGGCAACAATTTAATAAAAAGAAAATTTATTAACTCTAAACGTGTCGAGTAGAGGGGTAAATTAGGTTTCTTAATTCTAATGCAGCTTCAGCGACACGTCATAATAGAGACACGTGGTGTCATCCTGGGATAATCAAAATTCAGATATTCCACAAGCGTCAATTTGATGTTGACATATGTGGGTGAAGCTCGTCCCGTATTCGGTATTCATATTATTGTTCGACTGAATTTAAACTTACGCTATTAGAATTCAAATTTTGAAAACGTTTCTCATTTTGAAATTATTTGATTTACGAAATATATAATTAAGGATGAAAATATTTTATCCATCGAACAGCGACATTATAGTCAATATCGCCGTTTGTTACGTCGACGCTTTTTAGTGTTTCACAACTGGAGTGAAAGGAACAAAAGAATTAGTGCAACATTTTTAATTTCTATTTCCTCCACTTGCAGTACTGAGGACGTGGTAGTCACGCTCTGGTATTGTGTAAAACTACTTTTTGCGGCACACAGCAAATTGTGACTCAAGATGGTATAAATATTTTGTTGAGTTTTATGAGAAAATAATAAAGTAATCTTCATGAAATTTTGATTTTGAGTTAGTCATAATCATTTGATATGGACTCACTTTTCATTTCATTTATAAATCATTTATAACGAGCAATTAACTTATATTTGAACATGATAAATTATTGGGAAAAGGATTCGAAATATATCCAAATTTTGATCGAAATTGCTGTAACAATCCCAAATTTTGGGCAGGACCTATTACTCCTGCACTATTTAATAGTGTATTATAAATATTGCATCATTATAAATAGTAACTTGTCCAACTGTGCACTTATATATCTTTAAAATGCACTATTAAATAGTGCAGAGGGGTAATAGGTCCTGCCCAAAGTTTGAAATTGTTACAACAATTTCGGTAAAAGTTCGGATATATTTCAGACCTTTTTCCCTAAATTATTTTGTACTAATCAATTCATCTCTAATAACAACAATAATAACATGTTCAGAGAATTTTCACATATAAAAACTAGAAAGGATATAGTATATATAGATCTTATCACTATTTTATGAAAATAAAGAGATTGTTTTCGAAAAAGCCTTGACTTCTACAACAATCACAATAAGTATAAAAAGAAAAAATAACAAAACAGAAAATATAGCAACTACTACAAAAAATGGTATCTCATCCCTAGTAAACATTCCACCTAGGAAGGTGGTATTCAAACGCTAGAAAAGTCGTGTGGAACAAACACAGATCTGATATCCTAAGATGTTGCCACGTATTGTATTCCTCCTTACAAAGAAAAAAGTCGAATAATCGGCGTGTGGTTGTCCTACAGGTCACATGCGTGTCAGAACAGCAAGCTACATCGTGTCCCCTTCTCATTGGCCCACGTAAATTCAAAACAATAAAATCTGCATCACACGTGGTTTCGATCTGTGAAACAAATGGACGGTTGTGATCAGACTACTTTTATTTTCAGAATCAGACGTCATAATAATAATACGTGTCTCATTCTGCCCAAAGACAGTGACTGGCCATAAGGGGCAGCTTGCCCGAAATTAACCAAAATAAAGCTTTCTGTTGAGTCTTTCTTCCTGTTGTGTATTAATAACTTATCAAAAATATACATTGTATTTATTCTGAATTTTTTTCTATAATGGCTGGTATGTGTTGTGGTGTTAATATAGCTGAAACTGAGGCTACTGCACCAGTTGTGCCAAGTTCAGAAGCAGCAAGGAGAAGAAGAATGGAAATTCGTCAGTTACGTTTTGTACCTACCGATGTTGCAGCTGCAGCATCGGTGGTGGTACAGGAAGATGGACGGAAAAGGCATAAGGTTGAGAAAGTTGTTGATAGTAATAAGAGGCAGAAATTGGAAACTAGTGTAACGATTTCGTTGTCGCCACCGCCGGTGGCGGTGGTGGTGGCTGATGAAAAGAAAGAAAATGAAACGGAAGTGTTGGATCTATCGGAGTCTGGTTCTCAATCGGTTGAAATTGAGCCTGATTTACCCAAATTTGGTATTACTTCTGTATGTGGAAGAAGAAGAGATATGGAAGATGCGGTTGCAATTCATCCTTCTTTTTGCAAGGAGAATAGTGAAAACTCAAGCAACTTGCATTTCTTTGGTGTATACGATGGCCACGGCTGTTCTCATGTAAATATCCTAAATCGACTGTGAATTAGTACTACTCTGTTATCTTTTTGGTAAAATTTTAGCTGAACTTGTTTAATTTTTGTAGGTGGCGATGAAATGTAAAGATCGAATGCACGAGATAGTGAAAAACGAGGTGGAAAAGGAAGAAACTCCATGGAAAGAAGCGATGATTCAGAGCTTTTCTCTAATGGATCAAGAAGTTGTCAACTATTCTAGCGTAATCAAATCTTCTACCTCAGGTTCCAATTGTAGGTGCGAAATTCAGACTCGACAGTGCGATGCCGTTGGATCAACTGCTGTAGTTGCCGTTGTGACTCCGAACAAAATCATCGTCTCCAATTGCGGGGACTCTCGTGCCGTCCTCTGCAGAAACGGCGTTGCTATCCCTCTTTCCGTCGATCATAAGGTGCGTTCAAATGTTCATTTATTCGAGTTAGTGTTTCCTAATTTTTAATTTTTTCAATTGATGTTTAAATTGTGTGTTTTCAGCCGGATCGACCTGACGAACTGAATCGAATACAAGAAGCCGGTGGCCGTGTTATATATTGGGACGGAGCTAGAGTTCTCGGTGTTTTAGCAATGTCTCGAGCAATTGGTATATGCATATTACCCAAATTTGAAAGCAAAATGAAAAATAAACTCGAATAATGTTCTAAATTATTTTTATGAATATTTATTTCAGGTGACAATTATTTGAAACCATATGTTATATCAGAACCTGAAGTAACCATAACGGATCGAACCAACGAAGACGAGTGCTTGATTTTAGCCAGCGATGGATTATGGGACGTCGTATCGAACGAGACAGCGTGTGGCGTGGCTCGTATGTGCTTGCAATCAAGGCGACCACCGTCTCCGGCAGGTTCGCCGGAAAATGACATCACGGTGACCGGCGCCGGAGAAAGCTCCGATAAGGCGTGTTCAGATGCATCAATTCTGTTGACGAAATTAGCCTTGGCTAGACACAGTACTGATAATGTTAGTGTTGTGGTGGTGGATTTGAGAAAAAATCTGTAACACTATGGTGCTTAATTAGTATTGGTTTTAATTAATTAAGTGTATAATTAAGGGAAATTCTAATTTTTGGTTTTAACTAGCATGGGTTTTGCTAATGAAAGCTAAGATTAAAGATGATGTATTGCTCTATTAATTAGCTGATTTAGCTGCATATGTTGATGATTGTAATGCTAATTATTATTATTATATATTTTAGAGAAATGGAGAGAAATTGTAAAGAGATTTTGATCTTTTCTCCAACTGTCCCAGATTTTATGTGAAATATAGAAAATACAAAATCATATTTATTTTTGTTTATTATTATTGTAATTACTGGACAACAGCTGGCTCAAAGTTGACACTACTCCCCCCCCTCCCCCCATATCAAAATAATAATCATAAATTCATGTGTTTGATTATAAAAATTACACATTGAAAAACTTTTATCATGAAATCAGTGATCAATTAGAATAAGTTAGCAATTATACCAGTCGACCCGGTGAAGTGGTATATATTTTTTCATTTTAATCAAGTATTTTTTCGTTTTTAATTAAATATTTTGAATTCGAGTTCATTTTGATAAGGAGTTGTCTTTTAAAGTGTGATTTTTTAATGCTCATTTAAATTTAATCGGGCTTTAAATATAGATATACGACATCAGATAGGAAACCAACAAAAAATAAAGTAGCAAGCATAATTTGATTTAAAAACTTGAAAAGAAGCCTACCTCCTTAAAATAATATGCAAGAATTAAATAATTTTGTAGTCGAATTTAACAAAACCATTGTTTTATGTAAAAAAAATTTCTTGGTTATTCTCCACTATAAAGGTCAAAATATAATTTACTTTCAGTTTTAAAAAAAGAATAAATGGGTGGTAATAATGTAATGGGAGGACAATGAAGATAATATAAGTGGAAAAATGGGTCATCTATCTGTGGACCATAATTATATAGTATGTTTATTATATTGGATAAGATATATGTCAAGTGGACTTTGATGAGGAAAGTAGCTAGAGCCCCGCTTATAAACGATGACGAAATCAGAAATTTCATACGATACAACAAATAATTTTGTGCTGATTATGTTTCATTGTATATGATTATATCATTGCGTACGTAGCTATAAGATATCGGATTAATGTGAAATAATAATTTTAAAACTATAAAAAAAGGAATATTTTCTTTAAAAAAGATTATTAAATTCTAAGTTTGTCTTCGATCAAGAGTGTAATGATAGGTGGAGGAGGCATTTGGTCCATGATAGATACTGGGGCTCCACTTGCCGGATTCGAAACAGCTTTTGTTGGGATTGAAGTGTACACTTCAACCCATCTTTGCCTTCCACGTATTGCTTATTCAATCTCATATGCTTCACCTTGCTCACAAACACTTTGTTTACGGTATTGTTTTAATGAATAGAGTGTTTGGATAGGTTGTATTGTTCTCCGTCGTTACATAATATCACACATTCATGATTTGAATGATAAATCTACAAGAAACGTAGGGTACATGATAGAGATACTATGAAAAGGTAGGATAAGAGATGAAATATAGGATTAAATAATAAATAAAGATAAAATGAGAAGAAAATATTAAAGTAATGACGCGAACACACCAGATCGGTCGTTCCATAAAATGGGTCTTTTCGTCGTTACCTAACGATGGATTTAAACAATACGATACAATAGAATTTAAGAGACAATCAAAACAAACATTGTATTTAAACTAACAATACAACGGGTAACAACCATCCAAACAAGGTGTAATGCAACTGCGATTGAGATTTCTCTATTCTTAATTAAAAATTTTCATTTTATTGAAATATGAAAATAATATGGATACAATATTTTTTTACTAAAAATTTCTTAGGGTTAAGAAATTTCATAATTTTTTTTACTCTCCGATCTAGTTCTCTGCTTAGTGACTTGATTTTTCTACTTTCTTAGGGAATTTATTTAACATAAATCTTTAGTTGATAATTTTTTTAGCGATGGAATAAGATAGGAATAAATCCAAAAAGTTTCTTTGTTTTCAATATAGGAATAAGATATTCGTATTTTCCATATTTTTAAAATTTTACTTTATGAAATTACATAAAATATATAATTATTATAAATAGCGTTGTTTGGATGTTTGTTAGAATTGACCTTTAATAAATGCATGCGAAAAGAATATCAACTATCCCATTACATTCATTAGTGATTAAATCATAGTGTATGTTTTGGTCCCAAACCTTGACATTTTAAATTGGGTAGAAGGAAATGCTGTCAATAGAATATAAATTTATTTTCTTAAAAAATATTTCAAGTAAGTTTACCTATATTAAATATAATATTTCTCCTTTAATAAATATTTTCTCCATTTCATTGCTAAAAAGGTAATTTAGAATTCATTAAAAAAACAATTCACCAAAAGAATGACGCTATCTAAAAAAAGAATTGTTCAAATACAAAAGTCAAACCTTTTAATTTTCAATTTCAATTCGAACCTCAATTTCTTAATCTTTTTTTATATAACTTTTAGATATTAGAAATTACATAAAATAGTATATTACAATTTTTATAATTAAAATATTCAAAATAGTCTTATATAGATTTCCGTGAACAAATATGAAGTAATCAGTTCATCAACTCCCATTTTAATTTATTTAAATTTAAATATTCAATTTGTGATAGGGCTGCGTATCGGTTGATTCGGTTCGGTTTTGAAGTTTATCGGTTTGACTTATTGGTTATCGGTTTGTAGAGATGTTAAACCGTTAAAGAACCATTAATATATTGGCTTATCGGTTATTGATTTATTGGTTATTGATCGTTATCGGTTCAGTTATCGGTTTTACCGTTAAGATTTGACACAAAAAAAAGTCATTAAAAATCACTTAGAAACAAGGTGACAAACCAAATGAACCATGCACATGAGTTCACAAATTACATCTTGCTAAAAAGCAAACACTTTTACATTGTAGAATATCCAAGAGTTTGAGATAGCCAGAAATAAAAGTAGGAAACTAAACTCTAAGTCAAGGACTTTATATACAAAATGATATAAATATAATTATTTAATTTACTATCGGGTTATCGGTTAACCCATTAAGAAAAAACCTCAAACCGTTAAGAACCGATAACCCGATAACAAAAAAAATCAAAACCGTTATCAAAACCTCTAAACCAATAACCCATTACTCATAAACTAATAACTTTTTTTCGGTTCAAGTTATCGATTTCGATTCAATTTTGAACGGCCCTAATTTGTGATGCATGATTGAATGCACCTTTTTTTTTAAAAAAAAAAAGGATATGTGACGAATTTTACTATACCTTTTTGTCTCTTCTTTTGCTTGTTGATAATTAATTGGCTTAATTTTAAATGTAGAATTTTACCTTAGAAGTGTTACTTAGTTACTTAGAGTGAAAGATTCAAACGCTCATGAGACAGATTCATGATTTGATCTTTATAAATTTTAAATTCTTGATAAGACGGAAGAGATCTCTATGATGGACAATATGAAAAAAGAGAGATTGAGATGATTTAACTATGTGATTAAGAGGAGGTGCACAAATATCACAGTGAAAAGTTATGAGATGTTGACGGTGGTGCTTTTAAGGACATGTAGATCTATGTAGACTAAACAGATATTGTGAAGATGTGATTAAACATGACATGACACATCTTCAGCTTACTGAGGACATAAAATAGATATATATATGAGGTTATGGAGGTCGCAAATTAGAGTAGAAGATTAATTAGTAATTGAGTGTTGTCTTGCTTTTACGACAGGATAGATCGACTTGGTAATAATACGTCCATTGTATATATTTTTGAGTCAAGAGGTTGACGTCGAAAGTATTTAGAAGCCAAAAGGTAGACAGAGAATAGTTTTATACTAATTTTAATAATTAAGGAATATTTTAAACCTTTCTCCGTAATTTAAATATCATTATGAACTTCTGAATCATTATTATCGATACACTTGTCAAATTAAGTTTTTACGAACGTAAACTAATAAACCAACCATTACAAACAAAAAAAAATTAATGACTAGATGACTTAATTAAATCCACATACTTCCAAATCAGATTAATAAATTAAATCAAACCTAAAGTATTTATTTCTAAATTTACAGTTTACTTGACCATAGCACTACAGATTTTTTAAAAATTTTTTGTATACTTTTTTGTGGTCCCAACTTACAAGATGTTTTCATTTAATGATTTTTTGAAAATTTAATTGGTGGATGATTGTGTGGTGAACAAAAGTTGGGAAAAAAAATCATTAACTAAAAGATATACAAATTCAAATTATTTTTATCTTTAAACATACTTTAACCTATAAATATTTTTCTTTTAGGTAATTTAATAATATAAAAAAATTCTACACAAATGTATATAAGCTAAACTCGAAAAAAATAAAAAACATAATTGTGGTTAGTTATATTACTCATTAAAATTATTTCGTCTATTCAATTCGTAAGTATCATAAGAGATCATTTCTTTTTTTATATAGTCAAGTGACATGGCATTATTATTGGAATTTGGACATATCAAGTTACACCCACTTCTGCTTTTGGTTAGGCAATAAATCAATAAGGTCAATTCTTATCATCTTTTAACAAGATGTTGATTTATGATTTGATGTTTAGGAATTTAAAAAAAAAATGAAATTTCAATGTTAGATTTTAACAAGTCACAATTTTTAAAAAGTATATTTCGAAAGAATTTCTATAGTTCCCTATCAAATAAGTTATATCTTATTTCTAAGGGAACGGAATAATTAGCCGATAAAAATATGATTCGTCCAATTTGTACAAGTTTGGAGAGGCAAATTGCTCATCCATTTATTAGTTCCAATCAATTCAACTCATTTAAAAAGTTAAAGTTAATTTTGGCTAAATATATTACTCATATTAATTCATAAAAAATCTTAACCAAATATTTTTAAAAACTATATTTTTTTATTTGTTTTATATGTTAGATATAGTCATAATAGAATACGGGAGGGTGGGTGGGGGGAGGGGGGATTATTTTGTAATCAATCAAATTATAATAAATGAAACAATAAATTTAGAACTTGGTAAGAGTTGAACGGATTGAATTACAACTCGCCCATTTTCACCCAACGTTATCCCAGGTCCAGTAATATTTGGGCGGGTCTTTTTTTGCAGAACTCGCTTTTTTAATACTGCTACTTATTCCTTAAACATATTTGTATCGAAAATTACCTTTGGATAATGAACATTTAAGAAACCCGATTTATTTAATTTTAACTCGTTCAAATTCAATTCAACTTGATCATTTGATATCCGAATTCATTCCTTCTTATTTATTCGTATCCTAGGTTAGATTTGGATAATGACGGTTTAAAGAATAGCATCTGATTCTTGAAAATTGCTTTTATTTATTAAATGAATTTGACTTCATTTTGTTCCATTTTTTAATCTCATCCCACTTTTTATATATTCAACCAATTCCCCATCACTCTTTATTAAACAAGATTTTCTCTTAATCTTTTTTAGATTTTTGACTCTCTTTTTTTAAAATAAAATAAAATAAATTCTAATGAAGATATTCTTGGCTCTTGGTAGATCACAGAAGTCATCCAGTAGAAATGACATTAGTAGTCACTTTGTGGTCAGTATTTAAATTTTAGTCACAACTTAAAAGATATTGCAAATCTAGCCACTATACAATGAAGTGATATATGAAAGTGAAAACTTTAATTGTCAATAGGACTCGAGAGAACTTCATTTCTATTAACTCTGCGTGTATGAGCTCGTTCACATTGTCAGCTTCAAGCTTGTATATAAGAGGAAGGTTGTTAGGGTCAATCGAAGAACGAGAGACACGGTGCAACTTCAATTAACTTTACAAGATCTTCTAGCTTCTAATTCTTGATGCAACTTTTGCAAGCTAAAACGAAACAAAATTATGTAGAAATTGGAACTTCAATTCCTTTCTTGGTAGACTAGATAGGTTTGGTCTTTGAACTTGAAGTTATGTTTGTGTGAAAATGGCAACAATTTAACTGTATTTACACCATGACAATGTTTTAAATTACACCAATAAAAATGGCTATTGGTGCAAATAGCCTAGTCATCCCAAAACAAATTTCAAAGAAGGCACAACTCCTACTTAAATATATTAATATGTTGCATAGTTTCTTTTTCTGGATTAATTGTTTAGATTTCTCAGCTCAAGTAAACAGCAAAACTTATGACTAAAAGAACCCTCATAGTCACAGAACAATCAATAGAAACAAATACAACACTGAGCTATACCATATGTCGCGATCGTGTGAAGCTATACCATCTTCTGCTGTACATTTTATATGGCTACATGGTTCAAACAACAGCCCTGGAAAAAGTAAGACTGCCATGTTAGCAAGCATTCGATTTTTCAGGTCCAATCACCGTAGAAACATGAGTTTTGATGTGTCCGTGGAGTGTTGGCTTCTCCTTTCTTGTCATCTGTTAAGCTCGTAAAAGGTGTTTGTCACCTGTCAATATCTTGTAACTTGCATGAGGACCCTCAGATGTGTCTCTCACAGTTACCTGCCAACCCATGGCTTTCCCAATATCTTGAAGTTCATCCATGACAGCAACAGAATCACGGATGTATGCTCGTCCACCTGGCCTCAATATCCGGTCCATTTCAAGCATGATTGTGGACATGTTGCATCTGGTACATAGAAATCAAACACAGCATTAGGGCATCGTAAATCTATCCTATGAATGCGGAATAGGACCACAATATCATTTGTGAAGCAAATAATCAGTAAGGAACATACCTTTTTTGTTCAATGGAGAAGAGACCATTTGCGTGCACTAAGTCGTAGGTTCTAGGGTAAGTATCAAATGGTTCACACCTGGAAAATTGCACACCTCTTAAAGGACGATCCACTTGGATAAAATGATAATCACATGTCGAGATCAAAATGTCACGTATGTATTTCATGCAACCTACTTCCCAAAGAATCCATTGCATGTTCCTTGAAGATTTGTATTTCTTCATGTTGGCATAGGATAGGATGTAAAATATGCCATACTAGTGTATCTTATAGGTTATACGTACAGACAAAAGAGTCACAAGTATTGTCTCCTTTCTCTTCCATTTCCTTTCTCCTTTTTTTTTTTAAGGTCATTCGTATTGCTAATGTACGTTACAAGAATTATAGCATGGTAAACGCTAACCACTAATTAAATGCAGTGAAGGATGAGCAACTCTTACCAGTCATGCATGACTCCAAGTAGTCCACGATCAAAGATGACAGGTAAGGTATTTTTACCACTAACAGGGACAACATTTAGAACCCAGCAATCCAGTTGATTTTCAATCAATGCTGCTGCAAATCTGTTGAATAAAGCAATTGATAGGACATTATTCTTTCCACTAACTTTAGAAGCATAATGCTGATCAGACCATTGAAATGCATAATGACAAAGAGTTAACCAACAGAGATGGAATACAGTACCCTCCAAAACCAGCTCTCATATCCATCACATTTCTAAGTTTTAACTTCTTCCAATGCCAAGCACGGACATAGCTTGCAATTATTTCTTTCCAGAATTTTGACTCTGCATTGAAAAGCTCTTTCCTAGACAGATAAGAATCTACTTGTATGCTCTGGAGTCTATCTGGATGATACTGCAGGCGTGAAGGCCAAGTGGTAATATTTGCCCCATATCCCTCTTCTGGAAGTCGTGTAATACATGCTTTCAGATCAACATACCTAAATGTGATTGTGAAAAAAGAAATCATCCAGTGACAGAATGAAAGAAATGTCTACATGAAACAAGAATCATTAACGTATGGCAAGCTATTGATTCAGTTTGAAATGCCTTAAGTGATGTTTACACTTCGAACATGCCCAATTGATTTATCAACAACCAACTTATAAAGAACAAAATTGTTATTTTCACTAAAGGGCAAGTACTTTTAGCATTATCAGACTACAAGTAGCAGATGAGCCAGTTCAATTTGTTATAACTAGGAAAAGATGAAGCAAAACGACTGAGCTTGATAATCATTTTTCAGGCTCAGACATGCAATTGTTCAAATAGTGTGATGAGTAAGTTGGAGCTAATTTATAGGCCATTACTAAAAGCACCATTGTAACTTCTGCTGACATCATTATTATTTTTATAGTTTTAATCCCAATCAACTTAACAACAACTATGCCTCAATCCCAAGAAAATTGGATAGACTTTATGAATCCTCACAGGTTATGTCGCTCCAATTAAGCGATGACTAATCAACATGGTCCTAAGAAAATGCCTAATCTACAGAGGAATCCTATCAAGTACAGACCCCAATCTCCATTCCTTCCTGAACACTACACTACATGATGAATAAACAGACAAACAGATAAATACAAATTCTTATTTTGCTCTCAAACATGAAAAGGTAAAAGCGGAGCCCATCTGCAAAAATGCCTTAATGAACCTTGATAGTGAATGCCAAACATAATTTAGATGATTTGTACTGTGAAGAAAGGGTACTTCTCATGGGGAACCACATCCAATTCCTTTTTCAACTTAGACTAAGACATTGACTTATGCATTACGAGTGGAAGGGAAGAGCACAGGTGGATTTGAGGGGTAGGAATTTGGAACTTTTGTTCACTTTGACGGAAAGAAAATAAAACTTTAAACCAACAAATAGAATATTACCAAACATCGTCTGGGTCATTGTGTGGATCACAGAGAGGTGGTTGGGTTCCTTCCTCGCGGCTTAAATAGCAACTGTTATTTAAGGGCTTCTGCCATATAGCGATATAACCTTCCTTCTTCACAAGATTCCAGCAAAGATGAGTGGTAAGATTAACCATCTCTGCAGGAGAAAGGCCAAGAACAAATATTACGATTTGTTATAGCACGTATTTACTAAACCTGCAATGCAGAAAGTTTTCAAGAACTAAAAGGGCATGATATAGTTTATACGGAAAAGTTGCCACAGTTTCAAAAGCTGGCTAGTATTTTTAACTTTAACAGTTGGAGGGTGGACTGACAGTTCAGTTTTAAAGAGAACAAGGGCACAAGTTGTAGTTTCAGCAACTAAATTTTCCCTATCATTTTATTCATTAGTCAAATTTTGTTTTCTTCATCAACAAAGTAGGAGTTAAACTTAAAATGGAAAAAAGAAATTGTTAAAAGAATTTGATTGGAGTCAATTTTCTTTAGAAGTCACTTCACTTCAGTCTGAAGAAACGACGCACTGAAAGCTGATTTTGACCTTATCATTAACTTTCTTTTTTTTTGATAAGGGACCTGATCTTCAACTTTCTTGAACATTACAGTCAAAAGTTTTTCTTAGTATGGCCTTTAATAGGAGCTTTTGTAAAATCATAAAGGAGTATGTCTACCAAAAAGCGGAGAATTGCCTACGGTCAGGTGATTCCTCCTCTTTTATTTCATTTTAAAATTGCTGCAATAACTTTGTTCTTACCTTCCCATTGTTCTTCCAGGACTGCTTCATGCTTATAAACAGGTTGTGCAGCCCAAACAAAATATCCACCAGCACGGAGCAACCTGTTGACCTCCAGTAGTAAAATCCCATCTTCACAAAAATGCATCATAGGATAAAGGCATGAGTTAGAGACTCTCTTATACATGAGCAGCTAAATAAAGTTCAGCAGACTTGGTTAAAATTAAAAATATTTATCTCTTAGTAAGTTCACAATATACCTTCTAACAAAGAGAGGGAATCCAAACAAAGGAAAATCATATCTTGAGTTAAATCTTCGCTTTTCCATTCAGGACTCTAAAGGGTATGGTGCTCCTAAGTCCTAACCTAGAAAAGATAGCTATCTATAGAGCACTAGAATATACAGATTAAAACCATAAGCTGTCACCTTAATGAATGAAAGTGAGAAATAAAGGAGCTCTGATAGAAATTACAAGTGCAGCACTTCAATTTTAACACAACCTACAATGTCAAAGGGGAATATGCATCTAAAAACTGGTTTTCTGTACTCTTTGTTAGGTTACATACTACGAATAAGAGAAATAGATAATAGCATGATCTAGAAGAGCATACCATCACGAGTCCAATTGATCCTACACCTTGAACAATGGATTAGTTCAAAAGCTTGACTTGGATAAAGTAAACGATGTGTCGCAATTGCAGCTACCATTGCAGGCACGCCACGTTCGAGAGCAAACTGAATCTGGTTTTCATGAACGTCTTTTGGAGCCACAGACAGGGTGAGCACATTCCTGGATAGTAAATAAGCACCAAAGCTTGCAACACCACAGCCAATATCTAAAGCAACTCGGACATGACGGCCAAATGCAATTTCAGGGAGCATCTGGTGGATAACACCCAAAAGAAAATTAAAATAAACAAACATCCAGATTTGTTCAATCTGTTACCAGCTTAAATTAAAAAAATATTAAACACCTTTTCAATCTGATCCAAGTACTGATCAGCTCCATGTATGAACTGGGTGCCACCTCCAGGAAACTTGAACTTGTCCTTGTCTATCAATATCCAATTTTGACCCCCCTTATCCTCAGCTAGACGTGCATGAGGAACATTGCTGAACCAAACCTGCAGTACAGAAAAATGTTTTAAAATCCCACAAAATGGATCTTTGGAACTTCCTTTTTTCCTTTGTCATCCTCCCACGAGTAATTATCCAAAATTACACAATTACACTGGACAAGTGCTTCAGAAATTAAAATTTTGAGCTACTCATCACAATATCTGAACAAATGCTTCAAAAAATAAACTTTAAACTTGTCAGTTAACACAAACCAACTTTAATATACAACAACAACATACACGGTGTAATCCCACGAGAGGAGCCTGGGGAGGGTAGTGGGAGAGGCTGTTCCGATAGACCCTCAGCTCAAGTAAAAGCACCAACTTTAATATCCAATTAGATCATGTCTGAGATAAAACAATATACCTAACTAACGTACACAGATCCAGAATTTGAAGTTTATGGGTTCCTACATCGATCTCAAGTTAATAAACGATAATAATTGAGTTCATAATCAAATATTTAGTGAATTTCTCAATACATATACAAGATTACACTATTGATCCGCCACTAATAACTACATTATCCTCAAAATAAGTAGAATTCCAGCAGAATATAACAAACCTCATCACGACTTTTAGGCCATGTAATCGGAGCTCGATAACCTCTTGGTGGAGGAACCAAACAATTCAATCCTTTACCTTTTTCAGGACAATGTCGCTCAAATTTCTCCCCTCTTTCGGTTGATTTCAGCTTACTAATTGCTTCTACATTATCCAAACATGGAATATACTCTCTCATACTATCAGGACACAACCCAAACTTCTTAACCCTAAAACTCTTAACCCCATCACCTTCCTCTACATCCGTCTCATTCCCAACACCCCAATTATCCACAACTTCAGGATCAAATTCCCCCACTTCAAAATCACTTGTCATCACCCCATTCTCATCCAACACCCCCATCTTCTGAACCGCCGGAGGCGGTGGCGGTGGTGGCGGTGGAGAAGATAAAACAACCTCCACCGACGGCGTTTTTTCCTGTGGCTTATCAGAAACGGTGGTGTCATTAATTACGGACGATAAATCGAAAGATTTGTTAAAATTAGGGGAAATTGAAACAAATTGAGAAGAGGGGTTTGTTGGGTTTGTGAGAGAAGCTGAATCTTGACGTGAATTGAAGAAAACAAGCTGTTGAGATCCATCAGACCAGTGTTTCCCGAAGTAAAAAAAAGCTATAGAAAGTAATGCAAAGGCTAAAACTTTGATTACGGTAGCAGATTTGAATGCATCTCCCTTCATTGTTTTCTCCTTCTTCTCCGATGAAGAAGTTAACAGAATCAAATCTTCTACAAAATTTGATAAGCAAGATGAGAAATTGCAGAGTTATAGTAAAAAATAGTGAGAGCAAGAGGAACTGTTCCTTTGTAGATCTGGAAATCTGAGTGTCATAAAGAGTTTTTAAGTGTTGGGGACGTTATTCTAGTATTATAATTCGAGGATTTCACAAATCCCACGAGTTTAGAATCTAATTATTTTTCTTCATCCCAATTTTTGGCATGTGTATTTGGTATTAGATATATTGTATTCAAGTTGGGTTAACATGTATCTGACTTTCTCGCTTGTCTCTCTCCTATTTTGCTCGCCTTTCTCCTCTCTTGCTCGATCACTTCTCTCCCTAAGTATCTGTCTCCTCTCTTGCTCACTTGCCTCTCTTCCTATGTATTTATATTTCAGAATATATCTAATATTACATATACATGTATTTAATGTGATTCACACATATATAGAATACATAGATTATCTCGCTCACGTCTCTCCCTATGTATACATATATGGTACATATATGTATATATACATGTATATATGTATATACATATATATGTACACATATATATATATATATATATATATATATATTACATACATATACATGTATTTAATGTGATTCACACATATCTAGAATACATAGATTATCTCGCTCACGTCTCTCCGTATGTATATGTATTTCAGAATGTATTTATATATATATAGTGTGATTCATATATATCTGAGATACATAAACTATTTCGCTCACCTCTCATCCTATAGTGTGATTCACATATATCTGAGATACATAAACTATTTCGCTCTCCTCTCATCCTATTTTCAGTGTATCTGGTAGCAAAAATGTACGTATCTAGATGTATCTTACTTGAAATTTTGTGTGAAATTATTAATTAATGAGAGAATATGTAATTATTTCAAACTACATGAAAAATTAGTAAATATGATAGAAATATCTATATAAATAGATAGTTTTTTTCAAATAACTATGATTTCTTGATCTCTTAGGAGCTCGAAATTGAGTATGGACAGTATTTTCTAGATTTATGATCAATTCGTCATAAAATCGATGTACTTGTAATAAGTAGTTTTGTCATGGAGTAAAGCGTTCGATATCAACAGTAAATATTCAAATACGATAAATTTTACTACGTAATCAATTTTTTTTTAAAAAAATCAAATTCACAACAATGATTATATATTCTTTCATGTGAGATAGTGACAATTATAGACAAGTGAATACATATAAAACGTTACTTTAAGAGTAAGATTATAAATACACTCCTTTTCACTTGACTAATTAGAGTTTTTATCTTTTTAGGACTCCATGGATCAAGATCTGCTTTTATTATATGATTATTTGTATTTACTTTGATCTTTATTATCTTTAATGTACAAGCTATTTTATTTGTAACAATTATCATTTATTTTTCGATCACAATATTTGATGAATTCAATAGAGATAACTTAATAATATCTCTCTTACTCTTTTTCTTTATAATTTGTTATTATTTTAAGCAACTTCTTAACATGAAGAATTTGATATTTAATCACTATAATTTACATGTCTTTGACCTCAAATATAAATTTAATTTTCAATGTTAATATAAGCCTCAGAAGAGGTTCTAAGGAAGACTCAACTTTTATTTTTCAAAACTGAATAGTCGGATCAAGTTTTTAAGAAAATAAAATATTTTTGAGTAAAAACAAAAAATATTTTTGAGAAGATGAGAAAAGAAGCTTCTCTTCATATTTTTAGAAATACTTTTTAAAAAAATTATCAAATATTAATTATTGTTTAGAAGTATTTTTAAAATTAATAATCAAACACAAATTATATCTTAGCAAAAATATTTATTAATTTTAAAAATTTGACGAACAGGCTAATCAAGAAACAAATTACTTATATATTTTACCACCAACTAAATAGAGCTTAAATAACATACTCCCTCCGTTCCTATTTACATTGTTATATTTTGTCACTACTTTTTGTTATACTTAAAATTGTTGCACTTGAACCGAGGATCTATTGGTAACAGTTTCTCCTGAGAGGTATTGATAAAGTATGCGTACAATCTATCCTCCTCAAATCTCACTTGTGGAATTTCATTCTATATGTTATTGTTGTTGTATTAATATTGAGAAACTTACAAAAATCTCACTAATTTAGGACTTAATTTCTTAAATATACTCTACTTTATAATATTACGAACCTCAACAAATTTTGATGCGTCCAAATACATACTTGGTGTAATTTGTTCAAGATATGTGTCCAAATACATTCTTAAGTATATTTTAAAAAATAATATTAAAAGAAAATTTAATACCAAGGTCAAATAAAATAAATGGAGATAAACTCTCCTAAATCCCAAAGCCTATAAAACCCCCAAAACAAAATAAATTCACCTAAAAAATCTCCTCCTCCTTTTTTCCCCAAATTTTCAATTTTCCGTTTAGGGTTTCCTTCATTTCCCCAAATTCTCGTTCAAATTCCGATGAAATGATTCAAAATTCCAACGACCGTGCCGGAAACGATTCTTCATCCAAGTCTGTAAACGAAACGGTGAATGGGTCTCACCATTTTACCATCAGGGGTTACTCTTTGGCCAAAGGAATGGGACCTGGAAAGTACATATCTAGCGACATTTTCACCGTTGGTGGGTATGATTGGGCAATTTATTTCTACCCAGATGGTAAAAACATCGAGGATTCATCGATGTATGTATCTGTTTTTATAGCATTGGCTAGCGAAGGAACAGATGTAAGGGCGTTGTTTGAGTTGACGATGTTGGATCAGAGTGGAAAAGTGAAACATAAAGTTCATAGCCATTTTGATCGGGCATTGGAAAGTGGACCTTATACTTTGAAATATAGAGGGAGTATGTGGTATGTTTTCTATGTTTATTTTGTTGATTAATTGTTTAGCTGTGTGTTGAAGATTGGAATTTTTTGTTTGTGTTTGTGTTAGGGTTTAAAATTGTGCAATTAGGGTTTTGAATTGTATTTGATTCCCAATTCTGGATAAATTATGAGGGTTCTTGTAGGTTGATGGTTGGTGTAAAAGGTGTCTAATCATGATTCTTTATTGAATTTGATCTTTGGTTTCTGGTAGTCATACCTGATTTTGTATGTTTTACTTGAGCCTGTGTATTGGAAACCACCTCTCTACCTTGTTAAAATGGGTGTGTTTTGGTACCTCAAAATGAAGTGTAGTACGGTCGTAGCAATAATAAACCCAACAAAAGTTGGGGTCCATCCCACGAGGAGTATGTGTGTGTCAAGGTGTCGAAGAGTATGCTAATTGTGAATTTCTTAAGTGTTCTTCAAATAAAAGAGTGATTGAGTAATTAAATCTATAACTAGACTATTTTTTGAGCTAGGAATGCAAGAAAATATGACTTGTTTACTTTTTAAAGGGACTGGAGTTGTAGGTTTGTAGCCTCAACATGGCATAGCTATTCATGGATATAAGTATCGTACGATGATAATGATTCAATTGAAAGCTACTTACTAGAATTTTCTAACTCTAGCAAGTTAATTCCTACAAGTTCTTTCAAACTCAAAGAGAAAGAAATATTATTACCCAATTGATAGACCCAAGTAGGAATTTCTTTATTCCTAGTTCGATTCCATTAATCAAGCATATAATTTCCTTAATATACTCAATTCCTTACCACTTATGAAAAATCCAATCCAATTTCCACTCTTCCAAGCAAGAAATAGATGTGTAGGGCTTAATCTAGTGTTTGCAACCACCAAATTGACAAATAAGAATGTAAACAAGTAGATAATCAAAACCTATATAATAATAGGCAAGATAAACTAATAGGCATTCAAATTAATGCCATAAGAGTCTACAACCCCAGCTAATGGGTTTAGCTACTTATACTAGATGGTACACAACTGACAGCTAATGCGAATCAGTTGTCAATTGTGTACCATCTTCGTTCCTAATTAATAAACATTTACCTTATCAATAAAAGAAAGAAAAGAAAGTCAATGATTGTAAATCAGTTGTCAAATGTGCTTTCTCAAGATAATCATATCTCATCCGTCATGTGAACTAAGCCTTATAAGGAGGACCCATTATTCCAGAGTTTTGAAGGTTGCAGTTGGTCCTAAGAGTTGACCCAGCCAGATTTCTTGCTTAGAAAAAAAGAAGGATAAATGACCCTCATGTGTGGAATCAGCTACCTGACTCAGTTTTCCCTTGAGTGGTGTCTATTTTCCCTTTCCGTCTCCTCTCCATTGTTTTAATTCCAGAGATTTGTGATGCATCCACCACTTATTTGTTACTAACTGCCTTCTATACATTGTCTGTCAATGCAAGAAATTTTTCATTTGCACCTGGTAAGTTTTGATTATAAATATGATAATGGATCTGATATATTCTGGGTACACTCAGTAACTAGTCAGGCTTTGATAAGCCTCAAGAAAGTTCACCAGATTTTCTAGTTGGTGAACTGTATGTCCTTTTGAATCCAAGGTGTTGAAATACTTTTGGAACTGTTTCCTTTATTGGTCCTTATGAGAACATCTTGTCTGCATTTCAGGGGTTACAAACGATTTTTTAGAAGAGCAAGTTTAGAAACGTCTGACTACCTGAAGGATGATTGCCTTTCCATGCACTGTACTGTTGGAGTTGTCAGAACTCGGGTTGAAGGCCCCAAAAATTATAGTGTTACAATTCCACCATCAGACATGGGCCAAAGTCTCAAATACTTGCTGGATGCTGAACTTGGTTGTGATATAGTTTTCCGGGTTGGAGAAGAGGCATTTAAGGGCCATAAGTTGATACTTGCTGCTCGGTCTCCTGTGTTTAGAGCCCAATTCTTTGGCCTTATTGGGAATCCTGAGACGGATGAAGTAGAACTTGAGGATATTGAACCCTCAATCTTCAAGGTAATTAGTTCATGGTGGAAACATATATAATTTAAAGGAAGGTGTGGAAGATGGAGAATTTGAGGGATGAAAGGTTTTTTTTTGGCACATTCCAAATTTAACTTCGATGGTCAACTGGTGCATAGAATTTTCTTTGGGTGATGAGTGGGGATGAAAGCAACTGGTTTATCATATGTCACATTTTTCATTATTAAACAGTAGCATGTACTAATACTTTTGAAATTCTTTTTTTTCCTGAATCAACATGTAGCAGTATGATATATAGCCTGAGAATATTTGATCTAAAGTTGTTAGAGCCCTAATGTAATAGCAAACAAAGCATTTTCTAAAATAAATTTACCATTGTTGCGTAGCTGGTAATTTTATGTTTTAGATAGTTATTAGAATTCTTAGTTGCTTCTGCGCCAGTCGGTTTTTTAAGGGCAAAGAGAAAAACATTAAAGCTAGCGAGTATTTAGTTAATCAGTGTCATCCCTTAAGGTTTTAGGCTCAGGCTCTTGTTTTACGGTCATGGTGTTGCACTTAGCTTCTCCAACTTCAGTTTCTCTCTGTGTTGGTTGTCTGCTGTTTTCGATTTCTAAACTATATCTATAACTTGTGCTAACGTAACAGTCCTTTTTTAGAAGCTGAGATGATTAAGGTGGACTTATTTTCTTATGTAGGCTATGCTCCAGTACATTTATTCTGATGAGCTTCCAGATTTTATCGAAATTACTGGCTCTACTTCAACTTGCACTTCTACGATAATGATGCAGCATCTATTGGCAGCAGCCGATCGATTTGGTTTAGATAGGTTGAAAGAGTTATGTGAGGCGAAATTGTGTGAAGAAGTCAATGTGGATACAGTGGCAACAACTCTTTCTCTTGCTGAGCAGCATCGATGCCCACAACTCAAAGCCATCTGTTTGAAATTTGCAGCTACAAACTTGGGAGGTGCGTGTTCTCCATAGATGTGAGCGGTGAGGCATTTCAGGTTCTGTCATTTTTAGTTTTTCTTAGTCAATTTAACAACAACATGTTCTTAACTCTGCTTGTTCATGTCAAGTTTGTGTGGCAAATTTATTTTTCAGCTTAAATGTAATAATGCTAGGAAAAGAAATCTTATGGTAAATTTCCAGACTAGCAATAGTCTCTTGAAATACTATTGTTAAGGACCTAGCTCCTGTATGAATCTGATCATCTTAGCTTCGACTTGGTTGCCAATGATTAAAGTTTATAGAGATGGGTATCCGTCATTGAGGCAGTTTCTCTTTGACCTTGGTCAAAATGCACTGTTAGAGGTGTTAACGGAGTATCTCAAGTGAGGTTCCATGCACTCTTATTATTTGATCTGAGCTTCCCGATCAGTTAGTTGATGGCTAGCTTGGAAGATATGAGAGAATATTTGAGTGGTTTTGGCTTCTTCAATTAGTATCCATGGGGGAAAACTTAGTATCCCTTGCAAACAAAGTACATAAACCAAAAATTGTATGTTGAAAAAACATTCAAAATTTGACAGCTGATGAGGGTCATTGCTTATGTTGCTCCATTGAGTCTTTGGTGCCCATTTTGCTTAGATGTGAAATTCTCACTTTCAATTGACAAAAGGAATCATGATTGATGATTCAATGTGTACTGTGTAGTACTAGACGAAGTCAGTTTTTTTAGGTAAAGTTGCAAATAACAGAGTAGCAATAATCTGCTGCCACTTCATCATACAGACATACTGTTAATGTGATTGTTATGTTGGATAAATGGTAAATCAATAATAATAACTGATAAATGACTTTTCTTGTCATACTAAGTTTGTTTTTAACTGTGGAGAAGGGCTGGCTTCATTGGAATTTGAGTAGTTGAAGTGCTTTATGAATGTTCTTTTGTATCAATCATTATGTTTTTGATCTTATAAATCATTGGGGAGAATTTTGATAAACTGGGAAGCCTATCAATACTAGAACAGGAGTATGTGCCACTTTGTTTCAGATTCTTGGTTTCATGCAACATTCACTATATTTTAAAGCATATGCTATAGCTAGGATAAGATATTGTGGGATCCTTCAGCTATTTTCTTGTAGTTGCTGAATTGTTTGATTTCTTTTTTACTCAACAGTGGTCATGCAGAAAGATGGATTCAAGCACTTAGAAGAGAGCTGCCCCTTGCTGTTGTCAGAGCTGCTGGAAACAGTGGCATCTGTCGATGAGAAGCCAAGTCTGATGTCTAGCAAGAAAAGAAGTAGCAGCAGCAGCATCTTTGGGCTGGATCTGGCTGCAGATGGCGCAGCAGCAGATTCCGTTAACCTTACCGCTAGGCGGGTGAGGAGGAGGATGTAACCTTGTGTAATAGTATAGCCTTTGAAGTGCAATGAGAGTTAGGTTGAGAATGTGTTGATGGAGAACTCAACAAATGATTAGTTTTCTTCTTATTATTGGATTTGAGAACAGCTTTAGTGATTTGAATGATAACTTGTGGTGTTAGCCTCATATGTTATTTCAGACAGCATAAGGTAGGATAGGTGGGGAAGTGTAAGTTTACTAGTTGTAACTTTCACTACTTTCAGCTGATATGCGATGCAATATATGAATATGTAAAAAATTCTCCCCGATTAGTAATGTCGAAATTAGTTATGTTGACATTATTCTTTATCTTCTGTTTGCTATATTGAATGAATAAGGTGTATTAGAATAGAAATAATATTGTTTTGTTGTATTTTACATGAATAAGGTGTATTAGAATAGGAATATAGTATTCCATATTGTTAATTTTTGCAATTTATTATATATAAGAATAGTGCTGAACTTTTGAACGAGTACTATGATTATACACTTCTGAATAAAGTGTATTAGAACAAATACTATTATTATACACTTTATCAAGCGACCTCAAGAAGTCTTCCTTCGTAGGACAAGGAAAACTTGTGAACTTTTGGATTTATTTAAGAAAAATGATTTCGATTGTCGTGTGATGTGCATGAAATAACAACACAAATAAATATACACATTTTTGGTGAAGTTTGTGGTGAAGGATCCAAGGCACATCATATCATTGCATAGTTGCCAAAATATAGTTTATACTTGTGGTTTTCTTTGCTTCGTATTATATTGTTATTGCTAGATTCTTTTCTTTATTATTTTCAATATGAGTTTTTTTCTACTACATATCAAAAATAATTGGAAAAATTATATAATTAGACATATTTTACGAATGACCTGGGAGACTCTTATACTTGATCTCGTTTGTAAATTGGACATTTATATTTATGACTTTGTCAACTGAACCCTTAAACTCAATCAAGCGCAATATTTTAAACCCTTTTCTCATCCTATGTATATGTGTGTAGTACACTCGTTTTACGCATGAAATTCTACATCATTTTTAATAACACATCATTATATTATTATTTTTTGAATGACACATCAGAAATAAAATATTTAAAAAATAAATAATATTAAAAAAGGGTACAATTTTCTCTCTCTCACGGTACTTATTCCCACATTCCCACTTCATCTTCTTGTTCACACCCTCTACCCCTCCACCCCAAAAATAAAAAAATTACTAATTTTCATTTTCTTCACACTCAAAAAATTTCTCAATCACAAAATGTAATAGATTGTAATTAGCTCTTGCACATGCTTTAGGTTCTATTTATTTTGATTTGGTAAAAAGATATATCAAGAAAACTTCAAGTTGAAAAAAAAATGTTTATGAGTAAATTCAAGCAATAGATCTTGAAGAATTAAATTTTTTAAAATGGTGAATGGTATATTTTCTAACAAAAGTTTTTTAAAATTATTTTTTATGATTACGGCGATGGAGTGTATATCAAAGAAGAAGAAGAAGAGAAAAGGGGTAGGGGCGAGGGGTAGAGGTGGGGGGCGGGGTTTCTTGGGCTGAAGAAGAAGAGAAAAAGGGTGGGGCTGGGGGCTAGGGCTGAAGAAGAAGAAGAAGAAGAGAGAAGGGGGGTGGGGGTGACGATGGGGTGGAGTGGGGTGGGGTAGGTGAAGAAGAAGGAGGTTTTGAGATTTTTTATTTAAAATTTATTATTATTGTTTTGTTTTATAATTTTGAGATTTTTAAAATAACAAAAAATTCATTCACTTGCTTCAAAATGCGTGTGATTACGCATTTGTCCAACTCAGACATTTTAATGCCACATAAGCTCGATCAATGGTCAGAGGGGTTTAAAAAATAGAGTTTTATCGAATTTAAGGGTTCAGTTGGCAAAGTCGTAAGTACAAGGGTCCAACTTACAAATAGAGCCAAGTACAAGGGTCTCCCAGGTCATTCAGCCTACATACTATTATTACTTATACTTTCAAAATATTACATATCTTACCATCAATTAAGAATTTCGTACCATATATTAAGGAAGATACACTTGGATACATGTATTTTGCTATCAGATACCTATAATAGGGAGAGAGACAAGTGAGATTCTGTGT
This sequence comes from Solanum appendiculatum, assembly GCA_018342035.1. Taxonomy (NCBI): domain Eukaryota; kingdom Viridiplantae; phylum Streptophyta; class Magnoliopsida; order Solanales; family Solanaceae; genus Solanum; species Solanum appendiculatum. Next base: position 2,625,994 of record JAGDQO010000434.1, on the reverse strand, counting down.
ATCTCATATACATGATAATCACACCAGATAGATGTATCTGGTGTGATTCACATGTATCTGAGATACCAGATACATAGGAGAGTGGTGAGCGAGATGGAAGAGAGGTAATTAAGGCGAATGAGATTTGTTATTTATCCCAGATTTTGCAAATCTACTTGGATACAATGTATCTAGAACAAATTACACTTAATTCTGACTTCATGTATCCGGGAATCATATATCTGGACACACCAAAATCTAGTAAAATACGAAATATTGCAAACTAGCGAGTTTCAAAGTAATTAGCTCCTAAACTAGTGAGATTTATGTAAGTTTCCCAAAATAATTTCTCTATTTTCACAAGATAGGGTTAAAACGATGTATATATCACTCTCCCAAGCCCAACGTATGAGATTACATTGTAGTTATTGTTGTTGTCAAACTCCAATTTATCATATCTTCCAAAAACTCTAGAGGCAACTAAAATATTAGGGTTCGAAAAAAACAAAGATTTCAAACAATTTCAAATAATTTTTTTTCAAACAAACACTGGATATTACAAACTCCTAATGATTCCACAAAATACAGAAAACGATCTCTTAAAATCGTTCACAATATTTAAATAATAGTGACACATTTAAAATTATTGATCTCATAGTATTCGATTAATGTAGACACTACAAGGCCAGCATTTTTTGGAATATTAATAATAATGCTACCAATAATTATACTATGTCATTTTCTTATCGAAAAATAAAAATAAAAATAAAAATATCCCCTTTGCTTTGCCAATCATAACTTAAAAAAATATTAGTGGGCCATAAATACGGGTCGTCCTCACAAAATTGGACTCCGTACTAATAATCCATTTGTCACACGGATCCAACTATTTCATATCTTCAACCACCCGATTCTATGGCCCAATCATTATTATATTATATGGCCCAACAAGCCCAATCATTGGTCTAGTACCACACTAATAATGCATTCATCCCATCAAATGATCAATGAAAAACTCGTGGTGATTCGTGTGAGATACAATCAAACTGATTTATATTATGTCATTTTATACTGATTTAAGTGTCTATTTGTGTATACTCAAAGTTAGAGGGGATAAATGTAAGTTGAGGCCAAGTTAAAGGCCGAAGCACACGTTTATATATAATGCCTAACATTTATGGCCCGGATCTTGTTTATCCTGAAAGCGTTTGCTAAAAAGTTGTGCAAGGGGCTCAATCTGCCTCTGGATATTGAGTCAGAAAGTCGAATCTCTTGATGGATAAGTTCGATGACTCAACAACAATGCAGGATTGAGTTTCTTGTTTGGTGAAAATACCTTTTGTATCATGGTCAGTATATCTATAAATGTAAAATATTTATTGCGCCTAAAATTCACAAATAGCCTTTTTCTAAACCTTTTTAATTAAAAAACCGTTAGTATTTTCACCACATAATAATGTCATGGAATTTCACCCGTGAATTCTAGAAATTTATGATAATTTTATTATTTTTCAAAGATGGAATTGAAATGTGATCAATAAATGCTACTCTCTTCATTTCAATTTGTTTATCTTACTTTTATGTTTAGTCAGCTTTTGATGAAGAGTGTCTTCTTCTCTATTTTTACAACTCGTTAATTCTAACTTTCCACCTGACATGTTTAAAACCACTAGATTAAATAATATTTTGATACATTCAACATATCTTTCGTTTAAGACTACAAGATTCAGAAAGTCTTTTTAACTTCCTTAAATTTTATGCTAAATCAAAATCAAACAAACAGACTGAAACAGACGAGAATATTTGTTTACAAAGATGTCTAAACCCTAAAACAACCACACAATGTTTTTTGAGGCTAAAAAATGTTATGGTATGGTCTGAACATGTGGCATTACGGATCCGTACTCTTAACACCACTTGCTAACAAAGTGGGCTTTGTTTTGTCTATTTATACTTTAAATCATTGGGCCTATTAGGTCTTCATTCATCTATTTGGGCCAGTAGGTGGATATAGGCCCACTGACCCGGCCATTGTCAACATCAACTCAATGGTCTGCTCACTGCCCTTCTTTCCCACCCACCCACGCACTCCGTCACGGGAATTAATAATATTCTCACTTACCCCTTAGCCTACCGATTGATAGTAGAGGGACCAGTTCAACCACTTGAGCAAAACTTACTTGTTTTGACTGGGACAAAGTTTAAAAAATAAGATAAGAAACTTGATACATAAATTAAAGGACAAGTTAAATTTGTTTGATTCGTAAAAAATAATGACCTTCTTTTCTTTTTTTTAATCCATTTAAAAAAGAATGATTCTTTCCCTTTTTAGCAATATTTTAATTTCAGTTTTTCACGTAGCATGTTAAGGCCACAAAATGAAAGGGCATTTTGGTACATTTGACAGAACTTTAATTTAGAACCACAAAGTTATAAAGTCTTCTTTATTTTCTTAAACTCCGAACCAAGTCAAATTAGGTCATTTTTTTTGTAACGGAGGGACCATTTATCAAACTTTAGTTAAAACATGTGTCCTTAAGGGCTTGTTTAGTTAAGAACAAGGTATCTGCAGAATTAATTATTTTTAGGATTGTTTTCACATTTTTAATATGAGATAAAAATAACACTACAATCCCAAAATAATTAATTTTAGAGATAAGTTATCTCATAATTTTATCCCAATTAAACATGAGATAAATTCATTATAAAGTTAATTCATAGATTCCAACTAAACGAGTCCTAAATACTTAATATATATATATATATATATATATTAGTAAGATAATATATTTTTTAAATCTAAAATCAACTATCCCAATTTTTTCTCACCAACCATTCATGCTTTAGACGTGGCCTTAATTTCCATGACAAATACAGTAATTTGGCGGTAGGGGCGGTGCTTGACTTTGACTCAATTTATAAATAAAAAAAAGACATTGACAAATAAATTAAAACGAAAAGCATATACTCCCTCCGTTTCACAAAGAATGACCTAGTTTGATTTGACACGAAGTGTAAGAAAATAAAGAAGATTTTTCTATTTTGTGGTCATAAATTAAAGTTACGTCAAATGTACCAAAATACCCTTTAATCTTGTGGCCTAAAACATGTCACGTGAAAAGTTGAAATTAAAATATTGTCAAAAAAGGAAAGGGGTCATTATTTTTTAAACAAACTAAAATAGAAAGGAGGTCATTCTTTTAGAAATTGAGGGAGTATTATTTTTAAAAAACTAGATCAAACATCTCGATTTTTAAAAATAAACATTACCAATATCTTAAAAATTTGATCAAAATGCTAGACAAATTCAGTAAATCAAATTAGTTGCGATAGAATATAAACTCAAAATCATACATTTTAGGAAAAATTATCTTATTAGACATACATTCATATCATATATATTAATTCTACTTATACTTTCAAATAATTACGTATCTTACTAATAATTAAAAGTTTCCTATCATATATTGAAAAAAATACACATAAATAAATGTATTTTTGATACCAGATACACTAAAATACGAAAAGAGGCAAGCGAGATGGGAGAGGGAGGAGCGAGATAGTCAGGTATTCCAGCTACATGAAAGAGTCGCGAGCGAGATTTGTTACATCTCCTAGATACATGTGAATCTACTATCCAGAACAAGTCACGCATAATTTTGATCTCACATATTTCGAGATACGTTAATCTAAACGTATCTGGATACACAAAAATTTGATAAAATTCATAATATTGCAGAACGAAGTACGCCTTGAATATTGAACCTACCTCAGCATTTTAACACGTGGCAAAATATAATGATATTGACCAATAAAAGCACAGGACACGTATCACACAACTAGTGAAACACGCCATGAAGCACTCAAATGGTCAGAAGGTGTAGTTTTGTAAGGCCGAAAATTCCAGAAACTTCGAGGCTACTCTTGGTTGTAATTAAATGGCGCAAAATCATCTTAGCGGCCAATATTATGCCACGTGTACTTAAATGCCACATCAGCATCTGACATGGCATCCTCATTGGCTCGAAATTGATTCGCCTTCTTTTCTCTCTCTCATAAAAACCTTTAGGTCACCTTTCAAATATTTTCACCAACAAACACAGAGCTTCGAAAAAAAAATAAAAAAATTGAAAAAACTTTGAGATTGTTGGTGAATTTTCTTAATTTTTGTGCAGTTGTGGGAATGAATGGAAGTGAATTAGGTGAAGGAAGTATGAAAATGGAGGTAATAGAGAAGGAAAGAGTAGTGTATATGTGGGGGTATTTACCGGGAGCTATGCAGAGGTCGCCGTTGTTGTCTCCGATTGTTGTGGGAGTTCCGCAGCAAGGTATGGTTAATGCAGGAAATTACTCATGGAAGGATGTATGTGGTGGTGGTTGTGGATTTGCTATGGCTATTTCAGGTGATATTCCTTCTATTTTGGTTTGATTTGTGTTTTCGATTGAGGATGACTTCTTAATTGGCTATGGAACAAATCATTATCTCGGACTTAGACCGAGGTATTGATGGTGATTTTCGAATCTCGCAGAACAGAATGATGTGTTCGTTTGGAATTTGGATCAGCTTACTGGCAGCTAGATTAATTTTATGGATACATGTGCTTGTGATGTTTTGTTTTTTGTTGAGAGAAGTAGGGGATTATAGTTAGAGTTCGTCTGAGTGTTAGCTAATTAATATTGTATTTTGGTATCGAGAAAATATTTTTCAATTTTCTCATGTTTGGTTCGTCAAAATTTTTGAGAAAATAGTTTCATTGTGCAAAACCTTTTTTTTTTGGAAAGGAGGAAAATGACTTTCTTAGTAGAATTAGTATAACTAATTTCCACAAGTAACTTTTCACATTAATTAGTAAAACTATGGTGTTTGGTAAAATAGGGCTGATACATTTTTTTTCTAATAAATGTTCTTGGAATTATGTTATAAAAAAATATTAATTTGAAAGTACCTTTACATTAAATTGGATGAATGACAAAAAGGAAATGCAGAGGCAGTCAGGGGTTTTATTTCAGAAAGAGCATTTTGGGGATTATAAAGATTATTAGGAGTAAAATAGTGAAAAAGCTTATTAAAGATGAGTGGCAACTCCCTAGCAAAAGGAGGAGATACTATATGTTGTTTCATCTGCTTTGTATTTTGCTCTCTTATATTTCTTGTAATCATGTGTCGAAAATTTTCCTTTTGAGCCGAGGGTATACTGGAATCAATTCATCTATCACACTAGGGTAGGGGTAAGGTCTGTGTACATCTTATCCTTCCCAGTTACCATTTGTGAGATTACATTGGGTATGTTGTTGTCTTTTGTAATGGTTATCTAAAAAGATATTTTAGCTTATAAGTTATAACACTTTTAATGTTCACCAAATGTTTAGATAAGCCAAACAATGCTTTTAAACTGATCATACCAGCTTACAAGCTTAGTCATGGATATTATTTGAAACAAAAGTTTGGATTATTTTATAATATTTCCTCTGCTCCAATTTATGTGACACTTTTCACTTCTTCAAATTCAAACTATGTGAACTTTGACTAACATTTCAAAATGTATTTGACCAACACCTTTCATATAGTTTTTGAATGTCAAAATTTTTATTCTAAAATATCGAGTTAATCTAATCCAATTTTAGCTTCAAAAAGTAGTCAAATTGGCTCTTATGAAGCGAAAAGTGCCACATGAATTGGGATGGGGAGTAACTGATTGTTTCAACTAAGGTTGTACTGGATATCACTTCATAGTACTAAGTCCTAAATTGGATTTCAAATAATCATCTTTGCGGTTTTCCATCTTGTTATATCTGTGCTACTTGACTTACCTAAATTGCACCTACTATGCTGTTTTATACTACTGTTTATCAGATTCTGGGAAGATCATTACATGGGGTTCAACTGATGATTTAGGACAATGCTATGTGACATCAGGGAAACATGGGGTAATTTCACTAACTTTGCTTACTCAGCTTAATGACTACTTATACGTGACACATCAAAATTACCTGCAATTTCTTACTTTTGAAGGAAATTCCGGAGCCTTTTCCCCTTCCTGATGAAATTTCTATAGTAAAAGCCGCAGCGGGTTGGGCACATTGTGTTGCTGTTACAGGTATCCTAAGCAATGTTAATGTTAGTGGTGCCACTAATCTTTGAGCAACTCGAAGCTTGTGTATTTTGTGACTTGGGATTTTTAAATGTGAAAGTGTATCTACTTCAACTTCCATTATGTTCTCCTCCTTCACTGGATTTGGGTACTCATAATTCTGCTAAGTTGACAAAGATATAGGATTGACTATGTTATGTGTCCCTCATTGCTTGAGGGATGGGTTGTTTGTCACCTCTTGAGCTAGATTTTAGGATTAAGTTAGGCCTAAAGTGCATTTCTTATCATGATATTAGTGTCAAGGCCATCCCTGTTATCTTGTGTCCCGATGTTGGGCCATTACGTTATGGTGTGTTATCTATACTCTGGTTGGCAGGGGTTGCAGGGTGTTAATTGTCCCACATTTGGAATGAGTTGTTTGTCTCCTTATATGGTCTTGGAAATCGTCATCCCTTGAACTAACTTTTGGGGTTGAGTTAGGCTCAATGTCCGTTTCTATTCTGATTAGTGAGCTCTGGCCTCTAATATTTGTATATTTGTTACCATGGTTTATAGGTTCTCTTTTTGTTTTGTTTTCATAATCCCTCATTCCAATGTGTTTATGGAACCTTGGAATGACATTCCACTCAAACCTTAAATGCAGAAACTGGAGAAGTTTATACATGGGGGTGGAGGGAATGCATTCCTTCTGGAAAGTTTCTTGGGGAGCGAGCTGTAGACAAGGAGGTAAGAGACGGGCAGAGTTCATTCCAGCCACAGCAAGGTATTTTTGGATTGGCTTCACTGTCCGAAAGAAGCACAATCTGCTATTTACATTTTACAGGGTAATATTTTGAAGATTAACTTTATCACAGTAAGCCCTCACCCCCAGGGATCGAGATCCAAGGTTGGAGCAGCACCTGTTAGAGAGACTAGAGGGGGAGAGGATGGTGCAAAACGTAGACGGGTATCATCAGTGAAGCAACCAGCTGAGAGCTCATCCTCAGGTGATGAAGGTCTCTCAGCATTGCCATGTTTAGTCACACTGAATCCAGGGGTGCGGATTGTCAGTGTAGCAGCTGGTGGGCGGCATACACTAGCATTATCAGGTAATTTTGTATGTCTTGGATTTGGATAAACTTCCTTCAACTCATCATACAATTGTATTTACGTTCCTGGAACATCATTTGTGTACATTGCCCTCTATGAATTTTACAGTTACATTGCCAAAGATTTTCCAAAGAAGAATAACATTTTTCTTTTTTTAGATATAGGACAAGTGTGGGGTTGGGGCTATGGAGGGGAAGGACAGCTTGGTCTAGGCTCCAGGATTCGAATGGTGTCCTCCCCACATCCTGTGCCATGCATTGATTCTTCTTCTTTGCGGAAGGACAGAGCTATGGGCCTTTCTCATGGATGTCCGGGGTCAGAGGGACAAGGCCTCAGAGTTCCTGGGAATTACATCAAGAGAATTGCCTGTGGGGGCCGACACAGTGCAGTAATTACAGGTTCGTTTTCTAGTTCTTGGGTAGATTATTAGGATATTCGGTCAGTTGGTTATACTAACATTTCAGCACTTGCTTATTACAACGAACATTAATTATCACTTACCAATGTGCCAACTTCATGCTGAATGTACATGTGCATTCTTCATATGACTGACATTTTCACTCTTTCTATGTATTCTCTATTGGTACATTATCATATACAGCTTCCCTCTTGCAGTCCTATAGTTTACTTCTACAATAATTTCTACTTATAATTTATTGCTGCTGAATTTCAAGGTAGATGCTGGAGCACTGTTAACTTTTGGTTGGGGATTGTATGGACAGGTGAGTTTCTTGGGATCAGTCTATGCATAGTGAATTTAAGCACTGGAGTTATTTAAAATAAGCTATATTCTTGATGAAACAATAACCACATTTTTTTCTTCGTGTGCACCTGCGTGTGTATACATCCATCATATGTGTTGTGCACATCCACAGTATGTGTATAAAGTAGAGTAACATATGCCTCATGGCATTATTTTCTTCTGAACCCAATTGGACTGGACTTGAAGAAATTTGCATCCACTATGTTGTAGCATGATAATCTTTTGAACACTAGAAACTTGACCACAACAATAATTACGTATTCCACTACTTCCATAAGAAAGAATGTGTGTGTATATATATTACCTAACAAGAGAAAGAAGAAGGAATATCGACTCTGTGAGCTCCTTATGCCAATGCCTGAAGTCCATTTCGAATTGAGAGTTTTCCTAAAGGTGCTATGAACTTGGGAAGGCATAGTAAATTAATGGGTAATCGTAGGACCTCCCAACGATAATATATAATCATATGTTCCCTTTTGATGTATTATAGGATTCTTTTATTTATTAAATAGTATATTAAGCATTGACATTTTGCAGTGTGGTCAAGGGAGTACAGATGATGAGCTAAGTCCCACGTGTGTATCTTCATTACTTGGCATTAGGATAGAAAGTGTAGCAGCAGGGCTCTGGCACACTGTGTGTATTTCTGCTGATGGTGATGTATATGCATTTGGAGGGAATCAATTTGGGCAGTTAGGCACTGGCGCCGAGCAGGCTGAGGTACAATTTTGAACTTTTGTTCTTTTCCTCCAATCCAGCCTTGTAGCTCTGTTAGTACTGTTACAACTATTAATATAAGAGGCTTTCAAAATCTGGGTAACATATCATACGGTGAAATGTGGTTTGCTTACTTGGAAATACTGGCAAGTTCTTTTGACCGGGGATTTTCCTCTGGTAAGGGTTGTCACAATAAACTTTTACATAAGTGCACAGTAGGACATTCCCCCTTCAGTAGCTTTCCTATGTTATGGACTATACCAAGACTGATGCAGATCTTTTACTATCTAGTAGTGAACTTTTACTTTTTACCTATATCAGACTTTACCTCGGCTCCTGGATGCTCCAAGTTTGGAAAACATGCATGTGAAAGTTGTATCTTGTGGAGCACGCCATACTGCCGTAGTCACAGGTATGGCTCGTATCTGCATCTCAAAAACTTTTCTCCTGCTAGACATACTATGTATAGACTCATCAGAAGCTTCAGTAAATTGATGGGGATAATCAGATGAACATTAAGGTGACAAATAAGCATGTCAGTATAGGGTCAAAGAAACTCCAATATGGAAGAATACTTGGATATATAACAGCCTGCTAATTAGTGTAGTGAATATGATAATGGGAAAATGATTTTTGCTGTGGAATTATTTTGGTGAACGGTTTCAGGAAACCTCTAGCAAATGCCTATATCTATGTAGCGGATTCTCTGTTTGTCATTATGTATTTTTTCGGAGACCCCTTTCATCAATCAATAGAGTAGACTTGATGGGGGCCAACCCATGGCAGCATAAATCTTGATGTGCATTAACTAAGGGCTTGTGAAAACTTATAATTGGACAAGCTTGAGCTACTACAAGGTCCTCAACTTGATTGGCTGAACGCGCACAATACCTTTTATTTCCAAAATTCGTTTTCTTTGTTATGGTCAATAACTTGGGGTTAAAGCACTAGTATCATCATGGTTGACTTTCTTGATTTGATATGTAACTGCCATAAATATAAAGTTGAGATATCTGAGGGGAAGAGTCAATTGTCATATGGGAAAACTCAGTTAAGTAATTTCTCCCATAGCCAACACATGATTTTAGAGGTGTAGGAAATCGTCTTTCTTAAACTAACATGGTCAATACGGCATATAGTTTACACGATTGTTGAAGTGGTGTGGTGAGTAACTGGAAAGAAAATGGATGCAGTCACTTTTTGTAGTTCGAAATAGTATTGTATCATTCTGATAAGCAGCTCAGTTAGCAATCTTCTGGATGAATAGCAACTAAGTCTTAATAGTTGTTCATTCTAGAGTGTATTCTCTTTTTTTGTTTGCTTGTTTGTTTAGCTCATCTAACCTTTCTCCTGTTTGTTTTATGAAGGTGATAGCAAAGTGTTCTGCTGGGGGTGGAACAAGTATGGTCAGGTAGCTATAGGTGTTCGCTAGTTTGTTAAGTATTCAATTGTTTGGCATAATACTAGTGGTTCTGAGCTAACGAACAAAATAATTCATTCATCTTTGTGCAGCTTGGACTGGGTGATGTGATCGATCGAAATATTCCATCCCAAGTCTCAATGGATGGTCATGTACCGATAAATGTCGCTTGTGGATGGTGGCACACACTTCTACTAGCTGAATCACCTACTTGAACTATTACTCATCTTATTGATGCAAATTCACCAGTTTTGCTAGGTTAGGTGCCTTTGGTTCTCTATTCAAGATATGATATATGCATATGGTACATATAATAGAGTTTACTTGCATATGTCAAATTCTTTAGTTGCAAGAATAAGGTGGTCATCGTCATCCCTACCATGGCAGCAGAATGCAAAGTAAGATATCGTCTATTGTGTCATGTCTACTTAGGATACAGTGTAAATCCTCTTCGCTACTGGATTTTCTGATGTATCGAAGATACTCTGGTATTGTTAAAGCAGCAACTATTATAGCTTTTGGAAGTACTCTTTTCAGGTTCAGATGTCTGTTAGACTCTTGTAATTTATCAATGTTGTGTCCCTGATGTTTAGAGTTTGTGCATGTAAATATGGTGCTTTGAAAATTTTATGGGCAAGTTTCAGTTACTTTTTCTTATTTTTTCGTTTAGTTGACAGTTTCAGCCAAGTCTATTTGCAGTTGTTTTACTGCTGATGTTATTTGCATGTATACAATGATGTATCACAGGCAAGCAAACGTCACTTCACCAATTAAAATTTGTGTTTTTGCTCCATTTCTTTGTATCTTGTTGTTTGCTGTCATATTTACTTGTAATCATTCTTCGTATGCTCTTTTTCGTTGTTTGTTGTCATGTTTTTTTTAATCATTCTTTGAATTCTCCGAGGTTTTATTGGGAACAATTTTCCTACCTTACAAAGGTTTACTTACATCCTACTATCCCTAAACTTCATTTGTGAAATTTCATTATTATTGTTTTGGGAGAAAATTTCAATACTTTGTGAGGACTGTTTATTAACCAAACACCGAAAAGAAAAGTTTGTTATTTTCTTTAAAAAAAACAATACTATATCAGAGGAAAAAGAAACTTTTTGGTAGATGGTAACAAAATAGTTTTTTTCTTGCATCTTCTAGGTAATCAATAACATTACTGAGTGTACTTATTGGTTTATGAATTAAGACGTCAAAAATCAAATGTCAATAGCAATGAAAGATAACCTGGGGGGGGGGGGGGGTCTTGAATGACATCTTACTTCATGAATCCATGACATAAACTTTGTATTACACAAACAAAAAAAATGGTTTTAATGAGAAAGAGGCTCATTTTCAGATATGATGAACCTCGAAACAAGCCACTAAAGGAAAAACATAGTTACTACTTCCTGTACATAAGTTCTCAAAGTCAATAATATTCACATCACCATATGAAAACGTGGTAGTGTGCGGAGAAGGGACCTTTAATCAAGAGGCCGCGAGCCAAAACATGACGCAGGAAGAAATGGCAAGGAAGAACCATGAGAGGAAAGCCAAAGCTACCGAAATTTGAAACATATGGCAGGACAGCTTAGGGGTGGATTTGCACATATTTGTATCTTTAACAATCAAAACTACCACGCCGGCTGATGAGCATGCAGCAGCAAGTGATAAAATGCTTGTAACCTGCATCATGATAATATTTACAACATGAATGCAAAATATGTCCAGAAATTACATGCAAAATGATAAGTTATAGTAGTCTTACTTAACATAAGAAGAGTCTTTTCTTTTTAAATAACCGATTAGTAGTATGCCTAAGATTGCCATAAGACCACCTCCCTCTTGGAAACTGGTAATCAAAGGGATTTTACTCCACTTTAAGGAAGTTAACGATCAGCACTACATTGGCTTGTCTAAAACTACCTATGCTGATAGGTAGAGTATAGGATAAATATAGGATGATAATTGAGTGCAGTAGCATTATTTTGGTTTAGCTAGAATTTGCTATCCTTTAGCACAGGGCTTATTCTGATCAAATGAATAGAGCAGTTGGATCAGATATGCTGCATCTCCATACTAATCTTATGTAATGTTCCGGTATCTCCAGTAGGATCTCAAAGATTCACCAATTGGGAAAGCATTCCAATATCTTGCAAGTTCAACTGTCTCCAATTTCAAACAACTAAAAATGCTGAACTGCTAGGATTGAATATTGCAAACACATAGCAATTGTTCCAGCAGAAAATATCAGTCTTCTTTCCTAGAAGCTTATATATGCAAGATTAGAGTGAGCAACATCATTTTACTAGTCACTCTCAAAAGGTCTATTATTGGTGCAGTTACCAGAAACCATAACTTCTTCCCCTGATATGAGACCTTTTAAAGCCATATATTAACGACAACAACAACATACCCAATATAGTCAATATAGTCACAGTTAATAAGGATAACTTAATAATTTCTTTGAATCCAAAAAATACACATGTTTCAAAAAAGGTACATGCCACAACCATTCCTTGTCATGCATTAATCAAGCTACAATATCCAGAAAACATGTTCACAGTGTATCTTATTCCAGTGCTATGGGTAAACCGAATGGTATTAGAAATTTAGACACACATTCAGGACAGGGAAACATAGAAATGATGTGTGATGGTAAGTGGAACTCACATTAACCATAAGTTTGTTCTCTATCTCATAACAACTCAATGAAGTTGGCTCTTTTGACTCAAACAAGCTTGATGGAGTGGATACAACCTTGGATCTTCATGAGCGATATGAGGTACTTTTTTTTTATTTTTTTTATATTTTTTTAGAGAAGAGCGACATGACGTGTTAAAGCAAAAGGAGAATAATAGTACTGCATGCTAAAGGTATAAATAAACATATTGAAGAGAGAAAAGGCATTATCACATTTCATATATAACCTACATAGACTGGTTTGCTAGTTTCTACTACTTGTACCAGGTCAAGTGCTAAAACTTAGCATCTAAAAATTTACTCTGGCCACCCCAATGATGGTATATTTCATGTAATCCTGATCTGCTTTACTATGCTTGTCTTAGGAGTTGCTATCCAGTTGTTGTGTGCTAAAACAGCTGCTGACACTGCTAACTAGCTTACTGCCTCCTTATAATAGGAAAAGATGATTCCGCCTTTGACTTTAGGAGCCTTTATCAATTAATTCGCATTATACCCGGAAAGATTCCTGGACTCAGGCACATAAAGTCATCTTTAAGTTATAAGCTGCATGTATCACCACAACAAACACACATAATTTTTTCTTTCCTTTGGGTGGGAATGTTGATGTATTTCGAAGTAAGTTCTTATACTGATAAACCAGAAAAGGAATATATATACAACACTTATCACCTAATTGGCGTGAATGCTAAAAGATTACCCACTGATAAGCATCTATGCATAAAATAGAAAATAAAAAGGAGAGATTACCCAATCACCGATTACAAGCAAGCTCAAAAAGACGTAATTCCTTAGATCTCTTTTCAATCTTAAGGCATGAATATCCAAGCAGCCAAGTGAAAAGCTCCATATTACTTGCAGCCCCATTGATGCAATTAGATAGCTGAACCAAGAAAATCATGTAGTTAATGCATGAGTAAAACTATAAGCTTATTGAACAACATAAGAGACAGAAATTACTACATGAAACTGAATGCATTTCACTTAGCAAATTGTCAAAGGCAAAGCAACTTTACTGCTAAGAAAGAGCGTTCAGCTAGAAAGTCATGATTTGAAAAGAAAATTGATCTGAGAACAGAACCAAAAGACAGTAAAAAGAAAAGAAACAATAGGAAAGTTGCTAAACATATTGGAAAAATCTAATGGACAACAGACTAATACTTTCAGAAGCAACTAGTCAGAAATTTTAGCCTGTAATGGATTTCCTAAGTGTCCAATAACAATGATTCAAATCACTCCTTAAAGTACAAAGATAACTATTACAGATTCTCAAAGGTGAGGCAAGTACAAGTTAACCTACTATCGAATTATAGCTAATTGCAAAATCTGGTCCGATAGATGGAAAATCCTGTTAGACTGATTACTGAAGGCTACTATCGTTAAGGAATATAAATGCATTTAATCCATGAAATCAGGCTCTCATGCAGTCAGAGTCCAAGTTCGAAAACAAATGTGTTTTTCCAATATTTGAAGAGCAAATTATGACTTCACTGTTCCTTTAAACTACTTTAACTTGCAATATTCCGGAACCTTTCGTGCAAGACATTCTAGAGAAGCCAAAAACTGAAACCTTCAGCATTCAAAGGGACACGACTTCATTTTTACGGAGAGAGAACAGAAAGGAGGATAAGAATTTGTTGAATGATTATAGAGGAAAAGTTTAGCAACTGGGACTAGATAAGGCATGTTCTATCATGCTATAATGAACAATCGCCTAAGGATTATAATTTTTCCAATAAGGGTTGTGTTTGATATGGAGGAAAACATTTTCCAGAAAATGTTTATTGACTTTCCCATGTTTGATTGATCAAATGTCTTGGAAAATATTTTCTCTAGGAAAACAAGTTCCTCAAAAATTAGGAAACTGACTTTCCTGGTGGAATCAGAGAAAACAAGTTCCAGAAGTGGCATTCCATACTTAATTGCTAATTATCTCCACCCTCACCCCGCCCCCAACCTCCTGCAACCCCCCCCCTCTCCTCCTCCCCCACCTCACAACACCCTGACCCCCAACGCACCCCAACCCTTCATCTCCCACTACCCCACCAAGCTCTTGGGACAAAATTTTCTATTTACTTAACAAACACTAAAAAAATAAGTAAGAATGCCACTTATCAAGATTTCTTTTTTTCCTAGGAAAACATTTCCTTCATACCAAACACACCCTAAATCTACACACTACCAAAGTTTGGCATTAGCACCAACATTTACCAAAGTAATGTAATCTTTAGCTCAGATTGATTAAATGAAAGTTTAGCGCTTTGGTATGTCCGAGGAAACTAACTAACAAGATCCCCTTCACCAGCCAAAGAAAAGAAACCAATAACAAAATGTTTAATACAACACAAAAAAAACTAAAACTCTAAACATCACTTTCACAAATTAAACACTAAAACTTCCAACAACAACAACAAAAAAAAAAAAACATCTATAAATATAGGCCCCATATATGTGTATGTGTTTATGTTTGCATTTCCACACCCACTTCAATCTATTCCAGTTCATTTTATCAACAACAACATACCCAGACCCAAAGTAATCTCACAAGTGGAGTCAAGAGGGTAGTGTGTCCCCATAGCTTACCCATTTGGTGGAGCTAGAATTTTCACTAACGGGTTTCAAAATATGAAACAAGTAAACAATGAAGCCGAAAACTATATATACATAATAAAAAAAAAAGATTTAACCATGTATAAACAGTATAATTTTCCACCGATGAACCTCTTCCGTCCTACCTGGACCCATCACAAATCAGATCATTTTATCCTAAAAAAAGGAAAATAACAAAGCACTAAATAAGAGAGAGATAATACCAGAAAGCAGTAAAAGTGGCGAAACCATGAGAAGAAGCCATTACAACCATAGAAGCAGCAGCAAATAAACACTGACCCATTCTCAATACCAACCCACTCACTTTCCCTGGACCCCCAAACAACTCTTTCATCCTCTCTACAACTGTATTTTACCTTCAAAGCTATGCAAATTTTTGTTCATCTACTACATAACATTTCATCAAATACACACTCCTTAACTAAACTAGAAAGTAATCGGAAAAAAAAACCCTAGATCCGATGAAAATTGGGCAAATTGATGTTGATTTTTTGGTGGTTATTGATTTATTGTACACTGAGAATCCAGAAAAGGAAAAAAAATGGAGTTAGAAAGGGATATGTTCGTAAGGTCTTCAATAACAACTTGAGTATGACGGGTCCGAGTGATAGTATTTTATTTTTAACACAAAGAATATTTGTTCTCATTTATATTTTATTCTATTCGACGTGAAATATCATAGAATATAATTTTTCAATGAACGGATTCAATGATATATCATCATTAGTTATATAACGACATATATTGGTATACAAGTACTAAATGACTATGGGCGAATGGCGATATATTTGAATGACATAAGCAAGTAAATAAATTTTAATTTGATAATAATTATACGTGTATATAAGAATTATCATCATATTATACATATATTACGTATCTAAAAATACATATTTTTTCTGTAAAATATGAAAAACATGAGGAAAAGGACAATTTTACTATAAGCTTCTGCTTATAAATTAGCCTCACTCATGAAAAACATTATCATATACCAAAAATACATAATGCAACATGAATTACAAAGGTAGTATTTGTTGAAATAAATTAAGACACTTCTCTACAAGTCTCCCCTGTTTGTATTTGTCCACTCCTCTTTGCTTCATACAACTATGCAAACCACTGATTAATTGGTACACCAAACACACCAGAAAAGGGAAGAATTCTGTCGAAGAAAACAAAACTCGAACTACACTTTTGAAACTGCGAGTTGAGCATACAACTGGTAGAGTAACACGAAACTTAAGAGAAGAACCACATCTTGATGAAGATTGTCAAAGCTGCTTGCAGGCCAAAAGAAGCAACCAGTATAATCATAAGATCATCTGACTGTACATATGTTCTGAGGTTTAAAGCAACGAAACTAGCTGATGTAGAGGCAGCAGCAATTGTGATGGTCCACCTAAGGAACTCGACTGGGATGATCAACAGAAACTGAAAGATGGAGAAGACATAATAAGATCTTAGTGAACACATGTTGCCAAAAATTAAAAAGGGAATCATTTGATTTTATACAAAAGTGAAAGAAAACCAGTAATTCTCCCTTTTTCTTTGGGGAAACAGAAGTCGGTTAAACTCCAAGATGCAAACAATGCACAAGGTGTAAATATTGTTCTATGTATCAAGGTAAAACTGTATTGTTGTGCTTCATGAAAAGTTATGCTAGAACAAGTTTTATGCATTCGCTTAATAGCACTTCAAACAGAAAGATGCATGGATGGAGAGGTATAAAAGCTGTATGTTTCTGAACCAATAAAAGTAGTACAGGAAGGAGGGGACATTTCCCTTATTATTGTGTCACCAATACGATAAATAAGGGTCTGAGTTATCCAGAGAAAAATTATATACTTACGGAGCTCAGAACTAAAACAAAGAGTGAATATCCCCACAAGCACCAGAAGCGTATCAGGCTAGCACTTATACCCATATACCGAATCAAGAAGTAAAACCCCAACGGCACTAGCAATGCATAACCATATACTGAGCAGGCTGCCACATTCACATAATTGACATCAAAGTTCCAAGAACTATTGTTATCGCTCCTTTTGTGCATCAGGTATGTGGCGCAGTTCCCAATGGAAGAAAGGACAAATACTAAAGTAGTAGATATCCAGACAAGCCCATAACTGAAATATGCAAGAACAGGAGAAAGAAGAACAATATTAGAAGGTGGAGAAATTTAAAAACTCAAATAAGTCAAGGAAAGCACACTAATCCTAAATTACAAGGAGATACAAGATATTAAACAGAAAAAGAGAAAAAGGACATGCTATTGAACAACATCATATCTAAGAGAACTGGTTCACCAGCAGCTTGAGAGGCTCCAGAACTTAAGCAAGATTATTTTGGCTTGATACATCAATAACGTAATGGTTTTATGTCTGAGAAGACAAAAACTAATATACCAAATACCCTCATAGAATTTAAAATTTGTACATCAGAACTGCAAGATACAACATAGGACACCAACATGCAGAATGAATCATTATCCTAAAATGAGGAAATATTATACACAATCAAACAGCAAGAATACGGACAAGGTTTTCCATTGAACCTTCACCTCATGAGAAATATACATGTGATCAGCATCCCGTTTCTCAATAAGTATGTGTTGAGCATCCTATTACAAAGACTTTAGTTCTTTTCACCATAAAGGTCCGTAGCAAGTTTGAGTTTCACTACCAAAACAGAAGTTCTTTTTTGCATCTCTTTTTTAATTTCTTATAAAGGTTAATAAGCTTCAAGAACCTTAACTGGCCAACACAACAGATAAAAGAGAACGAAGAACAAACACTGAAATAAGAGTAAAGAACAAAATACATATAGATGCATAAGTATATGTATAAATGGAATATGGAAACTTCTGAACCCTCGTGTTGTTCGAATAAGCTCATATTTCCTCAAACCTGGTTAAATTATCTATATATTAGCAACTGACAAAACTAAGTTGATTTCTCGCCATATTTCTACAGTTATATATGCAGGACTTACAGGTCAGGGTTAGCATCAATCTTGCTGAAGAAATCTCCAGTAGTAGGATTCAATGAACTCATCAATCTGTTCAAGACAAGGTCTGTATCCACGTTAAAATATTCTGTATAAGATGACACGCTAAATACTCCATTCCACCTGTTTGTTGATTGCTGCCCATCTCCTTCTGCATAAAATAGGTAGGTGTTACTTGAACTAATGGAAGCTGCACGCCTATTACTTCTGATGTGCTTTATGAATTTGGATTACATAACAAGCATATGCACACCTTAAAGCATCATAGATGCCTAGCAGTCATTACAAGAAGGTAGGTTTAACAAGTCAAGGTTGGGAACTAAATCGTTTAGTTTAGTTGCCCTTTTGTATGGATAAACCTTATTATTATAAGTAAATAAAATCCTTCCGTTCTTAAGCAAAAAAAAAAAAACAAGTCAAGGTTGGTGAATGCCATATGGCAGAAAGGAAGCCCAAAATGGACAATAACATAAAAAAGAAAAGGAAGCAAGTAAGAAAGGAAAAGATCAATGTTAATCGTTCATGCAGATATGCAGAAGCTAGCTGCACAAACAGCCTCTTTTCTGTATTTCAGACTCCAAATACACGAAACCTAAACTGCAGCCTTCCCTTTCCTTAAACAGTGTGATGTTAACAATGGATTCCTCTCTGTGGTCGACAAAATATTACCTAAATAGATCCCTTCGCTATCTCTGTATGGTCATGTCTCAGAAGTATGAATCTTTCTTTTCTCCTCAATCTTTCAACAGTAAAAACACCACTCAGAATTTACAAATATGCAGTTTGTGCTACTAAAATAAGGGAAGACTTTTTTTTAGCAAGAAAAAATTTCAATTGTAGCTCCATCCTTTAAGGGTTTTCCCTTCTGTCCAAATGTGGAAGGCCCTCACAGATCCTCAGTATGGAACATTATATATACCGGTAAGTGATATTGTTTCCAAATTAGCTTCTGTGGAACCATAAACAAGAAAGAAATAGTTTTACGTGACGAATGGTTATTTAAGGGTTTGTTTTCTTTTGGATACATGTTAGTCAAGGTAGTAATAATTTGTAGTTTTATGCACAATAAGTTTATCAACCAAATTAAGGAGCAAGATACCATGCTTTTACACACCCCCAGAGTCTTTCAGTTCACTTAGGTTGTTTAAGAAAGAAGCCACCACTGCTATAATGTAATACCCAGCTAGAGATCTGCTTGAGTTTTCTGATTTCAATTCAATATTTACATTCACTAAAATAAGGAGGAAAAATTAGCTTTTGTAGAAAGTTATCTGCACATTTGAAAATACATATACAAATTGCAAGACCTAAACAAATAATGGACTTATGTCGTTGTCCAAGAAATAGAAGATAAAACCAATACTGTAGCAATCACCTAGAGCTTACCACCAGTGGCAGTTATTTCCTGGTCTGCTATAAAACTTCAATCAGAACCCATTAGTCCTATCTTATGTACCATTCTCTCTTTTCATAACTCGTGATGTTTGGCACAATTTCATGTAATAACCTAAAACGATCCACAAGTCTCAGAATCAATCCATTAATAGAAATGAAACTTCAAACTCAGAAACAATGTTTTGCATTGAAGTAATTCTATGAAGGTTAGGCCATATGCTCCTTCAAGCCCAGCCTTCGCTGGAAAAAAGTTCTATATACATTTTCAACAAATAATATATATTTGCTAAAAAAAAATTCAAGTCATACTAACTCTACAAGTCCTCCGCAATTCTCAAAATCAAATTCATTAAAACAAATTGAACTTCAAACTCATAATGATGTTTTCTTATTGAATAATTCTATTTGCATTTTTCAAACAAGTAGTGTAATGCATTCTTCGTCTCTCCAGGGACATCCGATAAAAAAGCTTAATGCAATCATCATCCACCATCAAAATGACATGCAAGTCATACCAACTTCCTCAATATTCAGTAAAAGAAATTATGTCATATATCAGGTAGAAGGAAATACAAGTATCTAGAAAGACATACCACCTCCAAGAGTTTGATACCCTCTTCCTGCATTTGGACCATTATTTGGAGGAAGTATCGGAGAATTTGCTGCAGGGGCTGCAAACAGCATTAATAGATTAGCATGAGTTTGTTCTTCAAGAGAGCTATCAAAAGAGTTATAACAAATTCCTATTAAAGGAGGGTACCTTGTGGTTTATAGCTGTTCTTTTCTTCAGTGACAACTGCCTGTACAATACATAACAACTATAATGTAAAAGAAGTGTCCCAAGCAAATACTAGAGTCAGTTATTAGGAATGGTTGATATTACTTTACAAACAATCAAAACTGACACTAGATGTGATTTTTGGTTTCAGATTCCCAGAAAGAATTAATTCCTGAGCATTGTTGAAGCACTAAAACATAATATTTCAAGGAAGTCAGATCCTTCAAATTAGTTGTCAAATAAAAATGAATTCTATTGTTGTTTTATTAAGAGAAAGTTATTAATCCAAAATCCTTTCTTTATCATTTCAACAAAAAAAGTTGAGCAACTTTGCATCCTAACTGTGAACAACAACAACAACAACAGACCCAGTATAATCCCTCAAGTGGAGTCTAGGGAAGGTAGGATGTACATAGACTATACCCCTACCTTTGTGGGGTAGGGTTGTTTCCAATAGACCCTCAGATCAAAAGAAGTGTAATCAAAGCAGGATTGAAAGGAGAATAATGGCAGCAAAATAGCAAGATACACAAAGCAAATGATGCAGCAGATAGTAGTGAAATTTGAATAATAAGATACTACACGAATACTAACTAATACTACTGGATAAGGAGAAAATGAGAGCAAGATACTGAACCCCATATCTCTCACACATAAAAGTATGACAACACTCAGCTACTTACTACCCTTCGACCCTAACACTCAACCTCCATACCTTCATATATAGAGTCATGTCCTCAGTAAGCTGAAAATGTGTCATGTCCTCTCTAATCACATCTCCCCAATTCTTTTGCGGCATATCTCTATCTCTTCTAAAACATGTTATAGCCGATCTCTCACACCTCCTTATTGGTGCATTTGCGCACCTCCTCTTCACATGCCCGAATCATCTCAACCTCACTTCCATCATCTTGTTTGTCTCAGAGGTCACTCTCACTTTGTCATGTATAATTTTATTCCTAACCTAATCTCTCCTAGTATGCCCACACATCCATCTGCGCATCTTCGTTTCTGCTACCTTTATTTTCTGAAGGTGTGCGTTCTTGGCTGGTCAGCACTCAGCCTCATTCAATAATGTAAGTCCTACCACTTTATAGAACATACGTTTAAGCATTGGTGAAACATTCTTATCACACAGTACTCCGGGTGAGAGCCGCAATTTTATCCACCCTACTCTAATCCGGTGTGTGACATCCTTGTCAATCTCCACGTTTCCTTGGATAATAGAGTCAGGATACTTGAAACTTCCTCTCTTAGGTATGAATTGTGTATTGATCTTCACTTCCACTTCCGATTCGTGCATTGCGTCACTAAACTTACACTCGGGTACTCTTATTAAGCCCACGCTAAACTTGAAACCTTTGAATTCTAAGGCATGTCACCAAGCTTCCAGCCTATTGTTAACTCTACTACGCATCATCGATCGATACTATGTCATTTGTGAATAAGATACACCACGACACCTCCCTTTGAATATGTCGTGTCAATTCATCTATCACTAAGGCAAATAGAAAGGGACTAAAAGTTGATCCCTGATGCAACCCCATCATGACCGAGAAATGTTCTGAGTCACCTCCCATTGGCCACTGCTCTTACCCGGGTTTTGGCTTCATCGTACATGTCCTTAATAGCCCTAATATAAGACACACATACACCTCTAGACTCCAAATATCTCCATAGAACTTCCCTAGGAACTTTATCGTACGTCTTTTCGAGTTCAATGAACACTATATGTAAGTCTCTCTTCTTATCCTTATATTGTTCCATCAATCTCCTTACAAGGTGCATCCTAACTGTGAGGATTTAAAAAATAATATTTCTGAAATTTACTAACGTGTTCAAGTGCAGCTAGCTCAAATGTGTTAAAAGAATACCCATCTTATGATTATTTCCTATATTTTCCCATTATTAGTAGTGTCACACAACAGAAAGAAACAAATCTATCATAACCAATCACAAAAATCCCAAGGTAGTTAGAAACTTCAGTATTGCTCGGTACAATTACTTGAAAATTTAAACTATGTTTTCCTGCTTTGTTTTCCCCCTTAGTCCACAGTCGAACATACTTTTACAAGGAAACAAATAATCACAACAACCAATCAATAAACAAGACTCAATCACAAACTAGGTGGGGATTAGCTACGTGGATATAGCAAATTTTCACTCTTCAAATGGAAAAACTCTCTCACACAAAAGGAAACAAATTAATCACGAGAGTCAATCAATCAACTACACCTCGCTCCAAACTAGCTGGTTTCTGCTACATTAAATCCTCAATAATACCAATTCCACTCTATTTTAATCCATTTAATCCCAACATCGATAATAATTTGTCTTTTAAGGAACACTAATTATTCTATAAAGGAAACTAATTTAATACAATGAATAAATAAAGTCTCAATGTAGTGAAAATCTCAAGAAATCATAAATTTCTACTCACAATCACTCCATTAGGGAAAACAATCAAATCAACTATGCCTCACTCCAAACTAGTTGGGTTTCTACTACATTGAATGCTCATCATTACCAATTCCACTCTATTCGAATCCAATTAATCCCAATATCGATTATAATTCGTCTTTTAAGGAACACTAACCGCTCTATAAACCTAAAGAAAACTAAGTTATCACAAAGAATAACTAAAATCCCAATGTAGTGAAAAATCTCAACAAATCATACATTTCCACACACAATCAAGTACCAATTCCACTCTATTCAAATCCAACTAATATCCAATATCGATAATAATTTGTCTTTTAAGGAATACTAACCGCTCTATAAATCTAAAGGAAGCAAATTTACCACAAAGAGTAGCTAAAATTCCAATGTAGTGAAAAATCTCCACAAATCATGCATTTCCCCGCACAAATACAAATTACACTCTATTCAAATCCAATTAATTCCAATATCGATAGTAATTTGTCTTTTAAGGAACCCTAACCACTCTATAAACCCTAAGGAAGCTAATTTACCTCAAAAAGTAACTAAAATCCCAATATAGTGAAAAATCTCAACAAATCATACATTTCCAAACACAATCAAATACCAATTCCACTCTATTCCAATCCAACTAATTCCAACATCCATAATAAAATGTCTTAACCCTAACCGGTCTATAAACCCAAAGGAAAGTAATTAACAAACTAAAATCGCCAATGCAGTGAGAATCTCAACAATTTGGAAAAATCCACGAACAAAAATAAAATCTACCGGCAAAAACAAATGCGAAGTGAAAAGTACATACCGGTACTGAGCCAACAAGGTGACTCGTCGGGAAATTGGTGTACGTATCGTCCATCGGATTGTATAATGAAGATAAATACGAAGGAGATCAAGGAGAAACAATTCTTTATGAGACGAACGGTGAAATTTCCTCTTTGAAATTCGTTTTAGATTACTTAATGAAGAAGCTTTTTGATTAACGAAAATGGAGGAGGAACGTGACCAGTACGTCTGAACAGCGACGGAGTCACGCGTGTTTAACGAACATTTACCCATCGCGCCATTGAGAATATAGAATGGGCTTGGAGCACATTATGGCCCATTACTTGATATCTCCTAGGCCCAAATGGATACCTATTTTATGACCAATTACGAATTGAATAGAATATAAAGACTTTTAAGTAAAAATGAAAATCTCTCATTAAAAAGGACATAACAATCAACATAAATTTGTAAAGAGTTATTAAATCAACTATTCTTTTTCTTACACAAATACTCTTTTGCCCATATAATCATTTGGGACTTCCACTTAAGTCATGATCAAACTCTTATAAGTTTAGCTGTCTCGAGAATAATTTTTAATATACACGATTGAGATTGTAAAATTTTACGTCTAAATATTGGCATATTGCTTATGCAAGCAAACTTCTTATATATGTGTCTGCAATTTGCCTGCAAGGCCAGACTTCTAACATATGCACCTAAAGCTAAGATTTTCAAGTCTATGTTTTTAATATGTATGTCTGAAATTAGGCTTGTCAAGATCAAATTTTCAATATTCATGCATGAAGTTTAGTTTGACATTCTGTCAACTTCAGACGTATATTATCACAAAAATCAAGAATAATTTATATAGTCAATTTTTCATTTCTGCCAATAATTTCAAGCTTTTTCAACATCACAACTTAATTTGAGTTCGATTTTCATATTTGAAATTTAAGGCTCACTTTTTCAAGCTTGCAAAAATGGTGAATAGTTGTAAACAATCCTAGCTATTTCCGTGAGTTTCATATGATCATCAATTTTTAAAATTTTAAATAGAATGAATATAAATAATTCATGTAGTCATGCAATTATGTATTTATTGATTAACTGTTTGTTTTTTTTATGTAATATTGTGTCTTTCCTAATTTATTGGTATACGAGTTAAATTTTTGTCAGTCATAATTTTCATTTAAATTCACCTCACATATCGAAATAATGACCCAATAGTAATTACAACTTACGAATATACTATTCCAAAGAGATTCTATATAATAATTAAATAATGTTCACATTTTCTTTAATATCTAGGATTATGTGATTCTTTTATCATAAATTCTGAATTGTTTACTTTAGTACTTCTATATTGCGAGGCTTTTAACAATTACGATCTTCCTAATAAAATGAATTTCGCCATATTCCTCCGTAAAAAGTTAATAGAGAATGGAAGATTAGAGAAAGAGGCAAAGAAAAAGTTTGAAAGTAATTGTGACTTTTTAATCATATGATCTTAAATTAAGAATATGTCATCAAAATATTCTTTAATCTTTTTAGTTTTTAACGTGTCTCACATGAAAAATTACAATTAAAGAGTTACTCTAAAAGGAAATAGATATTTTTTAAAAACAAACTAAAAAGAAAAACAAGACAAAATTAAAACGGTGAAAGTATTTAAATTCAAAATTATAAGGCGGGAGTCATCAAGGATAGTGTTTTTTTAAAAAGCAAAAAAGTTATGTCTAAGTCCGGGTTCGAACCGGGGACCCTCTAGTGTGTGAGACTAGCGTGATAACCGACTACACCACCCAGACAATTTGTTGGTGATCCACCTTCTTGCATATTCCACTGCCACAACACCCAACATTGAAGACATTTTTT
The DNA here is from genome assembly GCA_018342035.1 of Solanum appendiculatum. NCBI lineage: Eukaryota > Viridiplantae > Streptophyta > Magnoliopsida > Solanales > Solanaceae > Solanum > Solanum appendiculatum. The sequence goes on along the minus strand of JAGDQO010000434.1, from coordinate 2,600,372 downwards.
AACAATTTAGGTAAGAAACTCGTATACCTGATATTCAGATATAAAATTCAATGAAAATATATTTTTAATATTTCACTTAATTATATATTATGATTTGCTTGAGAATCAAATTTGTGCACATATATCTGTTGATAGGTAAATCTATTTTTGTTTTATTACATACAAGAGTTAATTATTCAACATTATTTACTTTGGTGAGTCAGATCTTGGAGGAAGCTCTTTTTCATGAGCAATTTACTCAAAGAGTTTAGGTCTCTAATTAGATCTATGTTTGGGCTATTGTCGTACTCAAAGTGAGGGGTTTCAAAAGTAGATGTGATTGGCCTCAAAGGAAAGGGGAGGCAACTTGAGATTCTATTGCTTCAGATATTTGAGATCTTTCTCTTTAAATAAGATCTCAATTCCGAAGATCTACTGAAAGATAAAATTTACATAGTACATACACTTTATTGTCCTCAAATCCACTCGATATAGTATAGGACATAGATATAGTACTTCCTCCGTTTCATTTTATGTGATATATATTTTTTTAGTCCGTCCTAAAAAAAATGTTATCTTATTGGTAAAGAATAAGACAATGCATGGAAATTCAGGGAGGCAACTATAATTTTACTTTTTTTCTCCACTATACTCCAAAGCCAATTACCGACCCAGTTTATCATCTCACTCCTTTCAACAACCGCTACTTTTGAGTTCAGAGTACTACTTCTCTGCTCCACGCTTCAAATCTCCATCTCAGATTTCTGGTAAATCCTCTTCTGCTGCTTTATATCAATCTCCATCTTCGTTTCATTCGTGTTAATAGTAGTAATTTGTTTCTTTCGTTGCTGATTTTTGGTTCGCTTTTTAATTTGTTCAGGTTTCGATATTTTGTATCAATCGAAAATGTCACAAGGTACATACCCTAATTTTAACTCCTATTATTTATTTTTCCCGCTATTTCCAAGCTCGTAGGCGTAGGCGTAAGCGGATTCATGATTTGAAGTTTATGAGTTGGTACTATGACTTCAAGTTGATGTACTAAAGTAATATTGTAGATATTTAGTGAATTAATTAATATATGTATCGGGTTTGAGCAGACAACATGCTGGATCTGCTTCTAGGAAAAATTGAATCTTATGAGATTAGATAGAGAAATTAATTGGTTGCATAGTTGATTGATTGATTGATTAATTGATTTATTGTTATATACTTCAGACATGCAATTTTTTTTTAATTGATTTTTGTTTGGTTATGGTTAATTGTGTTTGTATGTGAATGTATTTGTTCTGATTGGATTGAGTATAATAGGTGAAGATGGTGAAGGTAAGGATGAGATAAAGCCAACTCTTTCTCCATATGAAGAAGCAATGGAAGCGTTATCGTCATTGATTACTAAACGGAGTCGTGCTGATAAGAGCAATAAAGGGGATAAATATGAGTTGCTCTTTGATTATATCAAGGTTGTTTTTCTCGTTTTTTACGTTTTCCAGTGTTATATGCTGGTGAATTGTTGATATGAAGCTGAGTTATGTTTCAACTGAAATGGGTCATAGATACTGGGACTAGAAGAACCAATTAAGCAGATGAAGGTTATCCATGTGGCAGGTACCAAAGGAAAGGTAATAAGTTAGTATATGGGCTCTAGTCTGCTATAAATAGTGTCAATTTTGAATCTGTCACGACTCACATCTTGATTGAATTTTTAGAATTTGAGTAATTGGGGTTTGTCTAACATGTCAAGGTGTACTACAAGACCTCGTTGATATCTCATTTCATAAATGTTTTTGTATCTCCAATAGCTTTGGAAGAATATGTTGCACGTTGAAAAGCTTATGCTCCATGTCTTCTATTTTCAAAGCACTTCTGTAGTTGTTTTCCTGGAGCATCATCCGTTCATTTTAAAAGTATATCATATTTCTTTCTTTCTTTCTTCTGTTTGTTTCTTTTTGTTAGTTATTTTTATTGGACAAGGATTTCTAATTTCTTAATGTTTAATCCACGTTATCAAATGCCTTTGAAATCCTAAACTATATGTATCAACTATCTTACACTTACCTCTAGTGCCTTTGAAATCTTTGAATCAATTGACAAATTAACTTGCTGCAGGTCAAGTTTAAGCTCTATAACAATCTCTAGCTAAAAGTACTCTTGATATTAATCAGAATCAGATTCAGTAATACTGCTCTGAGATTGTAAAATAAAAATATCGACAAATATGCTGATTATTTTTGGAAATATGAGGATGCTCATGGACATAAGATGAATGCAGAATGGATATACTGTCTATTTTGTGTCAATTTCTAATTTTCTATTAATGGTAATGTTCTGTGTAATTTCTGTTAACACATTTTATCTACATATGTTCCCACAGCTGGGCTTGCATTGGATCCTTTAGTTGAAGCATGTTTGCAAAAGTTTTTCTTTTGATATGCAAGAGAATTAAACCAGAAGCATGTTATTTTCGACCTTGTTAACTAATGGTTTATATCCCTGACTTTTTTTTTGTTATGGGTTTCATGAAGGGTTCAACTTGTGCCTTCACAGAGTCTATATTGCGCAACTGTGGCTTTCATACTGGTCTTTTTACATCTCCTCACCTCATTGATGTTAGAGAAAGATTCCGATTGGATGGGTGAGTGAGTTTCAGCTAAGATGTTTGGATCATCATGTTCTAGATCAGTTAAAGCTGAAAATTTCTTTCGACTCTTTTTCTTTAATAAAGGAACTTAACATTATTTCACTCGCTGTGAAATTTTGTTGGCCCTGTAGGAGTACTTTATTTCCCGCTTTATCAATCTCTTTTTGTGTGATCGGATGTTCATATACGATATAAATGGCTAACAGACTCTTGAAATAACATCTACTTTACTTCTTTCCACCTGATATCAAATTTCCATTTATAAGGTTATATTAAATCTCAGTTGATAACTCTGTCACTAAACTTGGTGTCTTTCAGAATGGACATATGTGAAGAGAAGTTTTTGGCATATTTCTGGTGGTGCTTCGATAGATTCAAGGCAAGTAAAAATTAATGTGTTCTTTGGAATGTTTAACTTATTTGATAATTCCATCCTGTTTTAAGTATTAGGCGCAATGATAGTTACATGTGGTAGTTCTCTCGAGGAATTAATATTTTGGATGAAACCTCATAACACAAAGTAGTCTTTTTAAATACGATCCATGAGTAATTTGACCATATTCAAGAGAATCCTAAGATGAACATGCAGTCATACAAGATTAAAATTTAAAATGATCATATTCCCCTGAAGGTGCAAGTAGTATGCATTGAGGAGAAAATGAGAGGTCACTTGAGATGGTTCGGTCATGTCCTGCGTTGACCGACATAAAAAGGACGAGGTAGACCTAAAATCACTTGGAAGAAAATTGTCTCGAAAGACCTACCATTTCTTGGGATCGATGCAAACTTGCTAAAAATAGAGTTCAATGGAAGTAAAAGATTCTAATAGGTAAAATCTCCTGGAGGGGAATATGACTTATTCTTGCTAGGGAACTTCTAATATTATTATTGCTATTATTATATATATTTAACTTATTTTTACTTTTATTTTTATTTGGTATAATGATGACATGAGTTGAGCTTAAATGGAGAAGTGAGGATTCATATAGGCGAGATACTAACTTGTTTGGGAAGAGGCACAATTGTTGTTGTTGTATAAGAACAACTCAGAACTTGTCTAACTAATCGTACTGTTACTCATATTTCTATACCACTCCACTGAGTCCATTTATCTCCTCCGTCTCATTGTGATAATTAATTGGTTTTGGGTAAGCCACAAGTTGATTTTTCTTTTCTTTTTGATCAATTTCGCGAAGCTGATGATTTGAAGTACTATAATCCACCATTTGTAGCATTTCAATAAAAGTAAACAACATAATTTCTTCATAAAAAAGCAAACAACATGGATTAGTCCTGATTTTATTTTAACAGGTCTTGCATAACATGTAACTCTGGTCTCAGATCTCCTCAGCCTGAGAGGAAAAGTGTCTATTTTCTGCTTCTAATGCTTGGTTTGACCTGGAATGTTTATATAGGGTGATTTTCGGTATTTCTTGTGCAGGAAAGAGCCACTGATGAGGTCCCAATGCCCACTTACTTTCGCTTCCTTGCGCTGTTAGCCTTCAAAATATTTGCAGCAGAGCAGGTTGGTCCTGGTGACTTTCCATGGCAAAACTGGCAACTGAATATACATTCATTAATCTAAAATTGAATGTCAACTGTAGTTTATCACTAGTAGTGATTCTTTTGTGCATTTTCTGTGAGCAGGTTGATGTTGCTATTTTGGAGGTTGGATTAGGAGGCAAATATGATGCAACAAATGTGGTATTTAATTGACATAATGGACAATGTTTGCTACAGTGATCTATTCAATACTTCAATTTCTCAGTCATTTTTGGACATCCACTATGATGATGCGTGTTATTCTTTTCAGGTCGAGAATCCAGTTGTTTGTGGCATAGCTTCACTAGGGTATGACCACATGGAAATTCTTGGTTAGTGTTTCTTCTTCAATAATATTTTTTAGGAATGTGTTAATAATTGAATAGAATGTGCTCGGAAATCTTCAGATGTCATCTACCTCTAAAAATGCTGCAAATGACACTAAAGCTTTTTCTGCAAGCCTTACTATTTAGAGTTTTGATCAATCATTCTTTCATTTACATTTAAATTTGATCCAAAGATCTATTGTGTCTATTTTATGATATTAACTTGGTGGAGTATCTTGATCTTGTTTTGATTGCTTTTATCCTCATGCATGAACTACTACCATCAGGAAATACTCTTGGACAAATTGCTGGAGAGAAGGCAGGAATCTTCAAGGTTGGAGAAAATATCACATCTTACAAAATTGTCCCCCTTGCTTATACAATATCATCCTGTTTTAGGCTTTTCATTTCATGTCTTGTTCATTTGTTTTCTTCCTCATCTGTGTTTATGCTTGAAATAGCGAGGAGTGCCAGCATTTACTGTTCCCCAGCCTGACGAAGCAATGCTTGTGCTTGAAGAGAAGGCTTCTGAGTTGGATGTAAGTCGAAATTTCTCTTATATGGTATAAGAGTTAATTTCCGTTTGGTCCTAATTGTTATACCCTATTCTCAACTGTGACCTTGCTCTTCTGATTTCATCACTGAACCTTTTGTTTTGAGCGACTTGCAGCTAGCATTATTCAAAATATTTGCTGTGATATGGTTTTGGTGTGTATCTGTAGTTGTTTTCTGTAGTAATCTATTGATGAAAATGGTGACTATTTGGATAAGTACAGTTTTTTGCCTGTTTAAGCATGAAGTTTGGATGTTTGTTCGCTTGTATTTGGATCTAAGCATATGTTTTGATGGTGGCAAAGTTACTGATGGCAGTTGCTGGGGAAGACAGACCGATGGTTTATCAGAGTTCTCTGTTTCAGCACCTAGTTTCATGATTCGGGAGTGTTGATGTTGATGTGCAGAGTTTTCATTTCCCGCGTTTTAGTTTTCCAAAGATTATTATGATCTTTCTAATACAGAATCTCTTGCTTAGTTCTTATTTTATACAGAGAACCAATCTATTCAGGTTGTCAAATATGGTTTCTATGGAAGTAGATTCACGCAGGAACTTCAATTCAGATCAATGTAAACTTTTTATGTGTCTCAAGCTTAAGTATGAGTTCAGGAAGTGCGAAATGAAAGCATAGGTATAGCCAATTGAGTAGCTGTAGGTATAAAGGTAATGTTTGCATCAGACAGAATATAAGTATTTCTTTTAACTGAAAAAGCATATAAGTATTGGCTTTTGTAATTGGTTGCAAAAAGTATTGTGATGAGCATTATATCTATATATATTTGTTCAAGTAGATTGACATGTGGATTTCCATTAGATCAGCAACTAAGGTTACAATATCTTAGCTCAAAGGTGAGAGGAACAAAAAGAAGCAGTAACTAGTTTACTTGCTGACATCCAAGGGGGACTTCATCCAAATTCGTTAACTGGATGAACAAAACTGTCTCTCCAGTTGGACAGAATGGTACTGAAATGAAAGGTCATAATGGGATTTATTTAAGGGAGAATTCTCATATCAGATATCTCTTATCAACTTTTCCTTCATTTAAGGGACGAAATTTTCATCTTTGATCTATGATGAACTTTCCTTCATAACAGGAACATAATTATGTTAAGAAGTTTCTTGTTGATGTGAACATGTATTGTTGTGCAGGTACATCTTGAGGTAGCTGCTCCACTTGATGCCAGCGTGCTTAGTGGTTTACATCTTGGGCTAGAGGGTGAGCACCAATACATAAATGCTGGTCTTGCCATTGCATTATGCTCTACTTGGCTACAGAGAACTGGCCACGTTGAAATTAATTACCTAAAAGAGATGGTAAATGATATCTCATACATGGTTTTTAATGTGTATTCCTCTTTTCCCTCCTTTTAACTTCATTCTTTTGTTTTCCCCCTTCGAAATAGACACATCTACCTGAGCAATTTGTTAAAGGGCTATCAACAGCTGCCTTACAAGGCCGTGCTCAAATTGTGCCTGACCAACTCATAGACAGTGAAAGCTCAGGGGACCTTTTGTTCTACTTGGATGGTGCCCATAGTCCTGAAAGCATGGATGTATGTGCCAAATGGTTTTCACTGGCAATCAAAGGAGATTACAAGCAACACAATTCCTATGCAAGTAATCATGGACATAATGAATTGGGACCCTCGCATGATTCAGTAGAGATTAGCCATCATGAAGCATCCAAGAAAAGTTCAACCCAGGTAAGCTTATCTCAATCTCATCCAAAAGATTTCTTGTATGCTACTTTGGACTACATGCTGCTTATTAGAGTATGAATTTTAAAAAACTTGAGGCTTTCTTGAGTTAAATATATAAGTCGAATTATTGATCAGACCTGAAGTTTCTTTGTCATATATACTCTGTAAAGTTGAATTAGCATCTAATTTTGTGTTCACTCCGGCAGCATTGTATAAAATAAGATGGAGGGAGTTCATTCTACAGGGATAAACCCATGTCTAATTTATGCGCCTAAACTATTTCAACCGATAAACTATCGAGAACCCCTCAAGAAGTTTTCCTATATAAATCTTACCTTTCCTGTTGTTCTGAATATTATAGACCCTCCCTTGTTTTATGGTTTGAGAAACCTAACCTATTTTTTACTCTCACCTTTCCATTTGAGTATTATAGAACCTCCTTGTTTATAATTTGAGAAATCAAACTTATTTTTACATGAATTGACCAACATGCCCTTTGAATATTTGTACTTCCTGAAAAGAAATATATTGGTCAATCTACTCTAAACCTATATTAGAGAGATTTAGGTAACACTCAAAGCTAGGAGAGGAAGTTGTTACACAGAAGCTCAAGGGAGGTCTATGTAATTAAACCCTTCATATTATCAGTACAAATCTTTTTGACATTTAACCCAAAAAAATAAAATATTTTTGACAGACCTGAGTTTCAAACATAGTTCAATAACTTCAATGGAACGAAATATGTCTAGCAAGGATGATCAGAAGATTATTCTTTGGATAGTTGTCTCAGAAGCACATTTTGATGCGAAATACACCCTTCGTTCCCATTCAATCATTTAATAAGTGATGCTGACAACTCAAATATATTCCTGAGATGATTCACAGGCAGATGAATTTTATTTAAATTTAAAAAGCTAATCTATCAATTTTTGTTTTAGTAAAATATTTTAAAAACTAATCTATGTTCAATTATCCTTCCAAGTCTTGATCTAATATTTTGGATCTCTAGTGCAAACAAAATCAACAGTTGTTTTATTACATAAATATCTAATTTCTTGAAATTGTCCATCGGGAAGTTGGGTAGTGGTGGAAGCTAAGCTATAACTCCTAACTGTATATGATAAGGAGAGAGCAAGTACATATAGGAAGGCCATTGTTCTACACGCAGTCATCATTTATTTTTGAGATGCTGATTATTATTATTATTATTATTTGCCCTGCTTAAATCTGGGAGTGTTGTCAAATCTGCAGTTCTTACTCTTCAACTGTATGTCAGTGAGGGATCCTGAACTACTGCTTCCAAGGTTGGTGAGGGCGTGTGCTAGTCATGGTAATTACTTGGACGCAGTCAATCTTACCTTTGAGTCCTTCAGATAAATAGCAAGGATAAAATTTTTGAAATCTTGTGGTCATTGCTGAATGATAATGATACTATAGCCCGGTGAGCTTAATGGATTCTTTGCAACTTTTTATGTAGTTCAGGAGTTTGACATTGAGTCTAATATTTCAGGAGTCCACTTCCAGAAAGCACTCTTTGTACCTAATGTTTCAGTATATTACAAGGTGGGTACAAGTGCCTCAACGGCTGATACTCAAGTTGATCTCTCATGGCAGTTGACTCTACAAAGAATATGGGAAAACCTTGTTCATGGGGAAAAAGGTTAGAAGTCATATTAAACTATAGTCAACATTTTAGTAGTTAGTATTTTGGAAGCTAACAATTCTCATAATTGACAAATATCATGGAAGTAATTGTGTTCCAAATCCCATGTTTAATATCTCTGAGACTCGATAACAAATTTTGAAATGATCCCTTTATATTTGTAGAAAATTTGCTGGCGTACCTCAACCACTAGATATGTTTAATGTAAACTTAACTAATTCTCATCAATTATGGATACTTCATTCTTTAATGCTAAGATCATACTAGTGCAAAATGGGGATCGAGTGATTTTTCAGTTATGCGTCTCAACTTAAGAGGACACCTGATCCACGCTCTCTTCCCTTGGTAGAGAGGAAAATTTCTATACCTTGCGTCTAGTTAAATTGTGGAATATGAGTATCTCTTTCGTTGAATTGAAAGAATTATCTTTTTACTCATGCTTATGGAAGTCATTTTCTGTCATATGTCTACCATACCATTCGAAGCATGCAGGACAGTGACTAACAATCCTCTTATATCTCACCAAGTTAAGAGAAATGTGGTTAGGGGTCATATTGAGCAACAATCTGCTCTAATCTTCCTTTTTCCCTTTCATTTTTATATTAGTGGACCTCTAAGAAACTAATAGGGTGACTAATCTTTCTGCTTGTTTATGTACACTGAATTAAATAGCGTACTGACATCAATTAGATAAATCTGCTGTGCCACATGTCTTTTGACTGTTATCATTTTATTTATCTGTATAAAAGTCTCAAGTATTGCCACAAGTATGAGGAGATTGTTTTTACGATTGGAGTTAATGGTTTCTTAAACATCTCCCTTGAAATAGAAGCATAATTGACTACTAAAAGATTAAGTCGTGCATTTAACTGATCCTATTTAGTTACAGGCAATGATGTGAAGAATACAGACCACACACATGAAGAAGTAACAGATGATTTGGAAAAAGGAGCTCAAAGTTGTGAGAACAGCAAAGTGTTTCCTTCACTCCCAGTAGCAATAAATTGGCTTAGGGACACTGTTAGTAAAAACCGATCTGGTCGCTCCCAGGTAATGCCTAATCATGCATGCTTACCGTGCATCAATTAATAGGACAACTTTTTGTCTTACAGGAATTAAAGGAAATCAATTTTTATTGATCACGAGATGACTCTTTGATGTACTTGAACCGAAATCTGTAGAAGTCAAATACCATTCCCTCCGCTCTCCATCCAAAATTGAATTTCACTTTTCTTTTTGTCCTGTGATATGATATCTTCTCCCTGTTTGGTAGTGTGTGTTAGTATTTCACGTAGGATCTTATTCTACGATCTTTACTAGTACCTGTTACTTTATTTGTTGTGTACTTCTTGTTATTTTGCTGTCATTGTTTTCCTTTTATTTTGAGCCGAAGGCCTACTAGAAACAACCTCTCTACCTGACAAAGGTAAAGGTAAGGTCTGTGTACATCCTACCTTCCCCAGACCCCACTTGTGGGATTTTACTAGTCGTGTAATGTGGTGTTGTTTTTGTCTTGTGGTAAAGCAATGTTCACTTCTTCAAGTAACACTTGTGTAACACCAAATATTAATATATAATCAGTAGATTTACTTTTAGCATCTCCAACACAACTTTTCCCCTTTTCTGTTTATGAGAATGAAAATGTAACATGTAGGTCCTTGATGTTCCCGCATTTAGCCCTTAATAATCTTGTTTATATCTTCTCTTGATAATAATAATCATGCAAGTCTAAATTGGAAAAGTTATGTGGCAAATTAAGTAACAGTGAAATAGGATTTCAGGGAAAATACTCCTATTGAGGTCCTTGTTGCATAGTACTGTCTTGTTTATCATTATTACTGAGAAACCAGTACTTATTGTTAAGATTCTCTTTCTAGAGAGCATTTACAATTTCCAGTATGCATGCAAGAAAATCTTACTAATTGCAGAACAGAGATATTCCTCGTCTGCCATAAGTTTAACTTCTCGTCTATTTCTGTTGAGTAAAATAGTACTGTCCTTTAGCATTGTCAGACTCCTGTATATAGCAAACTAGTTAATGTTTCTGTTGTTTATCTAGGTCCTGGTGACGGGGTCTTTACATCTCGTGGGTGACGTTCTAAGATTAGTCAAGAAGTGAGCTACTAACGTCAATTTATAGTCCCTCGGTTTTTCCAATTCATGGTTGCTTATGATGTTCCAACGAAGAACAGAAAGACGATAAATTTGTTTTCTGTTTACTGCTCTGAAGCATCAATGTCTCAGTTATACCAGCTCCAGTTGATCCTCAGCTCTAATGTTCTTGGCCAGAAGTTGGAGATTGATTTTTCATGTATTAATTGCATTTTCAGTAGACCCTTGTGGTCTGGCCCTTCCCCGGACCCCATGCATAGCGGGATCTCCGTGCATCGGGCTACCTTTTTTTCTTAATTGACTTTTCAAGTGTATTTTTTTAAAATTTCACCAAAGCATATAGTATGATTCTTTTGAAAATTGTTCAATTACAATTGTAATATTTATCTCATTCAAGTACCCGTTCTTTGCGTGAGAAACCTTTTCAAGGACCAGCAGTACGTATTTGCAGTGATTTTCGTATTTACGAAAAGTATATGCAGTTCACGATGCATAAATGATTAAGAAAATGATATACATAATACACACTGTTTTACACAGATAAATAATAGTAACAATTCTGCTATTTCATTTCCATATCGAAGGAAATGGGATTCGAATCCATGACACAATCTTGTGTCATAATTCATAGCTCTAATCCCCAATTCTTGGTGAAAAAACTCGTTGCCTTTAAATTATCGTAAGATGAATTAATTTTACGTGGAAAAAAAAAAAAGCATAACAAAAAACTTATAATTTTTTAGTGTTTAACATGTGATGATGAACCTTGGTTAATTAATTGACATGACACAATTTGTCAACTTTAATTTCCTAATGAAAGCTTAGAGAATCTTCATCTAATTTATTTGAGGGAATTTATTTTTATAGGTAAACGACTCTAAAGGAATGTTCAAAATTCAGCTGGCCAATAAAATATACTTGGTAAAAAAGAACAAATATTAGTTACCCCAATATATTTTGTTAATCAATTTTTTCTTTTTCAAAAGTGATACTTCATAGTGAATGAGGACAGTTTATCCTAAAGATATCCCAAACTCATTGTAATTATATTAAATTAAAAGGATGTAAATGCATAATAGAAGTCTCACCACTAACTTTCAGTCTTAATTAGGCAGCGACGATCAAAGTCAGGTGAAGTTTTGAGGTATCAGGTTCATCTTAGCTTAACTTTTGATGCGAAACATAAATTATTGTTAAAATTCATTTAAAAAAATGTAATAAATATTATATATAAATTTATTGAGCTAAAATCCATATTCACTTCTTGTAACGAACTGAAACGAATATCACGTTTATAAAGTTATTCTTACGACTATATGGGGAGAAACAAAGCTTCATAGACAACTTTACTTCCTATTACTTCTTTTCTAGTGATTAGCTTTTTAAGTGGGTGATTTTTTTCATCTTGCTTTTATAAAACTTACAACTAAGTAATAAAGTGAATATAAAAGTCACTTGACATGTATCAATTGGTTTGACATTAACTAATTAAAGGGTACTAAACTTCTTTTTTTTTTACCTAAACTTTATGTATAGAATGTGCAATATGGTGGTTGGACAATGCAAAAGTTGCAAAAATTAACCACTTTTTAAATCCTGTCCATAATGTCTCCCTACACTACTCCCCCACTAAAATCTGATCCCAATTGCAAATTTTCTTGGGACAGACAAACAAAAAGAAAAAGGGATTTTTGTATTTCTGGAGAAAGAAAAAAGCTGCTAGCTAGCCATTCAACTTTAATATAGTATTCCATATTAATCTCAGAAAAATGAAGAATCTAATATTTACTAATAACGCGGTGGAACGATAAATACTTTTTATCTTTAATCAGAGATTTTGGGTTCAAGTTCTGAAGATAAAATCATTTTTATTAGAGAATTTTACACCAAATTTAATATTTATGGCGCCACTACAACAAATAAAGAATTTAGCAGAAATTATTTAACGGCAATAATATAATTACCGGTATATTATATTTAGCGGTAATAATAAATATGTGTATTTATAACCAACACTTAATCTAAGTACCGCTAAAATGTTTAGTGACTTTGAAAGTAATGACATTAACTCAATTTGCTGCTAAATATTTGTACGACAATATATATTACCACTAAATGAAAAATCTATTGCTACTAAATATCTCTTTTATTGTTATAGTGATTTGAATCCAAATATAAATATCAGACAACAGGAGACAAAAGATGAACATTTGCAGTAATATTTAAAATTCAACCATTATTTGAAATAGTAAATTAATTAGTGAAATTGTTTGATTAATTAGGACTCAATTTGCAGCCACTAAATCCTGATGTCGGCCTTTGATGTTCTTTATTTTTATTTCTGATTTGGTGTTAGTATTCATGTTAAAGTTTGATTAATCGCGCATTACAATAATAACACTTTTTATAAGATTTTTTTCATTCTCGGAGGCTCGAACCTAACACTCTCAATAACATTTTTTTCATTCTCGAAACTGAGATATCTGATTAAAGGTAAAGAAATCTCAATCATCCCATCATAACATTGATAAATATATATATATATATATATATACTCGTACACAATTATGAAGTTACTTTAATTAATCTATTTTTTAACCTTATATGCCTGACAACAAAGTGAGTGCCAACAATTTATGCCTTTTCCTTTTTAATAACCCAATCAAGATTTAAATTTCCACTAAAAAGAATATTATGGTTATGATTTTTTAATTAAAATAATATTGGACTTTTATTAGTTGTAATGACAACACTAAAGAAAAGAGTACTGATTCTAATAGACAGATCTTAATTAACGCATAAAATCACTGGAAGAATAATTCAGTAAAGTTGCTGATCAACAAAAAAAAACAATTAGATGAGGCACAATTCTCTATGTTTCATCTTTAACTTGTGCTCTAACATAACACATTGGAGTAATTTTTTTAAAAAAAATTTCACCTAGTGTCCGATATTTATATTCATTAAAGATCCTTATTAACGGTGCAAAATCACAAATTTAATAGTTTTGACTCAAATATTGTATTTGTATTTTCATTTAATATATATTTTAAAATCATTTCTAAAGATATAAGACTATACATCAATTAATATGAATATTGATAAAATATTCATATTAATTATTAAAGTGTCAAGTTCAAAATGGACAAGTAAAAGTAAACATGGGAGGGGGAGTATTGGCTGTAATTGAGACAATTCGGATGGACGATAAGGATTTTTTCGAGATAGTTAATCACTTTTTTCACCATGAGAGGGCTGAAAAGGAAGCTCGAACAAAGTGAGAGGGTGGATGTAATTCAGTTCGAACGAAGTGAAAGGGTTGAAAAGAAAGCTCGACCTACCGAGAAAGGGAGGTCATTCAGAATCCGCTGGCTCAAGAATGGGGAAGATGTGTTTGGTAAAACCAGTCTTTTTTTTTTTTTTGGCTAATGAATCAATATTGGTACAAAATGATAAGACAAAAAAATTGAATAATAGTACCACTCAAATCAAAATGAATTGAAGTTGAATTAAGAAAAAGAAAATCAGATGCTACACTAATCCTCAAACCAAGAATCTCACGTACGTTTCATTTTTTTTATATATATAAGAAAAAAAATAAGAGAAAAAAAGTATATATATTGCTAACTCCTTTAAGAATTCTTTTTTCTTTTTCATTTGGTGTTCAATATCCGTATTGAAGATCGACTATTTCAGATTTGCATCGCATAGGGCCCTATTCGGGGGGAAACACTCTATGCCAATTTTTTTTTCATACTCAGGACTCAAACCCGAACTCTCTAATTAAGAAAGAAGCAGCTTTATCCACTGTACCACATCCGTCGATGGTGCTCGTTTAAGAATTCAAGATACCTCAACTAACAAGAAATGGTATAACAAATTAACAATAGTCATCAGTTAATGACTCATCAGTATACTAAATGTGAATTTGAGACCGTTAATTGCTTTGCTTGAGTGATTCTATAGAATAAGAATTTATTCTATTTTATTACATTATCATATCATCTTTACTTGTTATAACAAATAATCTATCTTATTTTCAAGATCACAAATCCTCAAAAAAGATTACCTAAACTGTTTCGCTCGATCTCTTCAAAAATGTATTTGAATGCATGTCGGATCTTTCAAAACCAATGTATTTTATCAGAATCAAATATGAATACAACAATATTTTCAAATAGTCCAAACAACATAACATAATACAATCTTTTAAATGACTCGATGATATAAATATCTTTTATATTAAAGGATGGTATTGTATATGTAACTTGAACTTTTTAAAAAAAAATTATAGAATCTTTCTTGAATGACTTTTGAATGGACAAATGCTTGGATATATGATTATATTCGTTTTAGTAATTCTTCATAACTTTATATTTACATAATGCTTACCAAAAGCACAAAAAAAAAAAAAGCATCATTTAATTTGTACATCAACTTGTTGACAATACATTAGATAGGTAAAAATTCTCTTAGGAAAAACACAACCGTTAGAAGTTGGCATGGCCCAATGACCAAATACATATGGTAGGGGGCTAGGGGAACTTTTGGACATAGGACATTTGCATGCATGGTTGACTTAATATTATTCGTTCAGTCTCAAATTATCTTTCGTGATATTGTAAGAAAATTGTCCTAATTATTTGTTATTTTAGAAGTTCAAGACAACTTTTTTTTTTCCATTTAATCCTTAGTAGTAATTATTCTTGAAGATTACAAATATCTCGATAGAGTAAATACTTAATAAAGAGAGATTATATCTTAAGACATAAATGAGGAAAAATTAGTTTTTTTAAAAATTCTTCTGGTTAATGTTTTTTAAGAGGCGTGTAAAAGAGAAACACAACAGATAATTTGAAATAGAAAGAGTAGCAAACAATAAAAGTAGATATTGTGATTTGTTTTGTGGGCAAGGTAATATAAAGTCCTTTTCTAGTGAGTCCGGCCTCAAAATGGACACCTTTTCGGTACTACATACAAAAAGGGATCCTCCCTAAAATCATAGATCAAAATAGACACTTTCCCTACAAATGGGCGAATTGTCCTCCCCTACCGTTAACTCCATCAATTCCATCCCAAATTACATAACAAATATTCCAAGGTCGTTCGTCAAAAAATGAGTGAGCTACAATTCTTTTTATTACATTTTCTTAACTTTTCGCGTAAAAGATATTTCTCCTTCAACAATAAATATGTGTTCTTATTCATTTCACATTTTCTCATTTATCTTTTATCTTCTATTATAGTTCACCATATTCGAGCTATAAATTTGTAAAATACTTAGTTGAACCTCCATCGTATATATCTAAATAACAGATTTTAAAATTAAATAATGCTTAAACCAAAAGGCAAAACGCATCATTTGATTTTGCTCATCAACTTGGTGACAATACATTAGATAGGGAAAAATTCTCTTAGGGAAAAAACACAACCGTTATAAGTTGGCATGGACCAATATGACCAAAAATAATAGGGGGGCTAGGGGGACTTTTGGACATATGACATTTGCATAGCAAACTAGAAAGTAGATATTGTGATGTGTGGGGAAGGTAAATTACTTTCCTAGTTATAGAGTTCACATAGAGACAGTCGCAAAAGTCAGAATTTTTATTAAAGGAATTAATATTTATTATTTATATTTAAATATAATATGATTTTTTTTTAGTGAAAAAGGGATTTGGATGATTTTTCTAGTTCCGCCCATGATTAGGGGACTTCTAAATATTGATATACATAAAGTAAGAAAAATGGTACAAAATATGCCCCTAATTGGCTTAAATGCGCGCCTCTGGTCAGGGTTTGGTTTGATACTATGTTCTTTCGGGTTAGAAGTGCGTGAACTTGAAAATGAATAATTCAGTAGTAGAGTGATGATAGAATAATAGGTTTCATCCAAGGAGTGATATATTTAGATAAGATCTCGCTCCTAGAGGAAGAGTAACCAGCTAAAAATGCACCCCGCATTGTCCATATCATAATTTTGTTTAAAGGAGAAATATTTTAAACTGTAAAGGACAATTAGGGTCTAATAGGGGGAAGGAAGAGCATTTTTAACTATAAAGAATAATTGAGGTCCAAGGGGAGATATTCTTAACTAAAAAATTAATGTTAAGTGCGATTAGAATCCAATTGGTGAAAGGAGAACAAATTTAAACCATTTTCAATAAAGTATAGATATTTTTGTACCCTTTTTCGTATAATGTATTATACAAGCGTGTCACTTTATTATGATAACTAGATTTGTTTATTTTCTAATGTTTCATCCAATATGTCATACTCATATTGAATCCAACTAATTCAAATTCTCACATAAAATTTATTAAAAGGAAAAATGTTCCCTACCACATTAGTATATTCTGGTTTTAGAGTTCACATTCATTTTCATAGTGTTACGTTTATATTTGATCCTAAACGTATGCTTCTACATGAACTCATTCTGCAATTATACTATCTTAAGAGTCAAGTAGTTTCTTCCTTTTCAATTTGTTTTTTCAAATGAAATACTCATCTTATTGTTAATCTTTGTCAAAATCAGTAGAGTTAATGATCAAAAACATATCTGTTTTTTTGTGCGAGTTTCATCCCCTTAACTATTTCTTTACCCACCTGAACTATCACCATCTATGCATTTTCCCACATAAACTATCATCATCTATGTATGAAAATGCACCTAGTTGAGTACTAGATGGTGATAGTTTAGGTAGTAAAAGAAAATAACTGTTAATTGGCCTAATCAACTTTGAGGTGTGTTTTAATACGTAGATGATGATAATTCAGATAGAAAAAAGAATAATTGATTAGAGTATGAAACTCGCAAAAAAATGATAGTTAAAATATGTATTTGACCATTAACTCAAATTAGTATCCAAGTCTAGTTTTATAACCTTTAAATTTTTCAATTTATTTGGCTAAATAAATTAATGAGATTTAACTTTATATCTTGTATAGAGTGGTAAAACTTCTAATGCTAGGTTTTGTGTGAAAAAACCTTTTATGTCATTCACATTTAGGTTTGATTCGGAGTTGTTCATTATTTTCATAACAATATAAATAATTTTTACATCAATTATATGTAAATGTCTGTAATGAATGAGATTAATAGATTAAAAAAAAGGAAGATCGAATGTAATTCTTAAAAAAATAAACTTACAGATTAATTACGGATTACTATATAGATATAGATATGTGCAAATTCTGATATCTATCACATAATGTTTGGTTTTCTAGTGGTTGCTGGTGGAGTGAGTAACTTCAAAAGTAAATTAAAAATCTCACTATTTCAAATGTAGAATCTCAATATTATAATTTTAGGACTAAAATCACGATTATAACTTAAGTAACTTATTCACCTTTTATTTGAAAATTGTTAGTATAAAAAGGAAAAAATTAAAAAATATACTATATTAGCTAAAATAATGCCGATCTTAACTAATACCTTCAACCAAACAAAAGTGAGGCACAAGACAAAGTTAATTCTAAAATTTATACCTGAATAACTCACCTAATCTTTTGAACCGAACAACCCCTCAAAGTATACTGTACTCAAGTCTCAACTAGTGAAATATTATGGGACCTTAATGTAATTTGTAAGAAAAGAAAGCCCCATTTGTCAATAAAACTTCTTTTCCCTCCTTTGCAACCAAGCCTTTCAAAAAAAAAAAAAAAATTCAATCAAGAATGTTTTTTTGAGAATTTTGTGTTGTATAATTAGTTGTATGAAACTTCACTCACACCCCCAATTTGTCAGCCATCCAAAATTGCAGCTGCCACTGCCAGTGTTTACCTTTCCATCACAATCCTTCTCAGCAGATTCCCAAATTTCCTCTTTCTGTTCAAGCCAAGAATCTCTCTCTCACAATATTCTCATAAAAACTTAGGCTTTATACATGATGCCATTGTTCCATTTCTTTTCTCTATTCACCCTTCTTTCTCATTCCCACTTTGTCTTCTTCATTTTTAAGCCTCCCTTTTCAAATCTTGAAAAATCTCAACAGATTTCTTCTGTTTCTATACATATTTCAGCACCCTAAAAAATGTCTTCTTCAAGTATCAATCATATATCTCAGCCTTGCATATATGGTAATGTTTTAAGGACTTTAAAGATTGAATCTTTTTGTAATTTGAAAGAGTACCCTTTTGAGTATTTTTCATGAAGCTTGGGTTGATTATGTGAAAAAAGTTGAATTTTTTGGTTGGTATTTGTTGTGGGGTTTGAGGATTACAAAGATTGAGTCTTTTTGTAATTAAGAGAGTACCCTTTTGAGTATTTTTCATGAAGCTTGGTTTAGTTGTTTTTTGGTTGATATTTGTTGTGAGGACTTCAAAGATTGAATCTTTTTGCAATTAAGAGAGTACCTTTTGAGTATTTTCATGAAGCTTGGTTTAGTTATGTATAAGAAGGTTGGATTTTTTGGTTGATATTTGTTGTGGAGTTTAAGGATTACAAAGATTGAATCTTTTTGTAATTGAAAGAGTGCCCTTTTGAGTATTTTTCATGAAGCTTGGTTTAGTTATTTTTTGGTTGATATTTATTGTGGAGTTTAAGGACTTAAAAGATTGAATCATTTTACAATTGAAAGTGTACCCCTTTGAGTATTTTTCTTGAAGCTTGGTTTAGTTATGTGAAAAAAAAGTTGCCTTTTTTTGGTTGATATATATTGTGGGGTTTAAAGGCTTCAAAGATTGTATCTTTTTGCAATTGAAAGAGTACCCTTTTGAGTATTTTTCATGAAGGTTGGTTTAGTTATGTTTGTAAATAAAGTTGGCTTTTTTTGTGGGGTTTAAGCAGGTCACTTTGTTTCTTCAACTACTGAGAGAAAGTCAAGATTAATGAAATGGCTGAGTAAACTTTTCAAGGGTGGGTCAGGTAATAGGGGACAGCAACCACAGTTTCTTGGAGATGAAAATATGGTTTGGCGAGCTCCAGCCAGATCAATGGTGATTTTTTCTCTTTTTTTTACATCATTTTTTTACTTTGATGTTTATGATAGACCCTTTAATGTTCTTGTAACACAGAAAACTGATTTAATGTGTCTCTTTTTTATATCTGTAGTTTCAATATATTTTATTTATAGTATAGGAAACATAATAAAAGAGAGGAGGAGAGTAAAGGGTGTATTTTGAGAATTATAGATTTTCTGCAGCTTGGTATGCACACGATCTCCTTGAAATTCTATGCTCCTTTAGCAACATAACTGCTTTTTGTGGGAGTTATTTTTGCTTTCTAGGGACAAAAAAGAGTAGTAAAACTTTTTGAGGTAGTTTTTCTTGTTTGTCTTTTTTTTCTTTTCTTTTTTCTTTCTGTAAGAAGTTGGTGTTTTCCATTAATTCACTGGACTTCATCTTTTGGATGCTGGATTATTGAGAATAAAGATTGTCTTCATTCATAATCAGAGTGTTCGATTCCCCATACATGATAATTAAGGTAGTTGAGCTGGATAATAGTTTTGACTAAACTTGTTTTAAGTATAGTCAATGATAAAGCCAAAGAGGTGAAAAACTTCTCAAATAGGAGGCTGGAAAGAATGCATCTTATTGTAATTATATTCATGGTGAGGATGATGACTGGCATTTTAAACTTGTTTTTTAACCTAGTGAATCTCTGGAAAATGTGATTGGCAGACCACTTTATCGTCTTATATTTATGTTGATAACGATATGACAAAATGTATAGGTGCACAAAGTAGTGGATCAAGACCAATATCTAAGAGATGCAAGTTTGTGATTCTTATAACCATAAGACTTTGTGATAGACTGTCTGAATTCTAATTCTTTAATTTGGATCTGTAGTTCATACTCTCCAGAGATGAAAATGACGACTTACATAATTCTCTTAGAGGCTAAATTGGTTTATTGGGAAAAGAATAAGCTCTTCATTAGCCATGCTATTAAAATGATACTCTTGTTTTCTTCAGGGGTATCAATAGAAGTCTCAACTATCCTTTTCTGTTTCTCTTTCTTTCTTTATTTTGGGGAGGGACTTTTGGTTTAGTCTTTTCAAGACACTTCATTTTTTCCCTTCTGAATAGGATTCCATATATCCCGAAATGTGAAACAGTGTAATAGATTATGCTGAGTTAATCATATTTATCTCTATAATTGACATCCCCTTCTTGTCCAAAGACTTCTTTTGGTATGTTAAGTTTAATTAGCACTTGCCATTTCAAAGACCAGAAGATGGTGTACTTACTCGGTACTCTCGTGTCTTCAATGTGCCATTTTACTCACTCTTCATAACAACAATAATCCACATCACATGTGACCTGCAAAGCTGATGATTTTGTAAATTAATGTCCTTTATTACCAAAAAGTCATCAACTCTTCACCATATTGTTAAGGATCTTCAAGAACTATTGCCAACTAGAATTTAAAGAAAAGCCCTCCTCTGTTTCAGCTGTACTACTTGTTCTAAGGGCAGGAATTTTTGGTTGCCTTCAGAAGTTGATGCTTGAATTCTTCTACTGATTACTCGAGTTAGGCCATTTGCTGTCCATTAACTATCATCAAATAAGTCATGACTACTTCTTTTCTCTCCTAAATTAACTTAGTCATATTCCTTTCAATCAAACTTATCTCCTTTGTTTGAATGTGCTCTCAACACATTTAAAATTTCATCAGGATGATAATTCCAGGACCAATAAGGAGAAAGAGGAACTAGACCGTGCAATTGCACTCTCTCTTGCTGAAGATCTGAAAAGACCAAAAGGTAATTATATTTTCATTCATGAAATTTTCAAGAATAGTGAAGCTACTCTTGCATTTAGCATTACCATTTCCAAAAACTTTGATTTCACTCTTTTGAGGAAGAAGATGAAAGGTATAGTTTCTCAGGATACGGATGGAGGACTGACCAAGGTGAAGATCTAGCAAGATCTTTTCAAGATAACTCGAATTCATCCTCATATCCTCCTAAGTATGCCCCTTCATATGCTCCTTGGGAATATAATCCCAATAGTTACAGGTAATTAGTCTTGTGTTTCCAAGATTGTTGTGATATCAAATTATACATTGTCTCGGCTGAAGTATGATTAGTTCTAATAATTCACGTTGTGATCTCTTTAATGCATCACTCTCATGGTTGGCTTAGTACCTCTTGTATCCGTTGTAATGTTGAAGGAATAAAAGAAACGAAAAAAATATGTTGTTGCTACTTATCTGTTGTGAATATGTTTCCTTTGAAAGTTAAGAAAACTAATGCATTGATGTTTTAGATGTGTCCTGATTCATTTTATGTGTCTAGGTTAATTTGAAGAGACCATAAATTGATCAATGTTTGCTTGAAGTTGAGACTGTAACATGCAACATCACATTATAAATTTGAAAAATTTATCTGATTGTTAGTGTAAATAAAAAAAAATCAGATTTAGGACACTGAACAGACACACACACATACACACACACTTTTCCTTAGTTTTGAGGTCTTGAAGGAACCATGCCCTGATTTCTGGTAGTAAACTACTGCTTGTAAAGTCAAATTTCTAGGTAACAAATAGGTTGAGTATAATTATGCGCACCCGAAGGTTAGCGGCTGTGGTTCCCTTGTCAACAACAACAACAAAAGAAAAACAGATTGAGTAGAATATTAACAAAGTGTGTGTTTGTGTGTGTGCGTGCATGCATTTTTCTTGATGATGAAAACTATGCCAGATTGCTGTTTGTCAGAGTAAGAGAGAACTTATTTGCACATAAAAATATTTGCAGAAAATGTAGTGGCTGCAATAAAGATATCATCTCTGGCAATTATTTGGGATGCATGGGAACTTTCTTTCATCCAGAATGTTTTCTTTGTCGTGCTTGTGGTGTCCCAATTACTGAATACGAGGTACATTCTTGTCCTTGCTGTTGCTTTCATTTTTCCAACACTCAACCCTTTGCCAAATATGAAACTAAAAAATAATACCAATGGACTGTTATTTTCATACAAAATGAATATTTTCGAATATTTTGACATGTTAGCTCATTGGTTACGTTGATTCAAGTTTTCTTTGTCAGGGAACAATACATATCATAAGTCATGCTTCAAGGAAATGACTCATCCAAAATGTGAAGTTTGCCATCAATTTGTAAGGACATACTGCTTCTGTATATGACTTTTTTCACTGGAAGTTATTTAATAGAACTCCAAGTTATGGTTCATAGTTCTATGCTGTGGCCATTTTGTGTATTTAAGTACCTGTAATATCTTTCACGTCCCTCGTGTTATGACCTACCATTCACATTGCAGATCCCAACAAACGGAGCTGGCTTGATCGAGTACAGATGCCACCCATTTTGGTCTCAAAAATATTGCCCTGCACATGAGAATGACAACACCAAACGGTGCTGTAGTTGTGAACGTCTGGAGGTACTGATCTCTGCTGAAAGTAAACATGTTGGATCACACTTCTCATTCAACTCACATGCTCGTTTGTTGTCTTTATATTTTTTTTGAAGTCACGGAATGCAAGATATATGTCACTTGGAGATGGTCGGAGCTTATGCTTAGAGTGCATGGAATCTGCAATCATGGATACCGGGGACTGCCAGCCACTTTACCATTCCATCAGAGATTATTATGAAGGCATGAACATGAAAATAGATCAGCAAGTTCCTATGCTTCTTGTCGAAAGGCATGCCCTTAATGAGGCCATTGAAGGGGAGAAGCATGTATGAATGATCTCTGCCTATAGTTTTTCTGTCCTTTTCTCTCGGAAGATTACTAACTCGATAACTCATTTAGGGTCTCCATCATATGCCTGAAACCAGAGGTCTATGCCTATCAGAAGAGCAGACAGTCACCAGTGTAAGATCTTCAGTAATGAGAAAATTTTTCCATGTTAGACTCGCTTAAACACGTCTTCATGATCTTCTAGTGAAACGTGTGATTGGTTCCATGACAATTTTCTTAACGATGCAGATACTCAGAAGGCCAAGAATAGGTGGTCGTGGATTAATAGGAATCAGAACACATCCTCAGAAGCTAATTAGAAGATGTGAAGTTACAGCTATCCTAGTAATATACGGCCTTCCAAGGTAACTTCCTTATTTTCATTCCTTCCTTTCAGTTTCAATTAGCCTCATGGTGAAAATGAAAACCAATGTGGAATGTGGTGCTCCAAGCTCCCTTAGAAAAAGAAAAGGACAAGAAGAAGACGAGTAAAAAGATCCATATAGGCGATACCAATTGCTTGGTACTTAAGTTTATTATTGTTGGTGTGTTTACTTTAGTTTCAATGCTCATTTAGAGTCTTTTGGTCTTGTAAGAGATATGGCAGTGGAAAATATAAAAAACTTCTAGTGCTAGATAACCTAAAGTTTTTAAATATTGGATTGAGACGGATTTAAATGGATCGACATGAACAGTGAGGATTCATTTTGTAGACTCCAACTAGCTTGGGAATATGGCATAGTTGTTGAAAAAAAACAAAGCTTTTTGTGACATGTCTTTAAGATGTGCTTTGACATGTCACCGAGTCAATTATTCTTTTAGATATTTTGCAGCAGAGGAAAACTATGGTTGATCTTATATTTTAAGTGAAAGGAAGTAAGAATGGAACTTAAGTACTCCCTCCGTTTCAATTTGTTTGTCTGGTTTTGACTTGACAAGGAGTACTGTTCTTTTGCCTATTCCTGGACCTCTCTTGTGACAATAATACAATATTGTATGTTTGCACAATCAGTTAACAATCAAGATGCTTCTGAGAAGATTATGGCAAATAGGCTTACCAAATGTTTTCTATATGCAGATTACTTACTGGTGCCATTCTAGCACATGAACTGATGCATGCCTGGTTACGTCTAAAAGGTAAAATTCGATACTTCCTTTCAACTTTGTCAGTCTGGAGCGAACTTTAAGAACATGAACAATCTTCAAGAAAAGAAAGACATGTAGATGTTTCATCACCAGAACTTCGTTTTGCTTGATAAACCTACTTTCTTGTTAAGATTATACAACAACATACCCCAGTGTAGTCTCACAAAGTGGGGTCCAGGGAGTTAGAGTGTATGCAGACCTTACTCTTACCTCAGAGGTTGAGAGATTGTAAAGCTACGATAATCTAAGTACATGAATTCTTGCTAAGAGTATACTTTTGAAATTTGCAGGATATCGTAGTCTCACCCCTGAGGTAGAGGAAGGAATCTGCCAAGTGCTTTCCCACATGTGGCTTGAATCAGAGGTAATGTCCGGATCTAGAAATATGCCATCCACATCAACTGCTTCGTCCTCGTCTACATGGTCATCATCGAAGAAAGGGGGGAAATCGCAAGCAGAGAGTAAGCTTGGTGAGTTTTTCATGCACCAGATTGCCCATGATGCTTCTCCAGCATATGGTGGAGGATTTAGAGCTGCTTATGCAGCTGTGAATAAATATGGTTTACGGAGTACATTGGATCACATTCGCTTGACAGGAAATTTTCCTTTATGATATGTTCGTTGTGACCTCTTTGACCTCGTCTGCTCGAAGATGATTTCCTCTCCTGTGTGCCAAGTTAGAGGTCATCGATGAGGGAAATGAGTTGATCATGCAGAGCTGGTTTAGCTACCCCTATTTTTTCCGGGGTCCTACCGGGATACTGATGGAATACAACTTGAATCCTACAAATAAGTCTACATATTTTGCAATTAAAATGAAATATATAAAAATTCTATCTTGTATTGGAGACTCTTATCAGTTTAAAGGCAATAAAGATCAGATATTTGAATGATCCCAGGAACATTCCCTTCTTCATGCAAATATTGTGAATACATTATTTGATCTCCTCTTGCCCTTTCGCCTCTGAAAGCGTCCGCTCAGGCATCCATTCAACGCATTCTTTTTTGATCTTATATCCTATGTAGGCTTGTTAAGCATAGGCTATACAAGGAGTACATTGAACACCAACAGTACATTGAAAAGAGATAATGACCAAAAACATACATGGAAGTATTACTTTTTTGTGAGTTTCCTACCTGAACTATCAAGTGTTTGTGTTTCCGATTTGAACTATCACCAACTATTTATCAAAACACGCCTCGAAATTAATGAGTCAACTACCATGTGGGCGAAGTTTTGTAGTCAAATTAAGTTGTCATACACCTTTTGGCGATTGTATTGAATTAACACTTGGTCTTGTCAGCTTCGAAGTGTGTTTTGATAAATAATAAGTGATAGTTTAGATAAAAAACACAAACACATGTAGTTTAGATATAAAACGTAATACTTTGGATATGTATTTAACCATTTTCTCTATCTTAAGATGAAACATAAAATAAAAAATAAAGAACTATGTGTAAATAATTCCACACTATGCAAAATCATATTTCTTTCATCAAAGTAACAAAAAAAAAAGTATTAGTACATCATTTTCAACCTCATCATCACTTGTATGTACTAATATAGATTACAACATTTTATAAGTAACCTATAATAATATCTATATACCATTTTTCAAACACCCAAAACTTTAACTTTTTTCACTTAATTAGAACAACATGGTCTCTTATTATTATTACCAGCATACTCTCCAACACTAATAGCAGTGCCTTGTCCAGGAATAGCAGCTGCTTCTTGAGCAGCCAAAGCTTTCCTGCTTACAATTTGATATATGTCCAACAAAATCGTCTGGAACGCTTTTTCAACGTTGTATGCCTCGAGAGCAGACGTCTCGAGGAATGATAGCCCTTCTTTCTCAGCCAATCCCCGAGCATCTAGCTCGGGGATTGATCTGAGATGGTTCAAATCTGACTTATTACCAGCCAACATTATGACTATATTCGAGTCCGCGTGGTCACGTAGCTCGCGGAGCCAACGCGTTACGTTCTCAAACGTTTGTCTTTTTGTTATGTCGTAAACTAGAAGTGCCCCAACAGCTCCTCTGTAATAAGCACTTGTTATTGCTCTGTACCTTTCTTGACCTGCAGTGTCCCATATTTGTGCCTTAACTGTCTTGCCTTCTACCTATACCACACATATTGATCAGTGTCGGAGTTAGGATTTTCAGGATATGAAACACAACCAAATCATTTATAGACATAAAGATTAGTGTCAGAGTCCGGACTTTCACTATATGAAATAGGCATAATACATAAACATGACCCTTAACTTGGCGCTAGCTGGCAACTATGACCTTTAACTTTAGGTGTGCACAAATAGACACTTAAACTTGTATAAAATTGAACAAATAGACACATTTGTCCTACATGGCACCCTACATGGCAATTTTGTGTCCTACATGGCGTCCTACGTGTATTATGCCATGTAGGACGCGTGTGCCTACTTGTTCAATTTTATACAAGTTTAAGTGTCTACTTGTGCACACTCAAAGTTGGAGGGCATAGTTGTCCACTGAAGCCAAGTTAAAGGTCATATTTATTTATTATACCTATGAAATACAAGTGAAGCATATATAGACATAGAAATCAATGTCGCAGTCAGGATTTTCACTATATGAAATACAACCGAATCAAATATAGACATAAAGATCAGTGTTGGAGCCAGGACTTTCACCATATGACACGCAACCAAAGCATATATAGACATACATATCAATGTTGGAGTCGGGATTTTCACTATAGAAAACGCAACCACAACATATATAGACATACATATCAATATTGGAGTCAGGACTTTCACTATATGAAACGCAACCAAAGCATATATAGACATACAGATCAATGTCGGAGTCAGGATTTTCACTATAGAAAACGCAACCAAGACATACTTATCAATGTTGGAGTTAGGATTTTCACTATAAAAAATGCAACTAAAGCATATATGGACATAAAGATTAGTGTTGTAGTCAAGATTTTCACTATATGAAATGCAACCAAACCATACATAGATATAGTGCATATCAATGCTGGGGTTAGGATTTTCACTATAGAAAACACAACCAAGTTATATAGAGATCGAGAGACATACTTATCAATATCGGAGTCAAAATTTTTACTATGAGAAGTCAAAATATAAGACACAAACAGAAACAAGCCAAGAAATTGATCAAGATATAGTATGATCAGTGTGCCATTTAAGTTGTGTTCGGCATTCATAAACTTAAAATTTTAAATCCATCCCTAAATGAGGATCCGTCATTGCAAGGCTTGCAAGGCAAAAGAAAAAGAAATGTAACAACATTTGGTAATGTGTCACATCAATCCAATTTATGTCTCGTATGTTTCTTTTATTCAATCTAAAAAGAATATCATAGTTTTTAATTTAAAAATAACTACATTTCAACTTCTCATTTTATCACTAGTTAGATGAATTATAGTCACAAAATATCAGATTTATTTTAAATCATAAATTTTAATTTTTTTTTTTCTTTCTCAAACTACATACCTAATAATCCAAAGCAATACGACATAAATTGAGATGAAAGGGAATGTAACTATCATCCCTGTCTCTTCTCAAACTGCCAAAGCTTAATTACTTCCATAAATTGAGACGTAGGAGGCACTTTACCTCCGAAATGAGATTTTTCGATTTAAATTCAAATTTGTCAAATCTCAACAGATATCAAACATCAAATGAAAAAAATACGCAAATAATTACCTGAAGGGTCCTTGTGGCAAATTCAACACCGATGGTGGATTTAGACTCCAAACAAAATTCATTTCGAGTAAACCTAGAAAGTATGTTAGATTTTCCAACACCTGAATCTCCAATCAAAACAATCTTGAATAAATAATCATATTCATGATCCACCTTATATGCCATTTCCACTTAATTCTCTCTATACGTCTATCAATATTGACCTATACAAATTCCAAAAAAAAATTTTAAAAAATAAATCCAAATCTAAATCAAAATAATTATCATCATTATATATATAAAGACAATGTTAAGACGAAAAAAGAGAGAAGAAAACTCACCATTAATGGTCAAATTAAAATTTGAGAAATGGGAAAAGGCACTTGGCTTTGGTTAATTAATTAGACATGATTAAAATGTTTTTACTAATTTTTCTTGAAAATTTTTAAGTCACAAAAGAAAACCGAATAAACAGGAATTTGAATGGCTATGCCCAAATTATAAATGTATGGAGTTATATCATTTTTTTTAATATTCTACCTTAGACTATTTCACCAAATATCTGCTACCAACTTCTATCTACATACAAAATTTAAGTTCTTACTTGAAATGTTGTAATTTATTAACTGGCAAGGTTTTTTATTCCTGCTAATAGTTTAATATATTCGTTGTTTTTTTCGACCTTGTCAAATTCTTTCTTTAAATAACAAGTCACTCTAATTTGTATATGACTTGACGCTATAAATCTGTATCTTACCTCTTATTACTTAAATCGTATCGTAAATTTGTTATTTCTTAGGCATTTGTTTCCATTCGGGTAGTGTTAAGAAATTTTGGAGCTATTAGGTCTTTTAAAGCTAATCTATTGACTTTTTATGAAAAATTATCAATAAATTTATCTCTTTTGTATGACTTGATAATATTAAAAATTATTTATACTATCAATTATATAAATTAAATTAAACTCTTTCTTTTATAGTTTATCCTTCCTTTAATTTGGACACAATTTTTTAGTGATGAATGGATGAGGATCATGCTAGAATGATATTTAATTTGTCAAATATAAAATGGAAATTATACTAAATTAACGTTATTGTCCTTGAGATAATCATAATATATTTCCTTTTTATTATCTTATCTTATACAACCATAATAACTAGGAGGAATTGAAATGTTATTGGAACAACCACAAAAGAATAATTCTACAAATATATTATTAGTAGCTTTTGCTTTTAATTTCCTTCGTTATTTAATTAATTGTCCTATAGGATATGTAAACAATGGCTAATGATCATAAGAATCAAAGAACATAATCCAATAAACTTTTGGAGATTATATAGTCATTAATTATCTTAATGCTTTAACTATTTTGGTAATCATTAATTATTGTTGGCCCCACTAATCGTATCATTATATGCATAATATACATATATGATATAACATAGATATTTCGGATTGCGTATGAAAATTTTGGACTGAATTTTAATTTATTTTCAAATTCAATAAATTATAATTCAAATCCAACCAAAAACCTTTGGATGGATCGATTTTTAAGTTTTGTTTTAATTAATCGATTTGATTATTTCAAAATTTTAAGTTTGAACCTTTGAGTTGAGTTATTTCTTCTTACAAAAATGATCAAAATAAAGTATTTACGTTAAATTGCCTTAATAATTCCTCATTTCACTAGGATTAACCAAATAAAACATTCATGCAAGTAATGAAACTATTATAAATGAAATTCCTAGCAACATATAAGCATTAAGGCCGACTATTAACAAGAAATGAGAGTCAATATGTTAAGCTAAATAAATCCTTTTTGATTCTGTTTTATCTCAGTTAAACTTCACTGCTCTATTAATTTCCATTCATTCTTTGTCACATATTTCTTTTTTTTTCCTTGTTGTGTTACCTGCTATTTTTTGTATCGTGATTATCGTATTGTTTTGTTGTAGTGTTTATTCTTTTACTATTAGTTGTTTTTATTATTGTCTGTTATTTTTTGTATTTTTGTACTTTTTTTGGGATTACTTTAAATTATTTTTCCTTAAACCGCTAGTTTATCGAAAGCAACTCTCTCTCTACTTCTATAATAGCAGTAATGTCTGCGTACATTCAACCCTTCCTAACTAGACTTTACTTCACTTTGTGAGGCTACACTAAATCTCTTATAATAGCCCTATATATATATATATATTCTCCAAGTCCTAACAGTAACCAAGTACTTAGGTGATAGTCTTCACACACCTAAAGGAATAATTCCCCAAAACAAAAAAATGAGGTTGAAAGAAGAGAGGTACTTTTTGACATTTTGTTCACATGGCTTTGTCCTTATCTTAAATAAGAAAAAATATTCTATGCTTGGCAAGATTGTGCCCACGTAATATAATATTTGCTTAATTCTTGCCATTGATAAATGTATATATATCTATCTTTTGGGGGCCAAAGAGAAATGGAATCAAAAGGCAAAGGTAATGGAGAAAGAAGAGTCAACTGTTTGTTTTCATGAACGGTGAGGGACACTCTAACATATGCGAATAGAATTTAATGTATATTTATTTATATATACGCGGACAATATAAAGATATTTTTGGGTTATTAGATTGCCATAGAAATTATAATCGTCATAGTTATTGAGTTAGTAATTGTATATTTATACATTTCTTAATATATTGGGTTCGTCTAAATTAAACTTGTATAACTGATACTTTTCCTCAAATCCGGTAGGAATTAATAGTGTCATTATAATTATCCTCATCATTGTCAACCACCAGTATTATCGCTAATTACCAATTGCCATTATCAATCACAACTGCCATCACAATTACCACTGACAATCATCATCATTCGTTGCCAACTATTGTCAGTGACTACCATACTTATCACCTTCATCATTGTAATAATTATATTCACTACCACCATCACTGCCGTCACATTCACCACCAATATCAGTCACTATCACTACACGATCAATCCCTATATACTAATCACCTCCGCCATCACAACTAGTATCGTTGTTAACTACCATCAACACATTGCCAACTACCACACATTCTTCAGCCATTACTATCAACTACACGCTAAATAGGAAATTGAAAAAGGCCAAGCTACGGACAAAAAGGGTTGTTCCCATAGCATTACGTAGGCTTAGCTTAGTCCCTCTCCAAAAAAACAGCAGACACGTATTCCACAAAAGCATGCAGAGTTTGCTGCCATTCGCGCTTTGCATTTTCAACATTTAGAATTACTTGATTAATTTGAGAAAGTCTTCCAGTATCAATTGAAATTTCCCTCCTCAGCCGGAGGCGAAACTGGTTCCCCTTGAACCATCCTCAAAAGAGTAAGGAAGGAGAAGGGAACGAGAGTTTTTATGCTACGCTCCATAGATGTTTGTGCGATACGGAAAGAAGGAGCAAAGACGAAAAAGCTCAAGTGATTTTCCCTTTAGGGAAGCGCTCTTCGGACTGAGGTCCAACTAAAAATCTTGTGCCCTTGTTTTTCCAATTTCCCGGCTACTACATGTTAATAATCCTTGGTTTGACCTCCTATCGTGGTCTTTACTTTTAAGCGGAGCGGGGCAACATCAACCAATTAACTTCCTCATAAACCAACACTACTATCAAATTATCGCCATCATATCAGTCACTTCAACATGATCACAATCATACCCACCATCACAATAACTAGTCAATAATTTTAATTATATAAATATTTTTTATGCATGTAATTAACCCAACTTGGAAGACAGATAAAGACGACCTTATCCATCTATCTAATTAGTATCTCTTTTGGGCGGCTCATGTGGTCTTACTTCCCAAATACCCCTTCTTCTCATTTGACTTTGTAAATTATTTCCACAAGTGCTACGAATATTTCTGGTATTTTTGAATCTTTACATTTTTTTTTAATTTCAAAACATAACTTTATACATCCAATTTATACATTCCCTAATTGGCCTAAAAGATACTTGTTGTAATGTAATTTTAAATATTAAGAATAAAATTAAGTAAAATTATTTTCAATTTTGATACACTATAACAAATTTAATGTATAGAGATATTCCATCGACAGATGTGGTGCATCAGATAAGGCTGCTTTTTCCTTAATCAGATGTCTCAGGTATGAACTCTAGATATGAAAAAATTCTTGATAGGGTGGGATAGTCAAACTTTAATGCGGATATCGAATACTTGGTGAAAAAAAATAGTAATATTTGTAGAGTTAGTATACACTAATGTGACCTTGTTAGAAGCGTTGGGGACAGGCAACATGCCCACTTGCAGCATTTGTTCTCCATGTGTGAGCATTATTGAAGTGATAAAATGGGCCCTAATTCGCATAAACCATCCTGTACCGTTGACCCTTCTCCTTGCTAGTAACTTAGCTTGTGAGTTATGATGTGCATATGCTTCTCTTGAAGAGTTTCACATCTCCTTATATAATCTTAGATAATTTTTATTTATTGAATTAGCTTTTAAAGTTGAGTTAAATTCAAAATTCATTTAACATGATATTAGAATCAGACTTCTGATTGTCCATGCCTTGAAACAGGACAGTGTAGGCAGTGGCGTAGGCAGGATTTTCAATAAGGGGTTCAGAAATAAGCACACGAAGTAGCTGAAGGATGTTCGACATCTACTATATATACCTAAAAAATTATTTTAAGCATGTATAAATAATATAATTTTTCGCCGAAGGGGGTTCGTCCGCCACTGAGTGTAGGGCATATGAAAGGTGATGAAAGAAGACTCCACATCAGTGATGGATAGGTTCTTAGGTTAACATTTCCTTAATATGACTTGAACAACCTCCCTCTTGAGCTAACTTTTGAGTTCGAATAAAGCCATAAAATCCTTTTTTTTTATCATGATATTAGAGCAAGACTTAACTATTCTTCCTAATATTGGGCTCCACAGTAAATTATTCATGCTTTAGATATTCAAACGCTAAGTGTAACGTGTGATACTAAAGAGTCCAACATCGAATGAAAAAAAAAAGTGATCTTAATTAATCATGAGCAAACCTCTTTTTTTGAACTAGTAGTTAAAATTGAGTTAGACCCAACGTTGCGGACACTTTATATGACCTCTGTTCATGTTTTTTTTGGCACTATAAATAGGAGTGACAAATCTTTGTTTCTTATCACAAAACACACAAGAAATTAACTTCACGTGCAATTCTATAACACCAAAAATTGTGTTTTTCAATTTGCTTGTCAATTAAGACAAAAGGACCTTAATATATCTATTTCTTGTTTAATTTGTAGTTACTCTATGGAAAAGGCAAAGCAAGTAGTTGGTTCCTCTTCTTCTTCATCCTTCACCAATGAGCTATTTGGTCCCAAAGAGCCCTCAAATTCAACTCTCTTTGCTTCCGTTTTTGGTCCACTTTCCATGGTATATATTATATATATATATACATTCTACATGCATCTTTTGTGTTTGTGTTTGCAATCGTCTCGTATTTATCATTATCATTAAAGAAGTTTCAGCATGAAATGAGTGAATTATGTATACGTATTTGAATTTTGTTGAGTTTGGACTATGGTATAAAACAATTCGATATGTCATGTCAAATTTAATTAACACATGAGAGTAAATTAAGTTACTAATTAATTTATGATAATATATAAGCAAATTTGACCATTTTTTGCCTCCGGCTTATTATTTTCGTCGTCTTACCTTCTTTTAGTTTTCTCTCATACTTTATTATAAAACCGTGAGATTTTTTTTATAATAGACGGAAAAAATAATATGGCATATAAATTGAAACATATCGGAAATATCTTTTCTTGCATGTTGGTATATTTATTTCTTGGTTAACTTAATTAGCTTTTGGAGAAGGTAACAAAGCTTAACATGACTACGTATTATTGTCCAATTAACAACCTTTAAATTCTTAGCTTATTAAGTAAGCACGTAAATAGAGTAGTTATAATTAGCTAATAGCTCAAGTTTATCCACTAGAATAACTAAAATAATTCACGGGAAAAAAGGATTTTTTTCCAAAGAATAATTATTAGTGCAAATTAACTTGTTTCTAGCTAGGTCCCATTTTTCACATTAATTTTTTCTTATTTTCTTTAGATTCTCTTTTCATTTTATTTTGTTTAATTGGTAATAACCCTTAAATAAAGGTGATTAACATGTGATAACAAATTAGTTATCATTTTTATATATCATATTGTCAATTGATTAGAACGCCCTCTCCTTTCTAATATCCAAAGGAGAGCGAAGCTTCAACACTGACTGTTCTTCTATTTTATAGGGAGGAACGAGCCCAGTCACCTCCCTAAAATTTTTTATATATAATATTACCTAATAAATAACCTGATTATGTAATTTAATTTCTTTCACTTGTGACTTTTAGGGACTTAGAAGGGATCCCATTAACTCAGGGGATCATATAGGTTCATCAAGAATCCAAGATCCAGGGAACCAATATGGCAATAATACAAAATATGGGACTTCAGGTTAATTTCTGAAATATATTTATATTTTCCTCCTTCACTTATATAATTTAATTAACAACAACAAAATAAATAAATATATATATATATATATATATATCTCTGTGTGTGTGTTGCTTATTATATTTGTAAATAATATTCTTTCTTAGAGTCATTCTTTTTTATGTTTTGACTATTTAAGTTGTATATATAATGCGAACATCCTGCTCCATGGCAAGACCTATGAGTCAGAGTCATGATTGAAAATGACAGTTATTTGGTCGATGTTAGTTATGAAATAAGAAATAAAATTACGTTTTTATTATCAACTATATTTTTTAATATGATAGTAAACGTTTGATTCTAACGCTACATATATTACAGATAATGGATCTAAAAGAAATCAGAATGAAAAAGTAGAAGCTCCATGTAATTTGAGTTCATCTATTTACTATGGTGGCCAAGATGTTTATCCTCCAACTAATCAGACCACTGGCTCTCAGAATAATATTGTAAGTATATATATACACTTATTTCTTTTTATACTACTATCATAATATAGTTAAATAATTAAAAAGCATGCTCATATATATATATATATATTTATTAACATTTTGTAAATTTAATTTGTGATTTTGTGGTTAATTGATCAGGTAAAGAAAGATGGGGATGGTTCAAACTCTGCTTCAAGAGGAAATTGGTGGCAGGGTACGTTACCTATAACTATAGAGGACAATAATAGTATTATTGAGTATTGTCACACTCTTTTTTTTTTTTTAGGATAATACTTTTTATTATTGAAAAGATTTTATTAATTGAAGTGACGATTCTGAAAAGGAATTATTTATTTAACACTTAACAGAATCGTCGCTTAAAATTCGGTGTCTTGAGTGACCTTCTTGAATTTGTAGTACTCAAAGGGAATCCGACTCTTTGTTTTTGGTCTCCGAAAACAAAAATTCAATTAAAGAATTTTGTTTATAGGAGAAGGTGTTAAGCATTCCAAATCATGTGATTTTAGCACGATCGCTATGATGATAATATATAATTGGATATTCCTTTAATTTAAACATGATATCTCTTTTTCTAAATCATGAATACCAATTTTTATTTTTTATTTTTTGCAGGATCAGTGTACTACTAAAAAGGGAAGTGGAGAGAATTAGTTGATGAATATTACAAAATATCAGTCCCTTTTTTGGTGTGTGTGTGTGGTTTTATTTTCAGTTTGTATGTCGGTATAATATTAGTTACTATTTACAGTTGCTTAACTAATTTTCTTGTGTTCATCTCTAATAATTTTTTTAGTTTACTAAATTTTTTTTCATAGTTTTGATAAGTTTAGTAAAGGAATATATATGAACGTGACACAAAAAAAAAATTTGGAATGGTCAATACATGCCATTTAAGGAAATTTTTATATTATCAGATAAATAGTTGACGATAGGAAATGTATTTCCAAAGAATTCTTTAAATGTTCAATAAACCATCAAAGGGTATGGTAGCATGCGCGAATCCCTCCACACTTAATTAAATATCTAAGCTTCGTTGTGCAAAATCAAATTGCACGTTTTTGTTCTTTTAAATGGGTTGGTCTTCAATTTTCTCCTTCAAATGAATTGATCTTTAATTTTTATCTTTTAGCAATCGAACTTATGTTTAGTGGGGCATAAATTCTTTAGAAACTGAATTCATTTTAGGCATAACTTATGAAAAATTTGATATAAAAATATTAACATATATTTCACAAAAAAAAATTAATTGTTACGAAGAATATAAAATTAAAGACTAGCACAAAATAGGGAATAAGTACAAATGACCCTAAATTGCACTAGAGCGGGGTCTTATTAATTTTGGATGAAGACCCAATAATAAGTGAATGGGCCCTGCAGTGTGCGATTCGGATTTAATCGGGGCTCTAATGTGGGCTCCGAACACCGGGTGGGAAATCAAAGAAAAAAAGTGTTGTTAAAGCCCAAAATCATTAACAAAAGAAAAATACATTTTTCCCCCTAAAGATGACTTAAATGTCTTTGAAACTATTTATAAAACTATAAAATAAAAGTTACTTATACATGAAAAAGAACGAATCACAAATGAAATGGAAAGGAATCAAGGTTTTGTTTTCATGAGAAGGTATTTCGTAGATTAAAAGCAAAATTAGAATAAAATAGTACCAAAAGTTTGGTCAAATTAAAATTACTTATAAGCTCAAAAAATCCCCAACTTATGACTGATTTTAGTGTATAAGTCATTTCCATATTTTTAATATTCGTCTAATGTATAAATAAGTTTAAAAAATATTTATAAGTTAGTTTGACCACTCAAAAACTTACCACCAACTTATCAAGGGTTGTGGTGGAATGGATATGATCCTCAACTAGAGAAGATACTTTCAACCCAAATTTATAAAATCAACCTATTTAATTTACATTTTAATGAGTTGAATCACTTATCTTTCAATCGGGTCAAGGTCAAATCTGGATCCTGGGTCGGGATTGAGGTCGGGAGTCAGGTCTCGAGTCAGGAGTGTGATTGATTCTCAAGTCGAGGTCAAGGGTCTGGTCCCAAGTCAAGGTCGAGATCGGGTTTGGTTCTGAGTCGATGTTGGAGTCGGGATCAAATCTCGGGTCAAGTTCATGGGTCGAAAGTCTTTCCCATGTCGAGATGAATGGGAGACAAGGTCCTAACTAAATATAATACATGCAAATTATTATTATATCTATCATATCACTCGAATTGATCCAATTCATTCTTATCTATAGATAACATATAAGAGAACTTATGACCTCGCGAACTGAGAGGGATTCAAACCCTAAATATTTCTATAAATACTTTGGTTAGGGAAATCATGATCGATCACCATCCATAACGAAGAATCTTTAAAATATACTTTGTGTTAGCGCAACGTTCAAACATTCAAAATACGTCGAAATTAAAAATGACATAACGTTCAACTTCTAATAACCGTTGTTTCTATCAATTATCATCTAAAAATAATCAAGTAATTAATGATAGGACGAAGGTCTTTGGTTTGATCCATTTTATGCATTTAATCGTGATAAGGAAAGTCTCTTTTTAAATAGATTTTACGCAGTATGAATTCAAATTAATTAGGGTCCCAATATATATATATCGAATACTGAAAACCCAAAAAAAATAAATTAAAACTAATACAAACACCTACTAAGCCTAGTAATACATGAAATATTCAATTGTAAAATCTTATACATCCACAAGAAACAAATTTTGTTTTGTTTGGTCAAATCTTTCTTTTACTTGTGGCTCCAAGATAACTACAAATGAAATGAACCCTTTTTCCTGTTCCTATAGATGACTTCAAACCAAAAAGATAAATTAAATAAATTAAGATATAAAGTGTAGAATCAGAAGATATGAAGATCTAGTTAAAAAATTAGTTATTATCAGTTAGCTTTTGAGAATTTATTTTTTTTTTTCCCAAAATTTCTCAGAGAAATTAGGCTTTTTCAAAAGCCACAAGAATTACTCTATTTAGAATAAGTGACTTCTTAAATTCTTTTAAGCTAAAGATAAGAATGTGAAAAGGGAATATCCAAATTAGTTTGAATTCAATGTGTAGGCAAAAAAATGAATAATTTGAGATTTGTTGAATTCAAATCATATAAAGTATATAAATCTTTTTCTTTCCACTTGAATAGCTAGAAGAGTGGAGGGCGGAAGTCAATCGCCCCTTAATCAATAGAAAAATCCGTAATCAAGAACAAAAATGAAAGTAGAACCTCTAGAAATGCAAATAAAAAAGAATAGCTCATAGATTCAAGCGATCAATCCGATGAAAATTAACTTCATATTCTAAATGACTGAACAATAATATGCTGATAATATAAAAATTAATTACATTATTAATACCAATAAAATTTTTATAACATATGGGATAATAAATAGTAGCAGATCTTCCTTAACATTACTTTTTAATTTTATGGTGTCATCCATTGTAATATTTACTAATTTTGGTCTTATTCTTGAATTATATCCATGTAATAATAATCTAATCCATAGATGCATTGTAAGAATTTTTTTTATCATGCGTTATCTCTTTGTGATCATCATTCTCTCCCCAAATTAAGGGATTCGACGACTTGTGCACTAAAGCTCACGATGTGGATTCGAACCACTGCTTCTCCTTATTGTCGTGAGCGGGAACTGAATTCCCTTGAGATAGGAAAAAAAAAGAGTGAGGTAGTGGACAACTAAGAAAGATTATCTTTTCAAGGCTAGAAGTGCTATAAAGGAAAGTAGGTAGAAGAAGGAGACAAGAACTATCTTGCTATACCTGAATCAGTTTGACTCAATGCTTGCACTTAGATCTTTCTCCCCAGCTTCTTTCTACGATTCTAGTCAAGCCCTAATGATGTGCTTTTTCCACAATTGACTGTAGAGGAAACCTTCGTTTTTGCTGCATTCTTAAGACTTCCAAGCAAGATGAGTCGACGTCAGAAGTATGAAAGAGCTGAAGTGATTATTAAAGAATTAGGCCTGGAAAGGTGTGTGAGCTACCTTTCATTGGCTTATGTAGATCAAAAATGATGAATGGGATTGTGGCACTCCACTCGCCGCCAATGCGGAAGGATGCCGCCGAAAAGAATGGAACACTGTTTCGCTCTGTTGGATGCGTCGGATCCCGCTGAGGTTATAGTTAAAGCCGCTAATAGAAAACCGAAAGAACTAGTTATAGTAAGCATGAAAGGGCTAAATTAAATGAAATATGTTCTTTTTATACATATGTTTAGAAAGCACTTACCTAAGTTTCCATTTTTGCAAAATAGGAGGATAGGCAAAAATCTCAATTTACTTCAGCCAAAGTGCAATTCCTACATAAAGTATTAATTAAATATTATTTTTATTAAATTTGTTATAAAATCAAGCTCAGAATAATATAATATAATAAGAAGAAGACAACAAGTATAGATGAAAGAGAGAATTTTTCTTATATTCAAGTGTCTTCTTCTTATTATATTATATTATTCTGAGCTAGATTTTATAACACGTTATCAGCACGAAACTCTAGCCAATTGAGATTGAGTTTTAGTGTTTCTTTAACTCATGTTCTGGTTGATCTCGTTATGAGAATCAAGAATGAAAAATGATAGCTACTACAATATAATCAAGGTATTATATGAATAAAATCAGGTATGTATTTTCTAAAATCTTTTTATGTTTTAGAATACAATAATGTTTGGTCACTAACATTGACCAGGAACCATCTACTACTGGTTGAATATTCTCTGCTCCATAAAGTTCCTTAAATGGAAGAAGGTATAAAATTTTGGTAGCATGAGTTTGAGTATTATATTTTAAGAATTTTATTTCAATAGGGTGAATCATGTTGTACATCGGTCTATTATATCGTTGGTTGAGGGTAAGACATCAGGTTAAAGTCCGGATGCACCATAATGAAAAAATGTTTGAGGGTAAGACGGTAGATTCAAGTTCTATGGCACCAAAAGGGTAAGACATCAATTTGAGTTTTGATGCACCTTGATGATAAGGATTGAGTTCAAGTTCCATAGAATTATGGCATAACACACCTTATATGGATAAGACATTGAGTTTGAGTCTCAATACATCATAGTGATGATATAATGATGACTAAGACTTTGATGAAAAGTCATGAAATTCGTCCCATTAAATTTGCTCCATTCCCTGATGCGAATGTGGTAGCAGTGAATAATAAGTCTGAAAGAAGACAAGTGATTGAATGTATGAATAAGGGCGTGGATGGACAAAATTATAATAGTCAT
The DNA here is from genome assembly GCA_018342035.1 of Solanum appendiculatum. Lineage (NCBI taxonomy): Eukaryota > Viridiplantae > Streptophyta > Magnoliopsida > Solanales > Solanaceae > Solanum > Solanum appendiculatum. The sequence continues at coordinate 2,560,135 of JAGDQO010000434.1, read as the reverse complement.
CATTGTGGTAATTATAAAAGGAAGAGCACTTTGGTTTCTCTAAATAGTCCTTCAAAATGTGAAGGTAATTTTTATCATCACATGATATGAAAGGTCATTAAATTCGTGGTCATTGTGCGACCTAATTATTTGATGAATTTATAAAAATCCTCCATCAAAAGAAAGGAAGATAAAGTGGTGCTACACTTGACCTTTCAGGGTGATGATGAGGTGGGTCATGCAAAAAAAAAAAAAAAGAAGATAAATTTTTAAAGGCATGACAATGTGCTTATAATGTAAATTTATGAAGCACATATAAATGATTAGTCCATTTCTTGAAGAGAATGTGACGTGTGATAAGCACCGTGAATGCTCGACCATTCTGAAAGAGAATAGGTCAAGACACGATAAAATCATTATGGGTGGATATATGTCACAACTCACTTCTACGGGAGGTTTGAGGAAAATAAAGATAAGTTGGCATGACCAGTTGGCCATTCCGGTTCAAATGTGATGCAAAAGTAATTGAGAGTGCACGTGACTTTATGATGAAGAAATAAAAGATTCTTAAAAAATTCTCGTGTTGCTTGTTCTCATGATAAAATGATCACTGTATCATTATACCAGCTAAGGTTGGGATTGTACTCCCTGAAATTTTGAACATATAAAAAGGTGAATATGGGCCCGATCACCTGCCATGTGGACCGTTTGCAACTATATGAGAGTTGCATCCATGGGATGGTCACATGTGCTTTGTTGTCAACTTACAAATTGGTTTTTGTAAGGTTGTTTGCTCGAATTGTTAAATTAAGAGCACAGTTCCAAACCATGAAATTATGTTGATAATGCTGGTTGGTTTAGCAGAAATTGTATGCCTCCAATTATAGCTAAACCATGGGTATGAGAACAAAACTCCCAAATAAAATTTGGTATGAGATGAATTTGTTTAACATGTAGCAACACATGTTTGCATCAAGCCAACAAGATTTCCCCATCATAACTGATTCAGGGTTAGGAAACAAATAATTTCCATCTAAAGTTTGAATGTGTGATATCTGATTTAATTGCTCCACCATGCACAAAGATGGATCCCCAAATGAGGTTGGGGTAGATGTTAGATTTTCTAACATTAGGGGGAGAGATGATTGACAGCTGAAAATTATGAGATGAATTATTTAGATCCTCGTTTTAAAAAAAAGATGAACTTGAAGTTCAAGAGATAATTCATTTGCATAATGATACAAATTAATTGCCAGATGAATTTGATGAGCCTATGTTATAATTCAGCTGCAAATGCTCCAATGAGAAGTCTTTGAAGGATAGAGTCTATGGTACGCCTGAAGCATGATAGACCAATCGATTCCAAATGAAAAACTCCTTGAGGTAGGAGAGGAGCAAATGATCAAGATGGTCATGATAATGAGGCAAAAGCTTTAAAGAAGCACGATGACATAACACTTCATAAAACCTTGGCAAAGGTTCAAGTACCTGAAATGATGAATATAAAAAGATTTCGATAAGTTATGTCGTATTGGAATCGAGTCAAAAGACCGTCGACGGTATCTTTGATATGAAGTAGCGCTTAATGTTATAGATGATGACGAGGATCTTGAATTCAAAAATGTCATATTGTGTGGACAGATAAATAATTGGCCAAATGAAATGCACAATTCAAGTATATTATATTTCACTTAGAAAAGTGATGTTTTTGGACTTATAGTCCATGGATCAATATATAATGTCAGTGGGGGTACAAATGAACTATTGTGTGAAAGTATAACCGTAAGATATAAAGTACGGTGTGTGCCTCGGGGCATAAAAGGTTTTCGCAAAAATCCTGACATTATTAAATGGAAATATACTTTCCTATGGTGGATGCAATGAATCTTATTTCAGTCTTGCAATAGATGAAATGCTTGAATATGTGTAATGAATGATTGTCAAGTCTAGCTAGACGATGAAGGTTATATGAAAATCCTTGAAGGATTTAAAAGGTCTTAAAGTAATTCCATTGAGTACCCCAATGGTTATGAGATTACTTAACATAAAAAAAGATCAATTTCGATTTCATGAAAATGATTGAAAAATATCATGTATTAGTGCAATTGGTGCACATACAGATTGCTATAATGCAGATGCCCATAACTGTATGATTTTTCTTTGCAAAAAGGGATATTCCAGCCACCATGTATGAAGATAATGTTGCATGTATAGCTTGATTGAAGGGAGAATACATCAAAGGAGACTGGACAAAGTACTTTTCATCAAAGTTCTTCTTCACATGTGATCTTCAACAAAATGGTGAGATACAAGTTCAACGGATCTCTTCAAGTGATGATCTTGCAGAATTATTTATTAAGGCGTTGCCAATGTCAACATTTGAGAAGATGAAATATGAGATTGAAATGCATTATCTCCGGGTTATCAAGTAAAGCTTTCATCAGGGGGAGTGAAATATGCGCTGTACTCTTTTCCTTAATCATGGTTTTGTCCCAATTGGGCTTTCCTGGTAAGGTTTTTAATGAGGCAGCACTCAAGGCGTATTATGAGATGTGTGTACTCTTTTTCCTTCACTAGGCTTTTTCCCATCGGGTTTTTCCTAGTAAGGTTTTAACAAGACACATTATCTATGGACATCCAAGGGGGAGTGTTATAAATTCATTCATTGAATTAGTGGATTGTCCATATTCTCAATACATGAACTACTTATATTCATGTATGTGTATTTCCTATGTTCTATGAACCATTTGGATAAGAATGTATCTATTTATTATGACACTTAATATGGTGACTTTTGGTGTGATTTCTCAACCTATAAATAGGGTTGTTCATTCGCCATTGTAAGACACACATGACACAAAAGAGAGACTTGAAGACATTTCAATAAGATTATCTCTACATTCCACTCTCCATATCTTTTGTCAATATTTCTTGTAGTATAATGCATATATTTTATAACAAAATCACTTTTATTATTTATATTTTTAAAACCTAAATTAAACAACTATTATTTCCATCATAAGTTTGAAAAGTGGTTAGTTAGTGATAAAGGTCAAATTGAAAAAAAATAAATCTCTCTTCATCTACTAAAATAGATAACTAAATAGCATATGTTATTAATATATTGAACAAGTAAAAAATATCGAATGAAATATTTATGAAGATGATATCCCACATCGATAAGAGATGAGATCTCAGAACTCTTTAATATGGCTTAGACAATGCTCACTCATTGACTTGGCCGCTGAACTTGAATTAGCCCAAAATTCATTTAGCGAATACAATGATAAAAAATGAAATTTGGGCCTAATTCACGCTTTGGGGCCAGTTCTAAGACGAGAAATTTCCAAACAAAATAAAAAGAAAAATAACTCTATACCCAACCGATGTGGTACACCAACCAATATTGATATTGATGGAAAATAATGTATACCTAGTAGAATAAAAAAATAATAAATATTTTAGACGACTTCTTCTCATTTATTTAAGTTTTATTGAATGAAAATTATGAAATACATGTGTTAATGGAGAGTAACTTATGCTGATAAAATAATTTTGATGAATGCAATATAATTGAAGTACGTACCGCTATTATAAGAAAAAACATAACTAGGGAAAAATAGATCCAATAATAACCAGGAGGAATTGAAATGTTATTGACACCCCAAAAAAGAATGTCTCAACAAAATAAGTATGTGTTTGGTTATAGATTTGAAATAATTTTTATTTTTAAAAAAAAATTATGGAGTAAAAATTGAAGATGAAATTATGTTTAATTTTACGTTTTGTAAAAAATATTTGAGCTAATATTCAAGTTTAAATATACTTAAATTACTTATATTTTAAAAACCTAATTTAACAAATATTATTTCCATCATAAGCTTGAAAATTTTACGCAGTATGAATTCAAATTAATCAGGGTCTCAACATATATATCGAATACTGAAAACCCAAAAAAAAAAATTAAAACTAATACAAACACCTACTAAGCCTAGTAACCCATGAAATATTCAATTGTAAAATCTTATACATCCACAAGAAACAAATTTTGTTTTGTTTGGTCAAATCTTTCTTTTATTTGTGGCTCCAAGATAACTACAAATGAAATGAACCCTTTTTTCTGTTCCTATAGAGACTTCAAACCAAAAAGGTAAATTGAATAAATTAAGATATAAAGTGTAGAATCAGAAGATATGAAGATCTAGTTAAAAAGTTAGTTATTATCAGTTTAGCTTTTGAGAATTATTTTTTTTTCCCCAAAAATTCTCAGACAAATTAGGCTTTTTCAAAAGCCACAATAATTACTGTCTTTAGAATAAGTGACTTCTTAAATTCTTTTAAGCTAAAGATAAGAATGTGAAAAGGGAATATCCAAATTAGTTTGAATTCAATGCACTAATGGTTTAAAAAAGAATTTTGTAGGCAAAAAAAATGAATAATTTGAGATTCGTTGAATTCGAATCATATAAAGTATATAAATCTTTTTTTTTTCCACTTGAATAGCTAGAAGAGTGGAGGGCGGAAGTCAATCGCCCTTTCTCTGACTAATCAATAGAAAAATCCGTAACCAAGAATAAAAATGAAAGTAGAACCTCTAGAAATGCAAATAAAAAAGAATAGCTCATAGATTCAAGCGATCAATCCGATGAAAATTAACTTCATATTCTAAATGACTGAACAATAATATACTTGATAATATAAAAATTAATTACACCATTAATACCTATAAAAAATTTATAACATATGGGATAATAAATATTAGCAGATCTTCCTAACATTACTTTTTAATTTTATGGTGTCATCCATTATAATATTTACTAATTTTGGTCTTATTCTTGAATTATATCCATGTATACTAATCTAATCCATAGATGCTTTGTAAGAATATTTTTTTTTATCATGCTTTATCTCTTTGTGATCATCATTCTCTCCTACTTCAGCCACAGTGCAATTCCTACATAAAGTATTAATTAAATATTATTTTTATTAAATTACTTTTATTATTTATATTTTTAAAACCTAAATTAAACAACTATTATTTCCATCATAAGTTTGAAAAGTGGTTAGTTAGTGATAAAGGTCAAATTGAAAAAAATAAATCTCTCTTCATCTACTAAAATAGATAACTAAATAGCATGTGTTATTAATATATTGAAAAAGTAAAAAATATTGAATGAAATATTTATGAAGATGATATCCCACATTGATAAGAAATGAGATCTCAGAACTCTTTAATATGGCTTAGACAATGCTCACTCATTGACTTGGCCACTGAACTTGAATTAGCCCAAAATTCATTTAGCGAATATAATGATAAAAAATGAAATTTGGACCTAATTTACGCTTTGGGGCCAGTTTTAAGGCGAGAAATTTCCAAACAAAATAAAAAGAAAAATAACTCGATACCCAATCGATGTGGTACACCAACCAATATTGATATTGATGGAAAGTAATGTACACCTAGTAGAATAAAAAAATAATAAATATTTTAGACGACTTCTTTTCATTTATTTTAGTTTTATTGAATGAAAATTATGAAATATATGTGTTAATGTAGAGTAACTTATGCCGATAAAATAATTTTGATGAATGAAATTTAATTTAAGTACGTACCGCTATTATAAGAAAAAACATAACTAGGGAAAATTAGATCCAATAATAACCAGGAGGAATTGAAATGTTATTGACATCCCAAAAAAGAATGTCTCAACAAAATAAGTATGTGTTTGGTTATAGATTTGAAATAATTTTCATTTTTTAAAAAATTTATGGAGTAAAAATTGAAGATGAAATTATGTTTAATTTTACGTTTTGTAAAAAATATTTGAGCTAATATTCAAGTTTAAATATACTTAAATTACTTATATTTTAAAAACCTAATTTAACAAATATTATTTCCATCATAAGCTTAGAAAGTGGTTATTTAGTAATAAAAGGTCAAATTGAAGAAATAATATTTCTCTCTTAATATACTAAATAGACAAGTAAATAACACGTGTTATTAATATATTGAACAAGTTAAAAATATCGGATAAAATATTTATGAAGATGATATACCACATTGATAAGGAATGAGATCTCTGAACGTTTTAATATAATTTGGATAATTTTCATTCATTGAATTGGTTGCTGGACTTGAATTTAGCCCAAAATTCATTTAGCAAATACCATGATAAAAAATGAAATTATTAGGGCCTAATTTAAGTCGAGTGACCACTTCAAAGGTGAGAAATTTCCAAACAATATAAAAAGAAAAATAACTCTATATCCAACCGATGTGATGCACCAACCAATACTAATATTGACGGAAAGTAATGTATGCCTAATAGAATAAAAAATGATAAATATTTTAGACAAATGACTAATGAGTACTTATTACTTCACTACAACCTTTGTTGGTGTTGTCTTTCAAATTTAAAATATAACTTTAAGTTAAATTTTGAATTTTCATGATAAAGACTAATTTTCAAATAAAATAAAAGGCATTCTCGCAATTATTTGTTTTATATTATTATTTCATTATAAGGTTAAACTAGTTCAGGCTTTATTAGAACACTTTATATAAATTTTATTGAGTATATATTTTAGAATAAACAACTGCTTCTAAATTCAAGTGATCAGCTCGATGAAAATATACTTCGTGAGTCACTTAACTTCTTTTTGTGGAGGTGGAATTAATAAGTGATAAATACACCTAATATAACAAATTAAATTATATTGATAATATAAATTAATTACAATATCAACCTTAATAAATTTATATCAGATGGGATTGTATATATATTATAGGAGATCTTCCTTTAACATTACTTTTCTTTTTATAGAATCTAAAAGTATATTTAAAAAATGGTTTTGCATTATAATATTTACTAATTTTGGTGCTTTCTTCAATTATCCCTGTAATACTAATTTAATCCATTAGATGCTTTGAAATTATATTTTTTATATTTTGCTTTATCTCTTTGTGGTCATCATTCCTTCTAATTCAGTCACAGTATAATTCCTTAATAAAGTATTAATTAAACATTAATTTAATAAAATTACTTTTATTATTTATATTTTGAAATTTTAAATTTGATAACTACTACTCTAGTAATCATAAGTTTGAAAAATGGTTATTTAGTGATAATGGTCAAATTGAAAAAAATTAGTTCTCTCTTAATCTACTTAAAGAGATAAGTAAATAACATGTGTTATTCATAAACTGAATGTGTTATGAAGATGATATCCCACATCGATGAAGGATGAGATCTCTGAATTCTTTAATATGGCTTGGACAAGTCGAAATCATTGAATTGTCTGTTGGACTTGAGTTTAGCCCAATGTTCATTCAAAGATACTATGACAAAAAAATGAACTTTAGGCCTAACTCAAGTCCAACGGGCAATTCAGACGTTGAAGATTGCCTAAATAATATAAAAAGAAAAATAATATTATACTCAATCGATGTGGTACACCAAACAATACCAATAATATTGATGGGAAGTAATTTATACTAGAAATTTTAGATGATTTTTTCTCGTTTATCTAAGTTTTGTTGAATAAAAATATTAAAGTACATTTATCGATAAAAAGTGGCTTATATCAGTAAAATAATTTAGAGGTATCACAAATTGATTTGGTCACCACCATTATATGAAAAGGAGGGGGGGGGGAAAATATAACTAAAGAGAATTATATGTTCATATAGGACCATTTTTCCTTTTTCTTTTTTGCCTTTTTTCTTTGTAAATGTAAATAAATTACCTTTGGCACATTTTTTTGGTGAATGGATGAGGATCATATTAGAGAATAATATTTTTTAAGATAATGTATATCAAAATCTTGGCTGGATATGCTAAATAATTAATGGACCTCTTATTATTCTCCTTGTGATCATTACATTTCATTCAATTATCATAAATATATATAAACAATAATAACCAAGAGGAATTGAAATGTTATTGGTGCCAAAAAAGGAGCGTTTGATCATAATTTTTTTTGTTTGGGAGATTTATAAAGTCGAAGTTGAAGATAAAATTGTGTATGGTTATACTTTTTGCAGAAAATATTTAGAATAAAGTCCATGCTTAAATATAGTTAAATATAACTACAAAAATAATAAGTGAGTTAAAAAACATGTTAAAAGTTATTTTTCAAATTTAAAATACAATTTCAAGTTAGATATAAAGTTTTCATGATCGTCAAATTGATTTTCAAATTTTTTTAAAAAATTCTGACAACAACAACGTATCCAGTATAAATAAGTTTTACGACCAAACGGATCCTTAGTACTTTTGATTTCTTTAATTATATCTAATTGTCCTAAAGGATATGCCAAATGGATAATCATAAGAATAGGAAGAACATCATCCATTAAATTTTGCTTGATTAGTATAGTCATAATAATCTTAATGCTTTAACTATTTTAGTAACCATTAATTATTGTTAACCCCACTAACCCTATTATATAGTACACAATATATTAATATACTTATATTACCTAGAAAGAAGTGTACCAATGATGGCATAGGCCACACTCCTAATTCTCCAAATCTAACCAACATTAAGATTTTAATCATTTTTTTCTTTGTATTCCATCTATTCAACAATTTAAATTAATTAGAATTATTGAGATTTCTCGTATATATCGAAAATAGTTTCTCTATCTTCACAAAATTGAGATAAGGTTACATACAATATCACCAGTCTAGACTTTATTTGTAGAATTATACTAAATATATTATATTCTTAAGAATAAACGATACACTAAAAACAAAAAGTTTGCAATTTGTGATGATGTGAAGTTTCTAGCATCTACCGTAAAGTATCTTTGATATGTTTTTTTTTAGGAAAAATTACTAAAGTACACATATTTACTATTTTATTTTTCATTTGTCTCTATATCTTTTTAAAATAACTAAAATTTCTCATTTTAATATTGTATCCGTAGTAATGTATTAATGTATCAGTGTCTGTATTAATGTATCCGCATTTTCATTAATGTATCCGGATTGGGTTAATTTTTATTTTAATAATGTATCTGTATTAATGTATTTGTGCTTGTATTAATGTATCCGCGCTTTCATTAATGTATTCGAATTGAGTTAATTTTTGTTTTAATAATGTATCTGTATTAATGTATCCGTGCTTGTATTAATGTATCCGTTCTTTCATTAATGTATCCAGATTGGGTTAAATTTTGAGAGATTATTGTAATTAGAAAACAAGTAGAGATATATAGTAATTTCATCTTTATACTATGTGATTTATGTAACTTACCCTTTTTTTAATTAGCACGAATGCAATAATATTATCGAATTATTCTTTGTTTAGTTCTTTATATTTTATTTTAAAAAATAAAAATCATGACTTCGCTATTAATAAAATGACCAACCGTATGTCATAACAAAAATGACCAACTTGTAATAAAAACATCATATATATCTAGCTAGTCAATTTTCACCACACTATCGATGAAATTTACATATAAATTTAAGAGACTATCGATATATTCATCAGCCTATTAAAAATGTACAATAGAAGGGATCGAAATCTTACAAGATTGATCTAGAATAAACAAAGAAGAAAATAGAATTGAAGTCTTAAGGGAAAAGGGTTCAAAACACACTTCAACTATGGACGAAATTGCTGTTACACATACCAACTTTGCGGGGGTCCTATGACACCCCTGGACTATTTTAAAGTGGAATATATGCCCCTTTAAAATGTCTCACCCAGATTTTTGTTAAAAAATGACTGACACGCGCTGACACGTGTCTATTTCTTATAAATTTTTATTTTAACTTTTTTTAAAAATTCTTTTAAACTTTTCTTTTCTTTACTATATATTGTATTTCACATTTTCTTTATTTTTTTTTCTAATTTTGCTACTGCCAAGAAGCTTGGCAGCCATGACTCTTCCTCTCATTTCTCTTTTTTCTTCTTCATTTCATTTGTCTTTTCAGTTTCTTTTCTTTTTAAATTTTGTTTTTCTTGAGTTAAATTAGAAAATACAATTTTCAAATCGAAAAAGGTAAATTATTGATGATTGCCGGATAAATTGTTCGGCAAAAACTTTAATTTTCAATTGTAATATCTATTATCAATCATTGTTGTTGAAGAAGTTATTTTCTTAATGATAATGATAGAAAAACGTGATAAAAATAGCTTTAATTAAAGTGATATGAGAGAGAAATGAAATGGATTTTGAATTGGTGGATGATTTGTAGAGCTTTGGGAGGGTAAAAATGACAGCTATAGTGACAAACATTGTTGTTGTTAGCGACGGAAGTGTTAGCGGCGGTGTCGATTCCTGTGTTAGTGGCGCCGTTTCCGGTATTAGCGGTGGCGTCGATGCCGATTCCAATGACAACGATGATACAATTGAGAAGATGAAAAAATAGGAAAAATAGAAAGTGAAAGAAAAAAAAAGTAATGGTAAAAGAATACATATTTTATTAGAAAATTATTATGAAAATAAAATTACAGCATCTTTTTCTGCTCTAACTCTCTCAAAGAGAGTGTATTACACTTTCTTTGTCACCTAAGCAGTTAAAGGTATAGTAATTCTTGTTAAAAATAGTCTAGGGGTGTCGTAGGACTCTCGCAAAGTTAGAGTGTATAACAGCAATTTCGACCATAGTTAAAGTGTGTTCTGAACCATTTTCCCTGAAATATTCAGTACATTTTGGATGTGTACGACTAGACTATACAAGAGACTAACTATTTGGAAATATATTTTCCTATTTAAATCGTGCTATATATATATATTATTCCCTTTAAAGGAATAATTCTCCTAATTAAAGGATAATTATTATGCATTGAAATGCAATAAAGTTTTGACATATGGTTCACGTGGCTGTTATGTCCTTCTCAACAAAATAAAAAATATTCTAGAGAGGTGGATGAAATATTGCGGTATTAATTTCATTTCAATTCAGTATTTTCAATTTGTAATATTTTATTTTATTTTGAGAAAATCAAAATTGTGACAAATGATGATATGTATATATTCATAATTTTTAAAATATTAAAAATATATAAAGTTAAGTTCGAAGAGTTGAAATCATGTATCTGCCTCTGATTTTGTAGGGAGGAAAATATTTTAAGAATTTACCAATTTTTTATGTTTGGTAGATCAATATGTAGTAACATATATTTTTTTTAAATAAAAAAATGACTTTCTAATGATCAACGAAGAAAAAAAAGTTTGTTAAATGATATTTCATATTGATTGTCTCGACCTCCTCAACCGCCTAGCAGCCCAACCTACCCTTGCCCCCAACCCTACGCCTTGCCCCTATTCTTATTTTTTTTACTATCTATAATTTTTTGTACTTTTATTACATATGTTGTTTTTTAATATGTTAAAGGGTCTATCAAAAACGGTATTTTATTTCTGAGGTAGCAATATGCGTGCACTGTACCCTCTCTAAACTCTAGTTTGTGGAATTACACTGAATATGTTATTGTTATTAGCGATGGTTGGATGAATAAAATCCTTCTATCCTTAATCATAAATTTCAAATTTAAACTCTTGATACAAAAATAATTATGTTAGAAATTGGTTTCCCTTAAGTAAACTTTAAGCGATATAATTAAGTTCGAATTGATCAGACCTTCAATATAAATATCAAAAAATCAAAAATAAAAAACAACTACTATTGATAAGAAGGAATAAAAAATGGTCCATAGCAAAAACTATCTTGATGACAGAATAGTTGACCTTTAAAAAGGATTATAGTGGTTGAATGAAAATTGCAGGAAGGGATCAGGGAAATGTGTGATTTATAGTATAGTTCTAATTTATTATTAATCGAAAATCTCGAGTTGAAGAGAAATAGTTTTTGATAGAAAACACTTTTTAAGTCCACTTCGATCTTAAGAATTTGAATTAGTCGAATTTTGATAGGTTAAGTTTACATGTTGAATTAGGAACGTATATAATAACTTGATTTTTCGTGTGGTCACTCTACTAAGTAATAGTACTAGTTATTATCTTAAAAAATTATTTTCTCCTGTTGAAGAAAATTAAAATAAAAAAGAAAGTTGAGTTTATAAAACAATAGCTATTAATTGAGTCGTTATTTAAGAAATCAATCCCGAATATAACACCTAAGCAACTTGTTCATTATATTTGATGCTATAATTAGTTTTAAGAACACGCTAAATTCAATGCTACAAATCTTAAAAATCTAATTCATTAAATTTAAATCCTGAATTCATGTTTGTATCAAATGCATGGCAGGGGTAGATCCGAATAGGTGGTTGATCTGAACAGTAGTGCCTAGGATTTGAACTTAAAATCTTAACGTAAATTTTGAACCCCTCAATCATTGAGTCAATCTCTTACCTTGTGAACACCTTCCTGACCTTCTAGATCCGCCTCTAAACTCGAAACTCGTTCACTAAAATCTTATTGTATAAACATATGAGGGTAGTATATATATGTTGCAGATCCCCTACACATTTTTATATATTTATCTCTTTATATTTTGAGATTATCTTTAATGAAAATCTTGATTCCGATAAATAAAATAAAGGCTAAGTAGGCATGGTCAAATAGTCCCCATTCTTTTTGTCTTTGAGTAGCCTATAAATATGAGTCCACCATTCCTTGTATTCTACACTGAAAACTTCACGTGCTCTCTTTTTTCTCTTCTTACATCCCTCCAACTACTATAATTTTTCTCAGTTGTCTGAAAAAACATTAAAGTCCTTATCCTATTTTCTGTTTCCTTGGAAACTGTGTAATTGATCAGTTTGGCCTTTATATATATATTTGCTACTCAACCAGAACTCCAAAGGTAGGTAGTTAGTTAGTTAGTTGAGAGAGAGGGTGTTTTATTTGGGCAAGAGATCTTAATTCCTCGGTGATTTTAACATATATGGAGAAGGGAAAGCAAGTGTTTGGTTCTTCGGCTTCGGCTTCAGCCTCGTCCTTTACAAATGATCTATTTGGTCCGAAAGAGCCCTCAAAAATGTCGCTCTTTGATTCCGTTTTTGGCCCACAATCTACAGTATTACTCTATCTCGTTATAATTTATTTGCCTTAATTACTATTTGAATTTGTCAAAAATGGTCAAAGTCACACTTGAATTATTATTATTTATCAATTGCTTACTCTTTTTTTTTAATATGAATTATCACCATCTCTATTACTATGCAAGAAAAAGGATCATTGAATGTTGGGGCATGAAACTTGCAAAAAAAAAAAAAAAGTTAGTTCAAACCTGTTTTTGACCATTAATTTTATTTATTTTTAAAAAGAATTTAAAGATTCTATATTCAAATTTCTGTCTAATATTAATTAGTTTGACTCTCGTATCATGAATCAAGCCAAATATATTAAACAAAAAGAGTACAAGTACAACTTCTCTTACTCCATCCTGCATGATCATTGCATCTATAGATATTCCACTCTATATAGCGTTAATAGAAAATGATCATTGTTTTTCGATGTTTTGGTATGATTTAATTTTTTTATATGTTTGATTGAATAAAATATTTTTCTTCAAAAAGTCTTTTAGAAAATCTCCGCTAAGCATTCATGGTTGAATTGTTAAAACACTCAACTCATAATTAGTGAATTCGTAGGTTCAATTCCTACTTCATGCACGCCAAAAACAAGAAAATGACTTTCTTGGTGGAGCAACGAAAAGAGGCAATAAGTAACATTTGACTACAATATTAATTAACTAAAATCCAAAGAATATATGATGAAATAATTCTCACTCATCAACTTGCTTAGAATTTCTTTTTATGTTTTTGTTTAATTATCTTTAGATTTTGTTATCATATTCTATTTTTTTTAATCTTTTGTTTTTATAATTGTAGGGACTTGGAAGGGATTCCACCCACTCTGCAGCTAGAGGTTCATCAAGAATCCAAGATCCAAAAAACCAGTCATGTGGAAATGCAAAATATGAATTTTCAGGTTAATTTCTCCTATATATTTTTTTAATCACTATCTCCGTTTCAATCTATATGATATAATTTAATTTGACATATAATTTAAGAAAGAGATTAAAAAAAAATGAACGTGTCTAAAACAGGACAAGAAGATTTATGAAACAATAAAATATTTCATCAAGATTAAAAAAAAAAAGATTAAAATAATTTTTAAATATGGAAAGATGTCATTCTTTTTTTATTAACATATCACTAGTAAGAAATAAGTGTCATGTAAAATGAAACAGAATGGAACATATGCCTGCTTTTAATTTTGGTTTTTCAGTTGGTGTCCTATATCTCTATTGGAGTCTGATTAATCCGAATGTTCATATTTAGATACTAGAGTAAAGTGCTTCCAAATAAAAGTGACTTCATTCCAAGGGCAATCACGAGATCTTTAACTAAAAATGAAGTACTTACTACTATATCGCAACCTGGACATTCTTTTTTATTAACATATCACTAGTAAGAAATAAGTGTCACATAAAATGAAACAGAATGAAACATATGCCTGCTTTTAATTTTGGTTTTTCACTTGGTGTCCTGTATCTGTATTGGAGTCCGACTAATCCGAATGTTCATATTTAGATAATAGAGTAAAGTGCTTCCAAATAAAAGTGACTTTATTTCAAGGGCGATCACGAGACCTTTAACTAAAAAATGAAGTACTTACTACTATACCGCAACCTGGACATATATATATCTATCTCTTAATTGTTGTTCATTAATGTCATGACAGATAATAATGGTTCTCAAAGAAGCAGAGGAGAGAACAGTAACAAGGACAAGAATTCTATATTGTATCAGAATGGAACAACAGAACCATGCCATTTAAGTTCATCTATATACTATGGTGGCCAAGATGTTTATTATCCACCTACTGCCTCACACAATACTGTAAGTACATGAAAAATGGATATTATTCATCACAATTCACAAAATTCAATTTTATTTCATATCCGTTAGTATTTGACTGAACATAAAATTTAAGAAAAAATAAAATATTTCACCAAGAGTATATATATATACTCAAAACTTTTGATCTTAAACATGTTATGACATTTTTTGGGTTAAGAATTTACAAATATAAAAAGGTGACATCAGAAACAGATTCAGGATTTGAACATTAATACGAGTACATTGGATCCGCCCCATGCACGGTGTAGTCAGGGGCAGATCTAGAAGGTAGCGAGGAGTTCACCCGAATCCTCTCGACAAAAAATTATACAGCATATTAAGTTTATTTTTCTAATACATATATATATATAGAGAGAGAGATTTTGAACTTCTCAAACATAATATTAGAGGTTGGCTTCATTGTTCAGGAGGTTTCAAGTTTAAATCTTATTTTTATTTTTCGAACCCCTTTAGTGAAAATCCTGAATCCGCCGTGTATAGTTGTTTTTTTTTTTCAATTTCTAAATTGTTTCTTTTCTGCTCATGATTTGATCAGCTCAAGAAAAATGGAGAAGATGATGATGATCAAAATGGAAACAATTCAAATTGTGCTTCAAGAGGAAATTGGTGGCAGGGTATGAAATTATTTTTTTGTAAAAAAGAATAATTTTCTATGATTAATTATCTCTTTTATTAATGTCATAAACTCAATTATATATTTCTTTTTTTGTTCCACAGGATCATTGTACTATTGAGGCCTTGCTTTTTTCCCTATGCAATTCTGATCACTATATAAAAAAACCAGGAGATTAGAGTAGTTTGGCTTTTCGTCGAACCTCATGCATAGCAGAAGCTTAGTGTATCGACTATCTTTTTTATCTTTTTTTAGTCAAGGACCTTAATTGCAGCATTTCAAGCACTTAATTTGTTTTGTTTTGTTTTGTTGGGTTGTCTTTATGGTAATTGGCAGGACCTTAAGCCAATTTTGTACATGGGTTTGTCCCACTAATTTTAACACTTTCTTAGTAGACAGCTTGTTCTAATTAATTAATTAATCTCCCTTCTCTATATATATATTTGTGGATAATATTAATGGTTTATTTTGTAAATAATTCTGAGAAGTTTGATTTCTGAGATGATACCTAACTACACACCAACGAAAAGTCATTATGGGCAGTTGTATCCCATCGTATTGTAGTCATATAATAATTGCATCGTTGCACCTAAAATCTGATGGTCAAAGGTCTTCGATGAGTCGTAGGCACTATAACATGAGCAAAAATGGTTGAAAAGTCACTCTACTAATAATAGTTATTATCTCAAAAATCTTATGGTCAAAGGTCTTCGATGAGTCATAGGCACTATAGCATGAGCAAAAATGGTTGAAAAGTCACTCTACTAATAATAGTTATTATCTCAAAAAATTACGTTTCTTTTGCCATTGCCGGGGATCGAACCCGGATCACCCGGGTGACAGGCGGGAATACTTACCACTATACTACAACGACTTGTTGGTTTGAAATTTCTCTGAGCTGCTATATGTGATGTTTTCCTCTGTCTTCTATATAAATAATTTAGTCTTGCACTTTGTATATTTAACATTCGACAGCCCACACCTCATCATTATGTTGAAATAGTAAATCATTCTATTAGAGTCAATGCTAGAAGCCCAGGTATGAGTTCGGCTGCACTCAATAGCGTTTGTGTTAAGAAATTCATTAAATATGTATAAAATATTGAATTTAGAATTTAATTATTAACACTTGAAGTAGCCGCTACTTTTGCATCAAAGTAAATGGTCTAATTCCTCCATCCACTTTTACTTGTCCACTATACAAAATAAAAATCAATTTTTATTTGTCCAATTTTATAAATCAAGAGTAGATTCACTATTTTATACCTAGCTTACCTTTATTATTAACGAATCATTTCCAATTCATTTCTCAATATTTAGATGACTCTCAATAAATAGAGATAATATAATACAACTATCATTTTATTTGTTGTTGCTAGAGCACACACTATGATTATGTGGAATATGTATATAACCCAACGGAAATGGAAACGGAAACAAAAACAAAAGGTACAACTTCAAAAGCAAGATTAAAGTGTCTTCTCGAATAAGAAGATTTAAAACAACAGTCAATGAAGAAAGTCAGGTACAGAACAAAATAAGTCTCCTCTTGCGATTCTAACAATGATTGAAACCTCTATCTTGAAGGTTCGCACGACTTTTATCTCTTTGAAAAAAGAACGAACGTCATTTCAGCAACGATTAAACCTTATCACTTAAAGATTTAATATCCTTCACGAGAAGATCGAAATTAGAATAAGATGATCCACCTTCCACCAAACAATTCTTAGCTAATTTAGACATATGATTTGCTCTTTCCAAAAACTCTTCTTTCCTCAATACCATCAAATCCTTCACCATTTTCTCTACAATTTCTCTATCACATGTATCCTTCATGTCAAGCCCAAGTCCCCAAACTTTTTCAACAAATCTACTATTCACTTGTTGGTCCATAAAATAAGGCCAACAAATCATGGGCTTTCCCTCATAAACACTCTCGAGAATCGAATTCCATCCACAGTGAGTCCAAAACCCGCCTACAGCAGGATGGGCCAATACTTCTTCTTGTGGAGCCCACTCCACTATATATCCCCTTTCTTTCGCCCCCGTCACTAAATCCGCCGGAATCTTGGATCTCCAGTCTTCTCCGGCGATGGAATCCGGTCGGATTACCCACAAAAATTTTTGCTCACTGTTAACCAATCCGTACCAAAATTCGAGCAATTGATCATTTGTCACTGTCGCGATACTCCCAAAACTCACGTAAATTACTGAATTCGGTAGCTGATCGTTTAGCCAATCGATGCAAGTTCTGTCTTCTGCCCACAAACTGCTTGATGATGGTCGCAATGTAGTTTGTTTCTTCTTTAAATGTGCGTGGAGCGGTCCAATTGGGTAGAGATTTGGGCAAATTTTTCGCATTTGATTGAGGATGGGTTCATCTAATTCTTCAAATGTGTTGAGTATTAACCCATAAGCTCGTGAATTTTCTTGACCCTCTGTTTTGTAGAGCTGGATATTTGAATCTGTTAAATCCCCGGAGCGGCAAAATCCCGGTAAATCACGTCGCCGGAGAAAAGTTTCAGCTCCCGGAACACTTTTAATTGGTTCATCCAAGTTATCATCTGCAGATATTTGAAAAAAAGAATTAGAAGATCGTGTAAACTTGGAGACATTGCAAGTTATCTCTATATGATCTATAGGAAACGGAATCGAGCTTGAATTAGGATAAGTGTAATGTTGCTAACTATGTTACTTCATATTGGGGTGTGACCCTTCTCCAAATCTCATGTGAACGTGAAATGCTATGTGCACTAAACGTCTCATAGCTCCACGTCATGTGTGAAAATCTACTAAACTTTGAACATATGTATATAATTCTAGTTCATAATCTCAAAAGTACAATAAATTTCAAGATTAACATAACATATACTCAACTGATAATGCAAATATATATATATATGCCAATCTACTTTCGAAAAAGAGTAGAAGAATGAAATCTATTATGAGACATACATATCATTACGCTTCAATCAAGTTAGGCCTTGTCAACCATACCTGATAACGGTGTGACAAGGCGAAAAGAGACCTATAGCCATAGTAACAAAAAGGGCTATCCATTCAAAAAATCACTAAAATTTCAACAAATACTAAATTTCAATAGTAAATGAGTTCAATATCAATAACTTTACATCGACAGACATAAAATTCTATCAATAACACAAATCCTAGTGTACAACACGCGAAAGAATGATATCATGAATCATAGGCAGATCTTAACAAATTTCCCATCAAAGCACTTTAACAAATAGGAACGTGACTACATACAAACCAGATAAGATAATAATCGTTTTCAGGACGATCAACCAACCCAATTCCAACACTAACTCGACTCATAACAAATTTCCATTCAAGTTCAATAAGTTCAAATAAACATATACTAACCTTTGAAAGGAAATTCTCCGGATTGAATGAGTTTAGGAAGGCAAAAGAACATCCAAAGACAACACGGACTAATAGTCCGAACACAAAAAATGGGTACACTTATCTCATCTGCAACATCACAAGTAAATCCCAAAATTCCATCAGCTATAATACAACTAACTCGTCGTCTTTTTTTTCCATCATGATCAGAACAGAGCAAATCCGAAATCAACAATTTTTTAAACAGAGGCTTTGTTTTAGTGCTCAGAGACTCAAAGAGTTCCAAAAACTTTCCTCCCTCACGAGGGTGATCATCTGGTAGTCCATCCGATATCGTCTTGATTTGAAAACCAGGGAATTGATCAAATCTTGAAGTTATATCGGAGTGAAGAACGAGACGATTGTAAATGTTTTCAGTGAGGAGGATGGTGATATGTAAGCCTGAAAAACAGAGGAGTTGAGCAAGTTTGAACATGGAGTTTACAGGGCCTTGTAAAGGTAAAGGGAAGATTAGTACATGAGGAGGAAGAGATTGTTGTTCATCCATGGAAAATTTTGGAGGTTCAATAATGGTGATCTTGTTTTTGGAAATTTTGAAACTTGTAGAATATTTGATGGTTTTCTTTTGATTCAGTTTTCGATATCTGTACTGAAGTTCGATTGATTTGAATTTATGCTTAGTAGGACCCCATTCGGAGGAAGTATTTCTTACTAAAGCTTTTTCCATATCAAGATTCAAATTTGTGATCTCCGACAAGTAGCAATCTCATCAAATATACCTACTTTGATTGTGATTGGTAGAGTTATGTGAGACATTCATTCATATTATATTTGTGGTGGAATTTTGAACTATTATCTCTACTTCTGTGAAAATATAATAAAGAAGTGAGTGTAAATTTTAAAGATCTGGATTCAAATTTCAACGATAAAGAATATTAAGTGATTTTCTTTATCTGGTGTTTAATATTAATATTGAAGTTTAATTAATTTAAATTTGCACCACGTAAGACTTTATTTGAGAAAAATACTTTTTATTGAGAAGTTTTTTTTCATATAGAGCTCAAACTCGAAATTTCTAAGAAGTATCAATCTTATCCATTACTTACCTCCTTTGATTGTGATTGCTAGAGTTAGGTGAGCATTCATATTATATTTGTCAAAGTTGGAGGAATTTTGAACCATTATCTTTACTTTAGTGAAAATATAATATAATAATAAAGAGTGTAAACTTTAGAAATCATGATTCAAATTTTAAACGATTAAGAATATTAGGTAGTGTTTTTAATTTGCCTAATAATTTATTTTAAAAATATTTTAGAAAAATGAAATGCTTGAGCAAATTTTTAGTAATTTGTGTATTAACAGAATTTTTTTTTATCTTCAGAAATTGAGCAAAATAGTTTCAACGAAAAGTTACGAAGAAAAATAGAATAAACAAATTAAAATGAAAAGAATATTTATCAAGTTGGTAGAATTTAGAAATATTATCTCTATTTTTGTGGATATAATAATGTGATGTTACTGTACTGTGCATGGTGATATATGACAAAATGAATTAATTAGTGCTTTTCTTTTACAAATTGGGCAGCAGAGTAGGCAGTGGCAGTAGAGAAGACAAACTTTGATACTATTAATCAAAGGGGCAAAAGGTCTGACTCCGATATATCACTCGTAATAAAAATGGTTCATATATGTTTCAATTGTTATACAAATGGCTCACATATACTTTTTTCCTCTAACGAAAGTGAAAAAATTATTTTTTTAATTAATATTTTTTTAAAATATAATTCATATGGGGTATATATATTTGATCCATCCCACACATATATTCTTTTTTTACTTTTTTTGTTTTAACAACTGATTTAAATTTATTATTTTGATGGTCAAATTTATTTCTGTTTCACTATTTTCTTGTAAAATTTATTATAGATGTCCCAATTTTTTTTTTTTACAAATACAAAAATTAAATTATAATATAGCAACAAAAAAATAGTTTTAAATTATAATATAGCCGCGAAAAAAATAGTTTTAAATTTTTTTTCTTTACACTAAAGAATGAAAGAAGAAAACTAAAGAATGAAAGAAGAAAAATAAGAATAAGAATAAGAAACTCAAAGAATGACAATCAAATAAGTCAAAAAATAATATAGGTACGAAAAAGATTAAAATATACCTAAGGATCATATACATGAATTTTTTTTAAATTAAAAAAATAAATTTAAAACTATTTTTTCACTTCCGTTAGATGAAGGGTATATATGAGTCACTTTTGTAGTGAAATGGGTATATGTGAGCCATTTATATAACAGTAAAAAATATATATGAGTCAATTTCATAACGAGTGGCATATGTGACAAAATTGATGAGTATATATACCTCTTTGCCTTAATAAAAAGATAGCTCTAATCTCTATGTGACTATATAATATATATTTTTTTCTTTTATATGTTCGTGCCATTATTTCTATCGCCAACACCTTTTTACTCTTTTGATCCTATGCATTAAAATGTTATTATTAGATATTACTTTCTATGTCTCAATGTGTGTGATTGCATTTTTTTAGTCAATTAAAAAAAAGACTTATTATTATAAATGAGATGATTTATAATCGCACTAGTATTTATGATTTGTTTTAGATCATAAATTTCAAAAATTGATCTTTCTTTCTTAAATATCATATCAAGTCAAACAATATTAGAAATATTGAGATGAAGGAAATACATGTCCAAGCCGTTCAACACTTTCCCTCCTAGTGGTGTAGGTGATTGAAAAAATTTAAAACTAAAAATTGAGGGGAAAGGTCAAATTTGCTCTTGAACTATCTGAAATGGTTAAATTTGACCATGAACTATGCGAAAAGTTCAAATTTTACCCTTCGTTTAAAATCGTTTAAAAATAAGGACAAATTTGATCCCGACTTGTAACGGTGAATGCATATTTGACCCTCACTATTAACGGAGGATAAATCTATCCCATTTCACATAGTTTAGAGCAAATTTAACCATTTCCCTTATAACGTTTTACGAATCTCAACGACAAATCATATCCTCCAAAGCCTATTAAATATTCTTTTGTACTGTTGCTTCTCCAAGAAATATCAAAGATCCTTCTACTTAAACAAGTGTAGGAGATACATAATTAGAGACAGATTCAATTTAGCACTATAATAATTACTGAGTTCATAGTCAAATATTTATAAATATTTAATTAATTTCTATTTATATGCAGAGTCTAGGCAAAACTTACTAAATTTATGTGAATTATAATTCATAGTCAACGTAGATAATAGAGTTCAATTTTTATATACCGATAGTCCACATGAGTTCTCAAAGAGTATTAGTTTAATGGAATGATTGATCTATAATAAGTGAAATTTGTAACTAACAAATAACACAAGTAACCTACTTGTGCAAGTAAAATAACACTACTAGCATAAAAATTCTTTATATTATCAGAATATATTATACAATTATACGACCCTAGTAAATAATAAATTCACTATCAAACCAAATATTCACCAGTTACTGAGATGTGTATGTATATATGAAAACACTTTACACAAAAAACATATCCTATCATTCTCTATGTACAAAAATGATCACAGAATATTAGTACTTATCTACATATGTTAATCAGACTCTTCAAAAATGTTGTTGCATCCATGTCGGATATCAGACACACACACGTCGAACATTTTTGAAGAGTCAGAGCAACATAGATATATTTACAAGTCCTCCCCTGCCTCAATACTATTCCTCTGAATCTTCATCAATAGCCACAATTTTGGCAGCACCTTTTATAGCAGTTATAAATCTAGGATTATTAGCATGATGAATAATATTCTTGGATTCAATCCTTGAATTCTTGTTTATATCATCATCATCACTTATAATATCTTGATCATCATCTTTTTTCAAGTCACTAGGTGGTAAAAAACAATCCAAAGACAGTCCCTTTATGTTAAAATCAACTTCTTCAATTGTCCAAACTTCTTCCATCCTAGTTCTTGTATGTCCTTCTGAGTTTTCGCCGAATCTGAATAAGGAAACACATGTCTTGCCAGCATGTGCTATGTTAACACCATCGATCGTTCGATATTCTTGGATTAAAGACTCCATTGTTGTTTCCCAAAAGACATCATCTTTGGGAGATTTTAGTCTTAGAAGATGTGAATCTTCAAGTTGGACTAATAGTCCTGTTCTTTGGCTGAAATAGCCCCAAACACTATGTCTCATAATTTCAACATTGCTACTGCTTCTTGCTTTTAGAGATGAGGGTTCTGCTTCAAATTTTAGTACAAAGCAATCTTCACCATTCACTGGTTTTTCGCCTATGCAGATCGAATCGGAGAACATATCAGCAGTAGACCTTGGATCAAGACCCTGTCACAACATGATCAATCGACATAATCAGACGTTGTTTAAAACATAATTAAGTAAAAACGTGTTTTCTCTAATAAACTTAAGGTTTTAGATAAATATAGTCATACACTTTAACAAGGTATCAGAGCAGACACACAGGACATGTTGATGACATAATTAAGTAAATAGTCCGAAAACAGTGTCATTTTATGCCAATTCAACAACTAGTATCCACATAAACAGAGAACCATATTCATTCAACAACGATTTTTCTTTTCCAATTTAGTGGCTCATAGTTGAGTAAATGTGTCATTTTCACTGGTGCTGACTTTTTTTTTGGGCTCTGTGCTAGTTTTCGCGTCAACTTGCCCTATAGAACAAGTTGAAGAGGGTCAAGTTGTGAATGAGATTTCGAGTTCATATTCGAGTCATGAGACACACAACTTGGCCTCTTGACATTGAGAAAAAGGAAGCAACAATAATGTTGACTTCTTTGATCCAGTTTTTATTCAAGGCTAAGAAGTGTGTACATTCACAAAATTGTCAATTGGACCTAACTACTAGTACTCGAGGTCTTGTCCTAAAATCCAGAGCTCATAAGGTTCAAATCCTGACTCCCACTTCTGCTTGAAAGGGTCAAATTGTGAATGAGATTTTAAGTTTATTCGAGTCGTGTGACACACAACCTGGCCTCTTGATAAGACTTGACAAAAAAAGAGGAAGGACTCCAAATAACATTAATGCTGACTTCCTTGACAACCATTTTTTTCAAGGCTAAGAAGTGTGTATATTCACCAAATTGTCAATTGGACCACTTGTCAAATCAATTTTATTGATAACATAAAATGACATCCCAGGTTCACATTGGAATTAAGATGACACAAAGACAGAATAACCAAAAATAGACATGACCATATGTTGTGATACGTGTGAAAAGTTAGAATTAAAAAGTACCTGTAAGGAACGACGAAGAGGCCTAGCAGGGCCATGAGATGCGTGAGAATGATGCCATGGAGTTTGTCTCCAAGACAACTTACCATCACTTCCAGCACTGATTTTACATCCTGAAACTACAAGCTCAATGCTCCAAAGATCAGGTCTTTTTTGCCACAACACAAATCCTCCCATCTCCCCTGCCCCATTTTTCGCGGTTTTGATCTTCATTACTTTGCCATTGTTCAATCCTAGACCATCTCCTTCAATAAATTCAGACGCCATCATATTCACCTTCCCCATCGCGTACATACTATTAATTGAATTCAAAGCATGTTCTCCTCCAGCGGCAGCTATGTATTGTTGCACTATATATTTTGCCATCGAAGCCTCCTGTACAAATGTACCAACGATTGATTATCTCGAGAACTCTATAAAGATCGAATTAGGTTTCATTGTCTCAATAAGCAAATCCATCCATGTATGATAAGGTAGTAGGTCAATTTTCATAAATTTCATTGTAAATTTATGACCATTTGTTATAAGTACAAGAGCTAGAGTTGGTAAGAGGTAACAAGTAGTACCTAATAGACTAGTTCAAATATATGCAATCTCACCAAACACAAATAACTAAAAACAAAGTTTCATCTACTTGGCTAGTCAAGAACTTGTATCTAAAGGCACACAAGATGAACACAAAAATATATTAGTGCTCCCCTGTTTCAATTTATGTGATTCTAAATTTTTTATTTATCTTTCTTCCGTTTCAGTTTATGTGAACTATTTTTTTATTAATCCTTTTTAAAAAGTTTGATACATTTTTATATTTGAAAACAATTAACTTTACACTTCACCCTTTTTTTTTCCTTTAATTATTGAAAAATCTTTATAACCCTACAAATGTTATATGATATGTTTGAGAACACAAATTCCAAAAATTTCACTTTTTTACTTAAATTCTCTACCGAGTTGAACTTACATAAACTGAAACATAGGGAGTTTCCCTGAAAACAAACACAAAAAAAGGCTTCGTTGACATATTGTTTATCTTTCATATGGTTCCTCAATCAATAGTTAATATTTTCTCAGAAAGTTACAATTTCGCAATCTTTTTCAATTTTCTTCACCAAAGAAAGTGACTTTTCTGAGATAAAGTCACAATTTCGTGATCTTTTTCAATTTTCTTAACAAAGAAAGTGACTTTTCAGAGATAAATCACAATTTCGTGATCTTTTCCAATTTTCTTCGACAAAGAAAGTGACTTTTTAAGATAAGAATTATTAGTTGAGTGACTATATTAAAAATCAACGTTATCACATTAACACATATTCTTGATCATTGAGTACTCCATCGGTCTTAATTTATGTGGCGTCTCTCAGATTTCAAGATTCAAACAAGTCTTTCTTTGACTATTTGACACTCGAAATCCAAACTATGCCACATAAATTGAGACAGATACCGTATCAAAGAAAGTTAAGAGAATTGTAAAAAGAACTTACAATAGGATGATCATTAATCTTTTTGTTAAGAGAATGATTGTTGCATTTAATAGGATGAGGAATCAAAGGAGCAGCAACAACACCAAGCAATAGTTGAATCTCAGCATTTCTTCCACCAATTACTGAAACACCACTTGATTTATAATAATAATTATCATGATGATGATGATTATTATTATTACCACTATGAGATTTAATCCAAGATTTCATATTTTGCCATGACTTAATATGATTCTTATGTGATGAATTAACAAACATTTCTTCTGGAATTGGTACTTCAAGCACAGTTTCCAGACCATCTTCGTTATCCAAATTAGGACACAACATTCTCATTTGTTAACTCGGTATCAAATTTGAATAAACAGAGTAAATAAGCTTAAAGCTTAACAATATTGGAGATTTTTTTTGGATATGCTACAATGGAAGAAAGAAGAGAGAAAGTTAAAAATAATACAATGTATGTTATGTATTATTGGAATTATATTACAATGGGAAAGAGTTTAAATTTATTATAAAGTTTTTTTTTCGAATAATACAGAGAACCAACCGACCAATGAGGAGTCATCCACACACAACGTGCATTTCTTTGTCTAATATTTGTCGTGACAGCACGAATTTTATTTATTTATTTATTTTTCTTGGAGTTTTTTTTAAAAAAATAATACTTTTTTGTATATTTTTGACTAGTTGTTGAAATAATATGTTAGGAGTGAATTTTAGTTAGGAGACTTATATGAGTTTTTCTTTTTGTGAAAGCGTGGATTGCGCCTTAATAGATTCCTAGTGCCACCACTTAAATAATATATTTATATATCATAGATAAAATTTATGAGAAGGACAAATAAATGCATTAATTGGCTAAATATTGTGTAAATTAGGTTGTATATCGGTTTGGTTTATAGATTTTCAGTTTTTAAATATGTTAAACTAATAATATATTTTTTATCGATTTATCGATTTTGGTCTTTAACGATTCGGTTTAACCAATAAGAAAATATATGCTTATAAAATAAATATATGATTTTTCCAATAATTTGACGCAACAAGACAATAATGTAACTTTACAAATGCTCATAAAATAGAAACAATAATAACTAACATGAAAAAGAACTATACAAGTGTAACACAGAGAAATTAAGAGGAATAGGATTCTTACTTTAGGTTTTGACGATTTGTATAATGTGAAGTTATGAACTTAAAGTTACTATGAAGTGTGAATTGAAGGCTAAAGGGCAAATACAGTAACTAATAAGGTATCGTGACTAATATTTAATATTTATGAATAGGTAAAGTAATAAATTACTACATTCTTAATGGGTTGTCGGTTTACCCAATAAGCCAATATTAAAAAATAAAAACCAAATCGATAATCCGATAATTTTTTTTATAAAATCGTTAACCCAATAATTCAATATTAATAAACCAATAACACTTTTTTCAATTCAATTTTCGCACACTCCAATGAAAATAGATTAAAAAGTACCTACATATATGTTGAATTATTTTTGTTTCTTCATAAATTTTATTACCTCCTTAATAAAAATTCTAGTTTCACCCAGCAGGATGGACTAAGGACTAAGGAGTACTGACCATTTCTTGGTCTTGTTTTTAATAATATTGTGAAATTTAAAATAGTATAATAATAATAAATTTGTGAATTTTAATTATGATTTTAGTTGCTATTGTTTTGTGAAAAACATTGAAGCAGCAGTCTCCTATTTCACTTTGTTATACATCCTAGTTAGAGTTGGAGTTAGAACATGAATTAGTTTATTTGCATTTCATACGCAACAATTGAAGGCTAATTAAATGATATATTGTATTGAGGTGGCAAATGGTGTGTCCTATTGAATTTGGATAGATCAAAATTAGTTGAATTAATAAATTGATATGTTCATCCATGTTAAAGTGTGTGACCATCTCATCTAAAAGATTAATCTGTTAGAAAGAGCACATCTTTAATAATTAATTATATTCTCAATACGTCCCCTCAGTGCGGGTCTGATTTTTTTTCATGGGACAAGCACGTAAAAATTCTTTTTAATATGGGTGGCGGTGAGATTCGATCCACAATTTACTTAAGCTAAAATGAATTAAAATACAGTTCAAATCTAACCCGTCCAATTCTTACTAAATTTTAGTATCAATTATTATATTTTGCATTCTGAAATATTCGGCGGAAGCCAAAGCGTGCGGCCGACCATCTTCTCAAAATAGCTTAATTAGTTTATGATGTTGGTAAAATAATTTTGTGACAAACAAAAAAATCTATTAATTTTGATAAATTAATAAAATTAAGTTCTCATTATTTGATGTACCAAAAAAAAATTATTTGTTGTTGATTTTGCAGGTAGCTAGGTAGAATCTGATTAAATGTGTAATTTGTTTGGAGGTACAAGCAGAATTCGTTTGGTACGCAACATAGGATAAGCAAGGATATACTATAAAATTATTTTATTCTATATTCTATACGATGAGATAAAATGATCTCAGAATTAGCAAATACCTCAAATTAAATAAAAAATGAAGTTAATCTTAAGTTTTATGTCAAAATTATTATCCTTATCCTACCTACCAGATGATAAAAGATAATTTTTGAAACATACATATTTGTAGGTTTCAAACTTAACCAATCAGATCAGGCACTTCTAATGTTATCTTTTAATTTAAAATTTGTCATCTTCTTCTTCTTTTTTTCTCTCAAGCAATAATTAATAATTATACTAACACATGACAGGCTAATAAAATCTTTCCATAATCCAATTTTTTTTCTCCCTTTCTAATAATGTTGATGGTTTGCTATTTTACAGGCATAGAGATTTGGCTTGTTCTTCATATTCAACCACCCTTCACTAATCACCTATGCATTATAATTATAATTAGTCACGAGACTGATTTAGAATTTAAATTTTATAAACTATAGAGTAAATATTTATGATTTTTAACATTGAATGAATTGTAATTTTTCTTTCACATTATGAGTTTATATTTACTGTTTATTTTCTGATTTTTATATATAAATTTATGTTTTACGATTTAGATGAATCTGATATTGATACTCTGCATTCGTCTATATTAGAATTATTTTAGACTATGGTACTTAAATTGACTTAAAAAAAGACCTCAATCATGTCATGCACGTTCACACACGAATCCAATCCATTTTAGTAATTGCCAATACTAACAAGATTTGTAGAGATTTTTATTAATAAAAATTAGATTCATCACCAACTACTTGGAATTAATTAGAATCAATAAATTCATATTGTTATATTTTATTATAAACAAAAATAATGATAATTGTCTTTATTCAATATTTAATTAAAAGGGTGCTAATAAAGTCTTTATTCTAAGCACCCAAACTTTTGAGACTTTAACGGAATAATAAGACTATCTGATTGTAATTGATAGACTGAAAATGTTTTGTGATTATTCCCAGGTATGTTTTGATTGAATTGATGAGAAAAAAAGTAAATAATAGTGTTTTCACATGAAAAATTCGGAAGCTTTTCCTCACTATTTCAATGAAAATCTATTTTCTACCATGTGTTTTTCTAGTAAACTGATTTGATAAGAAATGAGTGGAAAAATTATATTTTTATAGCACAAATTTTTCATTAATTCTCGATAAATGAAACTTGTCTTTCTAATAATGATTGAGTCACCTTTAATAGTTCATCTATCTAAAATCATATATTAGACACGTTCTAGTAAAGTTTTTGCGCGTATTCTCAAGCATCTATTTGGTAGTTAATTTAATCACATAACATATGTTATCTCTTTTAATTATATACATCAGTCTCACTTGGAACAAGCCTGAAGTTTTACGGCTTATTGAGGCTAATGTGTATGATTTAAAAAAAAATACATATTTTAAGTGATTAACTTATATACATAATTGGCTCTTGAGAACATGTGCAAACGTCTTTCCAAAGTTTAAAACAAAAGTGACTAGTAAAAACACGTTATCATGTGTTCAGGTGATTAATTGAAACGAATCATATTTCAAGTGTCTAAATAAAATTTGTTGGCAACTTTAAGAAACTGTCTATGTATTAGGTCTTACTTTTAACATACTAAAATAGTTTAAATTAAACTACAATATAAGTAATTTACAATCCAAATTAATAAATTCTTAGACAACCTAAGATAAACTAAAGTTTCTTGTTCAAGTAGTTTCTTCAATGAGCACAAAGTTTTTGCCAACTTCACTAATGTACTCAATTTCACTTCACTTGCAAAGAAAACTAGTATATCAAAAGTTTGATATTTTACCATAACATGAAGTGACATCTTTCCTTTTTTTGGCCTATACTATGGGTGTAGTTTCACTTTCCTACCTACAAATAAATTAAAAGACAATATATAAAGCCTTTCTTGCATAAAAAGGTAAGAAATGAAAGGAAAAAATTCAAAGGGAAAAATTATTGGAGGAGAAGAAAATCAATTTATCCCTCCTCTCTAATTTAAGTTATGAAAAACTAATATAAATATAGAATTTTGATTAAATTTATTGGTTTTATCGAACTTGTAATTATAGAACTCTAGTTTCAGTCGCTCTAACTGCATGCGTGTAAAATAAAATAAATAAAATTCTTTATTCAAAAACACAAATCATATTTATGTTGAAGTAAGTGTAGTTTAGCCTTTACTTTGTTTAGCATTCTCAAGCAAAGTAGAAAGATATTTGAGATAGAAAAAGAAAAAAGGTGAATTTGTTTGCTTAAAAGCAATGACACCATAGGAGTGCAATTCAAAGAAAGACTTGAAATGGGAAAAGGACAAAAACAATATTTTGAGCCAGTTTAGGTTAGGTGATCATAAATAGTTGACAAGTATTTTTACATGTTATAATTAATTATATAAATAAATAATTATGTGGTTCAATAAAAGAGTTAAAATAAACAATAAACAGTCGAAGTGTTTGCCTGTTTGGTATAAAAAAAATTTTTTGATAAATTGTTCTTTTGATAAAATGACTAAAAGACACTTAATTTATTTTCAAAAAAATTATTAACTTAAAAAGTATATTTGTAAGTAAAAAAAGATGAACAAAATAAATGAAATGGAGAGGAAGTTAAAGATTTTATAAAGAAAAAGGTATTTCGAGAATTAGAAAAAATATCAAAAATAAAATAGCAAATATATTGGTCGAATTAAAAGTTCTTATAAGCTGAAAAATAATGATTAAATTTGATTTATAATTTTGAATGTTTACCAAATGTATAAATAAATTTAAATATATTTATAAATCAATTTGATCAGCTTATAAGCATAGCTAACTAAACTAACTTATTTGTACTTGTAATAAGTGGTTGAACATAATTTGATTGAATTTTTATTTTATTTTTTAAAAAATTATTCCAAGTACATATATTTACACTCCTAAGTGGAACTACTGTTTCATCTTATTTTATTTTTTTGGCTATAATAATATAATAATTTTTGCAATGATAAGGATGAATATTATAAAATTATCTATCTGTAAAATATCTATTATGCCAACCCATAACATATCTACAAGGATTTCCTTTTGTAGTTAAGAAATTTGAAGGGAGGATTTTATTCTGCTAATCTCATAGTGATCTTCCTTAGATGATACTCTCTAATTAAATATTTAAGGGATAATTACAATTCTAAAAACTTCGATTAACTAGTTTATAAAAAATTGTATAAAGTATATAAATAGTTTATACTTATACAAAATATGTATATGATATATATAAAAATGAATATCAGACATCGAGTGAAAAAAACGAGGAAAAAAAAGTACAAAGGTGGCGAACAAGCCTAACAAGTATTGCATGTCTCATTTGCTTTTTTTCCCATTCATAGGAAGAAATGGAAACGTAACGCATTGCCGCAAATGTTTTTGTCTCCTTTACTTTCGGTTTTTTTCGACAAACAAAAGAATAATTGTTACGTAGAATTAGAATTTTAAGTTTACAAGTTTAGAATTTGTCATATTTTATTTTAGTTACTTGATTCATAAGTACAAATTTATATATATTTAATGAATCTTTTAATAGAAAAAGTTATGAATTCATTTCTACTCGAAGCTTATACGACAGTACAAAATACCCAAACTTAAAAATATCTTTGATAAAAATCTAGAATCCTCATTAGATAAATTTATAATGGTTCCTTATTAAACTCCACTTGATAAGAAGGTAATTTTTTACTTTACATTTCCATTTCTCAAAATGTTCAAGCAACCACATTTTTAATGTAACCACATATGAATGGACTTCATAAAGTAATTCTCCATTAATCTACTTCAAGTTAAATTAATTATTTTATATATATAATTTTATCTTTTTCATTTTTATGACTTTTTTGACTCAACTTTGTGAAGTAAGAAAACAACACAAACATATAATTTTGATATTCAATTTATTTCATCTTTATAGCTAAATTAGATTAGATTAACTGTCTAATTTAGAATTAAAATTTTGATATTATAAAACTAGAAGAAAAGTACTATATATAAACGGTAGTTCTTTTCATATTAATATGATGAAAACATATATTTTGAAATATTAATTAATATTTACATAATTTAAATATCGAAAAGCGAAAAGTGGAACACAAACAGAAAGTATTATTATTATCTACACTTGTTCATCTTCCATTGGACTTATTCATGGAGTGATTATAATTTCCTACTTGTCCTATTCTAATATCTAGATATATCTTGATAGTATATACTTGTAAAATAAAATAAAAAGGTGTTAAGCACGTTAGCACATTAATATTGGTTTACCCAAAACCTCTTCAATACTTTCAAATTTTTCTTTCAACCAAATGTCTTTGAGAAAAAAAGTTCTAAATTTTCTATAGAAATTGAAAAACTTTTCTATTTTTTTCATGTTGTTTGATTGAAAAGAAATTTTCAATAAGCCTTTGTTTCACCTATTTTAATATCTTGCTGTCATTGACTTGAGTCTTTGATATAAACACTTGGTACGAATCTATTATATAATTAGTCATTCGGCCAAAAATAATAACGCGTACTAACTAATAAAATTATATCAATATTGTTCGTACTTTCCTAGCCGTCAAGATCGAAAAATAAATCGCGCTTGGATCCACAATTTCTTCTTTCCTCTTTGCCTTCACAAAATCACTCATTATATACACCTATTATACACTTTATTTCCCCGCCATTATTGTATATAATGTATATATTTATCATATATTCGGTGTATACTCATCGAGTATAGAATATACATAGAAGATACAATCACCTTTCCATTAACCACAAAATGCCCGAAGCTTTGACCTCATTATCCACCAATAAACACCATTAAAATTATTAGCACAATTATACAATGATAAGCACGGTTTATTATAGCAAATTATTTAATATTTCTTGAGACATAGTGGTCAAGATTTGTCAAACTTCTATTACTTTTTTTCTTCTTATATAAAAAGTTTATATTTTCTACAAATAATATTTGATATTTAAAAAAAATACTTATAACCTATTATTTTTTTTTATAATGAGGCCCCTCAAATGTTAGACATATGAAGTAAATGAATTTCTATAGTTATGCAACTTAAACATGTAACTTTAAAATACCATTGAAACACAATAAAAGATTCATATACATTATTTTTTTGATAGTAGAAAGAAATTTATTGAATTCTAATGCTCATTTGTAATTTTTAAAAATCAAACTAACCGTCTTTTTTGTTTTATTTGATTTTAAAATTTTAAAAATCAATTAAATTAGTCTGATTAGAACTATATTACTATTAAATATGAAATAACATTACAAACTTAACATAAAACATGAGTAATTAATTAAAAATAGGTGCTCTCTATTTGTAATTGTTCACGGGTGATAATGGTAATATTTTACCGTTGTTACAAAAAAAAAAGTGTACATTTTAATCGATTAAACGTTAAATGTGCTTAGGAAAATATTATAGGGACTAAAATTAAAATTTAACAATAAATGAAGGACTAGAAGTAATATTAAGAACTGAGGTGGTTACAAAGGCAGTTCAAAGGGCCAACTTTGTGATGTTACAATTATACCCCTGATATACATAACTAAATATTACACTAAAAACAACTAAATACGACGCCGTAATAATAAAATATACCTAAACTTTAAAGAGGACATGGAAGTCATTAAAAATAAAAACCTGACAAAATTGTAATTTACATGAACAACTTTTTCAGTTAAAAGGCACTGTTGTCTATACAAACTGAAAAAGACCTGATAACAATAAGCAGAGAAGATGAATGAAAAGGCGGAGCAGAGCGGTTACTCCGCCGCCGGCGACGGCGGTGACGGCGACGGAGGATGTACTTTAGTTGATGCCGGTGATGCGATGTTGCACGCAGGAAGAGGAAGCAGAGTTAGTAGTGGAAGAGTGAAAGAGCCTTGGTCGCCGGAGGAAGATGCAATACTGACTGAACTTGTTAATAAGTTCGGTGCAAGGAATTGGAGTATGATAGCGCAAGGAATTCCAGGTCGTTCTGGGAAATCGTGCCGACTTCGGTGGTGTAATCAGCTTGATCCGGTGCTTAAGCGCAAGCCTTTTACTGGTAAACCTACGCCGTTTTTTTGGTTTAGCTTTCTATTGAGTTTGTTAGTTTTGTATAGATACGTAATAGGCTGTTATTTTATCCTTTTTTTTGTTTGAAGTGCTTTTGGATGTTTGAATTTTTTTGTTCGATGACTTTTTATTAGGGCACATTTTTTGCTAGCAAAGGGAGTTCTTTTGGTGATTATATTGGATTGTGTTTATATATATGAGTTTCAATTGATTACTTTTTCTTCTGCATTGGTATATTTCTGTGTTTTCTTAACTATGTTGCTTAGAGTCTCCGAAAATGTTGCCACACCTTTGTTGGATCCTCCAAAAATGCATCTTTTTGAAAGATGTTTGAGCAATGTAAGTTTTCTATTTCACACGTCCTACGCCCTCCCCTTTACAAACACACACACCTGAGAGAGTGAGAGAGAAACCATGTGTGTGGGACGGCGTGTATCTCTTTGACCGATACTCCCTCTGGTAACTTAGTGTTGCACTCTAGAATTTCGAGATTAGTGCCTCCTTAGTATAGTACTAATACTCTAAAATCTGATCTTTTGATAGTGGTTTATTGGCGCATGCTTGTGTCCTCGGCAAATATTACCCAAGTTTACTAATAAGTAATACAGTCTTATGTTTGTGTCAGTTAGAGATGTTCTGCGCCTGAGTTGTTAGAATCCCCTGTATAAAATGATTGAATGGTAATTATAAATAAAAAAAAATCTAGGGGAATGGTACACTAGGTCTAACTATTTGCAAGTTAGGTTTCTTTGCCATCCGATAAATGTTATTTAGATTGGCCTATAGTTGCTTTTATTTGTGTCTATGCCCGAGATACAACAAGACTTCAATCTCCAAGTTTAACTCAGATGTAGCTCCCTTCACTCCTGCCCTTAAGAGTTGCTGCTTCAAGTAAATTTGGCTTGCTAATGCTTGCAAATGATTACATTTTTCTTTTCATGATGAGGAAGAATTACTTCTAGCTGAGATTGCTTTAGGTGAGTTGTTCTTTGCATGATAATTCTTGCTATTGCAAGCCGTCAATTCTCTGTGCATGGAGGGAACCACTACATTGTAGAATATCAGGAAGATACTAGGATGGTCTAGTAGCTATTTAAGTAGCCAGATGTTTTGACATGGATGATGCATACAACATACTAAACTCTAATCCCAAGTTTGTTGTGGTTCGCTATGTGAATCCTTCGCTATTTAATTTGCGTCATTCTCACAATATATTTTTTATTGTGAGGAATCAGGATTCATCGTAAATTGACTAGTTTTATGATGGTCATTAACCCACTGCAACCCTCTTTCTTTATCAAGATTTAGGGCCGGCTAATGAGCAAGATCCCACTGGCAGAGTTACATGATGATGCATGCTTTGCTCATTTTAACAAGTGTTTGGTGATGCAAAGAGTACTAAAGATATTTCTAGGCATATTTGTATTATCATTTTTTATTGACCAAAGCTGCTCTTGATTCATGTACTAGCTTGTATTACTTTTCAATCTTTTCATGGATGTCTATTTGTCATTTTTATTAGCTGAAGCTGCTCTTGTAGTTTGTTTTACTTTTAGTCTTTTCAGGGGTGTTTAATTTGGATACGGATGCTTGCTATGCTTAATGAAGTTTAGAACTTTACATTTTGCTTTTGAAACTTGTTGGATTATACAATACATGAAAATTGAAAAGTTAATTTCTTTTTTATGAGTGTATGAAGCCTGGTAGGATGTCTTGGTACAAATTCTATTGATGTATTGACAGCTATAGTTATGTAGCAAGGTTCTCTAAAGGACAAATGAATGTCGTAAGGATTAAGAAATCAGTACAATGATTGGATAAACGGTGACTGAAGTAAATATTTCAAACATGCTGAAACGCACAATTAGAAATGAGAAATTGTCACGTAAATAAGTGGATGGTCTCACATACAGGATTTTCTTATTAATATGAATGAAATGTGTGTCCTGTGATTGCTAAAATAAGAAACATTTAAATTTAATGCATTTGGCAAAGTGATGATTCTTCCTCAAGTCTAAAGATCAAATCTTTAAGAAATGACTATGTAGAACAGTCATGAATGTAAATTTGACAACCCATATGGAAATGAGACTGATTAAATAGATTAAAATACCATTATCCATTTGTACATTATGTATAGGATAAAAAGGAAAAAATACCAGTAAATTGACAGCTGGGTTCCTGAGTCGAGCAATCTTGTACAACGAACTGTGCTAATACAGTGGTGGTTTTGCGTTGAAAGGGTAATATGAGAGTTTGACTGTTCTGTTCTTCTATTCATTTTTTTTTTTGGGAAGTAAAGGATGATGAACTCGTGATTTGATGCATAAACTTTACACTGAAGTATGAATATTCTGATGTTTCTTTGCAGCACATCACAGTTCTGTCCCACTGAGCAAGTGCATTTTCCTTAAAAGGCGGTAGATTATACACTTAAAATGATGCTTATTTGTTTTTCTTTCTGTGAATTTGTTTAATAGGCAAAGTATCTTAGTTTTGAGACTTCTATTCATGTTTAGTTAAATTTAGTAGAAGCAAGTGTAATCATTTGCATTAAGAATCTCCTCGATCCATGTTATTCTCATGACCATATTTATCCCTGAAGCCTAATCAAAGCGTATTTTGCTGCAGATGAAGAAGATAATATTATAATTAATGCGCATGCAGTTCATGGAAATAAATGGGCCTCAATTGCAAAATTGCTCTCTGGTAGAACAGACAATGCAATTAAGAACCACTGGAACTCTACACTAAGGCGTCGGTTTGCAGGGCTATGGAGGGTTAAACCAGTGCGCAGCATGATGTTAGATGATAGTAGCATTTACAAAACCAAGGCATTATCTGAAGAAACTATGTCATGTGGAGATGTTAACCAAATTAAGCCCCTGGAAATGCAGGAAGTTAGTCGTATAGAGTGCATGTCCAGCCAGTCTGAAGACAAAGCTCAAATATATGAGATGTGTGGTGTTCCTGAGGAAACTCCACACTTCGCTTCTGAAAGAAGTCGTCCTACATCTATGGGAAACAGTGATCCATCTGCTTCTCATCCAACTGAGAAAATTGGTGCATTTAATGTTTATAACCCTTCCGTAACTTCAAGAATAGTACCAATGCAGGGGTCTCTGATCCACACATTCTCACCAGACTTTGATATATGCAAACTTCTTGAAGGTGTATCTGGTGAAACCATAGTTCCTCAGGGGTGCGGCCATGGTTGCTGTGCAGCTACTACCAAGAGCTCCTCCAAAAGTTCATTGTTGGGTCCTGAGTTTGTTGACTACGAGGAACATCCTCCCCTCCTTAGCCATGAGTTAGCTTCTACGGCCACAGATTTGAACAACATTGCTTGGATCAAAAGTGGACTAGAGAAAGCTGGCAAATTATCCAGCCTAGCCACAAGCCAAAGAAATTCTCGACGTAGTTCTGCTCAAGTGGGTTTTGGATAACAGAACACGAAATTAGATCACTCTTTTTGAGCAGTCAAAACCTGTTGATTGGCATGATGATCAATGTATCTTCGATTTCCAGCTGAAGTCGAAGGCTCGAGTTTTCTGTTTCTGCTTTCTGGCGGTTTATTTATGACATATAAGATATAAGAATGCATGTACACTTAAACTTGGGGAGGGAAAAAAAAGAAGCATTTTCTGCTTGAAAATTACAGACTGGGAAGGTGCTCATTTTGTAAAGTTGCTGTATGGCTGGCAATGAAATGGTCGTGGTAGACGGTTTTGGCCTATGTTTATTTTATATTTCCATGAACATTTTGTTTCCAAAAACTAACTCTATTTCCATAAATCGTTTTCTGGATTAGGTGCTTTCGAGCTTCTCTACCCCCAATAAAGGTAGAAGTAAAGTTTGCGTATATCCTATCTTCCCTTGACCTCGCTTACAGGGTTACACTAGTATGTTGTTTCTGAATTGGGTAAATGATCAACTGATTTATCATCGAATTACATTTAACCAACCTGTAAAAAGTTTGCCTGGAAGTCTATTTTCTTTGACGTTATTACACTTCCAAATCTGAATCCTATTCTTGTTCCAAATTATGTGATACACGACATATGTGTAACGTGATGGAGGAATGATTTTTACTGAAAAAGTTCAACTACTATTATAACCACTTCCGTCCTCCTAACTCTGCCTTTAGCTTATGACAAGTTTAAGATTATAAGTTTTATTTTTTTTAAAAAAAATTAATGTCAATTTAAATTATGTCATAGGAGAGGCTATAGAGTAATAAGTTTATATTTTCAGTCAAGTGGAGCTCCGAACAAAGCACTGTGCA
This sequence comes from Solanum appendiculatum, assembly GCA_018342035.1. NCBI lineage: Eukaryota > Viridiplantae > Streptophyta > Magnoliopsida > Solanales > Solanaceae > Solanum > Solanum appendiculatum. The sequence goes on along the minus strand of JAGDQO010000434.1, from coordinate 2,521,678 downwards.
ACTTCTTCATCTATGGAAGAATCCGATAATCTCCCGAACACTGCCGCCGCGGCGTCGGATTCCTCTCTCCAACGGAAGCATGCGGCGATGATTGAACGCCTTTCAAACTCACACCAATCCCGTTTGGCTCGCAAATCCGGTTCGGAGTCGAACTCCACGTTCATCTCCACAAGTTCCTTTCTTTCTCGTTTCTCTGAATCCAAAAACTCCATTGAATCCACACTCTCTCGCATCCGTCAGACGCCCGACCCGCATTCCAACCCGACTCTTAAATCCGAACTCGACAACGTCTCAATATCCATAGCTGATCTCGAAAAACTCGTCGCTGAAAACTCCTTTTCCCTACCATCCTACGAAGTCCGTACATGCCTCAAAACCATAAACGATCTAAAACAATTCGTCGAACAGGTTACGTCGGAAGTTATCCCAAGGAAGAAATTCTCTTTCAAAAACAAACCAATTAAGAAAATCACGACGCAAAACGACACCGTATCAGAAGTTCCAAATGTGGAATCAAAGCATTCAGTGTTAAGGATATTGGATTCGCCAGGGTTTAGGGGCAAGGAAAATGAGGTATTAGTGAAGGAATTCGATAGGGGTAATGATGAAGAGATTAGGGAATTTGTTTTATCGGATTTAAAGGGTTGTGATGTGAGATTAATGGGGAGTGTGAGGGCATTGTTTGTGCATAAACTGATTGATTGTAAGGTATATGTTGGACCTGTTTTTGGGTCAGTGTTGATTGAAGAAGTGACGAATTGTGTGTTTGTTATGGCTTCTCATCAGATTCGGATTCATCAAGCTAAAAGATGTGATTTTTATCTTCGAGTGAGGAGTAGGCCGATAATCGAGGATAGTGATGGTGTAAGGTTTGCACCATATTGCTTAAAGTATGATGGGATTGAGAGGGATCTTGAGGAAGCTAATCTTGGTGAAGAGACAGGGAATTGGTCGAATGTCGATGATTTTAAGTGGTTAAGGGCAGTGCAGTCTCCAAATTGGTCAGTTTTGCCGGAAAATGAACGCCTTGGCACAGTTGATATTTCAAATCGAGAACCAAAAGATTGAATCTTTTTGTCGTGAGGAGCGGTTAGTATGTTAATCCTCTCTTTGTTTAAAGAAGATCACTTTTGTTTGGTTATCTTCTTATGTGTACTTGAATTTGTTGATTAAATGCATTACTAATGTAACAGAATAGGAGCATTATACTAAAGCTGTAACAGAATTCTGTATTGCTGTCTATCAAGAAATCTGAAATGCCTTTTTGTATCAATCAACTTAGACACGACTAGTTGGGGTCAGCTATATGAATCCTTAAGATCTATTTGTATCTGTTGGTGGTTCCATCATATCAATGTTGTAGGCACAGCTCCATTTAAGTCTATCAGCTGTTATTCTTATGAAAAATAAAGGTACCATCTTCTTAAATTAACTGATAATGAGGAGGCAACTAATCTTGAAAGATTTGTTGCTGGTGCTGCAGCAGGAAGTACAGCCACTGTGCTCTACATGCCTATGGAAACTGTGTGTGAGATTTTAACATTTTCAGTCTTTTTGCTTGTTGAGTTCTTTTGAAAAGCATAACAAGTTGAACTCTGTTGAGTTGGATATGTATCTGTATCTGTACTACTAAATCAAACGGAGAGAAGTTGAAGTAGCTATGCAAGTTGGTTCTAGACGCGGAACTTATCTTTCCTGTCCTGTTATATGGTGTGTTCTACGGTGAAACTAGCTCTTAGATTGCCTAGATTGTATGTTTGGAAAATAATGCGAGTTGATACTGGCTTTTAAAATTCACTTTACCCATTTGACATTTTCAGACTGCTTAACTTGACGACTTATTTTCCTCAAGTGGCACCTTCTCCTCAATCATACTATAGTATGCAAAATACTAGTCTCTCTGGCTCTATGGCTACATTCAAGGAACTATCTCAAGTTCTAACCATTTGACGATGATCCAATCACGTTTCTTTCTTTTCTCTTAAAAAAAGAATTCTTGGAACATGTCGATATTCCAGATTAGGACTGTAATGGTAGCACCATTGGGAAGGCTCAATTAGTGCTTTCAGCGCCATGACTCGCACTGAGGGACTTCTTCTCTTTTTACTAAGGCCTAGTTCTCTCCATCTAAAGCATGAAATCTTCAGGCACAGTTTCTATGGAGTTTATGATATACTAAAATCAGTTTATTTGCATTCACCAGAAGGGAGGAGAAGATTACAAAATATGAAACAAGGTAAATATCCAAATGCATTAACTAAACTGGAGTTGGGTAAGTTAGAACTTTGATATATGAAGAAACTGTTGGTGCTTGTTCTGAAACGGCTACATACCCATTTGAAGTTGTGAGGAGACAGCTTCAGATGCAGGTACGGGACACCAAGATGAGTGCATTGGCAACTAGCGAGGGTGGTTGTGGATGTTGGTCGGGATGATGTTGGCTAATGGTGAGGTGTATATAGTAGCTCGTGGTGATGGTGATTAAGAGTAGAGGTTGATGGTGGTAGTTGTTGGTGGCGGTTGATAGTTGTGAAGGATGACTGTAATAGCTAACAGTAGTGAAGAATAATGAATAGTTGTCGATTTATAATGTGGTGACTAAAGATGGTGATTCATGGTTATTGTGGTAAAATAGTGGTTTGTGATAATGATTGTAAATGGTGATTAGTGGCAATGATCGACAATAATGATGGGGGACAGTAAGGACAGTAGTTACTAATGGTGGACGATGACAGTAAAGATGAATGGATGCGATTGATGAACTACTAATTTTGTAAAGATTTTTAAATAGATAGCTTAATGATTTTTAAACTATGTTACATATCTTAATTATTCAAATATATTCAGACTAATTAAGTGGTTGAAATATAAAGAAAAACTCTTATCTAAGGACTCGCGGCAGAGCCACCTATACAGTGTATAAAGGTTAAATGTTAGTTATTATGAGTGTATATTTGATTTTGCACATCCTTAACATAGGTGAGAAGAAAATTTGCACACCCATCTTGAAATTTCTAACTCCGCCACTATAAGGACTCAATATGAATAATTGAGTGTAAATAAATGAGGCCTTAGAATATTCTGAAGAAAATACCTGTGGACCATGTTATATTTTTGAGTTCATTCAGGAAGTAATTAATGGACTGTAACATGCATGTTCATCTAAGTCCTATAGAATTAATATTTAGTGGACACAACTCTATTGGCATATTACAACTTTAGCTTAACTGGAAGTTTTTAAGTATATTGGACCACAATTCTTCAACTATTTTGTGTGGGTAAAAATAATCACTGTGCTGTCCCTCTGTGCTCTCTATATATAAATCTTAGTAAGTGCAGTTGTTGGGCTAGCTGAATTTTATCGTGTTAGTGAAAGTTCGATTCTCCATCTTGTAAATTCTTTTCTATTTCACCTTCCCTAACCCCTTTTTGTTTCTTCAAAAAGTATATATATATAAACATATGTACACTCTTTCATCCTTTGCCTTTCATTTCACTTATTTAGGTGAATGCGTGTAATTAAAGTAGATGATATGTTTTATGTGGTTAACTTAATTTTACTTAATAAACAAATAAGAAACGCGCACACAAAAAAATTCAAAATTTGAACAAAATGTCTAACTGAAACATTTTAACAGGAGTTGAGAGGTGTTCAACTGAAATAAGACTTAGTTCAGATGTCTAAATGATTAAGGATATGGCTATGTATTAAGCCTAACCATAATTTCTTCCACCATTACATTAGGCTTTTAATTTTGTATCTCTAAAGTAAAAATTCTCATATTTCCATGGCTTTAAAATCTTATCCTAGGGATATAAAAAATTATAATTCTAAGTTTAAAAAAAATTTCAATTACAAAAAGATGTCATTTTTTTAGGAGTATATATTAAATTCGATCTGATCCTTTGTAAATTTATTTTTCCTTGAAAGCATGTGAGCAACAAATTGAAGGACCACATTTGCAACATCAATTGTGCATGTGCAGTAATCAATTGGGTTATCTTGGTTTTAAAACTTTACTTTTTTCCTATTAAATGCTTGTTGAAATAGCATAAATTATTTAATTTTGATCACAACTTATTGTAAGGAAATACAAAAACAGTTGAACATTGACGTTAGTAGAGCGTGACCCTGATAATTACGTCGTTATATCTGAACTTTGAGGGCTCGAAAAAAGATGAGAAACATGTTCAATATCATTTAATTGTATAGTTGATCCAATGCCTTGTTGTTTGAGAAAAATACTCGTACTTTGGTGACTCTCCTAGATTAAAAAAGAAATACTTCTTCAATGTTAGGTTTAGTTTGTTGTAGTTTGCTTTCTATTAACCACTTGATCAATAATGGGCGGTGTAATTTCATAAGTAGGGATATTAAATGGGTGGATTGGGTTGAATTTAAGAAGGGCAAACTACATACATCCCACTAGTTTAGGTTCTAATTACTAAAATTCCCGCTAGTTTTAAATATTACTTCATCTATCATATTTCATGCTTATGATACATGAATATGAATCCGCGAGATACATGTATCTGTCGAATTTTAAAATCGAGATACATATTTTATTTATTTAAATTAATTGGTTGTAACTGATTTCCTTAATTAGAGAAGTAATTTGGGGATTTTCAGAATATATGGACAATTAATTTGAAATTCAAATTCCTTAATATAAGGCGGAAATCAAGGAGTGTATCTATGTTTAATAATTTCATTTTATTATTCTTTGAAATAATAAATTCATTAATATTATTAATAAAAGACAAAAACATGTATATCTTGGTCATTAATTTGATTAATTTCATTTTATTACTCTTAAAATAATAAATTCATTAATTTGATGTATCTATTATCAATATATGATGTATCCAACAAACTAAACACTTAGATACATGAGTATCATACAATGGCATTCATATGTATCATATAAATATCTAATATTAATTTCATGTATTTGTTATATGTGTCTAGTATTAATTTCATGTATCTATTTATATGATCTAATACTAATTTCATGTATCTATTTATATGATCTAATTTTAATTTCATGTATCTTTTATATGTATCTAGTATTAATTTGATGTATCAAGTATCAATTTCATACATTATATTCAAAAATATGTATCTCGAATACATCGTAAGCATATATATATAATTATGTGTATCTAAATGTGGAATGTAACGGAAACACATAAATTTAGGAGCAAATCACGATCGTAGAGTATCTGTTTATCATTAATCCAAAAAAAAGTAAAAAAAATTCAAAATTCTTCCTTTTTTAGGATTTGCAATTATTTTGTATTTGTTCTGTTAATTAAACTTGGAGAACATTATGAACTTTAACTCAGATATAAAATCAAGATACATGAGAATAATAAAAAAATAGAAACAAAATCAAAGATACACTATGGAGACTTTGATTAACTAAAAAAAAACTTACAATACCTCTATTGCTTATGTAGATTAAGCTATAAGCACATGCAATAACGAATTGAGTTAGGTTAGTGAAGAAGGGGGTAATGGTGGATGAAGAAGGGGGTAATTCGTGAGAAATTGTGTGGATGAAGAAAGGGGTAATGTGTTTGGATACAAAGAAGACGTGGGTTGGGGGATGGAAACGGCTGAAATTGGTTTTGGATACAGAGGAAACATGGGATTGGGGAGGGAAACGGCAGAATTGGATAAGAGAGAGAAGTGTTTGAATTGTAAAAGTTTCATTAATTAAGGAGTTATAATATAAAGATAATTATTAATAACCATAATTAATGAGATTGTGTATCTCATGTAACTTTTTAAAATATATGGTATATTTAATTAAAAATGGTATTATAAGTAATATTTTTAAACTAGTGGTAAAATATGTATTTATGGTATAGAAGTATGTCTAAATAGGTAGTTTAGCCATTTAAGAATGCTAAAATCAGTTGAGTTAATAAATGAGCGGGTCATTGATCCGTTTTAATGTTATTTGGGCTGAAGCAGGTTAGACTAAAATGAAATAATCTGATCATAACTTAACTCGCCCAATTCTTTCAAAGTTATATATTCAAAATTTTGACTATATGAAACATATCAAATAAAAAAAAGTCTTTAAAAAAATATTTAGACAAATCTCATGAGTCAATCTTAAATACATATCAACCCACTTTTAAACTGGTTGAACTAAACGAATCAAAATAAGTCCAGTTAATAAAATGAACGGATTATTAATCCGCCTAAACCTAAACAGATTGGGCTCATCATGATTTATGGACTTTCTTCTTTTTTTTACCTCTCCTTAGGAGGAGTCACCTTTTTGCTCCCTTGGTGACTCGAACTCACAATCTTTGAGTTAGAAGTAAGGGATTCTTAACATCTGAGCAACTCTCTCTTGTCTTTTATCACCTTTATTCATAAATAGATTCTGAGAAAAATACAATATACGTCGATTTTATCCCTACTCTACTCTGAAAACTATTCAAAGTCACATGGATAATTAGGAAGTTGTTCACCAAAGGACAATTAATTAAATTAGTGCAAAAGGACACATGTTAGTCCCACCACACCATCCTATTGTCAAGTTGAATAGTTAATAGCTTTAATCAATTTTGAGATGAAAATACATTGTTGGGCCATTGAATTAATGTCTCACTAAGAAATAGCTAATTAAGGACGTTCTCACAACACTTGCTCAATTTTATTTGAGGTTGTTGGCACAACAAAAGATAAATCGTGGAGCTATCAATACCACTAGCTTTGGTTTGTTTAATTTTGAACATTTTGAAAAGAAAAAAAATACAAGTAATTAATGATGTTGTGAGTTTAATTTTGGGACAAGACATAAAAATATGTCTGAATTTTAGTGAAATTATCACCTAATACACACTTAAATTATATTGTAAGTTTACATAAACGTGCTTTTTGATTTGGCTTCAGCGGACATCTGTGGCCTCTAACTTTATTTGTATGAAATTAAACAAGTAAAAATCATTTACACGTCTTAACTTTACAAACGATCTATCATTTTTGTTTAAAGTGAAATTATTACTCTCTTAAAATATCGTAACTAAATTTTAATTTGACTATGTACACAAAAATTGACACGTGTTGTTTTTCCCATTTTATTTTAATTTGTTATTTTTGAGCTAGACTGGCCTTGATAATGGTGATGAAAATTTATAGTTTAAATTACCTTTTTCATATAAGTTTATGTACTTATTATAAAATTTAATTTAGTAAATTTCGTGATACTTCATATAAGTTGAATAAATTTTATGTAATAAAGTAAAATATAAATAATCATTGATTTATAATAATTCCAAACACCTGTTAAATGAGATATTTCATTAGCAGGGGCCTATCCAGCAAAGCCTGCAATGTTTTTCTTTGAGTTTCTTCAGTGGACAAATTAATCTAGCAGTAAGTGGGGGCGAAGTTAAAAGTTCAGATACGAATTCGATAAAAATAGTATTTTTTGCTGTATCGATTGAATTAGTAGTTTTTGTAGTAAGTGTGGGCGGAGTTAAAAGTTCAGATACAGATTTGATTGAATTAGTAGCTTTTGCTTAGGAAATTTATGAATATTTTATAAATTATTACATTTTTAATTTAGTTATAATTATTTGAAGTCGTTAGTTTAAAATTTAAAATTTATAAAATTAAAATTCTGATTTGACATTTCATAGTCGAGATCAATTTATATTTGGCTTATTAAGTTTGGGGCTCACATGGTTATCACGTCAAATCAACTTTTTGAATATTAATTTATCTAGAATTGGAAAAAAATAATTTGATATTTCTAGTTCCTAGTCTTTGCAATATCTAATTTTATGATCTTAAATTCGCCACATATTTTATCCTAAAAGTCTTCTATCCCATTTTCATATCTTTACTCAAAAGATTTGAAATTCGAAAAGTTTGACTCTAATACCATATTAAATACGATGTGAATCTAACTCAATCATCAAAGCTAACTTAAGTAGGGGGTGAAAATCAGGAATTATCAAAACTATATAGGAAATCAGATTCTTTCGAGTCATCAAAAATCTTATTAGAAGGAGCCTTTCACCCATGACGGATCTATCCGACATGAATTTGAATTAATTGAGTCGCAGACTTCAAATATTGAATGACTAACAAAAAAAAATGCAAGAAGTTTCCCAAAAAAAACTGATTTTTATCTATTTGCAACTTTTAGCTAATTTGTTGCAATGCATAAATAGTGTAATCCGCATCTACTAATTGTATACGTGTTATACATCAATTATATACCATTGACAATTACAAAATATTATGTAAGTCGATAAAATAATTTTTTACACGATTAACTTTTAAAAAAATTACAAAATATTTTGTAAGTCGATAAAATATTTTTTTACACGATTGACTAAAAATGTTAAAGATCCCAAAAAAAAAGTGTCAAATTACTCTTTTTCTGGTCAGTAACAAACCAAATAACAACTTAAATACCAGAAAAGTAGGCATAAAAGGGAACAATTACAAAATCTAGTCAAATAAAATTCCAATTATATGATATAAATGTCCTTTATATATGGCCCAATATTATGTACACTTTTTCCATCTTCTGTTTGCAACTCATAACAATTTCATTTTTTTAATTTTCCATCTGCTCACTAGAAGGGGGACCAAAAAAAGTACTACTAAAATTAAATTAAATTAAATTAAATAGTAGAAAGGGTTTTTAATATTTTCTTATTTTCTAACTTTTGCTTTTATATCATTAAATCTTTTTATGATCATCTGTCATTGAAAGAGATGCATTACAGCTGTGGCACAGTTGTAGGTAGCAACGGCTACGTTTTGAAGTTTATACATGACATTTAATTATCATTAAAATATACGGTCAAAATATTATGATAGAGTGGTAAGTAACAAAATATATATATATATATATATATATATATATATATAGAGAGAGAGAGAGAGAGAGAGAGAGAGAGAGAGAGAGAGAATCGTCCTTTTTTCTGAATCCACCTCACATTAATAACTCGAATACCTAACCTCTTCTAATTGAATAGATTATATGAAAGCAAAGTCAATAGGTGATAATGGCATCGATCTTTTCGTTTGATAATGCTATATGAGGCTGAGTGTTGACCGGTTAAAACTCTCATGTTGAGAAGATGTGAGTGGCAAAGATGAAGATGTTAAGGTGGACAAACCAAGAGAGATAAAATTAGGAATGAAGATATTCGGAACAAGCTGGGAACCCTTGAGGAGGATAATATGCGGGAAGTGATATTGAGTAGGTTCAGGCATGCACCTGTTCAAGAAGTGTGAAAAATTGACCGTCGTAGGATTGAGGAGGGTTAAAGGTAGACCTAAAAAGTATTGTGGTGAGATGGTTAGGCGAGATATCCACAACTTAAGTCATCATATCGAGGACACATGACCCTTGACAGAAAGATGTGAAGGTCAAAACTTAAACTAGAAGGTAAGTAGGTAGTCAGACGTATTTTGTTCCCTTTCTCGGAGTATTAGTATTGTTCTTATTTTTAGATTTCTATGACTAGTTTATTTCGTTAGTCTCGATATCTTATTATCTTGTTGTTGTTATTACATTTTTTTCACCATTCATTTGATCAAAGATTTATCAAATAGTCTTCCTATCTTCTCAAAAATTAATATATAATTTACGTAGATTATACTTTATTTTTTTAATACTTCACTTATAAAATTACGCCAAATTTATTATTTTAATATACTATATAGTATCCATAAAGGAATTGAGAATAGTTTTCATGCCAAAGGCACAAGAATTATAATACGAATAATTACAGAAAAAGCATAAGGTCCCCCTTTCATTATGACCTTTTTCAATTCCTAAATATTTTCCCCTTTTTAGCAAGAAAATCTACAAGATCCCTCCACATAATTGCTATTATACGGTAATATTAATATACCCAATAGTTTTTTCATAAAATATATATTTTCCTATTTCAAAAAAATAACAATTACCTCAATATATTTCTAAGAAGTCTTTCGATGTTTTTCTACGAGTAAATTAATATACTTAAAGCCAAATAACCCACTTAATTTTAATTTATAAAGTAACTTTTTAATGAGTGTGTCGAATTTTTAAAAATCACTTAGTACATAACCAATATTGACTCTTAATCAAGTTTCGAGTTTGAGCACCTGAAATGAAAAAAAAAAAATGTCGAATGCACCACATCTAAAAATGAGTCTTACAATGTATAAACTTGAATTTAATTGAAATGATACGAATAAAAGACTCGAATGAAAAAAAATAAAAATTTGACCCTTTATAGTTTATTTATTTTGAATGGCCATGTCTATATGAGCATTATGAAGTTTCATAATTAGTCTTCCATATACTTTGTAAAGGAAATAATAAAAGTGTTTTGACATACAATTGAAAGTGTTTTTTTTTATGAACTTATAATTAGTGTTGTCTACAAGGCGTGGGAAAAAAAGAGCAAGATTACTAATATTAATTACCTGAATTAATCAGAACATATTAGCTACTAAAGCTGCTTTATATACTTTTTCTATCGTACCATTTTAACTGTCGTTTTAATTTTTTTTATTCTCATTAAAAATATATATACTTTATTAACTTCCCCATTTTAAAAAAACTGAAATTAAAACTTGATTTTCAAAATTGAAGAAAGAGTGTAACAAATTTCTATTTTATATAAAGGGTTTTTTCGATTATAAAAAAATTATTCACAGTTATATTAATTTATTAATGAATATTGATATGTCTTCATACACAATATTCTTATCACAAAATCATAATTTATTAATATACCTTCTCACTTTAATGTATAATTGATCCATAATAAATTAATATTATTTGAAATTGAAGAGCGGAAAATTATACCTTTTTGCGTGATTTTTTTTTTTATAAGAATACTAGGAATAAACTATAAAATATACTTTTGATTCCCTTATTAATAAAATATTTTCAACCCTTTTTCCTCATAAATTGTTCCTTATTCTTCCTTTCCATATCACTACTCCACCACTGTTATATGCTTGTAGTTTAATTAGCCTCTTTCTATTTTGGTTCTTCGATGTTCAGTATTCGTAATATAATTTGATTAAATTTGAACTCTCGCATTATATTACTCTTTTTCTTTTTTGCATTATATTACTCTTTTTCTTTTTTGCCGGGGGGGGGGGGGGGAGTTCTTTCGATATGTTATTTTTCATTATTTTACACCTCAAAATCATATTTCTTCAATTATGTTTTTCTATTTCTCTAACTAAGAAATTTTCTTTTGGTCAAATGTGTTTAACTACAAACATGCATGAACCAGGGAAATAATTGATTTGTAACTTAACCACTATCTCATCATTAATGTCCTTTGTCCCTTTTAATTAAAATATTTTACTTTTATTGTGTGACAATATAATAATTCTTTACACTATAAAAAATCATTACAAATAAGTATTCATAATAAATGGAGGCATTTTCGTTCATGATAGGAATCGAGCCAAATCAGTTATTTGAGTAACTTAAATAACATTCGATCTATACCAACAAATCACAAATATATACATCAGATAATAATAATAATAACATATTTAGTGAAATTCCATAAGTGAAATTTGAGAAGAATGATATTAATAGTATCTTATAAGGATAGAGAAATTATTTTCAATAGACACTTATCCAGCAATATTATATCATGAAATCTTTGACCAACATAAAAATTTGGATATTAGTTAGCACCTTAATTAATTAGCTAGCCATATGGTCAGATCTAACAGTATCCATCATTACATGTGTTTCTGACTCAATTATATGATAACATCATTACATTGTCTCTTTTCATTAGTTTAAATAAATTAAACCAATTCTTTATGATTTGTATTCATGTGATTAGTTACGTAAAGAAAGAGAAAGAGGATTCATATTTTCCTTAAGAAATAAGCATAGTAAATGGAAGTTTCAAGGATTTAAAGAAATAAAAAAAAAAAAATCATTCGGTGTTTGTTATCTGCTTTTAGTCTGATTAATTCTAATTTGCCCAAAGAAGCACTCTAGGTTAAAGTTTTCAACCCAAAACAGTTCTATTATGATCAGAGCTCATTTGATACATCTAATTAAGGACGAAGGGTATTAATCACTCCACATCCCTACCACATCTCTATTAGTTACAAAATAAATAATTATTTTTATTTCTTCAACTATTAATTCGACTAATCTGAATTTACATTAATAAACACTTTGAAGGTTAAAATTCTTTTGAAAAAAATGACTCTATTTATCAAAATTCAATCTGTAATCTCTAATTAATATTGAAAGGATACATACTAACCACTCCTGCCATCACAACCATTAGTGACAAAATAAATAATTCTAGGAAGGATGGTGACCCACTATTGTAAAACCTTGCTCCCATGTGGCTGTTTAGCTTGTTAAGGAATGGGGTCTACTAATTTAATTTTTTTTATTTTTACCTTTATGGGTAGACAAGAAAATACTTCTCATGATTTGCCAAAAAAAAATAATCTAAAAGACTATAAATTAAGTGAAAGTTAGACTAATTTTTAGCATATAATTCAATGTTGCTAAAGCACTTGTTATTTTCTTTTATATATTAACTCACCCTTTGGCCACTTTCTTATGTCTCCAATCCCAAAATTTCAACTCTCCCTTTTTTTCTCTTTTAAAAGTTTTGAACTTTGAAGAAGAAGAAGAAGATATGAAGATTATTTTTCTTGATTTTGACAGCAACTTAAGGAGGCATCCAAAGGGATCGCATTGATCCGGTCTCTATCTATGTTGTTCAGATTCTTCAAAAATATCAACAGGTAAATGTCAAATTCTTCAAAAGGAATATATTTTGAAAGGATTCAGTATAGATACAACAATGTTTTTTTGAGAGTTCAACCAACATAACTTTATGTTTGTTATGTTGTTTGGTCTCTTCAAAATATTGCCACACCTATATCGACTAGATCTTCCAAAAATGTATAATTTTTTGAAGGATTTAACACGTAATTGATAGAATTTTTGAAGTATCCGAACAACATATTCTTTTTACTTTAAAAAAAATGAATTGGATCATGCTATCCCTTTGGACTCCTCCTTTTGGAGCTACTAATAACTTGGAGATGTGATGAATAGCAAAGAAACATCAATGCTGGTAGATGAAACCATTTCAATGTGAAGTAATATCACAAGAGAACATGTAAGTCCAATTGAAACCATACATTAATCAGTTCTTTTAATACCAGTTTGTGTGTATTTCGATTATTTCATTTTTCAAATATATGTTATCTCCAACAATCATAGATAGTGACGAAGCAACATAATATAAACTGAAAGCTGGTTAGTTGAACACTCTTTTTCTATCCTTTCGTTCAAAAGTTATATTGTTGTGTATATAAAAAAAAATTATACTGTCTGTATATAAAATCTTAAAATCTTGGGGATATTTGTGATATTTTGCTACTAGGCACAAGTATCAAGTAGCATCTTAATTACAAATACACTTAACATCAAAACCATTTTTCTAAATCTTCATATGAAGAATTATCAACCCTCCTTTTACTTTCCTTTTATTAACTCTTAATTTATCTTGTTTGAACAATCAATAATTATCCCAAAGGCACCAAAATAAATTGCTACAAAAGTTGAATTTTATCTTCTTAAAAGTCAAAAGTGGGGATGGGGGAGGCCATTGTTGATTATGAGTGGGATGGAGATGCTATATTATGTCCATGATAGTCATAACTTTAGAAAAGTGTTAATTACTTTCATGAGTATGGTATCAGAGATCTTACATTCGAAGTATGTAAATGATAAATATCTTATTGGAAATGGTTTTTTTCACAAATGAAAAACCCTAAAAATGTGTGAATCGAACTAATCGAGATTCAACACAAGTACCACTCGTTGGGTGGAAAAAAAAAGTTGGAAACTTTTGATGATTATGTAACATCAATTTACTCAACTACTTAAATATTTACATCTAGATTGAAAATAGAACTCCAATAATTTTACTACCAATTCAGGACAATAAATTCCCATAATTAATTTGGACCATTTGGTACGGAGGAATATATATATTAAAATAATAATAATAATAATTATTATTATTAATACTTCAAAGTTTCATTAAAACACTATTGAATAAAGCAAAGGCTTTAGGTCTCCAAAATTTTAAGGCTCCATAAATTATTAATAGTATAAGTTTAGGTTTGATTTATCTTTAAAAAATAATAAATATTTTAAGTAAAAAAGTACAAAATCTCTACAAGAAAAAAAGAAGTAGATAACTATTGATTATTGAATGAATAATATTGATAGTTGAGCAAAATGGAAAATGAGAATGATTCTCTAGCATGTGAAAGTATATAAACTTAGGGTAATTTATTGTTATATATATCCCAAAATATTATTATTCTTATTTTCCTTCTCATAAGAAAACTTGCATCTTACTCTCTCTTTTTCTTTTAAACAAACTATCCATTCTCTCAAAAAGAAGGGTTTGAAGGGCAGGTTGCTTATCAGGTGATTTAATTAGATTGATTTTGAATATTATCGATTCAATTTATCAGGTGGTTTCGATTTGATATTCTTTCTCAAAAATTTAAGCATAGTAACAAGTAAATTGAGTCAATGAAATTTTATTTTAATATCAAGTGCTTCTAAAATCTGTTCATGTTATTTTAACTTTCTATCATATTTCCTTATAAAAAATTATAATTTGTTATTTTCTTTGAAACACTTTTATCACATCTCTCTCTTTTTGAACATGTTCCCAACATATAAGCATTTGAAAGAACAATAATATGTCAAAGTTATTGTTTACTTGTTTTTTACTTTTTCTTTTTGGAAATTACTCTAGAAATATTGTAAGATTATTTTATATCGAGTAAGTTAGTAAGTGATTGAGGGCTACCTCTGTCCAACTCTTACCACAGGCTGGCTTCGACAGATGTCAGAGTGAATGCGTTTGGTTGAATATATACGAGATTAGTAGTACTATATATTATTTTTATACCTCTTTTATTGTGTGATGGTATGTCTTCCTTTGAAAATTACATTTATTCCCAAAAAAAAATATATGAATCAATTAAAAACACTTGAAAGATGTGTGTGTCTACCATCACCTTATCTTTTGCCTTTTGTTTTCTTCCCATCTTACATTTGAAATTTTAAAGAGAGATGAGACCAAACATCCTTTTTTCTTTTTAAAAATTAATTTTCCTTTTGTGGTGGGAAAACTTTAATAAACCTATTAATAAGAAACAAGAGTACAAGAAAGATGGTGGAGTAAGGGGTCCATTGTCAATGAGATGCAAGAATTTTGGACAATGGATTGTCTTCAAATGAGAAATATGTAGGCCCAATTGTCTCCTTCTTGGGCTACAACAACATGGGCCATACTCTAGAATGAGTCCAAGGACACATAAATTGCCAAACAAGGACCTAGTAATGATTTTTTTGGAAAATTTTATAAATAGCGTTATTAGCACTCATTTTGCGAAAAAAATAGTGAGGTAGTGTTATATTTTACTCCCTCCGTCCCTTTTTTATATGTCATCCCTTTTTATAAATAGCTGGTTCATAATACTTGTCATTTTATAAAAAAACAATGCATAAATTACCATATTCTTCCTATTATACCCTTGATAGAATAGTTAATTAGTCTTGAAAATATATACTTTGACCAACCTAGGAAAACATTAAATTAGGGTAAAAGGGTAAAGTTACTTAATTTCTTAATGCAAGTGCAATCTAAAAAGGTGACATATAAAAAGGAACGAAGGGAGTAAAACGTAGTAATGTTTTAATTTCAAAACATAACATAATTTTTCCTCTATTTCCAAGTCCGAATAGCTTCTCTATATCTTGTAATGATAAGGTCCACGTAAAAACTCTCATCTTCATACCGCACTTATAGAATTTGAGTAGGTTATTGGGGTTGTTGTTTCCAAGTCCAACAGAACTATATATGTGGCCCTCACCATGGATTCCAAGTGCCCCTAAAAAACATAACTCTATGAACCCCACTTCTTCTATGATGAAACCCTACATTGTCCTTTTGAGTGAACCTTTTTCCAATCAACTCAAATTTTTGGCCAAGAATTTGAGATCATAAATACTGATGGGAGATTGTAATAATGGTGGTGTCATCATTATTTAAGGAGTGCCAATTGATATTTCTTTCATTGTGCAGGTTAGTTGGAAGTTCTTTTTTGTATATATTATTTTTAAAATTTGCTTGATTCATTTTTATATGCTTATTTCTTTGTATTTTGATGTTTTTTTTGTGAAAATTCAAGCTTCGCTAGCTACTAAGAGTAAGAACTTCAGATATTTACATCAAACTAATATATGTATTGTTCGGTATATTTTTTCATATATATAGCTAACTAATGCTTGCATTACAAGCTAATACACTCTTTTGTGTATTAAGCTTTGTATTACTAATATCATAAATTTCTATGCATTAGTAATGCAATGGGTTCTGATGCATGCATTAACATAGTTAAAGACACAATTTTCCCTCACTATCTTTTCCACATCCTTTTCATCGAATTTGTGGACAGTATTTTTATAAACAAATATTTTTTAAAAAAATAATGCAATATATGTTATTTTTAATACACCAAATTAAACAGTGCATAAGAAAAAATTACTCAGCTGCAAGCAATACTAATATTCTATAATCTGTATTATTCTTATAAACTCTACTAAACACCTTGAAGAGTTTTCTGGCAAAGAAGTGAACACATGACTAATTTTTTGATTAATTGAATCCTTTATTCGAGTAGAAAAATAAATAAAAGAAAAGAGATTTGACTGAGCCCCAACATTGGACAATCTACATATCCTTAGTTCTAAAGGAATCAAGTCATGTATAGTTCAAGTGAATGGAATAAAATTTCTCTGCTTCTTTAATTTACACTTGTTATTATTTAATTTCATTAAGTTTCTTTTCTTGAGTGATTTTTTTAATCTTGTGATTGAATACATGATAACTTTTACGGTAATTATTTAATGACAATAAATAATTATTGTTAAATTATATTTAGCGGCAATAATATAATATGAATATTTATGACCAACACTCTATATAAATATTACGCTATTAAAGGGTTTAGTAACTCTGGATACAGGTTTTTTGCAAGAATAAATATTGTGGCTAAAAAGAAAAATATGTTATCACTTAATTATTATTTTTTCTGGGTTGGAAATAGAGCTGAGCATTGGAATAGGCTTGACCTGATGAAGTCTAAAGAAATTTGAGCTTAAGCATGATATATGTGATTTTGGGTAATATGTTTCATGATGATAAGTATTTGTAATAATTTAAATGTTTTTGTATTTCGTTCGTTCATCTTTACTTGTCTATATTTGACTCAATATATTCTTTAAAAAATAGAAAGATTTATATAAATACACAATTTAAGATATCATAATAAGTAAAATTCCCTAACATTTAAAAAAATTACAAAAATCTCCTCTCGGACACATCCCTATCCTCTCTAGGATAAATCCCTCCCCACTCGGATACATTCCTATCCCCTCTCAGATACATCCTTCACATTAAGTAATGGATCATTTGCAAAATATCAGACAGAGCCTAAGGAATGTCTCCGAGAGCAATGAAAAATTCAAAATTTTTGTAATTGAAAAAACTTCAAGGATAAAATTAGCCCCCAAATATATGGGATTTCTGTACTTTATACTAAAAAAAAAAAGTAAATAAATTCAAGATGAACATTATTGTTAAAGGTTCTCCAATCAGCTATCTATGCACTTGCCCTTGTGAATTGTGTTTTGGGCTTTATTCTCAAAGAGTTCACCAAATAGCCACTTTTAACAACTCATGTCAAATATGTATTGATCATTATTTTAAAGGTTACTGGTGTTGAATTTTAAAGTTCAAAAATCTCTTATAGGTGAAAATTCAGCACCATATGTTAAAAGTTTGGAACTCTTATACTATGATAAATTTCTTTTAAAAAAAATTCTCAACATAATTTTTATAGCGAGTTTTATTCGAATTCTAGGACATAATCATGAAATTTCAATTTATAAGTTTAAACGGTTCGTCAACCTTCTCCAATAAAGTCATTTCAAGCATAGAAGTCTTTTAAAAAATTCCTCTTTTTTTAATGTTCGAATCATTTTAATTTGAAGTACAAAAATGAAAGATCACTTCAAAATAAAGACACTTGTGCAAACGATTCTTTGAACCCGAAACATATGATTTGGTGT
Source organism: Solanum appendiculatum (assembly GCA_018342035.1). Lineage (NCBI taxonomy): Eukaryota > Viridiplantae > Streptophyta > Magnoliopsida > Solanales > Solanaceae > Solanum > Solanum appendiculatum. The sequence continues at coordinate 2,503,469 of JAGDQO010000434.1, read as the reverse complement.
GTATAGAAGAATCTCAATTATTTCATCCTACCGTTCATAGTTGATTCAAGCATAAAAGTCTTAAAACCATTTTCTCTGTTCTTATTTTTAGCGGTCAAAGTCATTTTGATGGCAAACATCAAATTTTTTGCAATTAAATATTCTCACGTCATTCCATTTTGATGTTCACAATTATAACATAAAAATGGTCCATTTATCACTATTTCCTTAGTTGATAATACCATTTCAAATGTGCCAAACAACTAGGGGTGTGCGAAAATCAAATCGACCGATAAATCGAACTGAAAAAAATATTATTGGTTTATTGTTATTAGGCTATTGGATTAACGATTTTTTAACGATTTTATAAAAAAAAAACATATCGGGTTATCGATTCAGTATTGGTTTTTAATATGGAAAAATTACTAAAGTACAAAAATAACTAAAATCCCTTATTTTAATAATGTATCCGTATTAATGTATTAATGTATTCGTGCTTGTATTAATGTATCCGCGCTTTCATTAATGTATCCGAATTAGGTTAATTTTTATTTAAATAATGTATCCGTATTAATTTGTCCGTGCTTGTATTAATGTATCCACTCTTTCATTAATGTATCCGGATTGAGTTAATTTTTATTTTAATAATGTATCCGTATTAATGTATTAATGTATCCGTGCTTGTATTAATGTATCCGCGCTTTCATTAATATATTCGGATTGAGTTAATTTTAAGGGATTATTGTAATTAGAAAAAAAGTAGGGATAGATAGTAATTTCATCTTTACACTATGTGATTTATGTAACTTACCCTTTTAATATTGGGTTATTGGGTAAACCGATAACCCATTAAGACTATACTAACTAAATATTAATCTCAATATACACACTTCACAGTGACTTTGAGTTCACAACTTCACATTATACATAGCGTCAAAACCTAAAGTAAGAACAATATTAATCTTAATTTATCTTTGTGTTACACTTGTATAGTACTTTTCATGTTTGTTATTATTGTTTCTATTTTATGAGCATTTGTAAAGTTACATTATTGTCTTGTCGCGTCAAATTTATTAGAGAAGTCATATTTTTATTTTATAAATATTTTTCTTATTTGGTTTAACCGGAAACCGAACCGTTAAGGACCAAAATCGATAAATCGACAAAAAATATCTTATTGGTTTGGTTATCGGTTTAGCGTATTTAAAAACTGAAAACCAATAAAACGAACTGATAATACATAAAATTGAATCGAACCGACCGATACACACCCCTACAAACTAACACCTTTTTGGCGGCTTCTTTTGAGTTAATTGTTAGGTTTTAAAAAGTGTTAATGAAAAAAATGAGTTATTATTTTCTTTTGAGTGATGATGACTTTTTTCAAAATAACGTGAAAGTAAAACTAAATGGAGAGAGTATTTTTTTAGAAAAATAAGTTTTCATGACTTTCTTGATAGAAGTAAAAAAAAAAAAAGTCTCACAAATGATATTCTCATACTTGTTATCTCCTCCCTATCAAGTTGGAGATAGAATTTTAATTATGAATTTGATCGAATTTAATAGCTTTGGTCAAATATATATAAATTATTAATATAGAATCAAACTGATTAGAATTTCAAAGTAATTAATAAACTTTAAACCTTTTGCATGTATTTTAAACCTTTCATTTTGTATCTGTTGTTCATATTATCCCACCTTTAACTTTATATTCTTTTCCATATGACTTTTTTTAATATATATTTTTCAATACTTTCGATACAAATTTAAATTTAATCTTATTCAAAAAATTAAAAAAAAAAAAATTCTGCAGAACTAAGACCAACGATTGTATGAAAGCAATCTGTTTGGTAAAAATTTCCTCTTGATGAAGATCCAGCAGCAACTTGCCAAGTTTGGTGGGAAGTATTTAATACAAATTAATAACTAGCTTTAATGGTGGAAAAAAACAAACAGAGTGCATGATTGAGAAAACTAATAAATGTTATTTGCTCTAGTTATTTTTACTTGTCACATTTCGATTTGACACACACTCAGTAAGAACACAATGATTAATATAACTATTTTACTATACTATCCGTATTAACTGATATTTCGTATTTAGGTCTTAAAAAATAATTTGAGGGATAAGTAATTAATGTTGAGGATAAAACATGAAAAAAATTGTTTTTTCTTGATATATTAAAAATGACATGTAAAATGAATATTTATTTTTGAGATAGTAGACAAGTAAAAGTAAACATAGAGAGCAGAACAAATTACTCTCTTCGTCCCAAAATAAGTATCCCTTCCATTTTAAAATATTTTGGCCCAATTTATTTGTTGAGAGTTAAATAATATGAACTTTGACCAATATTTTAAGATATATTTTTTCATCACATTGATATGAGAAAAGCTTCAACTTATCGTACTTTTCGAATTGTTTTTGAATATCTAAATTGTAATTTTAAAATATTTACTTAGTTTAATCTAATTTAGCTTTAAAAATTAGTCAAATTGACTTTTGACAAACGAAACGTGACAACTATTTTGAAACGGAGGGAATATCACTTTAACAATTTAAAAAATTGTCTCAAAATAAGTATTAGATTATTACTCCATTTGTCTCAAAATAAGTGTCAATATACCTTGTATTTATTATTTTTCATACTTGACGTGAAATGAGCTATAATGACACTTGTTTTGAGACAAAGGGAGTAATTAACGTAATACTCCCTCAGTCTCAAATTATTTGTCATGCTTTCTTAAAATAATTGTCTCAACTTACTCTCTGCTTTTCATTTTACTTGGCCCTTATATTAAAAATAATTTTTTTAACTTGTCCTTTTTAAGAATTAACTTTATATATACAATATAAGTCAAAGGAACCTTTTCTTGTATAGAGCAACCGCCTTATATGTTATCAAAGATCTCCCTCAATTTACATCGAAAATTAGATAGCTTATTTAATTCTCCTATGTTTTTACGATTATTGTTCATATTTCAAAGAAGGAGAGTGATAAAAAAAAAGTGCAAGAGCAATGACAAAAATGCTAAAATTGCCTCAGGAATTAATAAAATGATTTGAAATCTCTATCTTGTCAATTTCAATCATAATAATTTTTAAAAACTATTTATGGTAGTACCATTTTCTACAAAAATTGTTTTCTTTATTTATATAGTTTAAGAAAAAACACTATAACATGATAATATAAAGTGTAAACATCTTTACACCAATAAAATACATGATTTAGAGAAAAATACTTTTCAAATAGTAATTTAAAAAAAAATTAACGCATGGGGCAACACTTCTATGCTTGAGACTTACCCCTCAAATTCTAAGGTGTACGCTCTATAGATTTACGTGTTTCATTTGCGCCCTGAAACATTCTTGGTACGTCCCACCTCAAAACTCATCCCGAAAACGCATTTGAAAATACTGATCGTAGTAAATGATTTATTTTGTTTGAGGAATTTGATGGTGATTATATTGTTATTATTGATGAGAACTTGCAAACTATATTTTCATGTGAAATTTCTTTTTAGAGTAGTGATAGAGTAGAAAAATATCTTGTTTTTAAAGAACATCTAATCTTGTTACACATACTTGTCAAGAAAACTTTTTGTTAATCTGCACGATCTAGTAATTTACTGATTTTAATTTTTCACCTAAGTGTGAAAGAGGTTGTTTAACGTGTTCCAACAAAGCAGTAAGAATAGTAAGTAAAAACACACAATATTTTTATGTGGAAAACACCCGGCTCAAAAGGTGTAAAAAATCACGACCTGTACCCCTACAGGATTTAACTCCAACTTTACTAAATCAATGAGCCTTAACAATTTAAGATTACAGACTTTGTAACCTAAGGAACTAACTCTAATTTCTAAACTTCAAGTTATGGATTCAGATTACAACTCTTGCAATCCTAGGAACTAACTCTGATTCCTAAACCTCAACACAAACCTCCCAAGGTATGTATTCCCAACTCTTCTAGTTATCCCAACTTGAAGACAACACTCTTAATTCAATTTATAACTCACTGAACTAAGATTAAATCAAGACTCAATCACAAAGAAAAACTCCTAACACATAAACTATGTAAAGGGACCAGGTTATTCGATGTGTTCCTTCAGTTCGCTGGTAGCACTTGTAAAGTCAATTTTTCAATTGCTTTTTTTGCTCTGTAAGTGCACAAGTATTCTGGACGACTTCACATCTATTTAAGCACAATTCTTCATAGAGTTATTGTTCACATCAAACTCATCATTGACTTGAACTCTCTTGACTTAGAATTCTACTTCAAGTAAGACTCCTTCTTCAATTCAAACTCCTTGCTTCTTAGACTCAATCTTCAAATCAAATTTATTGATTCTTTTGTGTTGTTGACGAACTCCAACTCTTCAATTCAACAGTAACTTGAAGAGTTCTACTTCAAGTGAGACTCCTTCTTCAATTCAAACTCCTTGCCTCTTTAGACTCCTTCTTCAAATCAAACTCATTGATTATTTCTCTTCAATTCATCAGATATTTATTTCCTTGAGTTTTATCACAAAATTAGCATTATTCTTTCCTTAATTTATGCACACTTAACTTTATTCATTTTAAGAAGCTTTCCCGAATTCAACTGTTCGTGACAGTGTACCTTTGGACCATGTTGATTGACGTGTTTCATCTTTTTTTGTCAATTATCAAAACTTCATAAATCCCAACACTTTTTAAATTATTTATAATTTTACAAGTCAATTTAATTTGACAACAAAAATAACTATATACTTCCCAACACACAAAACTTAAATTATTTATAATCATATGAAAATCATAAAGTGAACATAGACGGTCAACGGCCTTAACATATATATGTTGTATTTTTGGCTACAACTACTTTGCCTACATCATTTAATAATCACGTGGTCGGATTAAAATTTCCTTTCACACTTATTGGACGCATCTAGAGGTCGGATTACACGATCACATAAATATATAGAGAGCTGGAGTATAATATATGAATTTACGAGAATCTAATAATTTATGCATAGACTTTATATATATAGTTTTAATTATAAATTAAGTTGTTATTATTATATAATAACCTGAAATTATTTGAGTAATTTATCGAATTCAAATTTTGAATTAATATAAATTTAGTAACTTCTATACAAACTTTAGTAAATATTTACAAAAATTTAATACAAACTCAATTATAATTATTATTTGGATTTTATTTATTAAAAAAGTTAGTAAATTTCAAATCCTCAAAGTCATTTCTGTTTTGATTGCCGACATTAAATATGTTGAATGATATGTTTCTCTTACTTTAATTAGAAAAAAGATACTGCAATTATTGGAAAGAAAACTCCAGAACATCTTCATATTTTTCTATGCAATATTCTCCAATTGAAAACGTGGAATTCTTAGTACCATATTTAATTTGAGTTACTCCTAATTGTTTGTAGGAAATTCAATTTGTTCTTTATATATTTGATAAATGTGTGTAGAGTTTTTTTTAAAAAACTTTAAACTTATTATTCAGTCAAATATCATCAAAATATATTGGACTAAGTTAATCTAAAGATACTTTTAATATGATATGATATTCGTTTTAGACCCCGCATGATTTTCTTTAAAAGGCCTCACATCAGTATCATCACTATACATATATATATATATATATAACTTCTTTTTCTTACCAATTTGTAGTGTGAACTTTTTTCGCACTTGCAAAAATCTTCTCCTCGACCTAAGATCCATATGACCGTCACAAATTAAGTTCCACATGATCAATCACCACATGACTTACTTTAGAGATTAATTATGTGTTACCCAATTTGAATATTTATTTTGCCGACATTAAGTATGTTGAATGATATGCTTCTCTTACTTTAATTAGAAAAAAGATGCTGCAATTATTGGAAAGAAAACTCCAGAACATCTTCATATTTTTCTATGCAATATTCTCTAATTGAAAACGTGGAATTCTTAGTACCATATTTAATTTGAGTTACTCCTAATTGTTTGTAGAAAATTCAATTTGTTCTTTATATATTTGATAAATGTGTGTTGAGTCTTTTTTAAAAAAAATTTTAAACTTATTATTCAGTCAAATATCATCAAAATATATTGGACTAAGTTAATCTAAAGATACTTTTAATATGATGTGATATTCGTTTTAGACCCCGCATGATTTTCTTTATAAGGCCTCACATTATTAAAAGTATCACTATTCACTAGACATATATATAACTTTTTTTTCTTACCAACTTGTAATGTGAGCTTTTTTCGCACTCGCAAAAAGCTTCTCCTCCACCTAAAATCCATATGACCGTCACAAATTAAGTTCCACATGATCAATCACCACATGACTTATTTAGGAGATTAATTATGTGTTACCCAAATTGAATATTTATGGCCCAAAGCTATAACTTCGATGTCTTCATACTTGTCCCACCAAATTATTGGCTCTAATATATTTTAAAATATTATTAACTTGATGTGATATTGTCTTTTTTGGATTAAAATTGTATAATTTTTTTAAAAATACCTCATGTCATTAAAATTATTACTCCATTTATTTTAATTTATTTAAAGATATTTATCTGATATAAAATTTAAATATGAAAGAAACTAGTTAATCGAATGATATATCAGTAATTTTCCCTTGATATTATACCTATAGTAATTTTAGGACGGCTTTAAAAGGATATAGGCATTTAATTCGGGCAAAATACCAATTTCGGCGTAATTTCTTTGACTATACTAATTTTTAATTTTTAATATTATTTCATCAAAGAATCATTAAGGAAATAATCCAAATATAAACAACAGGAAGAAAACAAAACATCTAGTGTTATTTTTTCTTCTTCGATTCTACCTTTATTTTTCCAATTAGTATAGTGTTTCTAACTGAACGTTTAAAGAAAATAAACATAATATATAGTAGGTTCTTTCAGTAAAAGTTCTTAGTATCGAACTTATTAGACCTCTGAATTTTTGTGATTTTCAAAAATATTGAGTTCGAGTGAACTCATAGTTACTAATTAGTTTTTATCCTCCATTGGTTAAACAAATACTCGTATGATAAAAGTAATATTTGTCTTTTTTAAGAACTGTGCAAACTCTTAGATGATACACACATAGTGCTCGTTTTGGTCCAACAAATCTTATGAATTGAGCACTGCAACACGACGACTATGTGAAAAGCCTCTTCCACTATAGCAAAAAAGACATTAGTGGTAATATATTTCCTTTTTAGCGGCAAATGAGTCAATGTCATTGCATATAGAGTCGCTAAAATTTTTAGTGGCATATATTATGAATACTTAAATAATATAATTGCTGCTAAATATAATTTAACTACCGCAAAGTTATGGTGTTGACTTTTCTCTTTCATTCAAATGAGAAATTCATCTAAAATGTCACGTGCATCTCTTCTTCAAAAACTTATCAACCTAAAAGTCTATCGATCAATTCTCTTTTCTATGCTCCTCCATATCGGCCTGCCCTACGTCATGTGCGTCAGAATCGACTTAAAAGACCATTGTAGAGGAAGGAAAAAGAAAAAGAAATAAGAAATGGTCATTTTGTACGTTTTAAGTTAGAACAAGAAATAGTCTACTGTCAATAGTCAGAATTCCCTACTTCCAACTACCACTAAATGTAAATCAATTCATCCTATAAATGCATCATTCAGCCATTCATATATCCAAATTACAACTTTCTTTTGGAATTTTCTATTGAAAAAATTTATCTGAGAAAATAATTTTATTATATTTTTTGAAAAAAATATGGGAAAAAATGAAAACAGGGAGGAAATGCCAATGATTTCAAGTCCTTCAAATCATCATCATCTTGTGGGTTTAGAAGTTGAAGTTCCTGAAACTCTTCATCAAGTTGGAACAGGTAATTTTCATCTAATTAATTATATCTCTTTGTTTCATTAAATTAGTTCATCTTTTGCTTTGTATGGTTTTTTTATAAATCTAAAGAAACAGTCAAGATATGATATATAGGTTCGTATTTTTTCAATCAACTTCATTAAAAGTTTGAATAGATTCACATATATCGTGATTGACAGAATATATAAGTCATGTTTTGACAAGTTCATTGTACAAAAAAATGATTAATGAAACAATCAACCAATGAATTATGACTTAATTATTCCTTCACTAGGACTCATCCAGTCGAAGTAATTAACAACTTCCAATTGAAGTAATAAGATTGTTGAATGGTCAAAACTACTTTGATATATCTATAAAAATATTTAATAAATTTAAGTTTAATTTATAATGTTTCACAAACAAATTTGATATCGTTTGGTTAGTTACAGACAATTACTCAGTCACAAATTTTGTGTGAGGAAGTACTTTTGAGTTAAGAATTTAAACACGTAATCTAAGTTAAGTTTTTTCTAATCTTGAAATTCTTTATGTTCAATTACAACTTAACTAATTAATTCACAATAATAAAATGTTAAATGGACTAATTAGGACTTAAATGGGATTGTATTTTACTTTATTTTGAACTTATTTAAAAGTTCGTATATTTAGCCAAGCTTTTGAAAATATTTTCGATTTGATTAATTAAACACAAGTTATTACTCTGGAAAAGTATTTTTAAAAGTACTTTTAATTTAAAAAAGCAAAATTTTAAGTTTGATGAAAACCTGTACAGATATGAGAGTCAAACACAATAATTGTGGAAAGTTATATTTTATCATCTTTTTATGATCATGTTCACACATTACCCCATACTTTCCCCATTTTACCAATTTACTTCTAATTAATTTATTTTTTTGATCTCTATAAATTTTTTAATAATCATAAAGAAAATCTAATTATGAAGGTAAAATAAGAAATTAATTTAATTTTTTCCTGATTTTATAAATTAACTAGTACTTCATTTAAAACAATTAATTTTAACAAGGTAAATAATTAACATGACATAGAAATTATTCATGATTTTATATCACATCAAGATGCATGAGATTCATTAATGATATATTTAGACGGATCCTAAAAGTCAACAATTTGATCATGCATATATTTTTTCTTATTTTTTTTTTCCAATCATGTAGACATTACTATATTCTTTTGATCATGATCTTAAGATTGAAGGCACAAAATACTTAATATTTAAATAATTTTTAAATAATTTTTTATTAAATAGGGATGCGTAGGAATTTATTAACTATTTTAGATTGATCGTAAAAGTCAACAATATAATTCTAAAAGTCTATAAAGATTTTTTCCATTGGAGTCACCTTTTTATGGAGACAAACATATCCTATGGTCATCATTTTCAAATTTTTTTTGTCCATCAATTGTTGAACTTATAGTCAAAAGTGTGGACAATAAAAGGGTCCTATTGATTTGCTCATCAAAATTATATCGTCAAATCTTTTTATAATAATCATATTTTATAATATATTACTTTTTATATAAGAATTTGTCAACTAATCTAGTCCAATCGTAAAAGTCAACAATTTGATTCTACAAGTCTACAAAGATCTTTTCCATTGGAGTCTCCTTTTTATTGACATAATATATACTCACTCCATTTTATTTTACATAATTTTTATTATTTTTATGTGCAAATTAAAGAGTTCTTTTCTTTCTTTTTTCATATTATTTTTAATATCAAATAACTATATTAAATAGTAATAATTAATATTAGAGTTTTAAAATATTATTAATAAAATTAATTAAATAAAATATATTTTTAATTAAAATATTTATAAGTCGTGTGTTAATTCAACAGAAGTCAAATAATATAGAACGAAGGACGTCTCATGGTCATCGTTATCAAAATGTGGACTAATATGAAAAGTTAAAAGAAAAACGGTCATGTTGAGGTGCTGACCAAAACTGAACTCTTCATAGAAATTAAAACATACATCATAGTCAAAATTGTACTATATTTTATTCAAAATATTATTAATCGTTTTACTAAATTCAATTCTTCGTAAAAAACAATTAACGTTTTTAAAAAGTAAGACGTCAATTATTATAAGTAGGGGTGTTCGTGATTTGATCTGAATTGATTTTTTTTATTCAAATTAAAATAATTTAATTGATCTTTAACTATTCCTTTTAAACAAAATCAAATCAAATATTAATTTACATCCATGAGTTTGGTTCGATAAGAAACATAATAGTGTAATTTCTCTTTGTTATTTTTTTCCTACTATAATTTGTTATTAATCTTTTATTATTATGGCTATAATTTTTGTGGATTCTAAAGAAAATATCTTAAGATGTATAAATTTTAATAGAATAAAATTGATAAAAATATATAATTAATACAAAAGAATATAAATCTCATAATTAATTTTTAAAAATAAAAAAAATGGATTCATAACTTTCTTTTAAGAAACGAGCTTAAGGTGTAATTTAGTAGCCTATTAGAGAGAAATAAAATTTCATGAAAAAGTGTACAAAGTATTTATAATTATTTATAAAATTTCATATGATATATATGTATATAATTATAAAATTTGATTTAATTTATTTATTTTTAATAAAATCAAACTAAATTAGATCTTATCTTTTTTAATATAAAATTTAAATAGAAACCAAACAAAACATAATTTGTTTAACTAATTCGTTTTTTGATTTGACTCAATCTTTAACCAAATCGTGAACGTCCATAAAATAGTTACCACAGATACTTTTATTATTAATATTATGCAAATATCTTCCTTGAAAATTTAAACAACAATTTAATATAGGCAATGAGACAGTATCAAGTATGGCACTAGTACCTAGACATATCACAAAAGTTTGTTTATTCATGAGACTATTCCTCCCTTATTTTGAGATTTTAGATTCGAATTTTGAATATGAAATTTTTTTTAGTTGGTAGCGTTTCCTTTCGAATGGGCCTACATGATGCAAATCTAAAATAGTCAGAGAGCCCTTCCTTCCGAATGTGGCCTTCGGAATGTGAATCCAAAATAGTCAGATTTTAATATAGATATAGAACACCGAATAAAAAAACAAAACAAAAAAAATCCCAACTTGTCATGCAATCAAAAGCTTCCTTCATATCAAATTAATTGTTACTTTAGCTAAAAATATACTCCCTCCATCCACTTTTAATTGTCATGGTTTCCTTTTTTAGAGTTAAACGATAAGAACTTTGACTAACACTTTATGATGTGCTTTTTCATCATATTGATATGCAAAAAATTGTGATTTATAGTACTTTTCGTATAGTTTTTCAATATCTAAATTTTTTGTTTAAAATATCAAATTAATGTAATCTAATTTAACTTTGAAAATTAGTCAAATTGACTTTCGAAAAGCATAGCATGATAATTAAAAGTTGACGGAGGGAGTGTTTTCTCAAAATAATTATTATTTTAGGGATTTGAATTGAATTTGATGATTTTTTTAAAATTACTTATATCTTCATATCAAAGATGCAGTATTTTTCTGTCTTAAATTATTTATCGCAAATTCTAAAATAATCATATCAAATAATCTATTATTTAAAAAGTTCAAGATATATTCTTTTATTTAAAGACATAATTGTTCTTAAAAGACTATATAGATACCTTAATTATATATAGTATATACAAAAATTAAATATTCAATAAAAAGAGATTATATCTTATGATATAAATAGAAATAAAATACTTTTAAACTCCCTCCTAATTAATATCTCATGACAAATAATTTGTGTTTGGAGAGTAAGAAGAATACACAATATTTAAGAGAGAAAAAACTAATCTACTTTTATTAAATAGAGGTAATTTAATGATGCATTTAATGTTTTTTCTTAATAGACGTGAAAGTGACACTTAAAATGAACAAGAAAGATGTAAAGTTTTAAAAAAGTTATATTTAAATATCTATTTGACCATAAAGTTTTATTAGTTTTTAAAATTTAATCTTCAAATATTTTTTAGAGCTAGTTTTTGAGATATTCACTCACAAAACTTTAATTTTTTTCTAAATAATGCATGTTCAAACATAACTTTAAATTTCAAAAATCACCATTTCAACAAATCAATTTTTCAAATTTCAATTTCAGAATTTATAGCTAAATGAGAGCTTAAATCAAATTATGACAATACGTTGACATTGCTTGCGCAAAATTCTGCATACACTGTCGGTATTTTAACATGTTATAGAAAGTAACCTGCCTTATCATTTGGATCCAAATCTCACATCTTATAGGCGGTTAGTTACCTGTAATTATCTTTTAGATCACGTGATAGAGTATAACTTGCGTTCCATCATAGTATCAGACTATCAGTATATAGAAGTTAAACTCTTTTTGATTATCTCATAGTTATAATGTTTGTGTTTTGGAAAATGTAGACTCATGGTTTCAAGTGGGAGTTGTTCTGAGTACTGGTATCAACAGTGCCTATGCACTAGGATATGCTGGCACAATCATGGTTCCTCTTGGCTGGACTGGTGGTGTCATTGGTCTTGTTTTATCAACACTCATATCATTATATGCAAGTACTCTTATGGCTAAGATTCATGAATATGGTGGAAAAAGGCATATTAGATACAGAGATATTGCAGGATTTATGTATGGTACGTACTACCAGTAATTTATATGATGATATTTGACTGAACACGAAATTTAATTAAAAAAACATGGTAAAAAACACACATAAAGTATTACGTTTTTGCGAGTTTCGTATCTGAACTATCAACTGTTCTGTTCACATTTCCTCCTGAACTATCAGTTGTTCCATTTTTCTACTCGAAGGATAGTGATAGTCCAAGTAGTAAAAGGGGAACTACTAATAATGCAGATGCGTTTTGATAATAGTTTTGGTAGGAAAAGTGTTTCACGTACTCGCGAAAATGTGATACTTCAGGTGTGTTTTTGATCATCAATTCTCAATAAATAAAGGAGAACTATTGAAATTTGTTATCTAAAATAAGTCGTAGATATTTGTGTGACTAGGCATGTACAAACCAAACCGTAAAACCGCGCCAAACTGAGAATTTTCAAACCAAACAGAGATTTGTTCTTGAGTTTTTTACAAGATTTTAATTACTTTGACTTGGTTAATGTTGCAGGTCGGACTGCTTATGTAATTGTGTGGGCATCACAGTATGCTAATCTTTTCTTGATAAATATTGGATTTATCATTTTGGGTGGACAGGCCTTAAAGGTATATGATAAATTCCCCATACCCCCCTTCTCCTAGTCTAAATCTTTTTTTGTCTATGTTGCTCGCACTCTTCAAAAATATTAGCTCATCAAGCTGTTACTCCAAAAATACACATACTTTTGGAGGATCTGACATATGCACCCGTTGACATTTAAAAAAGTTCGAGCAACATAGGCTAGCATCCAAGATCATAGTATGTTTTGTCTAGACCTCACGGATTTGTCCCTCGAGTTATGCCACATTGAGCCCAGAAGCGTGCATACCATGTGAACTTATATTTGTCTTATATAACACTTTACTTTCTCTTCTCCAATATAAAATTTGCCTAAGGTGTCATATGCACCTCCTTTTCGAAAACTTATCAACCTATAAGTCTGTCAATCGAAGATGTCATATGCACCTCTTCTTTAGAAACTTATCAGTCTATAAGTTTGTCAGTCCTTCTCTTTGATTCACCCTCATCAGCCCGTCCTTCGTCATGTGCCTCACATATCCAATCTCCCTACTATTCCAAAAAAGTGGTACAAACATTATGTTGTCAAGTTAATTTTATCAAATCTATCAATAAGTAAATAATGTTTCTTATTTCTGAAACAATTTTTTTTTGTGTGCGTGTATAATTGGCAGGCTTTCTATCTTCTCTTTAAGGATGATCATCGGATGAAGCTAGCATATTTCATAGCGATTGCTGGATTAGCATGCGTTTTATTCGCCATTGCTGTTCCTACCTTGTCATCCTTACGAGTTTGGCTGGCGATTTCATCAGTATTCAGTCTAATTTTTCTCACTACAGCCTTTGTATTAGCTCTTAGAGATGGTATGCATGAAAATGTGACGGCTAATTATCTTCGCGTAGTAGTTACATTAGATGTAAATAAGCAGAGTTTTTGTTGTTGTTGTTGTTGTTGGTAAATTGCAGGTATTAATGCTCCTCCTAGGGACTATAGTATTCCGGGATCGAAAATAAACAGAGTTTTTACAACTGCTGGTGCAGCTGCAAATCTTATTTTTGTATTCAACACAGGAATGATTCCAGAAATCCAGGTAACTTTCGTATTTCTCATTCTTAGTTTTGTATTACTACTTGATGTCTCTTATACTTCTATTTTCCTACTATCCTGCTGTTGTTACTGTTTATGTCTTCGTAAATGTTGTGTTTTCTGCTTTTCTTGATTAGAGCGTCTATCAGAAACAGCCTCTCTACCTGTCAAGGTAGGGGTAAGGTACGTGTACAGCACTCCACCCTCCCAAGACCCTACTTGTGGGACTATACTGGGTATGTTATGGTTGTTGATGAACTCAGCTATGTATCAAAAATATTTGCATTGATTGAAGTATATCTAAACTATGACCTCTACTTTAAGTACTTTACGTGATGAATCAGTTTCATGTGATTTTATTAGATTCTGACGAATTTCGTTATGTTTTTTCTTTAACAGGCTACTGTGAGAGCACCTGTTGTGGACAACATGTTGAAAGCCCTGTATTTTCAGTTTAGTTTAGGATCTGTGCCTGTTCATGCTGTTACTTATGTCGGATACTGGGCGTATGGATCCAGTTCAACGTCCTATTTGCTTAACAATGTCAGCGGTCCAGTTTGGATTAAGGCATTGGCGAATATTACAGCATTCTTGCAAGCCATCATAGCTTTACATGTAATAAAAGTCTTTCCGCGTTGATCTTATAGTATTGAGTTTAACTTCTATACTCTGACAGTATATGATAGCTCCATTCTCATGTTGCATTGCCTTGTTTTTGCTTATTGTAGATATTTGCGAGTCCAACGTATGAGTACTTGGATACCAAATACAAGATTAAAGGAAGTGCACTTGCTATTCGGAACCTGGCATACAGAGCTCTAGTCAGAGGAGGTTATCTCGTGCTTACTACTTTCCTATCTGCTCTATTACCTTTCTTGGGAGATTTCATGAGTCTCACTGGTGCTATTAGCTCGATTCCACTCACGTTTATTCTTCCGAACCACATGTATATAATTGCCATGAAAAAGAATCTGTCTTCACTACAAAAGAATTGGCATTTGCTCAATGTTATCTTTTTTAGTGTCGTAGCTGTTGCTGCATTAGTAGCTGCTTTCAGGCTTATAGCAGTGGACTCGAAAAATTACCACACGTTTGCTGATTTGTAGTTTCTTGAGTCATAATTTCGAGGGGAATGTCCCTCGTCTTATTCATCTAACGTTCAAGTTAATCTCAACTTTCTCAATTCCCGGCCTCAGAGAGGTATATGTATGTCTGTATATTGGATGAATGATATCATCAAACTGATTTGGATGAAATGTGGGAAGGAGATCATGTTCATCATTTCGTGTTATAAACTTGAGGACTTAAACGCGTGTTTGATCAATTAACACATTCTCAGTTTCTTAAGGGGATATCGATGAATTCAACTAATGATTCATCTCATCCTTATAATGTAATGCTTACCATTTGATGGCACTGCTTATGGGAGCTAGAAAAGTTACTGCTATATCGACTAAGAATGCGACTCTCAAATTCACATGCCCTTCGTTGATAACTTAACTACTCAATGTGTTGGAGAGGGAAGTTGTTGAAACAGTGTAATCTGTTCTTCACATTCAACGAAGAGAATCAGAAATGATCCATAGGTTAGGTTTGGTCACTGTAGTAGAGCAAATATTCGTTTACATCCAGTTTTTTCCCTACGTATACTTAATAGTAAGCTGAGTAGTATAGGACCTTCAGTACTTAGTCAGTAGCCAAGTCAGAAATTTCTTTAAAGGCGTTCAAGGATCCTTTCAATGTTATAGTATATATGTATGAAAAGTAACATTTGACCTATATACATTGCATTATTTTCCGATGAAGGGTGTTCAAACTTACCACCCTTCGGCATACTTAGCTATGCCCTAGTACTCAGTCAAAACCTATATCTTCATAACTTATTGCTTGTGCCATTTTCCCACTACAATATGTTGTCAATAAAATGGTATTTAGTCAATTGACTTCATCGGAAACATCTCTACCTCCCAAGGTAGGGTCCCAAGGTATGGATAAGGTCTACGTATACTCTACCCTCCTCAGACAGACCCCAATTCGTGGCAGTGGCGTAGGTACTTGGGGGTCAGGATGTCCAATTGGACACCCTTCGTCGGAAAAAAAATACCGTATATACAAGTAAAATGATACATGAAACGATTAAATAACATATTTTGGACACCCTTAACACAACGAGTTGTTATAGCCTAGTGGTCCAAGATGCTTAGAATGAAGCAGTGCTTGTGTGTTTGAATGTCACTAGCAACAAATGTTTTTTTCCACTTTCTATTTCTGGACACCCTTTGTGAAATTCCTGGCTCCACCACTGATTCGTGGGATTACACAGACCCCATGTGTTGCACCTAGAGTCCTTTATACAAACTCAAAATAAGTTATCTCCTCATCTCACTTGTCATTTCATCTTGTTTGCAAAGTTTTTCAATAATCAAACATCTTCTTTTGCTTCTTGTAGTTCTGAAAAAAGAAGTAATTCTAATGTAACATGGCACTATAGATTAGTGGATATGAATGCATAAACCATCGTGTACTTCCTCCGTTTCAATTTATGCGATACTTTTTGACTCGATAAAGAGTCTAAAAATAACAGAGAAATAAGGGAAAATTGGTGCGACTAGAGGTGAACAGTTGGTATTCGGTTTGATATTTTCAAAGTCGGCTTCGGTAGCTGAAAGTAGATATCAAATATCAGTCGATCAAATTTTTCGATACAGTAAATCAAACTTCAATTCGATAATTACCCATGAAAGGAAAAAATATTCTGACAATACATATTCATAATTTTTCCAATATTTGACATGCTAGGTTTTAGAGAAATCACATATATAGGTTAGACCTCAACTCTCAAGTTCTAACATTATGAACTTGTTGGCATAGGTCAATCAAGACATCCAAATCATTCGTTAATGTTACCTGTATATATATGGTAAACAATTTATCAGTGAGCTAGGGACATTTGATTTTCAAGATATTTTTTAAAGTTCAGTTTCGATAATTCGATAATTAAAAGTAAATACAATTCAAACGGTTACTATACATCCTAATTTGGTAATTCATTTTCTTGATTATTTACGCCCGCCCTTAGGTGTGACACCAAATTGCTTAAAATGATTCTTTTCATCATTTATATAATAACGAATTTAACAACATAGTAAGGCTTTTTTTAAAAAAAAATGCTCAATCGATGTGCACTATTCACATCGAGGTCTGTTTTATTCAGATTTACCTCACATAAGACTTATTTAAAAAGAAAATAATTAACAAAAAGATACTTTTATATCCTAAGCTCAAAATCGAAATATTTAATTGTCACATCAAAGATAATAGGTAACCAAAAAAAGAACGGTTTATGCTCCAATAAATAGAAAAAAATATTGTACATGATATTTATGTTGCCAACCGCAACTGATTACGTAGAAGTGGCTTTATTTGACAAGCCTTTTTTAGGTAATAATAAAATTATTATAAATATTTATAAAAATAAAAATTGTACTAACAGTTTATATAATATAATTCAAAATCCACTTTACTTTTTTTTATTAAATTTCAACACGTACAATAATTCAATTGAATACCATAAATTATCAATTATTATTCAAAAATCAAAGGGCCACCAAAATGTTCTAGTCGCTTCTAAATTACGTAACTTCTCTTTTTCAAGATTTTCATAATTTCGATATTTAATAAACTGTGAAGGAATGTTATAAACGTAAGCAACACAGAAAAAACTAATAGACAATGATTTACGACAAAGCCAAATAGGATTAAAGGGTTTATTAAAAAAGATAATAAAAAAATTATATTATTTATATATAATTAAATTTCAGATATAATATAACATAGAAGTTGAATATACTTAATGTTTACTTGTTCATAATCTGAATTTTTTCGTGAAAATTCTAGCTTCGTCACACGTACGGATATATAACCAACATTTGAGCAATCACAAATCAACCATCACTGTCATGGAGGAAGCAAGTGGGGCAACAATGGCAAATAATATCTGCAATTATAAATAGGAAACACCCATTTCACTATAATAGAATTCAGAGGAGGAGTCATAGCAGAAAGAGGCTGTAGAATTGAGCTTATTTTGCTTTTGCTTTTTTGATGGCAACGACGTCGTATGATCATCCCCTTCTTCCAAATGTGCACAATGATGAAAAATTGGTTATTCATATTCCTAATTCTGCACACCAAGTTAGTAATGGTCTCTTTCTCTTACTCTTTTGGGGTCCTTTTATTTTTATGCTAGATTCTGTTTAGAAATGAAAATCTCATAGAATATTATTGTGCCAAAATAAGTGCATGGTCATGGCTATTAGTGTCTTCTTTTCTGCATAACACTCTCATGTTTCTGTGAGGTTAATTCCAAATGCACCTTTTTGTATGATAAGTCTGCACATTAGAGGCGGAGCTAGGATTTTTAGTTCATGGGTTCTGAATCATAATTATTTGTACATATAGAGAGTTTGAGACAAAGCTAAATAATGGGTTTTGGCTTGGACCCTGTGTATGTGTTAAAAAGTTTACTAAATAAATACAAATAATTGATTTCGAACCGAGTAAATTAAATGACTCGTGGTAGAATCCAGAACTCGAATAGATAAAGATTAAATTTTGAATCCACCTTTGCCTCTTTGGATAACATTTCCATAATTCCATTACCAAGTGAATACACTTCTATAATTGAATAGACATGGTGTAGTACCTACTAGTTGCATAGATGTAATGTTATCATGCCCCATGTGATTAATGAACAATAATGTCTTACTATTGTTATCTTCCTTGAGCGGAGTTTCTATCCGAAACAGCCTCTCTACCTGCACAAGGTAGGGGTACGGTTTGCGTACGCTCTATCCTCCCCAAACCCACTTGTGGGATTTCACTGGGTATGTTGTTGTTGTTGTGTTGTCTTACTATTGTTATCTTTAATCTCATTAAGATGTAGATGGTAGAAGAAAAAGGTGCCTAGAACAGTACAATATGATATCTGCAAACTATGATTCTTGCTATAAAATATCTGCGGATTTATAGTAAATTTTGCTCATTTCACCTGTTGTGCAATCTGCAGATTCATGGTTTCAGGTGGGAATTGTTTTGAGCACTGGTATCAACAGTGCCTATGCTCTCGGATATGCTGGCCTAATTATGGTTCCTCTAGGTTGGGTTGGTGGTGTAGTTGGTTTGATTTTATCATCAGCTATATCACTTTATGCTAGTACTCTTATTGCTAAGCTCCATGAATATGGGGGAAGGAGGCATATCAGATATAGAGACCTTGTGGGATTCTTATATGGTAGGTGTTGCTGAAAACTTATCAAATACATAGTGAAGCTTCCTACACTTCTTTTGTGATTTATATGGCTTTGGTTCCGTTGGTTTAGCTGAATGGGATTTTGTCTACTACAGGACGGACAGCCTATTCACTTGTCTGGGCAGCGCAGTATGCAAATCTTTTCTTGATAAATACTGGATATGTCATTTTGGGTGGACAGGCATTAAAGGTAATAGTAATATGCCTCTGTCATTTTCCAGGTCCACTGAGAAGGTGCGATAAAAAAAAGGACAAATAAAGGAAAGGGAAAGGAAAATATGATGAGAAATAAAATGTGGTTTGTCAACTACATATGCGTGCTTCTTTGCTTGATTTGTCTTCTCTTTTATTCCCTGCAAATAAGAAATTCTGAAGTATTGACAGTCGATTAATCTTGTCTGATTCATAAATATCTTGTAGTTCTTGGATTTGATGTCCAAGCAGAATTATACGTATGAATATGATTCCATTCAGATTTTTTTGTTTTCTGATGGGAAGATTCCAATAACTTGATCGCAGGCTTTCTATGTTCTCTTTAGGGATGACCATCAAATGAAATTGCCACACTTCATTGCAGTGGCTGGGTTCACGTGTGTCCTTTTTGCCATTGCTATACCCCATTTGTCAGCTTTAAGGATTTGGCTGGGGTTTTCAACATTCTTCAGTCTAGTGTATATTTGTATAGTGATTGCTTTGTCCCTTAAAGACGGTGAGTCAAACGCAATTTAAATTTTCAATGTATGCATACTGTTAATCTATTTGATGGCACTTTCTTGTAATTATTCCTTCCTGCTGTACGTTATTGTTGAAAGTAAAGTTGATCGTATCTTAGTGCATGAGTGTGTGGTTTGCTAGGTTCTCCCATCCTCCTGTTTGGAGATTGATGAAAAACTTATTCTTGCTCCTTATTTTGGGTGTTGAGGCGTAGGGGTATGCTGGTACCATTCGTCACGCAATATTACACTATCTCTGATTATGCTTCTTTTAACATTTTGTGCGAAATGTTAGTCCTCTTACACATAGCATCAGGGCTTGTTTTATGAAGTAAACGACTAGTCTGAAATCATATTTGTCTGGAACTGAAAGAATAGCCTTGCACCCGCAGATTTTTCTTCTTTAAAGAGGAATGCCGTCTTGGTTCATCCTTTCTGAATATCCTGAATTGCAGGTCTTGAGGCACCTCCTAGAGACTACAGCATTCCAGGAACCAAAAACAGTAGGACTTGGGAAACAATTGGTGCTGCTGCTAACCTTGTTTTTGCGTATAACACAGGAATGCTTCCCGAGATACAGGTAACCGACCTAGAAATTGATAGACTTTATTTATGCATATAATCTTTTGCTCAGCAAGCCTGACTTATAGTGAAGTCAAAGTATCGAATTACGTGACATGCGTTGATAACTGAAATTTGATATGTTATGTGTTGACTTTCGATAATAAGCTGCAGGTTTCAGATGCTTAAACTAATTTTGCACATAATATCCACCATAGCCTCAGGAATTTTTAACTCACTTTAGTTCCCATGCTTCTTTTTGCTAGAATTGATATTCTCTTTATGATTGTACATAGAGTTGGAAATTCTTGGCAATTTCATAAATGATGTAATTTTGTCTTTTCATTACTAGTGATAAACAAAGCTGGTTTATACTTGGTTATAGTTGCGCCATTTTAGGTGATCTTTTGTTACCATTGTACCTTTCTTTTGAATTTTAGATCCTTTTTCTATTCATTATGTCCTTTGGAGTGAAAGAAATTACTTAATTAGCTACCACGGTTGATGTTATTTCATTGAGAAAGTAATGGTCTACTTCTAATTTTACTGATCGGCTCTGAAGGTCTATTTGCTTAACTAAAGACTTGATCGAACAGTAAAGTGAAGGATGTCTGCTAAAAGATATGAACAATAGACCTATGTGCTGGAGGGAAGTGTCGATACAAATACTGATTAATTAGGATTGCAGTCTTACTGATTACCCTTCGATTCTTGAATCTAAACATAGTGCAACCTTTCACTAAAGCGACTCCTTTAATTACGAATGAAGGATGACAATTATATTTCTGTCTAGCACTTTAAAAGTCTTATCACCGTTTCCTTACATACATATACTTTTGTTCGTCTTTTGAATTGTACTCTCCATTGTTTTTAAATCTCACAATCTCTTGTGTCTTTCATGTAGGCCACTGTGAGACAACCAGTTGTCAATAACATGATAAAAGCCCTAAACTTTCAGTTCACTTTAGGAGTTGTCCCAATGCATGCTGTTACTTATGTTGGATATTGGGCTTATGGATCCAGTGCATCTTCCTATTTGCTGAACAATGTTAGTGGTCCAATTTGGTTGAAGGGAATGGCTAACATTGCTGCTTTCTTGCAAGCTATCATCGCGTTGCATGTAATTATCACTCTGCTCCAGTCTTATAATCTTTATACAACTATTTTCATTTTACATAATTCAAACAAGAAAAAGACTTACCCATACCTGGTATTTCCACCAACACAATACATTCATAACATGCGTCTTTATATATAGAACTGTTATCAGTTAACTAATACCGATTCTCACCTCATCTTCTATTACTACTAACCATGGTAAAAAAAGAAATGTAGTTTGGTGTAAACACCAGGTGTCAGTAAGTTTTTTCCTTCAAACAGTTCCAGTTAAGAAGCCAAGCCTTGGAGCAATGGTAAAGTTGTCTCCGTCTGACATATAGGTCACCAGTTCAAGCCATGGGATCAATCACTCATGCTTGTGTGAAGATAGTCTGCCTACATCATACCCTTTTGTGGCGCGACCCTTCCCCGAACCCTGCATGAACGTGGGATGCTTCGTGCACTGGATTGCACTTGTTTAGTCCCTCATATACCTCTATAATGTCTCTAATTTTCTTCTATTTATGATCCTAGATATTTGCGAGTCCAACATACGAGTTCTTGGATACCAAGTATGGAGTTAAAGGAAGTGCACTAGCTTGTAAAAACTTGGCCTTCAGAATCATTGTTAGAGGTGGTTATATAGCCATTACAGCTTTCCTATCTGCTCTGTTGCCTTTTTTGGGAGACTTCATGAACCTTGCTGGGGCTATTAGTACATTTCCACTCACATTTATACTTCCAAATCACATGTACATTGTTGCTAAGAGAAACAAACTGTCATTTTTAAAGATAAGTTGGCATTGGCTCAATATTATTTTCTTTAGTTGCATAGCAGTTGCTGCATTTGTGGCTGCATTGAGGTTCATCGTAGTAGACTCCAAAACATACCATGTCTTTGCTGACTTATAATTTTATTTTTTCAGTATTTGAGTGATAATGTTCCCATCTTTTGGAGGTCATTTTACATGTAAATGTTAAATTATTCAGTTATAATAAAGTGCCTTCTTGAGTTTTATACTCAGAGAAAGGTGTGTGTGTATATATATATATATGTGAAATAACATTTGACTTACTATTGAGTATTGTGATTTCTCCTTGCATTGTATTTTTAAGCACAAGCTTTAAGCCTCTTGACTTGATTCCATTGAGTAATTGCAGTGAAATTCACGGTGCACAAAGGATCCCGCGTTTATGCATACAAATAAACACCGACTTTGTATTGTGTTCAAATATTCAGTTTGAATAGGCAACTAAAATTTACTGATAAGTTTAAAGGAATGTTCAATATATTTTGCCTTTTAATTACATCACACAACCATGCACAAAAAATTTGAAAGACACAAATAATCTAATCAAATTCACTATTTATTTTTTCTAGTCGGTGCATAGATTATGCTTGATTATATATAATTATACATATATTATACACATTATCCATTCACAAATTCTTAATATAAGCGGTTGGATGGACGGGTTCAAATTAATTCTTCTTAACAAGTGTATTTAATCTCATACCTAACAGACATAAGTTCTTTAAAGGCGCAAAGCATAACTTGTGGGATATTATGATATGAAATATAAATTTATATCCCGTAAAAAAGATATTTCTCTAGAACAAAAATTAAAGACGAGCAAAGATGTTAGATCACTCCTTCTTCTCAATCCGGCCCAAATCAGTCAAGCCCAATGAATTAAACAATTGGGCCTAAAGTCCATCTCTCGTTCCCTAAATATAAATTTCTCTCTTCTCCCTCACCAATTAGGGTTTTAGGCTTCTCCATTACAAGGCATTTTCTTCAGTTTGCAGCTCCAGAGTCGAAAATGGTGAAGGGACGCCAAGGAGAGCGTGTAAGGTACTGAATCATCTTCATTTACAATTCCATTTTCATAAAATTCGCGTGTAAAATCACATTTTCACTAGTTTTTTGCTTCTTTCTTCATCCAGACTCTACACCAGAGGAACAGTTCTCGGATACAAGAGGTAGCGTAACTAATTTTTTGTTATTATCTAATTTTAAACTGAAGTATTGAGTTTGCAGATGATTGATTGATGGAATTTGGATTTTTGAATTAGGTCGAAGTCGAATCAGTATCCGAACACGTCATTGGTTCAGATCGAGGGAGTGAACACTAAGGAGGAAGTGGATTGGTACTTAGGGAAGCGTATGGCTTATGTATACAAGGCGAAAACAAAGAAGAATAACTCACATTATCGCTGTATTTGGGGGAAAGTTTGTAGGCCTCATGGAAATAGTGGAGTTGTTAGAGCTAAGTTCAAGTCCAATTTGCCACCAAAGTCCATGGTACATTTCGACTACGATTGTTTGCAATTGAATTTATTTGCTTAACAGGGAGAGTATATATGGTGCTTTTGTATTTATTGTTGTGTTCTATTTTTGCAGGGAGCTAAGGTTAGAGTTTTCATGTACCCAAGCAACATATAAGGTACTACATTTATTTAATTTTTTTGATAGGTTAGACAAAAAAAATTGTTTTTTGATATGCTATGGTCTAATACTCTTTAGTGTTAATGTGTTACGTATGATAGAAGGTTAGTATAATGTGTTACTACGATAGAAGGTTAGTGTAATGTGTTACACATGATAGAAGGTTAGTATAATGTGTTATGTATGATAGAAGGTTAGTATGCAGTCGAGTGCCTTGCTTTCCCTTTCTGGGAGTATTAGTTTTAGTCTGGTATTTTTGTATTCTTAGATTTCTATATCTTTCCGATTATTGTTTTTTTTTTTGGTTGTTCCTAGCTGATCTGTTTAGTGCCAAGGGTCTATCAGAAACAACCTCTCTATCTTCTCAAGGTAGGGTAAGGTTGACGTACACACTTCCCTCACCACGCCCCACTTGTGGTCTATAGTTATTAATAATGTTTTTCTACATTTTGCTTGGATTTTCCTGGTATGGTACATAAATTAACGAATAATAGGATTGTTTAGTTTGTGGGGATGGAAGAACTGCTCTATAGTTGGTTTAATTATATGTAAAGTTGCATACTTTAGGATTGCCTCTTACCATAAGATTCTCGAACAATTATATTGTATTAAAACAATGTGTTTTTATGCCTGTTAAATTGAAAGTTCATTCATTGACACACCCAAAAACCATATTTTGACTGCTATATACCCTATTTACACAAAGTGTGTGGTACTAAACTTCAGTTAACAATCATGCTATGCCAATCATTTACTGTACTGCCCAGCTAGGTGTGTCAATGAATGAAATATGAACTTTCAATCCCCTTCTTTCTCTGTACACCCAAAAAGTGCAAGAACAGAAGATTGCTTTATACTTCTTGTATTCCCTTGGAACAACCTCCTATTCTTTCGTTCCCTCGTATTGACCAAAAATTACAGAGAGGCTCATTACCGTAATGTCTTTTTGTAGGTTTTTAAGAAAACATTGATTACCTCTGTTTACCCGGACATTCAGAAGTTCTGATAAACCAAGCCCCTCAAGACTACAAAAGATGGATCTCTTTGCTGTTTCGGATTAGATATAGGGTCTTTGTTGTCATACTTGCTACCGCATGTAGTATTTAACCTGTGCACTGGAAAATTGTTTTTAAAGATGGATTTTCCTCTTACACTTTGTTGTGATATGAAGCTATCATTATCTGATAGCCTAACTGGTTCAAAATGTCCTGCTATTGCCACGTGGTGTTTCTGTAGAATCAGCCTGTTAACTTGATGTTATGCTGTTGTGATTGCTATTTACAATTCCCTTCCTGTATTCCATCCAACCCGTTGACACTTTTTTGAAGTAAACTGATTGTTTTTATTTACTCTTGCAGCAAGGTACTAAGTCGATGCATGCTTGGACGCCCTACATCTGTCTATCATTAGTTATGAAGGATTTGAATCTTTAAAAGTAGTTGGACATAACTTGTTTTGGGCTATGTGGAGTTACATTTTTAGTCTATTTGTTTATCATGTACTGGGAAAACACGAATGAGTGAAACATCTGATTAGATGTCATCTAATTTTGTTCTTGGAGTTTCTACATACAATCATTTATTTCTCTTTGCTCTTAAAATCCTAATATATCCAGCATCTTAATTTCCTTTTTGCAAATTACTGGTTTCCAAGTGTCTTTTGAGGTTCATCAGGAGCCAACTTACTGTTGCAACATACGTGACGACCTGTATTCCTTTTTCATACTTGCTTGAAATGTTTTACCTGAGTATGGTGTGAGTTCTGCTTACACGTAATTAATTCTCTATAAACTTTGCTCGTGGAATTATACTAGGTACATTTTTTATTTACTTGAAAAGCCAATTGTGTTGTCATAGTGGTACTGCACATGCACCAATGAGTAACACAGAATGATATGGAAGTAATATGGGACGGAGAGTATCATGTATTTTGTCTACAAATTACATGTATATAAATTTGGAGGCTGAATTTAGTATTTACTTTTTCTAATCGATAAACATAAATTATACATTTATTATATATAATTTTACATGTGTTGTACACTTTCAGTTTCAATTTGTTTGTTTGGTTTTGACTTGACACATAACATAAGAAAATAAGTAAGACTTTTATATATTGTAATCTTAAATTAAAGATACATTGTATCTTATGATTTAAGACATGTCATGTGGAAACTGGAAAGTAAGACAAACAAATCGAAACGAATAGACATGTAGGACCTGGACCTCCTTCTTCTCAATCCGGCTCAAATTAGTCAAGCCCAACGAATTATATAACTGGGCCTTAAGCCCATTCCTCATTCTGTAAATACCATCGCCCAATAATATAAAATCCTTGCTCCTTCCTCAGCAGCCTAGGGTTTTAGCCATCTTCGTCAGTTTGCAGCTCCAGAGTCAAAAATGGTGAAGGGACGCCAAGGAGAGCGTGTAAGGTACTGAATCATCTTCACTTACAATCTCATTTTCATAATATTTGCTCATAAAATCACATTTTCACTTTCCTTTTGCCTTTTTCTTCCTCCAGACTCTATACCAGAGGAACAGTTCTTGGATACAAGAGGTAACGTAACTAATTTGTTATTATTATCTAATTTTAAACTGAAATGGTTCTGAATAGAGCAGAACGAATTGAATTGCAGCTGATTGAATTTTAATTTGTGAATTAGGTCGAAGTCGAATCAGTATCCAAACACTTCATTGGTTCAGATCGAGGGAGTGAACACTAAGGAAGAAGTAGATTGGTACTTAGGGAAGCGTATGGCTTATGTATACAAGGCGAAAACAAAGAAGAATAACTCGCATTATCGTTGCATTTGGGGTAAAGTTTGTAGGCCGCATGGAAACAGTGGAGTTGTTAGAGCTAAATTCAAGTCCAATCTGCCACCAAAATCCATGGTACATTTGGACTTCGATACACGCTTGACTAATTGGATTTTGTTTGCTTGGTAAAGAGGGATAGTATATAGTGTTTTTGTATAGAAAAGTTTGTGAATTTATTTATTATCTTCCATTTTTTGCAGGGAGCTAAGGTTAGAGTTTTCATGTACCCAAGCAATATATAAGGTACTGTATTTTAGTTTGTTTTATTTTGTATGTTTTGTTCTATCGTTATTAACGTATTGCATGTTTTTCTGCATTTTGCATGGATTTCCTGCTATAGGACATAGATTAATGAATAAAGGATCGTTTAGTTTGCGGGGATGGTGAAATAAGGTTTTATAATTGGTCGAAGTATTTGTAAAAGTTGCTTACTTTTGGAATGACTCTTACTATAATATGTTTGTACAATGGGGTCGTTTGTTATGAGGAAATAGGGGATAATATTCTTGTATTTTATCGCGCGTTTGGTTAGGTTAGGGTTATTAGTTAGTTCCACGATTATTTATCCCATTAGTTATACTACAATGGTTGGATAAGCTAGGGTATTAAAACTATGTCTTTTCTTACCTGATAAATTGAAAGTTCATTCATTGACATACCTAGCTGGCGTGAGCAGTTTGCTCAAAGTCTGAGAGGTACTCAACTACCTTTAACATTCATGCTATGCCAATTATCTACTATACTGCCCTTTTTTATTGTTACTCCCGAAAAGTGCATGAAAGAAAGGATTGTTTTATACGTCTTTCGTTCCTATGGAATAATTGCCTATTCTTTCATTCTATATTAGTAAACCAATAAATACAAAGGGGCTTATCACCATAGTGTCTTTTTGTAGGCTTTTGAATAAATATTGTTCAACTATGTTTTCTAGTGTCTGTTCAAAAGTTATGAAAAAACTAGCACCTGCAACACCTGAAAAGATGGCTATTAGCTATAGGGTCTTTATTGACGTTAGTTCCAACAAAAAATAGTGCCTACTTCCATCCCTTCAAGTAAGCACATTTCTTGAAAATCTACATGGAAATATTTAGCAGATAGCTAATCTTGATCCTCTGCTTGGTCAGTGCGGAAAGGGGAAGGTATTTTGGCAAAGTTATTTTTGAACCCTCTGGGGTGGCCCAGTTGTTTGGGCGTGGGACTTCCATGTTGAAGGTCTCAAGTTCGAAACCCCTTGCTAGCGAAAGCAAGGGGTTTGCCTTCTGGGTCGTGCTCTTCGCACCGAGCTTGCTTAGTGCGGGTTACCTCTCTTGTGTGGTTTGCGAGCTATTGCATAAGAGCGGGGATTTTACCATGTGCGCACCCAAAGGGTAGCGGCTGCGGGTTTCCCTTGTCATAAAAAAGAAGTTATTTTTGACTTCTTGTCATAATAAATATAATATGATGTTGAATTTGCTCTTGCCATCATCTTCATACCACATGTAGTGTTTAACCTGAGAAACTGGAAAACTAGTATCTTAAGATGGATTTCCTCTCACACATTGTTTTGATATTCTATCATTATCAGATGATCTAACTGGTTCAAAATGTCTGGCTATTGCCTTATCACTATTCCATAGATTCAGCCTGTTGTTACATTGATGTTGTGCTTTTGTATCTGCTGACACTATTTGAAGGTAGTAACTGATCGTGCATATTTATTGTTGCAGCAAGGTATTTAGTTGATGCTTGCTTGGAGGCCGTTTGTCTATCGAAGTCATTAGTTGGTGAAGGTTTTGAATCTTTAAAATTTAGTTGGATATAAATTGTTTTGGGCTGTGTGGAGTTACATTTTTGGTATTTTTGTTTATCATGTACTCTGAAATACCAAGGTTTGAACATCTAATTAGATGTCTAATTTTATTCTTGGAGTTTCATTTTGTTCTTTTTGCTCTTAAATCTTTCATGTCTTTGATATGAACCATCTCGCAATTCATACGCCTGGTAATACTTCTGTTGTATTTGTTTGCACTTCACCTTAGTTCCATAATCTTCAAAAACAATTTCAGTACGTAGTTATTCCAACACATTCCATGGTACACAACACTTGCGTTATGCATTTTGTGCTCGTGGTGATATTGTGTGGTCTTTAGTTTTTTGCTTGGAAGTCTTTACCATGTTGATACTTTTTTCCTTTGAGTTGAGGATCTATTGGAAACAAGTCTCTCTACCTCTTAACGTAGGGGTATGGTTTGCTGCACTCTACCCTTGTCAGACCCCTACTTGTGAGATTATTCTGGATATGGTTTTTTTTTTTTTTTTGGTTAAAGGATATGTTGTTGTTGGTGCTGTGCATACATAGATGAAATGGAGCTTCCCTAGGGCTGAGACGGTTGTTGTACTTGTATGTACATTTATAGGCAATGATAGTATTTCTAGTAAATAGATAGGCAACATTAATATTGTCTTGTATTATCTAATACTAAAAGTACTGAGGCAAGAATAGTTGTAGTGTTTTAAGGGCTAGTAGCTAGAAGAATTGTAAAGAAAATTGGCTAATACATCTAAAGAGTGTGTTTGGTAGGGAGGAAAATAGTTCTCGGAATGTTTTTCAATTTTCTCATGTTTGATTAGTCAAAATATTTTAGAAAATATTTACTGAAAGTAAGAAAACAAG
Organism: Solanum appendiculatum; assembly: GCA_018342035.1. Lineage (NCBI taxonomy): Eukaryota > Viridiplantae > Streptophyta > Magnoliopsida > Solanales > Solanaceae > Solanum > Solanum appendiculatum. The sequence continues at coordinate 2,473,730 of JAGDQO010000434.1, read as the reverse complement.
TTTCATATGTCTTATTTCCAAGTAGTTCTCTCCCCTTCAGTGGTTTATTTTATGAAAAAAACAAAAGAACTCTTATTTTCAAGTTTGGTTTATTTTCATTAACTTAGATCTAGTAAGTCGTATTTTTCTTTGTTGACTAAGAAAATGCATGAAAATGACCTAATTTTGATGATATTATAATTTTTCTCACATAACCATTCTATTTATCACCCCTCTTTATAGAAGCATTTCTTTCCTTGACGACTAAAAAACATCCTATTGATCATGATATTTTACGATCAGTATTGTTTGAGAAGATTTTATCTCTAATTTCAATATCTAAAAAAGAAGAAGAAATTCAAGTTTTTGCTCTTCTTTTAAACTCTATCAAATAGATTAAAAGTCTAGTAGAGTTTAAAGAACTCAAAATTTTCATTTCATTAATCATATTTCGAGTTCGATTTGATATTTTTGAGGAGTTCAAATCTAGTTAAATATCAATATCTTGTATTATTTTATGTAGTTTGCAAACAAGGTTTAATAGAAAGATGAAAAAGAAGAGGGCCGAGAATATGAGGTCTCAAATTCACATTTCAATAAAAATATTAGATGATTTATAGAATTAGTCGGGTACTTGTATGCAAACCACTATTATAAAAAAAGAAAAAAGGAAAAATGCGAAAATGCCAACGAAAAATGAACCACTACCACAAAAGCCAGCAAGGATGTTAATTGTTTATTACTTCAAAAAACCAAGATATTTATAAATAATAATAATAATTTGTCTACTTTACTTTTTGTGTTATTTACGCATAATATTACAAAAATTATTTTTTAACAGTAAAATTCTCCCAGAGACATGTAAGTTGGCCGGCTTGCACGGAAAATACTCAAAAACAAATTACATTGAATTTAAAATTTCAATTAGAATAATAAAGATACCTAATAAAAGTCAAACAAAGTGGCCCTTTTTATATTCATATACAAGTCTACCAAAGTGCCACTTTTATTATCACCATATAATATAATAATTCCAGTTTTAAACAAATGAAATTTTACTAACCTTTTATCAATTTCCTTTAATTGAGTATTTCTTACTTTATGTTAATTTTGTGAGAAAACTAAAAAAAAGACTTATACTACAATCTAATTGGATTTATAGAGTTATCATCCATAGATTCATGCGTAGTCTATGGACAAGAGGTGAATATTCCTGTTCTACCCTTGTTAGTCCTGAGGGATGGAGAAGGCTAGATTAACTTCTATCCTTGTTAATCCTGAGGAACGGAGAAGGCTAGGTTAGTTGAAAGATGGTTATCGATAGAATTCAATAACTTTTGATTAAATATCATATATATATAACAACCACAAAAACCTTAATATAGTCATAGATTTGATTAAATATCATATATATATAACAACCACAAAAACCTTAATATAGTCATAGAAGCAGGGTCGGATGAGGGTAGCATGTATAGAAATCTTATTGCTACATTGAGGAGATAAAATGATTATTTCTGAAAGACACTAGCAACAACCCTAACCAACTAATCTAATAAATGAAGCATGACTATAAAAATTCACAAATTTTAAATTCTCAATCCGCAATCGACCGGTCATCTTTTAACTTCTCTTTCTTACCCCAATATTCCACAAAGAAAAATTCAAAGAAACAAATAAAAGAATCCAACCAAAAATTGAACTCTTTTTTTTTTTTTTTGTAAAATAAAAATTAATTGATTAATTTACCAAATTAAAAAGACTAATAAGCACTACTCAAACACTTCCTTTCTCCCACGCGTTTACCCCACCCCCACCCCCACACCCACCCCTTCTCTCTGCAAATTCGTCGGTCGTCTTTCTCAAACTCCATTTTTCATTTTCTCTAAAACCTTTCTTTATCTTTCTATATTTGCTCCAAAAAAATTTCCAATTTTTTTTTGTGTTAGTTTCATTCCTTCAGTACAAGCAAAAGTTGTCTGCAAATTTACTCCTTTTTTTTGAATTTTTTTTTTGGTCTTTAATTGAATTGATTGTTGCTGAAGAAATTGAATCAGATCCAATTCATGGTTTCAAAATCACTTCTTGTTTTCTCTTTTTCTACTCCTAGTAGATCCATTCTCCTTTCTCCTTCATAATATTTCTGAATTGTTTTACTTTATTTCTCGAAATTCTTGATTTTTGGTTTTTGGTTTTTGGTTTTGGGTGTATTTGGTTCTATAGAGTTTTTCCTTTGTGGGTTTTGTTGTTTGTGAGATTTAGGGTTGTGGGTATTGATTAGATCAGTTTATAATGTCGGCAATGAAGAGTTCAGGTCAATTCTTTACAATTGGGCTAGTAACAGCTTGGTATTCATCAAACATTGGGGTTTTGTTACTGAACAAGTATTTGCTAAGCAATTATGGGTTTAAATACCCAATTTTTCTTACTATGTGTCATATGACTGCCTGTTCTTTACTGAGTTATATAGCTATTGCTTGGATGAAAATGGTACCAATGCAGACTATAAGATCTAGGGTTCAGTTTATGAAGATCTCTGCTTTGAGTCTTATTTTTTGTACATCTGTTGTTAGTGGCAATATCTCACTTAGGTATTTGCCAGTATCTTTTAATCAGGCTATAGGTGCTACTACACCTTTCTTTACTGCTGTATTTGCTTACTTGATGACATTCAAGAGGGAAGCATGGTTGACTTATGTCACTCTAATTCCTGTTGTAACCGGGGTTATCATTGCCAGTGGGGTATGCACTTTTTATATTTCGTTAAATTTGTAGTTGAATTGTGGTTATTGTCTAATGATAATGATACTAAATCATAATTATGGTTGTATTGTGGTACTATGTCTAATGCTTTTGATCTGGTTTTGGTTAGTTTAATCAACTAGGCTTTAAATTCGTGATCTTTTAATATAATCGTCTGAAACTTTGGGAATCATAGTGGTGATTCGGCCTAGTGGTCAATGTTGCTGGTTCAAATTCTAGTAGAGACAAAAAAGCATTTGGCGATTTTTTTCCCATCTGTCCTAGTGGACAGAGTTACCCCGTAGATGTTGCTTGTGGGAGATATCTCGTGTAATTAGTCAAGGTAGGTGCGTGAAAGCTGGTCTGGACACACCACGGTCATAAAAAAAATAAAAATCATAGTGGTGATTCGGTTGCATACACCAGCTTCTTAGCTCAATAAAGTGGTTATCAAAAAACAATCGTAGTGGTGATTCAGCTGCATACCACCAGCTTCTTAGCTCAATAAAGTCAGGTTATTTATTCAGTGGGGCTGCAGTATATTTGGAATGTGGCAAAATGGAAATCTTCTGAGCTAGGATTATAACAAGGACTGCATTAATATTCTACATGACTAAGTTTATGAGCATTTTTGTTTTAGTAGTCTAATATGTGGAAGAAAATCTATCATGTCTACTTTAGAAACTAATTTAGTTTCTATTTCAATTTGTTTTCCTTCTCGTTGTTTGTTTCCTTCTTTCTTTTAGGGAGTGGAGGGGTGGGATTGGTAGAATATACAAGAGTGGGGGATCTTTGTGTTAGCTGTGAAGAAATACCATGAAGCCTCCTTGTTATTTCATGATCAAGGGTGTAATACTGTTTGTAGAACTGGTCCTTCTATATATTGTTAACATAATATGGTTAGATAATTTGTGTTGTGATGAATGAATTATCTAAAAGAGAAGTGATTAGTATTTATTTCCTTGTTATGGGATGGTTCTGGTCAACCTATGATTAAGAGCAAGTTCTTTCTTCAGATTATAGTTTTAATAGTAGCACAATGCTTAGGGTGTGAAAGAGGTACCTTCTGAGCTAGATTTGCGACAATGACTGCATTGATATTCTATATGACTAAATTGTAGCAGTTTCCTTCATCAAAAACTGTATTAGATTCATTTTATTTGCGCAATGCTGATGGAGAAATTTATTTGTGTCTGATTCATTTCCATTTATCTTCTCAGGGTGAACCAAGTTTTCATCTATTTGGATTCATAATTTGTATCGGTGCAACAGCTGCAAGAGCACTCAAGTCAGTGCTTCAGGGGATTTTGCTGTCTTCTGAAGGGTAATTACTGCACATATAAATATGTACTTTACATACTAGTGAATCTGTAGCCTAGTTTTGTGCTTAATGATGTGAACATATTGGCCGTTGGATATATGAATACTGAAATGTTTCTTTTTGAATAAAGGGAGAAGCTGAATTCCATGAACCTTTTACTCTATATGGCTCCCATAGCAGTTGTATTTCTATTACCGGCAACACTTATGATGGAAGAAAATGTAGTTGGCATCACATTGGCACTTGCAAGAGATGATAGTAGAATCATCTGGCTTTTGCTATTCAATTCTGCGCTGGCATATTTTGTAAATCTGACCAACTTTCTGGTGACAAAACACACCAGTGCCCTGACACTTCAGGTATTCCTCCTCATTTACTAGTCAGATTTCTTTTTATATGAATTAGTCTTTAGTTTTGTCACTTGTCAGATAAGATTGAGTGTTGCTCTTTGAATTCATAGATCATTGCTGCTATCTGAGAAAGAAATTTGTTGTGATCTTTGCTCTATGAATTTCATGATAACTCCACAAACTATGCATGGACTGGACCTACTTATTCAAAAATCTTGTCTCTTTCGTTGCTTCATCAAATATAGCTCGTCTTAGTTTAATCATATTATTTTCTGGGAGGCACTTTCATAGTTTCATTGTCTTTCTTGCTTTTGAGATTCTAACTTCTGATAAACATTAAAATCTTGAATTCCGTATTCTTGGATAGATTCTGTAACCCTAGTGAACAGTCTGCATGGAGGTTCGATGTTTTCATCTATGATTTCTTTTTGATGTTTACTTTTTCTTTCTGACATTTTGTTACCAAGAGTTCGTTATTTCAAACATTTGGATTCCATTTCTATGTTTTATATTTATTGTTGCAGACTTTTATGTGCAAATGCTGTTTTTAATTGAATCAAACTTTGGAAAAATTATACAAAAACACAAGTGAAGGGTAAAGATTATAGGGCTGGTGCTGGCCTGCTGGGCACCCACTTGAAGTTTGGACAGAATTAGGAGTATTCAAGCACAGTCCCTTGTAGGGAATTTTCTCTTCCCATGTTAAACCCGTTAATGGAGATAACTTTTCATTTCAGAATGTTCCTGTGTTTACATTTTTTTTAAAAAAAAAAAGGTTTCACTTCAAGACATCCTCTTTAGAGTTCGGTGGGGATTGTCATGTAATGAAACCACAAAGAAGAGTTACATGTAGGTTTCCATCTCCATACCTAAGAAGAGGATCCCTGTAATTAGCACATACATTAAGCAAAGAAGTGAAATTGTTCGTTTTCGTTGAGTTTTGAAATATGTTGTAAACGATAATCCAATTGTTTATATATGAAGTCACAACATAGCAAAATTATAGTAAAATATTTCATGATTTGTCCCGAACTAGCATTATGCAAAGGAAAGAGTTGAAAATGTTGCTGTTTCATGCTTTGGGGAATATAAATAGTAGTATTATTTGATAAATAGGATATATTTTGTCCAGGAGAAGTTGAACCATGTAACTTTTTGTAGTTATACAAAAGGTGCTAGAACTTTGTGTTTAAGGAAAGTGGAAGCTAATTTGAAGCAAATTCATTTACTTTCTGGGAATGAAGATTTTATCATTTGAATAAAGGTGTCAGGTATTTTGATGGACTAGATAGGATACTGACTAAATTAAAATTGGCATAGAGAGAGGGTAATACGAGATAATTGGTTTCCTTGACCACTTACAATTTTTTTTCAGTTTTATGTCCTTTTTACCAGAGATCTTCATTTTTACACAAGAGATCTGGAAAAATCATTTTCTTCTATTCATTTTATAAGAGGGCAAGAGATCTTGATTTCTCGGTAATACCTGTATGGTGGTCTATAGTTATATCTTTCCCTTCAGTTATTGTGTTCCGTGATTCTCTGCATTTACCTTTTTCTTTTTGGCTAAAGGAGGGATGTACCTTCTTTTCTTTTTTAAATTTCTTCTATAGATTATTTGTCCTTGTAACAAAAATTGCTTGCGTTTACAGGTCCTGGGAAACGCAAAAGGAGCTGTAGCTGTAGTCATCTCAATCTTAATATTTAGAAACCCGGTGTCAGTTACAGGGATGCTTGGCTATGCACTTACAGTTTTTGGAGTCATACTCTATAGTGAAGCGAAGAAACGTAGTAAATGAGCATTGAAAGTTTTCCACTTGCGACTTCTGAAATTAATTGTTTGTTCAAGAAATGATTCATTTTCACGAGGCAAGTCGCGGATCATGCTCTTGCATTTGGTGCCACAAATTTTCTCCTCAAATTTGTATCTTTTGCCCTTGAAAAACCTGTGAAACAGGCTTCCATCTGTAACAGCCAAGAGACAGGAATAGGCTGAATAGCAAGTCTTAAGAAGTGACTTGATTTGTCTATCTTTTTGTCTTTTATTCTTTCAGAAAGATTGTAAAATTGAGACTACACACAATATGTCACTATAGTTGTCAAATTGATTTATTAATGAAAAGGATCTCAATATTAGAAGTTTATAAATGGATTGTTTTGTGTGAGGAAAATATTTATCATTCAATGACTGACTTATAAAGGATCCAAAGATGAAATGTTTGGAGGACCATTCCTGGTTTTCTGCTTAGTGAAGAGTTTGTGTCACGACTCAAGGTACCCCTAGACGTGACATGATGTACAAGACTCTGAAAGGCCTCATACAAGCCACTTAGCATGCAAGACAAGATAATGGAAATCAAGAGTAAATAAAAATAAGTTCAAGTCATAAGAGTTTTATAAAACGAAGCGGAAATCTACATAGTCTTAACTCTTAAGCCATCTATTACATCATGGAGTGACGGGGACGTAACCCATGCATCACATACAAAAGTCTATAATAGAAAGACATAAAAGAAATGAAAGACTCTCGGTCCTCGAAGCATGAGGACTCACCAATCTTCGGGGAACCTTCAACTAGGCTCTAGCCACAAATAGATGGAGAAGAGTCGTCATGCCCTACATCAATAAATCAATGTAGGCAAGAGTATACGTTAGTACAATCAAGTACCAAGTATGATAGTAATGCACAAAATCATTTAAACATGCAAAAAGGGAACATTTTCATAACATGCAATGACCAAGCTAAAACATGAAAGAGGTTAGAAACATAAGTCATAAATCATGGTCAAAGCAAGCTAAACATCTTTACATCACTCGTGAAATATCTTAAAAGCACTTTAGTTCATTGTTTGTGGGAAGTAGCCTTAACCGACATGTAAGACCATGTGAGCTATCAACATGGAATCCGGTGTCTAACCCCACACTGATAGGGCCATCCTACTTGCCAAGGTAGGACCCTTTACTTAACTTGTAGCTTACGTGGATCCATTAACTAGTGTCTATCATAGACCATCATCCTATGGGGGCACATAGGTAAGGGATAAGGAGATTGCTACTAGAAACCCGGCCTCTACTACGGGAGAGCTTCCATCTCCATATCCTCTCGATGCTAAGCATAAATCCCACGGAATATTTATACTTCTTATTCATCTTATTATCCATGGAAAGGTACAACTAGAGTTACCAATCCAAGCTAAAGTTCATTAGGATTGACGTTTCATATTCCACGGACAAGTCCAAGCTTACGTCATTAGAATAGCTCCTTAAACCTTTGATTCAACTTTAATTGAGAAAACCTTTCAACAAGTTATGAATCCTTTAAGTGAGAAAAATCCTTTCACTTTCATAGTTTGATGTAATATGTGAGAAAACCTTTCACAACTCAACAACATCATCAATTATGCTTAAATCTCAAAGCAATTCATAAATCATCATAAATTCCATAATTGAACATGCACACTTTCATAAAACCCATATTTTGATCATTCGTAATTCATCATAAAATCATAGCTTTAGGAAACATAAATCATGCATGGGTTCATATAGATTTCATAAAATTCATCTTCTTCACAATTCAACCCATCAACATAGCCTAATTTTCAAAATTGGGGGAAATCACATGGGTTCATGGGGATTCATCTTAATTCATGAAATTCAACTCAATTCATGCTTCATAGTTCATAAAACAATCAATTAAATCAACATTTGGGTATTTAGGGGGCAATTTACAGGAATTAGGCGATTTTTTCAATTTTTTGTTTGTGTTAGCTCATGATTATTTTGGTGATATAGCTTCGAGACGATTTCTTTGCGAAACCTTTACAGAACCCTCTTTAGGGAGTTGGGGGAGTAGTACATACAATCTCACCATTTTTAGAGTCCATTTTAGGTAATTAGAGGGCAATTTACAAGAATTAGGCGATTTTCTCAATTTGTTGTGTGTGTTAGCACATGAATATTTTGGTGACACGGATTCCAGACGATTTCTTTGTGAAATGTTTATGGAATTCTCTGTAGGGTGTTGGGGAAGCAGTACGTACAATCTTACTATTTTCAGAGTCCATTTTGGGCATTTAGGGGCCAATTTACAGGTATAAGGTGATTTTCTCACTTTTTGTGTAAGTTAGCCCATGAATATTTTGGTAATATGGCTTCCGGGTGATTTCTTTGTGAAACCTTTATGGAACCCTACGTAAGAAGTTTAGGTAGCAGTACGTACAGTCTCACAATTTTTAGAGTTCTATTTGGATTTTTAGGGGGGCAATTTACAAGAATTAGGCAATTTTCTCAATTTTTGTATGCGTTAGCCCATGAATATTTTTGTAATATGGCTTCTGGATGATTTCTTTGCGAAATCATTACGTAACCTTTCGTAGGAATTTGGGGGAGAAGTACGTATAGTATCACAATTTTTAGAGTTTGTTTTAGATATTTAGGGGTCAATTAACAGGAATTAGGTAATTTTCTCAATTTTTTGTGTGTTTTAGCCAATTAATATTTTGGCGATACGGCTTTCAAACGATTTCTTTGTGAAGCATTTATAGAACCTTCCGTAGGGAGTTGGGGTAGCAGTACGTACAGTCTCACAATTTTGGTAGTCCATTTTGGGTATTTAGGGGGCAATTTACAAGAATTATGTGATTTTGTCAATTTTTCGTATGTGTTAGCCCTGGAATATTTTGGTGATATGGCTTCTAGACAATCTTTTTGTGAAACCTTTATGGATCCCTCCGTAGGGAGTTGGGTGAGCAGTATGTACAATCTCACCATTTTCAAAGTTCATTTTAGCCATTTAGAGGCAATTTACAAGAATTAGGCGATTTTCTCAGTTATTTCTGTGTGTTAGCGCATGAATATTATTGTATTATAGCTTTCGGACGATTTCTTTGTGAAACTTTTACTGAACCCTCTGTAGGAAGTTGGGGAGTAGTACGTATAGTATCACCATTTTCAGAGTCCATTTTGGGCATTTAAAGGGCAATGTATAGGAATAAGGCGATTTTCTCAATTTTTTATGTGTGTTAGCCCGTGAATATTTCGTGATATGACTTTCAGACAATTTCTTTATGAAATCTTTATGGAACCCTCCGTAGGGAGTTAGGGGAGTAGTACGTATAGTCTCACCATTTTTTGGAGTCCATTTTGGATATTTAGGAGCCAATTTACAAGAATTAAGAGATTTTCTTAGTTTTTGTATGTATTAGCCTATGAATATTTTAGTGATATGGCTTTCGAACGATTTCTTTGCGAAACCTTTATGGAACCCTCCGTAGGGAGTTCGGGGTGCAATATGTACAGTCTCACCATTTTTGAAGTCCATTTGTGATATTTAATGAGTAATTTATAGTAATTATGCGATTTTCTCAATTTCTGTGTGTGTTAGCCCATGAATAGTTTGGTGATATGGCAATCGGACTATTTTATACGAAAAATTTATGGAACCCTTCGTAGAGAATTGGGGGAGCATTACATACAATCTCACAATTTTTAGAGTCCGTTTTGGGCACTTAGGAACAATTTACAAGAATTACGCTATTTTCATAGTTTTTTGTGTGTGTTAGCCCATGAATATTTTAGTGATATGGCTTCCAAACGATTTCTTTGTGAAACCTTTATGAAACCCTCTATAAGTAGTTAGGGGAGCAGTACGTACAATATCACCATTTTCAGAGTCCATTTTGGGTATTTAGAGTGCAATTTACAAGAATTATGCGATTCATCAGTTTTTGTGTGTGTTAGCCCATGAATATTTTGGTGATACAGCTTACAATCGATTTTTTTGTGAAACCTTTATGGAACCCTCCACAAGGAGTTGGGGGAGCAGTACGTACAGTCTCACCATTTTCAAAGTCCATTTTGGGCATTTATGGGGGAATTTACAAGAATTAGGAGATTTTCTCAGTTTTTTGTTTCTGTAAACCTATGAATATTTTGGTGATATGTCTTTTGAAAGATTTCTTTCTGAAACCTTCAGGGAACCCTCCGTAGGTAGTTGGTGGAGAAGCACGTACAATATTACCATTTTTAAAGTCCATTTTGGGTATTTAAGGCCAATTTACCGGAATAAAGCTAATTTCTCATTTTTTTGTGTGTGAGTTAGCCTATGAATATTTTGGTGATATGGCTTACAGACGATTTCTTTGTGAAACCTTTATGGAACCCTCCGTAGGGAGTTGGAGAAGAAGTACGTACAATATCACCATTTATAGAGTCCATCTTAGGTATTTAGGGCCACTTTAAAAGAATTGTGCAATTTTCTTAAATTTTCGTGTGTTAGCCTATGAATATTTTGATGACACGGCTTTCAGATGATTTCTTTGTGAAATATTTATGGAACCCTACGCAGGGAGTTTGGGGAGAAATACGTACAGTCTCACCATTTTCAGAGTCCATTTTGGGCATTTAGGGGCCAATTTACATAAATTAGGCGATTTTCTCAGTTTTTTGTGTGTGTTATCCCTTGAATATTTTGGTGATATGGTTTCTAGACGATTTCTTTGTGAAACCTTTATGGAAGCATCCTTAGGGAGTTAAGGGAGTATCACGTACAATCTCACCATTTTTAGAGTCCATTTTGAGCATTTAAGGCGGCAATTTACGAGAATTAGGTGATTTTCTTAGTTTTTTGTGTATATTAGCCCATGAATATTTCTGTGATATGACTTCCGAGCAATTTCTTTGCAAAACCTTTACGGAACAATACGTACAGTATCACCATTTTTAGAGTCCATTTTGGGTATTTAGGGGCCAATTTATAGGAATTAGATAATTTTCTCAATTTTTCGTATGTGTTAGCCTATGAATATTTTGGTGATACGGCTTCCAGATGATTTCTTTGAGAAACCTTTATGAAAACCTCTGTAGGGAGTAGGGGGAGAAGTACGTACAGTCTCACCATTGTTTAGTCCATTTTGGGCATTTAGAGGGCAATTTATAGGAATTAGGCAATTTTCTCAATTTTTCATGTGTGTTAGCCCATGAATATTTTAGTGATATGGATTTTCGATGATTTCTTTGTGAAATCTTTGTGGAACTCTCCGTAGGGAGTTGGGGGAGCAGTACGTACAATCTCACCATTTTCAGAGTCTATTTTTGGCATTTAGGGGCCATTTTATAGGAATTAGGTGATTTTCTCAGTTTTTGTTATGTTATCCCATAAATATTTTGGTGATATGGCTTCCAGATGATTGATTTGTGAAACCTTTATGAAATCCTTCGTAGGGAATTAGGGGAGCAGCACGTACAATCTCACCATTTTCAGAGTCCATTTTGGGCATTTAGGGGGCAATTTACAGGAATTAGGCGATTTTCTCAATTTTTCGTATGTGTTAGCCCATGAATATTTTGGTGATATGGCTTCCTGGCGATTTCTTTGTGAAACCTTTATGGAACCCTTCGTGGGGAGTTGGGGAGCAATATGTACAGTTTCAACATTTTCAGAGTACATTTTGGACATTTATGGGCTATTTACATGAATTAGGTGATTTTTTCAGTTTTTTGTGTATGTTAGCCCATTAATATTTTGGGTGAAAGTGCTTCCAGACTATTTCTTTGCGAAATCTTTAGGGAACCCTCTGTAGGAATTTAAGGGAGCAGTACGTGCAGTCTCACAATTTTCAGAGTTCATTTTGGACATTTAGGGGGCAATTTACAGGAATGAGGCGATTTTCTTAGTTTTTTGTGTGTATTAGCCCATTAATATTTTGGTGATATGGCTTCGAGACGATTTCTTTGTGAAACCTTTATGGAACCCTTTGTAGAGAGTTAAGGGAGCAGTACGTACAATCTCACCATTTTCAGAGTCCATTTTGGGCATTTATGGTGCACTTTATAGAAATTAGGCGACTTTCTCAATTTTTTATGTGTTAACTAGCCCATGAATGTTTTGGTGATATGGCTTCCGAACCATTTCTTTGCGAAACCTTTACCGAACCCTCCGTATGGAGTTGGGAGAAAAGTATTTACATTATCACCATTTTTATATTTCATTTTTGGTATTTATGGGCCAATTTACAGGAATTAGGTAATTTTTCTAATTTTTCGTGTGTGTTAGCGTATAAATATTTTGGTGATACGGCTTCCACATGATTTCTTTATGAAACCTTTATGGAACCCTCCGTAGGGAGTGTGGGGAGCAGTACATACAGTCTCACCATTTTCGGAGTCTATTTTGGGCATTTAGGAGGCAATTTACAGAATTAGGTCATTTTCTCAATTTTTCGTGATATGGCTTCCGGATGATTTCTTTGTGAAACCTTTATGGAACCCTCTGTAGGGAGTTGGGGAGTAGTACATGGAGTCTCACCATTTTCAGAGTCCATTTTGGACATTTAGGGGGCAATTTACAGGAAATAGGTGATTTTCTCAATTTTTGTGTATGTTAGCCATGAATATTTTGGTGATATGGCTTCCAGCAATTTCATTGTGAAACCTTTAAGGAACCCTCTGTAGGGAGTTGAAGGAGAAGTATGTACAGTATCACCATTTCTAGAGTCCATTTTGGGTATTTATGGGCCAATTTACACGAATTAGGCAATTTTGTCAATTTTTCATGTGTGTTAGCCTATGAATATTTTGGTGATACGACTTCCAGACGATTTCTTTGTGAAACCTTTATGGAACCCTACTTAGGGAGTTGAGGGAGTAGTACGCACAGTCTGACCATTTTCGGAGTCCATTTTGGGGGTAATTTATAGGAATTAGGTGATTTTCTCAATTTTTCGTGTGTTAGCCCATGAATATTTTGGTGATATGGCTTTCTTACGATTTCTTTGCAAAACCTTTACGGAACTCTTTGCAGGGAGTTAGGAGAGAAGTACGTACAGTCTCACCATTTTTTCAGAGTCCATTTTGGACATTTAGGGGGCAATTTACAGGAATTATGCAATTTTCTCTGTTTTTTGTGTGTGTTAGCCTATGAATATTTTGGTGATACGGCTTCTAGACGATTTCTTTGTGAAATCTTTATGGAATCCTTCGTAGGGATTTGGGGAGCATTACGTACAGCCTCACTATTTTCAGAGTCCATTTTGTGCATTTAGGGGCTAATTTACAGGAATTAGGCGATTTTCTCAGTGTTTTGTGTGTTAGCACATGAATATTTTGGTGATATGGCTTCCGAACGATTTCTTTGTGAAACCTTTATGGAACCCTCTGTAGGGAGTTGGGGGAGCAGTACGTACAGTGTCACCATTTTCAGAGTCTATTTTGGACATTTGGAGGGCAATTTACATGAATTAGGTGATTTTCTCAAATTTTTGAGTGTCTTATCCCATGAATATTTTAATGATATGACGTCCGAACAATTTTTTTGTGAAATCTTTACGGAACCCTCCGTAGAGAGTTGGGGGAGAAGTACGTACATCGTGAAATCTTGTTGATCTTCTCAAATGGGGAGTCCACTTTAACATATTTCACGATGTAGGTGCTCTTTGGGTATATGCTTCAACAAGAATCACAGAGGTAAATTATTGACCTTTAGTAAAATTTCCGCCCATAATCCAGTCAACAAAATACATTACGTAGACAAAGAAGTTGGCAAATGTACTAAATTTTAATCAATTCATGAACTTCCATGAGCAGTAACAATGTGCACCATCTTGCTGCTTTTCTCCCTTTCTTCTGGGTTTTACTTCCTTGAACTTGAAGAGGAGAATGCAACCTGTTGCCAATTATATCGATAAATGTCAGAGAGGAGAAGAGAGGAGCGTTGGATTGAATTGGTCGCGACACCCTTTTTGACACCATTGGGGTCTGGGAGGATGTGTACACTTACCTAAAGTTGTTTACAGAACGAGGTTCTTTTGCTGGTGGTAAAAGTTACCCCTTAAGTTGAAAAATACCGAGATTGAACTCTAATAGTACACCACCAAGGGCATGGTAGAATAGGTGTGATCCTTCTACCACATTAACTAGAAGTCTTTGATTCGAGCCTTCTTGGTAGGCATCACTATTGGGTCTACCAAGTCAAATCCGGATTAGGTGAGCTAGTTGGTTTTGGTTTCAGATACAGGATACCAAAACCAACTATTTATTACTAATCAGCCTATTATAATCTAATAACTGAAAAGTGCATATCAACAAACTGAAACGAAAACAAAGATAAAGAACAGCATGAGAGGATGATCATGTAACAACACTCGTAAGAACTGCACAACTTTCCCGCCAAAGGTCATGATAAAACAGCAGGAACATTTAACATCCGAAAGTTAAAGGAACAATGACAACAACAGGATAAGTTTTCACAGTTGTGGAAATCAGATCACACAGTAAACCAAAATGGCACACAAATTGGAGATATACGTCAAAGAAGAAGAAAACAAATATAAAAAGATCAAGCCCTCCTGGATAAAATAGTTGATGGAGATACAGTTTAAGAATCTGGAACAGTTGCTGCTGGACGCTTCATTGAAGCAGACTTGATTAAATGATTGTAGCTGCCTTTCTCCTTGAAAAGCTGTGAAAAATGAGGTTTGCAGTACAAAATCCCATCTAGGGCAGCATAATTCGAAGGATTTAAAGAGCATCCACCATGAGAACACTTGAAACACGACTTGTGATAACTTTGGTTCTCCACTGTCACCTGAAAAAATGGTCAATCAACGTAGATATATGTCATGAAATTGAAGTGTTGCAGAAGTAAGGCCTGCAGTTGAAAACTACTCCAGTTTCGGAGTTTTGAAAAAATAAATGGTCCAGAAGGTACCCTTCAAAGTTCAGACTTACATCTCAAGAAGATAAAGACATTAACAATCTGTAGTCAACATTATATACCTCTTCACTGCCAGATGCTGACACCGGAACAGGGACAAATTTTGTCAACAATTTAAATGATGAAATGAACTCAAAGCTCAAAAGCTCTGGAATATAAGCAAGTCAATTGACCTAACTTGTTCGGAGATGACTACACAACATAATCAGATCAACCAACTTCCTAAAATAAGCATATAGAAGGTTCAAATGACTCTTCCTTTCTTTTTTTTAAAATTTTGGAATTCTTACCTAGCACACAGTGGACTTTACCGAATAAAGCTCAAGTTCTTTACTACCTTACAACTAAAAAGTGGAAGAGTTCACTGATGTGAGGCTGCTGAGAAGATGGGGTAGTGCACACACCTTACCTAGTACTTTTCGAGTTAGTATTCAGTGGGATGTCTAATGAAGAAGTAATAGGGTGGTGCACTGGATGACATCCTTCAAAGAACTACTAATGATTATGCTGTGAGCAAATAAGCTCGAATTTTAGGGAACTCAGTTCATCTATGCTTAAGTTGAATTTCTCCAAGTCTTAAGAGGATAGACAACACATTTGCTGTCACTACCATGAACTGATAATACTGGTATTTCTTACATTGTTCTATTCTATATTTATTTAAAAAGAATACGGATACATTACAACATTTCTCAACCATGCAAACTTCAACCACTCTAAGTATCTTTTAGCTACCATCCATTCTCTTTCGGGTCATAATATTATTATCCATCATCCTCCAGCAACATAGCATGTTCCAACTGAAAGAGAGACAGTCCAACTTTGAAACCTGGCTTGCATATTTACATTGAGGAGACACTTAAAAGATGAACATGCTTTCTTGTGCCACTAAAAAATGATTGAAACTACAAGAGTATGCATAATATTACAACAGAAATCAACTTTGAAGCCATCACTTGGGGAGGAAAGAGATGAAATTTTTTGACACGCAAGACTAACTCCAGAAACAAAAAAGTTATTATTGAAATGAGCACTCCCACCCCTCAACAGCAAACACTCTTCCCCGGATTAGGTTCACAATGGGGACCAAAGCCAATTAAAGGATAAGTACAATTTATCCCTCAATAAAGACATCATAATAGGGTGAAATTTTGAGAATTTGAAATCTATACCTTCTCAAGTGGATAGGCCGTTTTACCACAGGTGGCACATTTTTCCTGTGTCCCAGAAAACATGCCGGCAGCTTTGCTTGGAGATTTTGTCTGTGTGGCGAAAGCAAGAGAAGAAAGAATAAGAGGCACAACATTGCATCAGATCTAAGAAAAATACACTATTCTTCTCTTTCAGTATGTTAATCTTAGGTATCAAAAGTTGCAAAGATAGTTACCAGCATTGGAGTTAACTTCTCAGCTGACTTCACAGCTATCACGAGTAAAATGCATTTTCATATTAGATAAAGTATTATGGTCTTTAATGTTGAATAAAAAATTAAGCAAGAAATAAACACTTACGGGATTGAAAGTTCTTGTTGAAGTTGCCAGACTCCTTGTAGAGCTGCTCAAAATGAGGCTTGCAATACAGAACACCTTCCATTGAGGAGTAACTGCTCAACTAAGAAAGATCACATAAACATATAACATCAGTTAGTATGCATCAAAACACCATAATCTTTTCATATTGAAACTATACATATACTACATACACCAATAGTAGCCACATGTAGTCAAGGTGTGTCAATTGACATCCCTTCGTTGGAAAATTACATTGTGTAGCTAGGTAAAAAATTATTTTTTATGTACATATAATATACATCGACTCCCGTTGGCTTCTTCTTGAGTTTACTCATTTATATTTTAACACCCCTTAATAAAAACTCTTTCTCCGCCACCGACATACACTCAGACAATTGTTCTAAATAATTGAGCCAATAGCAACTCAAATTACAACTCCTATTGCATCATGCTCCAAAATCAGGATAATGGAAGTTTACCCTTTTATCATTTTTCAAACTCAAATCAAGGAAAAATTAGGATGAAAAATTGTAATCTATCAGTTTGGGGTTTGCTCCACATCAAAAGTCAAGACTTTGAATATTTGCCTCTGCCAGGGGCGGAGCTAGAGTATAGCTTATGGTTCCACGAATCCAGTAGCTTTGGTCAAAACCTGTATTTATCTTTAAAATTCATTGAATATGCACAAATTATTAATTTAGAACCCGACAACTTAAAAGAACCAGAATACAATCTTGACCCCATAAGCTTCAAATTTTGGCTCCATCACTAGCTTCTACCTCAACACATTAAGAAAAACCCAATAATCTATGGTGCTCTCTCGGCAAAAATCAAGTTTTAATCAATCAACTACAACTCAATCCCAAACAAGTTGAGCTCGATTGTATCAATCATCTACATCCATTCTACTTTATTCGTGCAAGAAAGAAACACTATGCAATAAAAACATAGCAAGAAGATTATAATGTGCAAAACTTCAAGTAGGATGAAAAATTGTAATCTATCAGGTAGGGGTTTGCTCCACATTTTAAGTCAAAAGTTTGAATCTTTGCTTCTGTGGAGCTAGAGTATAGCTTATGGTTCCATGAATCCAGTAGCTTTGGTCAAAACCTGTATTTTATCTTAAAAAATCCATTGAAGACATACAAATTATTAATTTAGAACCCAATACTTAAAAGAGCGAGAATCTCGACCCCATAAACTTCAAATCCTAGCTCCACCTTTAGCTTACCCAGGAAAAATCATGTTTTCATCAATCAACTACTACTCAATCCCAAACAAGTTGAGCTCAATTCTATCAATCATCTACATCCATTCTATAACAAAAACATAACAAGAAGATTATACCGTGCAAAACTTTAAGTACCTTGAGAGTTCCTTTACAATGGGTACATTTGAAACAAGATTTGTGATAACTAATCCCATCAGCTGACAAAAGCTCAACTGGGTAAACTGTCTTTTCACAAGCCTTGCATTTCTGTTGAGTCCCTGTAAACGACATGACTTCAACACAACAAAAATAATCCTAGATCTGATCCTCCAACCTCTTGACTCTACAAAAAAAATAATAATCAATAATTCATACTATTTCTCATATACAATAATCAACTAATTACACAATCAATACAAAAATTAATCAAAAACTACTCAGTTTACATAAAACCATAGATCTGCATCTGCGTAAAAATTAGGCAGACGCAGATCTATGCTATGAAAAAGTAAACAGCAAAAACATTTTTAATAGGTCAAAAGGTGCATACATTGGAAGATCAAAAAAATTATGTGTGGATTGAAGTTTTTTTTCAAGTTTGAGATGCGGCGAACGTTAATGGCGGATGAAGAGAATGTTTTTCTGGGAGAATGAGCCAAGAGAGAATGATGAATGTGAGAAAAAAGCAGAGAGAAGGGGCCAGAAATATCTTAGTTTATTTAGAAGAAGTAATTGGCTGACTATATATCATAAAATGTAATGGACAACATGTAGACTTGTATTAGACTTGACATGATAAGAATCTTTTGTTTTGTCAGCTAATCTCGGGGTTTGGCGTAGATTTTGAAAATTTAATATTTTGAATATATATTTTTGGACATAAAATTTGATTAGATTTTGAATTTTGAGTTTGGTTCAAGTAAAATGCATGATCAAATAGTATAATTTTAAATTTTAAAAGTCGTGACGGCAAAAACTCAAATTTGGGAGAATTTTTGTAGTTCAATTGGTTGATTAACTGAGTTTTTACCTTATTGGTGAAAGTTCGATCCTCTACTTTGTAATCTCCTCTTCATTCCCCTTTCCCCTACCCCATTTGAAGAAAAAAAAAATTATTAGATTTTTAAGTTTCGACCTTAAAATCTATGATCTAACATGTTTGGAACACAAAAAAGATTAGGCCTATTAAAAGCAACATCGCTTAACTCTGTCGGAAGAAGAAAACTTCATATTCTTGAGTGCAGTTCCTCGTATTATTAGATTTTCATCATGTTTGTCGTCTTCATTTAACTAAAAGTCGACCTTTCTATAGATGTATTTAATTAAGATCTTACCGGTATTTAATATGTTTCTAGAATTTTCAATAATAAGAGAATGATGGTATATGTCTTTATCCTTAACTAGCTTGACAGCAATTAGTTTAGCTAGGATTAGCCCCTTTTTTATGCTACATAACTAAAATAATTTTTGTTATTCGAATGGGGAGGGCTTCCACTAGAAAAGTGTATATACTATTTGTTAGCACAAAAATAATAAAAACACAATAATTAACGTGGTTGGAAATTTCGTTTTTTTTTTAAAAAAAAGAGGCATTTAATAACTCGAAAAATTAACGATAAGTGCATTAACTTATGATATTCATAGCACGAGTTGGAAATAGAGTTGTGGCTTATTCAGTGTTATATCACAATTCATTTTGAACATAGCTATTCACGAAAGGTGGCATGGGATATTTGTTAGGGGTAGGAGTTTTATATCCGAGTGCGAAACATCTTATGATTTCATGATGCGCCCATTCCTATGGCCATTCCTTTAATACTTCTGGCTCTCGAGAGTCTCTTTGTAGGATACTAGGCCAAAGTGTGACATGGTAGCTCATAAGTAAGTATTGTGACGAAGCGGCTATTGCTCTCCCTACATGATAGTACAAGGTCACAATTCACCTAACACGATCATTCAGGGTGAACAAGAATTGAGGATCGGAAGTGGACAAAATTTTCACCAATGTCAGTTGACTCCCTCTCCGTTTGTGGGAGACCCTACCCTTACGAGTAAGCAAAAAAGGGTGGAGGAAAGAGGCCCTAGTGAACTGTCATAATTAGTGAGCAAGTATCAGTTTTCCTATCCGACAGTATAGAGTACTGACCACAACGAGAGACAGAAGCTCTGAAGCGAAGGACGGAAAAGAGCGGAATTAGTGATCTAATTACTTTACTTAATTAATTATTTAGAAAGATGACCTTATAAAACTTATACTACGCCTAATATAGTATCAAAATTTAGAGATTAAAAGGGCATCACTTTATGAAAAGAATATGGACTAATAGTGCTCCATTAAAAAGAAATAAGATTACTTTAAACCTAAATCTAAAGATAGTGGACTATTTTGGCCCTTTTTCTATGATATAGAATCAATCTTTTCAAGTTGATTATAAAGATCTTAAAAAATTATACAAAGTGAATGATTAGATGGCAATTAGGACAGGTACCGCATGCAATATGCCTAGCACGTTATCGATGTTTTTGTTGACACAATGAAGACTGAATATAAAGCTTTACACGTCAACGAGAATTGTGATGGAGCGGTAAGTATTTTTTCATTCTTAATTAGAGATTTTAAGTTCGAATAATCTTGTTGATTATAATTTTTTGTTTCTTAGAAAGTGCACTAGCTCTACTATGTATATGAGACTTTCCGACTCGAATTCTAATTTAATTGGATCTTAATATAAATATCAGATATTGAATAAGAAACTAAAAAATAGAACATAAAGCCTTACATGAATTCTCTTTTGCTCGAATTAAACTTGCAGTTATTATTCAAAGCATCTGGGGAAAAAAAGAGGAGAAAAATGGAAATCATATGTAGTAGCATTTAGTTATTTTCCCAATTTTATTATCAATTGATCCATAATTCTAGTATTATAATATTCAATTTAGCAACCACTACACCTCAATGTGTCTACCCATAGGAATTATATATCAAAATTAAAGTTATAGGCCATTGTTAGCACTAATTTTATTTTAAAAATTGTTGTTGTTTTTTCATCTGTTAGGTACCCGCTTTGCTATTTGACTAATTCGAATTTGCGTTCCATTTTGGAGGTAAAACGCTCTCTATCAAAGACAATTCTATTTTCAAGGCTCAAACTTGAGATCTCTAATTAAGAATTAACGAGTACTTACCACTCCACCGAAATCTAATTTTATAATCCTTTATCTTCATAGTTCTTTTGTTTGCAAAGTACAAAATAGGGGTGTGCAAAAATCGAATAAAAAAAAAATGTTATTGGTTTATTATTATTTAGTTAACGGGGTTTTAATGGTTTTATAAAAAAAATTATTGGGTTGTCGGCTCGGTTTTGATTTTTACTATTGGATTATTGGATAAATCGATAACCCATTAAGACTATAGTAATTTAATACTTCAGCCCTACATAAATATTAACTATTAATCTCAGTAACTTACTAGTTACTACTTTTTCCTTTTAACCTTCAATTCACGCTTCACAGTTACTTTGAGTTCACAACTTCACATTATACAAAACATCAAAACCTAAAGTAAAAGCCATGTTCCTCTTGATTTCTCTGTGTTGTACTTGTATAATTCTTTTTAGGTTAGTTATTATTGATTCTATTTTATGAGCGTTCTATAAAGTTACATTATTGTCTTGTCATGTCAAATTATTGGAGAAGTCATATATTTATTTTATAAGCATTTTTTTATTGATTAAATCAAAAATCGATAAATTGAACCGAACTGACGAATGTTCTAATACTTTGCTTTTACGCTTGTAAGTTCCTTATTTATGCTTCATTTTTTAAAAAATAATAAATATTAGCTCTCATTTCAAGTATCTTAGGTCATAATCTAAGGATACGGGAGATCAATGATAATGTCAGGCATCGTATTGAAGCGAGTGGATAAAATGGAAGTTCAATCTGGGGTATTGTGCGATAAAAATGTATCACAAAGGCTTAAAGGTAAGTTCTACAGGGTGGTGGTTACACCGAATTTGTTGTATGGGGCAGTATTGACCATTCAAGAATGCACACGTTTAGAAGATGAATATAACAGAGATGAGGATGCTCGATTACTCAAATAGATGTGTGAGCATACTGAGAGAGATATGATTAGGAATCAAGTTATACTCGGCAAGCTGAGGTGACCTTCGTAGCAGACAATATGAGGGAAGCGAGATTGAGATGTTTCGGACATGTGAAGAGGAGGTGCGTGGATACGTCAGTACAGAGGTTGGCTATTACATGAGTCAGGAGAGGTAAAGATAGGCTGAAGAAAAATCAACAAAGATAATTAGACAAGATATGACACAAGTTCAGGTTACTAAGGACATGACTCTAGATAGAAATATACAAAGGTTGAATATTAGGATAGAAGATTAGTAGGTAGAAGAATATTGTCGCACTTTATGTTGGAGACGAATGTGACAAGCATTAGTAGTATTATTTAGTAAACGCATAAATTAAAACGAAAAGAATAACACTTTCACATAAAATGAGACGGAAGAAGTCCAACCAAAACAATAATTTAAACATTACAAGTATTTGAAATACTCAAACAAATATTTGAACATCAAAACTCTCCAAAAATTTCAAGTCAGTTTCTCTCCACTTTGCTCCAGTAAAATGCTTGTACTCTTCAACCACAGCATCCAAACACCAGTTCTGCAATTTCCTCAAGCATCCAATAAGGCAACCAGTTCGATGTTTCCCTTGGTTGCAATGTACTAAAACCGGGTGATTTCTCTCATCAGTTATCACTCTCAAAGTATCCATTATAATTTCACTTCTGCTTGACATAGTTGATGCATCCTTTGTTCCATCGATTCCGAATTGGTAAAGCTTTATGTTGTTAATTTATAGAAATTCAATGTTTTCTTCTGGGTAAGGTTCTGTACATAAGTATATGATAGAACGAAGATTCAGTGATTGGAGAAAAGTGAAATTGGAAGGTTGAGGGAATCCAGATCTGTAAATGTAGTTATTTCCCACTGCAGAAAAGTTTGTTGGTGGTAGCTGTACTAACAGATCATCATCACCTTCCACTTTCAAATCCACAATCATACTCATTATTTCTCTGTTTTCGAAAACAATCTCTCTACCTCCCGAGATAGAGTAAGGTTAACGTACACCGGATATGTTGTTGTTATGATTGTGGAGAAAATAAAGAAAAAGGGTATGATTTGTGAGGGTTTTTTTAAAAACACTTTTTTCAATTAAGAAGGCGTGTAAGTTGCAAGGGAGAAAAAATATATATAATTGGTGAATGGATTGATTTGAGAAAGCAAGTATATTATATAGTTTGATTTTGGAAAATTGAATTTGAGTTGGTTTATGATTTTGATAAACCAAATCCTAAACAATTTAGGATTAATAATCTTGATTTATATCCTAATAAAACCAAGGCTTGGACAAACGAGAATGCAAATTGCAAACCACAATGGGAAAGGGAAAAGTTTTCCAAACACACATATATTTACATCTTAGCATATAGTACATAATATTTGAATGATTTTACAAAAAAATTTTGCACACATTTTACCACAAACTTATTTACATCTCCAGGCACATAATATTAACAAAGATACAGAATTTACCACAAAATACACAGAAGCAAGCTTGCAAATCATGACAGAATCCTTATTTCCACAAACAGAACTGAACAAAACAAAACAAGACAAGTCAAACTCACAGTTAGATAAATTCGAAACGCATAAGTAGCTTGACAGAGTTGTATTTCTCTCCCTTGCGGTTGTGGAGTGGTACTGCTCGGATACCTTGTTTTAGTTCTGCAATAGGCAAACAAGTTTGTCCAGCAAAATCATCTTTTTCAGACATATCATACTCATGAACTTCGATGCGGAGTAGAGCCAATTCAGGAACTATTAATGGGAACTCAAATTGTTCATCCCAAGTTGGTATCCAATTGTCCTCGAGAGTTTTTGTTTTCTTCATTACAACATCAGCAGGAACTCCAGCAATTCCTATCTGCATACACCCAAACCCAAAGTGTATTGAGGGATGATTATCGCCAAATACAGAATTTAAACAAGTAAATCAACCAAATAATAATGATAATAATGAAGGTTAAGTATGTCCATCTACCCTCGCATAGAAGTCTGGAGGAGAGTATGCATCAAAGTGTGTGTGTTTGAAGTCATAATACCACCCTTCACCCATAAATACAGTGACCTTCAATGTAGTTTTGACTGGCAAATTTGCTTCAGGATCGAAGACCTCATTGTTGGGACCTGCTTTCAATAGTATATCCGGTTTCTTAACATATCCACAACCACCATTGGCTCTGAACATACCATGCATTAACCAAAGTGATCTTCCATAGCCCTGCCACAACTTTTGTTTATGCATTTTCCTTGGGAAAACTATGACAAGCGAATTGATAAAGAAAACGATATTGGGAACAAATAAAGTTATATACTGAAAATCAAATGTGATAGAGTAGAACTTAGAGTGACCTTTTTAGCTATTTTTCTTCGGAGAGGGGGGGGAGGGGGGGGGTGGATAGGGATATAACAGTGACACCAATCTTCGACCTCGCCCTTAATTACTAGTATTGTTACTCCTCCTCCAAATTCATTTCCAGACAAATTTTAAAATATAACAGATCTGAGCTTCAAATCAAGTTGCTATATTATCAGGTTTCGGATATTGGAGTCACGGCACATATGCAAGTGTGAAGGAGGAGCAGCATACCCGAAAAAAAAGCCCTTCCTCGGATTCGAACCGATGACTCTCTTAGCCTATTTCTAAAGGGCGAACTAGCTTCAAATGAATTCTAATGTGATATTTGTCAGATGACAAAATGATCACAAGTGTAAAGAAGTCCCAGGATTTATATGCATGCTTGGGGTATAGGTAAAGTGGGTTCCTTCACCTTGCGAAAACAGAACAAAGATTGACAGTTCGCTCATCCTCTAAAAGTCACATGTGAATTTTGTAATCACGCATGTAATAACATCAGTGGTGTAACCAAGAAAAGGGTCACTGAGATCAAACACAAAGCTCTACTTTGTTTATCTGACATTGTAGTTTATGCAAATTTAGTTTTTCCTACAGAATGATTTTTCTCAAAATTAATTAAGGGACGGAAGAAAAGATTAACTTTGCATTATGATTTTCTCTAACAGGGGTGCTCTTGCAGAGATGAAGAAAAGAAGACTAACCTGCATATTGAATGCCACCATTTGAGCTCCATGTGTCCATGCAATGAAAGGATTGTAATTGGATGAGTCAAAACGTATGCCCTTTGGGTATATTCTCAGAATGTTCCTCTGAGTGAACCTGTAAGCATACCATAATTATGCACATACAGTCTATTACATGTGCATGGCATGAATAAATTGGTAAAATCTTAAAAGGCATACACACGAGTGTTGTAGATCAATTACGTGAAACATTATGACAAGTAAATCTGCTACAATATTCCAGAATTTTGAAGTATCAAATGAGTTGGATTGTGTCATTTGAAACTCCTTCGATCACACATGACAAACAAGAACACCAACAACAACAACAATGACATCTCAATAGCTAGTTGTGGTTGAAAAATCCAATCAATAATATGGGGTTCTTTAACACTAGAGGTTCTCACGTTTACTACGGGCATACAAATCTCTAAAATGAATAAAAAAGATCCTTGCAAATAATGAAGGTAATGTAAGTGTACCGGTATGACTTAATCTTAATCTCATCTATTCTGTATGTCTATATAGATCTTTTGTTTCAACTGTATTATTTTTTTGCTATGTCTGCTTGGATTCAGAGAGATTGTAGGTTGTTTGATACACTTCCTTCACATGTAATTTCTTGTCTAGCTTGTCACTTTTAACACCTTCGTCATTGAACCTAATCATCTACACTGATTGCTACATTTTAGGCCTCCCTAGTTTGGTCATATAAAACAAAGTATAATGGTTTTTAGTTCCGCATATCACAAAGTATACATCAATAAAATGATATACCCTTGGTTATTGACCCCCCCGTCCGCGCTTTCTTCCGGAAAAAAAGACACAGAGGAAAAGTCAGAAAGTAAAATGCATACTGGGGAAGCAATTGAAGTTATCCAATAGTCTAGGACATCGACAAAGAACAGGTTAAACTGTACATAGTTAATTTGATGGATGGAGCAAAATAATATACCTGATAATTTCTTTTCCATGAGTAACCACAGCCTTTCCAAGTTCTTGCTCACTCAAGCTAAGTCGTCTTACTTTATCAGGATCAACCCTCAGCCAATCAGACAGTCCACCTTTCCCCTTTCCAGCATGAATGGCAATTAAACGCTTATATTCTGGTGCTGTATTTTGCAGCGAGGTGGGATCTTCCTCATCATCATCGTCAGCTTCACCTTCATCAGAGTCATCCTGCTTGGAACAGTGTCAGAATGTGGCAAAAATAGAGCTTAATTGAAGAAACTCACATACTCAAATGGGTCAAACTAATTGGTAATGCATTTTATTACACCTTATCATTGTATCTGGCTTTAACGTCAGAAACTTCCCTTCCCCAAGCTTCTGTATCAGCTTGATCCGTTCCTTTCGATGTGTCTGTTTCCTTAACTTCCTTAGCCTGAAGATACTCTTTGGGTGGCTTAGTTGATATCAGAACACGTCTTTTCAGTGATTCTGGGGATGGAAACTCTTTCAAACATGATTCGGAAGAAAACAGCATATCTCCAAATGTTTGAGTGATCATCTATTATTTTTCCACAAAAGCATAATTAGGATCAATAAAGGTCGTAATTCGTATCATATCCAGAATATGAACATACACACCTCCGCCGTTTTTGCCTGAAGAACTGTAGTTAGATGATCTTCAAGGGTTATCACCACAGGATACTCAGATACAGAAAAAGCATGTTCCTTGATAGACTTCAAACATTTGATGAGCGCAACTGGAGTGGTCAACGTTCTGTATGAAAAAAAGTACACTTACAAACTACAAGAAGAATGAAAAGTACAAGCACAATAGAGAGAACTCAATAATAGAGACATGTGTTTTTCTAACTCAACAATTCATAAGAAGTACGACATGAAATTCAAATTCCAATGCTAGTCCAGTAGAACATAACACAGCAAAGCTTAAGAGCATCTATGACATACCCTCCATGAAGAACTTCCACATCATCTTTAGCGGAATTTGGCCATATATCCAATTCAATTACTCTTACACCTCTTTGTAGGGCCTGAATTATGGGGACATCACTGCAATCACTACTCAGCTGATTCCCAGTTAAATAAGAATTGTGGCCTGTGTATATGAAGTA
The DNA here is from genome assembly GCA_018342035.1 of Solanum appendiculatum. NCBI lineage: Eukaryota > Viridiplantae > Streptophyta > Magnoliopsida > Solanales > Solanaceae > Solanum > Solanum appendiculatum. Next base: position 2,446,599 of record JAGDQO010000434.1, on the reverse strand, counting down.
ATGAGATAAAGGCGCATTCATATCTTGGTGAATCTGAAAAAAAAGAAAAGGAGGGTTATTACTGAAAAGAATACATCAAATATGCTAGCAATTTATCTCTCTATTACATTCTTTTAACTAAGAACATGTCCATAACATATGGCTCTCTACTAAAAACCTCCACAAGTAAATTAAAAAGCATTCCATACAGGTCAAATCACCTGATAATCAAATCTAAAAGCTTTCGTGATTCAATCCCCTATATTTGTGTTAAAAATTTTATTTTTAATATGTATAAATAATCTATTCAGAATTCAGTAAACAAAAAGAATTATGGTCCAGAAACTAAAACTTCTGAATGTGCTAGTTACTAAATTTTATACAAGAATCCCTCTTTAAGGACCTTACAATTTGCATCTTCTAAACAGGTCATGTTGATAAAGGGAAATTAAACAAAAAAGCTTAAACACAAAGCATTTGACATTTGGGTGCATTTGGTATAAAAATGCAAATATTCCCAACTGAAATTGTTTTCTATCAATGATTTTTTTACAACTGAAATTTAATTTTAAATCAGTTTCCAATGCTTAGTCATATATATTACTACTAAATAATGTATAAGGCTGCCTAGGTTGAGCCAAGCCACACTCTTCGCCCGAAAATTATATGACGTACAGATGTTAAATGTTAGCTATTATGTGTGTATATTTAATTTTGCACTCTTCGCCCAAATTCATACATGTTGCTAGCTTCATCAAAATCAATCACCGGAAAATGTTTTTTGAGAAGGACATTTTCTGCTATATCAAACACAGATACAAAATCTCAATTACATACTATTAAAAAAAATCAAAAATCAACATTCAAAGCAACACCAGCAAATCTAAACAAAAAAAATTGAAAAAAAGGAAAATTTGAGCAACAGTATCTTACCCCAAGCTTAGAATTAAGAGGAGGATTGATATCAGCAAAAAGATATTTGAAGAACGCATCAAGATGAAGACCTCTCCGATGAAAAATATTGAGGATCTTAAGATCATGAAGATTGTTCATAATAGCATGAGCATCCTCCACAGTAGCGTTTTCCTCCTTTTGAACCTCAATTAAAAACCGATGAAGATTCTCCGCGCTCATCAATCCATTATCGGAGTACCGATTGAACAAATCCCTCACATCCGCCGGAGCCTCGGCTGCAACCACCCGGAACCGCCGCCGGAAACAGAAACAGACTCTGTACGTCTGTTTGGACATTGTTGAAAAAGGAAAAGGGATAACGGAGAGGATGATTTTTTTTAGAGAAGAGAAATGAAATTTATTTATGTGAAGTATAACGGTTTTTAATTATTGCTTGGGAAGAAGGGAAGGTATTAAAGTTACTTTTTTGGTGGTTAATTTAGTACGCGTATCAAAGAGTTTGCACTTTGCATGATGGAAGCCAAGTTTGTGGATTTAAGGGTGTGTTCGATAGGACGGAAAATGTTTTTCGTGAAAAATATTTTCTCTAATAATATAAGTAAATAATATTATTTTTAAAATATTTATGTATATTTCAGATAAATATTATAAGAGATGGGATAGAGGTTATGGACCCGCAGAGCTAGCAGCATGCATGGTTTCAGTAGATTTTGCTCAAATAGTGTATTTGTGTTAATAATTTTTTAAAATATGTATAAATATTAAATTTTGGAAATCGGTTATTATCACTTAAAATCATAATTATAAAATTCAGAACACATAAAGTTACAATGTTAGCTTCACTTTGACCTATGGAGGGAGTGGGGGGTGGGGATGAGAGCTTATAGGGCGTGTTACAAGTGTGAGACACAATTACACTTTATTTGGATGGTTATTACATAGTGTTTCATGATGTATCGTATTGTATTATATTGTGTTGTATTGTATCGTACAGTATTGTTCTAATGAATACAGTGTTTGAATAGATTGTATCGTTCTCCATAGTTATAAAATGTCTCATATCCAAAATTTGAATGATAAACCTACAAGAAAAGTATGGTAAAAGGTAGAGCTAATATGAAAAGGTAGAGTAAAAGATAAAATAGAATTATTAAATAATAAGTAAAGATAAAATGAGAAGAAAATATTAAGGCAACGACATGATCATACCAAATCGTTTGTTACATAAATGATTTTTTTCGTCGTCACCTAACAATGAATTTAAACGATACGATATAATATAATTTAAGTAACAATCGAAACAAATATTGTATTTAAATTAAAAATACTATACAGTACAACGGGTAACAACCATCCAAACAAGGTGTTAATATGAAATCTCACTTGTGAAACTTATTTTTCTTATTTTCATTAGGTAAGTCATTTTTCTCAATTTTAATGAACTTATTTTCGTAGAGAGAGTATTTTTCTTTTTTTTTTACTAATTAAAAAAAGTAACATATCGAAGTACCAAACACACCCTTAGGTTTAGATATTTTCGTTGAGTTCCAGACATGTTGGACCCCACAAGCCAATTTGGCTTTATTGGATTGGACAGGTTAATAAATGCTTTAGAAGTTATTTACCAAGGATAATGTTGTTTAAGAGGGAAAAATATGGTACATGCGTATCAAGGTGACAAATGTATACCCTCCAAGTGGCTAGTGATTTAGGGTGTATTGGGGAGGAAAATGTTTTTATATTTATTTTCATGTATTTGATGGGCAAATAAAAAATATTATCCTAAAAGGTATTTATATATAATTTAAACAACTACGATGAGAGAGCAGGGTGGAGATGGAGATGGAGATGGAGGTGGGGCTGGGGAAGAGGGCTTACGGGGTGATGATGAAGATGAGATTTAGGTGGAGAAGACACCATCATTATAAAATATCATCTTGAAAATTGTTTTCCTGGTTTCACAAAAAATATTATTTGCATTTTTAATGAATTTATTTATTTAGTTACTAAAACTATTTTTAAAATTTTTTGACTAATTAAATATGAGAAAATTAGAAATATTTAACACGTTTAATACGAGAGAAATAAGTCTAGGATTTAATGTTGTTATCTTTGGTTGTTCTGTTTGATTTGCTTGCAACCAAAAGTCATACAAGCTTTAAGTGTCAATGTAATAGGTAACCAATAGCTATTTAATTAGATATTTATTACCAATAATAATGTGTAGAGGTTTTATGCAAATTAACCACACGACCACACCTAATATATACCTCACTTTTTTTTTTTTGGTGGTTGAGAAGGGAATTCGTAGTGCTACTCTTTGGCTGAATACAATGTAAATTTTGCTTCAGTGTAATTGCTCTCAAATTATACAGGAACGATAAATTACATTAGATAAGTCTCGTGCGATCAACTGGATAAAAAAAAATATAAAATTTCAAACATAAAACTCCCCATTTAAGAGAATACCTACACAATCAATTCAACCAATCAAAATTCAATATAGCCCTTGAGGTGAGAAAGTCATCGATTTCACTAATTTTTAAGACCAAATCTATATTGCCTCTTATCGCTTTTAAAGGTACACTAATTATAGACTTATTTACGTTAATGTCCCCTTTTTAGGTTATTATTTTGATTTTATTTTAATTTTTAGAAGTTGTGTACGTTAAACTCGGGTCTAATTAATATCTACTCAATCATCTTACTGACAAAATATTAGACGCCAACTTATAAAAATTTAGACTGTAATCAAAATATTTTCTCATAACATTTTTTGTTTATTCAAAATGGTACTGTAGATCGTAATCTAATTAAAAAAATCATAAGTGGCAAACAAAAGATTGTCCCAAAAGAATAACCGGCAAATTTTTTTGGTAATATTACACACAATTTGGGGAATTATTCCTGCAAACGAGGTAAAACCAAGAATATAAAAGAGAAGAATTGATGAATTGGAAAAATGAAATACTTTAAAAACGAAATTTGTTTTTGCTTAAGAATAAAGAAAGGTATAATAGATTTGGTTGTTAATTTGTTAGCACTTCAAAAAAAAATTAAACATTTAATAGTAGTATAATTCAACTTATAATAAGAGATTACTTATCATTTATTTTGAATTATTGTTTAATTTTAGATATATTAATTTATATGAAAACAAATGAGGCCTTAATAGCATCAGTTCTAAAAGAGCTTTAAAAATTTTAGTTCAACCCTACTTCATTAGAGGGTTGGATTGGGGCCGGCCTCATGGAATAAGTTCATTTTGAGGGTTTTCTCCATTAAGAAATAGCATCGCACTTATAATTTTATATCGAATAATTTTTTTTATTTGATGATAGATGTTTAGATGATGAAGGTAACATTTCAGAACAATTTCTTATTTATTATATGTTGCTCTATTTTCATTTTTGCATGACAAATGAATTTTTCGATCCTAACAAAGGATTTAGATTTGTACTTACAATTACCAATTTTTCGGATGATTATGGCCCAAATAGAAAGAACGGCCCATATAATAGCCCAAGAGAAATACTCACCAAACTTTGAATTGGCCCAACTTTGAATATTTGCTTGGGTACAAAACTATTTCATATATAGTAAGTTTAATCCCATCTGAGCTACACATCCCAAAAAAAAAAAAAGTTGATACGCTCTTCGTCTCTATTTATGTGATGTTGCTTGACTTGACAGTTGACACGGAGTTTAAGGCAAAAAGGAAAACTGTTGAAACTTATGGTCTAAAACAAGTCATGAATGTTTATATATGTTGCTAAATCATCTAATTAAGAAACGTGTCATTCACATAAATTGAGACAAATGGCAGTAAATAAGGATTTATACGAGAAGTAATCGACCCCTCTTCCAATCTCATCATAATAATGAAGTGCGGCTTTGTATAAGACTCGAATCACATATCAAGTGGAAGGAAAATGAAAGATCATGATTCCCGCGTTAGCAATCGGGCTAAAAAAATTTCCCAACATCTTCACTGAACCTAATAACTTTCGTTCAAACCTATATATATATATATATATATAAACTTCAAATTCTGAATCTGTTCCGGTATATAAAAATGCACTTTTTTTAACTCTAAAAGAAGACATGATGGTTGGTAGAATGGGGCACCCAATTCTTCCGCGTAGAAAAGCTTTTCTGTGTGTAATTCGTGTATACATCGATGTCATTATTCTTTGTTTAATCAAACTTTAGGTTACACTTTTTTTAATTTCTTCCATTTGTATAACAAGACAAGAAAAGGATATTCCAAAACAGACAAATTAAAGTGACTGATTAATTAACATGATATAGTCTGTACTATCAACATTTGGATTATTGTATGAGTGTTAAAGTTTATACTAAGATTTTTATTATGTTACGTGGCTGAAATTCCCCAATAGTCCCAAGATAACACTCAAAAATCTCAGTTGGGGCCTAGGTGTTTTTAACTTTTAATCAAATGTTTTGTTGATATAAGGTTTTGATGAAAGTTGCATCAATAAGGTCTTTATCATATTGTTGATACATTTTGAAGAAAAAGACGTTAGACAACACATGATACAGTTTCAGCTTATCGAGGATATATATAACCTTATATATGAGGTTATATATAGAGGACATATGTTATATTAGGGTAGACAATTAGTAACACTATAGATAATTTAGTGTTGTTTCGCTTTTTCATGCATACTAATCAAACATAGTATTACTCTAATTTCTTGTCCTTCGATTTTCGTTACTATCCATTATTTCTTGTACTTCGATTATCACAGTCTTTTGTTATAAACTTGTATTTACTGCTTCTTTTTTTTTGGGTCAGACTTTTGTTTTGTCAAGCTCTCTATAGTATTTTATCATAATTTTTCTACTTATATATATCAACTTTTTCGAATGTCTTTGAACTGTTTTTTCTTCGACCGATGATTATCAAAAATTAACTTTTTTATTTCTCAAAATAGAGATAAAATTTATGTATATTCTATCTTTTTGAATCTCACTTATGAAATTACGGTGAATATCAATGTTATTGTTGTTGTATAGCAAGTGTCATCATCATTAAAAAAAAATTCATCTACTCCTTTGTTATTCTCCAAAATATTTCGTCTTTTAAGTTAAAATAACTCCCATCATAATTCATAAGCAACTAACTTTTTTATATAAAGTACTCTATTGGATCAACTTCTGGATATATACAACGATAAAAAAAAAAATTTAAATAACCAAACACTTATAAGCTAATGTCACATGCATGCTAAAAGCCTAATTATACTTTTTTTTTAGTCCTCTTTTCTTAGAAAAAAGATTAAAATTGCGTCATTGCTTTTGTCATTTTAACACAAATGTCACAAGAATCACACTTAAAAAGATCATGGATTAGTTGACAAAAATAACAAGGAAAAATAAAGGGAAAGTCTCATTTTTCATGGGGTTGAATTACATGATATATATATATCATCTATGATATGTGTATTATCATGTATAATAAGTGTATAATCTATATATGTACCTGATTAGAAAAAGTATAACAATAAATCTGTTTTACTATTCATGTAGAGATCCTAAAAATATTTACGTTGTTTAAGATATATAATTTAAATTCATTTATATTAAACAAAAGTATAAATTCATAAGCATTAACAACTATATTTTTACCTTGTCCTGTCCTATCCTGTCTTGTTTATATTTTCTTTCATTTTTTTTCCCACTATATATTGTAATGTAAAAATTCATTTAAATAGCATGATTAATGACGAATTGTACAAAAGCAAGGTCAGTACGTAAATAAACTAACACATGCCAATTGTCTCATCAAAGAAAAACTCACTCTTGAATTCAAAAGGCGAGTTCTTTTTTGCACTCGGAATGACTTAGTGGTCAATGATGTGGATTGAGCATCGCTACCATGAAGTCTCATGTTTAATTTCTAGTAGAGATAAAAATACTAAGTGATTTCTCTTCTCATCTGTTCTAGACTTGGTGAACAGACTTCCGCGTATGTTTTTTTTTTTCAAGAGTATGTTTCTTTTTTATAGAAGATTTCTAGATTCAAATTTTCAAAATGTCTGTAAAACTAAAAAGACCTTTCTATATAGTTGAAGTTTTTCAAAAGTTAAGTATGAAAAATAAGTTTTGATCAGTTTCTGGAAAGTTTGGGGTACGTAGCAGCCTTTCATTTTCTCAGTCAATGAGTTGGAAAGAAAGATCTAAATTATGCAAAAAATAAATAAATAAAATTCATAAGGTTTATTTTAGGAAACCAACATGTGACACGTGGCAATTTATACTAAGAGTCATGTTTTTTTTTTCCATCAAAACTAACCACTTTGTATTATTGTAACTAGAAATTACATAATTCAATAATTAATACATGAATAACTAATGCGTGCACAATATAATTGAAAAAATATCAAGCATATTCATGTACTATCAAAAATAGTTTAAATATAAACCTCATTAAACTTACTGTCCAAATATACCCCTTGGCCCTTCTATTCTATTTTTGGTTCAAATATACCCCTCCCATTATATTTTGACACAATTTTACCTTTAATTTTCATGGAGGGACACGTACATGTTAAACTCAAAATCAAATCAAATAACTTAATTTTAATATATATATGGTCAAGAGTTTCAGAGTTTTCCTTTTCCTAAATAAATCTACAAATAGTACATATTTCTTTGATGACCATGTATTTAATGTGTTGATTTTTTTTGTTTGAATTTTATGTATATGATGTGTTGACAATGTAAAAAAAAACTTTATTGCACTAATTAATGAAGAAGAAAAAAAGGTTAGATTTTCTATCTGCATTTGTCAACTACTCTCTCTCTATCTCATGTGGTGTAGAATATTATTTGTACACTTCACAATCAAAGGTGTGCTTTGGCTTCATTAGTAAACTAGATTGGACAATTTTATTGCATTTTCATTTTCTATTAATGTTTGAATGAAGTCATGAGCATATAAGATGTTAGTTTAACTTATTGATTAGACATAATACATAGATAAACATATTACTCTGGTTTCAAGTTTTAACTGACAACTAAACACTCGAACTTTAAGAATATGTATCTAAATATTTCATGCACGTCCTCACTGTGTCTCGTAGACACCCGACGCTGGCGTGACAAGCTTCCTATGTCGAGAAGTAAAGCCTTCTAGAAGCCTAATATATTCTCTAATTTATGTTACAAAAAAAAAAAAAAACGTCAGCATGTAATGAAATTTCTTTGTTGTTTCCCTTTAGTAAGACGTAAAAGTCTTATTTTGCTTTCAATATTTGCATACTTATCTATTATTCACGTATGTCATATTTTCCTTTTAAAATACATTTGTCTTTGATCTTTAAATTCTCAACTACTCCAAAAAGAAGATGACAATTTCTAGAAAATGTCGAAGGAAATGTGAAATTACCAACAGAAAGTTTGTCAGAAATGTTTACGATCAACAAGCTAATTTCTGAAGGATCTCATCGAAAATTTGTGTTCTATCCCCAAGTCTCAAAAAATGTCAAATAGAATTCAAACAATGAAGAAGTAAGAAGTGCACAACAAATTAAATTTCCACATCTGATAGAATTCATCGATTCAATTTTAGTTTTTAAATCATTTATAGCAATATTATGACGTTTAAGATAAGATTACAGTAATTGAGATAGTCTTACGATAGAGGTAAAGTTGTGATAGAAAAATGATAAAGATAATAACAACATGTTGGCAAATAAAGGTATATTTGAACTAATATTATAGCAACATGAATAATATGTACCTCAACTATTGTTAGATTTTGGACCATATCATAAAATTCAATGATATATTGACCAAATAAGTCTCCAAATATTCTGACAACAATTTCTCAATCCCAAATATCTTAATATTTATAGCAAAATCCAAATGTAATTAGATTAAACTATGAAACCTAAATTTATTTTACAAAAAATCAAACCAGACGAAGGAGATCATATGGCAGAACCAAATTTTTGCATGTGACCACATGGTGTCAACCAAATTCCAAGACAACAACCATATTATTCTATTCTCCCTTGTTTCAATTTAATCGTACGATTCTGACTTTTGACTACACAAAATTTTTAAAAATAAAAATTTGTATTTTTTTTACTCCTCCCCTAGAAATTCTCATATTTTTGGTCCGTTGGTGACTCGAACTCACAACCTTATGATTGAGTGATTCGAACTCACAATTTTAAAATTAAAAGTGAAGAGTGCTTAAAATTAAAACTGTCTCTCGTCGGAGTGATTTGTAATCAATCTAGTTAATTAGGAATAAACTATTCACAATTCATCAAAAATTTTGAATTAAGACAATTTTCAGTTGGTTCAATATTATTTCATCTGTTCCAATATTGGCAGCTGGCCATTCTTTTACAAGGATTCATAGAACTAGACTAGGTACATTAATGCCAAAATGAATCAATTTTTGTGATAATTATTGAAACACTAAAATTTCCCCAATCAAAGGCAAATATACACTATGTTAATTTTACATATTATATGTATACAATTTCATGTGTGTTTGAGTTGACCAATTCTTTGTCTTTTCTTTTGTTTCTAGAACCATGGAACTTAATTAGTATATAAATATTTATGTATACGAAGTCATAGCAAAGTCATGAATTACTGGCGTTCATCATGAAACTTGCTACATCAAAATATGAACTTTTGTAAGAACGTTTTCGTAAATAATTCAATAGTTGAGGCATTTTTTAAAGTTAAATAAAATTTAAGAGGATAAAATCATGAGGTTCAAGTGTCTTGAGATGATTCAGAACGAACAATAAATTTACGATTAACCAATTGTAGAGACACAAATCTTGAGGTGATTTAGAAGTATCGGACCAAAGCGAACAATATATTGATAGTTGAGTTTGAACTGTAAAAATTGGTTCAAAATTAATAATTTACAATAATATATAGGTTTGAATTTAATTCACAATGTGTTGACAGCTATAATCAGTATTACTACATTTATAATCATCTTAATTAAAATTGTCCAATTTACACAATAAATAATTACAAAAATAGGTACGTATAATTTTATAGAGTTAAATTTTTTGAATTTAAAACCTTTCTGTCACAAATAAACTAAGTAGCAGTTGAGATCTTATTGACATAATTATGACTTTATTTCTTAGTAAACAAACATTAATTTAATTTTGACCTAAAATTAAGTTAATTTTGGTGCTAATTATAATTAACTAATGACTAATATACCTATTGGAGGTTCTAGCATCTATGCAAATATTGAATGTTAGAAAAAGCAAACATTAATGCGTGGGGACTATCTCTTTTGAGGGTAAACACAGTGGAAGAGTCGGGATTTTAAAATAAATTATACAAATTCAATATTTAATTTTATTAGTCTATTAGACTAAGTTGATATATCGTTCGATAATATTGAACTAAATACTGAACCAACCAATATTTTATCAACTGATTAGCAGATTGGCATATATATATATATATATATATATATATATATATATCAAATCATTTTGCATTATAATCCGTTCGATAAGTAATCCAAAAAATTTATCAAGTAAATTTAAATTATGGAGAAATAAATATACGAATAAATTTAGAAAATTCAATATTTACTATATATATATATATATTAAAATATTTTATTTTTTATATATATAATATAATTTTTCGACAAAGATAATTTGAATCAAACTGTTCCATCTTTATGGCCCATAATATATGCAAGATCAACTAATTTCCTTCTTTTAATGATTTCTCCTCAAATAATTTCAGATTTAGAAAGGTGGGTAGCTAGACATAATATTCTGAGGGTAATTATTAGTTGTGAGAAAATTAAATAAATATGGAATAATGAAAATTATTGTAGGGTTAATATAGAAAGAAGAAAAAAAAATAGAATTCAAACTTCTGATGCTACAACCAAATATATTATTTTTTTTCTTCAATTTGTGTTTTTTCCTAAAGTCAGAATGAGAAGTTTCCAGAAAGAATTATAGCAAATTTTGTTTAGAATTTTAAAAAATAAATTATGAAAAATCCACATGTTTAAAATGTCAAAGCCATCTTTGCTAAAGAGATTTGCACAATATAAGGCGTAATTAAAATTTTTAATTTTATAAGTTCTGAAGTTTTAAATAACAAAACTTAATATTTATACATCTATCTACAAAGAAAAATTTAATATAAATTTACTGCTTAAGCGAAAATTACTTGATTCAACCTTATTCGTCCAGACATCTAATTCTAACTCCGCCCCTACATATTCCTATTTCCAAGAAACTTAGATTTATTTTTTAAAAAAGTTTGATTATTAAATTAAGATTTTGTGATTCAACTTGCTATGATTCTATTTTTCTCTCAACTTTTAAGTTTTTTAATGTTGAATATGTTATTTTTCTAATATGAATTTAAATTTACTATTAATTATAATTTTACTGAATTTTAAATATTCATTAGTGGACGGAACACAAACTTTGTAACAGTGAAACGCCACCATTGACTAATATAAGTATTTAATGCTAATTAATAATTCATCAAATCTATTCATATGAGATTCTTTTCACTTTAGTGTATATCTCAAAATATTTGCTCCACTATTTCAATTTATATTTTACCTTTTTTTATTTTTACTAATTTAAAAAAAATATTTTCTTATATTGAAAAAATTCTAATAGCTAAGTTGGTCTATATGAATTTTTACCTTATTTGTAAGGTTTCGATTCCCTATTTTATAATTCTCGCTATATCTACCTTCGATTTTGAAAAAAATTAAATATTTCCTTATACTTAGTTAATTTTTAATTTCAGTACTCTATGTTTATTCTAATTATACTTTCTTACAAAAATGATATAATATGTTTAATTCTACAAGACTAAAACTTAAAAGGATGCTTTAGTGTCTATTACACTAGACTAAATTAAAGTTGGAGAAGGAAATCAAAACTATTTAGGATTTAGTATTTACTAGTTTATTTAATTCATATAATATAACAAAATATAATATCTAATTGTGTCATTTAATATGATTTTAATTGACATATATGCTCTTTAATTTTGAGTGTGCACATATAGACACATAAACTATCACATAATTAAATAAAGGGAAAAGGGTCAAAAATACCCCTCAACTTTGTTTTATTGGTTGACTAAGCCCTCGCCGTTAAAATTAAATTATTCTTACCCCTGCCGTTTCTAATTTCATCATCCGTGCCTCTATGTTGACGGAAATCCCCAAATCAATCAAAATTAACCTGATTTCAATTGAAATTACCCAATTACCTATTTTAATCCAAACCCGACCCAACTAACTTAACACAAACCCTACCTCCATCTCTAAAGCAAAAGCTCAAGAACTCCATCTCTGTTTCTATTTAATTTTTTTTAGAATGAACCCAAATCCTCGGTTACTTTGTCGGAGATAAGTTTTACTTCTTCAATTGTTCCAAATTTCTCAAAATATCTTTTAAACTCTTCATTCGATAAACTAAGAGGCAATCCACCAACAAAAAATTTTCTTCTGCTACTTTTGCTAGTTTCACTATTTTGTCTTTAAAATTATTGGCATTGACGGCTTTCACCTTTGGGTATCACCAATTTAACATCAACCTTCCATAGTAATCATCAAACAGAAAGCACATATGAATAATTAAGAGAATTGATTGCTGAAGGAGAAGACAATTCCTCTGTTTCTCATGTTGCTTTCCTCACTACCGTCCTCCTCCATGGCCGTCCCTAGGAGAACTCGGCGCTGATTTGGGTCAATAATGAAGAACCCAATGCTTCCCTCTTCTTCCCTTACCGCTGTCGTCCTCCACCGCAAAACTCGACGCTAATTTAGGTTAACAACAAAGAATCCAATAACCTTTCAAATTAGCCACAAAACACAATTTCGTCGGAAATGGATCGAATCAGCACAAAAACTTTCTTTTATTGAGTTTAGTTTTGGTCCGTTGAGTTATTCGCTGAATTTTGAAGATGGATTTGATAATGATGAAGAAGAAACATCTTTGAGGCAGAGGACGAAACAAGGGTCGAATTTTCTTGCATTTTTATGGTTTTCCTGTGAATTAGTTGAGAAAATAAATGCCCCTTGGATTGATTTAGGAACTGTTAGTCTTGTTCTTTGTTTATTCATTTGTACAAGAAAATATGGGTGTGGTTTTCATACAACCCAATTGAAAAATCAAATTGAAACACGAGCTGGGATATGAATTGGTATGAGTTTCTTTAGTATAGCCGGTCGGGTTTGGATTAAAATAGGTAATTGGATAATTTCAATTGAAATCGGGTTAATTTTGATTGATTTGGGGATTTTCGTCAACATAGGGGCACGAATGATGAAATTAGAAACGGCAGGGGTAAGAATAACTTAATTTTTACGGCGAGGGTTTAGTCAACCAATAAAACAAAGTTGAGGGGTATTTTTGACCCTTTTCCCTTAAATAAATAGACACACATAATTATGATAGTTCAAATGCTTATCTGTACACATTCAAAATTGAAAAACATATATGTCAATTAAGACCAAGTTAAATGACACGTACACTCATGTTTTATGCCCTATAACAACATTTCACTATAACAATCAAATCTTTTCTGAAATCCAATTTTCATGTTAAGTTGTATGATTCATTCTCTATAATAATATCCTGACAACAACATCATTATAAAGTAATTTGAGATTTTGAACCTTTTTATTTTTTTTTAAGTTTCTTATCCAATGTTCGAAACTTATATTGCAGCCCATAGGGTTCATTGAGACAAAACGATCTATATTTTTAAAAAAAAGTTATATCTAAAAATTCAAAACCAAAACCCCAAATTAAGGAAGAAAAGACTACAACACCATATCAAACAAAAGAATTATTTTTCACATAACATTATATGATTCATTCACCATAATAATATTCCGACAAATATATCGTTATACAATGATTTGAGTTTTCGAGCTATTTTTTAAAGTTTCTCATCCTATATTCGAAACTTATATTGCAATTCAATTAATTTATATTCACACCGCATAGGATCCATTCAGAAGAAATGCTTCCAAAAATTTAAAATCAAGACCTCTGATTAAAAAAGAAACGACTCGACCACCACATAATCCTTTGGTGGGTAAGATCTAAGAAAGTTAATTCGGTAATTTGCCGTTAGTCCACATAAGAAACCCAAACATTTTTTTAGGCACAATGGCACAATAAGCAGCCAAATGCAGCTTCCTATATTTGACCGGTACCTTATGCGTGTATATTTCAAGTCATCTTCCTAATTTTTTCTCTCAGTCAAATCATCAAACATTTGGCCTTCGTTCTCAAAATTCTCTCTTTTAACCCCTTTTCCCACCAATTCTCTGCACCAAACAACCCAAAAACTCAAAAATCTCTCATCAGAAAAGGAAAATCAAGATGGGTTTTTTGAAAGAAGATAGAAGAACCAAAGTTTTGAGATGGGTCAAAACTCTTTTTTTCTTGATTTCTATGTTGATATCACTTCTCCTTTTTTCTGCACCAATTCTTCTTGTAATTGCAGATACACTTCTTCCTTCACTATTATTGTCTGCTTCCATTTCACCATATTCGCTTTCAATTCAAACTCTTTCTTCTTATTTAAGCAACTACGACTTTCGGTATTCACTTATTGATATTCCTCTTATCTCCATCGTTAGGTCCGTCATCATTCTATGTAAGTTGATCTCTGATGGAAAATAATTTTGGTCGTTTTAGTTAATATTGAGTAAAATTTAGATTAACATTTTGTCGAACGGGTTTTGATCAATTGGATGTGTGGATGGCTGTTTAAGTTATTTGTTGTGTTTTTGAATTGGTTAGCTCAGATTTTGATGATTTTTGGAAAAATTGAGTATTTTGGCAAAAGGGTTATGGAGTTATGATCAATTGGTATGTTGAATACTGAAAAGATTGAATTTTTTTGTTGATTTTGATTATAGGTGTTTATAGCTTATGTGATGGACCAAGGCTATCAAGGGGGCCATATTTGGGGATTGCTACAATTTGTTCAGTTTCATCATTGGTGTTTGTGTCCTTGAAGGCTTCGTATGTGTTTGCACACAGTTCGAGTATGGATCGAGGAGGATATGTTCGAGCTATGGAGATGGCGTTGTTCGTATGCTCGTTAGCGTTGGCTGTTGCTCATGTAGTGGTGGCTTATAGGATTAGTTGCAGGGAAAGAAGAAAGCTTCTTGTTTACAAGATTGATATTGAAGCTGTAAGTTAATTAATCCCTTTATTTTCTCTCCTTGATCTTAGCAAATTTCAAATTTGGTATACTTGAAAAGTCACATGGCCAGTTCAGCAAGTTCTTTATTTACCAGAAATAGTACAACTAATTTGAAAAGTGGGGACTAAGGAAAATCATATTTAGAGACAACATGGACATAGAATTGCAAGTTGTTTGGGTCCACAAAGGCTGAGAAAGGAAGACAACCTTTTGTATACATGCTTTCTTGATCAGTACACTTAATGGGAAATTTGAATAGATAGATTTGAAAATAGAAATGAAATAGGACTCTGATGTTTGCATCTTGAGAGGAGCCCTTCACTTGAGCCGAGGGTCTTTCGAAAACAGTCTCTCTACCTCCAATGGTAGTGGTAAGGTCTGTGTACTCTCTACCTCTCAGACCTCACTTAATGGGATTTCACTGGGTATGTTGTTGTTGTCCAAACCTTGATGGACAGTATTACCTAGTGTGCCTGTGCCGGTGGGAGGTAACATGTACCGTGGAATTAGTTGAGGTGTGCGTGAACTGACTCGAACACTACGGTTATCACAAAAGGAGGAGGAAACAGGCAAATACATGGTCTTTGTCCTCTTGCCAATTGCAACTATCATGTGCCTTTTGACTAGGTCACATTTGGTTTGAACAAGTACTTACTAAGATATTGATTTACTCTCCTTAATTGATAAATTGTAAAAAAAATATGTGTTCATTAATCATGATTAAGTGCTAAATCTTTATATGAAAAGCACATGTCACTCATTTATTAGGTTTTCTTATTCTTATTTTCTGTTTTTTAACTAACATATTAGCACATGAATGCAGGTCTCAGCATTAAAAACCGGATCTTTTTATCGATATCTTAAAGTTACTCCCTTCAGAAAGACTGAAGTAAAACTCAAATCTACAGAATCCATATGCACATGAGGTTGTTATTGTAGTTTCTTTGGACCAAATCCAGTTTCCACAGAGCAGGTTTCAGGTAATTAACTATTGCTATATCTTAATCTTAATTTTGAAAATATTCTATTTTATCTGCTGGTTCACTACATTTTGTACCATAAACCATGTGCTGCGACGAGATTCATACTCATTTAGCATGTTCGACCAAACTTTCAAAGCCTGTTTATTTTGAAAAGTGTGTCTTATCGGAAGTATCGAAAAGTAGTAACTTGTGTTTAACTAATCAAATTGGAAAACACTTTTGCCAATATTAGAGTAGTAATTTGTGTTTGGCTGAGGTCTTAAAAGTGTTTTTGGGGAAAAGTTACGTTTTTCATCTTCCGAAAAACTTCTCCTAATACTCAAAAACACTTATTTTTCCCTAAAAGCAGCCAAACATCTCAACTCAAGCTTCCAAAACCTGCTTATTGTGAAAAAAATGCTTTTTGTCAAAAGTGTTTTGCGAAAAAAGTACTTTTAAAGAGTAGCAGTTTGTGTTCAGCTTATCAATTTGAAAAACACTTTTTGCCAGTATTAGAGCAGAATTGAAACTTGTGCTTGGCAAAGGTCCTAGAAGCAACTTCCGGTGAAAAGCTACTTTTCTCATCTTCCCGCTACTATTCAAAAACACTTATATTTTCCTAAAAGCTTGACCAAACATCTAAAAACACTAAAATAAACATTTTTTTAAAAATAATTAGCACTTTTGATTTTCGAGAAGCTTGGCCAAATAGGCTATCAGATTACCGCTTATTTTTTCTATTTACTCTTTTATGAATGGATTAGTTTCCTTTAATCTTTTGAGTCATGGTACATAACTAACTGACTGTTTTTACAACTTTTCTGTTTTTGCAGATATATCCAAAGGAGATCTGAAGTCTAATTGGTACAGAGAAATAGTCTATATTTATACTAAAGTATAAAAAGAAAAAAAACAAGATTTTATGTATATGTGTGCAAATGTGGTGTGTTCTGTATCAGCAATTAGTTAAATATAGAGATAGTGATACAGGACAAGAGCATTATGATTCAGCACCCATTGCTCTCTCTGCTTACGCAACTTGTACAGATATTTGTTCTATTTTTATGCCAATTGTGTTTCATGGATTAGAAGATAGCATTTCTTGTTTTGTCATCTATCAAATGTCATCAACTTTAGAATTTTTATTTTTTTTTAGAAAATACATTAAAAAAAAAATCCCTAAACTTTGGCAGCAAAATTTACTTTAGTACTTTAACTACACGGCGTTTATTTACCCTCTAAATAAATTTCAAGTGAATTAAATACAACCCTTAGATTATAATATCACTCTCACCCGCCACGTCATAGCCATGTAAGCACCACGTCATAGCTATGTAAGCACCATGTCATTAATTTTTTTATTTATTTCTGCTTATTCATCATTTTCTCTTTTTCTTTAAATATTTTTTTGGACTTATATACGCTAAGTAATTTATTTTTAAAATTATGTGGGCTCATTTATTTAACGAAAAGCTTCATCATCAGCTCCAAATTGAAGGTAAATTCTTTCAACAATGGCAATCAAAAATTGAAGCTAAATCTTTTCAACAATGTCAACCAAAAACTGAAGCTAAATCTTTTCAACAATGGCAACCGAAAATTGAAGCTAATTTCTTTCAACAATGATGTATTTAGCTATAGCCTCAAAATTCACACCTTTTATCAACAAAGTTTGTGTCTAAATCATAAGTAAAATCTTGATGCTTACATTTTATAAATTTAACTTTCTTGAATTTTAACTGATTCGCCATTTTTTGAGTTTCTAATCTTCATTTCGTTGATGAGACTGAAGCTCCAAGAACATTAATTGAAAATCTGGATCTATGAATATATCTTCATAATGAGTATTGTGAAATCGATGTGGGTATTGTAAAATCGACTATTTAAGAATATGTATTCCTCATCAATCCATTCTTCTCTATTATTATTGCTATTGGTGGTGAATATTGTGGGATTAATGGCTGTGACAACGATATTGGTGTTGAATTTTGTGAAATCGATGTCAACAATAATAAAGTGATGAGGAATTGAATAGTGAATTGCTAAAGAGTTGGTGGAATGAAAGTAATGGAAAAGAGGTATTGAATGTTTATGAAGAAAGGTAGAAGGAGGAGGTCTTAAATAGAAGAAGGTATTGGGGAAGACAACAAAATAAATAAATAAATTAAAATTTTATTTAAAAAATGGACCCATAAATTTCATTATCTCTAAATAAGAAAATTCATATTTGACAAAAAAGTTAATCCATCATGAAAAAAAAGATTAAAAATATTATTTATATGTTGGCCAAAAAAAAAATTACATGTGTATAATCTTATAATTTCAATTTTTCTTTTTTCCTTCTTCACACGCTTTTTGGAGAGTGAATTCACTCTCCCTGTCACGTCATTCCTTAGGGTGGAATTTAATTCATTTAAAAATTGTTAAGGGGGGTATAAACGCCCATATAGTTAAAGTGTTAAAGTAAGTTGTGCTGCCAAGTTTAGGGGGATTTTTATGTATTTTCTCTTCTTTTTTTATAATGTTACGTGGAAGCAGTCACTAATGCTTGTATTAGACTATGTTGTCTATGTTACATCCTTCGAGGTGCAGTTTTATTCCTGGACTCTGCTAATGCGGGATACTTTATTCATGAGGTTGCCCCTTTTTTAAACTTATACCTCGAAAGGCTCTTGCAAGCTCTTATCTTATCTAATAGAGTGACCAATATTTGCTTTAGTCATGATTTCATGAAGGTTTTATTCTTTTTACCGGTTCTTTTTACTCACATGTAAGACTCGATTCTATGTTATTTTATTTGGGATGAAAAGAATAAGATCTGCCTTTTTTAGCGGGAACATTATCCACCACTCTATCTTATCCACTTATCACAAATTTCTACTCATAATTTAAAGAAAATAATTTTTTTAAAAAAAGTAGTCTTTATTGCATAACACAAGCATGATCACATAGAGGTAATGCTGACTCAAATGTCAAAGGGTGGAAATAAGCTTTTAAAAAGATAGAAGAATAACTAGGGTCTTTGTGGTCCAAGATGATCAAATTATCAATAACAACCATGTAATTATGGGACTTTTTGATGGTAGGGGGGAACCAAATGGCTGTGGTGATAAGATTTGGGACGAAAAATTTATAGTATCTCTCGAGATCTGAAAGGAAAAAAAAACCTAACATAAAGCTTTTCTTACTTTTGTGAATATTGAAGCTCGACTAATTCAGATTCGTGTTGGCAAATCTCACTTTGGAGAAAGGGGTAGGGGTGGGGGTAGGGGTGGGGTGTTGTAAATCTCTTCCAACCAGAAGATTTCATATCTAGGGATCCAACTCGAGACCTCTGTATAAAAATGAACAAGTATTTAACACTCCACATAGCCTTTTGGATGTGTTACAAGTGGTTTCTAGAATGCTAATACAGATAGATATAAACAAAGATATGAATAACAATAATAATACACATCTTAGTTGTCTAATTTGATAAAACTAATAGTAGTATCAAAGAAACCAACAAGGTACATTATATCATGACTTAAAAAATGTTTAGCCAAAATTCTAAAAATATTAGAAATAACAACTAATTTAACAATCAACAAGTAGTCCAATAATATGCTCTATAATTTCCTAAAGAAATCAATAATTAGTACTTTATTCAATAGGGAGAATCTATTAACCACCTATCTTAGCTTGTTGTATAATCCTTGAGAACCTTTTTTTGCAAGAGAATTTAAAAGTTAAGAGCTAGGCTGTATAGCTTTAAAGTTTAAAGTGTGAATAATTAACAACCCACCATATGATAAAGGATTACAACTTGATATAGCTATATATGCTACTAAAAGGAGATTGAAAAAAAATAATTAGAATTTTACAGGTCATACTAAGGTCTTCTATAAAGAAAAAGATAATGGCCCTCTAAGTAAGAAATAATACTAGGAGAGTCGAAAAATCGAGCTGGGATGAATTTGAATGATAAAAATGGATTGAGCTAAGAGATGAGTTGGTTAAGGTTGTTTAGGCTAAAATGAGTCGAGTCAACAAAATAGGCTAAATAATGGGTTACAGCCAACCGCCCAACTATTACCACATTTTAATTTTCTTTATTTGTTTTTTGTTATAGTTTTAATTTTCCCACTTTATTATGTCAACTTATCAAACAAAAGAATTCTTTTAAAAAGTGTCTTGACAAGCTTTATCATAAATTAATTTAAGTTGCATGTCAACCAAACTTTAAGATGGATTGAATTGTGCGGATCAAAATGACCGAATTAAGAAATTGGCAAGTTAATTCTTGGATAAATTAGATATATTATATTTTTATGGGTTAATTTAGCATCCCTAAATAATAGGGATAGTTACACATTTGGCCACTTAACCAAAATATTTACATCCACTAGCCAATATACATAGTATATACATATATAATATGCATATTATACATATGTCTCAAGTGGGGTAGTAATTACTCTCTTTTTTCTTAATCATGGATCTCGAACTTCATTCATCTTGAAAATGGAGCCGTGTTTGTTAAGGAGTGATTTACTCCTAATGATGGTACTGCCAGACACAAATTCAATTTTAGTCAAACCCTAATACAAATGTCAGATATCGAATCAATACCCATAACACCCTTAACCCCCACCCCCACCCCCATGAAATAGTTAGTTGAAACGTTATGCAACCACTACCTACAATATGTACAAGGTCCACCTCAAAGTTTAATGATCCCCATACCTAAAAATAACTAACTGTTATTGCACATGAAGAAATTTGGACCACTTGAAGATCAAATCCATTAGGGTTATAGGAAGATTTTGCCTAGTTCTTTAGTAGCTCAAGTCATTAATCTTGATCTATGTGGCTTGTATTGTCCTACACATGTGGTTTAGGGAGCCTACACTAATGGCTACATATTCATCTATCAGATGCTTCCTTTTTTTAGTTACCTTAATTGACAAACCTCATCATCTCCTTTATAATAATACTCAAAAAATTTTTATAACGGTACCGTTTATTGAAATATAAAAAATATTATTATAGAGAACATATAATATAGCGTAATATTAAAAAAATGATAACATAACTCTTATTGTAAAATATTTGAATATTATAGATGATGATTGTTATAAAGAAGCATGAGTGTGCTTCAGGAAGGATATGATACGGTAGATATTAAATACCATATAGAAATCATTTTTTTTTATATCGCGGTTTAGGGATTATGATTTGGTATTCATTTTTTAAATAAATTTTTTTTAAAAAGTATTGGGTATGGTATTTATAAAAAGATATTGAAATACCGAATTACATACCAAAGTATATAGTTATATATTCAATATAATTTTTATATATTTTTATAATACTAACAAATATATAAAACAATAATAGTACAAAACTAATTATTTAGATGTTGAAATTTTGATTACAATATCGTGAATAAAATGCCTTTTCTGTGTAAACATTAACCAAGGGGAATATTGATTGTACTTTTTTTTGAATATTTTTTTTATGTTTAAGATGTTAGTATGATATAATTGAAACGTTTCTTAAAAAGTCAAGCCATAATTCTTTATTAGTATATGAGTAAATATTAATCGAAGTTGAACAAACTATAGTTATCAATTTTACCGGATCATAAAATATAGAAATCAAGCTTTAAAATAGCTAATCATACCAAATTAATTTAATATTACAATAGTATAATACTATTTTTAAAAATCGAAATTATCAATACCGTAAAGGAACAACTTTTGCATATATAGGATCTCTAGAAAAAGTGAAACTCATCTCTATTTGAAATAGACGTTACAACTTACATCCAATGAAGCAACTTTTATAAGAGCAATTTTTTTGTTGGTGCACACGATATTATGTTAATTGACTAACTAGCTAGGAAATCAATTAAAATCTCAAATAATGAAGAAACATTATAGAAAGTAAAGATTTTAAGATAAATGGAAGAAATTTAAGAGAGAACATGAAGTTATAAATTGATAGAATAATAAAAGATTCATCTCTTGGGTTCGAAATCTGGGTATGAAAAAATCCTAGGTAAGGAGAGTTTACATCCGAATAGGGCCCTATACGGTGCAAATTCGAAATAGTCGGCTTCAATGTGGATACAGTACGCCATATAAGAAAAAAAATAAAATTAAGAGAATAATAACACATCCATATATGCTACACCAACTAATTTGATATTATAGTTTTGCCTTCTTGATAACATTAAAGTAAATCTGATATTTTCCTAAAATTTGTTATTTTGTTTAGAAATGTTTATGTCGATAAAAATATAAAGAATTTTATACGTGACCTTTAACCTACCTTTCTTATAAGAAAATTAAATTAGTGTCCAAATGTAGGGAACTTTGTTCATTCACATAAATGTTCCTATTTTGGAGTTTTTTTAGTTTTTTCTCGTCAAATTGGTGGTTTTTCAATTTTGGTATATAGGTTTTTTGTCAACCCCCCCTTTTAGTTTTTTTCATCTTTGGAAAGGTGTCCTTTTAACTTAGTTCATATAGAACTTATGCCGATAGATTTTACAAAGTTTAATTCAGAACTCACAAAATTATATCTTAAGGGGCATAACTTATTCTTACAGAAATTTTACTGGACAAAGTAAAAGTTTTCTAAATTTATGCATTGTAAGATTAGGTCAGAGTTAAAAACAGGGGCGTAGGGGGTGTCGTGGGTTCACGTGAACCCATGCTTTCCTCTCTAGATCATATATAGTAGTGTTATATTTTTTATAAAATATTTAAATATAGATGTGTGAACCTACGTTCAAAGTATCATATAATAATACGATGATAATTGGGTGCACCTCTCTAAGTGAGGATAGAAATTCAAATCTTATATCTATCTTGTCTTTTTGAGTAACACCTCTCCAAGTGGTTATCGGTTACACTTTTGGCGTTTCAACTAATTTTTCTTTTGTTTTTTTCCTTAAATCTTTCAAAATTTTCAAGTGTGTTACATTGAAAATTCCTAAAAATTTTAGCACTGCAAAATTTTTATATAATTATATCAAATGTGTATATTAAAATTTAAAACTAGTAGTATTATATATTTTGGGCCTACAATTTTTAAAATTTAATGGTTCATATTAAGAACCTAAAAGTCAAACCGATTAAATTTATATTTAAGATGCATTTTTTCGTAAATGTGCACCCATCTTGCTGAAATCCTAGATACTCCTCTGGTTAAAAATACTTTAACAAACAATATTTCATAAAATGAGAAGTAGAAACAAAAATTAAAGATCACTAATTTGTAAAGCAAAAAATTAATGACTTCACAAAATAGGGTAAATTCATGCAAAAACTTAAAATGTGGACACAAAATGAAACCGGCCCAAAAGGAAAGGAAGGTTGGATTAGATTGCCTCTAGGTGGGCCTGGCCCAACAATCTCAAAGTTTTCACCTGGGAATTCGAAAATCCAACGGAATATAACCCTTTACTATTTGAATAAATAAAAAATAATCATAGAGAAACTACCTAATAACATAAACATTCCTATCATATTCACTAATTCTTTCTATATTTTGAAATAGTTACAAATTATATCACTAATTAATAATTTCATACCAAATTTCAAGTTCGATACATGTAGATACATGTTTTTGCTATCGAATACACTAAAATAGGGAGAGAGGTGAGGGAGAACAGGAGGGAGAAGAGCGAAATTTATCTATGTATCCCAAATACATGTGAATCACACCAGATACATGTATTTAGTGTGATTCTCATGTATCTGGGATAAAATGATACACGAGCGAGATATGAGAGTGACAAGAGAGATGAGAGGGAGGCGAGCGAGATTTGTCTCTGTATCACAGATACATGTAAATCCACCTGGATACAGTGTATCTAGAACAAATTACACCTTATTTTGACCTCATTTATCCCGAGATACATGTATCTAAATGTATCTCAACGTACCAAAATATAATAAGCTTCGTAATATTGCAACTAACGTATATCTAAGTAATTAACTCCTACACTAGTTGAATTTTTGTAAGTTATCCTATAAAAATCTCTTGTGTTTTAATTTTAAAAAGTATAAAACTAAAAATAAATTTATATAAAGCTACAGAATCTATTGATCCAAATGAAAAGGTTGGGAGCCCTTTGATATCTAAAAAGTGATGGACTAAGAGCCCGTTTGGATGGGATTATAAATTGGTCAAACTAACTTTTAAATCAATTTTTGACTTATTATAGTGTTTGGCAATTAAAGAATAATTTAAAATAAATCAAAAGTAACTTAAAATAAGTTAAAAGTTAAAAGTATGGTGCCCCCTACTTATTTTTTTTAACTTATAAATCATTCTACTTTGACCAAGTATATTACTTTTTTACCCTTAATTCTTTTATAATATTAACAACTTTAAGGGTATTTCAGACATTTCGATATAAAAAGGTGACTTTCAACACTTTTTTGCCAAACACATCAAAAACACATTACTACTTATTTTTAAAATGACTTTAAAATAATTTTTTAAAAATTATTTATTTTAAGCCAATCCAAACGGGCTCTTAATGTATTAGATATTTAATTTCAACATTTTATATGATAACGCTTGATGAACAATAATTACTTTACTTTGTGATGTACGACTTATATATAAGGATTTCTATTTTTGGGTCAAAAAGATTGAATATTTGTATTAGTCAAATATGGACCATCAAATTAAATGGGTTAAATGTGATTTTCCTACAACTCGTCATTTCATTTGGACCCCTAAAAAAATAAGTCGACAATGTCTCTTGACCTATTCAATGTGATTTCAAATTAATTAAATTAATAAATTCAAAATTTGAATGATATAATAAAAAGATTAAAGTAATATCGACTAAAATAACACATGTGCAATGATAAAATGAAGTTTTCTATTGTTAGAAAATGAATATCACTATTTACCATACTAGTAAAGAAATAATTTAATTAAAAATAATCAATTATATAAGATCATAAAATTCAAGCGCAACATTAAGGTTCTCATCCCTCTTCCTCTAAAAAAAAAAGAAATAAAGAAAGAAGAAAACAAAAGGAAATTCAAAGCACAATAAAAAATACTTATACAATTTATCATCTATAAGCAGAGGCGAAGTCAGAACTTTAACCTTATGGATTTTGAACTTTATAACGACGATTATTAGTTGGGTTCTAAACTTGATATTTGTACTTATTTAATAAACTTCATAATTTAAATATACTATTTGAACAAAAATTACTGAGTTCAGTAACTTATACCCAGACTTCTAACTCCGTCACTATATATATATATATTTTATGCAATAAACAATCTAAATATTTATCACGTCGTGTAATTTTTCCTAACTTGTTTTTTAACTTTTAACTTTAAATCCAAAAAGATAACCTATACATTAGAGAGACAAGGACTACTCCTTCTGTCCTATAAAGACTACTTTTTTTTCTTTTCTGCTTAATTTATCGTCTAATAATCAATAAATCAAATAAAACAAGCCCATTTGGTGAAAGATCAAAATCATTGAATAATATTCACTATCAAACAAAAGTCTAATATAGATCAAACATTTAAAATATGAATTTTGATCGATTTAATTTGTACATGACCAAACAAAAATCCTACCCATATTAGTAAATAAAATTGAGTAGCGAAATTAAAATTTTCATTATACTTTTTAATTTTTTTTTTAAAAGTAAATATGCTAATAAGTGCAAGGAGATAACATTTATAATATAGGGTAAGTTACATAAATCACATAGTGTAAAGATGAAATTACTATCTATTCCTACTTTTTTTCTAATTACAATAATCCCTTAAAATTAACCCAATCCAGATACGTTAATGAAAGCACGGATACGTTAATACAAGCACATGTACATTAATACGGATACATTATTAAAATAAAAATTAACTCAATCCGGATACATTAATGAAAGCGCAGATACATTAATACAAGCACGGATACATTAATACGGATATATTATTAACATAAAAATTAACCAAATCCGGATACATTAATGAAAGTGCGAATACATTAATACAAGCACGGATACAGTAATACATTAATATGGATACAATATTAAAATAAGGGATTTTAGTTATTTTAAAAAGATATAAGGACAAATGGAAAATAATATACTTAAAGGTGTGTACTTTAGTAATTTTTCCTTATCTTTATACTTGTCTATATAGAATTATATATGAACTTTGATACTAGCTATCGAGTTAATGCAATTAGCTCAAAGATACTCTTAACAATAACAATAAATAAATTAATATAATCTCATAACTCACAAGTAAGATTTAGAGATGATAAAATGAACATAATTTTACTTCTATTTTTATAAGGTAAAACAATTATGTTTTATTAACCCCAAATAATTCTCCTTTTCTTTCGAATATGTGGCCAACAATATGAATAAGCTCAAACAGATTAAATTAAAATATATATATATATATTATCGAAGAAAATTGAGATGAATCCTTAGACTCCGTAGTAGTCTAGATTGTCGATCATGCATGTTTACATTTTATATCATAAGTTTAGATCACCAAAAGCATGGTGGCTAGCTATTTTTGTTTTTTCGAGAAGTGAAAGTTTAAAGTTATCCCATTTAGTAGCGGGGTAAGAATTTTTATTTAAAAAATTTTAAATTATAAAAAGATAAACTTGCAAAGAAATTAAAGGAATTTAAAATTTAATATATACATAAAAAAAATAGTTTTGATTTTATATATATAGTATAGTTTTTCGACACTCCGACTCCGCCCTTGACCTAACTTAAAAATTTAAGTTTTGAGGTGATTGTTGGAAATTTGTATTTGAACATATATTATATTTGGAAAAAAAATAAATTTTGTGAATGAAAATCTCAAAAATTCAAGAACTTACTTTTTGGGGGGACTTGAAAATATTTGAAGATCAAATTTCATGGCCTAATCAGATACATTTAAGGATAAATATTTAAGAGTGATCCAAAATCTAAGTCAAACAAATATTTAAAGAAAAAATTTAAATGGTTGAGCCAAAATCTAAGTCAAAAACATACATTTAAAGAAAAAATATAAATGTCCAATTCAAAAGAAAAACTTTAAATGGTTGAGCCAAAATCTAAGTCAAAAACATATATTTAAAGAAAAAATATAAATGTTCAATTCAAAATTTAAGTCAAACAGATATTTAAAGAAAACAAAGTAAATGGGACACTCCGACTCCGCCCTTGACCCTAACTTAAAAATTTAAGTTTTGAGGTGATTGTTGGAAATTTGTATTTGGACATAAATTATATTTGGAAAAAAAAATAAACTTTGTGAATGAAAATCTCAAAAACTCAAGAACTTACTTTTTGGGGGGACTTGAAAATATTTGAAGATCAAATTTCATGGCCTAATCAGATACATTTAAGGATAAATATTTAAGAGTGATCCAAAATCTAAGTCAAACAGATATTTAAAGAAAAAATTTAAATGGTTGAGCCAAAATCTAAGTCAAAAACATATATTTAAAGAAAAAATATAAATGTCCAATTCAAAAGAAAAACTTTAAATGGTTGAGCCAAAATATAAGTCAAAAACATATATTTAAAGAAAAAATATAAATGTTCAATTCAAAATTTAAGTCAAACAGATATTTAAAGAAAACAAAGTAAATGGCTAATTCAAAATCTATGATTAAATGGTAACTTAATCAGCCAAAATTAGAAACCTACTTATAGACAACACATATTCCAAAAAAGACCAACCAATCCATGTGTAAACAGATATTTTTTCTACCCTATATATATTCCAAGAAAAAACTATATACTTCTCAATACAATATTTGGTTTTTCTCCAAAGTCCAAAATAATGGCTACTTCTACTCTTGAAGAATCCTTCAAAGAAAACCCTCAAAGCCTTCAACACATTCTTCCTATAGATTTTCACTCTATCCAAGAAGTTCCAAACTCTCATTTATGGCCTAATATCAATAATTCCCCAGTTAGTCATGATGAAAAAAACCCTAATGTCCCAATAATTGATCTTTTAGCCCCTAATGTTGTGGAACTTATAGGTGATGCATGCAAAACATGGGGAATATTTCAAGTTGTTAATCATGGAGTTCCTTTAGAATTTTTTGATGAAGTTGAATCTCAAGCAAGACGACTTTTTGCCTTGCCTGCAGAGCAGAAGGTGAAGGTCGTGAGATCGACTAGTGGCGCCACCGGCTATGGTGCAGCTCGAATTACACCGTTTTTCTCCAAGTTCATGTGGCATGAAGGGTTCACCATTATGGATTCACCACTTGATCATGCTAAGAAACTTTGGCCACATGACTATCAAGAATTTTGGTAAGTACATGGATTGATTTTATGTGAATGTATATAAAAACTAGTTGAAGTTATATGCATTAACGATACAAAAAATATTTATCTAATCAAGTTATTTAGTAGATAGTTCTATGCAACAATTACATTTCTATGCAACAACTAGTTAAAGTTATTTAGTAGATAGTTCTATGCAACAATTACATTTCTCTCACGATAAATATAAATTTAACTACGTAGTTAATTTGAGACAATTACTTTTAGAAATCACGATAGATAATTTCAGACGCAAGGAGTAATATTTTGGTTCGTTATTTTGATTATTTGTTTTGGTTCTTGTAGTGATGTGATGAAAAATTATCAAAAGAAGATGAAAGCTCTATCCTTCCAACTTTGGCTGCTCATCCTCAATTACTTGCAACCATCACAAGAACATTTGATTAATCCATTTGAATTTACAGAAGCTTTACAATTGAATTCATATCCATGTTGCCCTAACCCTAACCAGGCACTAGGGTTAGCTCCTCATACAGATTCATTATTCCTAACAATACTCCATCAAACAAATAACACAAAGGGTCTTCAAATCTTGAAAAAAGACCAAGGATGGACTTCAATTGCTCCGTTTTCCAACGATGCCCTCATCTTTAACGTAGGTGATCTTCTTCATATACTCTCTAATGGTGAGTTCCCATCGGTTTATCATCGAGTTCTTGTGGATCAAACTAAGCACAGGGTTTCTTTGGCTTATTTTTTTGGACCTCAAGTTGATTCTATAATTGTTCCATTAGTTTCTTCTATGGAAAATGTTGGTGGTGTTGTACCAAAATATAGAAAGGTGAAAGTGAAGGAGTATCTTAGTCTTAAGGCTAAACATCTTGAGAAGGTGTTCTCTTTGATTAGATCTTGATGATCAAGACTTTAATTATGTTATAGTATTTTAGTACATAGCTCAGTTGGTTGATTATGTAAATATTTATTTTGTCGGTAAAGGTTTGATTCCCTATCTTGTTGTTTGCTCCCCATTTCCCCTTCCCCTATCCCAGATTAATAAAATAAAATATGATGTTTTTCTAGTATTCATGATTTTGAGTAATGTGATCTTTGGTGTAATTCATATATACCATGAAAGTTGTTTGTAGTTTCTAATCAGTTTACTTGTTTAATTTTATAGTTTACACTATCAAAGTGTGTGTAACCATCTCAGTTAAAAACTTAAATTTTGAAAGAATATGATATTTTTATTTAGTCAATTGTATTTTCAGTATGTTCCTCAAGTATGAATTTATATTTTTTATGAGTTAAATACATGGTCTTTTTTGTAATACAATTAAAGCATGACAATGAAATTTGAATTCAAGCTTCTTATTTATGCCTGCACTATAATAACGTATATGATCATTTCAGTTAAAATTTTTAAGTTATTAATAGAAATACATTTTTTTTTATTTGATTATGTTCTCAACATACACCACATATCAATAGGAGTCATGAAAATGAAAAATAATTTAATAATAAATACAACAAGTCGAGTAACCTATGAATTTACTCATTTCCAGCTTGGCATGCTTTTAGAGCAACATTCGAAAAAGACAAAAAAAAGTACTAAAAAAAATAGTGAAATTACATGATTAAAATGAGTTATGTCTTGTCTAATCACGTCTAATAAATTCAAAATAAATCACTTCTGGCCTAGTCGTAGGTAGCTAGTTTATGTTTTGTATTAGTCTATTGGAAACAAATTGATTTTTGTTAATTATGGGAAGAAACAAAGAAATTGAAAAGTTGATGTATGAGACCAAAAATATCTAGTATTAGTTCAATAACTCCAAAAATGATAAAGCTTTTAAATCCCCCACCCCCACCTCCCTTCCCCACCTCACCCTACCTCAAACCCAACCACCAATGCAAGAAAAGTATTATTAAAAAATAATATTTTAGTAAACATTTGACCATAAGTTTTAAATATTTTCTATTTTAATTAAAATTTATAAAAAAGTTGAGATTAAAAATGAAATTATGTTCGATTATATTTTTTACAAATGAGAGAAGAAAGTATTTTATTTAAAATTTATGACTTGTTAGTGTTCTTAATTAACTCGAGGATCGTTTGATTTGAGAAATAAGAAAATAAAATTCAATTAAAAATTTGAAATTAAATTTATGATATCAATTTTACATTTGGAAGAATTCTTTAAAAAATAATATTTTAGTAAACATTTGACCATAAATTTTAAAT
Source organism: Solanum appendiculatum (assembly GCA_018342035.1). Taxonomy (NCBI): domain Eukaryota; kingdom Viridiplantae; phylum Streptophyta; class Magnoliopsida; order Solanales; family Solanaceae; genus Solanum; species Solanum appendiculatum. The sequence goes on along the minus strand of JAGDQO010000434.1, from coordinate 2,415,973 downwards.
ATTTTCCATTTTAATTAAAATTTATAAAAAAGTTGAGATTAAAAATGAAATTATGTTCGATTATATCTTTTGCAAATGAGAGAAGAAAGTATTTTATTAAAAATTTATGACTTGTTAGTATTCTTAATTAGCTCGATGATCGATTGATTTGAGAAATAAGAAAATAAAATTCAATTAAAAATTTGAAATTAAATTTATGATATCAATTTTACATTTGGAAGAATTCTTTATGTCCCGATATAATCATGTGGATTAAATATTAAATTGACACATTTGTCTTTCTCTAAATCTCTTTCTCACAAAGTCACTTAAACAGACACAACTAAAGTTAAAAATAAAAATTTACCTTGTTTTATCTAGTTTAAATCAAACGCATACTTTATATTATCTATGTATGGTCCATTTTTAATTTAATAAAAAAATATATTCAATAAGTAACCTCGTCGTTATTTAGATGTGTCAATATTGGTCAGATTAGGCCAGCCTAACCTAGCTCGCACAAACTTTGAAATTTAATGGGTTAAGAGGGCTAATCCACCATTTTGACAAGACTTGATATGACTTGTATAAATAACATAAATCTCATTAGTTTAAGGATACATGGGATACGATGATTTATATGGTCGCCTTTCTCCTTTTCAGACTCGTTTTTCTCTCTATGTATCTAGCATCCTAGATTCATGTATTTAGTGCAATCCACATATATGGGATACATTGACTTTCTCGTTCGCCTTCCTCCTATCTCACTCGACTCTCTCCCTCTGTATTTATATTTCAGAGTATATTTGATAGCAAAAATGTATGTATTTAGATGTTTCTTATTTGAAATTTGATACGAAAGTATTAATTAGTAAGACACTTAATATGAGAATATTTTAAACTATTGAGAACTAGTAAACATAATATGAATGTTTGTGTAATTAGTGCAATTCACATGTATGTGGGATACATAGACTCTCTCGCTTGTCTTCCTCCTATATCATTCGCCTTTCTCCCTCTATATTTGTATTTCAGAGTATATTTGAAATTAGTATGAAATCATTAATCAGTTGCTTAATATGAGAATATTTCAAAGAATTGAGAATTAGTAAATAGAACAGAAATACTTGTCAATAATTAGCTAGTTTTTCTATGACTAGACACTCTAATCATACATGAGTTGTGAGTCAAATCGAACCGATTCACTTTTCTTTAAATATTTTTCATAATTTTTAAAATCTAAATTCTAAATATCTTAGTCCAATCCTAAAAAATTATGTATTGGGATCGGATCGGCTCAGTGAGTCAAATTCATATTTACAACTCTACAATTTTATTAGTCTTGATATTATAATTTCATTATTATTAATTTTGAATAACTTATTCACTGGTCAAACAACCTGGTATAAATATTATATTTTAAAATTAAATTAGACCTAATATTTATTTATTCTTAATAAACAAATACCAACCTTTTTTTTCCTTATTGCATTATGTGGTGGTTCTTTATTATCTTAAGCTTGCCGACACTCACTTTTTGTTAATTTTTTATTTTGTATGTAAAATAAATACACATACTGCATCTGTTCATTCTCCAATGTATTATTTTTTTAGTTAGGATAATTAATTACAAAGAAATCATTAAATCAAGGAATAATCTGACAGATCATATAAACAAAACAACAAAGATACCTTTTCCCATATGATCTCTAAAATTTACTATTCAACCATATCAATAAGGGGGAAATCACACTTAGACAAATGGATGAACGAGATTATGACACGTGGTTGACTAAAAATCAAAGAAATATCAATTCTTTTTACATTAGCTTGAGAAGATTCGTAGATCGCAGCCTTTAGCATGACTTAAATTGATATTATCTGTGATATAATCAAAATCGTTCAATAATCAGATAACTTAAATGATCTCTTTTCAAAAAGAAATCACTTTATAGCTAGAGCACCTTCATGATAGTCCTCGGCTAGATCAATAGTCAGCTTTGAGTCTGACTCCAATATCCCTCCAATCAGTCTTGAGCCCAATATTGAAATTCAGATATGTTTTCGAGTCTGTCATCGGTCTCTCGCTAATCAGTCTCGAGCCCAATACCAAAATCTAGATATGTTTTAGAATTAGTGTGTAGTCATTTCATTTCACATTTAGGTGTAGGAATGACTTCTAGCCTATAAAAAGAGCCTTCTAAATAGAAGAAGTCACTGCAAATATATCTAGTTCCATTTGTTTTTAGGATTTTAATGAAAGAGGGCTTTCGATCTTTCTTATTCTTGTATTTTTTTCTATCCTTTATTTAATATGTGTTCTTATAATCAGTCCCTAATTCACTTGTCTTTAATTTCTCCTTACAAATTCTACTGTTAATCAAAAATTGATTTTTTCGGTAATATATATGTCAAAATGATCGAGAGTTAGAAGTTCGAATATAAATCCGACCAAATTCATTAACTTCTACTTAAATAATGTATTTATGTTTTAAAAATTCATTAAATATATTTAAATATTAAATTTAAAATTCAATTAGCATCTAAAATAATCTTTAAACAATGATTAGGGGATAAGGGAAGATGACAAAACTGAAGTATCAAACTCATCAAAAGACATACTAAAAACAAGTTCAATTAAACTCATCATTTTTAATTCAAATTTAATAACAAGAATTTTTAAAAAGTAATTAAATATGTAACTACAATTATTCTTCTAAATTTATACTCGAAATTATGAATCTGCATGTTACTGCATATAATTAATTAAAGGAATAAAATAATAGTATGGCACCCCATCAGTGGCGGAGGTAAGAATTTTGAGATGGGTGTGCAAATTTTCTTCTCACCTATGTTAAGGATGTGAAAAATCAAATATACACTCATAATAACTAACATTTAACCTTTATACACTATATAATTTTCTGGCGAAGGGTGTTCCGGTCCGCCCCTGCACCCCATTTGACTAAAGGCCCTAACATAGGAGGAGTGAATAATATGTCCTTTTTTTTATATGACAAGGAAATTTGTAGCGGCTATTTTTGGGTATGTATTGGGTAAAATCCTCGCTCTTATGCAATAGCTCGCAAATCACACAGGAGAGGTAATCTGCACCGGGCATGCCTTGTGCGACCAGCTCGACCCAAAAGACAAACTCCTTTTTCGAACTTGAGACCTCCAACTTGGAAGTTCCAAGCCTAAACCACTAGGGCACCCAAAGGATTGTCCTAACTTTTGATAAGTCGAAATTTTTATTACAGATCCATCAATTTCACCGTGTTTAAGTGCTAGCTATGAGATAAAATTGATTGATAATCATCACGATCTCATTTAAAATTTAATTACCGATATAACCTTTACACGATGTGTGCGAAGAAATGGGAAGCATCAACAATAAAGTCCCAACGTCAATAGTAGTATTTTCTTTCATATTATAAACATGATTAGGTAACAATTAAACAATATTACCCAACTTATAACTTATATCCTACAACATCACTAAAAAAATCAAATAAAGGCATAAAATAGGATAATGGTTAAGGAATAAAGGCATAAAATAGGATAATGGTTAAGGAATTTTTAATTATTCTTTTTTTTTTGGTAAAAAGAATTTTGTTGTACTTACCTTACCCAACTACTTCAACAAGGTGTCATCCGTATGCAATATACTTATTCGAAATACCCAATTTGACCATATATGGGTTATATATTACTCCCTCCATCCAACAATAGTTGTCCACTAAAAGGTCGTTTGGTAGGAAGTATTAGGAGAAATAGTCCATTTATTATGTATAATATTATTTAGTACTATGTTTGGTAGGATTTTGGGGCCTATGTATAATTAATCCATGGATTAGTTATACACCCTACATAGTATTATATGATGTATTACTAATACCTTCCATTTGGAGGTATTAATAATACATGGGATATAATACCATGGAATAAGTCTATGTAAAGATAAAAATATCCCTCAAATCATTTTAATTATTATTATTATTTTTTAATTTTATGTTTTATATTTTTACTAATAAATTTATTTAAATAAATTAGCTTACAAACTATTTAGAGAGAGTTGTTTCTTACTAAATAAATCCAATACAAATTAATACAATATTTGAAATGTGAGTTTTTTAACATTTGCTAATTAAAAAAGCAAATATATCACCACATGACGTTTGTGATCTTAATTGAATGTATTATTTGTTGATATATATATTTGTGTGGTTTTCTAATTATTTGTATTTTGAACAATTTATAAAATTGCAAACATATTAAAACTACAACTTGCAATTTTTATGTGTAAATGTAGATGGCTCATTCAATTTTACTATTGTTTACCATCTTTCAATTTTAAAAGTAGATGATTTATCTTTTTTAAATTGAAAATTGACATTTTGTGAGTGATCAATTTATTAAGATGACAATTATTTATCCTGAAATAATTCAAGTGAAAGCAAACATGACAACAAAATTGCTCTTCTCATAGCTAATTAGAAGGCCATAAAAAAATAATATTGTCCGACAATTATCTACGTTGACTAAAAAAAAAAAAAACCTTGACTAATTACATAATAATTCAAGGTTATATTTGGAAAGAAGCGTTTTATAGAGTTTTAATCCAAACACAAGATGGGGTGAGAAACAATGAACCAAACACTTGATAAAAATAAATCCCGCAATACTAATCGCTGCACTACTAATCCCTGCATTACTAATTCATGCGTTATTAATCTTTGTACCAAACGACTTCTACTTGTCTAACAATACTTGTCAAATTTAGAAAATCAAGAGATAATTTACCTTTTTGGTCTATTTTACCCTTTCTATTAAATACATTTATCACTAAAACATTTCTCAAAGAATTAAATTTAATAAAGTCAAAGGATAATATATTAATATTCCCCCTATTATTTATTGTTTTTAAGAGGTGTACCAAGTCAATAGTGGACAACTATTGTTGGACAGAAGGAGTAAGAGTCTGTTCGACCAACTTAATTTATATATGTTATATAAAATAAAATAAAGTTTAGATATGATATTATGCTTGATAATAATTATCTAATCGACTACAATATGCGTAAAACTAGGCTTTATATGTCATACTTTTATAAGTAGTATTGAGGATTTTCTATTTTTTCAGATATACCATTAAATAATGTGGTGCAATGAATAAAGTTATTTTTCTCTTAATCAAAGGTTTTCATTTTGACTTTTGCATATGAAAAAAATTCTTAATAAAAAGTGTTATTCCCGAATGATTTCTATTCCGCTTGAATTCAGATTAATAGTACTCTAATATGAGTATCGAGCGCTCAATGAAAATCCAAAAAGAAATGCAATGATAATATGATATCTTCATTTGAACTTTTTGAAGACAACTAACCACCATAACTTCTTTTTTCCTCACAAGAAGTCAAAATTGAAATTTCAGAAATATTTTTTAATTTAAAAAAAAATCAATTTTTTTTACGAAGTGGGGCTATTTTTGTAATTATGTATAGCAACCATTGGAATTCTGATAACGTACCCTTAAAGTGAAGAAAACATCAAAAGAGAAGTTGTGTTAGTTGCATTAAATATGCCCCACACTCATCACTTTTTTTAAATATCATTATATCCGTATTAAGATTCGATTAATTTAAATCTATATTACGTGAAATTTATTTAGAGAGAAGTATTGAAAACATTCCTAAATTTGACGCAAGCTATTAGTTTCATTTCCGAATTATTGAAAGTCTTGAAAACGCTCATCTACTTGACTAACTAAATTTAGATATACCCCTGATCTACCACATGACATAACAAGCGGTCTCAAATCTTGTAGGAGCATGAAACTCTTAATAAAAAGTTGAGAGAAGTGTTGAAAACACGCCTAAACTTGGTGAGAATTTAGAGGTGTATTCGATATTTCACTCATGTTGCAAGATCGTGGTATATTTAAGTTCAGTTAGTCAAGTAAAAGGATGCCAATAATTTAAGGATGAAACTAATAATTTACTCCAAATTTAGAGATATTTTCAATATTTTTTTCATTTATTTACGTAAAATATGTTTTATTGGATACATTATCCGTTACATCGCGATTTGTTTTTTTTGGTTGCCCCACACTCGTGACTTGCCCTATCAATTATCTAATTCTGGAAAAAAATAAATGAACAACTAAGCCCCAAATGTCTTTTTTATATTCCTTTTCACCCCTCATTCTTCCCATAAGTAACATTTTTAGCTTCCAAATTTTCTCTCTCTGAATTCTGATGATCTTCCTATCATATCTCTTTTGATTTCTCTCTCTAATTTTTACCTACCGTGTTTTTGTCTCTGCAAATTGCGGTTTCGTTAAGCTTTATGTAGAATTTTTTGTGAATTTTTCAAGTAATTTTTTACATCTGGGTTTTAGCATTATTGAGCTTGTTGAAGTAGTTCATGAGGATGTGTATATGATGAGTGTGAAATGCTGTTTTTGCGTCATGAAATTTGCAGAAAAAACGGGGGTTTGGTTGAGGGATTTTTGGTGATTTTTTTTCAGTCGATGGATTAGGGGTTTTTAGGTTTTTTGAAGTATGAATAGAAGTTTTAGGACAGAGGAATCGGCGTTGAGGGAGCTGCAACAGAAAATGGGGAGCTTTAGGAATTCGGTTATGAAGGAGAAGGAGGAGGAGTTAGGTTTGTTTCTCGAAATGCGAAGAAGGGAGAAGGAGAGAAATGATCTTCTCCTTTTCCAGAACGGCGATGAATTTGATGCTCCACTTGGTGAGAAATCTAATTTTCCCTTTTAATTGATGTTTTTTCCGTTTCATATATTGTCTTCATTATTAGTTTCTGGTTGAGATTATGGTGTGATTTTGCGTTTCTTTTGATATAATTAGATGATTTATGATACTGTAGAGCTAGCTATGTTGCTCCGACTTTTCGAAAATGTTGTCAGCAGGGGTGTGTCGGATTCTCTAAATTTTTGGAGAATCAGACACGAGTCTATGCAACTTAGCTGTAGAGGCATAAGAATACTACAGTATGTTCGATTTGTGGTGAATTTGGATTTTCCATTGAACTCTGTTTCATAGGCTAAGCTCATTAATTGTTATTTTTGCAAATTCTTTGTCCTTTGTAGAATCAAGAGCAGGAAGTTCGCCTATATTCAATATTGGATCAACCACTAATGTGAGGAAGAATGGTACTGATGATTTCCTCAATGCTGACAATGACAAAAATGATTATGAATGGTAATTTCCTTTAATTTTACTGTCTTCTCGAGCATGTACTGATGGCGACTCTTCTTCTTCCGTTAATTATGTTTTTTTAGCTGGTTAGGTTGAACTGTCATAAATTCCTCAATCAAGTGAAATGTCTGTGTCATGTCACCTACATTATGTCTTCATGTTCTATATTCATCTTTTTATTGTTCTTTATGGGTAAAGCAATGATAGCTTTTACAATACTATCATACATGTCTTCTCAAATAATCTTCCGCAGACAGGTTTACTGATTTTTTGAATGGACATAATGTTCAATATCGGAGACGCACCCTAAGTTGTAGTTTAGTGCACACAAAACACAAATGTGAAGACAAAACACAAATTTGTTTCCCCTCAGGGAGCGGTGGAGTTTAAGAAAGGTAACATTAAGAAGTTACTCATCATATATATGGAGTATGCTTCCTTAATGTGACAGTGACAGATTGAAGTCACTAAATTTCATAATCAAGATTCAAAAACAACTACTATAATAGTTTGCAATGCAAAGAAATGTAAAGCACCATGTTAAATGTCTAGATCCTATACAATGTTTCTCCTCTGTCTTTGATTTAGGACATTTTGACATGAGAGTCCAAATTTAGAAGTTATTAGAAATAGAACATTGTTGGAGAATGTGTCTTTCATAACTTGACTGCGATTTGTAAAATTTGGTCTCCATGCTTCCAGGAAACTCTATACTCATGATATACAGGCTAACTTAAGATGAATGCTCAAAGTAAGAAGTTGAGGATAAATAAGCTTTTGGTGATGGACATTCTAATTTGGTGTCAATAACCTAAGTTACTCAGACTCTTCACTTTTGGTGCCGCACCCGTGTCGACACGACATGGGTGTGGGTGTGGGTGTGGGATCCGTGTCCGATTTGGTCAACCGATTTTGGGTACTTGGACCAAAATCGATGGGTAAAGTCTGGACAGTTTTAACGATTTATATAATCAATACAAAAGCTAAGATGAAATTGAAGAAAATGGAATACCTTTTATATAGAAATATCTATGTCACTCCTTTTCTTTTAATCTCCATCCAAGATTCTCCTCAAGTTCTCCTCATAATATCTCATAATTTAGATATTTTTATAACTCTATTTTTAGATATTTTAATTATTTTTAGGCGAATCCCCGCACCCGTATCCATACATGGATCCATATCCCCGAATCTTAGAAATTAGATCATGAAGGATCCGACCTCTAGATCCGCACCCGTATCGGACACCCGCACCCGAGTCGAGCAACTTAGTCAATAACAAGTACTCCCTCCCTCCCCCCTAAAAAGGCTTGGTTCAGAGGACATGAGACAACTTGTCTAATTTTTGTGTGAATTCAGATATCGAATTTTTAATTGTTTAGAAATTAAAATTACATATTTGGAAACTACATAAAGGTACTACAGATCACAAGTGTTTGTAGTTTAAATAGAGAAAATAGCCGTGCCCCATCAACCTATATCTAAGGCAATCTCAAATCTCAACCAATCATCTACATCTCAGAATTGGCATGCTATCAATTTCATTAATTGTTCAATCGCCAGTGAATCAGCCTTTTCCTCTTCAAAATTGCCGCCACCACCGTCGATGACAATGACGTGGAATTCGTTGTCGGCTCCTTCTCATCTTCCTGGAGAGGATAGTGCTCGTGTATGGTGACCTCTATTAATGGCAACACCACTGCCTCCGTTTGTCCTCTCTCTTTCCTTCCCCTTCACTTTTTTTTAGTTTGTTTCCAGGTTCTCTGATGAGCAAAGCTCGAATATCTTTTGACGAGCTCCGTCATCACTATTCACCCCTCTTTCGCCAGACGCAACTCCAATGGACTGATGGTGTTTACAGTGATGGTGAAAATGGTGAAAGTACTTTGGGTGTTTGAAGGAAGGTGAGAATATAGGAGAAAAGGGTAAAGAATAATAAAAATTGGAGAATTGATAAAATTTCCACATGCCAAATGCGTGAAATTCATAGGTCAACATAGATGTGGTTGTGGCTTTTTAAGGGTATAATCATTTCAGTTTTAAATAATTCAGGGGTGATAGGACTCACGTGAAGTTGAAGAGTGTAGTTGGAAATCCGGGATATAGGTTAGGTGGCTTTTGGCTATTTTCTCAGTTAAATAGTTAGGACTTATTTAACGAATCATAGTCAAAGGAAAAGCAATTTGACTCCCAAAATGGTAATGAAAAATCCAAAAATTGGTGACAATCACTGAGAGTCCATTGAGCACAGCTAAGCTAGAGTAAGGAAAAACCAGTGAGTGGGAGAGAAATGTAACTGTTTTAGATTAACAATTCTTTCTGCAAGTGTACTAAAATCAAACATCTGCAAATTAACACCTACCTAACAAGCTAACCGACAATTAAACAAGCTTGTTATCTTAAGCACCACATTGCAGTATTTACATCACAGCCTCCAGTCATGCTACGTCACAGCTCTGCAGTTTAGTCTTTCCTCTACTTGCATTCCTTCAAAGGTAATAGTGCCAAACTATTTGAGACAGAAGGGCATTTAATAATTGATGTTCATTTAGACATCATGAATAGCAAGAGAACATGTTCAGTATATAGAGCTCATTTTTACTTATATTTTGAAGTTCAACTAACGAATTCCGTATATCAAAATGTTGATGCAAACAAGTAAAGTAGTGGGTGCTATACCCCCCATGCAATCAATCAAAAAAAAAAGAAGCTAAAAAGCCCAAAATAGAAGAGAAAAGGTTTCTCGAGATCTCTGATACTGGATGATCTTTTGCCACACTTTTACGACATTCAGTATCAAAAGAGTATCTGCTTATGTCTTTTATCTGTATGTTTATGTCTCATATATTTTTGTATTTCAGGCTTCTAACACCTCCCAGTACTCCTCTTTTTCCTTCACTTGAGATGGAGTCGGAAAAAACAATGATGAGTCAGCTGGGAACCGCTAAAGCTCGTCCAACTGCATTGAGATCTAGAGTAAGAATAAGAATATACTGCTTTAACTTTTCTTACTCCATGATTGCTGAAATAATGCATTTTCTGTAGTTAGGTTGAGTATTATATATGATAATATGCTTAATACATCAAAATGTTATCTTCGTGAGTTCAAGTTATTTTCACTACATGTCCAGCCAGTAGAAGGGATGTAGAATGTGCAAGAAGCATAATAAAAGGAAAAATTCTATAATCAGGTAGAAAAGACCTTGCAGGTCTTTTAGTTCAAAACACACATTGTGGCTCCGTTGTTTAGTCAAATGCTATTAATAACGAAATCATCGTTGTTAATGTATCACAGTTATCTTAATGAATTTCTTAAAGAAATTAATATGATATACTCATGTGCATTTCCTTTTTGAAGTTTCTCAGGAGCATGTGGAATTACAATAGCTCAATCTTTCAAAGTTTTCACCACCTTTTGCAGGCGTAAATTTCTAGGAGTGCAATTGTTGTTGGGTAGTAAGGCTTGTTTACCCCTTAATCACAAAGTACGTGTTCTCCTAAAACGTAAACAGATACAGAATTTTGCCTACCACCTGTAGCCTGTAGGGTATGTGGTTCTTCGGTCTTCAGTTTTTCAATAGTATATACCAAATACTGATCCATAGTTAGTTTGGTTCTTCGGTATAAGCCTAGTATGCTAGCAACCCTGCTTAGAATTGACACATCCTTGTTGTACTCGTTGACGTTCATATTGCATAGTTTTGTTTGTCGAGCTTCAAAAGTTAGGTGATATTGGCTATTAGTGAAATGCATGACAAATGAGAACATAAGAAAATGATTACAGTTAGCACAGTTCTTTGTTATATATATTTACAACATAATCCAGAGACAACCTATTTTTGTCATAATCTGGAAATTGAAAGAAATGAGACTATAGCTTCTTAAAAGGACAAATTTTTCGGCAAGTAGGATTCTTGCTGGTAATAAATGATTTAACTGATTACTCTATCTCCTTATCGAAGAACAGCAGCCACGGTATTTTGCTCTTGAACACGACTAAGCAGCAGCTCAGTGGTCATTGTCATTGTCTGTATTTCGGTCAACTGAAATACTGATATCTTAAAACCAAAAACCGAAGTTTTGAAAAATTAAAACTGAAAACAGCCAAAAGAACCAAAACTGAAGAACTGACTTAATTCGGTTCGGACCCTTTTTATTGGTTTTAATGCCCACCCCTAACCACCTGCCCCAGTTAAAAATTAGGAATTTCAGATGGAATGTTGGAGCTTCCAGTTAGGCATTCTTAACTTGAATTTGTTGGGAACCATGGACTGATTTTACTATGCAACTTGTTATTCTGGATGCAGTTAGCAAATCCCCAGCCTGAGCCCTCTGGTAGAAGCAATTTAGCATCTAGACAGCCTGCTTCCGCTGCTGGATTAAATACTTCAAATTCAGGTCTTCGGAGACCATCTTCATCCGGTGGATCAAGACCTTCAACTCCAACTGGACGACCCACATTAAGTGCAACATCCTCCTTGACATCAGCAACTAGACGCACATCTACTGCAGCATCCAAAGCAATGACATCCACTGCAACTTCTAAAACAATGTCGACCACAACCACATCTCGGCCAGCAAGGTCTTCAACACCAACTTCTCGTTCCACCTTGCCTTCTGCTAAGTCCACGGTTCCTACAAGATCTTCAACACCTACAGCCAGGTCTAGTGCAAGGTCCTCAACACCAACCAGAAACTCCTCAACACTCACAACCAGGGCATCCGTTCCTGGATCAAAGTCCACATCAAGGGCAGCAACTCCCACTCGTCGTCCTACTTCAGTGTCCAGTACAGCTAATGTTACTGCTCCTTCCATTAAATCTCCGTCTTCAGTTACACCAGCAACCACTACGGCAAGAAATCCTGCAGCCTCACGTCCTAGTTCTCCAAATGTAAAACCCAGACCATGGAAGCCTTCAGATATCCCAGGGCTCTCCTATGATGCTCCACCCAATTTACGGACATCACTATCTGACAGGCCAACTTCAGCTACAAGGGGTAGACCTGGAGCACCAAGTGCTAGATCTTCATCCATTGAGCCAGTTACAAATGGAAGGATTAGACGACAATCTTGCTCTCCAGCTAGAGGACGCCCTCCTAATGGTGTTGTGCGTAGCAGTGGGAGCTCTGTTCCCATTCCAGCTATGAGTCGATTACATGCTAAAGCTAATGATAATGTAAGCCCTGGTATGATTGGAACTAAGATGGTTGAAAGGGTAATAAATATGCGGAAGCTGGCTCCTCCTGCAAAGCAAGATAACAAACATTCTCCCCGTAATAACCTATATGCGCACTCTTCATCACCTGACAGTTCAGGTTTTGGAAGGACATTGTCAAAGAAATCCTTGGATATGGCTATGAGGCATATGGTATGTATATTTCATTTCATGCTGCTATTTAGGCAAAGATAATACATAAAATTCACTTGAATAGGCTTTTCAGAGTATCGCCATGAATGTTCTCTATGCAGCATTTCTAGAAATTGTCATTCTTGTGTTAATGCAACATGGTGCTCTTCAGAATGAAGACTTCCTTTTTGGGATAAGTTTCTGTAGTTTGAATGCATGTATAGCCTTTTAAAAACTTTTAAGAGCCTTTTTTACCATGGGCAGTTTTTCCCTTTTTAAAAGTATAAAAATATGTTCTCTTGGTTTTGCTGGAGCTCTATGAAGCTCCGCACATTGTCATCCTTGTTTTTCTTTTTTTGCTTAATTGAGAAAATTCCTCTCTCACAGGATATAAGGCGAAGCATCTCTGGAAATCTGCGTCCATCCATGAATAATATTCCAGCATCCTCCATGTACAGTGTAAGATCAGGACCTAACAGAACGAGGACAGTGAGTGTATCTGACTCCCCACTTGCTACGAGCAGCAATGCTAGTTCTGAAATGAGTGTCAATAACAATACGGTGTGTCTTGATGGGAGTGAAGTTGATGATGCTATTAGCGGTGTTAAAGGTGCTCGATCTCCTGCCTATATGCATGGAAGGTAATGATTGCCCTTGCTGGTGCATGATTATAAAATTATAGTTTTATTCAGTGCCGGAATGAGAGTTTTGGTGCTTGAATTATGATTGTTTCCTGGGAAAAACCAATGCATATGGTCTCCCACGTTATGTAAAGATTGATGCACAGTTAGCTATGAAATTTTAAGCCAGCCTATTCTCATAAGTTATGTTTTGTGCTTAGAACCATTTTTTTGCAAACAGAAATGCTAGTTCTGAAGTGAGTACATGATTTCCACAGTTGCTACAAGCAGTAATGTGCCTCATTCTAATTCCTACTTGGCACTTGCATATTATAAACTCCCGTTTGATCATAGATTATGAAGTTGAAATTTGAAAAATTGAGTAAAAATTTTATTTGGACATGCGTATTACTACGGAAAATTTTGAAATTTTGTGAGTAGAAATCTTTGAAGATGCTTTCAAATTTTATGGCCAGGCAGATGTTTGAAGATAGATTTAAAAATTACTAGCAAAATCTATGGTCAAGCACAGTTTAAGTTCAAACCTACAAGGATAATAAAATATTATGACCCAACAGAAAAATAAATATAGTATCTACATTTGGACAATGTTTCAACTTTAAGTTGAAAAAGTAGACATTTTTTGAAAAAGTTGGAAGTTCATTATTTTATAAACTAGTACTCCATAGAGTAGTATAAACTAAATTCATACATATATATATATTTGATGTTTGGTATTCATATCGAAATTCGATTAACTTCGGAATAGCACATTATATGATTTATTTTTAGAGGCGGTCCTTCCAACAAAATATTTTTTCCACTCTAGGGCTTGAACCCCCATACTTAATACTCCTTTCGTTCAAATTTATATGTTATAGTTTAATTTGACATGCAATTTAAGATTATTTTTTTTTGAAATTTGTGATTTAAAATAAGTCACGGATGTTTGTATAATTATAAATCATTTTATTAAGATTAAAATAAATATTTTGAAGTTAATTTGTTACTGAATATAAAAAAATATTTTTTTTTGTATCTAATTAAGAAAAAATGGATCATATAAATTGAGACATGAAGTATTTTGCGATGGATTAAAATGGAAAATATATCAAGGATCATGATAAATTGGGACAAAAGGATTATTTATTTATTTTTTGATTTTCCATCCAATGTTTGGTACTTCTCCATTGGAGCTCGACTATTTCGAATTCGTGCCACATAAAATCTCATTTGAAAGAAAATGGTTTCAAAGATTTTTCTATATACAGGACTCAAACTTTAGAAATTCGTGCCACATAAAATCTCATTTCAAAGATTTTTCTATATACATGACTCAAACCTTAGAAACTCTGGTTAAGGGAGGACCAACCCGAGGAGTAATTACTCAAGATGTTTTAATTCATTTTTGAAAGAAAAAATAAAGAACTTTTAAATTAGGACAAAAATAATTCTAACTGTTTAGTGTTCACATTTTTCTCTCCTCTTTCTTTTCTCTCTCTCCTTCGATCACATCACCCATGGCCAGTCTATGGCGAGCAGTGATGGGCGACAACACAACTCCATCGACCGACGACTACGACGGAGTAGAATTCTGGGTGAACCCTGAACGAACCGGTTGGCTCACAAAACAAGGCGAGTACATTAAAACTTGGCGTCGCCGGTGGTTCGTGTTGAAACAGGGGAAACTGTTTTGGTTCAAGGAAGCGAGTATGAGTAGAGAATCGAAACCGCGTGGAGTTATTCCGGTGGCTAATTGCCTTACAGTGAAAGGAGCTGAAGATGTTCTCAATAAACAATTTGCGTTTGAGCTTTCAACTAGGTCCGATACTATGTATTTTATTGCTGATTCAGAGGAGAAGAAGGAGGAATGGATCAATTCGATCGGACGGTCTATAGTGCAGCTCTCTAGATCTGTTACTAGTGATGAAATTCTCGACTATGATAGCCGGAAATAAATATTTGCCTAACCTAATTATGGTACGTTTTTACTTTTTGGGAAATTAATTATTTTCTCTATGTCTCGTCTGTGTGTAGTGTGAATTTAGTATATAATTTCTGGTATTTGAAGCTGTAAGTACTTTGTTTGAATTATGAATGTTGTAAATTTGCTGTCCATTTTGTGAGTTGAAGTTTCGCCTTTGCAGTTTTGAGCTGTTAGGGATTTTATCTTGCTCTTTTACCTAATTCTGATGGCACTTTAGAGGTATATAACAGTTTGTTTGGATGGTTGTTATATATCATTTCATAATGTATCGGATTGTGTTGTATTGTATGGATGAATACATTGTTTGGATAGATTGTATTGTTTCCTGCCATTACATAATGTCATAGAATAGGAAATCCAGGGCTTGATACTGTCCCATGAAGTTTCTATTTTAGTCTCTAGCTATATTAGTTCTTGCATTCTCGAGCTACTCCGCGATGTTTTTTTTTTTTTTACTCAACATGTCCCAATATTTATCTCTTAACGGTCTCCCGCAAAAGTACATCATGATTTACTAGCATTTAAGACAGCCTTCCTCGTTAGTTTTTTTATTTTTATGGTAACTGAGAAATCCCCGAGGTCAATGGCGGATGGTTCAAAGTTCGGTGGAGAATGGTCCCGCCCCTCTAGATTTCTAGAGGTACCATGCTTTTGTCTGGAGCAGGATTCGAACCTGTGGCGTGTGCCTAACACACATCACGCTCTGCGTTTACCATTAGACCAAAGCCCTGAATGTGCTTCCCTCATTAGTTAATCTTTCGTTTTTCTCTTTTGCGGATTCTAACTTGTATAAATGCATCTTTTTATTCCAGATTCACACAAATTAAATGGATTTCAACTTGTATAAATGCATCTTTATAAAAATGTATACTACCTAATTGTGGTGGTCTTGGTTGAGTCTAAGACACATTAACTTCCAAGGTTAGCACTTGCTAGTTCAGCTCTGCGGTGATATATTTATTTGGGTCATTTTATAGAACCTCGTTTACATTGGTCATGTGAATTTGGATCCACGTTCTTTTGTAAGTGAAGGTTAACCCTCATTGTCATGTGCCATAAGCATTTTCCTTTTGGCAGTCCTTTCCATTACAGTCAGATAGCTTCTTCTTTTTTCTCGTCATTAATGTTTCGGTTGTGCACTTGGTTAGGTTGGCTGGTTATGTCTTTCGGAATGACAAAAAGAAAGTCTTTCTTTTACATAACATTCAGAGTTGCATTTATGTTGCTGAGTTGATTTTAGATAGCTCTCCCTCTAGTTATTATCATTAAAAACTCTGAGTATTGTATAATAGTAGAAGAAAAATCCTGAGTTTCGCTAACAATAGTGTCTCATGAAACTACAAGATGTTGCATGACATGACCATAAAGATATCTATTTACTTCCTCTCGCGGAATTAAAGAACCTGTGCCTTTTGGAATGAAATATGCTACAGATGAGAGCCTTTTAATACCTAGAGATTTTGGTTTTTGTCTAGATTTCTCAGGCTCACATCTGCATACTTGCCAAGTAAGGTATTTCAGTCTATTTAGTAGTTTTAGATGTTGCCTTATGACTGAAACTGATCAGAAAAATAAATTTCTCTCCCACCTGCTTTGTTTTGTCAATTTCAGCATCTTGATTTAGTTTCATTTGGAGTCTTTGCAATTATTGTTTCAAGAAGTTGGTTTTTAGTTAGTCCCGGAGCTTGGTTCAAGTGGCAAAGGTATGAGAGACTTGTGACTTTGATCAGAAGTTCAAGCCCTGCGCCATGCCAACTAAGCCTGGTATTTAAGTGGGGAAAGGTAGAGGGGTGGACCCATTATTCTCGAGTTTCAAATGCTGCGATTGGTCTTAAAGGTTGGACTCGGAAGGATTTCTCGATCATTAAAAAAAGAGAATTTGGTTTCTAATTTGTTGTACATCAAAACCAGCATTTTCTTCAACCAATATCTATGCAAATTTTGTTTATCCAACTTGTGTCCTGCAGTAAAGTTGTTTATGATTGTAGTGTTGTGTATAATAATTTTCTACATATGAACTTCAACAACCGTATTTGAATACGCATACAAACTTGTTGACCCAAACGAAAGAACCTCTTTTGTGACCGGATTTGTTCGCTCACATCTCGACTAATTCTTCGAGGTACATGTTACCTCCCACCAGCACAGATGAGGAGTAATTCTATCCATGGAGATCTAAATAAGAACACCTAGGGGTCATTTGGTAGGATGTATTAGAGAATCTAATACATGTATTAGCTATGTTATTATTTAATCCTTTGTTTGGTGAAGTTCAAAGTGCCTTGATATATCAAACCAAACAATGGATAGAAAATGGCTCCAACATATCTAATCCCAGCATTACTAATACACTCTATTCAATACTATTCTTATACACTCTACCAAACGACCTCCTAATGTTTTTTTCTCCGCTAGGATAAGAACCTAAAACCTCGTGATTTTCAACCCATAAGGAATTCACAGAAATGAAATGTATTTGTGGGGTTCTCTAAGCTTTTCACTTGTCTTGATAGCTAAAATAATGATAATTTCTTGAATGTTACTGAAAATTAGTATTCAGAAACCATTTCTACTTTTTCTTGATGTCTATTACCACTTGTATACTGAACGTTGCTAGAACCACATGCATAATTTAACCAGGACACAAGAACATTTTAACGAAGACCCTTCAAGCAAACCAGAAATCTCAGTCCAACGATTAACTTAATCGACATTTATAACTCGATGAAATAAACAAGTAGTAGAATATTAGAGCTGCATAAAAATAAAAATTGCTGATGAAAAACTTGCTCCTCCAAGAAAACTAGGTATCATGAATCTCAATTTTAATGACTTGACCATCATCAAATGGATCTCTCTTTGGTGCTGCTGGTGGTGCTGCAACTCTAGGTGGTCCTCTTCCCTTCTTCTTGTTCCTTGGCCTTGCCTAAACCAATTCATACACTCAATATTAGTTCAAAATACCAATCAAAAATATTGAAACAACTTTTGTTTTCTACAATTCTTGTCAAATCTAACGAACATAAATTAATAAATATTTGATAGAGACTAAAAGTTAAAACTTAAAAGGACTAAAATTGGTGAGTGCATACTTAAAGGGACTATTTTGAACCTACCTTCAACGTTAGTGATTAATGAAGTGGGTTAAGAATTATGAAGTTTCTAGTTCAAATCCCAACCGAGACAAAAATAACACTAGGTAATTTATTCATTTTATTCCGTGAAATTAGTCGAGGACGTGCAAGCCGGTTCAAACATTACAAATATTAAAAAAAAAACATATATCTTCAAAATTATAAGGGGTTATTCGTCTGAAATTTATGAATAATTTAATCTCAATATACGATTTCATTCTACAATATTAATATAGCATTTGGTGTAGGCATTAAAGTCCCGCATTAGTTATGCAAAACCTTAATACACTAGAAATCTTATTTGAATCTATGAATTATTTTATATGGAATTAAAATACGTTCAATCAAATGTGGAGAAAAGACTTATTCATATTTTCGCCACTGATCGTAACTTAGTATATCACATTAAGTAATTTGTGTAAATACACTGTTTGTTTTTAATAATTAAGGTTCGTTTGGTACGTGGGATGGATAAGCAAGAATATCCCATGGAATTATTTTATCCACCTTCTATGGAATAGTAAACTCATCATTTTAAGCTTATACCTTATCTCAAATATGCGATTTATCTCGGAATTATTATTCTTATTCTACTATCAAACCAGAATATAAAATATAGGATTCTCCTATATAGAGGATGTAAGTGCTTGATTTTGTAAAATATAGGGGTGTATCTGAAACTAAGTCATATTAAGGAGGTGTTATCCTGCAATAAACCAAAAATAAGCTAAGGAAAGCAAAACTCTCACATTGCCAAAGGAGTGATTAAACCGCTTGCCTTTCGCCGTCTTCTTATCACCTCTGCCGCAGTAAACTGAAAATCAAATCAAATCCAAAAAAAATAAAATCATTTCAATTTCTCGAACTGAAACTGCAATCATCACAAAATTCAAAAACATGAATTCGAAGATATGTGATTCATACTCAATGGGAGGTTTGAATCGGTGAGAGATGAAGATGAAATTGATGCTGAAGGAGACGCCGCCGTAATCGAGACGCTGCCGGCGACGGAATGAGAACGAGAGAAGGATAAATTAGGAGACATGGATTGAACAGTAGCCATAGGGACTGAACCAAGTATCAACGACGCCATTGCAGCAGCTCAAGTGATAGAATTGAGTTTTTGTTTTTGTGGTGGTTCAATAGCTCTTTATTGTGTTTCTAGATAATGTCTAAAGAGGCACTTTGTTTTTTCTTTTTAATTCAAAAATACCCCTGAATTAAGGTAAAATTGGCATCGTTTTTTCTTGTTTTGAAATATAATATTACAAGTAAAGGTAAAAAAACACTAGGTGATTCAGCCCGTATATCCTATACTTCGGTCTAGTTAGGAACATTAGTTAGTTATGAAATCATTTGTATTGTAATGGTGAAATAGGTTATCTCATATGTATATAGTTAGATAATTAATCTCATTGTATATCTCAATCCATGAGATAACTTTATCTATCTCATTTCCCGTAGCAAACGACCCCTTATATAATTTGGGTGTTGGCTAAGATAATAATGGGTTAATTAAATTAGCTTTTATAAGTATTTTATTTATTTATTTATATTAATGCTTGGTAAACATAATAGTAGTACTTATAAGTCAAACGAGTGTAAGTTCAAACAATCAAAAATCATAAGTTCGTCACACCTCAATTTATAGGCATTTTTTGGTTAATCAACTTTTTTGTTATGATTTATTCTGATATTATATATAAATATTATTAGTCAAGAATTTATCGAAAATAGTCTTTCTATTCCACAAAAGTAAAAGTAAAGTCCACGTATATCCTACACTAGATATGTTGTTGTCATTGTCTTATGCAATTTCCAAAATTCTAACTTCTAATTATTCTTTTATTAGGTAAATTCTCGAGCTTACACTTTTTTTGTAAATGTAAGTTATTTTAGTTATTTTTAACTGATATAATAATGATGAGGAGGAGCAATGAGATAAATGTACTCCCTCTGTCCCTATTACTTGTCTAGGTTAATAAAAATATTTATCTTAAATTACTTGTCAATTTACAAAATTTAAAAAATTAATAATATTTTTTGCCATTTTGCACCTTAAATTAATTTTTTTTAATATTGTTAATCATGATATTGACAAATAAAACACATAAATAAAATGCATTAAAAATAATTAAAAGGGTAAATTAGTAAAAATATATTTTTTATATTTCTTAAAAGGCGTGTAAAAGAAAAAAAAACTATATAATAAGCTAATATACAATGGAGGGAGTAACCCACAATGATTAATCATACAAGACTCCTGGCCTAAGCCTCAAAAGATAAAGACATTCCCAATTGATTATGTTTTTTTTACCAAACTCACTCAAAAATACACAAATATACTAATAATAAGTCTGTCAAAAGATGAAAATACCCTACTCTACAAAAATCTGAGAACACACATCACTTATTATAGACAACAAAATTTCCCTCTACTTGAACTTTTGCTTTCTTCTGCTTCCCTGAATTGTGTTTTGTAGATTTAGAACTGTTGGCGAACAGCTCCCTGTTTATGACGTGAGTTGAGCTTAAATGAAACAGTAATGATTCATATAGCTCACCCAACTTGTTTGGTATTGAGGCGTAGATGTTGGTGGTGGTGAACAGCTCCCAGGCAAATCAATCAAGAACAAATAATATAGTCTTTTCCCTACAGAAAAAACGTGTTAATAATAGACGGATCATTCACATTAGGATTTCTTCGAAGTGATTTACAGGACAAAAGTTTATCTAAATCGACGTCTTGTGAAACTTCTTCTCCTCTATTTAGTTAATATTACCAGAATCATCATAGAAGCATATGGGAATCTCACCATTTTCTCCTTAGTTGATGCATTTCTTGAACAATCTTTTTTCCTCTATGACTAAACTTCTTCACCCTTTTTGTTATTGATAGTTGGAAGAAAACAAGTTTCCTCGCCGCCCGTATTCCACAAGAAATTGGCATATGTAGATCTATAATAAGAGTTCCTAGGCTCAGCTGCCACTGCCTGTTGGTATCTTTCTTCTGCTCCCCATAAGTCGTTCTTAACCTTCCACAAGAAGAGTGCATACTGACATAGGGCCTCTGCATCCGGAGGTTCCACTTGGACTGCCCGCTTGAAGCACTCCTCCGCCCTGTTACAACAAATGACTCATCGTCTGAAATTATAGCAAACAAACTACTCTTCTATCCCAAACTAATTCGGGTTGACTATATGAACTCTATGTAACTATTAGTCTCTATTTGTGTCCGTTTCATTTTGTTGTTCGAAACTACAAAGAGAAAAAAAGGGACATGTCTTCCCTATTCTATTCTCCAAAAGCACGCCTCGGGTAATGTCCGACACTGACAGAACGAAGATTTTCACTAAGGGGATTCAAAATATAAAGAGTAAATACAAGAAGAAGCTAAGGTTCCTAAGCCAAGGGTCTATCAGAAACAGTCAAGCCGAGGATCTATCAGAAACAGTCTCTCTAGTCCCCACTCTATCCTCCATAGACCCCACTTGTGGGATTACACTGGGTAGTTGTTGTTGTTATTGTACAAGAAGAAGCGAAGGGATTTAAAATCTATTATATAAACATAAAAATGATTTTAACTTTTTATATAAAGTATAATTTTATAGCGAAAGGGGTCCAGATCAAAGAAGCCCCTTGAGCCTCCTAGCTCCGCTCGATGTCTAATAATACCATTTCTCAGCTATGAATCTGAGATGCTACTTATCTCAACACTATATCGTGTTGTTCCCAAGATCGCGAAGAATTTTCCAAAAGTTGCTTAAGTGATCTTTTCAAAAAATTTCCTTCAAAATCTTGGCGTCAGCAAACTATAATCTAAAGAATGGGCTTCAAATAATTGAAATATGAGTAGCACTGTCAAAACAACAATAATGTAGCTAGGCAGGCTAGAACAGGCAAACTCAATAACCTAATTTTGGCATACTCTTTTTGAAACTTGAGAGATTGCAAAGGTCAACCAGCAACTTTTGAAAATTTAGAGAAAAAAGTGGAACTACAATATTAGGCCATAGAGGAACTAATTCTCCATTCCATTTTCTTTAACACAATAAAAAAAGGAGTTAGCGCAACATGAGCAATGATAGACCGACCAAAGGTATACACAGTCGTTGTGTGCTTGCTTTGTGCACTGGCACAACAGAATTCAATGTTGCTCGACGTACTAGCCTTAAGTTTAGTTGTATGGCTTTTCTATGTGACAACAACAACAACAACATACCTAGTGTAATCTCAAACAGTGATGTCTGTGGAGAGTAGAGTTTACGTAGACCTTACTCCTAGATGTTGTTTATGATAGACCCTTGGCTCAAGGAAAAACAGTCCAAGGCATTCTGAACAGTAACTACAGCAAAATAATTCGATAATGGAAGTACAAAAAACAACAAATAGCGACAAAAATCATAGGACAAAAAACTATAGAAGCAATACTACGACTACTAGTATGGACAAATATTGAGACAATACAATTCTACCTACCAACCTACTATCCTAATCCGTATCCTCCACAACCTCCTATCTAAGATCATATCATGCATTATGAGACAAGGGAAGTTGAAGAAATTACCTATTATCATCTCGGGCGAAAACTTTCAGAAAGTGTGCATAATTGCATAGCAAAAGAGTGTTATTAGGCTCATTAGCCAGATTCTTCTGATAAACAAGATCAGTCTTAAAATAGTCAACACTATTATCTGGTTCAATCTCCACTGACAATGGTGAAACAAACTTCAACATGACTTCATCATCAAAGCCAATACCCCTTAGATCCCTCATATTCAAAGTTTCATCTTGTATTGAATCCCACAATTCTTTCTCTTCATCACTCCACACTACTTTTGACACATCTTGAGGAGCAATATGAGGATAATGAACTTTTAGATGATCACAATTCTCTCTTGATGCAGAGTAAACACTAAAATCAGCCAAGAGGATCATTACATACATCATTAACATTGGTGTTTGCGAAAATACTTGTCGAAAAAGACATACAAATGATGCATACATATCTCCTTGCACTTTATCAATAATCATTTCTAAATCTTCATTACACATTGATTCCCTCATATGCAATGCATAAGTTTGCAACTCTACAATAATAAACACCAATGAGTTAAAAGCCTTTGATGTGCAAGAATTTGTTACCTTTAAGTCTTTAAATCTACCAGACTCCCATTGATGTTTCTTTTGTATCATTCTAAGTGACAAAGGAAGTCCAAAACTTTTGGCTTTTTGTTCAACATCTATCCATAAAATTGCCTCCCTTTCTGGCCAATATGGAGGTTCTGGCTCAATACCAAGCATTCTTGGCTCAATAGACTCAAATTTTGATGGAAAGATTGAATCTTTACTCCCAAAAATTGCACAAGACCCTTCATTTTCCCCTCTTTCAATCCCTTCTCCATCAAATTGTTCTTCACCAAAACTTGAACTACAACAACATGGTTGTAATCTACTATGACCTTTAGAGACATTTCTCTCAAAATATTGAGACCCAAGTGACTTTCTTGAAATTCCAGGGCTAAAAACAACAACTTTATTAATAAAGTTTGGATTTTTATGACCCCATTTGATTGATTTTGGAGATGAATAGAGAAAAGAAAGGGTTGAAGGAGAAGAAGCTTGAAGAAGAAGAGAATTTTGGAGTTTCATAATTAGTATAATACTCATTTTTTGGTCATTATTTAAGAGTAAATAGGCAAAATGTATGGAGAGGAAGTAGAACAAAATAGGCAGAAGAAGGGGTCAAATCAAAACAATAAAATGAAGAGAAAAAACAACCGAAAACCCGTGGGGAAAGGAGACTTTTTTTTACAAATCTCTAAAACAAAAAATAAAGGGGCTATTTTCTTGAATTTCAAGATCTTGAAACACTTCAACTCGTACCCACTCACATTGACGTGATGCATAAATTTTGAAAATCTTTAAATTACTACTCCTTTTGTTTATTTTATTTGGCGTATCTATTAAGAAAATAATGATTGATATGACTATTTTGTCATATCATCTATATTAATTAATATTTGGTAATAATAGATCTTGAAAAATGATTTGAGCCATAAATAATTAATATTAAAGATAAAATATAAAAAATTAATATTAAACAAAAGTTTTCTTTAGCCTTAGTTTTAACTTCTTAACCGTTATCATGACTATTCCTTCTTTAATCAGAAGTGTCAAATACGAAGCATATGAAAAAATTCTTAATAGGAGTGCTTCCCCCCAAATCTAAATTAGTCGAGCTTCAATACATATATAAAAAACAATTTTTTTTTTGAAAGTTTGACAAATAAATTACATTAATTTAATCAATGAAATACAAGTGGAACAAAAAAAAGCAGGATAAGAAAGACAACAACTCGTACTTATCCTAATCACATACACGTAAGAGGAAATCATATCCCAATAGAGAAACATGAAGTTTCCACCTATATAGTAAGTACTAAAAAACGACTATTTTTTATTGTTTAGATGCACATGTGCCACCAACATATTTCCTCCGTCAGCTTATATTTGTTCACTATATTAAAAATATATTTATTTTATTTTTTAATAATTAGATAAAGTTTGACTAATAAGAGTGATATATTGAGAGCATCATCTCTAGTGTATCTTGTAATGCGCGATCCAAATTCAATTATGATTTTATAGGTTTCGAGTACATAATGAAAATTAAAAAAAAATAATAGTAAAATTATCTTTTTTTTTAAAAAGGGAAAAAGGTCTAAAATATATTCGAATTTTGATCGAAATATATGTAACAATCTCAAACTTTGGACAGGACCTATTACCCCTCAACACTATTTAATATTGTATTTTAAAGATATATAAGTACTCCGCTGGACAAGTTACTATTTATAATGATGCAATATTTATGATGTCTGTGAGCACTTAATATCTTTAAAATACAATATTAAATAGTGCTAAGGGGTAATAGGTTATGTCCAAAGTTTGAGATTATTACAACAATTTTGATCAAAATTCAAATATATTTCAGACATTTTTCCCTTTAAAAAAATCTATCAAATCATGAACAAGCAAAGACAGAAAAGAGTAACATAAAAATAAAAAATAATTTTAAAAAAGTCAAAACATTTATCATAGAGAAAGTATTCATATCTGCCACGACTTTTTATGAAATTTTTTTAAAAATAAAATAAAATACATCACGAACCCTAAAAATTCAAAAACAATTGACTCAACTATCAGGAGTTTTTCTATTTTTAGAACTTCAACATGAGGCATCAAATATAAACTACTCCCCTTAGGGAAATGACTATAATTAATGATGATAAATTAAAAATTAATTATAAAATTATCTATTGATTTTATAAAATGGACAAGTATTGTTGGACATCTCCAAATTGTATAGTGGACAACTATTCTTGGACGAAGAGAGTAATTAATTCAGAAACGGATTCTCTTTTTTGAGTGTGAATTCTAGGAACTTACGTACTAATTTTGCTCATACCTTGTATATTTTAATTTTTATAAAATATTAATTATAAATACAATTATCAATATATATTAATTTATAATTATTAATAAAAATTATAAACTTTACATTTTGTATCTACATTCTACACCAATTTATTTCGCCTGAGAAACTTTAAGGCCTCTTTGTCAACTCTCCTTGAAGTTGGTGGAACTGTAAATATAGTAACTACGATGATAAACAAAAGAAGGTATTCCGTTTCAAAATAAATAAATTTTTGGATTGAAACACACTCTTAAAGAATTTTAGTTAATTATATTAGAGAAAAAAATTAGTAAATATATCTTTTAAATTTGTGATTTTGAATGGATATATCATTCATTTAAAACGTTGTGCATATATATCTTCATTGTCTAACAAATTATGCATGTATATATACCATTTTTATCTAACAAATAGTTGTTTCTTTATATTTTGATTCTCTTCAATAAAAATCTTGATTTTGCTACTAATAAGGATCGAGTAAAATGAATCGAAGAAAGTATTCATTTGATTTGATTAAGTATCGAATAATTTTTTCTTCATTTCAGGCCAAAGGAGTCATCAATGTACTTAGGTAGAAATTAACTTGAGTATACTCTTCATAGTTTTCGAATCAACAATTTTTCTGCAGTAAATTATTTTTTATATTGAGTTAATTACTTTTGAATTTGGATTTAAAGTTGAGCTTGGTAGTACTCGTTTGATACAAAGGACAAAGGATAACTAATTTTGAAATTAATTTTTGGATGACTTCATCTCATATGCGGTTGAGATAAAATCGTAGGATAACTAGTTCTAATTAATTTTTAAACGAGTTTATCTCATATTTTGTTGGATAAAATGCAGGATAACTAACTCTGATTAATTTAAGACGAGTTTATCTCATGTTTAGTTGGATAAAATTGCAGGATAACTTATTATGGAACTGTAGTGCTATTTTTATCGAAGGTAGAATAATAATCTCATGATAACTAATTCAAAATAACTTGTTCCCGATCAAACGAGCCAATACAATTATCAACTTTAACCATACGAGAAAAGGTCCAAAATAGTCCCTTATTTTTGGGTTAGAAAAAAAGACCCGGCCCAAAACAAAGCTTCAATCGTTTTTTCCAATCCGCAAAACCCTAGCAACTTCACTCACACACAAGAACAGTGGATAACAACAATGGCGTCCAGCGATCAATCAGTGTTGCAATTTTCTCCATTATCAGCGAGGTTATCGGCTAAAGTTCATCCTTTGGTTATTTTCAACATCTGCGATTGCTTTGTGAGGCGACCTGACCAAGCCGAGCGTATCATAGGCACTCTTCTCGGCTCTGTATTGCCTGATGGTACTGTTGACATTCGGAATTGTTATGCCGTTCCACACAGCGAGTCTCAGGATCAGGTTTGCCTCTCATTACTGCAAATTCTCTTATATTTAGTCCTTTTAGATTGATTTTGCTGGAATGAATCGGAAAAGAGCTGTATTTCGATTATGAATTTCTCGCTCTCTGTTTGGATCATTTTTGTGTAATTTTTGGTCACGACATGAATTAAATGAGCAATTTTCAGTGATTTTTCGAACTTAGTGAACGTTATATGTTGCTTATATTACTTTATTGTTAAGATATCGCTGATTAAGGTGCACATTGTGTTTGTGCATGATAAATTGTGTCTCAACCATGCTAATGCTGAGTGAAAATACTTAGAGAAAGGAATATATTTTGTAGAAATGTAGTTGCATTTTAGTAACCCTGTGCGATATTTACGTAGTTTATAGATCTTGTTAACTTAGTGCGTGGAATTTGAATTTTATGTTTTTGCTTCAGAGCTTCATAGTTCAGGTGTGTTGAACCAATCAGTATGACAAGAAACTTAAGGTGTATTAATTTAAATGGAGAAGGGTAGATAGCGCGGCCATTTTGCACTGGGTTTTTCTGAGGTGCAGTAAAAGAAGAAAACTTAAGGTGCATTAATTAGAAACTAGATAATTTCATGTTTGGTGTCATTGCAAAGGAAGGACATATTTGGTAGGGTGGGGTGGGGATGGAGCAGAGTTGCAAGAGAAGATGAAGGATTCTTTGCAGCAACGTGTATTCTGTAATCTGAATCCCTATTGCTAGTTTGTGGCTTGAGCTAACCTGTAAATATCACCAGTGTTAACAATTTCGTACAATATAAAAGTATATCTGGTCCTTGACCTGTCTTAACCACATCTAAGAAGTGGTCAGAATTGGTCCAGTGCCTTTCACTGGAGTGACAAATAAACTCATGCAGTGGCGGTCCAACTAATAAAGAACTAAATGTTAACCTAATTTTATAATATTTTATCAGTTGCAGTTTTCTTTCTTTGCTTTTACAATTGTTACTTTAATTGATTGCAACTAAGCTCCTTCCTCATTACATTTCTAAAAGAAGCAATTTCACATAGAAAGTTTAGAGATGAAAATACAAAGAAAGAGACAATGAAAAATAGTTGAAGTTATGTAAGCGTATCAAACTAATACACCAAGATTTGTTTGGGCAAAACTGTTAGCAAGGTTTTGGAATAGGTCCAAAACAATTTATGTTTTAGGCTTGGGCACATGAATTAAGGAATTCACTGTCTCCTAAAATTTTTGAGTGGGTTGACTAAAATACCCTTTATTATGGTTTTCTTTCTTAGTTGACATAAAAAATATCATGGTGATTAGGAATGTGTCAAAGGAAAATTTGAGAAAAAGAATTAAATACCTTCTTGGTTTTGTGAAACATCAATTATTATTTTTTGATGACAAGGGAAATCCGCAGCCGCTATTCTTTGGGTGCGCACAGGGTAAAACCCCCGCTCCTATGCAATAGCTCGCAAACCACACAGGAGAGGTAACCCGCACTAGGCAAGCCCGATGTTATTATGGAACCGCTTTTAGAGGGTAAAATATCAATTATTTTGGACGGGAGGGAGTAACCTATAGTTATTTTGCATTTAATTGGAGAAGTGGAAAGTGGAGGTAAATGCCATGAGAGAGGGTGAGAGGGAAATACCTGCATTTAACCTTATATTTTTTTCATTTGGAGAGTGTTTGTTTTTTTTTGCAAGATGGTGTCAAGAATGAATGACATGTCAATGGAAGAGTCTGCAAGAACTACACAGGCATACACATTTATGTATAATTATTTTAGGTGTTCTATATACTCCTAGAGCTAATACATCTTACAAAAATGTCTTCAATACATTCTATTTTACCAAATTGTTGTTTCTTTTCTCGGGATGGTATTCTTAACTCCATGATTCTAAAAAGATATCCCCATTTGTGATATAGAGCTTGTCGTAATGTGCTTTTATTTTATTACTTTTTCTGAACTTTTGGGCATGCCTTCTTTTAAAGGTTGCACTGGATATTGATTACCATCATAACATGTTATCGTCTCATCAGAAGGTGAATCCAAAGGAAGTGATTGTTGGATGGTAATTCTCGATATATTTATGCCCTTTTATTTTATGTTTTTATGTTTATGCCCCAACTTGCTTGGAATTAAGGCACAATGGTTGTTGTTGTTTGTTTGTTTCATCTTTTATGTTTATGCTACTTGAATATTTGGTGAATAATCCGGAATGAAGGAAATAGTATTTATTTGGATAAATGAGACTGAGAGGAGTGGTACTAGCCACTATATTTTGCATGTACAAAACATGAATTAATGACTGCATTTGTCAAGATACAATACTTCCCGCCTTCTTTTATATATTATAAAACATTAGGCAACTTTACCAGGTTCTTTTTTACTTGAACATCCCACTATATCCACCCTAAGTTTTGGTTGGTGGACTGATGCACCCCCTATTCTGTGTGGTAGTCGACATATCAAACACTTGGAATACTTGAGTTGATGAATTTGTGGATATCTCATGCTTAAACTTTCCAGGTTTTCTACTGGTTTTGGAGTCTCTGGTGGCAGTGCTTTGATCCAAGAGTTTTATTCTAGAGAAACTTCAAATCCTATACATTTGACTGTTGATACTGGATTTCAAAATGGGGAAGCTTCAATAAAAGGCTTTGTCTCTGTGCATTTGTCTCTTGGAGATCAGCCACTTGCTGCCCAGTTCCAGGAAATTCCGTTGGATCTACGTATGGTTGAAGCTGAAAGGGTTGGATGTATGTCTCTACTTCCCTTCCCTTCCCTTCCAAATAGAGTAGGCCCTATTTTACTGCATAATGACTTAGCTATGTCCATGTGCGTTGGTCAGATTGGATGGAAGAGGGGGTTAGGTGATATGTAATTGAGAACTGTTGGTGGGATTTTCTTATAACAATGAGAGTTGATCAGGGTATTTTTTGTATAAACAAATAGTTATCCATCTCAAGTATATTATTCAAAAAGTAGCCATATTGTTAATGTGTTTAAGTCGAGAAGTAGTGTTTATGTATAGATTGGTTGAAGCAATAGGTATTATATCCTGTTCGCAATGGAAATCCTTACTGGGACTTTCTTGTGCCCCTTGATGCAGTTGATATGCTCAAGACAACAACTGTGGACAAACTTCCCAATGATCTTGAAGGAATGGAAGCATCAATGGAGCGATTACTTGCTCTTATTGATGATGTCCACAAATATGTTGATGATGTTGTGGTAACAGTAACTTTTCCATACTTGAATTTAGCAAGTTTCTATGGTTTTTCATCTCTAAGTCTTCATATTGGGTTTCATTTGTAGGAAGGACGTCTACCCCAGGATAACAAAACAGGAAGATTCATAGCTGATACCGTGGCTACAATTCCTAAACTCTCACCCCAAGTCTTTGATAAGCTTGTGAATGATGGTCTTCAGGTAGTGTTTTTGCCCCTTACTATGTTCATGCCGTTGCTTCCCTGCCCCCTTTCCCGAGCCAGAAAGTAGGTAGGAGATTCTTTACTACTGGTTAAGTCATTGTGGTTCAAATGTCTGCTTAGAATCCTGTTTGGTTGTGATTTCTGGTTTATTGTGTTATATAAATCTCTAGGGTGGCCCCTTCCATCATCTCTTTCGCGTTTTTTTTTTGGTGATTTCCATAAAATGCATACCATATTCTAATAACTTTTTCAGCCCCGGTCCTAAAAGATGCCCATGGCATGGTTATCGTGATATTAATGAAGTCTTGATATTCGATCTGGGTTATCTTACCCTGAATTTATCTTTATTTGTAGGACCAATTGCTTTTGCTGTATTTGGCAAGCCTCACGAGGACTCAACTCAGCTTTGCAGAAAAGTTGAATACCGCTGCTCAGATCCTGTGATTGATGATGATTTCATTCTCGTTAATTCAAGGCCAGATTTTTGACCTGGTGACTGAATGGTCTGACTTTTCTCAACGCGATCAATCCTCTTGATAGATGAGGCTCATGGGTTTCAAATATTATATATTATGTTGGCTATGTAGTTTACATGTCCTTTTTTGGGGGGTTCGGGGTGGGGGATGGGGACTAGACAGACAATTTGTCATGCGAGAGAGACTCAGAATACTCGATAGGTTAGACATCATAGGCGTAAGGATACAACAACTTTCCATCTCTGTGTAATTGTCTTTCATGGCATTAACAGTTGTTAATTGAAAATGTCCAGTACCTTTGACAGATCCAGTTCGAATCTTTTTTTTCCAAACAGAAAATAGTAAACTTTATACATAAAACTCTCTTGAATTTGGCACAATTTGCAACTTGCACACCTAAATTATGCTTTCACCTAATCATGTCAGATGAAGAGTAGTTTTAAGTTTGAGAGAAGTATTTGAAAGTACTTCTAAATTTGATACGAATTATTACTTTTATCTCCAAATTATTGACAGTCCTAAAAACACCTTTTTACGAGGATTAACTAAACTTAGATATACCCCGATCTTTCAACATGAGTAACATACATTCCTTAATTCTCGTCAAGTTTAGGGGTGTCTTCAATACTTCTCTCGGCATTTTATTAAGAGCCCTATGCACCTATAAGAGTTTGAGACCACTTGTTATGCCATGTGGCAGATCCGGGGTGTATCTAAATTTAGTTAGTCAAGTAGATAGGTGTTTTAAAGGCTGTCAATAGTTCAGAGACAACCAATAATTAGCACCAATTTCAGGAGTGTTTTCAATATTCTCGGTGTATGGGAGCTTCGAAGAAGAAAAAAGTGCTCAAGGGGTTTTGCTCATATTGATTGCAATGGCTAAGATCATATGCTACTTTGCCGTTTATCTCCCTTTAAATCTGCTTTGATTACTTTCTTCGAGCTATGAATCTTTCGAAAACATCCTTTCTACCCAAAAGGTGGATGTAAGGTTTACGTAGGCTCAACCATAGCTCATTTGCAATGGCTAAATCATTTGTTTCTACAGATCCTTTTTAATTTTTTAAAGGATGAAAAGAGGCCCCTCATACATTATTTTTTAAAGGAAATTCACAAGGAGAAATGCAAACAGTTCAGCTGATTCAGTGTAACTTTAAGACAACACTTTTCACATTCTAATCGTTATATGTATGTTGCTCCACTGACTGCATTATTTTATTATATACTTCCTCTGTCCCAATTTATGTGACACTTTTCGTTTTTCGAGATTCAAACAATTTAAGTTTGACCGGAAATTTGCGCATGAAATCTTCAATTTTTTTGAAATGAAATTTATATATTTGTAAACTACGTAAAAAGTACTATAAGTCACAATAATCGATAATTCCAAATGTTTATAAGATCTATGAAAAATTTACGGTCAAAGATAGACTTGTTTGAATCTCGAAATTCGAAAAGTGTCACATAAAATGGGACGGAGGGAGTACTTTTTTGCATGTTCACATTTTTACTTTCCGAATTCATATGAGTGAAAATTCTGAATTCGTCACTGTATCTGGAACAGTCAAATCATTAAATAATACACATTAGTATGTATAATATTACTTGTAGATACAACTGTAGTAATTTGTTTGTGTTTATACATCCAAAATATTCCTAATTGGATTAAATTAAATAGAATACACCGACCAATCAAGAAAGACAGTTTTGAGAATCATTCTGGGGATTAATAAACTGAACTCTTAACTGGGATCACGTAGAACACAAGCTAAGTTCAATTATTATAGCTATTTTAAATTACTAGTGGAATTAATTAGTAATAATTAGCAGAAGTATATATTTCATATTTGTCGAAGTATAAATACATACATAAATTAAAAAATTCACAAAATACCTATAGATATGTAGAAGGTGATTGTATTGAATTTTTAAAAATAGCTTATAAGGTAAAAGCTATA
Organism: Solanum appendiculatum; assembly: GCA_018342035.1. Lineage (NCBI taxonomy): Eukaryota > Viridiplantae > Streptophyta > Magnoliopsida > Solanales > Solanaceae > Solanum > Solanum appendiculatum. The sequence continues at coordinate 2,382,978 of JAGDQO010000434.1, read as the reverse complement.
AGAGCCTGTTCGAATCGGCTTATTTTAAGTGCTTCTAAATTAAAATAGCTTTTAAGTAATTTTGTAGTGTTTGGGTAAGTTAAAAAAAAATGCTTATAACCATTTAGTTTTAAGCTAAAATGACAGAAATAAGTCAAAACAGAAAAGTCAATCCGAACAGGCTCTTATAGCTTAGCTTTTAGCTTATTTTTATATATTTTTTTTATCTAAAGGCTTAACGTATAAGTAGCCCTTTGAACTTGCACGCTTTTTCCGTTTAGACACCTTAACAAGGCCTTCTTCCTATTAAACACCTAATGCATACTCAAAAAGTGTGTATTAGAAGGGCCGCTTAAAAACAATTTTTATTTTTCCAAATATCGCAAAAAATAGAAAAGAGTTTAAAAGTTAAAAAAAACACTTAAAATAAGTTAATTTAAACACCCTCTTAAAATAAACTCATTTTTTATGATATACTTCTCCGTCCATCTTACTTATCCAGTATATTAAAAATAGTCGTAAGTTTTTACTTCCTTATCGTTTATAGTTAGTTGGGCACCGTGCCAAACAGTCATATCTTTCAAATAGCAGTATCCAAAACGAAAAGACAGCAACAGCAATCTTTACAAATGCATGAATCAAATTCCGTGAATTCAATACATAGACTGTTAACTCATTTGTTATTACTCGTATATGAAAGCGAAATAAAAGATAATTTGACATACTAAGCTCTTGCTATGCACGAGATTCGAAGAAGAGACAGATACAATAGTCTATTGTATATAGTGTTATCTATTTCAAAGAGAGGTTGTTTTCATTGCTCGAAATCTATGACCTACTGACAGAGGCAGACCTACAGGTATAGGTGGAGTTGTACGTGCATTCGTTAACTTCGAAAAAAATCATGTGTTTATATGTATGTCTGTCTTGCGAAATTAGCATAAACTAGGATATAATAAATAGTGCACCCATGAGGAACATATGAATGGCCTTGTGCTACTAGTACAAGCCAAAAGCAACCACCCCCGTGACCAGGTTTTGATTAACTTATAGTTCAAGTATTAGCTTAGAGCCCATATTTGATCTATATATTTGTATTTAATATTTTTAGTATTGTTTAAGTCATTAGTGACCAATTGAATACTACATTATTCATTAATTCTCATTGAAAGTTTAAGATAATATTAGTGCACTCGGAGTCTTCAAATTCTGAATTCGCCTCTGCCTACTGATCATATGAAGATAATTTTACCAATTAAGACAAGACTCGCCTTGCATTATTACTCGAACAGTATATTTTTTAAGTGCAGTCCCCTGAAATCAAAATATAAAATATAAAAATGAACAACTAGGTCAACAAATGCATGAATCAAATTCCATGAACCTCCTATATAAAGACTCCCTACTCTCACTTCATTCTCACTGCAAATTAACTAACAATGACTTCTGGAACTGTAAGTTTGGTGTCCAAATGCACCATTTTCCCATCGGAAAAATCTTCTCTTACTGATCTAAAACTCTCCGTTTCCGATCTTCCTATGCTCTCTGTTCACTACATTCAAAAAGGTTGTTTATTTACTCGTTCACCTTTTCCTGTCGCTCAACTCATTTCACTTCTGAAGCACAGTCTTTCTCATACTCTCACTCAATTCCCTCCACTCGCGGGGCGACTTGTGACAGACTCAGATGGCTACGCCTACATTACTTGCAACGATGAAGGAGTTGATTTTATTCATGCTATAGCTACTAACATTTTCATTCGCCATGTCATAGGCTCTATTGATGTTCCTGATCATGTTAACGAGTTTTTCCCTTTAGATCGCACGGTTAGCTATCGAGGGCATTTTATCCCTCTTCTCGCTGTCCAAGTGACGGAATTAGCTGACGGCGTATTCATTGGATGCGCCGTCAATCATTCCGTCACTGACGGGACATCAATTTGGAATTTCTTCAATACATTCGCTGAAGTGAGTAGAGGTGTGAAAAGGATTGTAAGGCAGCCAGATTTTACCCGTGATTCAGTTTTGATTTCAAATTCTGTGTTAAAACTCCCGGCTGATGGCCCTGAAATCACGTTTTCCGGCGATGCTCCATTGAGGGAGAGGATTTTTAGTTTTAGCAGGGAATCAATTCTAAAACTCAAAGTGAAGACGAACAATCAGAAACTGAATTTCGACGGAGAAATCAACATTGTTGAATTGATGTCAAAACATAACAACGATCACCTGAAAATCAAAACAGAAACGGAGACGATAAATACAAGGGCTGAGATTTCATCATTTCAATCGCTTTGCGCATTGCTCTGGCGTGCAGTGACACGTGCAAGGAAATTCCCAGCTTCAAAAATGACGACATTCAGAATGGCGGTAAATTTTCGTCACCGTCTCCAGCCGAAGCTAAATCCGTTATATTTCGGCAACGCAATTCAGAGCATTCCTACTTACGTATCAGCAGGAGACGTATTATCTCACGATCTACACTGGTGCGCAGAGCAATTGAACAAAAACGTGAAGGCACACGATGATGTTATGGTGAGGAAGTTCGTAGAGGATTGGGAAAAGGATCCACGGTGTTTTCCGTTGGGAAATTTCGACGGAGCTATGCTAACAATGGGGAGCTCGCCGAGATTTCCAATGTACGATACTGATTTCGGGTGGGGAAGGCCCGTTGCTGTTCGGAGCGGACGGGCGAATAAATTTGACGGGAAGATATCAGCTTTTCCAGGGAGAGAAGGAGGTGGAAGTGTGGATTTGGAGGTGATTTTGTCACCGGAAACAATGGCCGCCCTGGAATCTGACCCGGAGTTCATGCAGTATGTTACTGTGTACTGAATATTGCTGTAATTACGGTGTGTTAAATTAAACATGAACAAATAAAATAAACGTAGTAATCAGTAAAATAGTACTTTATTTTTTTGAATTGCTGTTATAATGTCTAAGTTCATTTAACTAGAGAACCAAACGATTAATTAATACATAACAGTAGTAAGTGTACCTATTTCATGATTAATATAATATCATGAATTAAAAATTAGGCCGTCTTTTAGTGGATAATATAATCTAGAACACAATCAATGATTAAAGTATTTTTATTAAAAATTGAATTAATTAGTTATTTAATTAAAAAATGGTAGGCAATAGTTTGAATACAAGTCTTTTTGATTAAAAAATAGCTAAACTTTACGTTAATTGTTCCTTGAATTTGGCAATTTGATAGCTAGGCTTAACAACCCCCATCCACTAGAGATTTATATGACAAAAAACGTGAATACACTCTCTTATAGATGCGTATGAGAGAACGAAAATCGAAAATTGAAAAATCAAACTCCTAAATTAATGAGACTAAAGAATTAACATGATTCTACCTATTGTTATCATTAATTAGTTACAAGGATTTATGTAAATACCCAAGGAAATGCTCTGACTTTAAAACTATGAAATCTTCCAAATTTTCTACTATAGCCTTGGAAGATTTACCCCACTACTGATTTGGTATCCGATCTCGACATTTGATTTGAAATTCGACCTCAAATCAGGAACTGACCTTGATCAGATCCTAAATTCAGAAGTTAAGTCTTGAATCGAGGTCAGGAGTCGGGTTCCGAATCAAGAATCAGGAGTCGGATATCGAATTAGTATCAGAAATTGCTACCCGAGACATGAATTAAGATGGAAAGTTGAGGTGTGAGGTTAAAAAAGAGTTTTTGAACTTGTTTTCCTTACTTTCCTATCCGGAGGCATGTCACTTTTCTTAAATTTGAGGGAAATAATTTGATTTGGAAAACATTTTTCAAAAGATTTAAGCCATACAAACATGAGAAAATTGAAAAACATTTTCCTTCATATTAAACACACTCTAGTGACAATAGATTTTCCTTTTTATCGACAATATTTATTATCACAAAAATATTTAGCAGTAATTAAGTTAATATCACTGCTTTCAGAATTATTAAAGTCTTTAATGTCATGTATATTGAGTGTTGATTATAAATACTCATGTTTATTATTACCGCTAAATATAATATAATAATAATTATATCATTATCGCTAAATAATTATTACAAAATCTTTTATTTATCGTAGGGTTAGTTGATACTGTACATTAAAGACTACATTTTTTCTCATAACAGTGGAGTGACTATTTTATTATAAAAATATTAAAGACAGCATATATAAACTGGAACTATAGGTCAAATAATTAAATAATACATATTAGTACGTATAATATTACTAGTAAATACTATTACAACCTGTATACTGTATTTAGTTTATATCTAATTGTTCATAATTGGATTAAATTAAATAGAATGAGCCAACCAATCAGAATTGACAGTTTTGAGGATCATTCTGGGAATTATTTAACTGAACTTTAAAATTGGGATCATTTAGAACACAAGCTAAGTTCAATTATTAAAACTATTTTAAATTATTAGTGGAATTAATTAATTAATTAGCAGAAGTATTTTGATTAGTAGTTTTACGCATTGTAAGATTGAGGAGAGATGGTGCTCATTAATATTCCTTCGATTTCAATTTGTTTGTCCTATTTTAATTTAGCAACACAATGTAGAGCATTTCTACTCACGCATCAGTAGGGGACGTGTTGGTGAAAATATAATTACTAATTGTTATTCCTTCCGTCCAATTTTACTTGTTTATTTTTTTTTTTATTTGTTTAGTTTAGAAAATCAAGAGATAATTTATTTTTTAATTTCCAATTTATCCTTATTATTAACTATAGCCGTTTTTCAAAGTATTGAATTTATTAGATTTAAAAAAAAAAAATTGTCATTCTATTATATTTAGCGGCAGTGATAAATATGAATATTTATAATCAACACTCTATATAAATATCGCTAAAGGTTTTAACAACTCTGGATGTAATGATATTAACTCAATTGCCGTAAAATATTTGTGTGGCAATAAATATTGTCAAGTTTATTGCCACTAAATATCTTTTTTGTTTAGTATTTGTTAATTCTTAAAAAATGTTCCAAATCGATATTGAACAAGTAAAAATAGACGAAAGGAAGTATGAAAATGTTATCACTTGGACTGTATAAGTTCTTTGTCACATTAATTAGCTGATAAAAGGAGTAAGCATCAAAATCATGACCTATAGAGTCAAACCATATTAACTAATTAATTAATATTCCTATTAATGACTAAACCTACAATAATACATAACAATAGTATTATTTTTTAAAAATTGCTGTTTTAATACGTAAGTAGAATGACAACCCCCAAACAGATCAGGGAGTATCATTATACACTAATTTTATGTTAGTTTTTTGGGCAAAATAGATTGGGATTCCCTTGAAATTGACAACATATCTAAACTTTACACTAGTCATTTTTTGAACATGACTCTTTGATACTCTTGACCTTTTTATATAGAGAGAAGTATCCGGAACACTTCTGAATTTGGTGTAAATTATTAGTTTCGTTTTTAAACTATTGATAGTCTTAAATACACTCTTATACTTGACTAACTAAACTTAGATATATCCCTGATCTGCCACATGACATAGCAAGTCTCAAACTCTTATAGGAAATGAGGCTCTTAATAAAAACCCGAGAGAAGTATTCAAAACACCCTTAAGAGTGCGAGAATTTAGGAGTGTATTTCATTCATGTTGCAAGATCGGAGATATATTTAAGTTCAGTTAGTCAAGTAAAAAAATATTTTTAAGACTATCTATAGTTCGCGAATAAAACTTATAACATCGAGTTTAGGGTGTTTTCACTATCCTCTCTTTTAGATATTGATATCGCAAAGAACATAAATACACTCTTTTTTTCAAGTAAGACTAGAGAATTAACATTATTCTACTAATTGTTATCATTAGATTTATCATCTCAAATACTCCCTATAGAATATAGATGCCATAATGTATTTGTTATCATTAGATTTATCATCTCAAATACTCCCTAATTGGATTAAAGTTATAGAACACACCGACCAATCAAAAAGACGGTTTAGAGGATCTTAGAACACAAGCTAAGTTCAATTATTAAAAGTATTTTAAATTAATTAATTAAGAACAATTTGATTAATGGTTAGGAGATTCCAAATTAAGTTTTGTAATCATAAGAACATAATGGTCACATTATACAGAACGCTAAAAGACGGCGCTCATGAGTTATTCTTATTTAAGCCGTCTCATTTTAATAGTCGCTTTAATCCAAAAAAATATCACTTTAGAAGTTAAGACTAAAATTAGGAGTAATATTTTCAGTTATTTCCTTATTATCAAAGAAGAATGTACATATTTAAGAGGAAACAATTAACATATTTTTTTATTTCCTCTAGTCCATATTAAGTGAGCTATTGAGATTTTTTTTCATAATTCAAAATAAGTCAGTTTTTTTCAAATTTAAAAGAATTATTGAGATTTTTTCTTTCATATTTACCATTATTTTTAATAATTTGAGAATAATAAAAAAGTAATAGCGAAAAGTAGCATTTAACTTTTGTCTTTTAAACATTTTTCTTAAGAAACATTTCGACAATTTACTTCATACTTAAAGATCGTGAAATGAATTAAAGTGTGTTTGAAAAATAATTTTAATATTTCAGAAAGTATCAAATGCATGAATCAAATTTCATGAATCAAAACAAAAAAAGAAAAGACAGCAACAGCCACTTCCACAAATGCATGAATCAAACTTCATGAATTCACTAAATACAGTGTTTTAATTTGTTTAATTACAATCTATGATAAAAGTCTTTTAAATTAAAGTATTTCCATTCAAAGTTAAAATTAATTAATTAACACGTGTTAGACGATAGTTTGAATATGCAGTCTTTAATTTGACTACAAGTCTTTTTTTTAATTAAAAATTGTCTATTTGTAAATAAGAGAGTGAGAGATTCCAACCCAATTTTTGTAGAAGGACAGCCACCGTACAAATCCGTGATTTGTCTTATTTGTCTAACAAATAAAGAATTTTACGATAAATATTTTGTGATCCAAAATTTCTTAACTATACAAATTATTGAATAAGTCATCTTCTTATCAAGGTTAAAGAATCAACTAAGCATCTTAGTTGCAAAATTGAATATTCAAATCGAATCAAAGTTCATGTCGTCCACCCTAAACAAATAGAAGGTATGGGCCACAGATCGAACATAAACTATCAGATCACACAACAGAAGAATACCCAACTCCTTCATGTAAAATATTCTTCTTCCAAAGATTATATTAATTTTTGAGTAGGATGAAAAGGGGTCCTCATACATACAGAATAACAGAAGCGGAGCCAATGTGTTGATTACAAGTTCGGTCAAATTTATTAATTTTAGTTCCAAATTTAAATTTATAATAAGAAATTTATTGAATATATAAAAAATATTAATTTAAAATTTAATAACTTAAAAAATGAAAATTTTAAATTTATAAACTTTAAATTTTGATTTCGTTTCTGACCACCCTGCATACCTGATTAAGGAAATTCACAAAGATGAAATGCACATAGTTGTAGTACTCCCTATTAATTAATTGATTAATGAAAAGACAGCATATATCAAGTGGAATTACAGATCAGTCAAAACCATTAAATAAATAATGTACTTGGTTTATATCCAAATAATCCTAATTGGATTAAATTAATTGAATACACCGACCAATCAAAAAAGACGGTTTAGAGGATCATTGTGGACATTTAACAAACTGAATTCTTAAGTTGGATTATTTACTAAACAACAAGTCAATTATTAAAACTATTTTAAATTATTAGTGGAATTAATTAATTAGCAGAAATATTTTAATTAATGGTGAAGAGATTCCAAATTAAGTTTTGTAATCATAAAGAAAATGCCAGATCACATACAGAACGTTAAAAGACGGCGCTCATATATTAAGATATTTTTCTTAAACAAAAATAGCTTAGTAATTAATTTTTTCTTATATTTATTATTTTCATAATAATAGTTAAAATAAGATAAAATATAAATTAGGATAAGACAAAGAGAATATTATTATGGGGACAAGTAAATGGATAGAGGGAGTAGAAGTACAATATAGTTTTGACTTTGATGTTCAAGTTGCCAAATTTAGAATTATAAGTCTCTGAAAGAGAATTTTTATCTTTAATGTGAGATTATAAGGTGTAAATTCGGATTAATTTATTTTAAATTAAAGTGTATAACATATATATGATATGAGTAAGAATTAACTTGTTCTCTAGATTCGTCTCTAAATATCTATAAATATTTATTCGTAAATTATTATTTTTTATGAAATATTTATTATGGTTAGATGGGGCGGTTGAGCATGTCCAACCAGTCATATCTATGACGTAGCAGTTGCCAAATCGAAATGAAAACAAAAAGAAAAGATAACAACAGCCACCACCTCAAATGCATGAATCAAATTTCATGAATTTACTAAATATTTATAAATATATGAAGAGGACAAAAAAAGATATTATATAGTCTAGAACATGAAAAAAAAGAGTTTGTTGTATTAAATTTTTGTTATGTTTAGAATTTGAAAGACCATAAAAATCTATTATATGTAACCTTATTTTGTATTTTTATCAGAGATTATTTTCACATTCAAATTCGTGATTTTCTGATATCATAATAATTTACTAATTACAACAAGTGAAGATTAATTTAAAAGATATCACATAAATTTTAAATTTTGAATCCGCTTAACGTTATCGTTTAGTTGGACACGCGCCAGCCAGTCATTTTTAAGTGCAGTCCCCCAAATCAAAATTTTAAAAAATAAAAATGAACACAAGGTCAACTTCCCTCCATGTTTCAAGCGCATACCAACAAAGAAAAAAAGACAAGTGCATGAATCAAATCTCCTATATAAAGCCTTCATTTTTGTACTCTCACTTCATCCTCAGCCTGAGTAGTACACAAGCTATTTAATTAACTAACAATGCCTTCTGCTGTAGCAGCTCATGTTACTTTAGTCTCCAAATGCACCATTATCCCATCGGAAAAATCATCCCTTACTAATCTAAAACTCTCCGTTTCTGATCTTCCTATGCTCTCTGTTCACTACATTCAAAAAGGTTGTTTATTTACTCGTCCACCTTGTCCTATCGCTCAACTCGTTTCCATTCTCAAAGAGAGTCTTTCTCATACTCTCACTCAATTCCCTCCACTTGCGGGGCGATTTGTGACAGACTCAAATGGCTACGTCTACATTTCTTGCAACGATAAAGGAGTTGATTTTGTTCATGCTATAGCTACTCACATTTTCATTCGCGATATCATAGGCTCTATTGATGTTCCTGATCATGTTAAGGAGTTTTTCCCTTTGGACCGCACGGTTAGCTATAGAGGGCATTTTATCCCTCTTCTCGCTGTTCAAGTGACGGAATTAGCTGACGGCGTATTCATTGGATGCGCCGTCAATCATTCCGTCACTGATGGGACTTCGTTTTGGAATTTCTTCAATACATTTGCTGAGGTGAGTAGAGGTGTGAAAAGGATTGTAAGGCAGCCTGATTTTACACGTGATTCAGTTTTGATTTCAAATTCTGCGCTAAAACTCCCGGCTGATGGACCGAATGTTACTTTCGCCGGCGATGCTCCTTTGAGGGAGAGGATTTTTAGTTTTAGCAGCGAATCAATTCAAACACTAAAAGCGAAGACGAACAATCAGAAATTGAATTTCGACGGAGAAATCAACATTGTTGAATTGATGGCAAAACAGAGCAACGATCAGCTGAAAATCAAAACAGAAACGGCTGAGATTTCATCATTTCAATCGCTTTGCGCATTGCTCTGGCGTGCAGTGACACGTGCAAGGAAATTCCCAGCTTCAAAAATGACGACATTCAGAATGGCTGTAAATTGCCGTCACCGTCTCCAGCCGAAGATAAATCCGTTATACTTCGGCAACGCAATTCAGAGCATTCCGACTTACGTATCAGCAGGGGACGTATTATCTCACGATCTACACTGGTGCGCGGAGCAATTGAGCAAAAACGTGAAGGCACACGATGACGTTATGGTGAGGAAGTTCGTAGAGGATTGGGAAAAGGATCCACGGTGTTTTCCGTTGGGAAATTTTGACGGAGCTATGCTAACAATGGGAAGTTCGCCGAGATTTCCTATGTACGAGAATGATTTCGGGTGGGGCAGGCCTGTTGCTGTTCGGAGTGGACGGGCCAATAAATTTGACGGTAAGATATCGGCGTTTCCGGGGAGAAAAGGAGGAGGAAGTGTGGATTTGGAGGTGATTTTGTCACCGGAAACAATGGAAGGCCTTGAGTCGGACACAGAATTCATGCAGTATGTTGGTGGCTATTGAACTTTTCTTTAACATAGTAGCTTTTGCTCTTTGTGATTTTACTCAATTTGTATTCAGTTGTGATTAATGTAATTGAGTTTAACCTTTGTTGAATTGCAAAACTATTACTACTTGAGAATGATAAATATTTGTGTGATTATAAAAATAAGATAAAATTTGTTCGTCTTGAAATAAATATTTAATATCTACATGGTTATACTCAGCCGTCTACTTGGATTTGCCGGCGTATGCTATTATTTTAGTCCAATCAACATTATTTTCATATAAAATCAAATTAATCGAGAGTGTTTGGCTAAGCTTATAAGTTGGTCAAACAGCTTTGAAATATTTTTTAATATATGTAGCATACTTTCTTTGAAGTATCTGTTCTTAATTATGATTGTTATGAATATTCTCGTAGCTTAGTCAATTGTATTATTTTATAGTTTGACTCTGGGAGGTCATGTTGATGCTTGATTAGTGTTTTTTTAAAACAATTAATGATAAATATAATTTCTTTAGCCTCTATACTATAACAACAACAACAACATACCAGAGAAATCGTCTCACAAGTGAGGTCTGGGGAGAGTAGAATGCACGCAGATATTATCACTATCATCGGAAAACATGTATGGAGTCTATGATGGAGAAGAAAAGGGTGAAATCAATTTACTACATCCTTTCTCTGGTGTTCAGATTGAATTGCCATATCAAAATACCACAGAAGATTATTATGAAGAACATAAGACTGAATGTCTATGTGTGTGTTTATTCATAAGACGGTACTGTCAGCTAGTCCCTCTCATACATCCGACTTTGTTCTCATGGTCATTGAAGAAAGCATCAGATCCTCAGTTTTTTTTGGTGTCCCAGAGATTCTAAATGGACTCGGATTCATTGGTTGAATTTGATCACTCTCCGTTTGTTAATGTAGTATATTTTATGCTGTCAATTTTTGTGGCGAGGTTGTAGTTTGTGATGTTGTTGGCCCTGTCATGTCATGGTGCAACTACATTTGGTCCTCGACCCGTCTTATCACTCAGAGTCATGTTATGGTGCAACTACATTTGGGGAGATAATGTTCAACTATCGCGTGTCAAAGATGATTGTGATAAGATGAGGATTCCATTAGCGTATGTCCTATGTGAAGGCGAGATGAGCTTGAGGATGGGGATGAGATAAGATATGGGAAAAGAGCTTTTCATGTTTTTCAAAAGGATCCATGGTGTTTTCCGTTGGGAAATTTTGACGGAGCTATACTAACTCGCCTGGAGATGGTACCGACAATTTACAGGCAATTTCCTAGCACGTATCACCATACTCCAGAGCAATGCACAAAGCGATTGAGATATACAGATCGATCCATTGAACACAGTAACAGATGAAGCATGCGAATGAAGAGGAATAACTGCAAAATAGATATACATGCTCACAAATCAGAAAATAATGTGAATTCAGTAATACGATAAAAGTACATCGCAATTCTCCTTTGGGTACATACTATGACACACTATCATAATTTAAATGCCACTTTTTTTAATCTTTAATAGGCGATTAAATATTCTTAAGCAAACATATACGACATCTTTGGATATATAATATATGTTTGATTGAAAATATTAATTTATTTCATAATGTTTACTATTCGTAGAATGATAAATTCACCTTTGGGTAAATTCTTAAGTTCTAGCAATAATGAAAGTCAATTTATCTATCTATTTTCAATATAGGCATTTCATTAATTTTCATAGATAAATGACAATTTTATGAATGCATATTTTTCTTAACCATACTAGTTTAGCCACTTTGGTGATTAACAAACTATATGAATACAAATACATACGTAATATCATAATTTTTTTGTGAATATGAACAATTTTATACATTTTAGTTTGGCCACTTTGGTGACTAACAAACTATATAAAAAAAATTAGGTCTCCAAAATAAAGCTAGTTACATACCCTATCAATTAGTCGAGCAATTAATCAAGATTTTACTCAATTTCAATGATGCATAATAGCAAGAAAATCCTCTAGCACCATGAAAAATTAAAGGGTTAACTATTATATTGACCTCCAAAATAAGGCTAGTTGCATACCCTATCAATTAGTCGAGTAATTAATCAAGATTTTACTCAATTTCAATGATGTATAATAGCAAGAAAATCCTCTAGCACCATGAAAAAAAGGGTTAGCTATTATGTAGACCTCCAAAATAAGGCTAGTTGCATACCCTATCAATTGGTCGAGCAATTAATCAAGATTTTATTCAATTTCAATGATGTATAATAGCAAGAAAATCCTCTAGCACCATGAAAAAAGGGTTAACTATTATATAAACCTCCAAAATAAGGCTAGTTGCATACCCTATCAATTAGTCGAGCAATTAATCAAGATTTTACTCAATTCATTCTTAGGGAGACGAAATCATTGCTGAATTTTATAGCGGTGATGGACAGTGATTTCACTTTACCAAGGCTGGTGTGGAAGATATACAAAGATTATCCGGTTAAACAATCCAGGCTTTGATACCACATGTAAGTTTATATATGCTTTAATACACATTAGGATTTTGAACACGATAATCTTACATATAGATCATTCAGGGCACATACCTGATGAGGAAGACGTCATCACAGAGAAAAGCAGAAGCGTTAGTCATAAATTGGTTTCCACCTCCTTGCCCTAATCTTACGTTACCACAGCCGTCAGCGATGGAATTAATGTAGAGAATATGTGGTAACCCTAATGGGTGGAGGGAGGACCAATTTATAGAGGTTGTGACTTAATCCGGTACGCCCATCAAGAAATCAATGTACGGACGAGGTCTATTCTTCATTAAATATTATTTATGGTATTACTTGGGGCAGTAAGAATTATTAAGAATTATTCTTACATTATATGCTTAATAATAATTGCTAAGTTTATAATCCAATGCCTTTTACCATTTAATTTATTTTTGAATCTATTGTATATAGTATAGATATTAGATGTTAAAAGCACAAGATGGCATCTTAAACCTGTATTGTCATCATCAAGACAGTTGATATTTATACTAGTTATTATTTTTAATAGAATATCTATCTTTGCTGCATATGGCTTCACGTGCTTGCCTTGTCTCTTTATTTATCCAAAAGAACAAAAAGAAAAATATTAAAAAGCTCTCACTCATTAATTTTATAAGAACTTATATATAGTCATGCCAAATTTATTTTAATAATAAATATAGTTGATTGATTTTTGAAAATAAAAATTTCAAGTTAAGTGATTTTATTAATACATAATAAAATTCAATCATTTTACTAGATAAATTATCATAATTCAACAACATTTTAAGCTATTAACTCAACTCATTGAATATTTTATATATATTTTTTTAACTAAACAACATCTTAAATAGTTGTATTTTACTAAAATTAAAGAAATATTTGAACTTTGAAGTACACGTTATATGTTTTGTATAAAGACTTTATTAGAAGAACAAACGAAAAGCTCAAAAAAAACTAAGGTTCAAATAATCTGATTTTGATTGGTTTGATTCAGACTATAGATTAAAAAATTTAGATATAATTTGATATTTGAAAAACACGAATCAACCACGTATACCCCTAGTTGAGCACATGTTACACCTCCACAAGTGCATGAACTTAAGTTCATGAATCTCGGATTTGGCTCCTCTCCATTTTCTCCAAGTTCTTACTTGGATTAAGGACATATGTCATAATTGAAAATTAATGGATGCGATTTAATTAACTAAAACAAAGTCCTAACCATGATTAGTTACTCCTAAAATATTTTTACAATCCCATAATTTTAGTTATACATCATATCATTTCAAAATGTATTTAAAAAGACAAAATTTTAATATATTTAGGAAATGATATAATGTTAACTAAAATTATGGGATTGTAAAAATATTTTGGAAGTAACTAATCATGGTTAGGAGTTTGTTTTAGTTAATCAAATCTCATCCATTAATTTTAAATCATCACATGTGTTAAGAATTTCGAAAAAATGGAGAGGAGCCAAATCCATGAATCTCCTATATAAAGCCCTCCTCTTTCTTACTTTCGCTTCATCCTCAGCTTTCACTCCTTATTTCAAGTAATAATAACACTACAGATGAGTAGTACAATGCATTTTGTTGCTCTTACCTTCGGCTGAGACAGTGACGGTAATTTACAGCCATTCTGAATGATACGATTTTTTGAAGCTGGAAATTTCCTTGCATGTGTTATCGCACGCCAGAGCAATGCACAAAGAGATTGAAATGATGAAATCTCAACCGTGTGAGGGTGAGAAAGACTGAGCTTGAGAAGTGAAAGGAATTGGAGATAACCTTTCTGAATGTAGTGAACAAAGCGCATAGGAAGATCGAAAACTGAGAGTTTTAGATCAGAAAGAGATGATTATTGGGAGGGGAAATGGTGTATTTTGAGATCAAAGTTACAGCTCCATAAGTCGTTGTTAATTAGTACTAATAGCTTCTTCCAAACTTTGATTTGCTAAGTTCTAATTATGTAGGTTTTTGTACTGCAATATTGTAGTACGAGACTACGGGTTCATGCATTTGATGTGATTGTAATTTTATTTTTTGTTGTTTTTTCTTAGCTTCCTTCCATAAGATGATCTTTGTTTTTCCAAATTTAGTACTCCACTTTGGGGATGTTGACCCAAGTGTCTATTTTGTTGTTAATAGCATGGATGGAGTTAGTTGTCCGCGTGTGAGTTAGTAGTCTCATGTTAAAGTGATTCATGTGGATAATATGCCTTGAAATTAGTTGAGTTGCACCCAAGTTGACCTGAACATCACAATTATCAGTTTAATGATCACTAATTTCATCCTGCACCAGCTGACTAGTATAACCTCTAAACCTACGAATTGTCTCTAAAATAAATATGATTTGGCTTCATTCATGGAAATTGAGATGCTTGCACAGAAATAAAAGCATTATCAACCAGGAAAAAAACTGTCCCCTAATTCCTTGGTTTCGCATTACTTTTACTTTGCCATCAATAGTTAAATCGACTTGAAAAACTCAAAAAGCTCTTTTCTCATATCTTATCTCATCCCCATCCTCAAGCTCATTTTGCCTTCACATAGGACGTACGCCAATGGAATCCTCATCTTATCACAATCATCTCCCCAAATGTAGTTGCACCACAACATGACTCTGAGTGATAAGACGGGTCGAGGACCAAATGTAGTTGCACCATGACATGACAGGGCCATCAACATCACAAACTACAACCTCGCCATGAAAATTGACAACATAAAATATACTACATCAACAAATTGAGAGTGTTCAAATTCAACCAATGAATCCGAGCCCATCTCAAATCTCCGGGTCAACCAAAAACTGAGGAATCTGATGTTTCCTTCAATGACCAGGAGAACAAAGTCAGATGTATGAGAGGGACTAGCTGACAATACCACCTTACGTATAAACACACATAGACATTCTATCTTGTGTTTTTCATAATAATCTTTCGTGGTACTTTAATGTGGCAATTCGATCTGAACACCAGATAAAGGATGTAATAAATTGATTTCACCCTCATCTTCTCCATCACATAGACATGGACTCCATTATAGAGGCTAAAGAATTTATAATTCATTAATTGATTAAAAAAAAGCGTCAACATGACCTCCCAGAGCCAAACTATTAAATAATACAATTGACTCAGCTACGACAGTAAGACACTTCAAAGAAAGTATGCTACATATATATCAAAAAAAGTTTCTAAGCCCGTTTGACCAGTTTACGAGCTTAGCCAAATACGCTCTGATAATTATGAAAATAATGTGTTAAATATTTTGTAATATATAGAGATCTTAAATTGAACAGACACATATGTTCATGAGAGAACATGATTGTTATGAAAAGCCATATGTTTATGAAAGAACATGACCTTTATGAAAAGTCATATGTTCATGAAAGAACATGACTCTTATGAAAGGGCACATCAGTTCATGAAAGAATATGACTCTTATGAAGAGTCATCTCTTAAGTTCTATAAATATAAAGACTCTCTAGAAGTAGCCTAAGAAAATCTGTAGGTATAAACCAAGGGCTTTGTTGTATCCTTGAAGAGAATTGTTTGTATTTACCCCAATCTGTATATGGGCAATATCTCTTTAAAAAAAGTGTTTACACGCCTCAAAGCCATCTTCTTCTTCAATCATATTCCCTACTATTATTTTTCTAACAATTTTAAAGAGATATTGGGTTTAAAGAAGATAAACGTGACAAGATTGTTGAATTCTTGAAGAAGTGAGCAGCAAAAAAAAAAATCAACTAATTTAAAATATGATTCTAAGGCAGCAAGTCATATGGAAAAAGTGAGTCAACAATGGATCACGAAGGAAATGACATATATCGGGTTCTGCTTTATTAAATTCTCTTATTATTTATTTATGAAGTTTTATCCTTTGAAATTTTTGAGAAATGATTTTTCATAAATGTTAGGATAAATTAATTCACTTGCGATGATCTTTAAATGTTTTTTAAATAAGTTTAGGAATAACATATTTGGTATGCCTATTATAAATTTGTTATTGGGGACAAAGAAAATTATTATGGCATAATAGTGTTGCATAAAGATCATGTGAATTGTATTTTCAAGTTGTGAGATGATATATATAAATTCCTTTATTTTGATAGATAATATTTATACTTGAAAGTTACTAGAATAATTGAAATTGAGAGAAATGATTACTTTTTATTAGATCATTTGTGTTCATTAAAGGTCGAAGATTTTGTCTTCCTATTAAATGTTCATGTGTTATAGTATTGGAACGCTATAAATTTGATAACAAGATGATTTACTGATGTTAATTAGATGTCCACACAAGTTATGAAAAGGACATTTGAAGCATTTAAAGTGTGGTGGTGATTAGATTATGATTAATAATCAATAATATTTGAAGAATTTTAAGATATAAATTGTTTCTTAAACACCCACAAGATATATCTTTGATGTATTTGACATGGTAGTTAGTGTTTATAACTTGATAATTTTAGTGATAACTAGTTGATTAAACTGCTAGTTTGATGATTAGGCTATAAGCCTTCATAAAAATATTATGTAATTTCGTGAAGTAGTGTCACTTGAAATATGTGACTTTTCATTAAAAGAAGTATCTGTTGTAAGATAACTTTTGTATAGACATGACTATTCATACATAGATGAATTGGTGCATTGGTCTATAAATAGTGAATCTTCTGATGATAATGGAAAACTCCATATAAGTTGGATTTGTAACATGTTTGAAGGTGTCATAAGTTTTGCACCAAAATAGGCTTAAATTCCATAGTGGAATAAGAACATATTTAGCATTTAAATGCTTGAAAAGAAATGAAATAATGGTTGGAAATAATATGATTTTAAAATGTTGTGGCTATAACTGATGCAACCATTCTAAGCTATTGAGATAATGACGATATCTGTGATATGCTTATGTGAAAGATTTGTTTATGATTTATATAAATCTTGTAAAACCTAGTTTCAAAAGATGCAATATAATAAATGTGTGAATGAGTAAGGCTAAAATTCTTAAACTAAACACAAGTGATGGGAACCCAACTTTGAGTTAGTATACACTCTAACACAATACAAGCTCAACGGGTAATAACAAGTTACTTTGTGTTGCTAAAGCAGGAGTCTTCTTTTTAGAGCCTTGATTCAAGTGCACTGCATACTGTTATGTGAGAAGTTGAAGAGTTGTTAAATACTTGAAATAACACGGGCATAGTAACAAACTCCCTAGTGCAGACTGTTACAGGGAGGTTGAATTAATTCTTAATGAAATTAGTAAATGTCTACAATAACAGGGACATAGTAGCTAATTTCACCTATATGTATATTGAAGTGGTGCCGCTTCAAGCAAGATCTGAAGGGTTGGTCTTGTAAATATTCATGAATCAGGATGAGCACATGACCATAAACGTGCTAAAGCAAATATTGGGGTTTCTAAGCTACAAATAATATTATGTGTGTGATATTTTCGATTTTGACACATGGAGTTGTGGTTCAAATCTTTTAAGATACCAATTACTTCGTCAGAACTTTAAAGTATTTGCACTAACGGAAAGTTCAAATCTTTTATAAGATACTCTCTGGTATGCATGATATTATGAGAAATATTACAAACTAGTGGGGGATTGTTAGATATTTTGTAATTTATAGAGGTCTTAAATTGAACAGACACATCTGTTCGTGAGAGAACATGACTGTTATGAAAAGTCATATGTCATGAAAAACATGACCTTTATGAAAAGTCATATGTTCATGAAAGAACATAACTCTTATGAAAGGATAAATCTGTTCATGAAAGAATATGACTCTTATGAAGAGTCATCTCTTAAGTTCTATAAATATAAAGACTCTCTAGAAGTAGCTTAAGAAAATCTGCATGTATAAACCAAGGGCTTTGTTGTATCCTTGAAGAGAGTTATTTGTATTTACTCCAATCTGTATATGGGCAATATCTTTTTAAAGAAGGCGTTTACACGTCTCAAAGCCATCTTCTTCTTCAATCATATTTCCTACTATTATTTTTCTAACATAAAGTTGATTGAACTAAAATCTACTACTTATATATAAGTAGGGATAAGCAGGCAGGTCATGGTCAACATGTCTGCCTGTCAACCCCTACTAATAAAATAAAAAAGAGGTTGTATCACTTACACATGTTTTGCTTGAAGGCATCACCATGACATATGTAAAGGGCAACATAGTCAAACATGGCAAAAAATATCAAATGAGTTACAATAACTTTAATTCTTATCCAATGAAGTTGTTTCATTTAAACATAATTACAACAACACCCTCATGGGCCCACGTTGCTTGAGATTTGATTCATTTGATATATTAGCATAGATATCTGGTGTTTTGGTCATTAAGAACCCAATGTTATGCTCATGTATAACAGTAAAAAACACAGATTATAATAAACATTGTACAAAATTTATTTAAATTGACCAGAGTAGCCTCTAAATAATTTTCAAATTGATCATATTTTGCCGTAGAAAAGAAGATTTATATATCTTGCATTAAGTTTCTAATCATTCTCAAAATTTTATGACACATAAATTGACGTAGATAAAGTAATATGTATTATTTAAAATTACATAGAATGTACTATAAATTACAATAGATAATAACTTAAAATTTTAGAAAATATATAAAAAAATTAAATGGTTCTCAAAATTCTATCAATGTCACAGAAATTAAAATAAAGGAAGTAACATATATTATGTGAAATTTACGTAAAAGGTACTATAAATCACAATAATTAACCGCTAAAATATTTAAAAGACATATAAAAATTTGCTTGGCTCTCAAAATTTTATATGTACCACATAAATTGAAACAATAAAGGAAGTAACAAATATGACTTAAAAATGACGTAAAAAATACTATAAATCATAATAATTAATAACTTAATAATTTAAAAAGACATATAAAAACTCTACGAGTACAACATAAATTGGGACAGAGAGAATAACATTATTATTGAAAATTACATTAAAAAATGCTATAAATTATAATAATTAAAAAAACATATTAAAAATTGACTGACAAATCATGATAATTGACAAATTAAAATATTTCTTAAAAAAACATATAAAAAATTCGATTGCTTATAAAAAGTTCGATTGATTCATAAAATTAATCTATTTGTATCACATAAAATCATACGAAAAAAGTAACATGTATTATTTAATTTGAAAACTATGTAAAAAATATTGTAAATCTCAATAATTAACAACATATTGAGTCTTGAAATTTTATTTGTGCTACATATATTGAAACAAAGGAAGTAACATATATTATTTAAAAATTATGTAAAATATACTATAAATTACAATAATTAACAAATTAAAATATTTTTAAATCATTTTAAAATTTAATTGACACTCTAATTTGATCTATGTCACATAAAATGACAAAAGAATAATAGATATTGGGCCGTGCTAGCACGGCCACCTATGTCTAGTAATAGCATAAGCCGGCAAATCCAAGAAGACGGCTGAGTATAACCATATGGATATTAAATATTTTTATTTTAATCACACATATATTTATCAATCTGAAAGTAGTAGTAATAGTTTTGCAATTCAACAAAGCTTAAACTCAATTACATAAATCACAACTGAATACAAATTGAGTAAAATCATAAAGAGCAAAAGCTACTATGTTAGAGAAAAGTTCAACAACCAATAACAAACTGCATGAATTCCGGATCAGACTCCAAGCCTTCCATTGTTTCCGGTGACAAAATCACCTCCAAATCCACACTTCCTCCTCCTTCTCTCCCCGGAAACGCTGATATCTTCCCGTCAAATTTATTGGCCCGTCCACTCCGAACAGCAACAGGCCTGCCCCACCCGAAATCATTCTCATACATTGGAAACCTCGGGGAGCTTCCCATTGTTAACATAGCTCCGTCGAAATTTCCCAACGGAAAACACCGTGGATCCTTTTCCCAATCCTCTACGAACTTCCTCACCATAGCATCAACGTGTGCCTTTACGTTTTTGTTCAATTGCTCCGCGCACCAGCGTAGATCGTGAGATAATACGTCCCCTGCTGATACGTAAGTCGGAATGCTCTGAATTGCGTTGCCGAAGTATAACGGATTTAGCTTCGGCTGGACACGCTGACGGCAATTTACAGCCATTCTGAATGTCGTCATTTTCAAAGATGGGAATTTCCTTGCACGTGTCACTGCACGCCAGAGCAATGCACAAAGCGATTGAAACGATGAAATCTCAACCGTTGGATTTATCTTCTCCGTTTCTGTTTTGATTTTTAGGGGATCGTTGCTCTGTTTTGCCATCAATTCAGCAATGTTGATTTCTCCGTCGAAATTCAATTTCTGATTGTTCGTCTTTGCTTTCAGTCTTTGAATTGATTCTCTGCTAAAACTAAAAATCCTCTCCCTCAAAGGTGCATCGCCGGCGAAAGTAACTTTCGGTCCATCAGCCGGGAGTTTCAGCACAGAATTTGAAATCAAAACTGAATCACGTGTAAAATCCGGCTGCCTTACAATCCTTTTCACACCCCTACTCACCTCAGCAAATGTATTGAAGAAATTCCAAAACGAAGTCCCGTCAGTGACGGAATGATTGACGGCGCATCCAATGAATACGCCGTCAGCTAATTCCGTCACTTGAACGGAAAGAAGAGGGATAAAATGCCCTCTATAGCTAACCGTGCGGTCCAAAGGGAAAAACTCCTTAACATGATCAGGAACATCAATAGAGCCTATGATATCGCGAATGAAAATGTGAGTAGCTATAGCATGAACAAAATCAACTCCTTTATCGTTGCAAGAAATGTAGACGTAGCCATCTGAGTCTGTCACGAATCGCCCCGCGAGTGGAGGGAATTGAGTGAGAGTGTGAGAAAGACTCTGCTTGAGAAGGGAAATGAGTTGAGCGATCGGAAAAGGTGGACGAGTAAATAAACAACCTTTCTGAATGTAGTGAACAGAGAGCATAGGAAGATCAGAAACGGAGAGTTTTAGATCAGTAAGAGATGATTTTTCCGATGGGAAAATGGTGCATTTGGACACCAAACTTACAGTTGCGGAAGGCATTGTGGTTTTTGTAGTGTGAATCACACACAGAGAGAATTAGGATTATTTGATGTGGAGGCCGAGGGATGAAAGTGAGAGTGGTAAGAAGGGGCTTTTATATAGGTTTGGAATTGGGATTTGGGTTCATGCATTTTGATGAGATTATGGAGATTTCTTGATTTTATTTTTTGTTTGGCTGTCTTAATTCTTTCTAATTTCCATAAAGATATACTCTGTCTTTACACAATTTGATACTGGGGGAGTTGACCCAAAGTGTCTATTTTACATAATTAATTATTTGAATAGGGGGACTTGCTGGTTCAATCATATAATTGACTTGGCACGTGACCAAGTATAAACCACAATTTTGATTATTAGTAAGAGATAATGAATCAAAATCCTCTAAATTGGAAGTTATAGTTCAGACTTCAAGAAGCAAAGGTAAGCTAAGCATAATTTAAGTACGAAATTAATAAAAATATGATAATTTAGAAGGGGTTTAGTATCTGAAAGTTGTAACTCAAAGGTAATATAAATTAGATATGAAGTTATTAAAATATATTTTCTTTGTCTTAATTTGTGGCACGCTTTACTTTATATTTCATATCTGAAAATAATTTAAGTTTGAAATTTTCTTTTACCCTAAAATAATTTATAATCACAGAAGTATTTTAGATCATAAATTTTTGAAATCTTTATGTATATAAATTGAAATAGGAGTGTAATAGTTTAAGAGGATATTGATTCATTTTGATTCATTATCTCTATTGGAAACTGGATTGTCACACAATTATATATATGCTGAAATCTTTCTAGGATCATAGATATGAAGAAATCGTAAATTTTCTCCCAGAAGATCTGGGATGTGTAGCTCATGAAATATTTTAAGAAATTTATAAATAAAATTAGACAATTATTTTAAATTATTAGAGCAGTAAAAATGGACTAGGTAAAATAGTTATCTATAATAATACTAGTAGATCTAACTAGCAATAGATGTGGCATGCTACAATTTAGGACTCTACCTGCATTGAGATTAGTTTGGATTTTTCAAATATCAAATTAAATTATTTATTTCAGATTTTTAAATTTATAAATCAATATAACTTAAGTTTTTCAATCTTGGATTTTTTTGAGTTTTTTAAGATTCCGAATTTTTTCGAGTTCTTCCAATAAAGTATTCATACAAATATATAATTAATTTATGTTTTAAATATTTCTTTAGTCCTACCAAAATACAATTATTTAAGGTGTTACTTAAGAAAATGATACAAAATATGATATAAGTGATGACACTAAAATATTCAACAAAAAATAACAGTGAAATCGCCTAAAACAAATATTGCATATAAATCAATCATAAAGAAAATGATTATAATTGTACTAAATCATGCTAAATAAATCTAATAAGTATTAATTTCATGACTAATCATTAAGAAAAACTAAAATTAGCTTATGTGTTTTAATTGTCTAAACCAATGTCAAACTATAGAATAAATAACACACTGTCATTTTAGTGTTGAGTTGATATTTTTTTTGTTAGCATTAGTATTTATTTGATTTTGATTTAAGCTTTATTAGAGTTACTAATATTTATAGACTATAACTTTTATTAAACCATTCAAAATCCTAAGTCAAACTTTAAGTAGTATGTTAAAAGATAAAAGCTATAAAAAAGTATAAGAAATGTTTGTAAATTATATCAAGCTAAATACTTCTATGTATAAAATAAATTTTAAAAATTATATACATAATGTCAAGTTGGTTTGATTTCGGGTTGACTTTTTAAAGTTAAAATCAAACCAACCTAAGTATAGTCAGATTTTTTTTTCCTGATTTACGAATTGATGTGATTTTCTATTCGATTTTATTCGCCCCAACCATATTAAACAAACCAATAGAATTATACTAATGATGTCAAATACTTATCACACCGTTACATGTATCATACATTTCTATAACAATATCTTATATAACAATACTTTATTATAAAATCATATTTCTCAAAATCGACTTTTTATGTGATATCTCTCTAACAATTTTATAACAATACATTTTATGTAAAGTTACGTTTTTATAATAACTATTTTCTTTTTAAGATAACATAATAATTAAACATATTTATTGAAGTAGAATCTCTAAGATTATCAATAATAGATTTAGAGTTTTTACCCAGGTTTGATTTCATTGCATTTTTATTTATGATTTTATTTTGTCAGATATAAAAAAAATGGAGAGAATTCTTAACTTTAGATTAGGAAAATGATATTATTTGATATGTAAAACATATATCATGGAAATAATTATATTAATGAGGAGCCAAAATTAGTGAAAGATGAGATTTTCTTATCAAAATTAGTGAATTTTTTTCCTAATTTGTTTATTAACTATGATTAAAAGGCTTGTTAAATTAAATTTAATCTAAACCTTTAGATTTTTAAATATAACAAGTGTCACTCGTCTAAATATGCACTTGAAGAAATGGAGATGAGCCAAGTTATTTTTGATACCTTAATACACTATTTATGACAAGAATATTACACATATATAGTTTTATCATTGAAAGATTCTTGTCTTTATTAAATGTGATTAAGCTTGAAATTAATGATATTATTATAAAGAGGTTTGATTATAGCACTTTATTATACAAGATTAATTTTTTTTCAAAATTGATTCCTTCTATTATATTTTATTACTTATTTATAATAAACTTTTAAGTATAACGGTAATTATCTTTATAACAATATATTTTTGTAAAATTATTCAGTTCAACATTGTTACTCTAATATTAATTATCTTAATATGCTATTTTCCATATTTTTGCTAGTCATTTATTTTCATACTAAAGAAATCAATAATAAATATTTTACTGTTGTAATTTTTCTAGGTTAACGAATAGTAATATTTTAAAATTTAATATATTACACCACTTTTGACAAAGAATTTACATCGATATATACTTTTATTTAAAAAAATTCTTTGAAAGATCTGCGCATATTTGTATTCTATTAGATAAAAGTTTTCCATCTTACCAGGGTCAAAATTTATTAATAATGTGTTAGCTTTATTTAATTTTGAGTTACTGAAGTATGAATACTTTTGAGATTTTAAATTTTAAATAATTTTGTTACTTTTTGTAATATTAAATTATGTATACATATAACCTAATAAGATTTAAATTGTTTTATTGTTACTTAGTAAAACGGCCAGATCGATTTTTTCCTCTTTAAAATTGTGTAATTAAGAATATAATTAAAAATAATTGTTAACTTTTGACATTAAATTTAGGGACGATTTCAGAGACGTTTTTCTAAATTTGCTTTCATAATACATATCTCTCCCTTGTGGTTTAAAATATTATGTTTACCTCCCCTCTTTTAATTTTTTTGATAAGAAAGTTGATTTAAATGGAACTTCTTAATAATATCTCCAAACTACCCTTCATGACTTCATTTTTTTTAGCAAAAAAAGAATTGTATTATAGAACTTACTACTTAGTATTTAACAATTAGCGTCACTAATAGGCAATTTTGGAACATTACATAATTTTACCATTTAAATCAGTTTTCGTTATAGAAAAATCAATAGAACGGAGGTATGTAATATCTTAAATCACAAGAAAGATATATGTTACGAAGATAAATCTGAAGGACGATCTTCGAAATTATCTCTTAAATTTTTTAAATAATAATTCTTTTGATCTGAAATGACGATTAATTTGAGACGAAAGGGGAATATTGGAAGAGACAATGCAATGAGCCATGTCATGATCCTAGGAGAAGTGTAATTAATCCCAATAATAATTATCTTAATTATGAGTGCCGACTTTTAACTTTCTGTATTTTAGCTGTCATTTTTCTTATTATGCCTAAACCAAGAAATTAAATACTTCTAAATATATCCAAACTGTCACCAGATCAACTAATTAATTAATTAAATAAATTAATTAATCCCACAGTACTTATATAAAAACTTGTATTTTAGATTACCCACTGAGAAAGTCGGTTCATTAATGCCCTAAATAATCACCAAAGCCGTCATTTTAGATTAGTCGGTGGACAAGATTATTTTTTAATACAAGTGTAAGTACTATATGGGAGACATTTTCAGAAGTATTTAGTAAAGGTATTTTTGAAAGCGAGTTTTGAATTAACAATAAAACTATTTATCTGTGACATATGATAAGGGAATTGAGCTATGAAATCAACTAGTTATCTAGTCATATTTGTGCCAGATAGATTGTTTACATTATATCACTTGATTTATTATTGAAAGCGAGTTTTGGATTAACAACAAAATTATTTTTTTGTGACATATAAGATACTAGTTATCTAGTCATGTTTGTATCAGATAGATTGTTTATGTTACATCACTTGGTTTATTATTACTTTCTAAAGCATAAGTGAACGCCAAATGTTTCGTACACAAGATGACCTTTCTTATTTATTACTCATTCTGTCTCATATTATTTGATCAGCTTAGTAAAAGTAGATGTTTCATATTAGTTGATCACCTTTTTAAATTAAGAAAACATTAATTAAATCTTTCCTATATTACCTTTACAATTAACTCTTTTTGAAAGTTTTCACATTTATTTGTAAAATTACCAAGAAGTTTTTTAAAGGGTGTGTTGACACCCAATTTTAGCCTAACATTTTTCAAAATTCCTAACTTTTATGTTTTATTTATTAAATTGTTCAAAATACATTTTTATAATTTTAAATAAATCTATCAATAGTCATTCTTATTTTTCAAAATATTAAGATTTTTATTAGTTTATTTTAAATTTTAGTTAATTTTGATTATATTATTTTTATCACAATCAGTCGAATATGTTGTGAATATTGTGTCAATTTTATTAAATTATAATTTTCTGTAAATGAGTACTATAGGTGATTTTCGATTTTCTATTTAAACAATAGCTTGATCATTAAGTTAGGGGTAGTGGATAAGTTTTAGGGGTAATTTTTTCAGAATTTAGCGTTTAATAAATTCTTTTAGTATTCATAATTTTTCTGTGACAAGTTCAGCGGAGTTCCTGCAGAATCCGGCGAATCCACCGAATCCACCACTAAAAAAAAACCCCAATCAGGTTACAAAGTATTTTTTTCCGACGACCTCCAGCCCACCGGAGAGCAGCCATCTCCGACCAACACCAAACAAACCCGTTCTCCTCTCTTTCTCCTCACTGCCAGCGACCAAAATCAACAACAACAGAACTCAAACCGCCCAAACTGATCCAAAGCCACCATCTGAAACCCACAAATCCCATCTTCTCACTGACCTCCGGTGTACCTCCCTTACCATCGCCGGAGGACCACTCAAAACCAACAACAATACCCAACACCACCGGTAAACCACCTCAAAAATCACGTCAAAAACACCACCAAATCCGACCCAACAACCTCCGGAAACCACCAGTACACCGCAAAAACAAACCAGAAGCCACCACACCCACGAAACCCAGTCCCCTTGGCTCTTCCCTTTCACGATTTTGTTTTGTTTTTAGTTTAAATTTATATATTTTATATATTAAAATGGGCCGATGAAGAAATTATCGTCGATTTCCAAGGCCTCCCATGTATATAAGACGGATTTTATTTTTTAAGTTATTATTTATTTGATTCATATTTGTCCCTTACTAACACTTTTACTAAGTGTCTTTACAGATACACACCGGAGTCCCTTCCAATTGAAGCTATTCCAATGGAGTTCGGATTACATTTTTATTTATTATTGTGTATATTATTCACGACAGACAAAACTTAGGTCGTTTCTCATATTATTACTTTACTTTATTATTTGTGTATATTACATGTTTGTTATACTTGTATATTATTGTTATCTTCTCCTTAATTTGAAAAAAATGAACTCAGTCGGGACCCACCGTTGTGGATTTCGAAGGATGCCTAATTACTTCCTTTCGGAATAACTTGAACCCCCTACCTAGAATCTATTTGGTTTCGTAGATATTTTTATTTAATTAATTAATTGGTTTCCTAATTTTTCTTAAAAAATTAGGTGGCGACTCCCTTTAAAATTATTTTATTATTTTAAATTCTTTTAAATTGTTTATTTTTTGAGTTACCACGACGTTTCGCCTTATTTGAATAAAGTAGGGATGCAAACAGGGTGAATTAGTAAAATTATCATCTTATTTATAATTTCTTAATATATGTGTAAAAAGGAAAGTGATCAACTAATATGGGACTAAGGGAGTAATAAAATTATTTTTGTTTCATTTTTTTTGTCTTACTTTATTTTTTAATTTATTTTAAAAAGAGTGTCTTTCTTCTTTTTGATGTTTTTTCACGTGTTATATTTAATATTATAATATTAAAAGACATTTTGAAATATTCTACCATCTGCATAGCTTTGATTTAAGATTATAAGATTCAAAAATATTTTTTTTATTTTTTAAATTAGAAAAATAAATTGAAATTGAGGGAGTATGTATTTTGTTGCTCAATTAATATTAGTTTGACTTTTCTAGGTTCACTTGATCGTTAGTATCTTCATTAAATAACAAAAAATTAATCAAGTTGAGAAAGTACTTAAGACAATTTCCTAGCTTTCACGTGAATGACAGTTCAATAGCAACAATGAAGAATTTTATTAGTAGTAATTAATTAAGTCACGCTTTTGGTTAGGTTCCTTGATTAATCGACCTATATAGTAATGCATCTGTTGAGCACTAAAATTTGACTATTATACCCTCTCAGTGACATAGCCACATATAGCACGGGTGGCCAGTCGGATATCCTTCTTTGAAAAATTATATTACGTATATAAAAAATTGTATGAAGTATATAGGTTGAAACTTTTTTCATACATATATATTAAATCTTGGATACCCTTACCGAAATTTCTAACTTTATCACTGCGCCCTCTAGTCCATATTAAGAGAATTGTTTGGATTTGGCATGCCCCTAAATAAAATAATATTTAAAGATATAAATTAAAAACTAGTTTCCGCAATTACTCTTTCAATTATTTCAAACTATTCTACTATAAAAAAAATATATAAATTAGCTAAAAATCTCATTAAATGAAGGATAAATATGAAAAAGAATCCCAACTGTTATAAATCCATTAAACTAAGTGGATTGTCCATTGAGTTTATCCATAAACTTATACTTATCATGCATGTGTATTTCCTAGGTGATATGAACCTTTTTGGGATAACAATGTATCTATTAAATTTGGCATTTATCATGATGGCTTTTGGAGTCATTTCTCTACCTATAAATAGAGATATTATTTTCCATTGTAAGACACACTTGAATAAGAAGAAAAGTTCTCTCTTCCATCTATATTATTTGTCTTCTCCTCTTTATATTATATTATTCTGAGCTTATGTTTTATAACACTAACAAATTTCTTGGACTTTAAATTATTCATTTATTTAACACTTTTATTTAATAAAAGTGACTCTGTACACAGAGAAGTTCGAACTCGAAATCGCTAGTTAAGAAGGAAATAATACTTACCACTCAACCATAACTCTTATTAATCTCAATAATTCACCTAATATGGACTAAAATAGAATATCTATCATACATTATAAATGTACGCATGAGGATTTCAAAGGTGTATAGACTTTTATTTAATGTATACCATGAATCATCTGGATTCATTCATCTTGTGAATTTCTTTCAACATACTATATGGCTTTCAATATAATTAAAATGAATTCGTTTTCAATACAAGAAAGTTACCTTATATATGCATACAAGTGTCAAGCTCTCTTTTGTCTTGGGGATTAGACATTTGCCACATATATAGATGGCAAGTTCCATGCATTCAATAAAGGTGGCAAGTAAAATGCCACTAGTCACTTCAATATTGATGGCTTCACAATATTTATTTAGTCCATGGTTCAATTTATTTGGCTAATTTAGATATGAGACATAACATAATAAAGTTAAAAATAATATTTAGTTTCAAATTCAGGATAAGTAAATGTATCAATCCTTCTTTTTCAAGAAAAAAGCTACATCTAGCATCAGACGAATGATTTGGACGACACATTCATCTTACAGTTTAAACTCATCATATGAAAAGTTAGGAATAATTTTATGATCTTAAATATGTCACATCGAATATGAGGTTTCTTATGTAAAATTTTAAAATTATGAGTTTATTTTGTAAAATATAAATTTATGAGTCATATTTAATTTATTTCTAAAAGAAAATACAAATCACAATTTTGAAATCGAAATCCTAATATAGGATTCTAAATCAAAATTTAAATTTTATTCAAATATTATAAACAAACACTATTTTGATTCAAAACTACAAATTGCATGGCCAAGTGCCTGCTTCTTCTTTTTTTTAAGTAAGCAAGGATAATATATTAATAAAACTTAATATGCATCACTACGTAGTAGCGTCGGCGCAACCTGAATAATACTTGAGGGGCGAATACATGGTGTTAATAATATTACAACCAACTGAAGTAAATAGAGTCCGTATAAGCTTAGCAAAAAGAGTTCCTTCTTTATATATTTCTACTAATTTTGAAACAAACAACAATGAAACGTATTAGTAGTTAAGTACATGAAGGAGTTATACTGCTCCATTCTAATGCCCTAATTGGCTAACGTATTTGTCACTTGATTTTCTTCTCGAAAGCTATGTGCGATAGTTTCCCCAAAGAACTTCAAAAAGTGTTAAAAATTTTGACTAATCCAGAATTTTTTCATTTTTGCTCCAAAGCCTCATAGACCATAATAGGCCCAAATATGGTAGAATTGAAATGGAAGGCCCAAATAGATTGGGCTGCCCCATCACTTGTGCATGGGATAAAATTCATATAAAGACACTTTAGCATAGCTATTTAAAAATAAGTCACCTTTAAAAAATAATCAAAATTTAATCACTTTTACATGCGAAAATAAGTTAAATAACATACTAGAAATTTCTCATTTTCAACGGATATCCCCTTCGAAAATTCATATAAAACTATTAATCGATTTCAGATAATTTTAGCTCTATCGTAAAAATAACCTGTCGATAAATTTTTTGATAGACTCCCAAATAATTTTTGATGAGATTTCCGACATATTTCAAAGGCTAGGAAATGGATAGGTCTTATGAAGTATTAACCACTTTTTTGACGAAACTTGTTGGAATAACAGAATTTTTTTTTGACAAATAATTAGATTTACACGAATTTATAAAATAATCGAGTAGATTAATATTTTTTTAAAAATATATGTGAGTCTGCCAATATACTCATATGATCGTAAAAGATAGAATTATATTCTTTTTGACAATATTTTCATAATTTTGGAATTTTATTAAGTTTGTGACGATTACCATACTTTGCATATGCAACCCATCCAACTCCGAAAGGATAACATCCGAATTACGAAGGCAATAACCAATGATAAAGATAAAATAATCTTGTTTACCTGAAAAACACGAAGGAGGTCAAGATTTTATTATAAGTATGCGATCAAAGAGTTAGTGTCCAACTTGAAAACAACGAGCAATTCAAACTACATAATCAATTATTTAGTCGGTTCTCTATAAATAGCCCATTAAGCATCAATAATATTAGGGATTTCCGTTTCTTGTTTCACACAGTTGTTCAAGGTACACATATTTTCTTAAAACAAAGTCTTTGTTATTCCATCCTTAAAGCATTCCGAACGCACTATACTCACATCTTCAAGCCTCAATTCTCAAGATCTCGTATACAATTTAATTATTTTCCTGTTTTTATCGTTAAATCACTTAACAAATTTAATTATACCATTTTTCGACTATAACACCCATAAATAAGCAATAATTATAAGGATGATGATGATAATGAAATATTTCAAACTACCACGTGACATTCTTTTAAACGGAAGAACACAATGAAAAACCGAAACTCAGTACACTGATAGCGAGCGATTTATTAGTCTCCATTCCGCTCGCGTGTTATTATTTCCAATTTCTTCCATTTTCCGCTACTTCCAAATTCATACATACTCAATTACTTGCACGTTTTTTTTTTTTTAAGAACTATTTCACTTTTTCCTTTTCGTCCTTCTCCCCCAATTTTTTTTTTGACGGAAGTTATGTCGGATGCTTTGATCTGTGGCATCGCCGGCGCCGGCGCCGGCATCATAGCTCAGCTCATCACCTATCCTCTTGACACAGTATTACGTTATTCTTCACTATTTTAGACATTAATTACTAGTACAATTTTTTTTCTTGTTTGACTTCTGTGATGTCAGGTAAATACTCGGCAGCGAACAGATAGAAATTCGAAGAAGATGAAGAAAACGCTTGGAACTATCGAACAAATGTGCCAGGTTTTTGCCTCTTTTTTTTGCGTTTTTTTGTTTTTGTCAAAATTAACTTCATTTACTTTCAATTTCTCATTACTATTTTTTGTGTTTTGGTTGATCTGCAGGTTGTAAAGCAGGAAGGGTGGGATAGACTATATGGTGGTTTAGCTCCGTCGCTAGTTGGTACCGCTGCATCACAGGTGAGCCTTGATTTAGATTGTTTGCTTTATGCTAATGTACGTAGTCATCCTGTAAAAGTATATTTGTTTAGAATATTCGGCTGTTTGTTGCGTGTGCTTGCTCATCAACTGTGAATACAACCTTTACTGAGCACATCAACTATGCTGATGTGCATTGTGTGCTTGCTCAATCCAATCTAGTTGGGGATTTAGATTGACGTTTGTAACGGCTCCAAATGTTATGTTAGCAATTTTATCTGCTTTATCTTTCAGAAAATTGGGAAAATAGAGATGACTAATGACTATATTTAGACTTTAAAAAGTTTTGAGTGATGCGAGTACTAATTATGAAATTAAAAAGAGAAAAAAAATGGAGGAGTGTAGAATGATTATTGAATTTTGGTGAAGTTCATGTTCCTAAGTTGGACGCGGAATTTGGTCACATCAAGCAGCACATTACTGAGAGAATACTTCAATTAATCTGTGAAATACTTGCACTGATTTGTATTTTGAGTCGTAAAGTAGGTAACATATTGGCAGTAGGTGGCCTTGTGTTTAAGTATTGGGAAACTAAATCTGAGGATATGTGGTCCCGTGACTCTGGAAATGTGTGCCAATCATGCATTCTTGATGTGATGGGTTATCTACAATCCTTCTCCTAGTTATTCATCCTTGTCCTGCTTATGAGTTCCTGACATAGTCGGTCCTTAGTATATCACCCCTTCTCAAAATTTCCAAATACAATCATCATTAAGAGTTCTATAGGTGGAATAGCACAAATAGAATTATACTTAAATAAAAATGTGATTTTGGTAATTTATACACCCTTTCGTGCACCTCCAGTAATAACTATATTCTGGCTTTTAGCTGGAGAATATCTAGTAATAGTTTCCAAAACTTGAGTTTGTCCTTAGTATAAAACACCTTATAACATTCCCCGGGGATAGTTGAGGTAGATGCTCTTTTTATTTTTTATTTTTTGATGACAAGGGAAACCCACAGCCGCCACCCTTTGGGTGCGCACAGGGTAAAACCCCCGCTCCTATGCAATAGCTCGCAAACCACATAGGAGAGGTAACCCGCACCAGGCAAACCTGGTGCGACGAGCTCGACCCAGAAGGCAAACCCCTTGCTTTCGCTGGCAAGGGGTTTCGAACTTGAGACCTCTAACATGGAAGTCCCAAGCCCAAACCACTGGGCCAGCCCGAAGGGTGAGGTAGATACTCTTAACTTAGTAATCCTTCAAATATGATCAAATTTAACATTTTTGGTCTCCATTAACAACTGCCAGAGGTGATTGGACTTACCATGTGGATTACGTGTCTGGCTGTTGGGGAATGAAACAAATCAGGACAACACAATTAGGGGTTTCTACAATTAGTAGCGAAAATCAATGCTTTATTTGGCACCAAGCTTTATCTATATCTCCCTCTTTCACTTATTGTGAAAATCTGTGCGATTGTCTAAAGGTATTGAAGTAAAAAACAAAAGTACCTAATGAAGAAGTTGGCAAGAAGCAAGAGTAACTACTCTACAAAAGTATTTTTGATAGCCAGTTAGGGAGTATGTAGGTAGACAGTATACTACTCTACAAAGTGGATTGTAACAAAGTTATCTGATTTTAGAAGCATGACTGAGCAGATTGGCACTGACAAGGAGTCAATAGCTTTTCGGAATACAAATGGGTTAACTCTTAAATAGGTAAGATAGTAGGTAGTAATAGTGGAGCTGCAAGAGTACTAAATGCAAAATGCGTTCCTGCAAATAAAGTAACCGGGGTCTATTTTGAGGTTTGGATATGTATTTTGATAGTAACAGTTGCAAGTTACATGAAAGTTGTCTGGCAACATAGCCAAACAGATGATGCAGCAGTGAGCAGTGAAGCTTCTATGCAAACTGAGTTTATATGATAAATGGGCAGCTCTTATGTCCATGAGGAGTTCAATAAATCTGATTATAGAGATTTGAAATATGAATAACCTTATGCTTTGCAGAGAGAACTCAAGCTGGAAAAACTCATCATCGCTGTCAAGTATCGAACCGGAATAAGATCTCAGATTGACATCTTGATAAACTAATATACCATAATAATGGAATTCTGGTATGGGAGTAATACAGTCGATCATTACGAGCGATGGTGAATCCAAAATGCAGTAATCCTACCCATTGTGAGAGACATCTTTCACTTTGTAGTTGAACGGTTGCTTTCATGTTGTAATTATGCTTTTCAATTGGGAGAGATGGCGATTGGATTAAAGCGGTGGATTGCTTATCCGTTCTACGAGTTAATCGTACTGACGGTTCAAATCCCTCTCTTTTCATTGATGACTTGATAAGTCAAAGTTCTGTCATCCAACATGCTTCTATCAAAGTGATTTCATCCCCTACTACCCTTCTAGTCCCAGCATAACTTGTATTCAAACCAAACGACCCCTAAGTGTTCATCAATTGCATTAAATCATGCTTTGTGTTGCCATTTTGAATCCATAATCTACATATGTAATTTCAGCACATACAACAAACTAGCAATTCAACTTCCTGCTAGCTTTCTGTTTGTGCTATTTGGGCTTTCACTGCCTTATACTTCCCTCAAACTTCGCCAACTTTTCTTCCATTACTATATATTTGACAACATTACCTACCACCTGCAGATCAGTTTTTGCTCTTCAGATACACAAACTGCCACTTTCTCATTTTTGATGATCTGATCAAAATATGCCACTAGACCGAAAAACAAAAATAAAAATAAAATTTGCCCTCTTAATCTGTTATCCCTGTCAAGTCTCTCCATGAATTTGTATTGTAACTCTTGTCTTATTCTCTTTATTCTGTTGAAGCTCCCCTCCCTCTTCCCCATGTATCGGTAGTATTGTATCAAATTCGTCTCTTGATGGCTTTGCATTGAAGAGTATTACAGTGGCAGCTCTGTGTACGTTCTACTTGCATTGAACAACTCTTTTGAGGTTTTTAATCTGGGGAAAACGAGTTAATAAGGCACGATTACTTTTTCCCTATTAATGTGTTGGCTGGTCAAACAGCCTGCAAGTGGGAGATTCATCTTGTTTTGACAGCTCTTTTGGGTGGAGAAGGTGTTAGATGTGGTCATGCATTTTGTTTTTGATGGGTGTGTTAGATTTGTTCATACTTAAAAGAATTAAAAATGTTAACGGATTACACAAAGGGATTAACTTATATTTAGGGTGAGAGTCTATGGACCAAACATGTCAAAAACTCTCCTTCTTATGTCACAGGAGCTAGTAAAAGTTGTTGTGGAAACTTGAAACTGACCTAATAGACTTTAATTTCTGAACGAGGAGAGGATAAATTTTGTTGTAATATTTTTGACTTATTGGCCTCGTGTAAAATAAGATAGACCACCTAGTGATTGTCTAGTTGAGCATTGATCATGAACTGGGCTGAAGATGCTTTACCTTGTACAAACGGGAATCACGTCTTCTTTAGTTTGCCTTGCTGACCAAGTGTTATGATGATAACACACTGTGTTTTGGGTTAGAATTCCTTGGCTAATAGTTCAGGGAAACATGGAACTCAGTTTACCAAACAATTTTGTGTGTGGTTGGTAGTTGTTAACTTTTTTGCCCTGTTGGGTGGCTCAAAACTCAATTAAGTTGTCGGTATATAATTGATGATCTTTTAAATTGACCCCTGCGGCCTGCCCTACCCGCTGTTCTGTTCATTTACAGTCTATTGATGCAAGATCTGGTCTATCTATCAAGATTTCATATGTATAATATGGGGAGCCCATGTGTTTGTCCAAGTTCACCGTGAGTATGTTTGCTTTAGTGGTCTTCTTGTATTCCATTGACAAATGTTTAGATGAAATATGAATAATCGATTGACAAATACTTCACTAGCTTTCATTTTCTGTGAATGTATTATTTTCTTTAAATGCCTTCTCTTTGTTGTTTCATAGTGAGATTTCTGATCTCTTACATATCTGTACTTTTCTTGATACAGGGTGTTTATTATTATTTCTACCAAATATTGAGGACTAGAGCAGAAACTGATGCACTTGTACGTAAGAAGAATGGAATTGGTGATGGATCAGTCGGAATGTTCTCATCACTTCTGGTGGCTGCTTTATCTGGGTAATTTTCTTTTCCGTTGGATATTAATTTTTCATGTTTCCTTTTGGTAGCTTGGTAATATGATATTAATTTTTCATGTTTCCTTTTGGTAGCTTGGTAATATGTTGTATTGACAATGCATGTATCAACGGCATTCTGCCACAATAAACTTGATTCTTGTCAGATTATACCTTGTAAAAAAACTTGGCTTCCTGTCTTTATGGCATAATACTCTTTTTGATTCAAAATTTCAGTTGGTGGTCTTCTGTACATAATATTGATATTCTTATTTTATCTAGCCAAAACTTGTAAAGCGCTGATGAATAAGTTTATTTGGTTAAAATGCCTTTTAAAATATTGTACTTTTTTTTGTTAATCATGATTGTTTTGACTTTTTCTTTGTTACAGGTGTGTTAACGTACTGCTGACCAATCCCATATGGGTAGTTGTTACACGCATGCAGGTAAATACTCTGGGGTTCTCCTTTACCCTCCTATGAGAAAGGTTATGAAATTGGTGTATTTACTTAATGTCTTGGTGAACTTAACACATCAACTAGTTTATTGATGTGGTTTAGTCTATGATTCTTCATCCTTATGTTGTGGAATAATACCTTTTTCTTTTAAGATTTGTTCCTACCAGTTTCAACACTCTCTTCTATGAGCTTTTTGCTTTAACTCATCTCGTGAGGAATTGTTGCAAGTGCAATACGAATATAGAGCTATAATATGTTTCTTCTGGAGTTACTAGAAATTTTTAACTGCTTTAGATGAAGGCTCGTGGGTTTAGATAAATGAGCTCTACTTAAAAAAACTTTTTTTTGACGGGATTATGTTGAGTGCCGTATTGAAGCAAGGGAGGAAGAAGTACAAAGATGTTGTTTTTGTGAGGAGAAGAAGATCACTTAAAGATTATTAACTGAAATCACCAGAAATAGAGGATTGCAAGATGTGGTGCCATTTATCGGGTCAAGATGACAACAATGTTGCTTACTATTTATCAAATGAATATCCAGAAGGGTAATTAGAAGTTTGGTTTTCGGCAGGAATATGCAGAGTATGCTGATCTTTGCGATGGATTTCTGCTAGGACTCATTAATTCAACATCAAATAAATGTCAGTGAAATATTAAACAGGGTGCCTATGAATTAGCAAGCCTTACACTAGCCTGGCTGGTAATCATTGACTGAAAAAGAGTGGAGAACGTGCAAAAAGCTTGCAGGAGTCACATAAAAAATCCTTTGTTAGTTGCTACATAATTTTGAGGAAATCGAAGCATCATGGTTGATTGTGCAGCGTTAATGAGGTTTCTTCATATTATATCAAATAGGTATGTGAAATTGAGGTCAAATTTTCATCTTACATAGTGGAACTGTTGCAAGTACAGTACTTGTTATGAATGTATAAACAAACCAAAGTCGTCCTATAAGCTATCCATACATATGTCTTTGTTTGGGGAAACAAACATCAGATGTACACCTTTGAGAATTAGAAGAATCAGATGCAAAATAAATGCATACAAATCAAGTATTGGCTCAGATAGAGTATAATGGATATAGAGGATTTATAGAGGACTCCAATAAGTTTGAGATTGTTGCTGTGTTGTTGCTGTTGTTGGAAAGCTGCAGTTTCAACCTAATGCTGTAAGTCATTTGTCTATTAAACACAGAATTACAAGATATGTATGGTCAGTCACCTAGCTCATGTCAATTACCATGACAACCTTGCTCTTCAAATTGTATGCTTTGACCAAACTGGGGAAGTCTGTTGCTTGTTCCCTGTTGGTGTTGCAATTATAGTACTGTTGTCATCTCTGTTAAACAATTGTCGAGGTTGGATATCTGTCATTTGTAATGTACGACATTGGTCCATGATTGATTGTGCTGTTGAATATTGTGAGCGGAAGTGAAGTGCTCTTTCGAATTCAGTTACTGACATTTTCCTGTGCGTTTGCTGCTTCAAAAGATGGAACAATGTCAGTTCGGAAGCTGTTGTGTATTGATCATATAAGTTGAAGAAGCATCTGAGTTATGATGGTGTAGTATTTTGTTTAAAAATATTACTTTGATGTGAAAATGCTTTGAATGTATTACTCATTGCCTTGGTTAGATGTTAAAATGCTTGGCTTAAATTTTTTTACTAATTAATTACATTCTGGTTTCTTCATGAAAAATTTCTCCCTAATATATTTTGTATACTTGATTTTCTTACGTGTATTTCTCACAACTATTGTGCAGACTCATTCAAGAAAGGATAAAGATAACCACCCAAAACTTGTAGCATCACAGGATGGAATCCCTGTTGTGGTTGAACCTCCTCCCTACGGGACAAGTCACACTGTATGTACTGAATTTTTCCTATTCAAAGATGTGATGTATGATGCATTCAAACTTAATTTGAATACCTTGGGTCTAGGACCGTTAGATTTGCATACTAAATCTAGTTGGAGTAACCATGAGCATTTTACTTGGACTATCTGTTCTCTAGATGAAAGCTGATGCATGGATCCAGCATATATCTTTTTAAAGATTTTTTTTTCCTTCTTTTTTATTTCTTCAATGTTTTAACTGGCAATATGGTATCAGTTGACACTTTGATGCTTGATTTCTTTTGTAACTAAATAATTGGAGCATAGTATCGTTGTGGGAAGTGATGGTTTCTGAAAGATTCACATTTTTTTTTTAGTTTTTGTTAAATCAGAAACAGAAAATGTCTCTTTGGCTGTGGGATGTCTATGAGAACCTATTATGGTTCTCACCTAGTCCTCTCTCTGATAAAACATACAACATAAAGGCTGCCGATCAAGAAATCCTCGAGAGCTAGGTGCACGATTC
Organism: Solanum appendiculatum; assembly: GCA_018342035.1. Classification (NCBI taxonomy): domain Eukaryota; kingdom Viridiplantae; phylum Streptophyta; class Magnoliopsida; order Solanales; family Solanaceae; genus Solanum; species Solanum appendiculatum. The sequence continues at coordinate 2,343,772 of JAGDQO010000434.1, read as the reverse complement.
GAAACTCGGTGGATAATGTGCCCACCCTATACTCTTCTCCACTTAAATGCCAAGCTTTTGTCTATGACAAGATTTAAAACCATGATGTGTGCCTTACCCACACATCACGCGCTGCGCCCTTAGTCCCTTACCACTGGACTAAAACCTTGGCCAGAAGCATAAACTTTTTCCCCAAGCTTTTTTTCTTTGATAAGTAATTAACTTTTTTGGCCATGTTTTACAATCATGGTATAAACTATTCAGCCTACACCTGTAATTTCGTAACACTTGTATCTTTCAGATTCAAGAAGTCTATGGTGAAGATGGAATTTCAGGTTTCTGGAATGGTGTTTTCCCAACATTATTCATGGTATGTGAGAACTTACTCTAGTAAGTAGTACATACTAAATAATGGTTCCTGATCCTTCTCATTGCTAAATACAGGTAAGCAATCCTTCCATACAATTTATGCTATATGAAACCTTGCTGAAGAAGATTAGAAAACGACGTGCCTCTAGCAACAAAGGTGCCAATGATGTCACTGCTTTGGAGGTAAACCTTGTCCCTTTCTCCTGTTCCTCTAGATTCTACTCTAGACTTACCTTATCATTTTAGAATTTTTAGCTTTTGACATGTCAACTGTTGGAGCTCATTTGTTTTGTATATTTACTAGATATTTCTACTTGGAGCTGTGGCAAAACTTGGAGCTACAGTTGTAACGTATCCTCTTCTGGTTATCAAGGTATACAAGTGTTCTATATGGAGAAAGTTCGTTTTCCGTTGCCCTTTTTATCAAATTTCTCATCTTTTGGATTGATGTGGCAAGTAATTGATGCAAGTATCAGCCCCCTAAAAGTTGACTCATATATTCATCTTCATCTGCCGATTTTGTGTGTTCCATTTCACTTTTTGGTTAAATTAGACAACCTACCGTTGAACTATCAGCCTGTTAGTGCGTGAATAAATATTTCTTTTACCTTCAAATTTTGTTCAGTGCGTCCTTTTAAATTTCAGTTTCATGTTTCATTATTGCTTTTAACTGTATGGACCTCAACAGACAATCCTACAACATTTAGTACCACATTCCCAGTTTTAACTTTTTTGCAACTGCTGGTTGGAACAGTTGAAACTGCAATCGGGTCCAATTAAGTTCTGTCCATGCAGAGTTTGGACCACCATCCAACAGTAGAGTTTTTCTTCATAACAGTATTTTTCTATCTTGCAGTCAAGACTCCAGGCAAAGCAGGATATTGGTGCGGATAAAAGACATCAATATAAAGGTCAGTGGACTTGAGTTAACCTGTTTCTATACTAGGTATCATTTTAAAGGTTAGCATATTTTTATATTCGAGTTTTCTACAATATGTTAGACATTGGTGAGAAAGTTAAAGACTGCTAAATGCAGTAATTCTATTTGTAGCAATATGTTAACTACATTCATAATAAAATGAACAAAATGTAACCTGCAATCGCTTGGGAATTTGGGTTAGTTTATCTTAGATTATCTTAACTGAGACTCTTTGATCAGACATATTAAGTTTCCCATGTTAACTTTTGAGATCTTTTTGGGGCAAAAAATGCGTGTAGTAAAGTTTCTCCATGCAATTTAGGTACACTTGATGCTCTGATGAAGATTATACACTACGAAGGCTTTCATGGATTTTTCAAGGGGATGGGCACGAAAATCGTACAAAGTGTTCTTGCTGCTGCTATTCTTTTCATGGTCAAGGAGGAACTTGTCAGATGTGCTAGATGGTTATTAACAGGGAGGACTGCTGCTAATGCTATCAGATGAAAGCCTCATTAGAAGTCGGATTTCTTCCATTTACGTCTTAAGCCCAAGATTTACCTTCAGAATTAGGATGGATCACTAGGTATAGTTTTCTTTTGATAGCAGTGGTGAGGTGTCCAAACCAGCTTACGGGCACCTCGATTACTCAACTGGATATCTGCTACCTTCTCCAGTACAATCACCCGGTAGTAAATCGACACAACTCCCATTGAAGAACATTAATAATTGCTCCATTATTTGTTTGTAGTATATCAAAATTGTTTCGATAATGGGATTGAGCTTCTTTATAATCAATTGACATAGTAGAACGTGTTATTTGTTAAGTCTATTAGTGAACCGATTTTCTTTACAGCTTGTTTTGATGGTTCTTACCTATGGTTCATATTGTAATGTAACTTCATGTAATATAATGTTTGAATAGATTGTATTATTTATTATCGAAAAAATTAGTCAGGTGAAGATTTATAAAATGGATATTATTTATAAAGAATAAATAAAATGATAGTGGTAAACGATCAGAAATATGAGGGGGCTGTGGGGGGGTTGGGGGTTATATCTAATATGGACTGATAAAAGGGTGTCACTGTCAAGTAGACTTTAAATAAAAGAGAAAAATAGGGTTATGGAATAAACAAGTAAAGGCATAATGAGATTAATCAACAAATAAAACAACGTAATCAGTGAATGGTTTATTAATATGTTATGCTACCTCACTCTCAAAATACTTAATAGCCCTGTTAAAAATATTTGTCCCAAAATATTTATCATTTTAAAAGTTTATAAATATCTTAATTTATAATACATAATAGAGAAAGTATTCAATAAAAATAAATTATATCATATCACATCAAAAAAGAAGAAGTCAATACATCTCCTATTTTATTCTTAAGTGACATGTGAGTAAAAAAAAAAAGAAGCGAACGAGAGAGTCTATGTATATCAGATACATATGAATCACAGTAAATACATGTATTTAAGATATCAAATACATTTAGAAATACAAATACAAAGAGAAGGAGGCGAGTAAGATAGAAGAGAGACAAACAAGAGACACAATTAGATGTAAATTTACGTATCTAGAATAATTAGACCTAATTTTGATCTCATATATTTACATGTATCTGTATCTAAAAGGTGCCTAAAGAACGGGCCAGAAGACGATCAGGAAGCGGGTCCCGACAGGCGGGGTGAGGGGAGGGGGTTAAAATAAAATTTAAATATCTGATTCGCCAATTAATAAATATCTGGTCTTGTGGAGCTGACGTGGCGGTTCATTGTCACCGCCTTTGTCCCTACAAGGTCCCACACTAAACAACCTGGTCCTATTAAAAGTCAGCTTGGCGTAAGCAAATGCCATGATTGCCCGGATTCCAAATTAATCCCCAAAATCACATTTCATTACCACTTTTCAAATCCGTCCATCGATCCTATTTATAATAACTGGATTACCTTTATCTTCTCTATTTGTAACTGTTCGTCGTGTGGCTCCCGTGATTTTCTCTCAAATCTCTCTGAATTTGTTGGATTTTTTAATTTTCATTCATAGATTTGAATCGATTTGCTGATTTACGAACAAATTTAAACCTTAATTCATTGAATTTTTTTAAAAAAATGGTGAAACAACAATCTATGAACAATCTCGAAATCGATGATGAGGTTGAGAATTCCAATCTCCGTGAGGAATTGGATGAGTCATCGTCTGAATCGTCGTCGGATGCTTTGTACGACGACGTTTTATCGAGCGGTATGTTTGCATCAGGAGAAACGAATGTTCTTCAGTGGCTTCTGGCTCTGGATTTGCAGGTTATGGGAGCTTGTAGAGTGGATGAGAGGTTAAAGCCTTTGTTGAAGCTTAATGTTTCTGCTGGTGCTGCTGAAGATCGATTGCTCGCTCATCTTAGTCAAGTATGTTGTAAATTCTATGAATTCGTTTTAGATTTTGATTTTGATGTTCGAAGGATGTGTAATTTGTAATTGGAGTTAAATCTGACTGTATTGACAGAATTTTGAGCCATCAGAAGTTGGAATGCTCGCTAGGTGTTTGTGCATTCCACTTGTTTCAATGCGGGTTGGGAAGATCAGGAAGCAAGGGACGCTGTTGTGCCCAACTGCTACAAGGTAGTTGCAGTGAACTTTATACCTTTCATATGCAGTATATGGCGTTTTCCATGTGTGTGGTGCTTGGCTCCAGCATATTTGATTGTGACTTATAGTTTTTTTGGGCATTCTAATAATCAGTTCCTTCCTGATTGATTGGTGGACTTAGATTGTGTTCTTCATATCCTCACTTTTCTCTGCACTTTAGGGAACTTGATGCATTTATTTGTGATTATTATGTAGGTTATCTTGTCTCTGGAAAGATTAGATTGCTATATTACTTGAAGCTAAGATTAGCATCTGTATCAAACATAGTGGTCTTAGCAATAATTTTAGCTCAGTGGCTTGATCACAAGCCCATCTAGTCAGGATGCTGAAGACAATAGAATTTTGGAATTATTGTATCCTGGTGGATTCATATCCAGTACTATTACATTTTCAGTAACCAAATGAGAACTTCTGTTTGTAGTACTTATCTAACTGACGTTCCTATTCATGGATAGAATTTAGTTACCACTGGTTCATTCTGAAAAGATGTCTCTTTTTATTAACAGTGAACTTGAAGTGTTATATGTAGTTAGTGTTGCCTGTAGATAGAAGAAATATAGTTCTAAAGTTAACATGTCATTTGCCTCCTTTGAAGTTTGAAAGGAAGATAACTTCAACTTTTCATGTCATGTGCTTATGTTTTAAATAGTTGATCAGAGATTAGTTGAATTCAAAATGGTAGTTTTACTCTTTTGATTGGTCAAATAAAGTGAAATTACATTTAGCATAACAGAAAGAGGGTTAGAGCAAAAGATGATTGGCTTTAAGAAACAGACAAGAGAAAAGAGAGAAGTGATGTTGTTAATGTACAGATGTAGCAGTATGACCGAAGATAAGTAGTTAGGAAATGGGCCAATGGATTCTGAGGAGAGGCTAGGTAGTCGGTTGATCGGGTTCATTAGCAGTATTTGGTACTTCAACCATGTACCTAGTTATATTTTACTGGAAAAGGGAAGTGTTCTTTCCAATGGCCATCTTGAGTGATGATGTTCAGTTGTAAGATGCTGGGGAATGTGTTGTTGCTCATTCACCCTTTCTTTTCTTTGTTGCTTGTGACTGCTGCATGCTTTGTGCTGGTGATCATATAGTACTTGGAATCCAGTGAAATTATTTGTTCCTAGAGGTGATATGCTCACATTAGGTTGTACTCAGGAGATTTTCATGTTTCCTGATCCCTAACCTCGTTTAGGATGCAAATTTTGAGTATATAGTACATGAATTGCAGACGCATCATATCATCTCATGATCAGTACTGCTTGCTGGATACTATCATAAATCTCTGTATCTTGATATGAGACTGCTTATTGCTAGGAGGTGCATATTGACATGTGGAGGCACCGTAAAGGTTCGTATGTTTTGTGCTTTTGTCTGAATGGAGATGAGAAAATAAATTGTTAATTTGGTAATCCTCGGTACTAATTCCTTTTAGACTTGTAGAAGTGTGTTCCCCTTGATGTATTAGTGAGTGTTTTGTTGTCTATCACCCTGCTTATCATTGCAGCATTATTTCCTTCATAATCTTGCTACATATGGTACCTTTGTCAGTTTTGCATGAATGGAGATGAAAGAATAGGTTTTGAATTTGGTATTTAGGGCAACAAGTCCCATCAGCCCGGAAGAAGTGTGTTTGCACTGATCAATCAGTGAGTGTTGTCTTCTATCACTTCGTCCTATTGCTGCATATGGGCATTATTACTGTGTTACATTATTCTCTTATTTTTCTCTTTTTGATTATTTCACCATAGAAGTTGCAATATCTTTCTCTGCTTGTTTGATACTATATAGCTCAATGCAGTTTAACCTGTACATAACCTTAGTTGATCGTGGCTAGAAGTTGCCAGATGCTGTATTGTTTATTGATGGTGACAAATGTTCATGCTTCCACGTGAAAATATCTTTTGACTTGTAGGTAAAATTGGGCGTTTACTATTATGATCTCTGAATTAAGGAGAAGTCAAGGTAGTTTCATGCTCCTATATTACATGATTCAATTACTTCTCTGAATTATCTAGAAGTCTGACTGGTAACCCCTTGGTGCTTTTTTATTTATTAAATAAATGTGGTTTGTTTGTCTTTTGTCTGAACCATCCTAGAAGTTTTAATACTGTTCAGTTTGTCATTTCTATCTTTCATGCTGTCCTGCCATTACCTGTTCATTGCTCGGTATTTGCCTTTACATTGCTACACTTCTGCTTTAATTTGTCCTTTTATTCTTTGATAACATCCTTTTCGCAAAGAGATTTCTATTATTAGATTCTAATTGGCTTTTGTGTCTGTTTTACACAATGTTTTATGTGAATGGAGGAGTGACTGGCTCCTTACCTCACCAAACCAAAATCTTCTTTTGGTGAGAGACTGTAATTTACTCTCTATAATAAATATGTATCTCATATGCGTCTTTAGTGAACTTCTAGTTAACGAGTTGAAAGTACTGGCATGTTAATGTATACTTTATCTTAACTAGCACTTGTGTCTAAAAGTCATAAGGTTCACCTAAATGATAATTATTTATGTTGGTAATGCTGTTCAATTGCACAGGTTGTTGTCCTTGTTTTTATAGGCTAGCTTTTCCAGTAAGAATTCTCGTGGGAAGAAGGAAAAATACAATAAATTTAGACTTGAGGGCTTGTTTAGTTGCCTTAATTTTTGTAATTTTGGAGAATTATTTTGGGTACTCATAATATCATTTCCTCAGCGAAGGGTGTTAGATTTAGGATGCGCAAGTCATAAGTGTGTGCTGTATTTGATTTCATTTGATTTAGTATGTAACATATTGACAATCTAACTGATCTTAAACATTAATCTTCTTCTTGTGTTGTTTCAACAGGGGGAACTTAAACCTTGCAATTCTGCCAACATCGGACTTGCGCATCTCATTCATTGGGGATGACGGCAGCACAGAGAGAGTTGGAACATTTTGCAGTGAATCTGATTGTTCTGCCGTAGAGATTAAAGATATTGTGGTAGATGAATCTGGACGCTCTTTTCTTATTAGTATCCCTGATGGTGAGACTTTCTACTTTTGGTGTTCAGAGAAGTCTAAGCTCCTTGGAGATGAGTTGCGGAGAAAGGTATATTTTCTTATGTTTACTGTGTGTGATGAACTACTGAATATTTGTTATATTGTACTTGTATATGTAGATGACTAATATCGTTATTGATTGTGGTTGTCTTAGATGAGGGATTTGATTAAGATGAAACCTTCCTTGGCTGAATTAACTGGAATCGATGAATCGCGGATAGACTGTTTCGCCATTCATCTTCGAGCTTATCTTCACGGTTCAGCAGCCATAAATCCTCAAGCAAGTTCCATGATGTCAAGAGATCCTTCCATTGCTGGCTTTGTTGATTCTTCAGAACTTGGTCTTGATGCCCAGATATCAGTTGCATCTCAGAAACCTCTGCGGTCTGATCACGTCAGTAGCATGGGATCAAACACCAGCCTGATGAGTGGCCTTAGTCCTATGTCTAATGCTTTTAAAGATAGCATGCTCAGGAACTTGTCATCTGTATGTGTTTCTAGAGATGGGCCAAGGCAGCATGGTGATAGCTATCTTTCATGTGCAGATAGCCAGATTGCAGGCATAAGTAGCACAGATGCACCTAGTTCAACTTATGTTGAAGATGATAAGATTGGAAGAGAAACTTGTCCTTCAAATGTTTTAGAGCCACTTGTTGCTGCTCTTCCTTTCCGAGGCTCTGCAGCTACTGTTCATTCTCTGGATTCAACAGTTTTCTCTCCTTATTACTGTTGGTGTCCTCCTGCTGTATCCACACTGCAATACTCAGTTGGAACTCCACATTTGCCTATTTTATCCACAGACTCGTCAATACCACTACTTTCATCAATAGCACCTTCTGCTTGTTCATCTAGTATTTTGACACCAAAGCCGTCTCTTGTCACTGATGTCTCCTCTTTAGATTTCCCACCTCTTCTGCCCGAGCCATTGATCAGGTTGCCATTTTCTTTGGGGACTTCACAGCAGATACCTACTTTCACACCTTTAGTAGGCGATTCTATAGTCCATATTCCTGTTATTGACGTGTGCTCTTCTGGCCAAGGTTACTTTGTCAGCGCAGGTCCTGCTATCTCTGGCAGTATTCCACAGTTACACCCAAATTTAGTGAATCCTTTAATTCCTCCAGAAACAGAATCAATGGCTGAGAAAAGTGCCAGGGAGACGCTTCGGTTGCTCATAAATAACTCCAACCAGCCGAGTCCACAGCTTATTGATCTACTGCCTCCTGTGCTTTCTCGTAGTGGTGAAGAGACACGAAATATGCTGGTTACTGGAAGCAGAGGACTTTACTCTAGAACCATAGGTGTTGATACCACAATAGCAAATGATTTTGCATTTAAGGGTTTGGCTTCATTATCTGAAAAGCCTGTTGGTGGATGGCTTGATAAGAAGAAAATTCGTATACAAGAGATGTTTGTTCCAACGGAGAAACCAGGTATTTCTGGTGAATCTTCAATGGATGATGATGGCGGTTTTATAGATTTTGAAGAGGAAAGAAAGTATTGTTAAACAGAGTGCTTTTGTTTGCTCGTGTTTTAAGTTGTGCCGCAAAAAAACTGTGAATATTTTGTTTGTAGCTTTCTATTGTCAAATGTAAGTAATCTCAAGTCTCTCCATTCAATATGACCTTTATATGGCTATCTCGTATCTGATATATGTTGGCCAATGAGATGTGATACAAGTATCTTGACTCTTGAGTCTATAATTCAAGAAAACGGAGAGATTAAAGATGATGTTTCACATCGTATTGGAGTGAGGTGGGTGAAGTGGAGGCTCGTGTTTGGGGTACTGTGTGATAAGGATGTTTCACCGAGGTTTAAAGGATAAGTTCTACAAAGTGGTGGTAAGACCTATATTGTTGTATGGGGTAGAGTATTGGTTTAGTCAAGAACGCACATGTTCAGAAGGTTTAAAGAAAATTATAACGATTTCTCTAGGTATAAAATAAATAGACTTGAAATTCAAATTACTACATGAATTAAGCTCAATTAGTTCTTTTTTCTTTTTGTATAATCATATCATGTTAAGAGTTTGCGTTAGACTCGTAAAGGGAATAAGCACTTTCTATCGAGAGATTCTCATATTCGAAGTTTTATTTTTGTTTATGATGAGAAGACAAATATTTGAATTCGAAGCTAAAAAATAATATAAAAATACTCCTCAAACCAAGAAAATACCATTTTCCTCTCATTTCATCAATGTTTTATTTTGGTGATAATTTAATATTGTCACAATCTAATACATATAGGACCACAAATTACATTTCATTAAATAGGGTAGCCGTACTATATATCTTAATCAGTATTGGGTATTCCTATCTCTTCTTCCACCACACAAGCCTATGTCTGACAGTGTGGAAATCAATTTTTATATGAGTAATTCATACAATTTCAACCATTCATAACAATTGTGTAAGGTTTAAATTTCACCAAATATTTTTTTTATTTAATTTATCATCTAATATTCGGTATTCATACATTTGCCTTTCCTGACTTTAGTTGGACTCTACTCTTTAACATCTATATGAAACGAACGATCATTAATCAAGTGGCCAAATATATTTTTGTGGAATTAATTCAAATTGCCAACACTCTTTAGTTGTAAGTCCACATCAACAATGCAAAAAAAGGTAATTACGATTATTGTGATGTGTCTTTGTCTTTTTGTTCATTTTGATATGTCGCTATTTTAAATTTATTTGGCCAAAGATATAGTTTCGGTGATAATCCGGCATTACTTAGTAAATGAAAAATAATTTGTCGCTAAAATTTATCGTTTGGTGTGGTGTCTTTTTTTTTTTTTAAAAAAAAATATATAATAAAGTGTGAGTGTTATTTGCTTGTATAAAAAGTGAACTACTAATTGCTTTTATTGTAAGAGATTTTATTCTTAGATAGCACCTTCACGACCATCAAAGGATGTTGTACAGTGGATGAACTGCTCCTTGGATATGGAAAAATCTTTAGTAAGGAGCGTTTCCCCTCAAATGGCGAATCCATAATAGTCGGACTCTAGTGTGTGTGTGGGGGGGGGGGGTGAATTCATTTTACACACAAATAAGTGTGGTTTCTTTATACTAAATCTTTTAATTACTTTTAGTGCAATGTCACTACTTTGAATCAAACTATGGATACAATATACCCTTGCTATATACTCTAATAATTTATAGCTTCATGTTTAAGCTAAAAGAAAGCACCTAATTGATATGTTACTAAATATGTAAGCTCATAATTTGCATCAAAATAGTTAGCGTATCTAAACATTGGTTCAACAGAATTCAATACTTTGATCAAATTATATTTGTATATAAATGATCAAACTTCTTTATAACAACGTTGTTTGTTTAAATATTTTTTGATTGTGTACTATAACAAGATGTTATTATACATAGGGAAAAGGCATAAATTTCCCCTTTAACTTGTCCTGAAAAGTTAATTACACGCTTAAACTATCATAGTAACCTATTACACACCTATACTACTCAAAAGTGAATTTTCTTACCCCCCTAAAACTGACGTGGCAAAAAAATAAAACAAAAAATAAAAAATAGACGCGTCAATTTGAAATTAAAGTTAAAAAAAAAGTTAGAATCCTCTTTTACATCCCTACCCCTCACACCTCTTCTTCTTCACACCCCACCCATTGTCCTCTTCTTCTTCATTCTTTAGTTTCATCACACTTCTTTTTTTATCACAATCTTAAAGCACAATTTTTTTTGATTCGCAATTAGGTTAATTTTCATAGATTTGTTAGTGAATAATTGTATTTTATCTAGAAAAGTTTCGATCGATTGTTTCTATTTTTTTTATTTTTTTAATTTTGTTGAAGAAATTAGGGTTAATCAATTTTTGGATTGATGGTGATAGCAGCTTTATGGGTTTGGTGGTGATGGGTGGCGATTGGCAAAAACTAAAAAAAGTAATTGAAGGTGGTGAGAAAAAGAAAAAATCGATATTGATAATGGTGGTAGTGATATTTGGTATTGGGTGACAAAGAAGAAGAATAATTGAAGGTGATATAGTGGTGGTGAAGAACAAAATCAATAATGAAGGTGGCCGGATATGATTTTTCCAATGAAATGACAAGTGAAATAGGTGGGATTTAGTGATGAAGAAGATATAATTATTAGAGAATTAAAATAATTAATTAGGAATTAATTAGAGTAAAATATAGTTAACAGAAGAAAAGTTAATTAATAAAGAAAAGAAAACAAAAATTATGATTTATGACATGGCGCAATGTGGCAGCGAGTGTAATACACCACATAATGTGAGAGTGGTGTTACACGTCTCAGGGTGATAATAAATTCACTTTTGAGTAGTAAAGGTATGTAATAGGTCACTATGATAGTTTAAGCATGCAACTGACTTTTCGGGACAAGTTCAGGAAGGAATCTATGCCTTTTCCCTTATACATTATATGAACATCAGCTCTAAAGAAAAGTTATTTGTTATAGTAAAATATTACTTTATTATATAAGATGATTGTTATAAAAGTTATATTAGCTTCTAAATTCATCAAAGATTCTAATTATCCCAAATTAAATAAGTCAATTGTAAGATTAGAAGCATCTTCGAAGCCCACAAGTAAGACCCACATACATATTTTTCATTGACATTTAGCTCTTATTTATGTTGTCTTTTAACTTATGCTTCTCTTATAAAAAAAAATAAAAAATCAACGAGATATAAATATATATTTTTGTATCATAATATCTTTTAAGTTATCTTTGGCATGATTTCAATTTTAAACATTTTTATGTCCAACTATACAGGGGCGGAGCCACCTTAGGCAAAGGGTGTTCCGGTGAACACCCTTCGCCAGAAAATTATATAGTGTATAAAGGTTAAATGTTAGTTATTATGAGTGTATATTTGATTTTGCACATCCTTAACATAGGTGAGAAGAAAATTTGCATACCCATCTCAAAATTCCTAGCTCCGCCACTGCAACTATATAGAAGCAATTCAATTATTAAAGAATAAAAATTAATGACTCGAAACTCAAACCAATCAAATAAAAGTTACTTTCTACGCTTTAAAGCAAACCAACAAAATATGTCTGAGAATCTTTGTACGGCTAACAATTATTAGAAGGAAAAAAGATACATATAGAAATAGTAAATAGGGAACCAGTATTGATTGAGCATCCAAATCTTGTTTGTCTCTTTATTAATATCCAAAAGAACATAAATAATCATGTAATAATTATTCTATATTCATAAATAAATAGAAGCTTTACCACCATGTCAAGGTGTGGTCATCGTTGAATAAATAAAATCAGAAGTTTCAAATTTAAATCATGTGAATGAATAATCTTCTGACACGAAGAGTTTTCCCTTAAATGTATTGAATTTGGTATAAATTTAAATTAGTCAAGTTAAAGAATTTCGAGTGCTAAATTATTACACGCTTAACCAAAGAAAAGGACTTTCACATGATTACGTAACGCAGATTAAAAATAAAACTACCCACAAATATTTATTTATAAATTTTGCTTCTTAAGAATTACACATCACAATTTTGCACATTGTATATCTTCGAGCGAGGTGTATAATTCATATAATTATATACCTAAAAAATATACAATAGTAAGAATATTTGGATTACACTATTGTATATTATTAAGGTATACAATAAGTGAATTTATTTATTATTATGTGAATTTATATATTCTGAAGATATACACTTACATACTAATAACCTAATACTAAACATTAATTTATAGAGGTAATGTGATATAGATTTTCACTTTTATTTATCATTTTAAACATATTAAGAAAAGACAATTTTTTTTAATTTATATTTTACTTTTAACATTAATTATTTATTCCCCAAATCATTAATTATTCATCAACTAATAGAAATAGTATGGTAAAATGATTATGTCAATTTTTTTAATGAACATGTCAAATCAAAATACGAGTAAAAATGAACGAAGAAAAAAAAAATAACTTGATTATATAAATATTTTTAAAGGGCACATTGACTAAAACATAAAACTCATAGTAATATTCCAGAAACAAAAAAAAACTCAATTAATATTACTGCAGCAAAGTTTTCATCAACTTACTTGAGAATATTCCCGTTTCTCATCATGACTATTTGGAACAGTAAACTGCACCTCAACCAGGTCTAAGGGGTTTATTCGAATTTTTTTTAGTGAAAAATTACATTATTTATATATAGCTAAAATAATTTTTTATGTATATATAATGGACGTTGAACCTTTTTGGTCTCTTATTGTGTTTATTTTTTATATTTCGAATCTCTTTAATGAAAATTTTGGTTCTGCCACTTACCCAACCCCACCGAAACTGTTTTGGCCTTATTAATGATTTTAACTTTTGTCCTTTGTTTTTTTTTGGCTGTCACCAATATGTTGCGGCTATTAAATTTTATAGATTTTTAAGTATATTATGGTGACCACTTTTTGGGGCAAATTTCTCATATTATGATATGTGAAGGCAGCGTTATTATAAGTTAAAAAATCGATTTTTTATGATAAATTAAATTCTATAAGCAAAAGTATATATCAATTTATTTACTTGAGTTTTATTTTGGATTTGTGCCGCGTATGGTCCCATTCGAGGGGAAAACACTTCTTATCAAGAATTTTTTTATACATAGGGCTTGAACACGAAACCTCTAATTAAGAAAAGAACAATCAAATCCGATGCACCACATCTATCGAGGTAACAAGTAGTCAAGTAGTGTAGTTATACACAAGTAATTGACCTTTTGTGGTCTCTTCTAGTTCTAGTATAGAGGTGGGAAAGGGACCATTGTGTTTTATAAAGTGGACAATTGAAGGACCACCTAATCTTGTGCTTTCTTTATCATCCTAGACCAACTAAATAACAATAATACTATATCATAGAAAATCTGAAAAAGAAAACACCATATAATAATTAGGGGATACTTTATTTTAAGATAGGAAGTTTTATATCGATAAAATATAGGAGAGATATTGAGTATATAAATAAGCAAGTCTTACATAACATCATCTCAAAGTCGTATTGGCCTAGATCCAAAGCGAACAACATCACTGGCGGGTTGAGCCGTTATATTTTGGTTTGACTTGAAATAAAATTTAACAAAATCAAAAGGACTTTTGAAACTTGTGATCATCCTTGTATTCTCAAGTACTGATTCTCTTTTAGGATCATATTTTGTTGAATGAATGCTACCTTCTTACTTAGAAGGATGTGGTAGATAGATGTAGTACGATTGGATTAATGGACGGTGCACTATCCTTCTTAAACTATAGAGATGCTGAATAGATTAAAAATAACTTTTAATTTGTGTTCTTAAATATGTTATGCTCGAAAGTTAGAATTAAGGAGTTGTCAAAAAATGAAAGATACATGTTCTTATGTATGCTATGTTGAAAGTTACAACTAAAGAGTTGTAAAAAAAATACATTTCTTTAAAATGGAAATGAAGAGAGTACTTAGATGCAAATAATCTCAATAGAGAAAATTGTGTAATTTCTTATGGCCGAAAAAGAATTGTTATAAAAAGAAAATTGAATGTTGAAATTACCTTCAAGACATGTATTAATTTTAAAATTGAAAACAATTTTAATAAATTTTATTTTTCAACAAAAAGATCGTTGAGTTATGCTTGATCTGCAATAATCTATGTTTAATAATTGCGGTTGTAAATATTAATTATATATCATTGATACAAGAACTTAATATTTTGGCACAAACTTGTCATTCCAATTTACGTGAATTAAATTGAATTTAAAAGCGCCAACCAATAAGATTCAATATAAATTGAATTAGGTCACGATCCGCTTATTTGAAGAATAATCAAGTTTTGTATAACTTTAAAAGTTACATTTAGCCAAACCTTTGGGAGAGGGAAAAAAGGTTAATATTAAAAATATTGGAATCATTTATTAAAAAACTATATAAATATCATTTTCTAAGTTGTTATGAAATTATATTTAGGTATGAAGTCTCAAAAGTCAAAAGATATAAGTATCTTTCATTATTTTCACGTTTGAGACTTAATCAATTAAATCATAAATAATGGAAGACACAACTTGCAACAGCTAATCGAAGTTTGTATAAGAGTTCAAATGAACAACATACAATACACAATATGATTTAATTGTGATTAATGAAAAAAGTTTACGCCTTGAATATATATTAGGCATATATTGAGTTGATATAAAAATTTCATATAAATAAATAAAGAGTAAATTTTAGGAATAGCAAACATAAAAATCGCATTAGCCCTCTATAGCTACAGTTTTGCTATTTGCACTCCATAGCAAACATAGTTTGCTATGGAGCATCTGATTTGTATAAATCGTGGCGATTTGTATAAATCGAGCGTCTATGTCTATGAAAATTGCATTTGTATATGTATATGTCCTTTGTGTTAGGCTAGAGTAGCAAGCGAGATTAGGAGAGAGAGGTGAGAGGCGAGCGAAAGAGGGCAAAGAGTGGAGAGAGGTGAATTGTATATGTATATCGGTTAGATAATTGTATATATGTAACTACTATGTATATGTATCAATGATTGTGTTTGTATATCTGCATAAAATTTGAATTTGTATACAATTGGATCGAGTTAATAAACAATTGAATTGAGTTAAAACATTTGTATTTGTATATCATATATCTCTTTCTCCCTTTATGCAAACACAAATTGTACATTGTATTTGTATAATATGTGTTTATATAAAGTGAGAGAGAGAGAGAGAAAGGCAAAAGAAAACTGGGCTGGGAAAGATATGTATTAGTATAATTATAAGTTTATAGGACAGAGAGATACGTATTTGTATTTGTATATACAATCTCTCTTGCTTTATACAAACACAAACACAAACACAAACACAATTTATACATTTGTGTTTGTATAAAAGTGAGAGAGATGAGGGAGAGAATTGAGAGTGGTGAGCGAGATTCAGGGGAGAGAGGCGAGAATGACAATGTGTTTGCTACGAATTAGAATTAAATGAAACTGACGCTATAACATATATTTTGAATTAATAATTTGCTATAATTCACAATTTTCTCATAAATAAACTCCAAAATTTAGCAGGAAACACTTTTCTTTTGAATTAAATGCAGCTTCTTGGCGCATATCTAAATTAGTCAAGCTTCAAAATCGAATACCTAATACTTAACGTGAAATTAAAAAATAAGCAAATAGTAGAAGTGCAAAATGTTCAATTGCTCCTATTTCAAGATTAGTTGATTATTTCTATTGGAAGAGTATATTTTTTATACAATAAATCCTCCTTAATCATGAAAAAGTCAAGACTCTTTTTTGACAAAAAGAAAATAAAAAATCATCCATTTCAAGTGCGGAAGATTACTACTAATAAGTGCATGTTGATCATTATAAGACCTTATTAAAAATAAGTATTACTGTTTTCTTTCCAACCAAAGAGAATATATGTGATATCATTGTGATTTACAGTGTTTAGGTGATTGTACCTTATGTTATTATTATGGTTTCTTGGCTTTGCTATTTGTTGTCATGTTTCTCTCTACTGCCTTTCATTTAATTACTGCTTTGATTTGCTTGAGTTGAAGGTCTTTTGAAAACAACATTTTTTGACCTTGAAAAAGGCATAGTAATAAGACTTGCGTATATTTTATTCTCTCCCAACATCATTTTATAAAATTTTATTGGATATATTATTGTTGTTATCATCTTTCCAACCAAAAGAAAGAATGGAAAAAACAATAGTACCAATGATTTTATTTTATTTTTAAAAAAAAGCATATAATAGGAGTACAAAATGAACATGAACAATTGCTACATTTTTGAGGACTTCTTCTTTTTTTGGTTTACCCATTTTGAAGACTTGTTAACTATTTTAATTGGAGGAGTGTATTCTTGAGAAAATAAATCCTCCTTAATCATGAGAAAAGCGAACACCCTTTTTGACAAAAACTTCCGCTAATAACTACTAGTGCGTACATTTTGATCATTAGTCCTTATTAAGAATAAATAATTAGTCCTTTCTTTCCAATCAAAAAAAATAATGATGGTGTTTGAATTACGAACTTTTAATTATCAAATTTCGTTATATATATGTATATTTAATAATTTTTCCCGCATTAATATATGTATACATGGTTCGAAATTAAAGTGATGGATGAGAATGCACCTATTTCATGAATCCTAAATTCTCATAATGAATTTTTAGTTGAAACTTCTAAGTATTTATAAAATGGAGAATTAACACTTTTAGTTCCTTAAATATTGATAAATAATTTTGATTCTTATTATTTCTGGTTAAGTATATTTAACTTTTAATAAGTTGATATGTCCGTTTCGTTGTGAATTTCACAACTTTAATGAATTATTAAGTGTTATATCATTAAATTATTGATTATTTATATTGTTATTCATATTTGAAAGTAATATAATTCGAAAAGTAAGATAAAATTTACATATTCTCTATATAGAGGTATAGAGGAACACTAAATTTAAAAGGCACATTTGAGTAAATTAAAAATTAAATGCGCTTAATCCACTATTATAAGATCAAAAATTAAAATTCATTAACAATTGAGAGACTAAAAGTGCAATTAAAATTTAGTTTTATTCAAATTAAAAACTTTATGATTATGTGAAAAGTAACAAGTGTCGTATAGAACAAGTTGATAGAGAAAGATCTACACCAACCGATGGTTATGAATTTCTTCACTTTTAATTAAAAATTTTGGGTTCAAGCTTTTAAAAATGAAAACAAAATCATATTGAAAGTATTGTTTTCAAAAATGAATTATGCAATGCACTAATTTAACTATAATCAAATTTTAATACAGATATAGAACACTGTTTAAAAAAGAGAGATCTACGGACTACAGAGTGGCTGCACTAAATAATTGGTCGTATTAGCTTAAATGGACGATTGTCAACTAATTAGCATTATTAATTAATCATTCATAAAGTTAAGGTATTCACTAATATCCTACTCCCCTCGTTTTATATTACTATGTTGATTTGATGCATCCTTTAGAAAAGCTTTAATTAGATATGTATTTTATTAAATTAACTTTATTTAAAATGCTTTGAAATTCTAAATTTAATTATAATTACTTTATATAATTATTTAATATTAAAGATAATATAGAAAAAAATAATAAAACTATCTTGATTTGCTAAAATGGGCAAGAAAAATGAAATGTCTATTTTAATATAGGAGTCAAGTAAAATGAAATGGAAGAAATATAAATTAAAGCAACCTCTTCTAGTTTATTTTCCATCTGTCCCATATTAGTTGTCTCAAATTACTTGTCAATTTATAAAATCAAGATCGAATTAATTTTATTTATTTATTTTACCATTACAATTAATTTATTTTTTTTGAACAAGTAAACAAGTTTGTAAAGTATTAAAAAAGTTTCTTAGGGGTAAATTGTAAAAGTGTCCTTATTTTATAATTATTAAGGAATGTGTAAAGGAGAAAATAGACCACTAATATAGAACAAAGAGATTATTATATTATTAAAGAATAAATGTACTAATAATACTCCCACTTGAGACCCATTTAATTTTTTTTTTATGCCATCATGCATTGTCATGACCAGAATAAAAATATATTCTTCTGTTGAAAAAAATGGAATGGGCTTTCACATTAATCTAGGATTAGGGGTGGGTGGTAGAGGGATTAGCTTCTATATTTCCATTCCACCAAGCACAAACTAATTTGATTAGTCAAAATAGGACATGGTCATGCACAATTAATAAATCCATACTCCCTCCGTCCCATATTAGATGTGCATCTTACTAAAAATGTTTGTCCCATATTACTTGAGCACTTACTAAATTAGGATAGAATTAATTCATTTTTTTCCATTTTACCCCTACAATTAATATGACCTTTGGAAGTTTAAACAAATTTTAAAGACTCAATACTAACCATTCCTATATTCTATGTGTATTTTTTGTAACTCATTTTAATGTGCATTGATATAAACAAAGGGCAAAATGGTAAAGTCTTCCAATGTATTAATGATTTCTTAATCACCGTGTAAAGTTGGAAGTGCCCATCTAATATGGGACGGAGGGAGTAATTGTTAGCTAATGCAAGAAACATCACCAGCCCAAGGTCAGATCTAGAAGGTTGGTTACGAATTTACATGAATGAAAATAATAATGCATAGTGAATCGATATAATTTCAAGCAAATAGATACAAAGTGAAACAGATGAAATTAAAACTTTTACTATGTATTAAGTATAACTTTTTTAAACTCACTTTTTCGAATTAATTCAAGATATACATATCTCTATCACACAAATTTCTCATTAAAGCTCATTCAATAAGTACGTAGTTGAAAAATAAAATACTATAATAAATTGATTTGATCGAACTCAAAATACAAATATCGAACATGAGATGAAAAATCGAAAAAACAATTATTTAGGTGAGGGGCCATCACTACTCAACATTTAGTACACACTAATATAATATAATATAATTATATAAAGTTAATAACATCCCCACTAGCTAATAAACTTTTCGACACCACTTGTGTGCTACAAGATCAGAATCATATTCTCTTAATTTAATTTTCTCATTTAAAAAAAGTCAAAGATATTTTTTTCTTTAATTACTTATTCTATGCGTTTTTTTTTTTAATATGGGATAAAAAGTGTAATGATTCTACGAGCATGATTTGATTTATAATATGTTTGATCAAGTTTTTGAGAAATTTAAAAAGTTATATATATATTTTTTAGATAGTTGAGGTATTTAGTTAAATTTTTAGGAAAGAAATAATTATTTTTAGTAGTAGTACAAACAGTTTTTCAGAAACTAAAAATTTAATTTTTTCTAGAAACATTTTTAGAATCTTGTTCAAACACAAATTATTACACTAATTTGAATTTTAAAAAGTACTTATGATAAACAATATTTCTTAAAATATGTAGATTTTTGAAATTTGGCCAACAAACTACTTTGAAATTTTACCGTACGGGGTGGACATAGTTAAGATAAAATCAAAATTCAAAGTTTTGAAAATTTTGAATTATGAATTTAATTCAACTTTTTAAAAATACAGATTTCGAATTTTCAAATATATTTTAAATTTGGACATGATTTTATTATAATTCAACTTATTAAATCTAAGGTCTTAACGCTTCTATCGCTAGGAATTCATTAATAATAATCTCATTGCTCGCATGAATACTTTTTCTGAATGATTTTACTGAGAATACAGATTTATTAACAGTATTTACATCATTACTTTTTCGAATATATTTTTTTAAAGAAAAAAAATCAACTTATAGGTTTATTATTACTGAAATTTAAAATAATCAAATCAATAAATTTGAAATCAACTTAACAAAACTAATCTCATCTGAATTCAAAAAATCAAAATTTTCATATTCAATCTGAATTATCCGAACATTATCCCTCATCTAAGTGGTTGGTGGAAGTTGAGGCCTTAAAACTTTTAGGACTTGGGTTCAATTAATTTTCTTTGGAAGTAGATTACTTGTAGAGGTGTGTCATATTCAAATTATTTCATTAATAATGGTAGGCGTAGCATTGATTAAATTTTGCAACTATATATAAATAATTAAGATTTTGGTACATGGTGGTCATATTTTACGATAGATACTATATGCTATATATTTGATAACTAGAATATCACATACTCCACACATTCCCTTTGATTCTTTAAATTTGTATATTATTATTTTGCTGTCATATTTTTCTTTTGAGTTGCGCATCTATCGAAAATAGTTTCTCTCCTACAAAGATAGCATTAGATTTATATATAATCTACTTTTTTCATACTTTATTTATGAAATTATACATATTATTATTACTGTATATTTTAAGCATATAATTTATAACAAGATAAAAGAAAAATTAAATAAAGACTTTGAAATATAATACAACTAATACGTTAGAATAATTTTAAAAACTGCTATATGGTAAATATTTAAACTGATTTTGAAAGTCAAAGCAAAAATTTATTAAAGATTATTAAGATTTTTAATTTGAAAATCAAAGATTATTAAGATTTTTTATTCTTAGTACGAGGTTAGGTAAAAATATTTTCAATAAAGAGTGTTTGGGTTTCAATGTAGTAATGAATTTTATAATTAATTCAAAGACATTTTAATTCCACTCCACATAAATAGTCAAACTGTTATTTCCTTTCTTTGTAAGAGTACCAGGGTTTTTTTAATTTTATTTTTATAGTAAAGTATATATTGATCAAAATGAAAGAATTAAAGTAGGAAGATTCCTTCTTGTTATGACTTATAGGAGTATATTATAGGACAATAGGCTCTACAACTTCTTTAACAAGTATAGTATAGTATAATCAACGAGAATTGTAGTGGAATGGTAAATATTTTTTTTTATAGAAATTTCAAGTTTGAATATCTTTGGGTATGAGAATTGTCTTTATTAGAGAGTATTTTACTTCCCAATGTGTGACATCCTGACACAATTAAAATTTTGAAACTTTAATTCAAACTTCACTCAAATCTGATTCCCAGAATATATTTAGAGATTTATGATCAAATGCTAACTTATTTTTTGAAAGTTACCCCTTTGAACTCTACAAACTTTGTCCTACAACCTTTTTTGTTAAATTAATCGTTAAATCTAATGAATTATTAAGACTATTGTTGTTCGATTCTGAGGTGGATCGTGAATTTAAAGCTTAAG
Organism: Solanum appendiculatum; assembly: GCA_018342035.1. Taxonomy (NCBI): domain Eukaryota; kingdom Viridiplantae; phylum Streptophyta; class Magnoliopsida; order Solanales; family Solanaceae; genus Solanum; species Solanum appendiculatum. Next base: position 2,322,165 of record JAGDQO010000434.1, on the reverse strand, counting down.
CATTTAGAGTTTTAGTTATTAAGGAGTATTTATTTAGAAGTAGACTGAACACCAACTCAATCTCAAAAAATAAAGAAAAATACAAGCAAGGACATTTTCTCGATCAAAAAGGTTTGAACTTCTCGACACACCTCTATCAATTCCTTCTTTGTCTCATCTTGCTCTAAATTAGTAATATATGTATATATTCAGTAAAATTTTTAATATAAATACAAAATTTAAATCAAAACCATCAAGTTAGGTTCAAAGGAGAAATTATCAAACACATTTTAGTTTCCTTTACACTTAATTGGCAACAGTAAGTTTTTCTTGTAAATTATACTTTAGTTTCACCCTTATTCCAACTATCTTTGTTATTACGTAAATTAAATTTGATAATCAAAAAAAAAAAATTGTAATACAAAGTAAGAGTCTTACATAATGACACGCGATGGAGTCAGTAAAATCCATAATATATACATATATATAGTTTGTGCATGTATATGTATGTATATATAATCCAAAATTTGACGTATTTAGACAATATAATTCTTTAACTAAAGAGTTTAACTACTCTCAGACAAATGTAGATTATTAGTGTGATTTAACCTATTATATATTAAAATAGATATTTTATCAATATTATATTATCAAACAATTATTGTATTATTAGATAAAATTACGTGTAATTACATCGTCAAAAAGTAGACTTTAAAATTCTTGAGAAATTTTAATTTAATGATTTATGTAATTTTTTGATAGATAAGGAGATTATTTTTTGTCTTTATTTATTGGTACTTATTTGATGATTTAGATAAGAGGCAGGCTAGAAAAATTGTCATTTTCTTCGTCATCATAACAGTTCGTTGCTATCAAAAAACTCAAAGACGACACTTAGCCACCCCAACTAGATAGAATTAGGGATGGACATGATACGATATTGACAAGTTTGGTTCGATATTTCAATTTACAATTTTTAAGAATATTATATTATTATTATAACAACTTAATTTGATATGATTTGATATTTTAAAATTTGATTTTAGTATTTATAGTACGATGAATTGGTTATCATAATTGGATTAGCTTCAAGTCTTCAACTTACATATATTTGTATAAAAAAAAAATTATGATTTTGATTTTTCAAGAAACGTCTCAATTATATTATACTAATATCATATACATGTAAAAATATTCAAAATAAAGTACAAACAATTCTCTTTGTTAACTAATCACCCAAAAAGAACATTTAAATCAATCAATTTTACAAAGTTGATCGCTTTGAAAACTAAACAATGAAACTAATATGTAATAATCAAATTAGTATGATAATAAGAAAAATATTAAGATAGTTGTTCAAATTCCGATGAAAATCATCCAACATCAAATAATATAAGACTTTAGGGCTCGTTTTGTAAGATGCATTAGAAAAATAATGCATATATTAACTTTGTATATTACTAAGCATTTGTTATATACTTTATTTTGGTGTTATGCTATGTATAACTAATACATGAGAAATCGTGATATTAGTAATGTAAGGTGTTTTAACTTTTAACGCATATATTAACATGATTTAAGACATAATTGTCGCTCAAAATCTTTTCTACATTCTTTTCAGTTTTCACTATATTTATGAAGACTATTTTGTAAATAAATAATTTTACCTCAAATAAAATCATGAACCCCTCAATCGTACCTGGTTACACTGTTAACCGACCTCCCACTTTCTCACCCCACCCCATCCCATCCCACCCTAACCTAATTTCATAGTATATTGTTAGATTTCATATAAATACTTTTGACATAGTAAAAATCCAATTTTTTTTTCAAAAAGTAAAACTTTTTATCCTTGAAAAAGACACCCTATGAAATCCACAATTGTCTCCCTTTCGTAGCATGACAAGTGGACAAATGCAATTACTACTATTAGCATCTTTTTTCGTCTTTCTCCCATCTCTCTTTCCTCTACCATTATTATTTTTCTAATATCACTTGTATTTGAATCTATCCATGCATATTTTTGTTTTTATTTTTAAACATTCACTTATTAACAAAACATTTGATTTATTACATTAAAAAAATATTCAAATGTATAAGTTAAAGAAATAAAAACTATGTATTTGATTTTAAGTTGGATAATTTCTTGAGAAAAAAGAAAGAGATAATCAAGGATATCATATTCTTGTAGTAAATATGCAAGGATTGTTAAACCTAAATATTAGGAGCTGATGTATTCAGTAATAATAAAAATATTATTAGAAATGTAGCGTAAAATATCAATAAATTTGTATATACATTTTACCATTTTTTGTTTTGATTGCTATTTAAATTTTATTGTATAACATTATTACATATGGATGGAAACGTTTCATTTTATGTAATAGTCCGTTGCTACTCCAATACTTTTTTTTTTTTTAAATCATGTCAAATCAACAACAATAACAATATATTCACTATAGAGTGAAATCTGAGAAGGATAGAATGTACACAAAGTTTTCCTCTACTTCAAAGAGGTTGTTTCAGATAGACCTTCGGCTCAAGACAAAACAAACTAAAAAATACGTAATGAAAATGCAAGAGACAATAGACAATAACAAAACAACAGTAACAGAATAGTACTACAACCAAGTAATACTATACTTGAACTACACATAATAACAAATACTGACAAAATCAAAGATTAAGAAACTACGAGCATAGTACTAAGAGCCCGTTTGGATTGACTTAAAATAAGTAACTTTTAAAAAGTTACTTTAAAGTCATTTTAAAAATAAGTAGTTATGTGTTTTGTGTTTGGCAAAAAAGTGTTGAAAGTCACTTTTTTTAATCAAAATGTCTGAAGTACCCTTAAAGTTGTTAACATTATAAAAGAATTAAAGGTAAAAAAGTAATATACTTGGTCAAAGTAGAATGATTTATAAGTTAAAAAAATAAGCAGGGGCATTTAACTTATTTTAAGTTACTTTTGACTTATTTTAAGTTACTCTTTAATTGACAAACACTTTAATAAGTCAAAAACTGATTTAAAAGTTAGTTTGACCAACTTAAAATCCCATCCAAACGGGCTCTAAGACTACTAATAAGGGCACCAAGACAATGCACTCATACCACTAACATTCTATCCTAATTCACATATTCTATACATTCCTATTTAAAATCATATCCTCGATAAACCATAACGTCATCATGCCATACCAAATCAAAAACATAATAATTAAATTGAAATAAAGGGGAAGTAAAAAAAACTCTTTTAACCAAGACAATATACTCCTACCTAGTAATCCTTCTATCCTAATTCACGTCTTCCACACTTTCTTACATAAAATCATGTCCTCGATAAGTCATAACTACGTCATATCATACCAAGCCAAACCAGAACAATCAAGCAAATAAAGAGAAAGTAAAAAACAATTTTGATAGAAAGCATTTTATCTAAGATCTCAAAAAAAAAAAAAAAAAAAAAAAAACCAAACTAAGCTAAATATTTTTAACTTTTTATTATCCCAATATATGACTTACTTTCTATGTGAGAATAAAATATATAGGCCTAACCCATTGGTGTCCCCCTAAAGTTGGCACGATGTTTCACTTAGACACCTTGAGCGATGTTCATTTTAGACACCTCATGTAGGGTCTTGCTGTGTCATTTTGACACTTTTTGCTTACATGGCATAATGAGTGTGATGCACTCATTGACCAGCGCGTGAAATGGTTCTTTAGTTAATTTTTAATTATTTTTTTTTCTTCTTCTCCATTTTAAGCCACCATTTTGCCCAAGTTAAATTTCATCCATTGTGAATGAAGGTTTCAACAAAAAAGATGAAAAATGTTTTTAAAATTTAAGAATAAACTCATGAAAATCTTTCTTGGAAGATTTTAATATTTGCAGGGAAGCGAATTTAAGAAGATCTATAAAAACTTATTTTGATAATTTGTGGGGGAATGAATTTCTTTAAATTAAGCTAAAAAATTCTTTGAAAAAGCAAAAGTCTTCCATTCACTATCAAGCAATGGTGCACAGTGTGCAGATGTGGGGTGGGGGTAGTCTTTGCAAAAGGGATAGGGGATAGGGGTACTTCGAAGACAAACATAGGAAAGGGGTATTTGAAAGTTTTTTTGTTGCTAAAGTATATAAATAAAGCAAGATTTCGACCAGGCACGTATCGAAGGAGCAAATAGCCTTAGAATGCCGTCTTCTGGTTATCATGTGGATGATTCCCCATATGATAAGTGAAAGGTTGGTTTATCAGTTTGAAGATCGCTGCTGTGGGATCTAGCGGCTCGACTAGAAAGGTGGTTTTGTAGGCGAACGAAACAAGTTTTTATAGGCGAGCGGAGTGAGGCAATGAAATTGTTTAGGCGAAAGAAAGGTTGAGCGAAAAGCTTTCGTTGTATCGGATCTCGGGATCTCAAATATCTGGAGTTTCTTTTTGTATATTATATGGATGATCCAATCCGCAAGGACCATGATTGGGAATTGTTTGATCGTCTTTCTCTGAGGAAGAGTTGGTTAGACGCGTGGAATTGGCTAAGCATTTTATTCGAACAAATATAGAACCAGAATGGATGGTTTTGTGTCTATTACCAGTTCTAATGGTGCGCAGTGTGCAGATGTGGGGCGGGGGTGGTCTTTGCAAAAGGGATAGAGGATAGGGGTACTTCGAAGACAAACACAGGAAAGGGGTATTTGGAAGTTTTTTTGTTGCTAAAGTATAAAAAATTCCAATCTGCAAAAGCCTCAGAGAAGAAAGGTGCCGCAGGGGAGGAGGAGATTTGGAGAAGACAGGGGAGGGGGGGGGTGGAACAGGGTGTTTTGGAGAAGACAATTGGGTGGGGGTGGGGGGACTTTCTTTTATTTGGGTTAAATTTTATTTTATTTTGTAATTATTTGGGAAAAAATAATCATGTGTCATTAATTCATTGGTTAATTTTTATTTTTACTCAAAATTAATTATTTAAAAATTACTTTTGACACAAATGACAAATGTTATCGTTTAATTCGTCACTTTACACGTCATTCGCGAGTGTAACACACACCCATTTATATATTTTTTCTAATATTAAAAAAGGTGTCAAAATGACACAACGCGATCCTACATGAGGTGTCTAAAATGATCATTACACACTTAAAGGTGTTTAAGTAAAATATGATGTCAACTTTAGGGACCACCGATGTATTACGCCAAATATATAAAAAAAATTTCAATACATACTTCATTCCTTACGTTTGAACCGCATAAAGAAATTTATGATATTTGGACCACTCTCAATTAGGGTGTCTCTAAGTAATCTTCTACATACAAAAAATACTATCACACTGTCGCCGTCCGATCTTGTTTCTCTCTCTACATCTCTCCGTTGAATCTCTCTCCTCCTTCTTCTTCAACTGTAGCCTCTCTTCCATTATCAGTCTCAAGTTCTTCAACTTCATCATCATAATGGTAATTTATTGTTAATATTTTGAAATTATCTGTTTGGATTCGGTTTTAATGGAGGAACGGAACTCAACGCGATTGAGTAGCTCAACAAACGATACAGTATGGGAGTGTGTGATTCCGTATATACAGGAATCGCGTGATAGAGACGCGGTGTCGTTGGTATGCAAGAGGTGGTGGCAGATCGATGCGATTACTAGAAAGCATATAACTATGGCGTTGTGTTATACAGCGAAGCCGGAGCAGCTTTCTAGAAGGTTTCCACATCTTGAATCGGTTAAACTGAAAGGGAAACCAAGAGCTGCTATGTTTAATTTGATACCGGAAGATTGGGGAGGATATGTTACTCCATGGGTGGTGGAAATTACTAAGTCGTTTAGTAGATTGAAAGCGCTTCATTTTCGTAGAATGATTGTTAGAGATTCGGATCTCAAAGTGCTTGCGAATAGTCGTGGGAAAGTTCTTCAGGTTTTGAAGCTGGATAAGTGTTCTGGATTTTCTACTGATGGTCTTCTGCATATTTCTCGTTCCTGCAGGTATAAATTTTGTTTAATATCATCTATTGAAAGTTGAGCTGTTTTTAGTTTCGATTTTTTGAGTTTCATTTAGTTCTTGTGAGTTAATTCACTTATTATCAATGAGTATTTCCTGAATTAAGATCCCGAAGGGATGATTGATTGTTTGAGGCGCAAGAGAGGTCTGAGTTCTTGTTAAAACACTTGAGGCTGATCCAGGACTTGTACGAATGGGTTCAATCTTTATTTATTTTCTTACCACGGAATAACATTTTTTGAGGTTTTGGTGATTTTTTTCACATATATATTTAAGCTCCATATCAGAATTGCTGGGTTCGGTTGACTTATAGCTTGTTAACTACATTCTCCCCTGCACAGTATAAGCTCATTTGCTATGTTTACTTGGCAGCTGTGCTAATGGGCTGCAGTAGGTTGTGCACAAGCTGGTTCAAACACTATCATTTTTACCAAAAGAAAAGAAAAGAAGCTATCCCGTGTTATCCATTTCTTTGAAACGTGTCTTGAATTTCTTTTCTACCTTTTCGTAGTTTCTTTTCCTTGTAACGTATTGCTTCTACTTCTAAAAAGAGGTATTATGTTTTCTGAGACTTCTTTGGTATAGAATGCTCTATTACTGTGTTTATATTGTCATGTTTCCTCTTAACTACTAAGTTGCTCGGACTCTTCACTTTTGGTGCCGCACCCGTGTCGACACGACATGGGTGTGGGTGTGGGATCTGTGTCCGATTTGGTCAACCAACCGATGTTGGGTACTTTGACCAAAATCGATGGGGAAAGTCTGGATAGTTTTAATGATTTCTATAATTAATACAAAAGTTAAGGTGAAATTGAAGAAAATGGAATACCTTTTATAGAAATTTCTATGTCACTTCTTTTCCTTTAATCTCCTTCCAGGCTTCTTCTCAAGTTCTCCACATAATATCTCATAATTTAGATTTTATAACTCAATTTTTAGATATTTTAATACTTTTTAGGTGAATCCTCACACATGTATCCATATCCCCGAATTTTAAAAATTAGATCATGAAGGATCCGACCTCTAGATCCGCACCTGTTTTGGACACCCGCACCCGAGTCCGAGCTACTTAGCTTAACTATTCTAGTTTGGAATGTTTGTGGCAGTTTGAGTTGTCAAGGCTATTGGTAATTTTAGTGAACTTTCTTTTCATTCTGTATTGTTCAATTTTTTTTTAGGGTGGATTACCACATCAGTTTGAGGTTATAGGTTATTGTCTCCCCTCATGAGCAGATATTTGGGATTGAGCTAGACCTAAGATCCTTTTTACATAAACTTACTGTCGGTTGCACGTTATATTTAATTAAGACAGTTGGCCACAACTTGAGTGATTCTGATAATTGTACGAGGTATAGCATAACTTGTGTCAATAGTTTTTCTTCCTGATATTCATGAGTACTAAAGCTTTTACAATCTGCAAGTATTGATTGAGGCAATATGTGGATTTTGGAAATTGGAAAATTTTTATGAGACTCATGAGTGATGGATGTCATCTTCCTCCTTTTAGTGGAAAGTTTTTTCCTTGGTGAAACATTTTTTACAATTTAATAATCCAATGAGAATGTTTCCAGTCTGAATGTTGTTTTGGAGTGGAGATGAAGAGCTAGATATGTTGAGACTAAAAGTACAGTTACCGTCCCCTTTTGGGCAAAGTTTTTTTTTTCCAGGAAACTAGGTGCCAACACTGAGAAAACATTTTGGAAAAATATTTTTCACTATGCCAAACACACTGGAAAGCACGCCAATATATAGATGTAATTTTGGATTTGGTTTGGCAGCATGCCAGAAATTCAGGGATTGGTAGTTAACAAAAGGCTATTGATAGACATAGTGGAGCAACTAAGTCCTATTCTTTTCTTGATCCCCCTTGCAGTCAATGTTTTACAATTTGCCTAGAGCTATGCAACTCAAGTATGTTGCTTTGAGGTTGAGAGTAACTTTTAGGTGATGGACTCCACGACTTACGAATATCTGATTCCTTGAATTGTGTCACTGGAAGAAATGGTTTCTTTTTGTCAGTCTAATAAGCATTAGTGAAGATCAGAGTATCCTAGATCTGTAGATTTTGAGCATTATTAAGAGTATGAGTACATAGAATAGATCCACTTGATCATGCAGTTTTTGTCATAAATCATGTGTATGTTGTACTTGACTGGAATAACAACACTCTTTAAGGTGGAGAACAAGTGTCTAGTCCCTAATCCCTTGTCCCAAATCAATCAACTATCAATATTCTTATGTATTCAATCCTGTGGATTTTAAATTTAATCAATTGATACCATTTTGGTTTTAGCCTGTTTTCTTATAATCAAGAAATTCCTGAGGGTGGCGCACGGTCTGAAACTCTGTGGATTATGAGTCCACCCTTTTATTCTTCTCCACTTAAATACTAAGCTTTTGTCTACGCTAGGGCTTAAACCTGCGACATGCACCTAAACCACACAACATGCGCTGCACTTTTACCATTAGACCAAAGCCCTGTGAACAACCCATTTGGTTTTTAGTTTATAAGGTGCCTACTATTAGTGTCTAAGCTGTTTGCCCATGAATAATTTTTCACTTTAATTCAAAATCAGTGTACTGGTTAGAAAATTCCAAATCCAACTTGTAGTTGGATTCCATATTTAAAAATGTGCTTCAAACCTGTTTTCCAACTCGATCTTTATAAATTCCAAATAAAGTGCTCTCTTTTCTCCTTTGCAAAAAGTATAACCAAACATGACTCCATCTTCAACTCCAACTTCATAAATTCCAATAAAGTGGAAAATATTTGGAATCCATGGCCAAATGCCTACTTAAATTTCAACCAATACAGTCAACATATCACTCTAAAAATTTGTGAAATTGATCATTAGAGTCGACTTAGCTCACCTAAAGTAGGACACAAGGGGGTACTAAGCATGTTATCCTCTAAGGTGTAGACGTGTCCAAGTGTTCACTTGATGTCAGCTTGTAAGGTGGAGACAACTGGTTATTATAAAAAATGGTTGGAGACAACTGGTCAGACATTACAGATTATGCTGAAAGGTAAAGCTGATGAATGTGAAGAAAGTTGCCTGTTTTTGTCTTTGTAGGATGATCTAGTGATCTCAATGTAGGCGGAGAGCCTTGTTATTCTGGTGAAGCTGTAGGTCTAACTTGGTTAATTGTCCTATGGTGACTTTGCCATTACCACTGCAGTGTAGTGTGTGATGAACCTATATTATTGTTTAGTTGATAGGAAGTTGGTCTTGATAATTGAGCTTGATTGATGTTGAAGTTGTTACACTGAACAATCTCTTATTTGGGACTCATATGACATGATAGGGTTCTGATAAAGTCTATGCTTCTGCGCATTATTTATACTATTTAAGACATTTTTTAATCTCTTGCACAACGCGCTATGTTTTTGTGTTGCTCAAAAATATATTTTTGGGAAGTTTTAATACAATTGAGTAATCGATTGAATTCTGTTGCCTGTTTTGTCTCTATGGGTTCTCATGTAGTCTGTGTCCTGCAGGAACTTAAGAACTTTGTTAATGGAAGAAAGTTTTATAATTGAGAAAGATGGAGAATGGGCACATGAACTAGCATTGAACAACACTGTTCTTGAGAATTTGAACTTTTACATGACGGACCTTCTGCAAGTTAGGGCTGAAGATCTTGAATTGATAGCAACAAATTGTAAATCTCTTGTCTCGATGAAAATTAGCGAGTGTGAAATTACGAATCTTCTTGGCTTCTTTAGAGCTGCGGCTGTGTTGGAGGAGTTTGGTGGCGGCGCATTTAATGACCAACCAGAACTTGTTGAAAATGGCTATAATGAGCAATCGGGAAAATATGCCGCACTAGTTTTCCCTCCCAGATTATGCCAATTGGGCTTGACATACTTAGGGAAAAATGAGATGTACATTCTCTTTCCTATTGCGTCTCGTCTGAAGAAATTGGATCTTCTTTATGCACTTCTTGACACAGCAGCCCACTGTTTCTTACTGCAAAGGTGTCCCAACTTGGAAATTCTTGAGGTTAAGTCTCAGAAGCTTTTCTCACCCTCTTTTCTTTATGCCAATATCTATTTATATTTAACGGGTTACTTATATTGGTGCATAACGCCAACACTCACACTGTTTTTGTTGTGATTGCATCACTTTGATATCAGAAATTGAGCGTTAAATGAAATTAACAGTTAGAAGTCCCACATCAGTGTTGGCATGGGTAATTTCTTTATCATAGTATCAATGTCAGGCCCATCCCAATTCTTTGTTCACCGATGTTGGACCCCCATATTATAGTGTCCACGCTCCAGTTAACTAGGTCTGAGCATGCGTGGGAGTGTTAGAAGTCCCATATCAAGTAGTTGGATGGGTAATTGGTTTCCTTATAGGGTCTTGGGCAATTCTCCCCTGAGTTAGCTTTTGAGGATGAGTCAGGCTCAATGTCCATTTCTTATCATTAACAAAAAAATATTTTTCTGTGGACCATGTGTTAAAGTTTTTATGCTTGGCAAGCTGTATTTTTAAACCTTGTACAATTTGATATATATGAATGAGCTTAACTTGATACTTCAACGCATGGAAATGACTGATTCTGTAGAGCGTCATGTATAGTTGCTATTTTTTGTTTCTCCATCCGAAAGACACCACTCCGGAATTTGGAGTGAAAAGAAGATGAGTAGATAAGAGGAAAAGATTTCTCTGAAGCTTATAACGTAATGCAGTTTTCTCTCTGTTATCATGTTTGAAACAGACAAGGAATGTTGTTGGGGATAGAGGATTGGAAGTGCTTGGACAGTACTGTAAGAGGTTAAAGCGGCTCAGGATTGAGAGAGGAGCTGATGATCAGGAGATGGAGGATGAAGAAGGTGCGGTTACACACAGAGGATTGATTGATTTGGCAAAGGGATGTCTTGAACTAGAATACATGGCTGTTTATGTGTCAGATATTACTAATGAAGCTTTGGAAATTATTGGTATGTATCTGAAAAATCTGAGTGATTTTCGGCTGGTTTTGCTTGACCGAGAAGAAAGAATAACAGATCTGCCACTTGATAATGGTGTCCGTGCTTTACTAAGAGGTTGCCATAATCTTAGAAGGTTTGCCCTCTACGTCCGGCCTGGGGGCCTTACTGATGTAGGTCTCAGTTATGTCGGGCAATACAGCCCAAACGTGAGATGGATGCTTCTGGGATATGTTGGGGAATCCGATCACGGCCTTCTGGAGTTCTCTAAAGGATGTCCGAGCCTGCAAAAGCTAGAAGTAAGAGGCTGCTGTTTCAGTGAACGCGCATTAGCTTTGGCTACCTTGCAGCTAAAATCGTTAAGGTACCTGTGGGTACAAGGATACAGGGCATCTTCAGCTGGTCGTGATCTCTTAGCGATGGCTCGCCCATTCTGGAATATCGAATTGATTCCTGCAAGACGAGTTGTTGCCAGCGATGGAAATAATGGAGAAGCTGTAGTCTCCGAGCATCCAGCCCATATACTTGCCTACTATTCTCTTGCCGGACAAAGAACAGATTTTCCAGACACAGTCAAGCCTTTGGACCCAACTTACCTTCTCGCTGAATAGGTTTGTAAATATAACTTTTCCTTGAGTGAAGTTGTTCGAGGTCTATTTGCTTCCTTTTTAGGTGTCTTGTCCATATGTATGCCTCTTCTTTTCCTTGATGAGAGTTTTTTCTTCCACATTGATTTTGATCTTCTCTTTTAGACATGCATTCTGTAATAAATGTGCTTTCCTTGGGTTATCTGTAATCTAACATTTGGTGATCTAGCTTCCTAATCCCCCTGATCTCATCTTGTTCTGTGCTTTGGGTTAAAGTAACATTTGTGACGATTTGGTCTTCACTCATTCGATTTTAAGGTAGGGGTAAGGTCTACCTTCCCCAGACCACCTCTTGTGGGATTACACTGGGCATGTTGTTGTTCGATTTTAAGGCTAGAGATCAAAGCCTATGATAAACGATGAAAGCATTTGGTAGTTGTATTAGTTCTTCGCCTCGTGCTTGTTCTTTCACAAGTGGAGATAGAATCAAATGTTCTTATTAGAAGTGTTTTACTGTTTTTTTATTTGATTTAACCCTGCTGCGAGAAGAAGTTTGTTTATCATCTAATATGATTTTGTGACTCGAGTAGACTTGGTCAGCCCCTCTAAAGGTCTACGTACACTTTACCCTCTACACTGGCTATGTTATTGTTGTTGACTAGAGTAGACTCATTATTAGAAGACAAACAAATTTAGAATTTAGAAAAAGCTACTTGAAAAAAATAAGGTGCATCTTGAATTGAACTGACATATTGTGTTATTGTCATAGATTTTTTCACAAACAATATAGTTGTGGATTGTATATAGTTAGTAATATTCCATTTTAATTTAGGAAGAAACTCTGGTGGGAAAAGAAAAGCCACAATGATGATCCATTCATTGGTAATTTTTTGTCCTTTCGGTTATTCTTGTTTGCGTTCAAGTTTTATGTAGCAACTTTGTAAAAAAGAATATCTATACAATCAAGTTAATAGGTAATTATAGGCAAATTTCTTCATGAATCTTAATTGGTAATCTGATAAACCTAACAACTAACCAATTATAGGCAAAAAAATACTACTCACTCCGTTCTCTCCGTTTTAATTTGTTTATCTTACTTTTTTCTCTTTAGTCCATACCAAAAAGAATGTCTCTTTTCTTTTTTGATAACTATTTATTTCTAACTTTTCATGTAATATGTTTAAGACCACGAAATAAAATAACATTTTGATACATTTTATATATCTTTCGCTTAAGAGTTAAGACCATAAGATTTTTTTTTTTTTTTTTTTTTTACTTTCAAAATTTTGTATCAAGTTAAAAGCAGACAATCAAATTGAAACGAGAGTATAATCCATTTATGTCAAAACGCCTTTAAAAATATGCCTACATGGATATATATAGTTATATACTATTTGAGTTAGGAAGGATTCTGAAATAAGTGGAATGCAGACTCAGCAGTATTGTAGCACCAGCCTGGAAATAGGTAAGCAAATGAAATGAGGATAAAAAATCAGACAACTTGGCCAAATTGCAATGTATTTTTTCTTTTTAGCAAATGCCCCTCATCTCAATCCAAAAAGAGAGAAAAACAAAATACCAAAAATTAAGAAAAAAGAAGAACAAGAAAAGGAACCACCTCCCCAATCAAAATTTTCAAATAGTGCTAAATGACACAGCCTAAATAAGCTAAATCTGCCTCAGGTGCTAGAGCCAGATAATTTATGTATATCGTTTAGAAAAAGTAATTTATATATATACTTCATATATATATATATAACTTACATGTATGCTTTTTTAAAAAAAATAATTAGTAAATTTGATTGGCTAATTAGCTTTTTTACATTACCAAATTAGAATTACTATGGACAATTAATCCGGTGACATACAGAAATTGTGGTTTATCGATGCATATAAGCTAAACTCTTTTAAAAATAGAAGGAAAAAAAACACTTAATGCATGCATGCATGCACAAACGAGTCAAAGTTATTAGTAGTCCCACATCGTTTTTAGAATAAGAAATTGGTCTCTTTATACATGCAATTCTAATCTCATGAACTAATTTTTGAGATTGAGTTAAAAGCGCAAAGATAGTTTTCTTAACAAAGGTTCACTTTTCCTTTTTGTAAAAGGAAAATACTATGCACTAAGCCACTAATGTAAAAGTGATACACCTATTGGCTATGTATGAAAAACCTTGGGCCCAAGTAATCGTCGGTACACTAGTTCACTAATGGAATGCAAGAGAGACATCATCTATTCTTGATAAGATGAAACAACACAGCAACAATATAGACAGTGTAATTCCACGAGTGGAATCTGAGGAGGGTAGAGAGACTTTTTCTGATAGATCCTTATCAAAAATCAAATAAGTTAAAGCAAATACAGTCGCGAAATAGATATATTGAAAACAATTAAAAAGAGAACAGTATCGACAACAAATAATATGATAGAATGATCGAAGAGATAAATTCAGTAGAATTTGATTGAAGATTTAAAATGTGTGAAGTTTGAAAGCACAACAAAGAAACTAGGCATATACCAAACTAATTAAACTTGATTTACATTAATAAAACAAGATTGAAAACAAAATCCAAGATTGTTATTTAATTTATTTTTTTTCAATCTCACTTGATCAACGATGGAGCTCCGAATAACAACATTAGTTCAACATCCTCCCAACGGACGATAAAGGGCTCTGACCTGACCACAATCAATCAGTCTATTGTTTTGGTTCTATAGAGTCAAGTTGTCATACAAATTGACCAAATGCCATCAGGTCTTCATCAATTGAGTTGTTCCAGCAGTCGATTAGTACGTCTGTTGTGCTTGTTGATCTCTGCAATGAGGACATAAACAACCTCTCTTCACACATGGATTTTTTGTTATTGTTGTTGTTGAGAAACTCATCGTTTGTGAGATGGACGGTGGTGATGTCGTGGATGCTAGGTCTCTTCCTCTCTTTCTCCCTTGAAAGTTGTCTTAAGTAGTACTTCTGAGCATGACTAGCCACTTGTGTTGGAGTTTTAGAGATCACGAAATTCCTCGATATGTTTCTCCAATCTCCTTTACCATACTTCTCTAGCCCCATTAGAAATCGCCTATAATGCAACAACAACATTAATGTTAACATCAAGATCAAGTCAAAGGATAAATAGAAATGTTGTGTGTTGATCACTTATGTTGCTCCAATTCTTCCAAAATGTCAACACGTGCACATCAGATCCTTCAAAAGTATTCATTCTTTACAAGTGTGACATCATTTTTTAAAAGTTCGAGCAACATAGCTGATCACTACTAATTAAGTTCATTCAACAAACATAAAAACTACAATATTTATGAATTGAATAAACCTGTGTTCTTCCTCTGTCCATGGTACGCCTTTCTTTCTTTCGTGATCATAAGACTTGCCTCTCTTACTAAACGTTTGAATTTTACGATGATCAACAAATTCCAATGCAAAAGAAGACGCGCTACGCCTCGTATTTGGGACCAATCCAGCTTCAATGTCTCTAACATCTGCAACTAACTCTTTATACTGCATCATCACATCAAGAACTGATTTTCCAGGGATAATTTCTGCTACTTTAGACCATCGATTTGGTGTCGTCTCATCGTATATTGCAAGAGCACTTTCAAATCTCTTGTTCTCTTCTATAGTCCATTCTGTATTACTCTTACTCTGTTGCATAATCCAATTTGAATTTGGTACAAAAGAAGTTGGATATAAAGTTTCCATATCCACAACACTTGAAAGTCTCAGCAGCCAAATCAAGAATCCTCAATTTTCATGAAACTTAAAAGAGTATATTTTTCCTGTCAATTTTACAATAATTAGTGTACATGATAAAAATTAAATACCCTACAAAGTAAAAGATTTAGTTTTTTCTCACTCTGAGCAGGGGAAGGAGATTACAAGATGAGGAATCGAACTTTTACCAACAAGGTGAAAGTTCAGATAGCCAACCAACTGAACTACTAAAGTTCTGATAGCCAACCAACTGAGCTATACTAAAGTTTAGATAATCAACCAACTGAGCTACTAAAGTTCATATAGCCAACCAACTGAGCTATATTAAAGTTCAGATAGTCAACCAACTGAGCTATTAAAGTTCAGATAACTAACCAACTGAGCTACTAAGATCTCTAGTAAATTATCACTTCATTTTTTATAGTTATTTACTTACTCAGTGGATAATAACATCCTCTGGATCAGAATCATATTAAGATAGACGCCAACCAATTGAGCTACTAAAATTTCTAGTAAAAGATTACTTCGTTCTCGATAGTTATTTACTTACTCAGTGGATAAGAATAAGAACATACTCTGGATCAGAATCACAGGGAGTACTTCTTGATCAATTCTATAAACCTACAAACAGCAAGAGAAGAGAAAAAGATTACAAATTAAGCACAAATAACACAGATCAAACAAAAAGGTTCCAATTATTGGCCACACAAGTAAGAAAAATTTCCAAGAAATGAAGGTAAAAACCAATATCAATTTTTCTATTTTTTAATTAAAAAAAACAGGGGAAACAAACCTTAACTGAACAATAGAAAATGATTGAATGAATTAAGACCATATAGTTGACTGAATACAATAATAACATAACGTGTAATCCCACAAGTCGAGTCTGATGATGATTGTATTTACGAAGAGCTTATATCTCAACTATTTCTGATAAACTCTCGGCTCGAAAAGATATAGATGATTGAATGATCAAACTTAAAATTATAAAAGGAAAGTTCTATCTGTTTAATTTTCCAATCTTTCTAGATGCATATAGGAGTATATTTTACGAAGAAATGGAGAGTTGAGCAAATATATATATATAATAAAAAAAGAGACATCAGGTGATGCCGAGTTGTCGATTAATGATTGGTTAGAATTTGTTTTATTTAATTAATACATGTTACATGTTTGTGTGCAATTATTCTATTTGTTGGTGTTAAGGATTACTGTGACTACTACTAAAGTGTGGTTTAAAAATCACAATCACTTTTTTTTTTTTGGAATTTACACCACGCAAGACTCATTTTTGGAGACGATATAGTATTATCAACTAAGTTTTTTTTATTTTCAAAAATTCGAACCTCTAATTAAGATGAAAGGATTCCAACCGTCTTCAACAATACATGTTGATAATCATAAATCATAATCACTTTTATGTTAGTGAAAAGCATTACAAAAATAATCCACTTTTTTTTTCTTTCTTTATGGGGACAACATTTTTTTAAAATTTCTTTTATGGCTAGTAGAAAAAGTTCTTATCTCAAGTGGTATCGCCAATTGAAGAAATGAACGAATGGGAGGATTCGTCTTTAAAATATCTTACGAATAATCATTGAATTTAAGTTTTATGCATCGATAATATATAATTTTATATTTTAAGAGGCCGTTTATAGAATATATTAGAGAAAATAATATATATTATTTTTGATAAATATCTTGTTTGATATACATTTTATTCGATATTATAGAGGATATAATTCATATATAGCTACTCATGGTATTAACAATATCAGTGCTATTATATGAACAAGCATGGTTAAGCACAAAACTGTCCTTAAATGCACCAAACGAAACAATGATTAAGAAATAATTTCAGCATAACTAATTTCATCATTACTAATCTCCACATTGTTAATACGCTATATACTATTAAATACTATTCTTACTCGCTTTACCATACAATACATAAATTACTTACGTTCACTAATATAATTATTCATAATAAATATGATATTATGATAAGATAACCACAAAAAGTAAAGCAAATAATTTGTTAAAGAAAAAAAGAAAACGCATCAACAAAAAAAAGATCATTTCACACCGTTAAAAAGGCCTATGGTTTGAAAAGTTTTCGTCATTTGTGAATAAGGTTATATTGGATCAATCTTATCAATACATGAATATATTTTATTAAAGGAGGTTAAATTTAGATTATTTTGCAAAATTCAACGATAAATTGTGACACTTTCCTAATTTTATTATACCATCAAATTAAGTTACTTGCAACGATATATAACTATTGTCCATTCATAACAGACATAATGTAAGGATTTAGAAAATGAACTTAATATATATAACATGTTAAAATTTTGTAAAAGCTTGTTGTACAAATATATATATATATATATAACGTAAACTCATAATTATTTTCGAACAAAAAGTCTTTGATCCAAAAAAAGATATTTAATTTTAAAGACTCCCACTATGTAGACAATACTTTTAATCTTGACTAAAAAATTAAGAAAAAGGAAGTACAATACTTTTCCTACATAAAGAAGGGGATGTCTTTGATAGTTTGATTGTTAAAACTTTATGATGCAAGTACTATTTCAATGTGAAAGCTCTATGTTTTATGCATTCCTATTTAACTATTAATAACTACTTTATCCATCTCTTTTTTACTTGTTTAATATATTAAAAATATTTTTTATTTTTAATTGTTCAATTTAAAAAATTAAGAGATAATTTATCATTTTATACCTATTATATTGTTATTATTAATTATTGAGTTGGAGAGTTCAAGGAATTGTTAGTGGGTGTACAACTTTTAAAGTATGTTTGATTGATTTCGAATTTAGACTATTTATAATAATAATTAAAGGTTATATAATTGCTCTTTAAAAAACGTGTCAAATCAAATATGGACAATTAAAATAGACGGAGGAAGTTTTATATTTGACTAAATACTTTATTAAACGAGAAATCTTCATATCAAAGTTGAAACAAGTAAATAATACAAAAATACAATTTAAAACTAGGGTCTCGTATTTATAAAGTTAGAATTTTTCCCACTCTCAAAATGTTTGTATGCGTGTGAGTATTCTCCCGCATCTTAGAAATTGTGCTCTAAGGGTAGAGTTAGAAGGTCAGATACAGATTCAGTTAAACGAAGTAACTTTTACGCAAACAATGTATTTATATTAAGAAATATATTATTAAATATGTATTAATATTAAATTTACAATCCATCTAAAATTCAGAACTTATAAAATTAAAATCCTGCCCCATCTTTGCTTCTCGAAGGGGTATTTTGCAACCATTGAAAGTTTTTAGAGGGGGTGGGGAGGGGAAATTCTCGGAGATATAATTGAATTCTAAATTTAATTTTCATAGTTATTTTCTTCCAATTAATTTGATGTTTGGTAGAAAGAAGTAATACTTATATTATTAAGAATGAAAATAATAACAATAAAAGCGCCTGTAGCTCAGTGGATAGAGCGTCTGTTTCCTAAGCAGAAAGTCGTAGGTTCGACCCCTATCTGGCGCGGGGTATAAATTTCTTTTTTGGTCTACATGAACAACTTATAGGTCACACGGAGACAAGACAAGGTTCTTCAACCCCTACCTAGTGCTTTCTTAGTGTACGCAAATACTGCTAAATTGTGATTTAGTCTACATGCTCGTGAACAACTTATAGGTTACACAGAGACAAGTTCAAGGTTCTTCGACCCCTACCTAGTGCTTTCTTAGTGTAGGCAAATAGTGCTCAATTGTGATTTAGTCTACATGCTCGTGAACAACTTATAGGTTACACGGAGACAAGTTCAAGTTGAATAGAGATTAATTACAATCAGACAAGTTGTAATACATAAATTTATCTTACATAATACTACAAATTATTTATCTTCCTTTTACCTTTTGTCTGAAATCTAGCATATCAGGAGTTGAGTTTCCACCAGTTAATAGAAACAACAATACAAAAAATGTTCCAATTCCCATTTCTTAACAAGACCTTGTGGTCTTAACCTATCTCCCTTTTATAGCCTGATGGAACAACATTTCCCCACAGCAATTTCGCGATGCTCTAGAAAGAAAGCGCGAAAAAAAACAAACAAACATTATGATTTATGACAGGGCTGCTGCACTCTCAAGCCTCAAACAGCAGCACCAACTGGTGCACCAGCCTTAAGCCTGGATGATCCGTAGAGTGTTTCTTCAAATCGGATAATCTCATTCTTGGAACCGTAAGCAACTTGAGTCCTGTCATCAAGATTAACGATCACCTTATCAAGCACGGATTGTTTCCCATCACTGCTGTAACCTCCAGCTTTTTCGATCAAGAATCCTAATGGCGCCACTTCAAAGAGCAATCTAAGTTTCGCCTTGGCTGTTGGAGATGTCACATTTGTGAATATACCTTTCTCCTTTACAATGATCTGTGAAAATTCGAGAAGGGAATTCAACAACTTATATATATGTGCAAAAAAAAATCATTTTTGCACCACTCTGCCTCCGCCTCTGATTACATATCTAACAAATAGGTAGACGAGTAAAACGAGACAAGAGATGGAAAATACCTGGTTTACATCAGGCACCATTCCTCCGGTGTATCTCAAGGTGTATTTCTCCTTGACATAGTAATCGATCAGCTGTCATCAAGAATCAGGAGTCAGAACGCGGAATTTCATTTTAGTAGCAACTTAGAAAGCATCAACAATGCAAAAAATGAATAGGGAACAACAAGAGAAAATGCAGATTGTACAGACACACGTCCTAGTATAGATATCAGAAATTGAAGACAAAATACGAGAGATGATAGTAAACCTTGGCGTAATCAGGATTGTCAAATGTGGCTCTCAAATTTCCAGGGGAGAACATTTTTCCTTCTCCGATTTCTGTTGTATCCTTAACATGTTGCCATTTTCCTACGAACAAAAAGAAACATCGATATTGAGACAACTCATAGCAAGAAAAGTCTAAATTATTTTGAATCAATGTATGTCAAACCTTCATCAAGGAGGAGGAATTCATGTGTCCCCGGAACATCTTTAAGAGCAAGAACGTATGTAGTTCGCGGTCCAAATATCCCCATGGCTGATGCAGCTTGATCTCTTCCTGTGATCCCGGTTAACTTATCCCCGGGCCATACACCAAAGATGGTTCCAACTGTGAAGTTCGTGTCCACGATACTAGAACCATCAAGTGGATCAAAAGCAACGCTAAATCCTCCTGTTTGATACAAATACAATTCATCAGCCTTTCTTTTACACCCTTATGTTTCTTTATATGAAAATTAAGATGATATTTGGGGGGGGGGGGGGGGGGGGGGAGTAGTATTTGATGTTAGAGTCGAAAAATAGTATTCGAAATTGAAATTGTGTTTGGACATGCATTTTACTTGAAAAAAAAAGTTGACGACTTTAAAAATTCTAGTGTATAACCAAACAAGTCCTAAGTTGTTCCAAATTATATAATCTGCTAACCTTCAGCAGGGCCCCCCATGTCTTGGAGCTCAGGAACTTCTTCAGAACAAGCATATTTGCAAAAGTGAGAATATGTCAAGGCCTAAACATCAACAACCAAAAGGACAATTTTTTGTCAAATTTATGTAAGAATTACTCGCTATGTTGACTTGACACGAAGTTTAAGAAAGGAAAAAAAAACTTTTGAATCTTGTAATTTTAAATTAAAGATACGTAGAATGTACCAAAATACCCTTTTAACGTGGTCTTAAATATTTCTGTGAAAATTTAGAATTAAGGAGTCGCCGAAAAAAGAAAGGTGCATTCTTTTTGAAATGGACTAAAAAGGAAAGAAAGACAAACAAATTGAAAAAGAGAGAGTAACATTGTAGAGAATCAAGTTTACAATCAAAAAGAAACTTTTAAAACTTTGATTTGCTTATCAAGTAGCATAAGCTACTTATGTCATTAGGGGTGGAGCTACATGTACTAAAGGTGGTTCGATTGAAATCCCTTTATCGATAAATTATACTTTGTAAGTAAAGTAAAAACAAATCTTTTAGTACATATATATAAACGGTTGAATCCCCTTGACACAAGGAAGCTTCAAGTATAATGTCAAAGGCGATTCAAAAATTGTTTTTGCTCACACGTTCCGAATGTGTATTCATGTTTTTTTTTTAAAAAAAAATTCTTGTTTAAAATTTCTGACTCCGCCACTGTATAGTTATATACCTCAAAGAGAAGCTTATCGGCAAGCATATCGACAGCAAGCTGTTCATCACCAAAAGAATTGACACAAGCAGTTCCTCCACAAGAAGCTGTTCTGACTTTGAAGGCAATTGTTCTTAGTGCTTCTCCCATACACATCATCAACCTGATTAACCCCTTATCTGAGGTTGATTTTGAAAGAAATTCTTCCTATAAATAGATTAATTCACTAGTCATTTTCATTAATTTCTTGTATAATAATTACATTAAATAAGATTAATCCAAAAAAAAAAAATGATCAAACTTACCAAGCTATCACCAATCTCACATTTTGTCACCAATGAAGAGTTTTTTGTCCTAGACACCTTAAGTGATGATTTAGGCGCAACGCGCAATGATTCCCCAAATAATGAGCTTGATTTCAGACTCTGCAAGAATGTCATGTCATACTTAAGTCAGAAGCGAATTCAGAATTTTGAATTTATGAGTTTTGAATTCTAGAAAAGAAAACTTACTAGGTATCAAATAAATTATTTCTACATAATAAGTAGATTTTTAAACACAAATATAAGGTCTAGGTCAAAGCTACTAGGTTCTACCGAAT
This sequence comes from Solanum appendiculatum, assembly GCA_018342035.1. Classification (NCBI taxonomy): domain Eukaryota; kingdom Viridiplantae; phylum Streptophyta; class Magnoliopsida; order Solanales; family Solanaceae; genus Solanum; species Solanum appendiculatum. The sequence continues at coordinate 2,300,180 of JAGDQO010000434.1, read as the reverse complement.
CCATAGACAAACTTATAGGTCCACTCTTGTTTATAACTTGTCTGTTTATGTTCTATGTCAAAGACTTGCTTTGTTTAGAAGTACAAGTTTATGATATCCAAGATTATTTTTTTTTAATCATAGTTTCCTAAATTTATTTAATTAGTATAGAAAAATGAATAAAAATCAAATGGAAATTAAGACATACCCTTGAGGTGAATGAAGGAGAAATGGATCTTGAAGTTGCAAGTGAAGTTGAATATTGTTGAGAAGAAACATTTGGGAGAAGAGATGTTGCTCTTGCACAACATGTGACACTAGTCTCCATTTTGTGTGTTAAAATTAAGAATTTTGAGAGTGGAGAGGGGAAAATATCCTATAATGAAAGAAATAAAAGAAAGAAGATATGCAAGAACTTTTTTAGTTGATTTTATTTTAACCTCTAACTTCTTTGGGGCATGGGTTCTAAGGGGTGGGGGGTGGGATAGTAGATAAGTTAATGAGATGTTGCCACGTGGATGATATTTGTATAGATAGGCTGATATAAGGGGGTATGGGTGAGATTAATGACCATCACTCATATTTTTGTGACTCAAATATCTTTGTTACTAAAGAGATATGGTTTCTATTTCTAGTGAGGAAAGTAATGAGCCTTCTTCATTTTGTTTCTATTTTGCAACTTGACTATCATGCTTTTATCTTTTTGTTTGGAAAAATCATATTGTCTAGGTCAGCTCTCGTTTGTAAATGTAATCTAGAAATAATAGAATGTATGCAGATGTTACTCGTATAGAGGACGTTGTTTCCGATCAATAAATTCTCGGCTCAAAAAAAATGTTTTCGAAATAATATTACAAGAAAAATATGACAATAAAATATCAAGATATAAAATTAATGAAACAATAAATAGTAAGAGTAATACACATTGAAAAATAAGACACTATGCTATTACTGATTTAAGAAGTGGATTCTATTTGATATGCTAAACCCTTGGTGGGCAGTACTCTATCTCTAGTAGTAGCTATGTGACACTATTAGGAATGACAATAGAACGTTGCGGGTGTGGGATGGTGTGAATTTTAGGCTCTACAGTCTGGGGCGAATTAAAAAGAAGGTTGTTGACCAATGATAGACTTCTGAGGCAACATATATCTACACAAAATAAAAGTTGTTATTATAAAAATCTAACATGAATTTTCACTTTTCAAAATATATCAGTAGAAATTTTTCAAAATCTTAAAAAAGGTTAAAAAAAAAACTGAAATATGTTGCCTATGTGACAACCAAGTTGTGGAAACTTATCAACATTTATTTTTGTTGATTGTGAATATTGAACCAAGAGGGTTCGATCAGAAATGGTCCGATGGGCTTGAGTAGTTAAGCAAAATTTCATAACAAAATGGCCCAATGGACTTGTGTCAGGAAACAAGACTTTAGTTTAATATTAGTTTTGTGTGTATTAGTTTATGAATTCACCAAAATTTGTGTGACCAATTCTGTTTGAGTTCAAATTTTGTGAGTTCATTCGTGACTATCTATTAAATGATATTCATTTTTTCTGGAAGGCAAACGTCACTTTTTTTTTGTAGTTTATATGTCACGAAACAGAAATTCAGGATTATATCAATTTTTCATGTGTTAATATGTTAGTAGAGCTTTTGAACAATACTCTAATCCATCAACGGGGCTGAAAATAATAAACAAAAAGGGAAGGATTAATCGAAAACTGAAAACATTATACTTTCATTTTTTTGAAATATGTGTGACCGACTCTATTTGAACTCAAATTTTGTGGGTCCATTGATGACGACCTATTAAATGATATTCATTATTTTTGAAAGGAAGACGTCATTTTTTTGGAGTTTATGTGTCACAAAACTAGAATTCAAGATTATCTCGATTTTTCGTGTGTATTAGTCCATAAATTTTTTGGAATATATGTGATTGACTCTGTTTGAGCTCAAATTTTGTGGATCCATTGGTGAATACCTATTAAAGTTTCCCATTGTTTTAGTAAGGCAGACGTAGTTTTCTTGGAGTTTGTGTCATGGAACTAGAATTCAGAATTATCTTGATTTTTCATATGCATTAGTCCATGAATTTTTCGAAATATATGTGATTGACTCTGTTTAAGCTCAAATTTTATGGGTCCATTAGTGAATACCTACTAAAGTTTCCCATTGTTTGAGAAAGGAAACGTTACTTTTTTAGAATTTATGTGTTACGAAATAGAAATTTAGAATTATTTTGATATTTTCATTGGCTCATTGCTTCCCAGTAATTCAAAAAAAGGTTTGGTAATCGGTCTATTAATCGTGTACGGGCCTGAATATAACTCTTCAACTAATTAAGCTTTAAATGCATTGTTAAAATTTATTTTACTGAATTCCTATTCGTTTTATTATTTTTGTTGACATTATATATAAATAAACATAACACTTAAAATAAAATTAAAATTATGTTTTAGATGTTTTTCGTCTAAAAAAATTAGAAGTTCAATTACTCATTTCGATAATTATTGTCTCTATAGAAAGGAAGAGCAAGAGCAGACAAACTTAAAAAAGCAATGTATTGTATTGCTTTTTGTAAGTTTTATTTCCAAATTATTGGGAAATTTATATTTGAATGCATGTTTTAATTCTTATGAAATCGAATATGGAGTATTATACCATATTTAAAAACTAATAAAAAATATGTTTCGGTGAAATATTGTACCTATTATAACGTGTGTTTCAAGTGGATACAATAGAAAAGATAATAGGGTAAGACGGGTGAAAATAGCTTACGTGATTCTCACTTATTACATGGTTAAGAGTAACAATTAATTCTGTACCATATAATTATGTATCATCAATTATATAAGGGAAAAGGTTCATACTCTTCAACTATTGAAAATGAAGCAAATATATCCTCGGTCGGAATTTGTTAGTTTTTAGTACTAAATAGAATTATATTAATTTAATATTTAAAAATTATACGAAAAATATTACAAGTTATAATTATTTTCATATATATGTATGATGAAAATATATATCTTAAAATTTTGGTCAAAATCCATACAATTTAACTTTTGAAAAGCAAAACGTGACAAGTAAAAGTGAACTGACGAATACTATACGTTGCTTCTTTCTTTGACATTAATCCTCCCATTGCTTATTAAAATGATTAATGCTCTTAATAATAGTTTAATTTTACCTTCTCCCACACGTTAAAATGATTGACGCCATTAATTCATTTATTCTCTAAATACTTTAACGTGCAAAAATTAATAATACTAATAATACATTTATCTAAATAAGAAAAACAAAAACATAATAACCAACCGGCCATTGACAAATTCCAACATTATTATTAGTCATCAATTTTGCAACCAATGAAAACTTTATATTAATTTTGACACATTATTACTTTCATTTAAGAGATAATTCCACCTTCTCCGTTCATATTAGTTATCAAAATTATTTAAAATATTTATCTCAATTTACTTATTATTTTACAAAACTAAATTAAAATTTTTAATTTTAAAACTCATTTTATCCTTATTATTAAATATTCTTGAAATAAAACTAGCTCAGTTTTGTTCTTAAATAAAGTGCAATCTATTGGAGAGATATAAAAGTAATGTAAAAAAAATAATCGTTTTAATTATAATTTTTTTAAAAAATATACAAAAGAAAATATGACGACAAATATGAAACAACTATAAATACATTTTTATTTTTGAAAGTCAGTGACTAATTTACCATAAAATATTAGCCAAATTCAAATAATTTTGAATCTTAAAATATTATTGCATTTAAGAGATACCATTTGGAAGTTGTATTAATATCATTCGTCCAAAAGGGACTAAAAGGCAGTTTGGTCCACAAGAGCTACATCATGCCATATTTTCTAGTGACTGCCTTCAATAGAAAGTTCAAAGTCAATATTTATCATCTACTTCTGCTCAACCAATAAGAATTAATTGTGGATTTTTTGTTAAAATAACTAAAATCTTCAAAATCTTGGACCACTTTTTAGTTTTTGTTGATTACCAGTCTACTCCATCCCCTACTAGGATGAAAAAGGTGTGAAGAATACGAATTAGGAGCTCAAAATCACTTGACGCAATAATCATATCTCTTTAATATTATATAATGTGTACCTAAATCGTTACTAAAAAAGGTTAGAGTTTAATATTTGTATACTTAATAGATTTGGGGAGAAGAGATTAAACAAGACTTGACGTAGTGTCAGTTTACTGAGGATATGCCCTTAGATAGAAAGATGTGAAGGACACGAATTAGGATAGTAGAGTGTTATCTTGCTATCTGCCTCATGTAGTTTCTAATCCTTCGATTATTGTAGTATTTTGCTTATCCTTCGATTATTGTTGTTATTTGGTTTTTTTCTTTACTTAGACTATTGTAGTATTTTGCTTTGTTATGCTTTCACTTCTGTTACTTTTTTTCTAGACTGATTTGGATTGTTTTTCCATAAACCGAGAGTCTATCGGAAACAACTTCTCTACCCTTCTGAGGTAGGAGTAAGGTCTAGGTACACTCTACCCTCCCGACTTCCAGTTTGTGGGACTACAAGGATATATTATTGTTGTATACTCAATAGGTTTTTTAACGCATATAAAAAGTTTAAGCCAAAGTAATTGAAGTCGGCTGAACCCATGATATCTACACATCCAACCCTAAGGTTTAATTAGTAGGCCAAAGTTGACTCATATCTATGCTAGTGAAAGGTAATGGTACTCTATAATATGATAGAGGGATATGTCAGCTGATTCGAACACCACCGTCATTTTTATAAAAATAGCAAACTCATTTACTGAGGTGCTCGTTTACAATTGCCATCCCTAATCTTATCATTAGGTTCAATAATTTCAAGATTGAAACATTCAATATGAGTAGCTTGTGTACAACTTGCCTTGTGGCTTGCTGCTACTACTCTTGAATTGTCATTTCAACAATTGGATTTTTGTGCATTAAGCACTTTTTACAAAAAAAGAACACACAAAAGAACAATGACAAGAAGTCAATTAGTCCTATCAAGAAGATGCTAAACAACATACTGAAGATTGTATCATTCTAGGAAGAAAAAGAATTTCATTCCAGCTATGGATAATTTACAATTTACACTAACAACAATTGTTACACGAATCGTAATATTCTAACCACCAAAACTTATCGTCTAGTGATACTGGAAGGAGTCTTTCGCGGACATATACGTGGAATGTCAATCTGATTTAATGGAGGCTGGAATACTAGAGATGCTGTCATGGCTATCATCACATGCAGCCAAAGCTCTCTCTAAATTAGAAACAATATCAGTCATGGTAGGTCTGTGTTTTCCTTCCAAGTGCACACAATGCATTGCAGTATACACGACCAATTCTACTCCCTCTGCTTCCCTTAAATCAGGCAGCCCAACTCTAGGATCCAAAATCTTGTTCAATTCTCCAGCCATAATTGCTGGTACTGCGAAGTCGACAACACTCATTGGCATGTCCCCCTTTTCACTAGTCTTGAATAAGGCTCTTTTTCCTGTCAAAAGTTCTAACAATACTACCCCAAATCCGTAGACATCACTCTTTGCTGTCAAGACATTTAGTCCATAGTACTCTGGATCGATATACCCAACTGTGCCTGCTGCCCTCATTGGCTGACTGAAACTGGCATCAGTCTCCGGCCACATTAACGATAATCCAAAATCTGACACTCTCGCGATCCAATTTGCATCAATCAAGATGTTGGATGACTTAATGTCCCGGTGAATTATAGGTGGAACTGCATAATTGTGAAGGTATTCGATGCCACGAGCAGCATCTAATGCAATCTTGATTCTCATTTTCCAAGAATTGACTACACTACTACCGTTCTCCACGTTGTTCTTATCGTGTAAATGATCATAGAGTGCCCCATTCTTCATGAACTCATAAACCAAGAGTCTTTCATCCATCTCTTCACAATAACCAACCAATCTAACCAAGTGTTTGTGGTGTAGTCGGGACAAGAATGTCAACTCTGATTCAAAAGCCCTCTCTTTCTCCAGGAATTTCTTCATCTTCGGACTTGTTTCACCACGCTTAATTGCAACCTCACGGCCATCAGCTAATTTTCCCTTATAAACAACCCCAAAGCTGCCAGCACCAATCTTATTCTTTAAAGAGAAATTGTCCGTAGCTGCAACAAGCTCCGAAAACTGAAACTCCTCTGCCCTATCACCATGTATAGATGAAGTTCCACTCCTTTGACGCCTCATTAACCTCGACCCTTGGCGCCTAAGAGTAGATGATCTTGAAACTTGACCACTACTATAACATTGTTGAGCAACATTATTAGTACTAATAGTAGGTTGAACAGAATTATGAATTTTCTTCTTTCCAAAACAAACACCAGTCCATAAACAATAAACAGCAGTACAAATCCCTGCAATAGCCCCAACTGATCCAATAATCACAAAAGCTAACAATCCCTTTCTCAACCCCTTAGATGGCGACGATGGCACCATAATAAACACCGGTGGTGATGGTGGTGGAGCTACTCCAACCGAAAAATCACAAGGTCTACAAAGATTACCATTCCCAAAACACAACGTTTTCGACTGAGGATATATACCACAATCACATACATTCTCAACACATGGACCTGGAAGAATCATTGGTAAAGGAAGCTCAGTACCTGAAGGATACATATTACTCCTCCAACCAGGTCCCCAACAGATAACAGAAAAATTCCCACTTGTTAATCCACAAGTAAAATCTAAACCAGCAACAATTGATTCAAAAGAAAGATCTTTCGTTAAATTCGTCGAAAATTCACCATTCCCACCCCAACAAATCACTGTATAATTCATTCTAAGAATTCCACAAGTATGATTAACCCCTAAAGCTAATCCATAATACTCATAAGCTAAATTAGATGGAATATCTATTTGACCATTTTCATTATCTCCTTTGCAAATTACAAAACCTGTAGAATTCATCCCACAAGCATGTTTTCCACCGGCAAATATATTCATTACTGTAATATTACCAAAACCAGATTGAATAGCTGAAGCAATATCCCTATTGTTTCCCCAGCATACAACCCTACTTGAACTTTTCAAAATTCCACAAGAAAATCCCGACCCAGATGAAATTGACATGAATTGTGACGACCCATTTGGTTGTTTAGCCAAATTCGAGTCATCTCTCCAACATTTAACACTTTGGGTACCATTAGTTAAGCCGCAAATTTGAGTATCCCCCATTGTAACAGTAGTTAACAAAGTTGAGTAACTAAAAAACAGTCTTTTGGGTTGAAAACTTGAGTTCCAGAAGAGAAGGGAAAACCCGCCGGTTTCGACGCCGGTGAAGCCGTTAACTCCGCCGGCGATGGAGTTGAAGGAGACGTTAGGAGACATGGGGATGGGTGCTGATTGATTTTCTGACCAGCAGTGGATTGTTTGGATTGGTTGAGAAGCTACTATGCCGCAGATAGTGATGTTGGCGCCATAGACGACGGCCAGAGTGGTGGCAGAACCACCGAGAGCATGAGAAAATGGTAGTAAAACAGAAGTTATCAGTGTGATAACGGCGGCGACGATAAAGGCTCCGGCGCCGGAGATGGATAACGTCATCAGAAATTTTCTCTCATTTGTACAGAAAGAAGCAATGGTTGATTGTACTGTATATGTGTGAACAGTAGCTAAGCTTACAAGAATTTTAATTTATAGAATTCAAATTCAAAATATAAAGAAATGGTTGGAAAGTTTTTTTTTTTTTTGGATTTGCTATGAAGAAAAATGTTTTCCAAAAAAATGATTTTCTAGAAAAAGTTGTTTCTTAATTATTTTTTAGTATTTTCTAAGTAGACAGAAAAATATTATTCCAGGAGCATTTATACGTTATATAGCAAAATATTATGGAGACGTGATGGAACGTCGAGTGGGGGTTCGAAGGTGGCAAAGGTGGGATGTTCAAGGCGTGGAGGTTGGGGGATTAGGTGGATGAGATGAAACAACAAACTTGGAATGTCACTTATGCAAATTGTTTCTCTTAATGTATGGGAAGATCTTTCAATTTGTAAAAGCTTAAGCTTAAGGGGTCGTTTGGTGTGAATGATAACACCAATTAGTCATGGGATTAAATTATAGTGTCACTTAATTTGTTCTTTGGTTGGTATGTCCGAAATAACTTATTTCGAAATTAATAATTAGTATCGAGATAAGCTATCCCTCCCTTTGGGTGGTATAATAATTCCGGGATAACTTATCCCGGGATAAAATAAATAAATGACAAAAATATCCTTTTAAACCCTTTTTATACATCACTCTTCGCATTCATGAAAGGTATTTTTGTAAATTTATGCAATGACTATTATTTTGAATACAACAAACCAAACACTAAATAAAAAATAATCTCATCATAACTAATTCCATCATAACTTGAATTCAAACCAAACGACTCCTAAGAGCTTTATCCCTATGTAATGAGAGGAGACTTTTACAAAACCCTCTGACAATCTAGTTTGGTAGGATTTTAACTTTTAGAATCCTCTTTCCCTCTGATCCTTCGTCCATTTTTTATCCTATTTCTATTCAATTAAGTCATTTTTTTCAATTTTAAGGAATTTGTTTTACTATTTATCAAAAAAAGAACTTGTTTTTTACCATCAAACATATGAAAATTGAAAATATTTTTAAAAAAATATTTTCGTGTATACCAAACACACAATTTATTAGTCACTCCCTTTCAATTTATTTTTCTTACTTTTCTTTTTAATACATTTAGAAAAAAATCATTTTTTATTTCAATTTTTCATATTAATATTTAAAATCATAAAATTAAAAAATATTATAGTTATACATTTTACATATTTTTTAAATTTATGATCATAAAAAGATTTCTTAAAAAATTATTTTCTAAAATTATACTATCAAGTAGGAATCAACCAAAGTCCAAACCAACTAAAATGAATGATCACAAATTAATTTGATACAGGGACGGCTACGCCATTATGTTTGAATCGTTCTTTTTTGCAGAGTTCATATATATGGTACATATCATATATGCAATGTTGCCATATGTCTCTCTTTTTCTTTTTAGTTAATTTTATACCTTTTTCGTCTCAAATAATATGTCGTGATTTTCACATTCTTTAGAAAATTGTAGTCCTTACCGTCCTATTCTATGTGACGTTATGTAACTTGATATGATATTTAAGAAAAAAAGAAGTTGGAACTTATGGTTTAGAACAATTCTTAGATATTTATATGGTTACAAATCATTTCATTAAGAATAAATTAGGATTTTTAAAGTTAATCTATTTCTAATTATAGTAAGGTGACATTTTCTTTTGGAACGTATTAAAAAGGAAAGGATGCCAATAAAATGGAATGGAAGGAGTATTATTATTTTTATTTAATTTAAATTTATATATGGTATATTTAAGGACATAAGATTAAAGTATATTTTGGTACATTTAATATTTTACATATCTTTAATTTAAAATCACAAGATTTCAAAAGTATTTTCTTTAATGTTTTTAAACTTCATACAAGTTAAAACTATACAAATAAGTTGAAACGGAGGTAATACTTAGGAAGGGATTTTAACTATTTTACTCTTTATTAATATTTGAACAATATATTTAAGATATTTGTAGTCTTCGGCAACAATAATTATAAGCGTGAAATAGGAAGAAAAAACTAATTACTTTTTTCCTGAACTTTAAAGAAAACAAATCATTTGAATAACTATTTTTAAAAGCAGGCAAATAAATTTAGACGAAAGGAATATGTCTCAAAATACTAAACTTTTTTATCAAAAATATTTGCCTTAGTATTCTTGCCACTTTAGAAGTTTAATATAAAATCAATTACCAGAAACCATTTGATAGCTGATTAAAATTATATATATATTAGTAATACGGATATTAATTATGCAATATATATTATTTTATTTCGAAGAAGCCACATTTGACGAAAGGATAAGATGGTGGGTGAACGTCGACATATTTTATATATCTATAATAAAGTGTGAATTGAAATAGGAAGTACTTAAGAAGATATAGTGCAATATGGTTGTTATATAGGGCCACCGGCCACATTATCACACAAGATGTCTTTAGTTAGGATGGGCGCAACTAGAGTTATTCGATATTTATGTGGAAATAAGAAATAATAGTTATTTGATATTTATGTAGAAATAAGAAATAATAGGTATTCAATAGAGTAATCAATGTGCATATAAAACAGGCTTAGACACTATCATTATAAGATAAAACTTATTTAATCCCTTTCATATCATTAAAAACTTTAAATTTTAAATTTACTTACATTTTGGTAATTATTTTGTTAGTTTTATCCTATGTTATGCATCATAAACAAGAGTTGAACACAGAAAAAAATTGTCTTTTATTTTTAAAATATTTTACTTGAGTCGAGGGTTTATCGAAACAAGTCTCTCTACCTTCACAAAGTAGGGGTAAAGTCCACATACACACTGACACCGCCCTTCACAGTATAGTGTCATGAAGATATAATATATCCTGATAGTTGGTGACATTGTACATGCATTCATGCTTAATTGTCATTAATGCTTATGTTTTTCTTAAAGAAGAAAAGGAACATTTCATCAAGCCAGCTTCCCCCTTTGGTTGCTTGTCTGAGCTTCAAGAGCATGGATTTGTGGTCAACTAGCTTGTTTAAGAAAATAATCATGGTGTTTGGATTAGCTTATGCATACCTCGACTAATTTCACGAGGTACGTGTTATCTCCCACTAGCACAGATATCAAATAATTCTGTCCACCAAAGTTTGAACAGATGGAAGAAATCACCTAATGACTAACATTTGCTTCCACTGTGATTTACTTTGTCCTCAACTAGCTTTATCATATAGAACCTCAAGTCTCAAACACAAACAATGGCCTTGGAGGTCCATTCCTCTGATCTTTTGATTTCACCAGAAAATATCCTTGATAAAAAGCTAAAGAAACAATCTCTACGCATTTAGTTGTGCATATAGCCTCTAATCTTTGGCCTTGATATGCTTTTCCTTCACCCGAGGGTCTATCGGAAACAACTTCTCTGCCTATCAAGGCAGGGGTAGGAATAAGATCTACCTATACTCCACCCTCTCCAGACCTCACTTGTGGAATTACACTGTGTTTGTTATTGTTGTTGCTTATAGCCTCCGAGGATTTTAGAAGTTGAAAAAATACAAAAAATACTTACAAGACAAGGAATAATAATATTGTAGCCACAAAAAATATTAAGACCTGAGAAGGTTTAAACAAATTAACACTTAGCAATTGCTGGAGAGAGCTACTAATCATCAAATCTATACATAAATTTTGGTGAGGGAAGGTATAATATTGGAAAACACTGTTTATAACAATTGCACATACATGAATATCTTCTCACAATGGAAGCTATAAACAAAGTTACAAAAGAATCTAATAGATAAGAAATTTGGCTACTCCTGAACAAATAATCTATACAAAAATTTGTTCTTCCGGTGAAGAGGTACTAACCTTGTACAACAAATTTAGAGTATAGGTGTGTTGCGTCTCCTGGAATAGCAAAAAAATTTACTTGCCAAAGATCATCGTACATTTGTCGATTCACAAGTAGGGATTCCATGGTTTTGAAACCATTCGGGCATTTGAAACCTTTCACGAAGCACAGGCCTTACATCCTTCTGCTCAGATAGATGCTTGAGAAGTGGAAGGATTTCTTCCAAAAGCTAACGTAGAAGATGAAAGCAAAGTTAGACTCACAGAGTCAAAGGGGATCAAAGTAGACTAAAATTTTAGGAATAGCCGTCATTATTATTTTCTAATCATTCCTTATACCTGGTTGTCATGGGGTTGTCCAGGAGAAAATGAAATGCACGGGATTCCATTTAAAGGCTGTAACAAGAAACTGAATGGGTTGTTATCAACAATGACAATCCGGCATAAATCCTCTGATATGCATGACAGATCCTTCACATGTTCCCGGAATTCCCTGTGATGCGCATTTAGTGTCAAATTTACCGTAGTTATATTATATTATACAGAAACCACAGTGACTTTAAACTATTTGAGCTATTATAGGTGGCATCAGCAAAAAGCAGAGTTTACAAGGAGAAACAATCCAAGGGAAATCAACAGATAGTAGTCGGGGTGTTCATAATTCAGTAAAAACCAAACTACCAAAACGAACCAAGCAAACAAAACACAAAAGAGGAAAACCATACCATACTGAATTTAATTAGGTTTGGTTCCTATTTCAAGTAACCAAAAATACCGAATTAATATTTTCCAATCCGTACTATCGTGTTTAGGTTAAATTTCACACAGAATAAAACATATAAAAACACAAGAAACACATAATACAATGGTCAGAAACCGTCATCATTAATGGAATACCCATGTGAAATAAAATTAAAAACTATTAAGCAATGAATTTGGAAAACGTCATATATTTATCAAACCTCAACATCCACATGTATTTGACGTGGCTGTCATGTCATCTAAACCATCCACTTTAAGGCGATGTCAACACGGTATACCATATCATCAAATCCGTTGACTTATCTACATCCATGTTGCTCCCACCTCAACATGCCGTAGTGTTGTTTTCTTTCCACATGGCCTTTTTGAAAGGATTGCAGCACAAAACTCTACTACAATCTGACTTCATTTATCCATGAGTGTTTATTATTGACTATAGGTGGTGATATTCAACTCAAAACCACCCTCGTATTCATCATGGTGTTCAAATGATAATGAACTTGTTAGAATAGTAATAGGTATATACAATCTTACTTAGAATAGGAATAGGAATAGTAATAATAATAGGAATAGTATATAGTATTCTACTTAGAAAAGGATTATATTGTAGTGTTCTAGTTGGAAAAGGTGTCTATTGTAGTGTCTATAAATAGGGTTTCTATGTAATAATGTAGATACACAATTCTACAACAATTCAATAATATTCTTCTCCTATATTTCTCACATGGTATCAGAGCCTCTACGATCTTGGTAAACATTCAAAGAGCTTCCGCTGCTGGCGGGTGGCTATTACCCATATATGCCTCCCGTCTGGCCAATGATTATGCTAACAAAAGTAGGACCAATGATACATGCATGAACTCCATATTCAAGGGAAAAAAAACTCAGTCGTCACCGTGCGTCAATTTCCAGTGACTTTCTAGGGCTATTTTGTGTCAACTCCATATCCATCGGTATTTGTGTAACACCATGCCATCTTTCCAGTGACTACTTTTTTTTCATATTTAATTTGTGTAGCACTGTGCCATCCTTCCGGTGACTACCTTTTTCTTGCTTATCTGATTTGTGTAGCACCGTGCATCTCTCCGGACTACTTGTCATATTTAATTTGCGTTGTACCGTGAATTTTTCCGAACTACTTTCTCATATCTGAGTTGCAGAGCACTGTGTGTCTTTTCGGTGACTCCTCAGATTTGATTTGCGTAGTTCCATTCATCTTTCCGGTGACTCCTCAAATCTGATTTGCGTAGGATTGTGCCATCATTCCGACCCTACCCATATAATTTCTTTTTTCAATAGGGTCGTGCCATCATTCCGACCCTACCCATATTATTTCTCTTTTTCAATAGGGTCGTGCCGTCAATCCGACCTTCCCTACATAATTTCTATTTTCCAGTTGGGTCGTTCTCTCTGGTCTCTCTGTGTCCTCATTTACATTAAGAGTACTGCTGATGTCACTAAAGGCTCCTTTTGCCTTCATTATAACAAAACATTGAGCATGTTTCGACCAGTTTTTAGGTGACTTTCTTATTTAATATCGACTCGTCTATTGATTCCAACACTATTCATATACTTTATACTAGATTTTGAGTACTTTCTGGCGACCGCTGCATTGTGAAGAAGTCTATATGGAGCAACCACTTAATTTTGTTGCTCAGGGGGAGTTTGGTAGCCTTGTATGTCGATTACTATCTCATGAGAAGACCAAGCACATTGAGATTGATTGACATTATGCATCAAATCCAGTATTCTCATGAGAAGACTAAGCACATTGAGATTGACTGTCAATTTTGTGAAGTCGAGTGATCAACTTGCAGATGTCTCATCAAGCCCCTCATCGGTCCTCTTATTAATTACATTTGTAACAAGCTAGATACATATGATTTGTATGCACTAGCTTGAGGGGGAGTGTTAGAATAGTAATAGGTTTATACAATCCCACTTAGAATAGGAATAGGAATAGTAATAATAATAGGAATAGTATATAGTATTCTACTTAGAAAAAGATTATATTGTAGTGTCCTAGTTGGAAAAGGTGTCTATTGTAGTGTCTATAAATAGGGTTTCTATGTAATAATGTAGATACACAATTCTACAACAATTCAATAATATTCTTCTTCTATATTTCTCACAGAACCTATTCACACCGTCATGTAGTGTAAAGTGTAAACTCAAACAGAACAAACCAAAAAGAGAACATTTGAACTGGTGTCAGTATGACAACATTCAACAACATTTCCACCTCATCTTTAACAACAACATACTCCATGAAATCTGGGGAAGGTAGAGTATACGCAGAAAGAAGTACATCCAAGTACACCCTCAGCTCAAGTGCAACACATCCAAGTACAAAGAAGAAAGAAGTAAACGTCGCCTTTCTCACAAATTATTAACTCGTGGATAGCAATTTCAACCTGATTTTTCCCTCATTCGAGTGTATCCATTTCATTTCATTCCTGTCCTCGGCTTGTGTATTCACAACAAGGCCACCTACACCTTCCTGGTTACCCCTCAAGTAGCTATTGTCAATTGACATCACCGGAATCCAAGCCTAACGCTTGTCACTTGGATACGGTTGATGAAAAAACCATTATCAACAGAATACGACAAGTTTTTTTCTTCGCTAATCTCTTCGGATAGACAATATGATTTAGAATTTTGCTTCTTATTTCAAGCTCTAATGCACGATCTAGAGTGAGAAGAATGAACGAGACAATCCTATAATCCATGTAGCCTTCTCGATATAACTGTGGTGCACAACACACCGATAAGTACAACATTTACTTATTGAGCATCAAACATTTTCACGAATCCAATTTTCCTTCTAATAGTATCATATTTTTACTCTAATCCATTTACTTTCAGATTATTTCTTTACTCTATGACACTTAAAAAGAACAGATTAGCCTCACATTTAACATGTCAAATGATGCCAGATAGGAAAGACCAAAAACAGTAAAAGACAGAAAAACAAGTATCTATACTTACGTGCTAATAGTTGAAGGACGATAAAGTCTATGGCTAAACAGATTCTCAAGGTCAATTTTGTCAACAACGGGTCTTGCATATCCTGTATGCACATAACAACCATAAAATCAATATTTTTGGATGAAGTTGCCAATGGAAAAGGAAGAGAACTAAATCAAGTAGAAAGTAATGAGTTAACCTTCAAGTCCAGCAGTAAACAAGACCAGATTAGCAAACTCGCTAAGTTGTTTTAGAAACTCGTGTAATCCAGGACGTTCAAAAACTGTGACATGGTTGATTTTAGGTTTGCCATCATATTCCTAAAATCTCCAAGAAGAGAATCAGCATGGAAGTCAAAGAAACTTGCTAGAATATTCTATCAAATAGTAGAAATTAGAAAGTTTACCTTTTCGGAAGATACGCACTCAAGCTCAAACCACTTCAACCCAGCCTCTGTTGCCTGGGTGCAAATGATGGTAGGCAAACTTGATGTTTCATATGCACAAATCAAAGTTTCATCCAAGTCAAGAACCACCTGCATCCAGCATCTATGAACTTGAGAAAAACATAAACAGAAGGCAGTCATTTTAACTAAATATCTATAAAAAGATTGATCAACACCATTGACAGTCACCATGTTCCAAGAAGCATCGGTTATCCAGTTCTACAAACATTTAATAAGCTGGTTATCCGAAACCCAGCTAGGTTGTTGGTACAGTTAGTGAAAGTGATTTTAGACCCTCTGTTGTCACTAAAATCCACCATCTCTTCTTGATACAAGTCAACTTTCGAATTCAGTTAGATGTCAATACTCTTAACAGATTCTGCTGGAAATTTCTTTGAACTACAACTTTTATTCATCAAGTGAAGCTATGAAGGTATATTCTTTGAAACCAAGACGTAGTCATGTACATAGATAAATATGATAAAGCAAAATGAAAAATTCCCAACAAGAAAGCACAAATAAAGTTAACAGATCCTCCCCCCATCTAACATCCCCTTCTGGTACAAGTCCATCTAAAATAAGGCCCAGCATGCCAAAGAAAGGATAATGATAAAGGCATTTCACCAGAATCGCCAAGATGCTATTTGTAACCATGTACTTAACCTCTTGGGACAGAGACACAGCAAATAGAGGCTCTGCTAGTGACACCAGAGCACAGCACAGCAAACAAATCAATTGCAAAGACGAGAACCATGGGATGCACTTGTGGAACGACAGTTAAAACATTCTTATGGTCTGGCCAGCCATGTAATTGACAGCCGATCACGCAATGTTTATGTATTGAACACTTCAAAATTCCAATACCTAAAATAGACTCAAGATTGTTGATATAGGGCTCCTCTAGTATAAAAGAACACTACCTATTACTAATAAAGGGAATATTACATAAATAGCAGCCTTCAAACTTGCAACAACAGCACTTTGCTGGCTCAAGCCTGTATCACAGCCTAACAAAAAGCTCATTAGACTGCATGACTACAAACTAGTCAGCTAATTTGACAATCCATTTGCTCAAGGGACCTTATCCACTACACCACCTTCCCAAGTCCCAACAAATAAGGAAAGAAATGATTAGAAGAAACCCAAAAGAATACCGTAACAATGCAAAACATAGAAATCACCTTACTAACTAAAAACGCATGTTGTAATCACAACATTCTCTATCCTTTGACATATTTTCTGGAAAGTTAATGATTCTCCAAGGAACCCATGTTCTCATTATAGTTGCCCTGCTTTAAAACTTCCTCCTTTTACCAATTTAAATTTCCATAATACCATTCATCTATTCAGATTGGAAGCTAACCTTGCATGTTATATGCTTATACTATATTTGCAAGTTGACTTGTGATCATCCTGGACCAATCTAGACATGGTTTTTCACACTACTTAACTAGCTTACAACAGCAGCCAAGGGTGTGGCCTAGTGGCCAATGAAGTGGGTGAAAACCTTGAGAGACCAGGTTTCAAATTCCAACACAGACAAAAAAAAAGAAGGTGATTTCTTCCTATTTGTCTAAGTCTTGGTACCTGTGTTGGTCACTGTGTTTAGCTTGTATCACGCACATTATGCCTCTTCAAAAAGCATATATAGAATTAACAAATCAGATGCTACAGCAGACATTACGTTCCTTCAGGACATAAAAGCTAACATGATCTAATACATCATTTGAAGGATTAACCAGACAGTACAACACCAATGCATTTCGCAAAGAGAAATCAATTATTACCCATGAATTTCTGTTTGCTTATGAATCAATATGCACCTAGGCCAATCCAAAATTTCTTCCTACTATTCCAAGCAACAAATTAACTACATCCACTTTACTTATCATAGTATACAATTCATTGTTACTTTAACCTGTTCTTGAGTTTATTATGGCATGAACTAAAGATGGGGAAGAAAGAGAATGTATTATTGACCACCTCCCTGCTACAGAAAGTTACAAACAAGATGGTCATGCAAAAGCATACGTTAGTTAGGTCAGCAGTTAATGAACTGAAGGTTCTGGACTCGAATGGCCGAAGAATAGAAATCGAACATTGACCTACACAATGCTTCATAAAATTCTGGGTGTTTATTTTGCATTTAGTCTTTCTCCAATATTAGATATCAACACTTTTGAAACTTTTTTCGCAAGTGATCTTGCAATCATCCAACTTCTAATCAGCATTCCCTTAAAACTTATACTGCACAACTCATAACTATTCAACCAAAAAAGATGTAGTTTACCAGCATATCTAAAATAGGTAAGCATTAAATTCAGTATGTATCCTAAGAAAAATCCAATCCTCAACCCAGAAAAAGAGACTAAATACGAAAATAATCTAGTTTTAGTGTTTTACAACAGGTCCTATTTTACCATTTAGCATGAATTTAACCACTTCCACAGCTGACTAGCAGTCTGGCACAAACCATGACCATTAAATACAACAACATACCCAGTGTAGTCCCACAAAGTGGGGTATGGGGAGGGTAGAGTGTACGCAAACCTTACCCCTACCTCAGAAGTAGAGAGGTTGTTTCCTATAGACCCTCGGCTCAAGGAAAAACAGTTCAAAGCCTTCCAGAAAAAGAAGTAACTGAAGTACAAAAAACAGAAGATAATAACAAAAACATCAGAAAACCATGACCATTAAAATACACACAGGTTAATTGCCAAGTGCGAACCTACTAGATTCCTAGTAAGTATTCAACTTTTAGTAACGATAATCTCATCAACTCGTGAACGACCAATACAAGAGTGATATATGATTCATTATCACAAATAATCAAAGATCTTAATGCACCTGTATACCCAAAATTAGTCATGTTCATCTGAATGATAAGTAGTTCAATGATAATGCTAAGTATATAGGTTGTTTGGTCCATGAACAAGTTAAGCAAAAGCTATACAAGCATTAGTTAAGCAGGGATTTACATGGGATTTAAACACTATATAATACAGAATTCTACTAATAATGAAGAGTTTTTTTATGCATCAATAGTACAAAGTTATATGCTGGAACTATTTTTCCTTATATAGCAAAACATATAGTCATACGATCCAAAAAAAGGAAAACATAATACTCAAATCCAATTTCTATAGCTAATTACGAGAATTTACCGTGAGCTTCTGTAAACGCTCCTCCTCGATACTAATCGGGACACTTCCGCCTGTGATTTGCAGAGTCGATAGAGCAACGGACGACGGCGGTGGCGCCTCTTCCTCCTCCTCCGGCGGCTCAACGTCAGGCAGCGGCTTGAACTGCGGAGAGGAAGAGAGAAGAGAGCTATTGCGAACGCCAAAGTAGGAGAGAACCTGAGTTACACAAGGCGTTCCTTTGAGGATCTGAACAAAGATCTGGAAGAAGAAAGCTAGCCAGTTCAGTACCGATTTCCAAATTTGTAGAGTTCTCGTCGGCGCGTAAACTTGTGATGCTTGAACAAGCTCCGGCATGGTTCCGGCCGGAAGAACAAAGACCGGTGAATCTGTATAAATTCCGATGAATTCACCTCTGTGGAAGTCAAAAATAGCAGATCAATGGAGAATTCAAAAGTTCATATATTTTTTCTTTTCTACTGATTAGTAGATGCTGAGTGTATTATTATTAGGATTATTATTATTGTGAAATAATTATATGACCACAAAATCGCTATCACTACTTTTTCTTCTTCTTTTTTTAAGAAATCATAAATAAAAAAGATAATTTATTAATTTATCACTTAAGAACTTTTTTTTGTAAATTTATAAATTTATTTACACATATTCAAAAATAATTATTATAAAGATAAAATAGAAAAAAATTAATTATATCTAAGTTTTGTAAATTAATTAATAATTTGAGTTAACTATTTATAATAAGATGGACAATTAATGACGGGCGTATAATATATTGTGAGGTTGAGAAAGAGAACATTTGACCCTTTTTTTAGAATTTATTTAATTTCCGCTCAATATCTGAAATCAGTATTGGAGTTAAATTCGAATTCACTTACTGTAGGATCAGTTTTATGTGGACACTTTCAACATAAAATTTTTATTCTCAATAGCTCAAATTTAAAATTTCTAATTAAGAGCAGAGATATCTCGACCATCCTAATACAAATTATGTTTGATCTTTTGGACTCTTTTCATGTAAGCTATGTAGCTACTGAGTTATTATTTTTTTTCTTTTTTTGTCCGAAAACAAAATTTTAAAGATTTTGTTGGGAAATAAATAAATAAAAGTTCTTTGTGGCCTTTTATTCTCTTATTTTATTTTATATTCTATTTTTAGATTTTAGAATGGAAGTGGGATTCTAAAACCAAAGTTTTACTCAAGTAGGAATAAAGTTATGCTTTTTAATTTCTCCATTTTTTTACCAATTTAATAAGTTCTCCACTTCTCCATTCTTTTTCAATAAATATATATACTTGACTACTTTTATTAAATATTACTTTTTTGGTCAATTTAATGTTTGAAATTTTTAAATTTTTGTTGATTGATAAACCATAATAACTGCGTCAAATTTATTGAATGCAACATATTAATAGGAACAATTATGATAACATTTTGGTGTAGCAGAAAAACTGAACAAAATTTAGAAGTAGTTCAACTACTCACTTTATTTATTCCTTTTCTATTTAAAAGATGATAATATTATAATTAAAAATAAATACATCAGGGTCAGTAGTTTGTATGTGGAACTGATCAAATTTAGTAATTTTATTCAAATAGCATATTTGTATAAATAAATTATACATATAAACATTAAAATTCAAACTCAATTATTATCACTTAAAATTATTATTATTATAAACTTAATAATTCATAAAATTAAAATTCTAATTTCGTCTAAAATAATAATTTAGTTGCCAAATAAGCCAAAATATCACGACTAGTCCTACCATATGGACCCGCCTCTAAGGTGCTTTTACAGCACATCCCGCGCCATATATCTCTTTACAAGGATCATTTCCACTTTTGCCCTCGATTTGCGTTGGTCTTTAATTTTTTTATCGTCAAGATAAATTTTACGTGGAACATAAATATATGTCTTGTATCATAATATTTCACGCTTTTAAAGAATTTATATGCCTTCACATAACTTCAATTTTAAGGATAAAATATCAATATATTTGAAGGGCAAAAATTATACAATGAAATGTGAGATAATATCTCATATGGTCACTCAACTTTGAATAGTTCACTTAGAGAGTCACTCAACTTTGAGTGATTTACTTAGAAAGTCACTCTACTTTGTTTTATAACTCAAAAGTCACTCAATTATTGATATTTCACTTTAAAAGTCACTCAACTATTGATATTTTACTTAAAAAGTCACCCAACTAATTTAAATAATTTTTTCATTGAATTTTGTTGAAATATAATTTTTTTTAAAACTATTTTTAAAATATAATAAGATCCTCATTTTCATTATTTTATTGAATTTTGTTAAAATACAATTTTATTTTATACTTTTTTTAAAAAAAAAGATAAAATATTGCTACTATGCGTTTTTTTTACTTCTTATTCTTATCAATTCCAACCTTCTTTTTTTTAAGATCATTTTTCAACATCTTTTATTCCAGTAAGGCTTGAACGGAAAAATATTTGTTTTTTTCTCAATTGCTACCGTATGTTTTTCAAAAAAATTATAATTAAATAATTGGAATGGGTTAATAAGATAATTAAAATAGATATCTTATTATTTCTTAAAAATAGTTTAAAATAAAAATTAGATTTCAATAAAATTTAATGAAAAAACTATTTAAATTGTTTGAGTGACTTTTTAGGTGAAATATTAATAGTTTGGTGACTTTCTAAGTAAAATATTAATAGTTGAGTGACTTTTGAGTTATAAAATAAAGTTGAGTGACTTTCTAAGTGAACAACTGAAAGTTAAGTGACTTTCTGAGTAAACTATTCAAAGTTAAGTGACATCTGAGATATTATCTCAATGAAATGTCTTTGCAACCTTTTCTCTTTCTTTTTGGGTCGGGTCCATCCATATATAAGGGGTGTTGATTAACTAATTCGTCTATTAATTTGTCCTCTTCTTAAACCCTATTTATAACATATAAATGTACTATAATATATTAAAATAAATTATTTTAACTTCCACTTTAATATCACAACTAATAATACATACAGAGGCGGACCCACATACATGTGTGGGGGCATGTACACCGGTTAACTTTGGGGAAAAAACACACACACATATATATATATATATATATATATTGAGAAACTGACATAAACTAAATATAATTAATAGTATATAATTAAGGGAAAAGGGTAAAAAATTCCCTTAAATTATGCGAAAGGGACAAAAATGCCCTCAGTTTGTAGTTTGGTCCAAAAACGCCCTTATTATTATTTTAATGGGTCAAAAATGTCCATTTTCTAAATAAATAAATTATTTATTTTCTTTTTAAACACATTCTTTTCTCTAATAATATTTTTCAAAATTAGCAAATGTTTATCCTACTTCAATTCAAAAAAAATAAAAAATAAAAAATTTCTTATTTTTTATAATTACTTTTTATCATTATATAAATAAAATTAATGATGGATATAGTATGATCTTATATATATGACATATATTATCGATCGAAAAGATACATGAAGTTATTTTTTTTTATTTGATAAAGTGAGATTAAGAAGAAAAAAATTATTTCCTACATTTTTATTTGTTAAAGTGATTTTAAAAGAAAGAAAAGCAAGTATAGGATTTTTAAATAATATTTTAATTAGGAAGAAGATGTGTTCAAAAAGAAAATAAATAATATATTTATTCGGAAAAGGGCATTTTGACCCATTTAGTAACTATAGAGGCTTTCTGGACCAAAATATTGACTACATGGGCATTTTTGAACCAAAGTATTGACACCAAAGGCATTTTTGAACCAAATTACAAACTAAGGGCATTTTTGTTCCTTTCACATAGTTTAAAGGCATTTTTGATCATTTTCCCTATAATTAATAGTGGCCCCTTGAAAGGCATTAAAAGGAGCTTTGTACCATTGGTACATGCTAAGACTTCCACCCATGTGACTAGGGTTCTATCCCAACAAGAAGAACCTCTTTCTTTTAAGCTAACATTGGTGCACCCGGAGTTTTCAAATCTTGGATTCGCGAATACATTGTCAATTCCTTAAATTTATATTTTATTTAAACATTCAAACTATAAGCTTGTTCGATGTTGTTATACACTTTTCTAGAAGGTTCAAGCATGCGGTTCTTGTTGATTTGGTTTTGGAGTTATAAGATTGGGAACATTCCGGTGATAAGTCAAGATAGGATCAAGAATGTAATTATTTCCGAATAATTTTAGATTTTATCTTTCAGTTACACAATCCAACACGTAACGAAACTAACGTATGAGATATAGATCGCCATGAAGGTGAGATTCATGCAAGACGCTAGTGGCGGACCTAGGATTTTTACGAAGTGGGTTTAAAACAAATTGACGTAGAATTATGCTGGAAGCGAGATTCGAACTCGAGTTGGCAGGATAAAATGAACCCTCTTCACGGCTAGGCTAGGCATCACACTTGTGCTAGTGGAGTCAAAATTTAATATATATCTATAAAATTTTAAAAACTGATTAAATATACATATATATACGGTGTTATTTTTCAACGGAGTGGGTTCATATGGACCCACTTGACCCACTGTAGGTCCGCCCCTGCAAGACGCTACCTATCTAGTATTTAAGTTTAGACATATCTTTATTCCTTCTTTGTACTCTTATCACAATTTTCGTTACTCACTATCCATGATATCAAAAACGCTGTCCATCAAGACTAAACAAATGGGAAGATTTACCTAGTCTTTCGTCTCTACTAAAATTTAGACATGAAATCTCAAAATTCTCAATCACTTTATTGATGATGTAATTGTTCTTTGAGTCTGGTTTTCTATAACATCAATCATTAACCAAATATTTAGCCTTGTGGGATATATTTTTTTTGCCAATTATACGTGTGTTTTTGATAAATGTTTAATTAAAATTAAAAGAATAAACACGCGTGAAAAAATGGAATTATATATTTGAACAACGAGTGGAATAAAAGTGAGCATTGAAAACGTGGAAGAATCTTCTCTTCTTTTTTTTTTGGCTGTATGATTAATTCAAGAAAAGTTAATTACAATATCCAATTTAATCATTCTCTTCTTAATGGATGCTATTTTGTCTATGTTTTTTTTTTTTGAAAAAAAAAAACCTTGTTCTTTGATTAATTGGGACCCTAGGGAAATATTCCTCAAAATATGGTCAATTAGTAACTTGTCGGGCACTTATATATCTTTAAAATACACTATTAAATAGTGCAGGGGGTAATAGGTCCTGCCCAAAATTTGGGATTATTACAATAATTTCAATCAAAGTTCGGATATATTTCAAACTTTTTTCCCTAATAATAATACTAATAGAAAAATTAGACAACCATCTATCACCAACTAACATTCTATTATAATAATATTTTATTTCTCTTTGTTCATATAATTTAATTGGTACAAATAATTCTACATCAATTTTGTAGCATGAAAGAAGGATTGTGTCAAATAACGTTGACATTCAATAGCTTAATGTTACAAATCCACTTTTATAACAATTACAGAGTTTTACATAAAATTCAAAAATAAAAAAGATAGTATAATATTTACTTCGTTTCAAGAATAATATAAAAGATTTTGGTGTACAATGACCAAACCTCCTAATTGTTTGTCTAAATTCGATTAGATAATAATAATTTTAAAAAAAGGATACCATAAAAGTACTAGAATTGTATTTTTTTTTTTATAAAATAAAAAAATGCATAAACAACATATAAAAAAGCTATTGTCAAAAGAAAAGTGTCATTAAAATAAAGTAAAATAAAGATTATTAAAAACACATAAATAGCTAATACGACAAAAAGGATTTTATTTTTATTCTTTTAATTTATTTATTTCATTTAGTCTCCAATCTCACGCGGAAAGTGCCAGATTTTCAACTGGGTTAGAATACCCGGTAATCCATTAGCTGGTGCCTCCCAACCTCACGCGCACAAAGCCCACCTGAGCCCATTTGTTTTTTTTCGACCCGGTGTTCGATATCGATATTAGAGTCCGACTAAATTTGGATTGTTGTATCAGAAAGTCTCACGTTGGGTGTAAAACGCTTCCTAACATAGGCGACTTCGTATCCAGGGTAAAGGATGAAGGTGTACTTACCACTCCGTCATAATCTTTGTTGGTGAACCCATTTGTTTATTAAGGGGTCGTTTAGTAACTGGTTTGAAGGTGAGTTATGTAGGTATTAAATCTAGCAGAAGTAATATTATGTGTGGTAGTTTGTTAGGAAGTAGGTTATTCACTTAATATATGTATAAGTTATGAGGGTATCTATGTATTATTTTATGTAGGATAGAAGTTAGATAAATAATATTCGCATAGTATTACTTATGCAAGATCTAATACACGTATAATTAATAATAATTGAGAGATTATTTAGAGGACAAAATTATTAAAGTTATTCTTGATCATATCTTAAAATTTTCTTGGTCTACGAGATAATAGTAATCTTTTACATATTTTTTGAAGTCATATAAAAATTAGTGCATGTGTTGACATTTTGATAGTGAAAGGTCAATTACAAAAGCCGGTGTCTGAATTGGCAACTCAAGACTATATAAGAGTCAATACAATTTGATGATTTCTCCTTTCTTAATATTAGTATTTTTGTGGTTGTGTGAGTCAGAGGTGTTCAAAACAAATGACCATGAAATTGTCAAAACATTATGACAAATCAAAATATGATGATATAACAAAAATTATAGTATTTTATATTATAAATTATAAACTCTTGACTTGTTAAAAGATTAATAACCTTATTTTGTTCCTTGAAAATATGGTCAATTGGTAGATCTTCCAAGCACCTAAAAGTGACTTGATTAAGAATTTTACTCAATAAAATTTTGATTATTGATGCATATCATGTTAATTACATCAATATTCTCAATTGAGATCTCTAATTTGTCAAAGCCTAGGACCCAAACACTTTTTGTTTTTGCCCAAAATTCCCCTAAAGTCACCTTATATCTTAAAATTGCATGAGATATGGAGTCATCTACTCTTTACATCATGTCTATCCATTTGCATATGAAACCAACTTACTCCTGAGTATATGATCTTTTCTAATCAATTACAATTCAAATATAAAAAAATTAAATGACCTTATGAAATTCACTAATATAATTAAAAGAACATGTGTATGTGCTCTAATGATTAGTGAAGTTTGTTAAGAATCATAAATAATCAATAAAAAGAATAGACAATCTCACATTCTTGAGGAAAAACAAATTGTGAAAGACCTACATAAGCTAGATTGAGCCTTACTCACTCTACATGAGATGAACTTTCACTTGTCGAGAAAACAAAATAAGAAAATTCTAGTGAAAAGGAAAACTCGACCCTAATTAGCATTTACTGACATCTCAAGTTCAAAGTTTGAAGATGCATGCAAAAAACATTAGATTCCATTTGTTCAATCTAAGTCTTCGTGAACCGAGTTACTCGATACGTGATTCTGTTAGTAAGAGATTAGGGGTGTGCATCAGTCGGTTCGGTTCGGTCTTACGTTTTATCGGTTCGGTTTATCGATTTTCGATTTTTAAATATGCTAAACCAATAACCAAACCAATAAGATATTTTTTATCGGTTTTCGGTTTATCGATTTTGATCCTTAACGGTTCGATTTTCGGTTTAACCAATAAGAAAATGCTTATAAAATAAATATATGACTTTTCTAATAAATTTGACGTGACAAGACAATAATGTAACTTTATAAATGCTCATAAAATAGAAATAATAATAACAAACATGAAAAGAGCTATAAAAGTGTAACACAAAGAGAATTGAGAGGAATAAGGCTCTTACTTTAGATTTTGACATTTTGTATAATGTGAAGTTATGAACTCAAAGTCACGATAAAGTGTGAATTGAAGGCTAAGGACAAGGACAGTAACTAGTAAGATATTGAGATTAATATTTAATATTTATGTATAGGTAAAACTAGTAAATTCCTAATCCTAATGGGTTATCGGTTTACCCAATAACCCAATATAAAAAATAAAAAACGAACCGATAACCCGATAATTATTTTTTATAAAACCATTAAAAAACAGTAAATCCAATAACCCAATAGCAGTAAACCAATAACACTTTTTTCGGTTCGGTTTATCAGTCGGTTCGATTTTTGCACACCCCTATAAGAGATGATAAGTATCACATTGAATTAGTTAAAATGCGTACAAGGCGACTCATACAAGATAATTAATAATAAAAAACTGAATTAAAAATATTCTTTTAGTGAATCATGAAATCATCAATTGTTAAATGAATTTTGAGACTAACTCAACCCAAAAGATAGCTCATAAGATGATGATTATTCAAGTCATATGAAGAGTCCAAGAAACCCATCCATCCCCGATGTAGGATTTCATTCATCACCTCTATACGCTCGCTCAAACACTATTTGGTACTCCCTCTATCCCATTTTATGTGATGCTCTTTTTTTTAGTCTGTCCAAAAAAGAATATCACCTTATTATAATAGGAAACAATTTAACTTTAAAATTCTTTTTTTACCCTTAATGAAATTATTTACGACCAAACAAATATCCAATGATTATTTTAGACTACAAATTTCAAAAGTCTTCATTCTTTTTTTAAACACCGTGTCAAGTCAAATGATATCACATAAAATGAGACGAAAAAAGTATTAAATACAAGAACAATTCAGGCCGGACTCTGTCACCACATTAAATCTAACTTCGTCGTAAAAACTAGTTCAAGATATTAGAATTATCCAAAATCATATCGAAGTCCACTTTTCAATCCAACCTAACCGACTCTATGAAAATATCAACTTTAATGTTACAAAAAGTAGTAAAGATTTAATTTTGTAACTTTTCCTTTCTTTTTACAATTTAAATTGTGACATATGAGTCAATCTATAGTCCTTGGAGGACCAGTATGACAAAAGTGGAAAAACATATTTAAGTGTTGATAACCAGCGGGACCATTGGCCGAGGGGCGCGTCTGCCACAACTCTGAAGCCAAAATGCAGCCAATATCACACGTGATACAGGACAAACCCGTTGAGTCGGCCCGTCTATTCACTTTTATTTATCCACTTTAAAGTTTGTACGTCATTTAAAAAATAATAATTAGTAAATATTTTCTTATTATGATATTCTATTAATTGATTTTAGCTTAGAGATTGAAAAAATAATTTGACTAATTGATATTTCTCTCTTGATATACTTAAACTAGTAAGTAATAGTGAATGTATGTTCAATACAGTGGAGAAGTAAAAGTGAAACGCAGGAAACATAATTACATATTGGAGCTTTGACGTGGCGGTGGGTCCCACTTTTAAGACGCGCTCAAAATTTCAATCATTTTTAATTTGCATTTGCATTTGAATTTGAATTTCACTTGAATTTGCATTTGAATTTTTCATTTGCATTTAGGTGGGAACCAGTAAGACATACAAGTGGTATACAATCTAGTGAGAAAATGACAAAACTTGTCCCTTATTTTAATGGCAATGTTTATAGTAGTCCCTTAAGTATCATTTGAGTAATTTAGGTCCTTTAAATTTGTTAAAAGTTACTCTCTCCGTTTTAATTTATTTGTCTGATTTTGACTTGATTTGGAATTTAAAAAATTATAGAAGACTTTTGAATCTTCTGATGTTAAATTAAAGATATGTGGAATGTGCCCAACTATCTTTTAATTTTGTGGCCATAAACATGTCACATGAAATTAAAGAATTGCCAAAAAAAATGTAGTTTTTTAAAAAACAAACTAACACAGAAATTAAGACAAAGATATCAAAACCGTGAAAATAATACTTTTAGTTTTTTGTTAAATGTTTAACAAAAATTTTTCTATGTAACTAAATAACCAAAACCATCAGAAAAGTTCCATCAAATAGAAATTCATACAAAAAGATTATATTAGACCTAAAAGATATTAGAATTTGCACCTAAAATACTGTATTAGACTATGAAAAAAGACAAAAAAAATAGCAAAAAAATTTCCTCTAGATGTTAATTTTCACTATATTCCTTAATTTCACAGTTTTTATCAAATCGATAAAACTTTTTGATCTTGCTTTAATTTCACTTTTTTTAAGCAAACGACCTTTCTACTCTGCAAAAGTATATATAAGGTCTACGTACATCTTACTTTCTTCAACTCCACTTATAGAATTACACTAGATATATAATTATATTTGACGGAGATATGAACTAAGAAGTGTTAACTTTTGACTAACTTAAAAGACTGAAAAATGTTCATAACATACTTTAGGGACTATTTTGAACTTACTCTTAAATGTAAGTGACCATATCTATAATTTTCTTGTATGTAGTGGACCAAATTTTGAAGATTTGACTTTGACCATACCAAAAGAGAAGAAAAAAATTGAACTCACCAAGAAGAAAAGTCACCCTTTCCTCCTTCCTTCCTTTCTCTGACTCATATATACCTCTGAACCCTTCACTCATTTATTCACAAAAAAAATTACTCAAACAAATAACAACTCACAAATCTTACAACTAATTCAACACTTTTTTCCTCTTGGATTTTCAAGTTTCTTCAAGAAACAAACCTTATCCATCTCTAAGGTACTGTTTTGTTTTCAAAATTTTATGCTTTTAGTTTCTTCTAGTATGGGTTTTTTTGTCCTTTTATGGTAAAAAATGCTTATGGGTATGGAGTATTTTGTGAAAAATATTGAAAGTTTGGAACTTTTTGGTGATGGGTTTCAGTTCTTGTTGACTATTTGTAGTTATGAGATGGGTTTTTAAGTTTTTTTTTTTTTAACTTTTCTAGTATGGGTTTTTTGTCCTTTTATGGTAAATTTTGTTTATGGGTATGGAGTTTTTTGAAAAAAGATTGAAACTTTGGAAGTTTCTTGTGATGGGTTTCAGTTTTTGTTGACTATTTGTGTGTTTTTTCTTTATTTTGTTGAAATTTATGAGATCTAATGTTTTGGTGGGTTTTTCTCTGATGGGTTTATTGGATTAAGAAAAAAAAGTTACATTTTTGATTCAGTATTTGTGAATCGTGATGCTTTATGGGTCTAATTAGTAGTAAATGTAAATCTAGGAAGAGTTATTACAGTATTGATTTAGATTTGTACAGTTTGTTAGTTTTGGAAATTGTGATTTTATATGTGTTGGATGGAGTAGTAAATCTAAATCTGAAGCTTCTTGATGATTTGCAGGAATTGATGTGTACTGGTTCAAGGAGTAAAGTTTGCCCTTCTGATTTAAACATGGATAAGAAAGATGGGCCTGGTAGAAATTGCTCAAAATTGCTTGAGTTGTCAGCTTCAGATGATCTTGCTGGCTTCACATGTGAAGTTGAGAAAGGTTGTGCTGTTGATGAGTTCAGCTTTTGGTATGGCAGAAGATTTGGTTCAAAAAAGATGGGGTTTGAAGAGAGAACCCCTCTGATGATTGCTTCCATGTATGGAAGCATTGAGATTTTGAAGTATATTATTGGAACTGGTAAGGTTGATGTCAACAGGGCTTGTGGTTCTGATGGTGCAACTGCTCTTCACTGTGCTGCAGCTGGTGGCTCGGAATCATCCGTCGAGGTTTTAAAGATCTTGATTGATGCTTCTGCTGATGTTAATGTTTGTGATTCTAGGGGAAACAGGCCTTGTGATGTGATTGCTTCTTATCCTAAATCCTTGAGGAATTTGAAAAGGAAATCACTGGAGTTGTTGTTGAATGGCTGCTTGGCTGAGCTTGCTGAGCTGGAGGAGGAAGAAGAAGGAAAAACAGCAATCCAGATGTCGAAAGAAGGAAGTGAGAAGAAAGAGTATCCGATCGATACTTCCTTGCCGGACATAAATGATGGGATTTATGGGAGTGATGATTTCAGGATGTATTGTTTCAAGGTTAAGCCATGTTCAAGGGCTTATTCTCATGACTGGACTGAATGCCCTTTTGTTCATCCAGGAGAGAACGCAAGGAGACGCGATCCAAGGAAGTATAACTATACTTGTGTTCCATGTCCCGAGTTCAAGAAAGGTGTATGTGGAAAGAATGATTCTTGTGAGTATGCTCATGGTGTATTTGAGTCATGGCTTCATCCTGCCCAATATAGAACCCGTCTCTGCAAGGATGAGACCGGGTGCTCAAGGAAAGTTTGCTTCTTTGCTCACAAGCCCGAAGAGCTGCGCCCGTTGTATGCATCCACTGGTTCAGCTATCCCTTCCCCAAAGGCTACACCAGTCTGTTCGATGGACATGTCAACATTGAGCCCTCTGGCGCTTGGTTCTTCGTCCATGTTGCTGCCTACTACTTCAACACCACCAATGTCTCCTGCTGTTACATGTTCGTCTCCAATGGGTGGAAACATGTGGCAGAACAAGGTGAACATCACCCCACCTGCATTACAGCTTCCTGGCAGTAGGCTAAAGACATCTCTAAACGCTCGGGACTTGGACTTGGACATGGATATGCTTGGCTTGGAAAGCATCCGCACGCAGCAGCAACTAAGACAGCAATTGATTGATGAGATGGCTGGTCTCTCTTCACCGTCCTATTGGAATAAGGACAATCGGATGGGGGATTTGAAGCCTACTAATCTTGATGATGTTTTCGGATCCATGGATTCTCAATTGCTGTCCCAATTGCAGGGCCTTTCTCCAAGAGTTACATCCACCACCAGCTCTCAATTGTATTCTCCATCGGTTCCTCATTTGCAAGGTCTCTCACCTAAGGTGTCAAGTAACGGCTCCCAGATGCAATCTCCAACCGGGCTTCAGATGCGACAAAACATGAACCAATTTCAATCAAGCTATTCTAACATTCCTCAATCATCCTCTCCGTTGAGGAAGCCCTCAACCTATGGATTCGACTCATCAGCAGCAGTGGCTCAAGCTGTGATGAACTCGAGGTCTGCTGCTTTTGCAAAGCGCAGCCAGAGTTTTATTGACCGTAGTGGAATGGGCCACCGTGCTGTTCCCAATGGCATTGCTAACTCTCCACCTTTGATGTCAGCAGATTGGGGCTCCCCTGATGGGAAATTGGAGTGGGGCTTCAATAGTGATGACACAAACAAGCTCAAGAGATCTCAATCTTTTGGTTTTCGCGGTGGAAATGGTGCTCCAACAAGATCAACAATCACACCATCTCAACTCAACGAGCCAGACGTGTCGTGGGTTCATTCCTTGGTGAAAGATGTGTCCTCCACCGGTACTGGGCTATACAGTTCAGAGCAGCAGAAGCACGGTGGTGGTGTTCGTGACTCCATTCCACCCTGGCTGGAACAAATGTACATAGACCAGGAGCGTATCGTGGCTTAATTAATTATTCTTTTCGAAATTCTTATCGATATATTGGATATAAGTTTAACCATTAGTTTCAAGGGAAGAAACATCAACATATCCCTAGTTTTATGGGGAAAGAAATATGGATAGGGAGGATAACTGATCACATTGTTTCAACAATGAAGTGATTGAAAAACGAGTCATTTGTTATATTCTTATAATTTTTTATAATATGTTCTTTATATTCTTCAATGAATTGAAGTTGTATTTCAATATATTGATTGAGCCTTTCAAAATTATTTCTAAATTCCTCTTGTGGGTTGATCATTCATATTACTAGTACTTTTGCTACTATTTTATATAGTCTATGGCTTTCAACAAGTTGCATTATAGACTATTGTCAACAATGGCTTGTGAATGATTAATTTCTGATAGTTACAAGTTGGGAAGTAAGTGCTGATATTTTGAGTAGTCTTTATGTTGTTAAAGTCAAGAAAAGCAACTCTTCCATGTTTTCTGAAAAATTATTGGCATTTAGCTTAGTTTTAATTTTTGGTAGATTAAAGAATTTTCAGGGTCATTTGTTTGTGACATACTTGATAAATTATGTGGTACTTCCATTCCACATAAGAAAAGTGGAATGGCTATTCTTTACTACCAAAGGTTATCATGGGATAAGTAACCCAATGTCTTTAATTAGATGTTTCAGGTTCGAGCACTATATCTCCAAGATGAGACTTCTCGATGTGAATTTAGATTAGTCGAGCTTCAAAATAGGAGATCTTTACTCTATAAATGAGATTTTCGATGCGAATTTAGATTAGTCAGGCTCTAAAATGGAAGCACTTCACCATCGAAATGAGATTTTTCAACACAAATTTAGATTAGGCATAATACATAAATATACCCTTTAACTTGGCTTCATTTCACATTTATGCCCTCCAACTTTGGGTGTGCACAAGTAGACACTTTAACTTGTATAAAGTTGAACAAATAGACACACACGTCCTACGTGGCATCCTACATGACAATTTGCGTCCTACATGGTGTCCTACGTGTATTATGCCACGTAGGACTCATGTCTCTACTCCACTTTATACAAGTTTAAGTGCCTACTTGTGCATACCTAAAGTTGGAGGACATAAATATGAAATTAAGCCAAGTTAGAGGGCATATTTATGTATTACGCCTTTAGATTAATCAGATGTAGCCATATATTTTGGCAAGAATTCAAATTAGTCTTCCCAAAACAGGTGCTCGGGATTCGTTCAAAACCCCGTGCATGCAAACGTTATACGCTACCCCTCAAAATTCAGATGAAACGTGGATGAGACTTTCAGATGTGGATTTAGATTGGTCGGGCTTCAAAACAAGAGATTTTTATCATCAAAATGAAACTTCTCGATACAAATTTAGATTAACCGAGCACTAAAACGGGAGCACTTTATTTTTGAAGTGAAATTTATGGACACAAATTCAAATAAATCGAGCTACAAAATAAGTAACCAAATATTATGGCATGAATTCAAATTAGTCATCTCAAAGTAGGTGTTGGACACTAGAAAAATACATCCACAAAAAAACTTATCTTTCTTTCTCTTTCTTAACCCTGGGGGATTAATTATGATAAAAGTGGTATGAACCTATTCAACTCAGCAAATAAAATAATTTTCTTTTATTAACTAACATATCACTTCTTAGGGTATAGAAAATGCCACGTTTTAACAATATAATGGTGGATCCAACAATGGAATTAGCAGACAATAATATAAAATTAACTTTTGTTTTTTCATCTGATATTTACTTTAAGATCCACTTAATCTAAATTTTCAAGAAGAAGTCATATTTTATGGATAAAACATTTCCTATTTACCAAAAGCGATTTCATTTCAAAAGAATTTTTATCTAGAGCATGAAAGGTTTCAAATTCGATTTTGTAATTATTTTTGTCATGATTTGATATAGGGTCATTTGCACTTACACTTCTATTTTTGTGCAAATAACTTTTTGACGAAACATAAATTTATATTTTCGTATCATAATATCTCACAAGTTATATTCAGATATCACTTTAATTTCTAAACAACTTATTCCTATTAAATATAAATTCGATTGGTAAAAAATAAAATTTAAAGATCAATTCGTTCAAAACACAAAACATATAAGTTCAATTATTCGAGATCTATGCACTTATAGACCGAATTTATTCTTTCACTATTAGATACTACAAAGGAGGGAAAGAAGGAGTAACTTAACAATATGGATTGTGGCAGAATGATAAGTTGTCTTTCATTTCTTTTTAGAGATTTCTGATTCGATTTTTTCTGAATATGAAATCATTTTTGTTAGAGAGCATTAAGCTCTAATGTAAATTTCCTTAATGTAAATCTAAATTTGATTGAATCTTATTATAAATATCCAACATCAAAAAGAAACTTAGATGGGGAATTAAAGGAATATGATTATACTATTTGAAAAGAGGGTGAAAAAGTATAAGAGCCATTAATATTGCTGGTTGGCAAAATTCCATTATCTTTTGTCTTTTGGTTTGTGGGTTCTGTTTGTGTTGCTAATAGACATCTATTTGCCTTCTAGCCGCCCTTACTTTGTCGTATTCTTCTACTTTCATATTAGATTCTCTTTCTCTTTCCTTTTCATTCTTTTGTTTGGTTAGGAATTAGTATGCTAACGTATCACTATAATTTCATAAGTGAATTTGAAAAGTATCGTGATGAATGAATATATTGAAGTCTGATTAAATTTGAAATTGAAAAGTTTCATATTAGGGGGGATAAAGCATTTTCTAATAAAGACGATTAAGGAATTCAAATTCAAGATCTCTTATTAAGGATGAAGAAGTATTTACAACTCCACAATCCTTGTTGGTACTAATGTTCTATCATAATCCATGACCATCATATCATATCAGATCATTCTATCTAGGGTCATGTCTTTGATAAGCTGCAAGTGTGTTATGTCTTGTTTAATTACCTTTCCTCAATATATACTTTTTCGACCTACGCCTACCTCTCCTTAGACCCACCATAACCGATAGCCATAACCAATAGCTCTTTTCTTTCTTTTGTTTGGTTATGATGATAGTAATATGGGGCGTCCTATATAGCAAGTCGTGTAAGATACACTCAAACTGATTTGCATATACTACGTAGGATGTGTGTGTCTACATGTTCAACTTTATACAAATTTAAGTGTCTATTTCTGCACACCCAAAGTTGGAGGACATAGATATAAGCTGATGCCAAGTTAAATGGTACGTTTATGTATTATGCCTATCAAATTTTAAAGAAGCGTACCAAATAAGATATTAGTAATATATAAAGCTAATGCATGCATTATTTTTCTTAATGCATTTCATCAAACGACCCCGTATTGTTCATAGTATTATTTAATACTTCGTTTGATAGGATATTGAACCTATGTATAACTGATAGATACATTAATTATATATACATCATATTTAGTATTATAGAGTGTATAACTAATACATATAGCAAAATGCAAATGAAGATGTTATCAATGCATGAACTATTAATACATGAATAAGCATAAATAAAAATAGAACTATATTTAATACACTAAATCAAATAATAAATAGAAATAGTCTTAATATAATTAATTTTAATATTACTAATATATTTTATTTAATACCATCTTTCTACATTCTACAAAACGACCCAACCATTTCTGGCAGTCAGCAACGTAACTGTATTATGGGGAAAATTGTCGTTGCTAATTTGTAATATTGCATTAATTGATTATGAGTTGACGTTGATTTTCAAAGATAAAATAATAATTTCTTTGAGTTTGGCTGATGTCTTTTTAGTAATGTTCCTAAACACCTTGGAAAAATTAATTAGCCATTATCTTTTCTTTTCTTGCTTGTAAGAAACTTTAATTATGTTTTTCTTTGTCTGTTAATTAGGTCTTTAAATAATGGAAGTCAGATGCTATATATATATATATATATATATATATATATAGCAACATATTTATGTGGAATTAGCTTTTAATGTGTATTAGGAAATGCTATTTATATAATATTATCTTCGGGTGCGGCTTTCTTTTAAATCTTATATGAACGACAGATATTTTGTGCATCAAGTAGCTTTTTGTGTCTATTTAGACATTTTTAATTTTTTTGTATTAATAAATTGTAATTATTTGCAAACAAATTTTTAGAATTTCATCTAGCATTAATTGAAGGTCGAGTCAATTTTATCTATAGTACACATTTAATAAGAAATACATAGCTTGAAACAACAAAAGAAATGAGTGAACTAAGCAAATTAAAGATTTAAAAATATTTTAATACTAAATTGTCTTTATCAAGTTTTCTTTTAAAAATGAGAATATTATTTTTATATATTCCTTTTGCAAATGTATAAATACAAAAAAAAAAAGTTTCAAAATTAAAGAAGGAAAGTTATTTATTTGGGCGGTGCATGGACTTTATTTATAAAAAGCTTGTGCTAGAAAAAGGCTGTCATATTGCCAATTTATGAGCAAACTGAAACTCTAAGATAACACTTATATTAAATTATATCCATAATTTAAGTAAGAAAGGAGAAGGGAATATGAGTTTATAGACTTCGAAAAAAATAGAAAGAAGCGGGGTGTCACTCCAAACAAACTAGACACACATATCAAGGCGATCTGCTTATCATAGAAGGGCCGAAGGCGATCACTCAATATAGATAATATTAGAAACAAAGGGGTTTTCCATCGTGAATTAATAGAAAGTTTGTGCTATAAAACATGATTTTCTCATTCATTTCCCATTAAACCACAGAGAAAATTCATGATGAAAAATATGTTCTTCCTGAAATAATGGGAAACTTTCTAATATTTTCATATGAGACATTTACTATGTTTTTTTCACACAGTTAATTCAATCAAAATATCTGTTGGAAATAACCACGAAACATCTTTCAGTGGAAAAATAATATTTTTTTATAATGAAAGGATTAAATCCTATCAAATATCGTATAGTACTGAAAGACATTGCGAACTATGTTATATATTATTATTAAATATAATTTAAATCCTATAAAAACAACATATATTATAAATTAAAGATAACATTCCATGTCATTTAAGATAATAAATTCAAGACATGTTGAAAGTTTTACTAAATCATCTAAAATGTGTTGAGTGTCGTAAAGTTTCCTAAATTGGGCTAATGAACTTGTCGTCATTTTCTTCACCTTGTACTCATGAAATTCCTCCTACTTCTAAAAGTACTAGTACCACATGTACTATTCCAAGATTAGTTTTTCATCACATGTAAATTCAGAATTTAGAGTTATGAGCGTGATTTCATTATAGATATCATAAATGATTTAATAATTCAACGCCCAATAAAAGAAACTTTTAATGATCAAGTATATCAATAAATATTGTAGTGAAATGATATGAGTTTATTTAATTAGAGATTTCAAATTTGAGCCTTCAATATAGAATGACTTTATAATTCACACCTAACAAAAGAAATTTCTAACGATCGAGTATATTAATAAAGATTGTGGTGAAGTGATAAGTGTTTCTTCATATTTAATTATAGGTATTAAATTTGAGCCTTGAATATAATACAGAATGACGGTAATTCCACGCACAACAACATAAATTTCTAATGATCAAGTGGTGAAGTGATCGATAAGCATTTCTTCATATTTAACTAGAGATCTCGAGTTTGAGTCTTGAATATGAAATTTCTTTTAATTTGTTAGGAAGCACTTCAATTCCAATGTTGCACTTCTCGATTGTATCAATTTGAATTTAGTTGGGTTTCAATAAGGAAAATCGAACACACGTGAAAACAAAAAAAAAAGGGTCAAGCACGCTAGATGATAGAGCTCCTTCGACAGTTTTGCATACATTTAAAATAATTTCTTTCTTCTATGTTGTGGAAGATTGATAAGGCGAGTTTAACTTATATGCATTAATAGTACCAAAAAAGTTTTATATTATTTATATTAAATTATTCAAACGATATTTATAAGTAATTTTTGTTGGGATCAAAATAACAAAACATCATGCGGAAGCTAATAATTACAAATCATAACGACGATAAACTAATGATAAATAAAAACAACCTAAAATTAAAGAGGCATAATGATTTAATATAATTTGATCAATTGATCAACATTTAAGAAAATAATATAAAAGAAAATATTGAAACTATACAAAGAATAAAATTTTTTAGGTTTTTCTCTTCAAACGACTAAATTGTGAATATTATTGTGTTTTTTTAATGAAAAATCCCCACAATTTTCTAAAATAAGAAATAAAATTCATAATTTAAAAAATAAAGCAAATGCCTACTATAACAGGTAAAACTAATTTTGTTCCCTCTATCTCAATTTATGTGACACATTTCATTTTCTGAGAGCCAAACAATTTAAGTTTGACAGGGGATTTGATCATGAAATTTTCAATTTTTTTGAAATGAAATTTATATATTTGTAAACTACGTAAAAATACTATAAGTCACAATAATTGACAATCCAAAATATTTAAAAGATATATAAAAAATTTATAGTTAAAGATAGACTTATTTGAATCTCGAGATTTGAAATATCTCACATAAATTGAGACGGAGGGAATAATATATTTGAAAGTTTTGTTTATGGACCAGTCTAAAAGTAAGGGTGGATCCATATAAATTGGACTGATTTTACAACTAATTTGCTAGTGGATTGGATCAACTTGTGGGTTGTGTAGTAGATACAGAGCCCACTGATCAATTTTCTTCTTGAAAAAAAATTACTATCATCAAAATTTCAAATTATACATATAAAATTTCATGATTATATTTTGAAATTTCACATATGAAATTTGGTACTTTACAACAAATAAAAAATTTATAAGGGCTGATGTGAATTTTACCTTATCTTATAAGCCTCGTAAACTTAAATTAACAAAAAGAGAGCGATTGTAACTAGTAAATTCTTTATCTTATACACCTTCGTTTAAAAATTTGTGATATAATTTAATTCGATACAAAATTTAAATAAATAATGTATTTTTTAAAACTTATGGTCTTAATAAACATATAACATAACATTTATATGGTTATAATAGCTTCTCATTGAGGAAAATTGAGAAGCTTATATTTATATATATGTATTAAAATATAAAATATGACATTCTTTTTTTATCAAATTATAATTAATAAGGGTTTGGGCGTATGAACATAATTTACATTAATAGCGAAAAAGATTGGAAAATCATATGTAGTGTATATAACTCTTAATGCAGTGATGCCTTTTGTAGAAAATTGTATTAGCTTAATCCAATAAAGCGGAGAATATCACTTAATATTAAGAATATTTTTTAATTGGTTTAGTCTGACAATTGACACTAAAGCTAACGGTTCAACGATGAAATTGATATGACAAAGTGATGATCTGGAGCGCTGTTTAACACCTTTATCATGCCAAGTAGCATGGGAACACATGCACAAAAGAAGAAGGAGATTTTATTCGTATCAAATATTTAAATCAAGTTAACAAATACATACCACATATATATTTATATGTAAAATTTCTAACACTAAGTTAATTGATTTTTATTAAATTACTTATCATCATAATAAGCTGAATTATTTTGATATAAACACATGATAAAAATATAAATTTATCTAATTTGATCCTTATAACCTTAATAATTGCTTAATCGTGGCATCAACTCCTCTTACCCCCTAAGGCCCTAACTACCCCTCACGTAGAATTGTTGGTGACAAGATATTAAATACTCCTTTAATCATCCATTTATCTATTGTTGGTGACAAAATATTCTATTTCATTTATAAAAATAGGAGTGTTTTATTTTACGTAAGGACAAGATAAATGATATATTTAACCTTGAAATATAAGTTGGTATATTTTATGATTGTATAAATAATTTTGACGATTTGATATAATTTTCCAAGTAATTCAGTAGAATAGCCATGTTGTACATTCATGAAGTCATATCAATGCCTTGTGTTTATTTCATCTTTTTTTTTTGTAACTTTGAAAAATAACGATCCAATATGATTTGTGAGAAATCTAATATAATTTATAGATTGAACATTGCATTAAGTCATATTGATTTATAACGAGAACTATATCAACTTTAAATGTCGAGGAATATACCATACCCTTTCTCCTAAT
Source organism: Solanum appendiculatum (assembly GCA_018342035.1). NCBI lineage: Eukaryota > Viridiplantae > Streptophyta > Magnoliopsida > Solanales > Solanaceae > Solanum > Solanum appendiculatum. The sequence goes on along the minus strand of JAGDQO010000434.1, from coordinate 2,260,000 downwards.
TTAAATACAACAAATTGAATATTCTTTTTTTTTTAAACAAAAAACAGTAGTAGTTAGTTTTCTAGAGTAGTTTTAAATTGATGGAAGGTGAGAAAGACATGCCTCCCAATCACCTATACTCAAAAATCAATTTCTTGCAAGAAAAAAGAATCTCATTTCACCAAAATCTCATTAAATAAAAAAAATTACAATTAAAAAAATAATACTTATCCATTTGTTAGTTTTTTTGTTTCCCATTCGATGTCCGGAGCACGCATTGGAGTCCCGACTTAATCTGGATCGCGCATTGCATAGTACATTTGGAGTTGGCGCTCCCAATAGAATTTTCTCTATACCCAGGGCACAAATTCGAGAACTCTGATTAAGGATAAAGTAAGCCACCACTGCACCACGACCCATATGGTATCCATAAGTTAGTTAATATTTCTTTCACTATTCTAACTCCTTATAATAATTCTCATGCATTCACTCCAACTCAAAATTAGCAAAATAGCCACTCTTTTTCCCCTCCCAAATTATTCAACATGAAACAAAATTGCAGAAATGACCCCAAATTATACATAATACTTTTCTCATTCTTTTTCTTCTTTGTGTTCTTCATGTACATTGAAGATATCAAGTCCATTGCTCAATTCCAATTGATCTCAAACCCCAAAATTCTTGAAAATTCTTCAAATAAATCAAATGGGGTTCAAGAAATTTCCAAGATTCTTGGAAAACAGAGCAAAAATACCTCTGTTTTGACAAATTCAAGAAGTGAAAATGAAGAAGAAATTGAAATGCCACCAGAAAGTTGTGATCTTTTTAGTGGGCAATGGGTTTTTGATAATGTTACTCATCCAATTTATAAAGAAAAAGAATGTAAGTTTCTAACAGAACAAGTTACTTGTTTGAAGAATGGAAGAAAGGATTCTTTGTTTCAGAATTGGAGATGGCAGCCAAGAGATTGTTCTTTACCCAAGTAATTACTCTTTTCGTTTCAATTTGTTTGTCTTACTTTACCTTTTAGCACGTTAAAAAAAGAACCACTTTCTTTTTTCAAGAACTCTTTTACTAAAGGATATTTTGGTATATTTTACATATCTTTAGTTTAAGAGAAAATTCAAAAGTTATTTTTTAAGTGGAAATGGCAACCAAGAGATAGTTCTTTATCCAAGTAATTACTAGCTTCGTTTGAATTTGTTTGTCTTACTTTCCCTTTTTAGTTCATTTAAAAAAGAACGTTTCTTTCTTTTTTTGGCAATTCTTTTGTTTAAGACAATAAGATTAAAGGATATTTTGGTACATTTTGTATATCTTTAGTTTAAGACCAGAAGATTCAATAGTCCTTTTTACTGGAAATGGCAACCAAGAAATTGTTCTTTACCCAAGTAATTACTAGCTTCGTTTCAATTTGTTTGTCTTACATTCCCTTTTTAGTACGTTTTAAAGAGAACGTCTCTTTCCTTTTTTTATAACTTTTTAATTTCAACTCTCCACGTAATATTGACATGTTGACAATAACATTAAAGGGTATTTTAGTACATTTTGCATATCTTTGATCCAAGACAAAATGATTCAAAAATCTTTTTTACTTTCTTGAACTCAGTGTCAAGTTAAAACCGTACAATCAAATTGAAATGGATGGAGTAAAAAGAATCATTTTCTTGACTTTTCAATAAAAAATTGTTTTTTTTCTGAACAAAATATATTTGTGTGATTAATTTTTTTCAGGTTTAGAGCAAGATTGCTACTTGAAAAGCTGAGGAATAAGAGATTAATGTTTGTGGGAGATTCATTAAATAGGAACCAATGGGAATCTATGATTTGTTTGCTTCAATCTGGGGTTCCTTTCAGCTGGAATAAATATAAAAAGATTGGACATTTATCAGTTTTTATGATTGAGGTATTTTTATAATTCTTTCTTTCTTATTTTGAGTAGATTTTTGTTTTCCCTTTAATCATTCGGTATTTAAAATTTATTCATCGGGGGCTAATGGGATTCGTGGAGTGGAGAAAATGCAACACGATAAAAAAGTAAGATATTCGAATCAACCATGATCAGTACCATAATTAGGAGGGAAAAAAAGTTTTTTCAAAAGAGCCTTTTAGTGGTCGGGCTCTTCCTTATGATTATGGAAGTATTTATTCGAGTGAAGCTCTTGATTGAGGCTAACTAGAGGGAGTAGGGACGGAGGTAAAGTGCACGTTATGAGTTTATCATAATTCAGTAATTTTGATTCGAATTTTTTTGTATATGCTAAAATTTTCACTAGAAGTATAAATCAGTAATCTCAATGATAGAATTTCAAACTCGAAATCATAAAATTTAAATTTTGAATTTGTATGATAAAATAAGTATATGAAGGTTAGATACTCAACAAAATGATTATGTTTTGATACAAAAGGAAATTAAATAGTCTCCTTTTTTAGGATGTTGAAACTCTAATGATACGTCATGAATTATTCCTAATGAGCATGGGATAGTAGTTTTGACTTTAAGATTATATATCTATAATCCAATTAATGATTTAGCATCACTTAATTAGATAAACCTATTAAGTAAAAACATGGATTAATTGGTTGTTTAAGCTATATTTTAACCTATTAACTTGTAAGCTTTATTATCTCTGTTTGCAAGTTTCCTTTATTTGTTGAACCTTATAGTGGACTAAGTTTGTAAAATTATTATTGTATCTATGTCGGATTCTTTAGACTGCAATATTTTTGAAGCATTTGATATATTTATTGATATTTTTGAAAAATCCGAGCAACATAAAAGTCAATGTTTTTTAAGTATTATTTTTTTCGATTTAATTATGGAGATGAATATTGCAGGAATATAATGCCACGGTGGAATTTTATTGGGCTCCATATCTTGTGGAGTCAAATTCAGATGATCCAGCATTACATAGCATTTTGACTCGACTCATCATGCCAGAATCAATTGAAAAACATGGCAATAATTGGAAAAATGTGGATTATCTCATATTCAATACTTATGTTTGGTGGATGAATGGTGGCACCATGAAAGTTTTGTAAGTATACTTCTTCAAAAATAAAATTATTAAATAAAATAATCGAGATCTCAACAGTTTTACCTAGACGGTGAAAATTTTCACCATCTTAGACGTAACAATTCGTAGTTGTGATTGATATATACTCAGTGTATAATTCATGAGTATACGTTGTATACATCTAAAATTTGTAAAAATAAAGACAGGGCTTTCTTCTTTTTTTATTTTTTATGAAAAAGGAGAAACGGGAGACGGAATTATAAGGTGGAGAATCAAGTCTTCACTAATAAGGTGTAAGTTCAGATAGTCAATCAATTAAGCTAGTAAGATTTCTCGAGAGTTACTTTTTGTTGTAAGCTTTGTTAGACGTAAAAGTTTCTAACTATTTTTTGTTTATAAAAAAATAGCTAACTTCATTTTCTTATCTGCAATCTTAATTTAACATGGAGAATCAAGTCTTCACTAATAAGGTGAAAGTTCAGATAGTCAATCAATTAAGCTAGTAAGATTTCTCGAGAGTTACTTTTTGTTGTAAGCTTTGTTAGACATAAAAGTTTCTAACTATTTTTTGTTTATAAAAAAATAGCTAACTTCATTTTCTTATCTGCAATCTTAATTTAACATTTATGTTTCTAATTTTATTTTTATTTTTCATATAGACGAGGATCATTTGATGAAGGATCAATAGAATATGATGAGATTGATAGGACAATAGCTTATACAAGAGTTTTGACAACATGGTCTCAATGGGTGGAAAACAATGTAGATCCTAGAAGGACACGTGTCTTCTTCATGAGCATGTCACCTATGCATATCAAGTAATTTCTAAATCTCCCTTGTGTTGTGCTCCTTCTTGCTTTTCTTGAACACCGTGTCCAATCAAACAGTACTGTCACATAAATCGAGACAAAAAATTATTGTTTACGTGACTTTATATTGTACATATAGATTACTTATCTTTCTTTCTAGGTTACAAACCAATGCTAGAATCACCTAGATGACATGATAATGTCATAAACATTTTTTTATAACGTCGATACATAAAACTTTGAGTACTTTCTTTTAATTCTTGGTTGATGAACAACAACTCTTTCAAAGTGAACTAACAATGGTTGTATATTACTTGGAAATGGTTGTATATTACATGAAACAGGAGTATGGATTGGAACAATCCAAATGGGATAAAATGTGCAAAGGAGACAACACCAGTATTGAACATGTCAATGCCACTAAATGTTGGGACAGATAAGAAGCTATTTTCTATAGCATCAAATGTGACAAAATCAATGAAATTCCCTGTATATTTCATGAATATCACACGTATATCAGAGTATAGAAAAGATGCACATACTTCATTGTACACAATTAGACAAGGCAAAGTGCTAACGCCCGAGCAGCAAGCTGATCCAGCTATGTATGCTGATTGTATTCATTGGTGTCTCCCCGGATTGCCCGACACGTGGAACGAGTTTTTGTATACACGTATAATGTCAAATTCTTGATGTTTTGTAAATTGAAGAACGTTATTGAGAATTGAATCTGCTTTTTTATTTTTTGTGAGAAAGTCTCACCGATACCGTTGGGTATACATATTTTTTGTTGGTTCTTCTTAGTACTAGTTGATTTAGAATTGGACTTTGTGATTCTGTGCTCATTTGGCTCGTAAATTTGAGAAAATTATACTCAAAAGAAAATTAATGATGGATGGATGCAAATTGTAAGTATGAAGCTGAGCCAGAGCTTGTGTCCTGTTTTCATTTTATGTGAAATGTCATTATATATATATATATACACATAGAAATTGTAGCATGGCTCAGCTTAGCTACAGACTTATTTGATATGTTATATATAGCTATAATACTACATATTTATTTAATATGTTATATATAACTATAATAAAGAGAGAGAAAATATTTTTATTTGATAATCAAACAAATAATGAAAAAACAATCAAAAAATTAAAATTTGGCAAGAGTTTTGCAGATTGAGCTATGATCTGTTATTTAATCTATATTCGGCTCATCTCAACCCATATAACTTTTGGATAAAATTGAACAATAACTCATTTATGGAGTCAACATATTTTAACCCGTCGAAATTCAACCCAAACGACTTATTTGTCACTCCTAGTAATAAGGTATCTATCAAGAAATCAATTGTTTGTCTTTATTGTACATATTATTAACATATGCTAGACTGCACGTAGGAGATATGTCCAAAAAAAAATTTGAACTCCCGTCTTTGTGTGGAAGGACATAATCATATAAGTCTATAACTGTTAATTATAAATAAATTTTTCAATTCAAAATTTGACTTTTAGAATAGTTATATTTTTTCAACAGATAAGGTGGTTATAGCTCAAAATAAGAAGAATATGATATTTTCCTCATAGATATTAAATTAAATATTCTGCAATTAATGTAGAATTTAGATTTGAAATGAAAGTAAATATTTTAAAATATTTTTAAACTAAAAAAGTAAATATTCTAAAAGAGAAGGAATATATCATAAAGGAAAAAGAAAATAAAATTTAACGAATCGACATAAGCTATGATAAAATTTTAGTCGACCTTCTCTCATTTTATTCTCAATGCGTGTTGCATATTTTAACGAATGTGATAATTTTTAATCTTATCTAGTTGTATGACCGCACACCTATTAACATTTTTCAAGGTAGTTGAATATTTTATATCTCATACTCGATGTTTACCATTTATTTTATACCAAATTAGCTCAAAGTACTGTCTCAAAATTCCACTTTAAAGATAAAGCAATCCCACCGAATACAATTTTATTCTTAGTAACAGATCATGACTCCAACATTTCAAATGGTGAAAACAGTTTTATTCATATGTATGGTACGATCTTTTTTTCAAGTTCACATGGGTTGCAACAATGTACTACTGATCTTTTCTAGAAAAATTCAAGCTAGTCAAAAATTAAAATTTCTTTTTTTTTATAAATCTATTTTCGGAAAAAAAAAACTTTTTGAAAATCACTTATGATAATCTCCAAATATATTTTCTTTTTAAAAAAAAAGGTATTCCACGTACACTATCCATTTGAAAAATAATAAATAAATAAATTGATAAACCTATAAACAATAAGTTTAGTGAGATTATTGACCCATCTTCTCTCTTACCCCTAAAGTTAGATTACATGAAAAATGATTCATTTGTTTCTGAATATATATATATATATATATATATATATATACACGTCAAATACTAGAATATTAACACTCAAAACTGAAATTACTTAAAATCAAGAAGGGAAAACGAGGGAATAAACCATATTCCCTTCGACATGTTATGCTCCTCGACTTCGAAATTAAATTGAATATAATTTTAATCTGATATAGATATCGAGTGCTGATAAGTTTTTTTTTTTGAATCGCTAGTGTATTTGGATTACTTTTTTCCAATAGTTAAGATGTTAAAAAAAAAAAAAAGACAAAAAAATTATATATGTCTCATAAATAGAGTTTTTGTCTTAAATATATAAACTCTCAATATATATATATATATATATATATATATATATATGTTTGTCATGCAATATCCTCAAACCATATAAGAGAGAACTCACAAACTAAAAAAAATAAATCTCTTGCATTATATAATTTTATTCTTAATCATGTCTTCAAGAAATAATTTTATGCTTGGTTTTTGCCTTGTGATTTTATTTGTAAATGCAGCTTCAATTGATTATGGAGCAGCACTTACAAAATCTTTATTGTATTTTGAAGCTCAAAGATCTGGAAAATTGCCTTCTAATCAACGTGTGAAATGGCGTGGAGATTCAGCCCTTGAAGATGGCAAAGACGACGGGGTACGTAAACATTTAGAGACAGATTCAGAATTTTAATTTTATGTTTGAGTTCGAAATTCTAGAATCTTGTATAGCCCATTTGATCATTTCTCGAGGAATCGAGTATTTGTGCTTAGTAATTTTTCTTAACATAGATACATCATTCGATCGGCCAAAATTATTGAATTTAGATGAATTCTATAAGTTATAGTTATAAGCAAGGTTGTGCAAGTATGTTCCTTCCTATAAGAGGGGAATCCAAAATCTAGAGTTATAGATTCGGATTCGACACACATAAATCACATAAGGCCCCCTTTCTTGTATCAAAATTTAGCGCGTAATAAGAGAATAATCAAAAAAATCAGATAATATATGAGAATAATTCATCACCATTTTCGCGTATTAAAATAAGAATGCCTGCTCCAGTATAACAGATTCAACTGAATTTTTTTTTTCACAAGTATACATGGTCAATATAACGACTTTAACTGAATTTATTACTTATTTTTTCATTTGACTCAATCCATAAGTACATTGTCCAAAAAATAATAATTATGCTTGTATGCGTTTCTCTCTAGGGAACGATCCATAAGCACAAACAACAATAACTATTATATGTTGCATTTTCAAACAATTTAATGTCGGTTATCACAGGCGAATTCAAAATTTTAGTTTCAGGTGTCCAACATTTATTACTCCTAATGTTAGGTTCATATTCCTAGGTTTTGATTGGAAGACTCTAGATTCAAATGATCAACCCATTAATTATATATGTTCCTTTGTCACGAGATTATATAAATCCTCATCGATCATGTAATTTTACGATTTAATCCCTCTTTTTTTCAATTTTTCGATTAGATTGATTTAATGGGAGGATATTATGATGCCGGAGACAACGTAAAATTCGGGTTTCCAATGGCATTCACGATAACAATGCTAGCATGGAGCACAACTGAATTCAAATCTCAATTAAATTCAAAAAATGAACTGAAAAATGCTTTGAATGCAATCAAATGGGGCACTAATTATTTGATGAAAGCACATAAAGAGCCTCACGTTTTATATGGCGAAATCGGAGATGGAACTTCCGATCATCAGTGTTGGGAGAGGCCGGAGGATATGACAACACCGAGGAATGCTTACAAAATTGATGAACAACAGCCAGGTGCTGACCTGGCTGGAGAAACGGCCGCAACTTTAGCTGCTGCGGCCGTTGCTTTTAAGAAATTTGATTCGAGTTATTCGAATCAACTTCTTACTCATGCCAAAGAGGTCACAACTAAGCTCTTACTAATAATATTCATATTTAAGTTATATGCGTTGATTATTTGATATAGTAATAATTTTAAAATAATGCTATAAAAAAGATTTTTACATAATTAAATCATGCACAAGATATATTTTTTGGTAGAAAGTATGTTATTATTATAAGAAATGTGATTTTTTTCGCGCGAATCAAATTAATTAAGCTTTAAAATAAGTATGTTGAGTAACCTAATAAAAATATTAGTTAATCGGCTATAATAGGTGAGGATACATCCATATAATGTAAAAAAAATATATAAAATAACAGTTATTCACATAATTGATCAAATTAAAATAATTAATTGATGTATAATATATATATAATTCATGTATAATTTATATATACATTTTAAATAAACAAATAATAAAATTACCCGATTATTTGTGTGAAGATTCCTTTTTCTTTCTCTAAAAAAAGTATATTACGAATATTGGTCAATTATAGTTATTTAATTCAATCCAAATATACTTAATGCAAAGTCATTTCTGAAGTCGAAAATCCCAATAGACCTATTTGTGAGTCAAATGTTGATTAATTATTGCATTATTTTGCAGCTATTTGATTTTGCTAAAAACTTCCCAGGACTGTACCAAAATAGCATTTCTGTGGCCCGTAAATTCTATGCTAGCTCCGGCTATGAGGTAATCTCAATTTATACGACGATATTTAATATAAATTATAAATATTTATGCTATTATAAATGAAGAGTTGTGTTGTCTTGTTATTGATGTCAAACAAATAAACTATAAAACTAATAGTAACTACTTTTTCCATCTCGATTAGTGTAACACCTTTCGCAAAGACAACCTGATAAATCTTTGAAGTTAAATTGAATTAAATCAAACTTAATGTTTGACTTTCCAAATAGTGATACTTTCACCTAAAATAAGAAAATACTTTTGAAAACCTTATCATAAAATATCTACGGTCAAATCTCACTATAACTATATTTCAATATAATAGTCAAACTTTATATTATGTGTTCTTTATAATAGCGTCTCGCTATAACAGTCAACAATATTTAGATAAACAATGTGATTATACAGAAATTTGACCGTGTATATATGCCTTTTCCCTTCTTATTTGGGCTTCAAACAGGATGAACTATTGTGGGCTGCTGTTTGGTTGTATAAAGCCACCAAAGACAACACATACCTGAATTACATCAATGAAAAATCCACTAGTTGTGGAGGGACCAGATTAAATCTTTCATGGGATGACAAATATATTGGTGCTCAAGTACTCATTGCCAAGGTAATATTTTATATTAATATTAGCGGTGACGAAATCAGAAATTCTAGAATATAACATTTCAAAATATCAGAAGTATTGTATGTATCGTTCAACATAAGTTTGACATTTTCCTTTTTAGTCCATCCTGAAAATAAAGTCATTTTTCTATAATTAAAAATAACTTTAATTTTATAATTTTTCGTTTCCCTTAGTGAAACGACTTACATTCACACAAATGTCTATGATTTCTTAAACTTTATGTCAAATTAAACGAAGCTGCATAAATTGAAATAGAGAAACTAGTATTTTTGACTCAAATCCTAAATCCACATCTTATTTGTATGGTGAATCTTAGTAGCTTAATTAGTTCGCTACATGAACTCTCACCTTGTTGGTGAGCATTCGATTCTCCATATTGTAATACGTACATTTCCCCTGGCCCAATTTTTTTTTTAAATCATCTTTATTAACTTTAGTCCATCCCAAATTGTTAGTATACAGAAATTAAACTCGACCCACTCACACATTATTAATTTTTTGCAGAAGCTGCTGGAGAATAAATTTGCAGGGAATGAAGGGAATGAAAGTAATTCATTGAATGAATACAAGAAAAATGCTGAGGAATTTATATGCAATTGCATACAAAAGGGAAAAAACAACATAAAGAAGACTAATGGATGACTTTTATGGTGGAATTCTTGGAATAATCTTCAATATGTCACAACTGCAACATTTGTTATAACAACTTATGCAGATGCATTATCTGCCACTAAAAATTCTCTACAATGCACTAGTGGAAATGTGGAGCCTTCGCAACTAATAAACTTCGTCAAATCTCAGGTAATCTGTCTTATTTTTAAAATTACAAATCTAATATTTAAGGAGACGTTTACTTGTAGATATTCTTTCAGTGACAAGTAAGTACGAAATTTTTTTTCCTACGCCAACAATAGTATTAATAGTACTGTCAATTGTTTCACTTACTCTGTATCTTGCTATTTTATTGTCAAATTTTCTTACTACCATTTTCATATTTGTTTCTTTCATGTAACCTAAGGATGTATTGAAAACAATTTCTCTTTCCCACAAAAATATTTATAACGATAAGATTTTCATATATCCTACTAATCTACCCAAATCAAATTATAGAATTACATTGAACATATTATTATTAATTATTGTTGTATCGATGTAGGACCCTATTTATTCTTGCTATTTTGTTGTCAGACTTTCTTGCTACCCTTTTCATATTTGTTTCTTTTCTATGACCCGAGGATCTACTGAAAGCAATCTCTCTATTTAAATATAGATAGCGCTTAGATCTGCATACATCCTACTGATTTACCCAAACCCCAATTAACCCCAATTATAAAATTACATCGAACTTGTTATTGTTAATTATTGTTGTATCGATGTCAGACCCCATTCATAAAATTACGCTAAACATGTTATTGTTATATCAATGTCTATAAGTAGAAAAATCTAGTTAGATTATATATCTTTTAATAAGAACTTTCCAATTATTTTCAGGTGGATTATATACTTGGTGAAAACCCAAGTAAAATGAGTTACATGGTTGGATTTGGTACAAATTATCCACAAATAGTTCATCATAGAGGAGCATCAATTGTGTCAATAAAAAGAGACAGAAATCCAGTGAGTTGCCAACAAGGTTTTGATAAATGGTTCAACAGAAATGCACCAAATCCAAATGTTTTAGTTGGGGCAATTGTTGGAGGACCTGATAATAGTGATTATTATTATGATTCAAGAGGTAATTATCAACAAGCTGAGGCTGCTACTGCTAATTCAGCACCATTAGTTGGAGTTTTAGCAAGATTAGCTAGCTAGTTAAATAGATTAAATCTTATATACATGGATTAATCCATATTAGAGAAGAAGGTTAGTTAATTATTGAACATGCTCTATATATAGTTTCCCTTTTGGGTATATTATAATTAGTATTTTTCTCCTATTTTATTCTTCGATTTTAATATTACTTACTCATTTGATTATATCATACGATCTTTGGTGTTGTGGGTTCCTCCCACAAGTAGAAATAAGGCAGCGTATACACTATCCCACTTTAGTATATTTATTGCCATATCATATAAATGAAACTACATTATTAAACAAACACAAACGTCCTACATATATAACAAATAATCTCATGTGACTTGCCATGTATTATATAACAAATAATCTCATGTGACTTGCCATGTATGATGCGTATACCTAATACGAGAACAAATAAACACACATCCTACATATCAAATTTCATGTAACTTTCTATATAGAACACGTTACCTCCAACTTTCTATCCCCACCCTTATACCCCTCTCCTCACCACCCTCATGCCCTTACCTCCGACTTTCTGTCATAATTTTTCTGCTTACCTACCAAACACATAAATATCACAAAAATAAAATTAAAAAAAAAATCCATATAGCAACCACACCCATAATGATCTTTTTTCCCAAAAAAAAAAAAAAACATAGGTTTAAAAAAGATTAATACTAAAGTATTTTAGTATCAACGTAAACTTGTTCATGATCAAGTTTTGGTTCTATACTTGGACTCATCAATCGGATCACCCTCCTCCCGGGCACGCTCTCCACCCGAGGCGCCGCTTGAACTGAACCCGCCTTTGCGACCCATCTCTTGGAACCCCCCTTCTCCGATTTGCTCCTTTCTCGTTTGCCCCCCTCGCCTCCTCCCTAATTTACAAAAGAATTCTAGAGAAAAACGTCACAGACGTGACTCAATTTATGTGAACCTATTTATCTTGACGCAAAATTTACAAAATAAAAATATGTTAGCATATTTGTGTATATATAATTATTAACGTTAGTAACGCACGACGTGTGTTGTTACGACAAAATTATTACACTATTAACCTCACTTCATTTTTAAGACTCCGAGCAACATAACAAGATTATGATAAAACTATCATCCGGTTACACTCTAATCTTGGCTGTGTTGCTCAGAGTTTGAAAATTATCATCATATTCGTGTTAAATTTTTTAAAAATATACTACGAAAATTCGACACGTACCATTTGACATAGTGATACTTTTTGAGAATTTGACACGTACGTATATATGTTATCGATATATTTAAAGAATCCGAGCTTTTAACATAAAATTTTACGAACTTACCCTCAGCAAGATGTTCTTGGGCTTCAAGACTTTTGCTACCTGTTCCTCCAGGAACCACTGTCACTCCTTCCCTTGCCTTGCAGTCCAGCTCAGCTCTTTTCTCTTGCTCTGTTGACATTTTTTTAATTATATTTTTCCTTTCACAAAAAACAGATTTCAGTAAAATCAACTTGGTTGAGAATTTATTTATTTATTTTTATTGTTAATATATAATAATCTTTTGGGTTAGTAGTTGTCAATTTATAGAGGGGGGTTGGGAGAGTATTATGTATATCCATGTTGACACGTGGATAGTGAAGTGGCTATTTGGCGATTACAGCAATGAAACAGCTCAGCAGTGGGTATGACACGTGGCAGCGAGGTGACTATGTGCTTACACGCTGTCATGGAGAAGCTATAGCTGAATTATTCAATTACAAAAAAGTCTTTCTTTATCTGGATTTTATTAGAAAGGCGAATTCAAAATTTATAATTTTATTTTATGAGTTTTGAATGTATTATTTATAATTATTAAAAAGAAAATTTAACATATATAAGCTGAAATCAAAGTAATTGAATCCGCTAAATTATATATTTTTAGTAATCATATATTTATAATTTTAGTAATTATATATGAATTTAACTCAAGGTTAGTTCCAGCGATATATTATTGGAGAGACAGACATAAACAGTATTTTTTTTCAAAAAAATAAAAATGAAAGAAAATAAAAATAATGCCAGTGAGGAAATCATTTTCCTATTTTTGATGAAAATATTATTATTAAAATAATTTTTAATATATAATTAGCAGAAAACGAAATATCGTGTGAAAGAGAACTTACTACAATATTTTATTTTCCCTCGTATAGAACACGTACACTCTAATAATACTTGCTAGAACTTTTTTTCAACAGAATTAATTTATGTTGAAGGCTTGAAGCCACTAATTAATCACTTAATCACATGGTATGTTTTCTAAAATTATGTTATATCGATATAGAAAATGCTTAGACGATGTATAAACTACCACGTTCTTCCCAATCAAAATTAATTAAATACACTTCAATTTATATAAAATTTGGTCAACCATGCACATGTATATCCTATTTTCCCGTTTGATTTTTGAAGAGTTCGACTAAATTTGTATTCGCATGTTGCAATTTGTAAAGTCTATTTTTGGAGGTGGTTTCGTTCTCCCCTTATATCTGGTATTCGCTCTGGGTGTGCCTTGATTAACTGGGATCCATGTGCGCAATGTATAAAAATGGAAAGCGCTAATTTTGAGCAGGATATCTTTTCATTCTTGAAACTTGAATTCGAAATCACGATATCTATTCTAATCACAATTTTTGGTTGGTCTAAAAAGAGAATCATTAAGTTGTTGTATTATGAAAACTTATTAGTATACCAACTAGCTAGACGTGTTCAAAATAATTATTCAAACATAAAAATAAGAAAAAAAGAAATAAATAAAGAAATAGCACACCAAGATGAAAATAATAATTTAATTATATAAGCAACTTTAGTTTCACTTGTACGAAATCTTCAATTTGTGAAAAGTAGTCAAGAGTACTTTTGCGAAGTGTTCAAAGTAATTATTGAATTAATAAAAATAACCAAACACTTTGGCACAAAATAATAGTTGTAATATAAATATTAATTAGACTAAAAAACACTAACCAAACACTTTGGCACAAAATAATAGTTGTAAATATTTTAATCAGATGTCTCGAATTTGAGTCTTGAATATGAAAAAAATCTTTGATAGGAAGCATTTTTCCCTTAATAGGGCCCTATACAGCGTGAATTCGGAATAATCAGGCTTCAATACCTGTACCGAACACAGGATGAAAAACCCAAAAAAATAGTTGTAAGTGAAATATATTAAATTAAACCATGGTGAATCAGTCAAAGTTAATGGTGAAGTATGAATTGTTCATCAAAATGTTGCACCATTTTGAACACCCAAAATAAATAAATAAAACAAGAAAAAGTAAATAAAACCAACAAAAAAAAAAGAAGATAAAAGACAAATTAAAATTACAGAGGCAGTTGAGACTATTTCCTCAATTTTGGACAAATTGGAATTGTTGTTAAAATTTGAATGAAGATTTGTAATTTTGAATATATATCATATATACAGAAGAATAATTCATAATTAGGCAAAGTATTGTTGCATGTAGAAGCCCTACATATTTGAATAATTATTTATTTTATTATTAAAAGTTGTTGTAATAATATGACTAACTCTCAGTCCAACCAAGTTCAACCTTCTCAATGACTGAATCACCTAAATTAGTGCTTGTCAATCATGCTATCTTTAATTTTGATTTTTTTTTTAAAACAGTATTTTTTCCTCAGATTAATTATTTTATTGTAACTCCTCAATTTGACCACCATCAAACTTATTCAATCAGAATTGTGGTAGAGTGGTAACTACCCTTCCTTCTTAATCACATATTTCAAATTCGAACCTTACCGATTATAAAGTCGCTTTTGTTAGATAACTTTCTTAAATGTGAAACTTCTCGACGCGAATTCAAATTTTACTAATCAAATCTTAACATGAACACCAACAACAAATAAGGACAACAAATAAATTCTTTTATAACTAATTTCATTTTTCCCTTTCGTAGGCTTTGTATCGAACGGTGAGATCTCAATAAACATGTCATTAAAAGTAAAATAGAAATGTGATGGTAAAATGATCGAACGGTGAGATCTCAATAAACATGTCATTAAAAGTAAAATAGAAATGTGATGGTAAAATGATTTTTATGTCATGAGTGTAAAACTTTTTGGAAAAACTATGAAAAAAATGTACCACATAAAACTAGACGAAGGAAATATATTCTGATATCAATATATATGTATGTGTCGTGGGATAAATTAAAAAAAAACATCTATATTAGATATTTTATATCAGAGTTCTAAGAATAGAAAAGGTCTCGATATAAATTGCTTCTCATTTAATTGGATCTTATACCATAAGAGTTTGGATTCAGAAATGGAGTCAAAATTTAAAGTTTATGAGTTTAAAATTTTATTTTTCTTTTTAATTTATTAGGTTATAGTATTTCATAAATTTCTTAAAGTTAACATAGAATTTGAATCAAAACTATTGAATTCGGCCTCTCTGCCCCTATTTAAATTAATTGTGAAAATGAATTTAAAATATCAAATTAATATTATTAAAAGAAAGATAAATATATCCTTTATTGGGGTTTCTTTATTTTAGTAGGGGAAAATTGGGACGAAGAACCGAAAAAACTTCTTCGCATAAAATATTTACGTTAAATCAATAAATACATGACACGTGTTTTAGCATAGAGACTAATTTGATGACGAAGCAGGCAGGTAGAATCGGCCAAAAAAAGACGAAATGGCAAGGAAGAAACAAAGACCGAGTATTACAAGTTATATATATAATTACACCTAATCGCCAGTTCAGTACTTAACTAACTTTATAACACTATAGTACTAAGTATAAGTGTGAATTTTGTGTTGAATTATTTTATTTTACTATTTTATAATATGAAAGCAGCCAGCCAGCCACACCACAGCCAAAAAGAAAAAAACGAAACGTGTTTGACCATTTAATTATAATTTTTTGGTCTTATAAACCATATTTTTTTTTCCATTGAAGACCAAAAATGACGGCCAAATGGGCATTACCCCACTCTCATCCCATATTGCGTATAACAAAAATCCCTACTTAGATTTTGTTTACGTAAGTAAAAAATATTATTCATATAAGTATTTATATTTATATTTATATATAATATAAATAAATAGTAGGGGAGATGGGGACCAAAGAGGTATGGGGTTTCGTAGCCGAATGAACAGAGGCAAACTCATGTGTCTACGTGAGGATGCATGTGCATCAGTTAATTTTGAAAAAATTATGTATATATATATATACTTTGAGATATGACATATATGAAGGTAAGAGTAATTGGGTTAGAATCTTATTGTACAAAGTGAAGTTCAAAATCGTCACTCCACATAACAAAGTTTATCTAATTTAGTTCATATTTATATGTTCATACGTTAGTTTTACATTTCTATGTTTACTAAAATTATCACACAAATTGATATTAGGTAATATGCATTAACTATAATGTGCATTAGTCGTTTATGGTGCACTCGTAGTCAAATGACTCTAATTATCACATAAAGTAAGATAAAATTTCAGAGTACTTTCTATTGTATCTACTAAGTAATGAACTTTTTACGATTTTAGTACAATATTTATTACACAAATTTTCAAGGATGACAATTCTTATTTTTTATACTTATACATAGTTAAAAGGGAATTAAATCATGATAACTTTGTCTTAATTTTGTTGTCGACTATGAATAACTTTTGCTCAAGTGTGAACAAGTAATTAATTAACGGTACCCAAATTAATGTTCTACTTATTTGATTGCCTTTTTTTCCCTTCAATTATAGTTGAAATTTTCTTCCTAGACTTAGAATTTTTAGACCAAGTATCTGAGAAATGTCAACAAACAAAAGACCTTTATGTGATGCATGTTTTGGAGTTTCCAGAAACTACAAGTTTGCAAACTTAAATTTTTTAATGTTTTGCAAAAAATATATTTTTTAAAAAAACTTAATTTCCATTACATTGGCATATGGCTAAAGGGAAGGAATCGTAGATTGACGAAGCTCTTGACATTAATTTATTTTTTGTTCTCTTTGAAGTAAAACAACTTTCATTCGATAATTGTTAAAGGATAGTTTTCACTAATGACACCATTAACTTTATGATTTTTCAATAAACGTTTATTTTTGGACTGTAAGAAAATAGATGATGAGAATCAAACTCTCATATATTGTGTGTTTTATAGACTTTTATCGGTACCATTAAACTATAGCCTTTGATGGTTATGTTTGCATAAAAAAAGAAAAGAAGTACTATTTGTTTGAATTTTTATTTTATTTAGTTTCCCACTCAGTATATTGTATCGTTATTGGAGTCCGTCTAAATTGAAATTCACACATTATATGAATAATTATGGTTAAGTCTCGCATCGGTGGAATGAGGAAAACTTGCACACTTTATATGAATCTGAACAATCCTCTCAATTCCCTGATGAACTAGCTTTTAAAATTGAGTTAGAAATAATATTCATTTTAAAAATAATTACGTGGTGTTGAAACACTCTTAATAGCTCGATTAAAAATAAAAGGATTTCAATCATTCCATCGAGAAGGAAAAATCTTTCGTTTCACACCGCACATGCATGGCGCGTTGGCGACTCATTCTATTTTCGAGTAGGAACCAAAAACGCCAATATAAATATCCCCATTTTCTCCAAATTTACGTACAACCAAAAAATTAAAACCTGCAAATTAAATCAAAGCAAAAATTGTACAAAGAACAAAAATGCCTTGTGCAATAGCAATAACAAATTCTCAAATATTCTCACCATCACAACAAACACCAAAAGTAATAATTAATTCACCATTTTTCTGTAAACCATCATCAATACAATCGCCGGTAAATCTGTCGTCCTTCTATGCATCATCATCATCACTATCTCCGGTGCCGGCGCCGGCAGTTTTATGTCAATCACCTCTATCGCCGTTGACTAATTGCTACAACAGAAATCTCAGGGAAGAGGAGGAATCGACGGAGTGCTCCACGTCATCATCGTCGACGACGGAGGCTGTGGCGATTTCAAAGAGGAAGAGGCCGGCGAGGATTTCGATTCCGATCGTCTCGTTAGGTTTGGGAAACGTTGGTCAAACTCCGAGGGAAGAGAGTAGGGTGGATGAAGTGGAAGTTGAAGGAGAAGGTTACTCTGTGTTTTGTAAAAGAGGGAAAAAAAGAGGTGATATTGAAGATCGGTATTCTGCGGTAGTTAATGATGATGCTAAAAATGGCTCTAAACAGGTACTTATTTGCTAGAAATGTTTGTCTAATCTCTTAATTTTTGGATTATTGAAGGATAATCTACCTATATCTGTTGATTATATTTGATGAGTATCTCACTCCTTAATTGAGGATTCCAAAATTAGGTTGAAATTTTTTGCCTAAAAATGGATACTAAGTGATATGAAAGATTGATTTAACCATCTAATTATGCAACTGGTTTGGAACTGATGTGTAGTTGTTGTTGGTGATGGTTTATTAGCCCGAGGATAGATAGTGTTCTCACTTATCCTTCAACGTGACTCGAACCTTCAACCTATTGGTTGATGGTGCTTTTCTAGTTTATTAGTAATTCTCACATCAATTAAACACAATTTTTATGAATATAATGCTTAAAGAAAAATCGAAGTAAATTTTAATGGGTTAATGTAATTTGTGGCATTGAACTGTTAAGCTACTCGAATTAAACGAATCAACCTCATAGAATGTTCAACTTCAGTAAACAAAGACACAAATCAATGTGATTCTACCTTATAGCGGATAATAAGAATATATAATGAGTTCAATGAACGGTGTGATGACTTAAGAGAAGCGATTGGTGTTGTTGAATTAGATAGATATATTGTTTATTCGATGAAGATGGTGTATATTCTTATGCTGAATGTTATTTATTTTTCTTTCAGGCTTTTTTTGGTGTATTTGATGGACATGGTGGAGCAAAAGCTGCAGAGTTTGCGGCAATGAATTTGGGCAGGAATATTATAAAAGAAGTGTCATTGAGGAGTGAAGAGGGACTGGAAGAGGCAGTCAGAGAGGGTTACCTCACTACAGACGCAGATTTTCTTAAGCTAAATGCAAATGGAGGGAGTTGTTGTGTGACAGCACTGGTACATAATGGAGAACTTATTGTATCGAATGCTGGTGACTGTCGTGCTGTTATGAGCAGAGGAGGAGTGGCAGAGGCACTCACAGTTGATCATCGTCCTTCGAGGCAAGATGAAATGGACAGAATCCAACGCCTAGGTGGCTATGTAGATTGTTGCCGGGGTGTGTGGAGAATCCAAGGATCTCTTGCTGTGTCACGAGGAATAGGAGATTCCCAACTTAAGAGATGGGTGATAGCTGAACCAGAGACAAAAATATTGACGATTCGACCAGAATGTGAATTCTTGATCTTAGCAACTGATGGTCTTTGGGAAAAGGTAACCAACCAGCTAAAACTTTTTGATCTCATTTTCAGCCAACTGCTTATAAAAAGTGTCATTTGAAACTGTGAAAAGTTCCAAGTCTCAAGTTTATATATAGTGTAAAGAGATTGGGATATTAGGAGGCTAAATTTTCTTTGTATAATTTTTCAGGTAACTAATCAAGAAGCAGTGGAGCTACTTCGACCTTTCTGCGTAGGTGTTGATAACCAACAACCTTTATCTGCTTGCAAAAAGCTTGTCGATTTGGCAGTAACGAGAGGATCCTCTGATGACACAAGTGCAATGGTCATTCAACTAGGTCAATTCGTTCAATAAACCAATGCTCGGAAGAATCTGCTCGGATGACGATTTGCTGGTGTTCAGATGTTTGTCACTTGCAGTACCATGGAAGTTCACTGGTTAAATCATTAGAGATTTTCAGTCTTAACCAAGCTTAACAGGGCAGTTGTTAGTGTCAACAACAACAACATACCCTATGTAATCCCACAAGTGGGGTCCATCCGAGGAGGGTAAAAGTGTACGTAGACCTTACCCCTACCTTGGTATAAGATAGTTATTAGCGTCAATTGTTGATATTCATATGTGTCGTCGACTGGATCACTTCAGTTTTGAAGGTGACTCCAGACATTTTCTTGGAGCATCTGAAGTCAAATTTTAAATTTGTATAGGCTTTTAACTTTTTAGACATTTTATAGAACAACATGATCTTCATGTGTATTATTCCCTTTTCCAATTACTGGAGCTGATGAGATATCAACCTTAATTAATCATCTAATTCAGATATACTGTTTTAAATTTTAATGACTTATGAATTGTATTTGCTTTGTGTTTTTGAGTAAATACACGGAATTACGTCTTCTCAAGCTTTACTTTCTGATATTCTTCTTTCTAATTTTGATTGTTCAAAAGTTGATCAGTTGTAAGGTATAAATAGTTTCACTACAACAACATGCTTCGTCTAATACACAAATAGGACTTGAGAAGGGTGGTGTGTACGCAATCTTACCTTTGAAGTTGTTTTCGAAAAACCCTTTGTCTCAAGTAAGACATCAAAAATCAAGTAATATAGTAAAGAAAAAATCATACTGAAAATAATTAAAAAGAGAACGAGTAACAACAACAAATAATACGATAACTGAGGTAAAGAATTACAACATAAAATAATAGACAATGCATCCCCCTTCTCAACATGGTCAGACTCAGATAGTTTCACTACAACACTTGATAATGACCTTTCCAATTGTAGTTAAATAAAGAACAAAAAAATGTTTTCCTCCAGTGTTATTATGGGCAATGAAAATACCATTGTAAAAATGGTAAGACCAATTTTCTTCATTTTAGTGGAATTACATCGGTGTTTATTGTTATTGTTAAAGACCCCTTTGGCCTTGGGAAATTAGTAAGCGGTTGGTCATAGATTTCACATATTTTTTACTTTGTTTAAAATTTATGGAATAAAAATTATGTTTGGTTGTACTTTTTGTATATAATATATAAAAAAAATATTCATGTTTGAATGTACTTAAATACAACTTTAAACGTGAAAAGTGAGTTGGAAAACATGTTGCTAGCTGTTGGATTTGGAATTTTCATGACTAAACACTAACTTTCAAATAAAGTGAATAATTTTTGTGGCCCAAACAGGTCCTAGCTCACTCGTGAAAAATGTTAGGGGTTATCTGATACGTGAAATAAAGATAATAATAGCGAATCACTTGTGAAAAATGTTAGGGAAACACTAACTTTCAAATAAAGTGAATAATTTTTGTGGCCCAAACAGGTCCTAGCTCACTTGTGAAAAATGTTAGGGGTTATCTGATACGTGAAATAAAGATAATAATAGCGAATCACTTGTGAAAAATGTTAGGGAAAATAAAGATAATAATAGCGAAATAAAATTTGGGATTAATTTTTATCTCATCCAGTTTAGGAAAAAAAGAATCACTTGTGAAAAATGTTAGGGAAAATAAAGATAATAATAGCGAAATAAAATTTGGGATTAATTTTTTATCTCATCCAGTTTAGGAAAAAAAGAATCACTTATGAAAAATGTTAGGGAAAATAAAGATAATAATAGCGAAATAAAATTTGGGATTAATTTTTATCTCATCCAGTTTAGGAAAAAAAGAATGTCAGAAGTGGGATTTGAACCCACGCCCTCTTACGAAGACCAGAACTTGAGTCTGGCGCCTTAGACCACTCGGCCATCCTGACTAATTATGTATATAAATTGGTCTACATCATACTTAACCAAATTTGTATAGTTGACCTCTGTGGGAATTATTACATTGATCATGAGAATGTAATAAAAAGTCAAAATTCTGTCTTATTAGTTTGATAAGAGATTACCCCCTCATAATAATTATCACGAAAGAAAATTAAGAAGGCATGAAATCATTAATTAGTAATTTACATTTTGTTCGGATGGTTGCTGCATATCCTTTCATAGTATATCATATTTTACTATATTGAAGATACTATATTGTTTCGATGAATACAATATTTGGTATATGATATCGTTATTTTGTCATTACATAATACCACAAATTAACAATTTGAAGGAAAAACTTATAAAAACGTAAGAGATAAAACTATTATGAATAAATAGCGTAAATGATAATATATGATTATTAGACAATAAGTTAAACAAAATGAGAAGAAAAAATAAGGTAATCATTCAATCACACCAAATTGAGAGTTTAATGTATGCAATGTTAGGCACATGTTCCGACATTTGTTATGCCGCGAGAATTTTATAAGTCGTTATTTAATTTTGGATAAACACATTAAAAAATTATTAAAAGAATCTTGAAGGGTGCTACTTATTATAAGTTACGTTTTCAAGGAAGTGACTTATAGATAATGGATTGTTCTGATGCTGACTGAAGTAGAGATTTAGATGAAAGAAAATACACTACTTCTAATTATGTATTCTTGCTAAATAATGGCACAATTTCATAATGTAGCAAGAAACAAAGATGCATAACTCTGTCAACTATAAAAGCAAAGTTCATTGCACATTCTACAACAATGCAAGTTGTATGGCTAAAAAGTATCACACTTCAGGGATCATTGGTAGGTTGATAGATTAGTGTAACTTTTTTGTGATAGCCAAACAGCCATAACTTATACTAAAAGATCTCAAATATCATGTTAGGACTAAACACATAGAAATAAAATACGATTTTATTAGAGATATCACATCACGTAAAAAAATTAGCTTACAATATATCTCTAGAGTCTAGACATAAGTTGGTAATTGATCGCGTAATAAAGTCAATATCTAAAGATGTCTTTATTGAACATGTAAAATCTCTAGGCTCGTAAAGGTTGTAAAGTTTTGTATTTCCAACGTGTCGTGCATGTGCATGGAAAATAAAGAGAAAATGGATGTAATCACATTATTTATGAGATAATTACAAATAATGATCTATTATAAATCTTACATGGAACCTAATAAAAACAGTATTGAAATGTTATAACTACAACTACATGCTTAGTGTAGTTCATATGGTAGGGTTTGAAGAGAATAGAGTGTACGTGTTTTCATCACTATCTCACAGAGATAGAAATGTTGTTTTCGAAAACAATTCGACTTAAGTAACATAACAAAAAAACTTACATAAAAAAGAGATACAAGTACGGTAGAAAGCATCACATAGCATATCGTAAAAAATAATATGATAATCAAAATACAATTAGTAGCATAGTAATATATATTGCAGGACAGAAACCTATACAAAATTGCTAATAATACTAATATAAAAGAAAAAACAGTTACGAAACGTTAAACTATCATTAATTCATAATCACATAAAAATAAAATAATAATCAACTCGATTAACCTTCCAAAAAGGAATTTGGCAGAGGAAGATTTGATTTTGCTTACCAATATTTGTTTAAATTATGTAACTATTTTTACTTTTAAGAGATTAGTAAAAAATCAATACTATATGAAATGTGTAAATAAAACAGAAAATCATTTTCTTATATGTTAAAAAAATTGCATGTGAACATGGAAAATGATTTTTCCTAGATAGGCGGATCCTCCTCCTCCTTTTCTTTTTTTCTCTAGTTGGACGGATCCATTATCCCATTACAACAAATTAAATCTCAAGGTTGACAAAAATAATAATAAAAAGCTTTTGATCTCAAAAATTTATTTTTTCACACACACTAGAATTAGGAATGTTCATGATTTGATTCAGATCAATTTTTTATTACAATCAAGTTCAAATTAATTTTATTAATTTTTTTATTTTGAAAATCAAATCAAATTAATTGACTATCCTTAGATGTATGTGACGTGATAAATAGGATCTCGAAGGACTCTAAACGAATTACTTGACATAGCATGATACTAAGATAACAACATATTTTATTGGTCTTGTTCAATTTTTTATTTATTAAAAAATAAATTATAATTCGTTGTTAATCTTGAATTATAATGGCTATAACTTTTTTAGATGGTGGAGAAAATATCTTAAGATATATATGCTTTAATTAAGTGGATAAAGTTGATGATGAAAAAATATACTACACAAGAATACATCCATGGTAATTTCACCAGTGTAGTTTGGAGAGGGTGATAACTGATATGTGCGCAATCTAATCCCTACTTGCGAAGGTAGAGATGTTATTTCCAATAGACTATTAACTCAAGTGATGCATATAAAAAAATTTAGAAAACAATAATAGAAATCACAAATAGTACAATAATTAATAAAGCAAAGAAAAACAACATATAGTAGTAAAATCGAAGAATACCATAGTAGGAGAATTACTACTAGTAATATTGATAATAGAAACTAAACAATGCCTGACTATCTGCTAGTCATCTACCCTAATCGATCTTAATATCCTACCATCCAGGGTCATGTCCTGTCTGATAGTCTCTCCTAAATACTTCTTCATTCTACCTCTACCTTTCCTAAAACCCACGATAGCCAACCTCTCACACCTCCTTACTAGGACATATATATATAAACACTTAGATTTTTTATATTTTTCAATAATTACGCACTTAGATTTTTTATATTTTTTATATTTTTCAATAACTATTGATTGTATAGGTTTTCAGCAAAAAGTTTTTAATCAGATATGATTTTTAGCAAAGGATTTTAATCAAATATGTTGTAAATCCTACTCAGTACTCTCTCTTTCTTTGTTCCTTTAACAAATAAATAATTTTTTAGCTTTACGTTTTAGTAACTTCTCCCAAAGTTTTTTTATTTTTTATTTTTTTATTTTTTATTTATTTATAATTCTTTAACCTTTTTTCACTTCTTCTTTACAGCTTAATTTTTAACAGTGATCGTCTCTAACCACACCCTGGATAACTATGACCTAACAGCACAACTGGCTTCAGCGGACATTCAACAATTCCTAGGAATTTACAGGTTAGTCCATTAATACTGTTAAAAACTGTTCAGAGAACCATTTACTTCAAGGTTAAATAATTATAATTTAAAAATTAACAATCAAAGATATGAACAAAACATATTTAGTTTTATGAAAATAAACATAAAGCATATTTTTACATAAGGGAGAAATGTTACATAAACCTTTAAGCATAAATTACTTACATGTCTTAGGTAGAAAGAGATTTCCCTTTCGGGAGTCCCGGTAAGCTAAACAAAAACTTGAAAGTAAACTTTACAAACTTTCCCTCACACTCTGTTTTTTTTTTTTTTTTTTTTTTATAACTTGGAAATTCAAAAACTTTAATCAAATTCTTACTTACTTCTCTCTTATATTTCTTTTGCTCTTGCTCTTGTTCGCTCTATCTTTTCTTCTTTGGAATGAAGTATACATAGACAATTTTTTCGGACTTCAACTCCGGATTTCAAATTGTAAAAGAAAATCTGCCGGGTGCGCTGTGGGCCCCATCGTCACATGCTTTTCTTTATCAATTTGTCTCTTCCTTTAGTGCTTTCTGACCTCATCCCTTACGTATTTAAATGTTGTCTTACCTCATTGCTTACATATTATTATTAAATGTTGTCTGACCTCATTGCTTACGTATCTAAATTATGTAGTGCCACTGAATCAAAACTCATGCCCGAGTTATCGTCTTCATTAGGATCTTGGGCAAATTGTTCCATAGCCGGATTATACCCTGAACTCTCGGAACTTTCAGATTCTTGTCTTGGATGTTCTAGTATAACTTCTTTTGTATTTTCTTTCAAAACCTTTTTTACTGCAGTCTCAATCATATTTTCTATCTTTTTTTGTCTTGTTTTTCTTAGACTAATTCCTTTGTTCTTTGTCTGAGTTGTTGTTTTTGAAGATGATTCACCTGTCTGGAAACTTGCAGGGAGTATCCTTACACTTTTTGGCAAAGTGTCAGCCATAAACGGATTTGATTTGTCTTTACCAGTTACCGTTTGAACTGGACTAGCTGTATCTCTATCCGATACAGTGGATTTTTTTACATTCGTTGGGGAATGTACACCCATCTTATCCATTTTTATAGGAGATGGAGAACTCTGATTTTTGCTTAACTGGTATAATTCAAAATAAAGAGTCTTTTCTTTTTCTTGAAGTGAATGGATTTTTTCTAATAACTTTTCTTTTTCTATTTTGAGTCTCTCATTTTCATTGTTCAGGCATTTAAAAGCTTCTGTCATAGTTGAACAATGATCACCAAAAATGATTTTATCTGTGTCTTTTTGTATACGGTATTGAGGAATGTTTGTATTTTGTTGTCTGATAGAGGGAGTGATATAGAAATTTGGACCTAATTCTCCTCTTGCATAATCAAGAGCTTCAGTTAAGTTATTGAAGCCTTTGAATAAAGGGATAAGAGTATTCTTTATAGCATCAACAACTTCTATCCAGGTCTGAAACACCCCTGGTCTTTGTCCCCTGATTACTGCATAAAACTTGAATTTCTTGTCTTGGTTTTTATCAGTAAAGTAATAACTTAAAGCGTTTAAAGTAGAAATAAAATAACTATTATCTTTAGGATGCTTGTTATAAGCTATCCATAAATTGTCTATTAAACATTTCTGAGGTTTGTCAATCCCGATCTCTGGCTTGAGTCTAAAAGTCATGTTACATGCTGGATAATTTAACATACTTTCTGGCCCAAAATATATTCTTTCTAAATTTTGTTTTTCCAACATAGCTTGAGGCTTATATTGGGTATTTTGTACTAAACTCTTCAAGTATAAGTCTTTGTATTTGTCTGAAGATTCTCCCATCTTATCTTTGCCTTTCCCTGCATTCATACTGTAATATAATAGTTAGTTCATTTCTTGATAATTCTACTCAATTGATCGGCCATGTTATTATCTTTCCCTAATATATGTTCTATTTTTATATTATAAACGGAATTAGCATCTAAGAAATTTAACCATCTTCGCTTACTGCTCTTTTTCTCATTTATTTTTTGATGAAACTTTACAATTGCTTCACAATCAGTTCTTATTAAAATTTCTGGTTTATTTAATATGTATAATCTAAAACTATCTAACCCATATATTATTGCTAAAATTTCTGCATCTATGCTATTAAGATTTCCTTTTTCTTTATACTTGCCACTCTGGTAAGCACAAATTCTTTCTTCAGTTTTATTACTATATTTATTTGATCTAGTTTTCAGGACAGCTCCCCATCCTTCTAAATTTCCATCAGTTTCCACTATCAAATAATCAGTTTCTAAAGGTAAAGCAAGGTCTGGAATGTCTTTTATCATTTCTTTTAATTGCTTTACTAATTTTATATCTTCTATGTTAAAAGTCTTTTGACCTTTTGACCCTGTTTTTGAATACAAAGGTCCTGCTACTTTTCCTAAATCTTTTATAAAATTTCTAACATAATTTAAAATTCCTAAAAATTTCTGTAATTCCTTTGTTTTATCTAATCTGTCTTGCATTTCTAAAATCTTTTTTGCTATATGTGGTTGCAGACTTATTTTTCCTTCACCTATTAATACTCCTAAGAATTTAATATGAGTCTTACATAATTCCATTTTCTTTTTACTTATAATTATCCCATTTTCTACAAATAATTTAAAAGCTTGCTGTAAATGTCCTAAATGTTCTCTCATATTTTTACTAAATACCAATATATAATCTACATATACAATAATAAAACTTTTATATTCTCTAAAGATATTATCCATTTTTCTTTGGAATATTGGAGGAGCCGTTTTTAAACCGAAAGGCATTACCAGCCATTCGAAATGTCCTTCTGGACAAGTAAACGCTGTCCATTCTATACTTTCTTCTTCCATTCTTATTTGTCAGTATCCTGATTTACAGTCAAATTTACTAAATATTTTTCTTCCTGTATTCTATTTATTAATTTTGTTTTGTCTGGTAATTTATAACCATTCATTCTAGTATTATCATTTAGTCTTTTATAATTTATTACCATTCTTGCCTTTCCTCTAACTATTTCGCTATGATTCCTTACCATAAAGGTTGCAGATCTATGTTTTGATTTAGATCTTCTTATTACACCTTAATTCATTAATTCTTTTATTTGGGTTTCAAATTCTATTAAGTCTTTATTTGTTGATTCTATTGAAGATGTTTTTACAATATATTCTGGATTTATTATATCTAGTTTACATTTTATTTTATTTGCTTCCCAATGTTTTAAAGGTTTTTCTCCTATAATTTCTAGTTCATCTAGTATTTGTATTATTCTTTCTAAATCCTTTTGATCTTTAATTATTCCTATTTTTTGTATTCCTTTCTTGAAGTCATATAACTCCGTATTTATTTCTATCAATGTATATTCTTTTTCATTTTCTTCTGTTGTTATTAATTCTAAATCTTCATTTAATTTTTCGCATGTATCACATTTACAATCTTCTTTATTGCATTTATTTTTTGCTTGTTTTTCTTTTGGTTTAATATATCTAAACCTGTTTTCTTCAGGCATGGTTACCACTGCTGTCTGAGTGATATGTTTTGATAGGATTACTCCAGCTCTGGTTAATAGGCAGCTTCCATTATTATGTAATAAAAAATCTAGTCCTAATACAAAATCTACTTTTATATTTAACTCTCTTACCCAAATTTTTTCTGATTTGTATGTTGGTTTATAAAAGTCTGTACAAGTATTTATAAAACTTATTGTTGCTTTATTCACATAATGTTTGTATGTATTATAAGATCCATCCATTTGCATGGATATTTGTGGAGTTGGTAATTCTTTAATTAAATTTGGTGGTATAATTTTCTTGTTTATTATACTTTTCGTACTTCCCGAATCTACTAAAGCTAAAGTTTCTACTTCATAGTCTTTAATTCTTATTCTTACTAAGATTTTTATAGTGCTTATCTTTTTGTCTTCATTACATATTAAGTTACTCGACACAGTATTTATCAATTCTTCTTCTGATTCTAATTGTTCCTGTTCTAATTCTTCCTCTACTTTTTCTTTTCTTTTTTCTACCCTTTCTAATCGTTTTTCTAAAATTTCTACTCTTTTACTTAGCTTTCTTATTTCTTCTTCTAAATCTATTGTTTTATTTATTTTACCAATTTCTATAGGTTTGTTGGTAGTTTTTTCTCTTTTTATTGTTGTCTTCTCTATACATGGTAAGCATCCTTCTATATAGCATTTTTTACACTTTGCTCTTCTATTTTTTCCAGGATACCAATGACATATATAACATTGGTTACTGTCTAATCCTTTTCCTTGTTCAAATTCATGTTCACAATTTAAGGATATATATTCCATATCTTGATTTTCTATATCTTCTAAATTTAATTGGTCTAATCCTATTTTATTTATAAATTCGTCTTCTTCATAATCTGAAGATTCTTTCTTTTGTTCTTCATTTACTTCCATACTTACTATTGAGTATATACTTTCGTTATCTGACATGTAATCATCTACATTAATTAAAGTTTCTTGAAAGTCTTCTATTAATTGAGCATTTCTTGTTCTACTATTATTTCTTTTAGGACAAGTGTTCGCCAAATGTTCTTGGCTTCCACAAGTAAAACATTCTAATTTATTTTTATAATTTCTATTTGTATTATATTTCCTTACATGTCTATATTTGTCTAAATATGGTTTTCTTGCCCTTGATTTTCTTAAATAATACTTCCTTCTTGAATAACTATTTCCATAATTTTTATTTTTTTTAAATCTCTTTGGTATATGTTCTTTATCATAATTCTGTGTTGTATATATACTTTTACAGAAATTAGTTTCATTCTGTTTTAATTGTTTCTGTATCTGTATATTTGTACATTTTTCTTGTAATATAGACATAATATGTTGTATTCTTTGTCCTATTGACCATCTTCCTTCTGGATTTTGTATCACGCCTTCTCTTTTATACCATTTTTCTTCTATTTCTCTTCCTAATGCTCCTGGTAACTTATTAAAAAGCTTTTTTCCTAGGTTTGTATCAAAAGCATTTCCACTTATGCTACAATAATAAAAGTATTCATTTAAAAATTCTTTTATACTAAACCAATTACTTATACTTAATTGTTCTAGTTTTATTACTGCATTTCTTTGTAATGTTATTAAACCACTATTTGGGTCTTCTCCTGTTATTAAACTATGTATTTTATTTGTGAAGTTATAAGGATTTGGTCCCATATTTACCATTCCTTGAAATTCTTCAAGAAATTCTGTCTTATATGCTTCCCATAATCCTTTTGTTGATTCTCCTAAGAATGTCTCCATGTATCTATACATGGTTTCTGCATCATTATCTTGGTTAGTTTGTATATAATCTGCTACTACTATTCCTTTCCATAAGTCTATTACTGAATTCCATAATTGAGGGTCATGTGCTGCTATATTAAGTATTTTTCCTTTATTCCCTCCTTCTTGGAGTCGAATAGGTTCTTCTATAGGTTGTCTCTTTCCTTTTGGTTTTAAGTTTTCAGTCTGTACCTCTGGATTTACTCTATATACCTATATCTTCGTAAATTACCAGTATTTTTCTGTACTTGTTGCATTGAACTAGTTTTTTGGAACGGGCTCGAGCTACTCGAGGCACTTTCCATTAATTCCTTTATACTTAAACTAGTTTCACTTATTACCGATTCTTCTTCTTCGTCTTTTTGTTTCATGTATCCATAATTATCTTGTCTTAATCTACAAGTTTTAAAATGTTCTTCTACTTGTTCGAATATTATCTTTGATTTTTTACATCCTTTACATCTAAAAACTGTATTCTTGTTTTTATTATGTATTTGTTCTGCCTTTCTTATAGATTTATCTACTTCAAAATCTTCTTCTTCTATTACCTCTATATTCATATGTTCTTGGTTATCTAATTCTTCTTCGTCCATTTCTTTTTGGTCTGTATAACTATAATCTGTAAATCTTATTGAAGTTTGTCCTTTACTATTAGTATACATTAGATGGTCTTTTGGTTTTAATATTTCTTTTTTACTTAAATTTTCTAAATTCCATTCTAATCCCGCATATTCTTTTGAGTCTATTTTTAAGGGCTTCATTACTTTTATACCTTTGTCTCCCATTAATCCTACTACGTCTTCCACTTTTAACTTAAATTTTGTATTACTGTTTGTTGCAATCTTTCCTATGAATCCTATACATATTAATAAATTATTTCCTCCTATCATTTCTTCATATCCTTTGGTCTGTATACCTATTTTAATATGATTAGCAAAATCATTAGAACTTAGCATGAAATCTGGGCTACAATAGAAAAGCCCTCCATTATTCGTCATGTCTACTTCTGTTAATCCTATTATTGATTTTTTTAATTCTGTCAATCGATCATCATATATTGTAATTAACACTTTCGTTCCTAAATTCTTTCTAGTTAAACCTTTTAATCCTATTACTATTAATCCCATATGCATTAAATTCATGTTTGAGTTCTTTATTTGTTTTAAGGATTCTAAGCTTATTAGGCTTAAACTATTACTGTCTTTTCCTATTACACACATTTGTTCTTCTCTATAATGTTTATATAATTGTGCTTGTCATGTGAAGAAACATGTATTATATAAAATTCTTGGATTTAATAATTTTAACCTGTTTTGTTGGAAAATCTGAATATATTTGTCTACGTCTATTACTTCTTCTAGTTGTTGGCTAGTACTTTGTTTATTTTTTGACGAGTCTAAAATTTTTGCCAATATTCCTCCCCTCAAACTGTCTTGGGAGAAACTTGATCTTGCTCTGTCTGTTCTTCTTTTAAACGGAAAAATTTCCATTGCTTTTTTATATGTATTTTTCTTTCTTCTTTAGGAGTGATTTCTATTCTTTTTAGTTGTTCTATTATTTCTTCTATATTCTTTTCTTGTAATACCTGTTTCTGTTCTTTCGCTTTTTCTTTAACAAGTTTATCTAATTTATCATTTAGTTCTAATAGTAATAAAATTATTGTATTATTTTGTTTTATTGTAGTACCATCTGCTTTGCCTTGAGGCTAATGATTTGACAATCCTTCAGGATTTGGCAAAATTTCTATTGTTTTCTTTAATATTTCTAAGTATAATGGATTGTTCATGAAAGTACTATATTTTTTATTAGGCTTATTTCATCCTTTAATTCTTTTAATTCTTTTTTTAAATTATACTTGTTAATTCCTAAATCATCTTTAGGGTTAATTTCTTGATTATTCTGACTTTGTATTTTTCTATCTATATCTGCTTGTTGTACTTTTAAATATTCTAAATTATTTTCTATTTTTTCTAATAATTTGTTTTGTTTTATTTGCAGATCTTTAAAATTTTCTAAAGTCTTTAATATTTTTTCTTGTTCTAGTTGTACTGTTTCTCCTAAATTTATAATTAAATCTGTAATACTATTTAGATGTTGGTCTGCACCGTGTAACTGATGTTCTCCACTATTAAAATTACACCTAATTAAAGATTCGTCTTTTAATCTTCTATATTTCTTTTCTGGTATTAATTTTAAGTCTAAATATTCTAATTCCCTTAATTTAGCTATGGTATTTTCTTCTTAATTCTTTTTTATATTTTGCTTCTAATTTAGATATTCTTTTTATAAGGAAATCTAATCTCTTATTGTCTTCTTTACTTTTATTTAATTTTATGTATTCTGGGTATAATAAATTAATTCTTTTTCTTAATTTTTGTATTTTAGTTTTAACCATTTATCCTAACGGAATCCAAATAGGTCTTTGCTTTTGAAATTCTATTCTAGATTTAATATTTTGAATTCTTCTTTCTAAACCTAATATTTCTCAATTTAGTCTTGAGGTTATTCTTTCTGCAACGTCGTCGTAACTAACAACTCTTTCTCTAAATTGATTTCTTATATCCTCGACTAATAATTCTTCTACTATATTTATTAATTCTTGTAGCTTCTTTATCTTAAGTCTAGTTTCTTTTATATCCTGTAATTCTCTATGAAAGTTTCAATTATTAAATGATATATTTCTGGTTAACGGATGTCTTTTCATATAAAAACTTTGTTTTATCGTAAAGAGTAATATTTATTTTTTCTTAAATAATGCTTATTAAGTCTTGTTCTTACTCCTATATCGTAATTTATATTATGTAATTCCCAACTTGCAAAATTTCTT
Organism: Solanum appendiculatum; assembly: GCA_018342035.1. Classification (NCBI taxonomy): domain Eukaryota; kingdom Viridiplantae; phylum Streptophyta; class Magnoliopsida; order Solanales; family Solanaceae; genus Solanum; species Solanum appendiculatum. Next base: position 2,226,918 of record JAGDQO010000434.1, on the reverse strand, counting down.
ACTTGTATTACTTCGGATCACTTTTATCAAATTTATCTTCTATATTTTTATATATTTTTTTAATATATATATATATATAGATAGATCTATTTTCATATGTTTGAACCATCTCAATCTCGCTTTCTCCATCGTATCTATTATTAGGGTCACTTCCACCTTGTCCGATATATCTTTGTTCACGATTTTATCTCTGTTAATATGTTAACATATCCATCTCAATATTTTTTATCTCGTTATCCGCATCTTATGGACGTGAGAGTTCATAACCACCCATTTATAAGTTTGATTCAATTTTTTCTTTAATTTATTATTTTTAATAAAACCAAATATTATCATTTTTAAAAATTTACATTCAAATCATTTTTTATTTAATTGAATAATTTTTAACCAAACCATGTATACCGAAAAATAAATTAAAAACCCCTTTCCTAATTGTTTTTCTTTTTCCAAAATCTAAAATTCCATTTTTTACTCGAAAAAAAAAAAGAAAATTCAATTTTCACCATTGTCGTATACTATCACTTTCCCCACTCCATCTCTCTCTTAAAAGAGAACCCTCTTCCACCTCCTTTATCTCTCTAGATCTCTTTCTCCTCTTTGTTCTCTCTCCGTCTTTTCCCTTTTTTCTCTCGAAGGGTTCGAGGGTTGCTTCTTCATCGGAGATCTCCCGTCGTTCCGTTCGCAATTCCGTTGAGATCTCGTCATCATGGCGGCAGCTAATGCTCCGATCACTATGAAAGAGGCCCTAACGGTATCTATTCATATTCTGTTTTTTTCTTCTTCTGATTTAACATTTTTCTCAACGATTTATTCAGCCGTGGTTGGATACTGATTGATTGTTATTGCGAATTCAGATTAACAGTCGAAATTGCTTTGATTTGCTGCTAGTCTTACTGAGAAATGTTGCTTAGAATTGTGATTTGAGTTGATTGAAGATCTGGAAACTTAATTAACATATTGTGTTCAATATTTGAGCTTTAGTTTGTGTGTGAATCCAAAATCTGGATTGAATTTGGTGTTTTAGTATGTCTGAAATGTGGCTTAGAACTGTGATATTTGTTCATTTTCCAGATCTGCGACCTAGATTATTATGATATTATTTTGGATATAGAGCTTAAGTTTCTGCAGTGAATTTGAATTCCGGATTGAATTTTCTGTTCTTATTAGTATTTCTGGCAACTCATCACCAGCTAAATGTTGCTTAGAACTGTGATCACTTCTCAACCAGATCTGAGACCTTTAGTTTCTATCTGAATCCAAATTGTGTATTGAATTTTGTGTTATTGTTAGTGCTTTTGGCAACTTAGCATGTTTGAGATGTGGATCAGAACTATGATATTAGTTCAATACCAGATCTATGATCCAGGTTATGCAATTAATTTGGATTGAGAACTTTAGTTTCGATGTGAATTCAAAATTGGAATTGAAATTTTGTGTTCTTATTTGTGTTTCTGACAACTTAGCACACTGTGAAATGTGGCTTGCTACTCTGATATAAGTTAATTTTGAGATCTGCAATAAAGGATACGGTAATATCGTGGTATTAGTCGAGGTGCTTGCAAGCTGGCCCGGACACCTCAATTATCATAAAAAATATATCTTGGATTGGTAACTGTTTTTCTTTGTAAGTTTGAAATCTGGATTGAGACACCTCAATTATCATAAAAAATACATCTTGGATTGGTAACTGTTTTTCTTTGTAAGTTTGAAATCTGGATTGAATTTGTATTAGTAGCAGTGTTTCTGGCAACAGTACGTATTAAATAAGTTCATTGCCAGAATCTGGATGGAATTTCATATTCTTACTAGTGCTTATGGCAAGGTAGCACGTGTGGATTGTGGGTTATAGATGTGATATTAGTTCATTACCAGATCTGTGACCTGGGTGTTTTGGTTTGAAAACTTCAGTTTCCATGTAAATTTAAAATCAGGATTGAGTTTCGTATTCTTCTTAGTGTTTCCTGCAGCTTAGCACATGCAAAATGTGGCTTAAAATTGTGATTTTAGTTCATTACCAGATCTGTGACATATGATTTTGGATTGAGAACTTAAATTTTTATTTAAATTTAGAATCTGAATTTTTGAATAGTTAGTTTTATTAGTGTTTCGTGAAACTTAGAGTGTTCAAAATAAGCTCATTACCAGATCTAGGACCTAGGTTATGATATCATATTGGATTGATAACTTATGTTTGTATGTATTAAAATCTTGATTGAATTTCATTTTCATACTAGTATTTTTGGCAACTATGTGGGAAATGTGGCTTAGAACTGTTATGATATTAGTTCATAATCAGATCTGCAAGCTAGGTTTTGGTATCATTTTGAATTGAGAACTTTAGTTTCTATGTGAACATAAACTCTGTAATTTAGTTTTATATTCTTATTAATTTCCCTGGAAATTAGTTTGTGTAAAATGTGGCTTAGAACTGCGAGAACTCATTCCAGATCTGCGACCTGGGTTATGCTATTATTTGGATTGAGAATTTCAGTTTCTATGCAAATTTAAACCTTGATTGATTTTGAATTCTGGTTAGATTTTCTTGCAGCTTAGCATGTCTGAAATGTGGCTTAGAACTGTGATACTAGTTCATTACCAGATCTGTGACCTTGGTTATGGTATTTTTTTGGATTAAGAACTCAAGTGTCTGTGTGGATTTGAAATCTGGATTGATTTCAATTGTTATTTGTAACTGTTCCTGGGAACTGTGATTACTTATTGGTATCTCACCACAGGTGAAGTGTGGCTGTGAACTGTGATTACTTCATTACCAGACTATGACCTATTTTAGGATATCATTTGAATTGAGAACTTAGTTTCTATGTGAATTTAAATTCTGGATTGAATTTTCGGCTACATAGTGTGTGTGAAGTCTGGCTTAGAACTGTGATAAGTCATTGCCCAATCTGTGACCTAGGTTATGATATCATTTTGGATTGAGAACTCAAGTTTCTACATGAATTTAAAATCTAGACAGAATTCCATATTCTTATAAGTTGTAACTGTTCCTGGGAACTTAGACGTGTGAGATGTGCTATGATACTAGTTCATCCAGATCTGTGACCTAGGTTATGGTATCATTTTAAATCCAGAGCTCAGTAGTCTGAATATGAATATAAAATCTAGATTGAATTTTGTAGTCTTGTTATTGTTTGCAACTTAGCACGTGTGGCATGTGGCTTGTAGCTGTTATTAATTCATTACCAGATCTACCAGCTGTTCAACTTCTTATACAATATTCTCGACACCAAAAATATTAAGTTGCAATGCAGTTCCATTTGATCTTCTCAGTAGTGTTGCCCCTGTCTTCAAAGCATCCCCCATTCCTTTCTTTCCAAATTGTCCACCAAATACAGGATGGGATTATTCTCCACCACTTCTTCTGTCTCTTACTTCCTCTCCTCTTGGTCCAGAAACTTAACAGATGTGCTGTATGCTCAGGCATTAACCAACCGGTCTCTGTTAAAATGAGGAACAAAGACTGCAACTGTGAGGTCACCTTGCAGTGAAGAAATAGATGGTTGTTTGTCTCTCCTGCCTCATTGCACATCAAGCACCTAGAAGCAATTTGAAACCCCTTTTGTTGCAATATCTCATGGGTGAAGCCTTCTTTTCTAATTACTAGCCAAGCAAAACATTTGAAATTGGCAGGAGCCAAACTCTTCCAGACTTAATTCCAAGGTCCTGACCTGTTTCAACTTTCAAGGCTGCATACCTGCCTCTTTTTATAAGTTCTGTTTACTGAGAACTTGCCATCCTTATCATGCTTCCATCTGATAGTATCAAGTTTTATAGAGATGCCTGTAAAACCCTCAAGCACTTGCATTAATTCAACAAACCTTGCCATTTCCCAGTCATTCAAGTGCCTTCTGAAGGAGATATTCCACCCCTGTTGGGATCATCTTTTTGCCACTTTAACGTTAGGTTCATTGCATATATGGTGTTTCTGGCATATTGGCACGTACAAAATGTCGCTTAGAACTATGAGATTAGTTCATTACCTGATCCGTGACCTAGGTTGTGATATATTTTGTATATGAGAACTACAGTTTCTATGTGATTTTAAACAACAACGATAACAACAATGATAACAACTACGCCTCAGTCTCATACAAGTTGGGGTCGGTTACATAAATCCTGACCATGGTACTCCAATTAAAATAATCTCAGGCCAATATTATAAAAAATCAAAATGATTATCAATGAATCTTTTACCTGATAATTTTTTTCTTTTTATAAAAAATCAAATTGATAATAAAATAACCATAAAAGTACTAGAACTTCTCTATATTTTCTACTGACATAAATTGAACATGTGTAATGTGGCTAACAATTGTAAAGTTGCTATGACATTAGTTCGTTCTCAGACATATAAATTGAACAACTCGTATGATATTAGTTCATTCTCAGATTTGTGACCTAGGTTATATTAATATTTTTGATTGAGAACTTCAATTTCTATGTGAACTTGAAATCTGGATTGAATTTTGTGTTGTGTCTATCGGTGTTGCAGTTGCAAAGTATAGGGGTTAATCCGCAGTTCATCACGTTCACCAATGTTACCATGGAATCAGATAAGTATATATGTGTACGGGAGACTTCACCACAAAATAGTGTGGTGATTATTGATATGAACATGCCAATGCAGCCATTGAGGCGCCCAATTACGGCAGACTCTGCTCTTATGAATCCTAATACCAGAATTCTGGCTCTAAAAGGTATGGGATCTTTCCTAATAGTTTCTAATTGTTGCTGCATTAGCGCAAGTTATTGGCTTGTCTAATTCTTTTTGTAACAATGCTGGGCATGCTAGTTAACTTGTTAGTTTGTTGGCTTATTCAGACTTTCAAGTGAAAAAACTTGATTTCTTATTCATCACCTTGATATGCGAAAGAACTTCAGACTAGGCAAAAGACGAGAGGAATGACAGCAAACATACTTTTGGTCATCAAAGTTATAAATAAAGGACATAGTGAGGTACTTTTTAAAAGAATAAAACAGGGAAATTTGAGGTGATTAGGATTTGACTTTGTTGTGTCATTGCTTTCCTGCTTGAGGATAATTGAGTTGGATATAATCTTGTTAAACGAGAGTCCCAATAGTAGTATGAGTAAAATGGTCTCCGTTCTTCATTTTTAGGCAAATTGGTGAAGACACTGACTTGTCACTTCTGGTTTTCATTTTTATTTATATGTTTGCTGACAAAGAAGTCCTCTCTCCTTTTTTCTTGAAGCTCAAGTTCCAGGAACTACTCAAGACCACTTACAAATTTTCAATATTGAGGCAAAGCAGAAAATTAAATCACATCAGATGCCTGAGCAGGTAATGGCTCTTTTATTTGATATCTTTACTAAATTCATTTAGCTGCAGCTGTTATCGACCATCTGATCCTGGATTTATTAAGGTGTTCATATACTTTCAACGCTTTGTTTGTTCAGGTTGTTTTCTGGAAGTGGATTACCCCTAAGATGTTAGGTCTTGTCACACAAACCTCAGTGTACCATTGGCCAATTGAAGGTAAGTTTTTCTTTTTCCTTTTTCTTTTTTCAATCTTAATATTGCCAGCTTTTCTTCTTCTGTTTTGCCTGGAGAAACTCTGTTTTATTTTTTCTTCCTGTCATTACTGTTTTAATTTTCTTTCAGATGGTTGACTGTCCCTAAGATTCCCAAATTCTCTTTGTACAGGTGATTCCGAGCCTGTGAAGATGTTTGATAGAACAGCCAATCTAGCTAACAACCAAATTATCAACTATCGATGTGATCCTTCAGAGAAATGGTTGGTTTTGATTGGTATTGCCCCAGGTTCACCAGAGGTGTGTAATATTAAGCTATGTTGCTAATGGAAATCTTAGTTTTGATGTTTATTCTTTTTAGCAGATTTTCTTCTCCCACTAGTATGGTCCTTACTACTTAGTGTCATTAGGAAGGGGGGAAATGTCATGCAGGGTATAATTACTTGTTGCCTTTTTAAAATCATGTGATTCTGCACATGTTCTCATTGTCCCTTAATTTGTTGTAACATTAATTCCATTTTGGCTTTATTCAACTATTCTTTTAAAAACTGGTAACACATTTCATTAACAACATTTCAAAGGCTGTTAAAAAAAATAGGGGTAAGCTTTTGATATGTTCTCTTAAAAAAATCCCCTTGTAGCACTGGAAGTGCACATACATCCCTAGATTGACAAAATAATAGTTCCCCCGAGACAAAAACTTTCAGAGAATCTTTAATGTCAAGAATGGCTTCACAATCATTTACAGTGTTGTTTTTGCACCCAAAAAAGAAAGAACAGTATCCAATTTAGTTTGATACTTCAAATGGAATTTCTTTGGTCCTCAAAGCATCTAGAGTTCCTTCACTTCAATACTGACCACCAAATGCATGCTGGGATCCTCTTTCACCAATTTTTTTGTTCGACTCCTCCAATCACACCACTCCAGCAGTGTAGAAGGTCGGTGGTATTCTTTGGCATAGTCCAGCTCATGTCAACCATGTTTAGAAACATGGACCAAAGCTGAGGGTGACTGAAGTGTAGGAATAGATGGTCATATTCAACTATTTCACTGCAAAGGTTTTTTTATGTGATAAAATTGAGCCCCCAGGGCTTTGGTCTAGTGGTAAGAGTGCAGCGCGTGATGTCTGGGTTAGGTTCACGTCATGAGTTCCAAGCCAGCTCTAGGCAAAAGTCTGGTATTTATGTGAAGGGTAGAGGGGTGGGGCCATTATCCTATTTGATCCTTTAAAAGAATGTGATAAAATTGCACTGCAAGAGTTTTTTGTTGCTGTGCTGTTGGATGTTTTCAACTGCTGCAAGTCAAAATGACCATCTTTGTGTTTTGAAAATTCTTTTTGGAATAGCAAAGAATAAAATTAAAATTCTTCTGACACTCCAGCAAGAATTTGGGTACTTAAAAGGTGATCTTCCATTACTGGGAAATGAATCGAAGGAACTTTAAGCTCAATATATGCCATCTGTTGAACTTTGGAAGAGACATGTCAATTAATCATGATAGTTATTATTGTTCAATGATTTCTCTTAATTTTAATGTTCAATGAATTTACTATCGTCATTTGGCTGTCCATTTTGATTGGTATTGTTAGAAACCCCAACTGGTCAAAGGGAATATGCAACTGTTTTCAGTGGATCAGCAACGCAGTCAAGCTCTGGAGGCTCATGCTGCGTCATTTGCCTCAATAAGAGTAAGAAAGTTCCTTTCAACAATTTCCTGATTTGTCAGGTAGCTTGCTTCCTTGTTTTACTGCTCTGACTGTTGTTGGTTTAATCAGGTACCTGGAAATGATAGGGATTCCATACTCATTTCTTTTGCCTCAAAAACCTCAAATGCTGGGCAGGTTACATCAAAGTTGCATGTCATTGAGCTAGGCGCCCAGCCAGGTGAATACCTCTTTTTTTCACGACTACTTTAAGTTTAACATTGCTTTACTGACTTTCTGGGAAGAACATTGCCTCATATAACTCTGGTCAGTTTCCTAAGAAGTTAATAATTTGCAGGGAAGCCTTCATTTTCAAAGAAACAGGCAGATCTTTTCTTTCCTCCGGATTTTGCTGATGATTTCCCAGTTGCCATGCAGGTCTTTTTTCTTCCGGTCTATTATATGTGCTTTGTTTTTTCTTTCTGTGCTAAAAGAATTCAGTTTCTTGTAACACAGTTCGTCTGTTACTTCTGCAGATCTCTCATAAGTATGGTTTAATTTATGTCATCACAAAGCTTGGTCTTCTGTTTGTCTATGACTTGGAAACAGCTACTGCAGTGTACAGAAATAGGATCAGCCCAGATCCTATTTTTCTGACTTCAGAAGCCTCATCAATCGGTGGTTTCTATGCCGTCAACAGGCGAGGGCAAGTGTTGTTAGCCACAGTAAATGAAGCAACAATTATTCCTTTTGTCAGTGGCCAAGTAAGTATATTTTCTTTTCTTTCTGGTGTCATGTATATTGTTGTAGATGCATTTCCAGAAAATTTTGAAGAATCCATGGTCATGAATAGACAAACTTTTGTACAAATTTTGTTGCAGTTGAATAATCTAGAGCTTGCTGTCAATCTTGCCAAAAGAGGAAACCTTCCTGGTGCTGAGAATTTGGTAAGTGGAAACCTTGTTTCTCAATGCACTATCTTTTGAATTACTTTGTTGACTAGATGGTGTTTCATCATTTTTTTAAATGTAGGGATTTCTTGCATGTGAAACTTCTTCATAGTTCTAACTAGTATATACAGGCTGTTGCCCTTCAAAATGCATCTCCTTTTTGTAGATAAAATATGAAAATTAATTAATTGGTTGTTATTGATATCATATACAACCACAACAACATACCCAGTGAAATCCCATAAGTGAGGTGTGTGAAGGGTAGACTGTACGCATACCTTACCCCTACCTCGTGGAGGTAGAGAGGCTGTGTCCGAAGGACCCTTGGCTCAAGTGCAGTATTTATCAACAATATTCTGATAAAGCAGTTGATATCATCTGCTAGAACAATAGTCTGCAGGGTTAATGGTTTAATATTACTATGAACTCTCGTCCTTTGATTGGTTATGGGTAGCAGTTGACAAATTTATCAAAATCAGTAGTTCTGATGCATTTACAATGTTGGGAACTTATTGCTGTCTGCTATTCTCAGTGATCTCACATCTATTAATTTTTTATTGCTTCAGGTTGTCCAGCGCTTCCAAGATTTGTTTGCTCAAACCAAGTACAAAGAGGCTGCTGAGCTTGCTGCAGAATCCCCCCAAGGCATACTCCGTACACCAGATACTGTTGCTAAATTTCAGGTACTGGCTATGTTATCAAATCATGAAAAAAGAGAAGCTATGTTACCTAATCTGTGTTATTCCCTATCAGATTATTTGTTGCTCTTCAAGGTCACAGAGTGCAAAATCAATTGAATGTGTTTCTTAATGTCTCATCCTGTGAAAGGTAACGTTTTATGTTGTCTTATTTGCAGAGTGTTCCTGTTCAAGCAGGGCAAACGCCTCCTCTGTTGCAGTACTTTGGTACACTCTTGACTAAAGGGAAGCTCAATGCATTTGAGTCTTTGGAACTTTCACGACTTGTTGTCAACCAGAATAAGAAGAACCTCTTAGAGAATTGGTTGGCTGAAGATAAGCTAGAGTGTAGTGAGGAACTTGGCGACCTTGTGAAGGTTGATTACAGGATTTAACTTGAAGCGGATTTAATTTTTCTGTTGTTCACCACTCATAATTGTTTCTTTTTCTTGCAAGTAATCTGTTGCTTAAGTTACTAATAGCAGTAAGTTTTTGTTGTAGACTGTTGATAATGACCTTGCCTTGAAGATATACATCAAAGCAAGAGCAACACCAAAAGTTGTTGCCGCTTTTGCTGAGCGCAGGGAGTTTGACAAGATTCTGATTTACTCAAAGCAGGTCAGTCATGCATGTGTTGCTGTGGTTATTACTGACTGCTTTTTAGTTGTCTGAGCTGCAATCTAGTGTTAGACAGTCTTATCCTTTCATATATCAGAACATTCAGAGATTGGTAATTCGATGTCTTTTCTTGATACAGGTTGGATATACCCCTGACTATTTGTTCCTGCTGCAAACAATTCTTCGATCCGATCCTCAGGTATGCCTGGAATGGTTTTACAAGGAATGTTTTATCAACTTCTCGCCTTTCTTTACAAGCTTAATGTCTCGACCCAAAACAAAGGGCATGTGATCTCACCTGACTAACTTACCCCCCGTTGAGCGAACCACATAGCTGGTAACTAACATTCATAAAAATGTGATGGTAGTTGTAAAATTGGACATTTCAACTCAAAAGTTCGATAGTATCTAATAGGTGACCAACATGCCCCGACAAGGGAAATACACGACATCTGTAAAACGAAATCCCAAACAATACTAAACTGTCTAAAATTGAGGAAGTCATGAGCCATCTAAAATATTGCAAGGTACTATGCTAAATGACTAACGAGAGATGCCAAGGATGATGCAGGCTCTAGTTGGGCCCAGTGTTGTCAAAGGCGCGCTTAAGCCCTGAAGCGAGGCTCAAAATGTGTTGAGCACTTCGCCTCGCTTTATGTGCGCTTCAGTGTCGTCATCAAGGTTCTAAGGCAAACTTCTCCTTGCCAATGAGCCTCTTCTGAAGAAGTAGCGAGGCTCAAAATGTGTTGAGCGCTTTGCCTCGCTTTATGTGCACTTTGTGTCGTCATCAAGGTTCTAAGGCAAACTTTTCCTTGCCAATGAGCCTCTTCTGAAGAAGTAGCGAGGCTCAAAATGTGTTGAGCTCTTCGCCTCGCTTTATGTGCACTTCAGTGTCGTCATCAAGGTTCTAAGGCAAACTTTTCCTTGCCAATGAGCCCCTTTTGAAGAAGTGACACTAAATAATTGATATTTCACTTTATCATTAAAAAAATTCAAGTTCTTTGGTCATATATTTGTCAGTCATATTTATAATTATTAATCGTGGACTAAACATATAGATTTGTATTTTTTTCTCCCTTTGCGCCTTTTTTCATTAAAGCACACACTTTATTTGCGCTTAAAGCCCCAACAGAACTTAGAGCTTTTTTGCGTTTTTCGCCTTTGATATAACATTGGTTGGGCTTACTAGGCTCAAAGGTGTCTCTGTATCCAAAAAGGTAAGCAGGCCCTTCCCGGTTAATTACACCATCACAATACGCCGTGTCTCATCGACTACCTATTAAATGGCGGGACAAGAATTACTGATAAAATTTCGGGGTGATATTTTATGTAGTTAGTGTAACGAGATTAAATCATCGTATCTATGTCAAAATCAGTCCGAGAGGTATTTATTGCTTTCCTTTGATCAAGGAGAGAGTATTTCTTATTGAATGCTATCACTTATGAAGTATTTTTCCTACATTTAAAAGTTGCATCTGCTTTCCTGAGACTAAATGGAAACGAAGTAATTAGATACAGGGCTTATTCATTCTCAAAAAAATTAAGACATGGTGCTTAGTTTAGGATGAAGTCAAATAATTGTATTTATGTGCAGGGTGCTGTTAATTTTGCGCTCATGATGTCTCAAATGGAGGGAGGGTGTCCTGTTGATTACAATACAATCACTGACCTATTTCTTCAGGTTAGTTACTGCTTAATGATGTTAAACGGCTGATGTGGTTCAGAAGCATTTTAATAATTTTTGAGGTGCAATATACCAGTTGATGATGATTCTCTCTCTGTTTTGACATCAGAGGAACTTGATCCGTGAGGCAACGGCATTTTTGTTGGATGTTCTGAAGCCTAACCTTCCAGAGCACGGTTACCTGCAGACTAAGGTATCTGTCCGCTTCTCATTAAGGGACATCTTCCTGCTTATACATTTTGCTTTGGCTGTAACTTTCTTGTATACAGGTCTTGGAAATCAACCTTGTGACTTTCCCGAATGTTGCTGATGCTATATTAGCCAATGGAATGTTCAGTCATTATGATCGACCACGAATTGCTCAACTTTGTGAAAAAGCTGGTCTTTATATTCGGGCTTTGCAGGTTTGACTGGTTTTCAGCATTTTTGAATTTTAACTTCCCATATGATGACTATAAAGTTGGTTAATTATGTATGTTTCTGCAGCACTACAGTGAACTACCTGATATCAAGCGTGTAATTGTTAATACACATGCGATTGAGCCTCAGGTCAGTATGCTCCAGTGATCGTATTGACTTACTGTGGATGGTTGTTGGGCGTGTATTTATCTATATTGTATGTTTCAGGCTCTGGTTGAGTTCTTTGGGACTGTCTCACGTGAATGGGCGCTTGAGTGCATGAAGGACCTTCTGGTGATCAATATCAAAGGCAACCTTCAAATAATAGTTCAGGTAGTTATTTACTTATTCCCGAAGAGTTTGGTGCTTGATATTGTCATAGCTAATGCATCATTGGTTCTTGGGAATTGTGACATACTTGTAATGATGCATCTGATTGGTTCTCGTGAATTGTGACATACATGTAACGAAAGAATTGATTGTGCTTGCATTAATATCAGGTTGCAAAAGAGTACTGTGAACAGTTGGGTATTGATGCCTGCATTAAGCTTTTTGAGCAATTCAAGTCGTATGATGGGTTGTACTTCTTCTTGGGATCATATTTGAGTTCGAGGTGTGTACTCGTGATAGGACATTTTGGACTGGCTAATTTAATTGTTCATCAAATAATTATTTTTTGGGCCTTGTGCAGTGAGGATCCTGATATCCACTTTAAGTATATTGAGGCAGCTGCCAGGACTGGACAAATCAAGGAGGTTGAGCGCGTGACCAGAGAATCTAACTTCTATGACCCTGAAAAGACTAAGAACTTCTTGATGGAAGCCAAACTTCCTGATGCCCGACCTCTGATCAATGTTTGCGACCGCTTTGGTTTTGTTCCTGATCTCACACACTATCTGTACACTAACAATATGCTACGATATATTGAGGGTTATGTTCAAAAGGTTGGTAACTTCTTTTTAGTACTTGCTTTGTTGAAGTGTTTCTATCATGTGCCTTACAAGCTTTTATCCTTTATGAAACAGGTCAATCCAGGAAATGCTCCTTTAGTTGTGGGGCAGCTTTTAGATGACGAGTGTCCAGAGGATTTTATTAAAGGCTTGATACTTTCTGTTCGTTCTCTGCTTCCTGTTGAGCCCCTTGTGGCTGAATGTGAAAAAAGGTTTTTGTCTATCTCTGTTACAACTACTTTAAGATTGTCAGTTTAATTATCCCGTCTCTTATGCTTATCTATTGGTTGTCAGGAACCGACTCCGACTGCTTACACAGTTTTTGGAGCATCTTGTCAGTGAAGGAAGCCAAGATGTGCATGTACACAATGCTCTAGGTAAGATCATCATAGAGAGCAATAATAACCCGGAGCATTTCCTCACGACCAACCCATATTATGACTCTCGTGTTGTGGGTAAATATTGTGAGAAGCGTGATCCGACTCTTGCTGTTGTGGCCTATAGAAGAGGGCAATGTGATGATGAACTTATTAATGTAACAAATAAGAACTCTCTGTTCAAACTTCAAGCCAGGTTTGTTTTTTTGCTAGTCTCCAAGTGTTGGTTTATCTCTTGTAAGATTTCTGAAGATAAATAACCCTATTATAATCTTTATAGGTATGTCGTTGAGAGGATGGATGGTGATCTTTGGGATAAAGTTCTTATCCCTGAGAACGAGTTTAGAAGGCAGCTCATAGATCAAGTTGTCTCCACTGCTCTGCCTGAAAGCAAGAGCCCAGAACAAGTTTCCGCAGCTGTTAAAGCATTCATGACAGCTGATCTTCCCCATGAACTGATTGAGCTTCTTGAAAAGATTGTGCTCCAAAACTCTGCATTTAGTGGGAACTTTAATCTGCAGAATTTGCTTATCTTGACAGCCATTAAGGCTGATCCATCTAGAGTTATGGACTATATCAATAGGCTTGATAATTTTGATGGTCCTGCGGTTGGGGAGGTTGCTGTTGAAGCACAGCTCTATGAAGAAGCTTTTGCAATCTTCAAGAAGTTCAACTTGAATGTTCCGGCTGTCAATGTTCTGCTTGACAGCATCCGTGATATAAATCGAGCTGTGGAGTTTGCATTCCGAGTTGAAGAAGATGCTGTTTGGAGCCAGGTTGCCAAAGCTCAACTCAGAGAGGGATTAGTGAGTGATGCTATTGAATCATTTATTCGGGCAGATGATGCCACCCAATTCTTGGATGTCATTCATGCTGCAGAAGATGCAGATGTTTATCATGACTTAGTGAAGTATTTGCTGATGGTAAGGCAAAAGACTAAGGAGCCCAAGGTTGACAGTGAACTCATTTATGCTTATGCTAAGATTGATCGATTGGGCGATATTGAAGAATTCATTCTGATGCCAAATGTTGCTAATCTACCAAATGTTGGTGATCGCTTGTATGATGGAGCCTTGTATGAGGCTGCAAAGATCATATTTGCTTTTATTTCTAATTGGGCCAAGTTGGCAAGCACTCTTATAAAGTTGAATCAATTCCAAGGTGCTGTGGATGCAGCACGTAAAGCAAACAGTGCAAAGACATGGAAAGAAGTCTGCTTTGCTTGTGTTGATGCTGAGGAGTTCCGCTTAGCTCAAATTTGTGGGCTTAACATTATAGTGCAGGTAATTTCTGCTTCTCTCTTCTATTGTGCTTGTCAATATTTCTTTTGAACTTGCTCATTGAAAATGTGGGAGATCTTCTGGACTACTGGTAATAGGTGGTATCTTTTTTTGATTTTGCAGGTAGATGATTTGGAGGAAGTGAGTGAATTTTACCAAAACAGAGGATGTTTCAATGAATTAATCTCTCTTATGGAGAGTGGGCTTGGTTTGGAGCGCGCCCATATGGGTATCTTCACAGAACTTGGTGTTCTATATGCCAGATACCGTCACGAGAAGCTCATGGAACACATAAAATTATTCTCCACCCGTCTCAACATTCCGAAGCTTATTCGTGCCTGTGATGAGCAGCAACACTGGAAGGAACTCACGTATTTGTATATCCAATATGATGAATTTGATAATGCTGCCACTACTGTTATGAATCATTCTCCCGATGCTTGGGATCATATGCAGTTCAAAGATATCGTTGTGAAAGTTGCTAATGTGGAACTTTATTACAAGGCTGTTCATTTCTATTTGCAAGAGCATCCTGATCTCATCAATGATCTTTTAAATGTTCTAGCACTCAGGGTGGACCACACACGTGTTGTGGATATAATGAGAAAGGTCTCACTTGTCATTGAAACCCTTTACTTACCAGGATATTTTTTCTTACTCTTTGGTATGTGTTCGTATTAACCCTTTTTCATTTTTTGTGGGAATGATACCAGGCGGGTCACCTTCGCCTAGTGAAGCCTTATATGATTGCTGTTCAAAGCAACAATGTTTCTGCTGTGAATGAGGCCCTTAACGAGATATATGTCGAAGAAGAAGACTATGACAGACTACGTGAATCAATTGAATTACATGATAACTTTGATCAGATTGGGCTTGCACAGAAGGTGATGGCTGGTTGCACCAAGTTGTCTTTCTTCGTAGTTATCAATTGTCTGATAATAGTTCCATTTGTTGGCTTTTCTGCTTGAGCAGATAGAGAAACATGAGCTCCTTGAGATGAGGCGTGTTGCTGCTTCTATTTATAAGAAGGCTGGTCGGTGGAAGCAATCCATTGCTTTATCAAAGAAAGATAATCTTTACAAAGACGCAATGGAAACAGCCTCACAATCTGGGGATCGTGAACTTGCTGAGGAGTTGCTTGTTTACTTCATTGAACAGGTATCTGTGGTTAGGATTCAAGATTCACCCATACCTATCCTCCATTTCTTCCCCCAACTACACCATAATCCCAGAATAGTTGGACTCGTTTATATGATTCAACAATATCCGTTTTGCTCAATTTGGACTTGTTTGATTCCAATACTTGTGAATCTTCTAAGAGAACTTACAGGTTTTCTTACTCTCAGGTTCTCTAGGTCTCATACTTATTATCACTAGGGCATAAAATCTTTAAAAAAACAAAAAAGACTTTAGCAAGTACCAGACTTAATGCAAATGTTTCAACTAGGCTATAAGCTTTATCCCAACTATTTGGTATCATCCCTCTCAAAAAAACCAAGAAGTTACTTAATGCAAATGTTTCAACTAGACTCTGGTGCGTTTGCATCTAAGATAACACATGAGTACATAACTACTGTCATAAACCATGAAGGTTAGATGTGGCTGTGGGGATAAATATTCTGGCGCCTTGGAGATCCTGATAATTTGTTATTTGAACCTTTTATTGTTAACATTTCTCGGACTTGTAATCAATGAAGCAATTTAATCTCAAACTAGTTGGGATCAGCTATATGGATCCAACTAGACTATTTTTCTGTTGGCTGTAAATCACCACAACCCTGGTTTATCTGGCTTGATACTGGCTATGCTTTCTGGGGATTGCATATGCAGAGTTCTCACCAACAACTAAAGAACGAGGAGATTTTTTTTGCTTGGGAAGTAGAACATATTAATTTTTTCTTGGAAATGATAGTGCTAGTCCAAGAGTAGAATAACTTTGATTGCATTAATTGTGTCAAATTAAAGCTCATCTAATCTGTAAATATTTACTGTGGTGAAAAATGCATTCAATCTTCTAATTCTTGTTGTGTGCTTTTGCAGGGAAAGAAAGAATGCTTTGCATCATGCCTATTTGTTTGTTATGATTTGATTCGCGCAGATGTTGCCCTTGAGCTAGCATGGATGAATAATATGATCGACTTCGCGTTCCCTTATCTATTACAGGTACCCTCTGACCTCCTTTCCTTCCATGTCTGTTTATGCAGTCTTGCATGTGCGTATTTCGTCATCTGCTTTTAGGGAGAGTTATAACTGCATTTGTTTTGTGCCCTTTCCTCTGGTAAACCTATTGATAAAGCCTTTTGAATTTTGATGGGTGTCAAGCAATGAATTGAATTCTCTTATATTGCATCCATGGCATGTTGTGGTATATATATTTAAAGTAGACTTCTGTGCAAGTAAATCTGATCACCAATTTGAGACTAGTATCAGTCACTTGCTTGACAAGTCTACATCCTAACCCTTGATCTGCCTCAGCATCTTTGAAACATGATAATTGTTTTAATCAGTTATTAGAACATAATTATTTTTTTCAGTAACCTCTGTATAGTGCTATTCCTGTTTTATATGTCTTTATGTTTGAGGGGAAGTATTTGAAACCTTTCATGACTTTTTAGATGCGCCCCTCTAATGAATTCTTCTACCTTCTCTTTTGTTCCCTTGTAATTTTTCTGTCTGCCTTAGTTTTTTGAATTTCTAGTAGTTCTGTGCTATCTGCGTCCACATTCTAATTTGAGTCCTCTCTGGCACAGTTTATCCGTGAATACACTGGCAAGGTAGATGAGCTGATAAAAGATAAGATCGAGGCTCAAAAAGAAGCAAAAGCCAAAGAGAATGAAGAGAAGGATGTTATGAAGCAGCAGGTAGTTATTGACTTGTCTATGATGAATGTATTTTCCTATTTTCCTGCTTTTTAGCCTGGGAGGTAACAGAAGTTGCAGATTGTTCTGGTAATGTTTGACGAGTACCACATCACATGCACGGCTGTGGCAAATTGACTATCTGTTTTACGCGATTATCTTCTCAACCAGGCCTTGCTAATCCTGTTCATTTTTTTGTTTGCAGAATATGTATGCTCAGCTGCTTCCTCTGGCTTTGCCTGCTCCGCCAATGCCGGGTATGGGTGGAGGTTTTGCTCCTCCCCCACCACCTCAAATGGGTGGAATGGGAATGCCTCCGATGCCTCCATTTGGCATGCCACCAATGGGTTCCTACTAATCTGATGGTGTTACCCCAGTGGTGTAAACAAACATTATGAAGAGAGGACACAATCGGGCTTTTTAAATTTTATTTTATTTAGTCTTCCCCTCTGATTTTTCTTCCAGTACCTTGCAGTTAGTTGCTGAAGAGGAGGGCACAAGTGGAGACTATGAGAAATAATTGTTTCTGTTGTGTGTCATAGTGTGTTGATATCTCCTTGTAATATTCTTTTAGAAAAGGCATTTTTTGCAGTTAGGCAGCAAGTTGAGGATATTTTGTAGACAACTATGTAAAGATGCATTATATTGCTTTAACTGGTTTTTCTGGGGTTGGTTTTTAATTTTCTTCAGTTTTCAATTGTTGTAATTTTTTCAGGTATGCTTTTGGATAAAATCATGTTGAATGCTTTTTTTAGTATTTTATCTCCAGCTTCTGTAAATGAAAGTACTGTGCTTCTTGTTTACTATTCCAACTGTGACGAAATTCACTGGGTGAATATTATTCCTCTTACTAATTTTATGTAAAAGATAAATCATATATTTGACTGTCTACAAAGATGTAATATGGTCATTTTGATAAACTTCTATCGCCTGAATGATGAAATGCCATGGAAGTCGGTATTAATAAATAGATCAAAGTTGCAGAAGTTCTGGAAAGGTAAATTTGTTACTTGTGTTTTTCCACAAGCGAGTAGTTAGTATTATTTTACATTTGATTTTGGGTAATATCAGTGTTGCATAAATTTAAAAGGAGAAACTGTATGCTCTTGATTATTCAACAGTAAGGGTATTCGAGTTTATTAATAATGAAAACTGAAAATATACAAAGGATTAATCATTGGAAATAAGGTGGTTGATATATACAGTAGTGCTGTCTTTGCTTTTTGCTTGGACTAGAAGAAATAAGTCTTTTTCTTAAGGATATATACAGGGCAAGCCAGATTTGTGTGTTGCTTTCAGCTAAACATGATGTTTTAGCTGTTGTTTAAGCTCAAAATATTTGCCCCAAAAGAATTGTTACTTCAGGAACTATGAGATCAAATTTCACAATCGTTTTCAATTATATCCTTGATATTAAACCAATTTGAAAACGAGGGCCGGTAGGCCATATCCTAGGGGGGTCGAGGGCTGCTATTTGTACTTTGTTTGGGCGAAAGAATCTCCTTCAGCTCCGCTACAGTCGCCAAAAAAGGACTCTAGTTTCTCTTTTTTATAAAACATCCTTATATTAAAGGCTGGAAATAGTTTTTTTTTAAAACTGTTAAATTCTTTAAAAAGACTTAACAAATAAAGGTAATTTAGTAAATTATACCTTGTATTTACTAAAGTTGATAATTGTTTTAAACTATACCTTTAATATTAAATTAGTTTTTTTAACATTACCAAATTCTCAATGAACGTGAGATTTATTGTTATACCTTGTATTTATTGTTTTTCTTAATGAATGTGGAAAAAGCTAAAGCTGAGAACGGGGGGGGAGGGGGGTTGTAATTTAGGTTGTTTGGCACACATAGGGCAAAAATCATAAGAACAAATATCATACAATTGAGGTTGTTAGGTACACATGACAAAACTATATCTTGTAAAAACATTATTGGACCATCAAAAAGTTATCAAAACCATTACAAACGTAATTAGTACAGCTTGGTGCATCAACCATTTTGCATTTGCGGATCCAAAGGGCTACCCCTAAGGGATGTGATGTAGACAGTCTACTCTAATATAACATTAGTGATTGCTTTCACAGCTTAAACCCGTTACCTATAGGTTACACAGAGACAGCTTATTTTGGAGGGCAATCCGTTGGTCGAAAAGCCAAAGGACCAGCTGTATAAATTACAGCTTTATAATCACTTCGATCAATTACTTTATCATCAAATCTTAATGGTGCACCATTGATTCCATAATTAATATTACTAAAAACATTGCATTTTTCTTGTGGAGAATTAACCAATTTCACATGACAAGATTGAAGTGGATGATCAAGATAAGAATGTCCCATTTTATAACCTTGTAACTCTGCATAAAAATAACCATATTCATTTGTCTCAAATGCCTTATAAAAATTCACTCTTTTCTTGTAGTCTTTGCATATGACACTAATTTTAGCAGATGCAATTGGCTTTGCACCTAATAATGACCATGATCCATAGGTATCACAACTTTGACAGTACACCATGCCTTCGATCACCACGGTCATCGTCGTCGTCTCAACGGGCTGGGCCGGGCCATGACCATACCCGAATGCTAAAAGGAACGACGATACGAATAGGATAACTTGGATTCTAATAGCCATATTTTGTGTGAAATTTTTGGAATTTTTTCTTGATGGTTTTAATGGGATTGAAATGATTATTTATATTGGGATGGAATTGACATTTTTGTTGATTAATGACGTGAAGACTACTAAGTGTATGTTTGTTAAAGTTGAAGATTCATGTATCCTTAGATTGGTTGCTAAGTACGTGATGACCATTTTCTCAAGTTTATAATTTACTTTAATATAAATATAGTTGATGAAGTTTGACTCCTCTGTTTATTAATAAGATTTAAGTTTATACATTGGCAAGGTAGATAGCGCGAAGACAAAATTAGGATTTATACTCATATTTTCGATATTATGAGTTCAGACCTATTTATTACAATATTACTGCATTTTTTTACATATAAATCTATATTCCATATCAATATTTTACGAGTGTTTTCACAACTTCAATTCTATCTTTGATAATAGTGGTTATTTTTTAATATCAAGCGTTGAAAAGTGACTATTTGTAAATTTTACCATTATAAACTGCGAAAATCAAGTTTTTGAAATATTTTGCAAAAAAATTCGGATATCTCAAAAAACAAACACACACTTCTTTTGCAAAAAGAAATCAACTCAAACAAATAGAGCATGCAAACTCAACTTCTGAATATTTTCAAACAAACACTTGTGAAAAGAATGAATTCTAGTGATACATAAGAACAAAATTTGCTTCTGAGAATTCTGTTTATTTTTTCTCCTTTTGTAGTCATAAAAGAGAAAAAATTGTAATATATAATATATAAATAAATAAATATACAAGGAAAAAGAGGCTGTGAATTTCACTTTCTGACTTTGTCTTGTGGACGCCAAAAGCCTTTTTTACCAACAAGAAACTGTTCTTGCTGCAGATTTACTGACCAATGAAGTGATTGGAGAATTGAGCTAAGCTTGTTAAGCATTGGCATTGTGTCCTGAACTAAAACATATCCACCTGGTCTCACTATTCTATCCATCTCCACAACTACTTCCACCATGTCGCATCTGCGAAAATAGAGACCAAAAAGTTCACCTCGTGAGAAAATATAGGATACAAATGAAACCGAAACCACAGAAGCTACGTCTACTCGACTAGGGTTGTGGTGGGATGGACAGGATCCCTCCACTCTTAACCAGAGGTCTCGAGTTCAGGATCTAATAAATGGAAAAAGTTATAGTAAGGAACGGTTCCCCCTGTAATGCGCCTTACATGGCGTGAATCTGGATTAGTCTAGAACCCAAAATGAGTACTGAAGACCAGGCAAGAAACCACAATGAACAAATTAATAGTTTACTGAGAAAGTAGTTATTGAACCTTTGAGTTAAATTTCCAAAGAGGAAGCTGGAATGTAGAAGATCATATGTCCGAGGATAGGTATTGAAGGACTCGCACCAGTCGTGATATATACCAATCAGTCCTCTGTCGAAGATAATGGAGAGAGTATCTGGCCCACTGATCGGAACGACGTTCATTACCCATAGGGGTCGATCAATGATTGCCGAGGCAAACCTGTAAATGTAATTACCATGGAAAGTCACTAAGGTCAACAGAGAAAATAAAGGTCAAATGACAATGTGCATCTCTAATGTAAAAACTCTCTTACCCTCCGTAACCAGCATTCATGTCCATCACGTTCCTCACACTTGACCAATTTATAGAAAGGCCTCCAAGGTAAACATCTGAGACCAACGCTGCCCAATGTTTTGTGTCCTCATCAAAAATATCTTCATTATCTGTTTTTTGGGATAAGCGTTCAGGTTTATTGTTGAGCCTCTGGGGCCAGGGTGCAGGCCACTCATATGTATTGCCACTGCTGCTCATGGGGAGTGGTACAAGACAGCTGTCCAGAGACGCATACCTGCTCGTATGATATAAAATAGATGATTGGAGCGGAAAGATGACAATGTCATAATGTCAAGGATATAATGATAATGACCATCAAGGTGTATTGAGCATACCATGAGCTATTTGATCTATTGTTCTGGTCACATAGAGGTGGATTATTTTCTCTGCGATTCTCATAGCAGGAAGATGAAACTGGCTTTTGATATATAACTAGCCCGACACCAGCTGAGTCAAAAAAAGTCTTCTTCACCACCTTCCAGCATATTGCTTCAGTTAGTGCAACCATAGCTGCAAAAGGAAAGAAAGTAAAGTGCCACTTAGAGATAATGAATAACTCACTTCAAGAAGCTTCACTTTTGCATGCAGCTCTGTGTTTTCTTGGTCTTTAAGAGAGCTTTTCGAATAAAATTCAGTGATCACAAACAGAACAAAGGTGCAAAATACCAGCACTACGCCTAATCCACATTCAGATTGAAGCTGATCATTAAGTAAAAAAACTTATAAGAATGTTAAGTCGGAGAGCCGTAAGAACCTTTCCAGACTTTCTTATCTCTTTCGTCATCCCGATAAACGGGTGTTGCTGACCATACGAAAAACCCTCCAGGCCTAAGTATCCTGTTAAGTTCCATCAATGGTTTTCCTCCTGCAATTTGAGATTGATTACCAAGTAAAACAATACAGATGATGGTGTTGGAAATTTAAAAATAGTGAATTACCATCTCCATCCCAATGAACCCTGCATCTAGCACAATGAATCATATCGTATGCATTATCTGGAAATGCCAACTTTTGAGTTCCAATGACAGAGAGAGTAGCTGGGATTCCACGTTCGAGTGCAAACTGTATCTGTGCCTCATGTTCATCCTTTGGTGCAAGTGACATAGTAATGACATTTTTATCCAGCAAATAACCACCAAAGCTAGCAACACCGCAGCCAACATCTAAAATGACCCTTATATGCTTTCCCCAGTCAACTTCTGGAAAAGTCTGAATGAAAAAGTAATAAACATTTCAGCTTAACAATACAGTCAGTACAGTAGGGCCCCAGGGATCATCCCAAATTCCCAACATAATGACTGCAGAACAAATGAAAGATGAAGAAATAACCTCCCCCAACATGAACAAGAAAGCAATTGAAAGAAGAAAAGAAAGGACAAAATTAAAGAACAGTAGAAATTAACGAAATAGTACTACTGCTTCTTCCAGTATACTTGCTTGCACACTTAAGAAGCCCAAGACCTCACTCAAAGAATTTCAATTTCAAATTACTCTTTTCTTAGCCACTAATCCCTAAGCAGGCAACATAAAAAATCATGAATGAAAATTAAAATAATTAGGTGATAGTGCGTGTATGAATAGCTTATAGAACAAATACAACATGATTAGACAACTTGGATAATACGCATTTCAATTGTTTATGGGTATCGTAGCACTTTCTTTAATGTAATAATTAATGCTACAAATTGCTCTATCAGATATACTTGAGAAATCCTATGGCCTAGTATGGAACAACAGTGTATGAACATGTATAACCCTTGGCTTCTATCTAAAAGGCTTTAGCTTTTGATTACATAAAAGTAACTTTTTTCTCATAGAATGGTTCTAACTGCACCATTTCATGAAAGAGATATACAGAACCCTACTTGAAAATCACAGAGAAGTATCAATTATAATCTAAATTAACATATCAAAGATTTACCTGCATTTCATTTGACAGTAGAATTGGTCGAAGGAGCAAGGAGTTTGAAGCTTCTTTGAGACATGTGTAAAGGTTCATATGAAAAATTCAGGACATGCAATATGATGTTCATCAAAGTTGACCAGTCCTAACTTCGTCACTAGAAAATGGATTTTTACTGATAATCTATCCCTTTGAAATGGTCACAGAACAATGTATAGAGACAATAAAAAACCATTATGCATCAAAAGTTGTTACAGCATCCAACAGTAGCATTTCGCATTAAATGTATGGCCAGAATTACAGTTTTATTCAATTGACAAAAGCAACGAACTTGGACAAGTATGAAATCCAACAAAATTTAACAGCAGTCTAAACAAATATTGTATACTAATGTAGCTTGATGTGATGAAAGACAGCATGTATGTAAAGTAGAGATACTACCTTTTGAATTGACTCGATATAGTTAGTCACTCCATCCTTGAACTGTGTTCCACCACCAGGAAAAACAAGATAATCATCAGATTTGACCACCCAATTCTGGTCCTTTTTATATTCCACAAGCTTAGGATGAGGAACGTTGTTATACCATATCTATCCAAAGTTAAAAATAAATAAAGAATCAGTTACTGCAAGGGTATTTTTTGACAAGCCAAGCAAAATATATGAGTAAATTGAACATGATGCTTCTGGATAAACAACACATCAATTTCATCAGAGAATTGCAACATGTAAAATGAGGAAATTGATCAGTATTTGAACCTATAGTGCCCAGAAGTCAAAGTGAAATGATAGGAAACTTGTAGGTTACAATAAGCCATGAGAGTTCATTCGAAACCAATAAGGCACTTCAGTAGCAAAGATTTTACTGGAAAACCATATTTTCCCATCAGATATTGCACAAATTTATAATCGCCATCACCCAAGAAATAGTAGGATGGTTGTATTTAAAAAATATGGTGCCTGTGATCACTCTGAATAGTTGATAAAATGGTCTCGGACATGTTCATGCCATTCTGATAGTCTCATTTCACAAGAGAAAAAAATAGGACAAAAATAGAGAAAAATATTGCTTTTTGGACGATTAAAAATAACTGCAACTGATGATCCATTCACAGACCTTTTTTTTCTTGATAACCGAGAAATCCATATGTGACCCACCCTTTGGACCAATCATAGCCTTCTAAACTCGGTGGATAATGGGCCCGCCCCTCTACCCTTCTCCACTTAAATATCAGGCTTCGCTTTGCGTGGTGTGGGGCTTGAACCTGCGACCTAAGTCACAAATACTCCACCTTTTGGCACTAGAGCTAGGCCTTGGGGGCCATTCACAGACCATTCTATCCACTAAACAGATGCAGAACAATTTATGCAGCCATGAATGTCCGATCTTTTTCTCTATAAAGGTGCGGGTAAGGAAAGACTAATACAGCAACAGCTCCCTAGAAGTAAAAAAATGCTTTTGACAATTAGAGTGCTAACACTAACAAGAGCACTAGTGCAGGGAGGTATCCAAGGGGAGGGGTGTGGTTTCACATGCATCCATATTCCCTGCTACCCTCCCTAGACCATGTATAGCAATATTATATCTTTTCAAAACTACTTAAATATATATGTGCAAGCCTAAGCTTAATGTGTCATATGGTAAAATGGTTATTGAGTGCACCTGTACGATTGAGTTTGAGGGTTCAATTCGGGTTTATCTTGTATTTTAATTAAGTATTTTCTTTCTATGTTTCATCTTTATACTTGGCTTATTCTTTCAAATCCAAATCAAACATATTGAAATATCTATTCTCCTTTTGTAATCATAAAATTATATATAATTAAATTAAATGTTTATATCAAATCTAGTAGCAGTGGAGGATGTAGCATATAGACAACAGGTTCAACTAAAGGCAACATTTAGACATGGAATATACATATATTTGTGAAAAATCACTTAAAAAATAATCTTTTTCTAAAAAAATAAACGAATAATGTCATAAGTGTAATGGGTTCAATAGTAAGAACTTAATAGTTGAACCCATCAAATTTAAGTGGATCCACCTATCATGATATTACACCCATCTTCTTGAAATCCTAGATTCTCCCCTACCATCGCGTATCACCACCAAAATTAAAGCACTAGTAACAGGACAGTCAGTCCTTAACGAAAGCTAAACTTCTCATATCTCTATTTATAAATCCGTACTATACCTATAATCTAACAACTACAACTCTATGACTGATCATGTGTACAATGTGAAATCTAACAGCTAAAACCACATTAAGATCCAGCTCCCACTGAACCAACAATTGATTTTTCTTATAACACCGGTGTCCAAGCCAGCTTGCACGGAGGTAACAGGTAATAGGTAGCCTTGTGGCATTACTGAACTAACAACTGCTTTTTCTTATAACAGTGGTGTCCAGGCCAGGTTGCGCACAGCTCACTAATGCCACATGGCAACCTATTACCTCCCACAAGCACAAATATCGAGTAACTCTGTCCACAACGAATAGAAAACAGGATACCATGCCACAGTTAAAACAAAATTAGAAAACAAATCTTACCACCAAAAAAACCTATCAATCTCACCATGTCCCTGCTCTTAGGCCATGGAACTGGCAGTTTATACCCATCAGGCAGTGGAATCAAACACCTTGGACTTGGGTCAGGACAATGCCTCTCTCTATGCTCCATATGCCTCCTCGATTTCAGCGCTTTTATAGCCTCCATGTTATCAAGACAAGGTATATAATCAACTGCAACTGCACCCTTACACAGCTTCCAATCAAAATTCTCCACACCCAATTCATCATTTTTTATATCATTCAATCCAAAATCATCAGATGGGTTTGAATCCTTGGTGATTGGATTCAATTGGGTTTGTGAAATTAGCGGCTTTGAATCAATGGGTGTAGCGGAATGATGCTGAGAAATGTCGGTGGCTATGAAAACAGGGGATTTTTGTGAGTTTGATATGAGTATGAAAGTGACGAAGATTAGTAAAAGGAAAAAGGAGAACAAAAATGGGATTTTGCGTTCTTTGAAGAGGTTTTTCATTGATAATATGGCCATTTTTCTGGTTCTTTGCAGAGATCAGAGATCAATAATGGAGATTTTTGTAGTGAGATCTGTAGAGAAAACAGAGGTGAATGAAATATCTATCAGTCAAAAATTCGATAAGAAAATAGTTTTAAAAGGTGAGAACTTCTTGTAGGCTTAGGATTCTTGGCGTTACGTTTGGTTCGATTTTGAAATTTATCATGTTAAATCTTAGTAGAATCATTCAGATATTAGTTTATCGATTATTGATAGTTATTGATTTGGTTATCAGATTAATCTTAAAGAGTTGACACAAAAAAAATCATTGAAAATCACTTAGAAACAAGGTGACAAATAAATAAATTATGCACACAAGTTGACACATTGAATTTTGCTAAAAATAATAAATACTGTCATATTGTAGAATAACCAAAAGTTTGTGACAATTAGAAATAAAATTATGAAACTAAACTTAGATAAAATTGTGAAACTAAACTCTAAGTTAAAAATTTTATATACAAAATGGTATAAATAATTTATTATTAGGTTATCAGTTAACACGTTAAGAAAAAATTTCAAACCGTTATGAATCGATAACTCCATAATAAAAAAATCAAAATCATTGTTAAAATTGTTAAACCAATAACTCAACTATTTTTATTCTTTTTGGTATTTAGAATTGAGATACTTGAGCCATTTTTCAAAAACAACCTTTCTATTTTATGACATAGTGATAAAATTTATGTACACTCTATACTCGTCAAACTCGACTCGTAGAATTTTATTAAATACGTTGTTAAAAAAAAAGAAAAGACAAAAGAGGATCAGCTGACAAGAGAATCTATTGTGACTGGGAATAAGGCCACTTTGAATGTTCCCATTTGAGTGTAATATGTACCGTCATTTTTACATCTTGTTTGGAAATTTTTTACCTATTGTATTGTATAACTATTATTTTAAAATGAGTTTAACTAATATATACTGACTATATAATTTTTTTTACACATAAGATAAGCTTAGATCGACATTAGAGGTAATCAATTTGTTAATATCCATTTAAACTATGTGAAAGGTTTAAATTTACCTCCATTTAAAATGATTAATCTTAATTATTGAATATATAACATCATCATATGTTAATTTTCTGCCTTTCGAAAATAAAGACAAATTTGACCACATTTTAATAATGTCAAAGTTATATTTGACATCAACTATTAATCCCGGGACAAATTTATTCCATTTCACATATTTCAAAAATAAATTTGACTTTTTTACCATTTTTCTTTCTTTCTTTCTTTCTTTTTTTACAACCTCCCACTTGTATGAGAAATAGTGATTTAGGTGGACTGGCTTACATGGCAGGCCACTCCCACTGGCCACTGCTGACTCCATCCAATAATTTCATAAATAGTTATTTAATTATTTTTTTATGCATAGTGTTGTGAAGTTATTAATTTTTTATATATAAAAATAAGAAAATTATTAATTATGTCTGTTCTTTAATTTCTTTTTTGTTGTCTTGAATGTTAGTAATCTATTAGTATAATTAAGAAGGTTGTTTTTTTCTTCCTAGATATTGTAATATATATGTCTCATGTGATTAAATTGAGTTTAATTTGATAAATAAAGGAGTTAATCAAAGAATAATGGATAGAATTTATGGGGTAATTTTGTAAGATGGAATATGGAGAATTAAGTGGCTATTTTTATAATTAGGAAGTGTCTATGCATAAATATACGAGATAAAATGACTGGGAAACGTAATGTGTATCACACATGTATGATTGATCAACATAATACATGTTAGATAGCTTGTAAAAATTATTAAATTCCATGATCCCAAAATAGTGTATGTTGTGTTTCTTATAAATACCACTGAAAATTAATTCTTTACTATTTATTTTTTCAGCAAATTACTAATATTTCAATATATCTCACAAAGGCAAAAATAATCAAAAACTTACGCCCACCGTGGGGCTCGAACCCACGACCACAAGGTTAAGAGCCTTGCGCTCTACCAACTGAGCTAGACGGGCTAATTATTGATTTTGGCTAATACACATTACTTTAAATATGGGGGGGAGGGGGTATGGGGGAGGGATTGATCGAATGTACATAGAAGGAAAGAAATTTTATGGACAAGAACGATGGTGGACTTTGAAATTTTAAGGACAAGAACGATGGTGCACTCTAAATTCAAAATATAGTACAACAGACAATATATAGAGGTTGTTTTCGATAAGCCTCCTGCTTAAGAAAAAGCATAACAAAATAGTTCGAAAAAAGAAATAACAAAAGTAAAAGAATGGTCAAAAATAAGTTATACGTATTTATATAACTATTAATCATCTCATAAATAAAATGAGTATTATAAATTAATTTATTATTTAATATTATAGAAATATGACGTTTTCAGAAAATTGACTAAAAATGAAAGAGTGTCATTATAAACAACAAATTTCAAGTCAAGAAAAATAACACACAGAGCATAGTCTTTATAATCTTTTTTTATATATATATTTTAACAATAATATAAACTATATATGTTGAACTTGAATTCGATTTAGATTCAAGAGTATGAGTATCTTGATTTTGAATCACCAGTCTTGAACTTGAATTTGAATTATTCCTCACGTACACTTTAATGATTGCCATGATGAATAATGAATATAGATTTTACGACAAGTAATTTGATCTAGAACGTCTTGACTGGTTTTCTTTCGTTCTCGCACTTAAAAACTTAATTGTTTGAACTTGTAACTTGTAGAAATATCTGATTTTTATCCACAAGCTCTTTCTAGCTTCTTGTTCTTAGAGTCTGTTTGGCATTGTTGTTGGGAGCCCTGAAACACTTATTTTAAGAAAAAAAACTCCGTTTTTGTTGAAAAACTAGGTGTTTGGCAAACCTATAAAACTGCTTCTAAATGAAAGCAGAAGTAGTTTTTCTGCTGTTGGGAAGAAGTTAAAAATTTCTACTTCTTAAAAAAAGCAGAAGCAGAAGTAGAAAATTATTTTTTTCAAGACTAAAATATCCCAATATATTTCTTAATAATTAATTAACATATATCATATGTTTGGATAAGTTTCATTTAGTAATTTTTTAAAAAAAATTGTATGGGGAGCAACAGGTGAAGCCTCGAAAATTTCACGACATTTTGGGCATTTACGAGGTATTTAATAGGAATTAGGTGAATTATTTTATTTTTCATGTGTGTTAGCCCATTAATATTTTAGTGATATGACTTCCAGTCAATTTTTTTCCGAAACCTATAGGGACCCTCCGTAAGTACCCGGGGAAGAAGCAGGTAAAGTCTCGGAAATTTTCACGCGTTTTTGGGCATTTACGAGGTATTTAATAGGAATTGGACTATTTTTCTCATTTTTCGTGTGTGTTAACCCATGAATATTTTGGTGATATAGCTTTCGGTCAATTTTTTTCCGAAACCTATTAGGGACCCTCAGTAAGTACCCGGGGGAGCAGCAGGTTAAGCCTCGTTAATTTTCACGACGTTTTTGGGCATTTACGAATAAGAATTAGACGATTTTTCTATTTTTTTGTGTGTGCTAGCCCATGAATATTTTGATGATAAGGCTTTCGGTAGATTTTTTTTCCGAAACCTATTGGGGACCCTCCGTAAATACCTGGGGGAGCAGCAGGTGAAGCCTCGAGAAATTTCAGGGCGTTTTTTGGCATTTACGAGGCATTTAATAGGAATTAGGCGATTTTTCTCATTTTTCGTGTGTGTTAGCCCATTATTATTTTGGTGTTATGGCTTTCGGTCAAATTTTTTTTGAAACTTATTGGGGACCCTCCGTAAGTAACCAGAGGATCAGCAGGTGAAGCCTCAAAAATTTTCATGGCATTTTTGAGCATTTACGAGGCATTTAATAGGAATTATGCTATTTTTCTCATTTTTCGAGAGTGTTAGCCCATTAATATTTTGGTGATATGACTTTCGGTTAATTTTTTTCCGAAACCTCTTGGGAACCCTCCGTAAGTATCCGGGGGAAAACTAGATGAAGCCTCGAGATTTTCACGACGTTTTTGGGTATTTACGAGGCATTTAATAAGAATTAGGCGATTTTTCTCATTTTTTGTGTGTGTTAGCCCATGAATATTTTGGTGATATGACTTTCGGTCAATTCTTTTCCGAAGCCTATTGGGACCCTCCGTAAGTACACGGGGGGCAGCAGGTGGTGCCTTGAAAATTTTCACGGCGTTTTTGAACATTTACGAGGCATTTAATAGGAATTAGGTGATTTTTCTCATTTTTCGTGTGTGTTAGCCCATGAATATTTGGGAGATATGGCTTCCGGTCAATTTTTTTCCGAAACCTATTGGGGACCCTCCGTAAGTACCCGGGGGAGCAGCAGGTGAAGCCTCGAGAATTTTTACGGCGTTTTTGGGCATTTACGAGACATTTAATAGGAATTAAGCGATTTTTCTCATTTTTCGTGTGTGTTAGCCCATTAATATTTTGTTGATATGGCTTCTGGTCAATTTTTTCCCGTAATCTATTGGGGACCTTTCGTAAGTACCTCTGGGGAGCAACAGGTGAAGCCTCGAAAATTTTCACGGCGATTTTGGACATTTACGAGGCTTTTAATAGGAATTAGGCGATTTTTCTCATTTTTCGTGTGTGTTAGCCCATGAATATTTTGGTGATATTGCTTTAGGTCAATTTTTTCCCGAAACCTATCAGGCACCCTCCGGAAGTACCCAGGAGAGCAGCAGGTGAAGCCTCAGGAAGTGTTACGGTGTTTTTGGGCATTTACGAGGTATTTAATAGGAGTTAGGTGTTTTTCTCATTTTTTTCGTGTGTCTTAGCCCATTAATATTATGGTGATATGGGTTCCGGTCAATTTTTTCGAAAAACTATTGGGGACACTCTGTAAGTACCCAGGGGAGCAACAGGAGAAGCCTTAGGAATTTTCACGACGTTTTTGGCATTTTCGAGGCATTTAATAGGAATTAGACGATTTTTCTCATTTTTTCGTGTATGTTAGCCCATGAATATTTTGGTGATATGGCTTCCGGATAATTTTTTTTTGAAACCTATTGGGGACCCTTCGTAACTACCCCAGGGAGCAGCAGGTGAAGCTTCAGAAATTTCACTGTGTTTTTGGACATTTACGAGGCATTTAATAGGAATTAGGCAGTTTTTCACATTTTTCGTGTGTGTTAAGCACATGAATATTTTGGTGATATAGCTTCCGGTCAATTTTCTTTCGAAACCTATTGAGGACCTTCCATAAGTACCCGGGGAAACAACAGGTGAAGTCTCATAAATTTTCACGGCATTTTTTGGGCATTTAAGAAGCGTTAAATAGGAATTAGATGATTTTTCTCATTTTTCGTGTGTGTTAGTTAGCCCATGAATATTTTGGTGATATGGCTTCTGGTCAATTTTTTTTCGAAACCTATTAGGGACCCTCTGTAAGTACTCGGGGGAGCAATAGGTTATGCCTCGGTAATTTTCACGACATTTTCTCGTATTTACGAGGCATCTAATAGGAATTAAGCGATTTTTTCTCATTTTTCGTATATGTTAGCCCATCATTATTTTGATGATATGGTTTCCGATCAATTTTTTTCCGAAACCTATTGGGGACCCTCCGTAAGTAACCGGGGGATCAGCAGATGCAGCCTCAGAAATTTTCACGGTATTTTTGGGCATTTACGAAGCATTCAATATGAGTTAGGCTATTTTTCTCATTTTTCGTGTGTGTTAGCCCATGAATATTTGGGTAATATGGCCTTCGGTCAATTTTTTTCCCAAACCTCTTGGGGACCCTCCGTTAGTATTCGGGGGAACAACAGGTGAAATTTCAAGATTTTTACGACGTTTTTGGGCATTTACGAGGCATTTAATTGGAATTAGGCGATTTTTCTCATTTTTCGTGTGTCTTAACTCATGAATATTTTTGTGATATGGTTTCTGGTCAATTATGTTTTGAAACCTATTGGGGACCCTCCGTTAGTACCCAGAAGAGCAGCAGGTGAAGCCTCGGGAATTTTCACGGCGTTTTTGGTCATTTACGAGGTATTTAATAGGAATTAAGCGTTTTTTCTCATTTTTCGTGTGTGCTAGCCCATGAATATTTTGGCGATATAGCTTTCGGTCAATTTTTTCCCGAAACCTATTGGGGACCCTCCGGAAGTACCCAGGAGAGCAGCAGGTGAAACTTCGGAAATTTTCACGGTGTTTTTGGGCATTTACGAGGAATTTAATAGGAATTAGGTGATTTTTCTTGTGTGTTAGCCCATGAATATTTTTGTGATATGGCTTCCGGTCAAATTTTTTCAGAAATCTAATGGGGACTCTTCGTAACTACCTGAGGAGTAGCAGGTGAAGCCTAGAAATTTTCTCGTCGTTTTTAGACATTTATGAGGCATTTAATAGAAATTAGGCGATTTTTCTCATTTTTTGTGTGTGTTAGCCCATTAATATTATGGTGTTATGACTTCCGGTCAATTTTTTCGGGAACCTATTGGGGACCCACCGTAAGTACCAGGGAGAACAGCAGGTGAAGCCTCCGAAATTTTCACGGTGTTTTTGGTCTTTTGCGAGGCATTTAATAGGAATTAGGCGATTTTTCTCTTTTTTTTTTTGTGTTAGCCCATGAATATTTTGGTTATATGGCTTCCGGTCAATTTTTTGTCGAAACCTATTGGGGACCCTCCTTAAATACCCTGGGAGCAGCAGGTGAAACCTCAGAAATTTCACTGCATTTTTGTGCATTTATGAGGCATTTAATAGGAATTAGGCGATTTTTCACATTTTTCGTGTGTGTTAGCACATGAATATTTTGGTGATATTGCTTCCGGTAAAAAAATTTTTGAAACCTATTGGGGACCCTCCGTAAGTATACGGGGGAACAACAGGTGAAGTGTCATGAATCTTCACGGCGTTTTTGGGTATTTACGAGGCATTAAATAGGAATTGATGATTTTTCCCTTCTTCCGTATGTGTTAGCCCATGAATATTTTGGTCATATGGCTTCCGGTCAATTTTTTTCCGAATCTTATTGGGGACCCTCCGTAAGTCTCTGAGGGAGAAGCAGGTGAAGCCTCGGGAACTTTTACCAAATTTTTAGGCATTTACGAGTCATGTAAAAGGAATTAGGTGATTTTTCTCATTTTTTGTGTGTGTTAGCCTATGATTATTTTTGTGATATGACTTTTGGTCAATTTGTTTCCGAAATCTATTGGGGATTCTCCGTAAGTACCCGGGGAAGCAGCAGGTGAATCCTCAAAAATTTTCACTGCGTTTTTGGGCATTTTCGATGCATCTAATAGGAACAGGCGATTTTTCTCTTTTTTCGTGTGTGTTAACCCATGAATATTTTGGTGATATGGCTTCCGGTCAAATTTTTTGGGAAACCTATTTGAGACCCCTAGTAAGTATCCGGGGGAGCATCAGGTGAAGCCTCAGAGTTTTAACGGCGATTTTGGGTATTTACAAGACATTTAGTAGGAATTAGGCGATTTTTTTCGTTTTTCGTGTGTGTTAGGTCATTAATATTTTCGTGATATGGCTTCTGAACAAATTTTTTTTGAAACCTATTGGGGACCATCTGTAAGTACCCGGTGGAGCAGCACTTGAAGTCTCGGGAATTTTGACGGCGTTTTTAGGCATTTACGAGACATTTAATAGAAATTAGACACTTTTTCTCAAATTTTGTGTATGTTAGCCCATGAATATTTTGGTCATATGGCTTGCGGTCAATTTATTTCCAAAATCAATTGGGAACCCTTCGTAAGTACCGGGGGAGCACCACGTGAATTCTCAAAAATTTTCATGGCGTTTTTGGGAATTTACGAGACATTTAATAGGAATTAGACGATTTTTCTAATTTTTCTTATGTGTTAGCCCATTAATATTTTGATGATATGGCTTTCGGTCTATTTTGTTTCGAAACCTATTGGGGATCCTCCGTAAGTACCCGCGGGATCAGCAGGTTAAGTCTCGAGAATTTTCACGACTTGTTTGGACATTTACGAGGCATTTAATAGGACTTAGGTGATTTTTCTCATTTTTCGTGTGTGTTAGCCCATGAATAATTTAGTGATACGGCTTTCGGTTAATTTTTTCTAAAACCTATTGGGGACCCTCCGTAACTACCCGGGGGGAGTAGCAGGTGAAGCCTCAGGATTTTCACGACTTTTTTGGTCATTTACGAGGCATTCAATAGGAATTAGACGATTTTTCTCATTTTTCATGTGTGTTAGCCCATGAATATTTTGGTGATATGGCTTCCGGTTATTTTTTTTCGAAACCTATTGGAGACCCTCCGTACGTACCCGGGGGAGAAGCAGGTGAAGCCTCGGGAATTTTCACAGTGTTTTTGGGCATTTACAAGGCATTTAATAGGAATTAGGCGATTTTTTAAAATATTTTGTGAGTGTTAGCCATAAATATATTGGTGATATGGCTTTCAGTCAATTTTTTCTAAAACCTATCGGGGACCCTCCGTAAGTACCCGGGGGAGCAGACGGTGATTCGTCGTGAATCTTCACATCGTTTTTGGGCATTTAATAGGAATTAAGCAATTTTTCTCATTTTTCGTGAGTGTTAGCCATTGAATATTTTTGTGATATGGCTTCCGGTCAATTTTTTTTCGAAATCGATTGGGGACCCTCCGTAAGTACCCGGGGGAGCAGCAGGTGATGCCTCGGATTTTTTCACGGCATTTTTGGGCATTTACGAGGCATTTGATAGGAATTAAACTATTATTCTCATTTTTCGTGTGTGTTAGCCCATAAATATTTTGGTGATATGACTTCCGGTCAAATTTTTTTCGAAACCTATTGGGGACCCTCCGTAATTACTCGGGAGTGCAGCAGGTGAAGTCTAAGAAATTTTCACTGCGTTTTTGGGCATATGCGAGGCATTTAATAGGAATTAGAGAATTCTTCTCATTTTTCATGTGTGTTAGCCCATAAATATTTTGGTGATATGGCTTCCGGTCAATTATTTTCTGAAACCTATTGGGAACCCTCCGTAAGTACCCGGGGGAGCAGCAGGTGCAGCCTCGAAAATTTTCACTGCATTTTTGGGCATTTACGAGGCATTTAATAGAAATTAGGTAATTTTTGTCATTTTTCATGTGTTATCCCATTAATTTTTTGGTGATATGACTTCTGATTAATTTTATTTTGAAACCTATTGGGGACCCTCCGTAAATAATCGGGGGAGCAGCAGGTGAAGCCTCGAAAATTTTCACGGCGTTTTTTGGCATTTACGAGGCATCTAATAGGAATTAGACGATGTTTATCATTTTTCGTGTGTGTTAGCCCATGAATATTTTGGTGATATGACTTTCGGTCAATTTTATTTCGAAACCTATTAGGGATCCTCCGTAAGTACCGAGGGGAGCAACAGGTGAAGCCTCAGGAATTTTCACGACGTTTTTGAGCATTTACGAGGCATTCAATTGGAATTAGGCGATTTTTCCCATTTTTCGTGTGTGTTAGCCCATGAATATTTTTGTGATATGGCTTCCGGTCAATTTTTTTTCAAAACCTATTAGGGACCCTCCATAAGTATCCGGGGAGCAGCAGGTGAAGCCACGAGAATTTTCCAGGCGTTTTTGTGCATTTACTGGGCATTCAATAGGAATTAGACAATTTTTCTCATTTTTGTGTGTTAGCCCATGTATATTTTGGTGATATGGCTTCTGGTCAATTTTTTTCTGAAATCTATTAGGGACCCTCCGTAAGTACCCGGGGGAGCTGCAGGTAAAGACTCGTGAATATTCACGGTATTTTTGGGCATTTAATAAGATTTAAGCTATTTTTCTCATTTTTCGTGTGTATTAGCTCATGAATATTTTGGTGATATGGCTATCGATCAATTTTTTTTTGAAATCTATTAGGGACCTTTCTTAAGTACCCGGGGGAGCCTTAGGTAAAGTCTCGTGAATATTCACTGTATTTTTGGGCATTTACGAGAAATTTAATAGGAATTAGGCTATTTTTCTCATTTTTCGTGTGTGTTAGCCCATTAATATTTTGGTAAATTGACCTTTTCTTGAGATGAGAGAGCAAGGTTTAAGATTTGAAAGTGAAGTTCGAGTTTTGTTGAGAAACTAAAGACACAAGTAGTATTTGGACGCACTTTCGATTGTGACTTAATGTTTGTGCCTAAAGGGTTCTAGAACAATTTTCAAAAAGGAGTGAGCTAGAACATCTCCAAATAAAGCAACATATTCACACAAACAGTTATAACAAATAAACAGTTATTGCGCGTTCTAAACAGATATGTGACCCTTTTGTGCCAAGGGTAGGCCTAACGATTCAAAAGATGTATAACATCATTTGAAACATTCCATTGCCCAAAAACCCAAATTTATACAAGTTTTATGGATAAACTGAATGGGATACATAATAGGGAAAATGGGATACAAATAATCAGTCACAGGCAGGTGCACAATCCTAAAATATGCCTCCATGGAAGGTCCTTCGTTCTTGAACTTCTTGCAATCTCCGGATGTCAACGTCTTTGGGATGAAATGGTAACTTGATCATTCTCCGACTCGAAAAAAACTATTAAACTCCCAACCCAAGGGATAATAGTTTGCCAAATGACGTATACATCCTTCAAATTTAAACACATAAGCATGATCGTCCATTTAGGCAGTGGGCCATTTGGACTCAAGGTGGTCTCTCTAATGGGCCCAACACACCTTGGGTGTTGGGTCGTTTTTGGGCATTTGCCAGGCATCTAATAGGAATAGGCGATTTTTCTCTTTTTTTGTATATGTTAAACCATGAATATTTTGATGATATGGCTTCCGGTCAATTTTTTTCGAAACCAATTGGGAACCTTCAGTAAATTCCCAGGGGAGCAGCAGCAGAAGCCTAAGAAATTTTCCCGACGCTTTTGGGTATTTGCGAGGCATTTATAGTAATTAAACGGTTTTTCTCATTTTTCTTGTGTGTTAGCCTAAGAATATTTTGGTGATATGACTTACGGTCAATTTTTTCCGAAACCTATTGGGGACTCTCCGTAAGTACACGGGGGAGTAGCAAGTGAAGTCTCCTGAATGTTCACGGTGTTTTTGGGTTTTTACGAGGCATTTAATAGGAATTAGGCGATTTTCCTCATTTTTTGTGTGTGTTAGCCCATGAATATTTTGATTATATAGTTTTCGGTCTACTTTTTTCCAAAACCTATTGGAAACCTTTTGTAAGTATCCGGGGGAGCATCAGGTGAATCATCGGGATTTTTCAGGGTGTTTTTTGGCATTTACGAGGCTTCTAATAGAAATTAGTCGATTTTTCTCATTTTTCGTGTGTGTTTGCCCATGATTATTTTTGAAATATGGCTTCCAGTCAAATTTTTTTCCGAAACCTATTGGAGACCCTCTCTAAGTACCCGAGGGAGTAGCAGGTGAAGCCTTGCGAATTTCCACGATTTTTTTTGGCATTTACGAGGTATTTAATAGGAATTGAGTGATTTTTCTCATTTTTCGTGTGTGTTTGCCCATGAATATTTTGGTGATATTGCTTCCGGTCAAATTTTTTTCGAAACCTATTGGGGACCCTCCGAAAGTATTCGGGGGAGCAGCAGGGTGAAGTCTCGGGAATTTTCATGTCGTTTTTAGGCATTTACGAGGCATTTAATAGGAATTAGAAGATTTTTTCTCATTTTTCTTGTGTGTTAGCCCATGAATATTTTGATGATATGGCGTCCGGTTAATTTTTTTTCGAAACCTATTGGGGACCCTCTGTAAGTACCCGGTAGAGCAGCAGGTGAAGACTCGGGATTTTCACAATATTTTTGGGTATTTACGAGGCATTCATTAGAAATTAGACGATTTTTCTCATTTTTCGTGTGTGTTAACCCATGAATATTTTAGTGATATGGCTTCCGGTCCATTCTTTTTCGAAATCTATTGGGGACCCTTCGTAAATACCCGGGGGTGTAGCAGGTGAAGCCTCGAGAATTTTCATTATATTTTTTGACATTTACGAGGCATTTAATTAGAATTAGGCGATTTTTCTCATTTTTCGTATGTGTTAGCCCATGAATATTTTGGTGATATGACTCTCGTTAATTTTTTTCAAACCCTATTGGGGACCCTCCGTACGTACCCGGGGAGCAGCAGGTGTAGCTTCAGGAATTTTCACGTCGTTTTTGGACGTTAACGAGGCGATTAGTAGGAATTAGGCGATTTTTCTTATTTTTCATGTGTGTTAGCCCAAGAATATTTTGGCGATATGACTTCCGTTTAATTATTTTTCGAAACCTATTGGGGACCCTTTGTAAGTACCCAGGGGAGTAGCAGGTGAAGCCTCGGGAATTTTCACGACGTTTTGGGCATTTACTAGTCATTTAATATGAATTAGGCGATTTTTCTCAATTTTCGTGTGTGTTAACCTATGAATATTTTGGATATATGGCTTCTAGTCATTTTTTTTTAAACCTATTGGGGACCGTCCGTAAGTACCCTAGGGAGCAGTTGGTGAAATCTTGGGAATTTTCACGGCGTTTTGGGCATTTACGGGACATCTGATAGGAATTTGACAATTTGTTTCATTTTTCGTGTATGTTAGCCCATGAATTTTTTGGTGATATGGCTTCCGATTAATTTTTTTCCGAAACCTATTGGGGACCCTGCGTAAGTACGCGGGAGAGTAGCAGGTGAAGTTTCGAAAAGTTTCACGGCGTTTTTGGGCATTTACGAGGCATCTAATAGGAATTAGACAATTTTTCTCTTTTTTCATTTGTGTTAGCCCATGAATATTTTGGTGATATGGCTTCTAGTCAATATTTTTTCGAATTCTATTGGGGACCCTCCGTAAGTACCTGGGAGAGCAGCAAGTGAAGCCTCCGAAATTTTCACTGCATTTTAGAGCATTTACGAGGCATCTAATAGGAATTAGGTGATTTTTCTTATTTTTCGTGTGTTAGCAATGAATATTTTGGTGATATAGTTTCCGTTCAATTTTTTTCCGAAACCTATTGGGTACCTTCTGTAAGTATCCGGGGGAGCAGTAGGTGAAGCCCCGGGATTTTTCACTGCGTTTTTTGGCATTTACGAGGCATCTAATAGGAATTGGTCGATTTTTCTCATTTTTCGTGTGTGTTTGCCCATGAATATTTTGGTGATATGGCTTCCAGCTAATTTTTTTCCGAAACCTATTGGAGACCCTCCGTAAGTACCCGGGGGAGCAGCAGGTGAAGCTTCGAAAATTTTTACGGCATTTTTGGGCATTTACGAGGCATTCAATAGGAATTAGGCGATTTTTCTCATATTCGTGTGCGTTAGCAAATGAATATTTTTGTGATATGGCTTCTGGTACATATTTTTTCGAAATCTATTGGGGACCCTCCGTAAGTGCCCAGGGGAGCAGCATGTGAAGACTCAGGAATTTTAACGGCGCTTTTGCGCATGTACGAGGCATTTAATAAGAATTAAGCGATTTTTCTCATTTTCCGTGCTTGTTAGCCATTGAATATTTTGGTGATATTACTTCCGGTAATTTTTTTGAAACCTATAAGGGACCTTCCGCAAGTACGCGGGGGAGCAGCAAGTGAATCCTCGGAAATTTTCACGGCGTTTTTGGGCATTTACGAGGAATTTAATAGGAATTAGGAGATTTTTGTCATTTTAATCGGAATGCCAAACGTGCTCTTAATTCCGATCCTTTTATGAGTTACAAGATATTTTTTATGGAAGCGTCTGTGATTTGATTAGTCAGTTTGAACTGACCAATCACATTCCTCCTCCAACAAGCTCCAATTTGATTCGCTAGAACATGTCATTTACACACGTGCCATT
The DNA here is from genome assembly GCA_018342035.1 of Solanum appendiculatum. NCBI lineage: Eukaryota > Viridiplantae > Streptophyta > Magnoliopsida > Solanales > Solanaceae > Solanum > Solanum appendiculatum. The sequence continues at coordinate 2,186,997 of JAGDQO010000434.1, read as the reverse complement.
ATATTATTTCATTGGCTCATTTATTGGACTTAAATAGACACATTATTTAATACGCAACATGAATTCATTAATCTCATTTGGATTGTCACATCATTTGATATGTGATATGACTTTGAACTTTAAGATGGACTAATAACTATCTTTTAAGCTAATAAAATGGCCTCATCATTTATAATAATCCAAATTAATAAGGTGGACAAAGTCAATTTACCGGGTCAAGGATTGGAGTAGACAAAGCTAAACTCCTACATTTTATGCAATTAAGTATAATTAATCAAAAACCAACAAGACCAAAAGTAATTGGACCAGAAAGGGTTTTTTTTTTCCAGAAAATAAATAAATCTATTGCATTAGCCTTGCAAATTACTAAATAAATACTCCATTCGAAAACAAAAAAATAGGAAGTATTTAGAGAAACAGAACAACAACCTGAATTGCAGTGAGATAGTTGATATTTCTGCACTTTTAATAAGAAGTCTTGGGTTCAAGCTCTTGAGAACGAAAAAAATTATGTTAGAATCATCACCTCTCAAAATAGACATTATAATGTACGAATCCAAATTTATTTAGATTTCAACACGAATATCATCACGCACGAAAATAAAATGAAAAGAGTGTTTGGGAGTGTCGGTCCAATTATAACATCATATCACCAACACCAAAGATTGAAAAGTATTTTAATGTGTTCCACCTTTTTTTGGGACAAATGGAAAATTCACTTTTGAGAAAAGTGGAGCTCATCAATTATTGCTATCACATGCCAAACACGCACATCACAGAAAGGGCAAAACATTGTTCTTACTTTTTACCCACCGGGATCGTGGTGGAGTGGTAAGGAATAAAGCTGTCAATATGAGTTGGCCCATCTCATCTGAGCTAACCCATACGGGCTTTGAAATTTGATGGGTCAGGCCGGGCTAGCCCATTTTTTTTGTGGGCTAGAAAACGGTTAGCCCAATCCACAAGTACGTGGGCTACGGACTTTGCCGGGCCAGTCCATTTTTAAAAAAATTATATTTTTTATAATTTTTTAAATCAAATTATAATTTTAAAAAAATATCATAAATATCAACAAGACAATATTACATGGTGTTATTGTTACTACTTGTTAGTCAAATCCACAAATAAAATTATCTTTATAATATTTATTAAGTTTGATTTCAAGTAAAAGTATAAATAGCTAAATATAAATATTAATCTAATTGTTTTTCAATGATCATAGTAAAACACAAAAAATATGACAATATTTCATAGGCTACGGCCTACGTAGTGATTCCCTAGAAATTTTACGGAATTTTTATTTTATGTAGTACGTATTTTATAAACATAATTTGTATTTAAATTTTAATATTTCAAACTTTAAATTGGTTTTGAATTTGGACTCTTGTTATTTTTAATACTTTATTTTATTTTTATTTTTTAATTAATTTTTATTTGGCCCACGGGCCGACCCTACTCATATTTCTCAAGCCCCCAAATCAACAGACTTATTCAGGCGGGCTAAAAAGCCCTTTTCTTAAATGGGCTCCAAAAATCTTAGCCTACTCCTATCAAATCACCGGTTAGGCCAGGCCGGCCCAACGGGCCTAGCCCATATTGACGGCTCTAGTAAGGAATAAGGATTTTTTCATCCTTAACCAGAGATATCGGGTTTGAGTTCCTCTAGATACGAAATCGTCTTTATTAGGGAGCGCTTTACTGAATACCGGGTGAAAAACAAAAAAAAATGTTCTTATTTCTTGCTAGTTTTTCCATCTTCGTATAATGTTACACAATATAGCTACATATTTAAGATTAAAATGTAGAATTCAAACATTATTAATATATTTGTAATAGATTAATTTGAAATAGTTTATTATTAGGAGAATCCTAATATTATATCACAATAGATAGTTGTATGGCTATATAAGAACGTGAACACATGTGCATGAATTAATTGAGAAGAGAGAACACAAAAAGTTACTTACGCTCAAGATTGTTCAATAATCTTCTTTTAATCATCAATTTGACGATCAAACCTACAAAAAAAGTAAGATATGAGATGGAGTTATAATAAAAAAAAAAGGATAAAAGTTAAAATAATATTATTAAATATACTATAGTAATTAACAAAGACAAAATGAGAAGGAAAAAAAAAAGGTAACGACACTCACACTTACATAAAATTAGACTTTTTTGTCGTTATCTAACATTAAATTTAACCATACGATATAATAAAAATTAAATAACAATCAAAACAATTTAAACGAACAATTTTATAGTAACAATTATCCAAACAAAGTGTCACTATTAAATTTTACCATACGATATAATAAAAATTAAATAACAATCAAAACAATTTAAACGAACAATTTTATAGTAACAATTATCCAAACAAAGTGTTACTAATAATTTGGCATAATTATTTTCCTTAATTTTGGCCAAAAAACACTTACAATTAACATATATAAAGCAGTGGGCTAATGCCTAGTGGCCAAATAGACAACTGACAAAAACTGCTAACTGCCAAATTCAAAACGCATGACTTATCTGTAAAAAATAATTTAAAAATGATCATGGATTTTTGCCTAATGCAGAAACGACGACGTTTATAGACTCAAATAGTCCAATGGGTAAATTACTGTCGGGCACTTTTTAACTTTTTCTTCATTCACATCACATGTGATCGTGTCGCGGATTCGCTCATTGTTTGGTATTTCTATCTGTCCCATTTTATAAAAGTTAAAATTTAATTCGGAGTTTAAATTGGGATAGAAAAAATATTTATTTTTCGAAATTCAAAATTAAATATTTGATGTCTGAGAGCACTTTAGGTTGATCACGAGAAAGAATTTCTCTTAATTACTTCATTTTAACTATTGATTCATCTCGAAATTACAATATAGCGAGCCAGAAATAATAATATAGAATCAATTCGTTTTTAAAATACTATATAATGTTTCATCAAAAACTTACAAACAAGTAGTACTTTATTTTTTAACACTTGAACAATTTCTATGCAATAAATATAGAAGAGATCATATACACATATTAACACAAAGGAAATGCTCAATTATGTTCTCATACTATTTGAAATTACTTAATTTCATTTTTATTTTTTTTACTTAGAACGAAAAGATTTTATTTATAATTAAGGATAATTATATAAAAGGGAATTGATCTATATGTAATCAGCATCTCTCTAGAGAGCGTTAGTAACAGAAGAAGGAGATGCTTTGAAAACATAAAGTTTTTTAATAATAGTTGGATCCTTTGATTTTCTTCCGTATTCTGCTAGGATATGTACTATTATATTAGGCTCCCGCAGGATTAGGATATATTTTAGTATTGGTCCTTCCATCTGTTGGAGCAATTCATACAAATCGTCTCATATTTGCCCTTTATCATTAACAAGACTTTATTTCAAAATATGAATATTCTACATGTTCAAATTTCTCAAAAAAAATTATTTTAAATTATCCGTCAACTTTGATATTTGATGATGGTTTAAAATTACTTTCAAGTGAAAGTTTTGTTATGATGATAAAAAGAATGAAACGCCTTCCGTTATTATAATGGGAAGAAATTTATAACTTTTTTTTAGACGGGATAAAAGTAATTTTTTTTTGTGAAACATGAAAGTTTAATATTATTCATTTTGTTTGAAATTTTTAAAATTGGAGTTTGATCATCTTTTTTGGAAGAATATTTAAAATTTGAATATATTTTTTCTAATAACTGAAAAAATTAACCAACTTAATTAATTTACCTAAAACATACTATCCAATCTAATAACTTCGAAATTTTATGGCCATATGCTGATTTTCATATAAATTACCAGTAGTATTTTTTATATGAAAAATATAATAACTGAAATTGTATTTGAACTTTGGTGTAGAGAGAGAGAAAGGTAACAAGTAAGAAGAGGATGGTGGAGTCATTCAAACGCGGAAGACTCAGTTTATTGCTAAATTCTTCGCAAATCTCCATTTAGATCTGCTTCATTTTCACTTCTTCTTCACGATCTCGGCGTAACTGAAGGCCACAGTAAAACGATTCACAGTCCGTTCTACTGCACCGACGATTTTTTTTCATCTTCACCGATCCGTGAGTTATTTTTACCGATTTTTATATGCATTTTTGCGAATTTATCTACTGGTTTGATTTGATTTGATTTGATTTAAGTATTTGTAAGTTTTGAGATTGCTTATTACTATGATTTTGTGATTTCGGTTGAAGATCTAGTTATTGAATGCTGATTTTTTTGTAACTCTGTTCGGCTAAAAAAGTCAATGGCATTTTAACTACGAAAAAAAAAACTATGATTACTCTACTCTCATGTAGTGTATAATTGTGTAAATTTTGTTTTGAACAGATTAAGGAGTCAGTATCTGGATTTACACTGAAAATTGAATGTGCTGATTGAATTTTCAGTTGATCTAATGCTGATTTTGTAGTACTCATTTTGCCGAAAAAAATAGTGGCATTTTATCTACAAAAAAACTGTGTTTATTCTACTGTCATGTAGTGTATGATTGTATAATTTTTGTTTCGAACAGATTAAGAAGGAATCAGTATCTGGATTTACACTGAAAATTGAACGTGCTGATTGAATTTTCAGTTTGTCTTATGTTGATTTTTTAGTACTCCTTTTGCCGAAAAAAATAGTGGCATTTTAACTACAGAAAAACTGTGTTTATTCTACTCTCATGTAGTGTATAATTGTGTAAATTTAGTTTCGAACAGATTCAGGAATCAATATCTGGATTTACACTGAAAATTGAATGTGCTGATTGAATTTTCAGTGTATCTAATGCTGATTTTTTAGTAACTCCGTTTGCCTAAACAAATAATGGCATTTTAACTACAAAAAAACTGTGTTTATTCTACTCTTATGTAGTCTATAATTGTATAAATCTTGTTTTGAACAGATTCAGGCATCAGTATCTGGATTTACACTGAAAAATGAATGTGCTGATTGAATTTTCAGTTTATCTAATGCTGGATTTTAGTACTCCGTTTGCCTAAAAGAATAATAATAATGGCATTTTAACTACAAAAAATTTGTGATTATCCTACTTTTATGTAGTATTTTTTTTTGACATAAGGTACTGTACTTTTATGTAGTCTATAAATGTATAAGAAACTAATATTCGGATTCATACTGATTGAATTTTAAGTTGTTCAGTGTTACGAAAGATCTCGTTATTGAATGCTGGATAACTTGATAATGGCATTTTAACTACAAAAACTGTGATTATCCTACTCTCATGTAGTGTATAATTGTATAAATTTTGTTTTGAACAGATTAAGAAGGAATCAGTACTGGATATACACTGAAAATTGAATGTGCTGATTGGATTTACAGTTTATCTAATGCTGATATTTTTGTAACATCGTTCTCCTAAAATAGTTAATGTCATTTTCACTACAAAAACACAATGTGATTATTCTACTCTCATATAGTGTATAATTGTATAATTTTTTTTCCAAACAGATTAAAAAAGAATCAGTATCTGGATTACACTGAAAATTGAATGTGCTGATTGAATTTTCAGTTGTTCATTGTTACAGAAGATCTAGTTATTTAGTGCTGATTTTTTTTTTCACACTTCATTTTGTCCTAAAGAATAATGGCATTTTAACTACAAAAAATTGTGAGTATCCTATTTTCAGGAAGTATATATATGTATAATTTTATTTCGAACAGATTAAGAGATCAGTATCCAAATTCACACTGAAAATTGAATGTGCTGATTGAATTTTCCATTCTTTTTGAGTAACATTTTACTGCTACCGTTGATGGATGGACATGTTGAAAACTCTTGTAAGTTTAGCCTCGGTAAATTGGTGAAAAGAATGTGAATTACATTTGGATTAGGGGGGTGGGTGGGGGTTGGGGGTCTCAGTGAGCGAATTTGAATAATGATGTAAATATTATCTTGTGTATGCTATAAGAAGCCTGCGACTGACGTGATGAGTGGTTTTGTTATGTTCAATTTGTTTGATCCATCAGTTGTGGCATGCTTATTATCTTATAACTCTGTATGCGTGAACTATTTATATTCTAGAGTAAGACTCTAGGATGAATGAAGGTGGGAGATATTTCAGTTGACCAAGTCTTAGTCCCATACTAGTTGGGGTGGGTATATAAATCCTCCTCTTATATCTATTCCGCACTATTATATAAAAAAACAAAAAAATTGGAAGATTCATGACATTATGGCTGTTGATACATTAGTTATCAATTAACCCCCACCCTTCCCCTTTATTTGGACATGAGGCTCGCTATGCAAAGCTCATATAGGTAGAGTTAAGCCAGGGACATCCATAGATCATAAGTATGACTGATTTTGAACTTCTGGAATATCCATAAAAATATTCTGTGTCAGTGACTTAGTGCATATACTATAAACTAAGCATGTACTTCTATGATGATGGATCTTTTTGTCTCATCTCATCTTTAGTTGAGTTGCATCACGTATGATGAGCTCCATTGGGTACATACTAACTTAATTACTAAAGTCATACTGTAGCATGTTCTAGCTAGACCAACGAATGACCTCTGGATATCTATGGTTTTAGCTCTTTGGTTCTCCTTACTATTATGCCATGTTCAAATGATTTTGATTCGTTTTTAATATTTGGTTGTTCCTTTTGGGATAATCCCTGCAGGGCACTTCTCCTTTACAGGTGCACTTAGTGTATCATGTGCTATGCTTACAAGACTTATCTACTGTATGATGATAGTCAATGAGCTTTTCATGTACAAATGGAAGAATGGACTAGAAAACTCTGGTGTGAAGAGTAACTTTGCATAGAACTTGTAATCTCTGCAAGCATGGTGCTTAACAAAGTTACAGAAATTGTTTCTGCTGCAGTGGCTCGTTTCTCGACCCCAAAGACGTCTAACAGTCCATATCCATCATCGGGATTACCACCTCTTCCAGGTTCACTTAATCTTTCCAGCTTAGATCAGAAGAACAAGTTGAGACTTTCCTCCTCCCTTCAAGATCTTTCTGCATACCGGCGGCTTGATCTGGAAGATGGTGGTCCTAACCCTGATATAGAGAGGGATTCAACTAATTTAAAACGGCTAAATCTTTTCAAGAGAGAAAATTTGGGTACAAGCTTCTCCAAGGTGAAGGGAACACCGACAGTCACTTCTGCACGAACAAAATGGACACGAGTTATCTTTGTTCTCCTGTGCTTGCTATTGGTTGCATTTCTCCTTTATGTGATGTTTTTCCATTTTAACTTATTCAGTAGAGACTCAAAGTATTATGTTGTGCTTGATTGTGGCAGCACTGGGACTCGTGTTTATGTATATCAAGCATCCCCTAACTATGTAAAAGATAACGATCTTCCTATTGTATTGAGATCACTTCCAGAGAGTTTCCAAAGAAACTCAAGATTACAGAGTGGACGGGCTTATAACAGAATGGAGACAGAACCCGGATTTGACAAGTTGGTGCACAACACGTCCGGCTTGAAAATAGTAATCAAGCCACTAATAAAATGGGCAGCAAAGCAAATCCCTAGGCATGCACATAAAACTACTTATCTTTATCTGCATGCTACGGCTGGGGTCCGCAGGCTGCCAAATTCAGACTCGGAATGGCTTCTTAACAATGCTTGGTCCATTCTGAAAAGTTCACCTTTTTTATGCAAGAGAGAATGGGTTAAAACTATCACTGGCATGGAGGAAGCTTATTTTGGATGGATAGCTATGAATTATCATACTGGTATATTGGGAGCAAAACCTAAAAAGGGAACATTTGGTGCACTTGACTTAGGCGGCTCATCACTGCAGGTTACTTTTGAGAACAAGGAAAGTCTCCCTGACGAAACTAGCTTAGAACTGAATATTGGTGCCGTTAATCATCATCTTACTGCTTATTCCTTAGAAGGATATGGCCTGAATGATGCTTTTGACAAGTCTGTAGTTCAACTTCTCAAGAGGCTTCCCAAGATCAGCGATGCAGATCTCACCAGTGGAAACATTGAGATCAAGCATCCATGTCTGAATTCTGGTTACAAGGAGCAATATATCTGTACTCATTGTGTTTCCTTATACCAAGAAGGTGGCAATCCTTCTAGTGGGAGAGAAGTTGCAAGTAAAGGGGGAAAGCCTGGAGTTCGCGTTCAGCTAGTTGGAGCTCCAAAATGGGAAGAATGCAGTTCACTTGCAAAATTTGCTGTTAATTTGTCTGAATGGTCTAACAAAAATTCAGGAATTGATTGTGAGTTGCAGCCCTGTGCTCTTGCAGAAAATCTTCCTCGTCCCTTTGGCCAGTTCTATGCTATGTCTGGTTTCTTTGTGGTATATCGTTTTTTCAACTTGACCCCTGATGCTGCGCTGGATGATGTATTAGAAAAGGGTCGGGAATTTTGTGATAAGACTTGGGATGTTGCAAAGACTAGTGTTGCACCTCAGCCTTTCATAGAACAGTATTGCTTCAGGGCACCATACATTGTCTCTTTGCTGAGAGAAGGCTTGCACATTACTGATAGTCAAGTAACCATTGGTTCCGGAAGTATTACTTGGACACTAGGTGTTGCGCTGTCAGAAGCTGGAAAGGCAGTTTCAACTGGGGCGGAACTTATTAGTTACAAACTATTGCTCATGAAGATGCACCCAGTTGTTCTTTTTGCTCTTTTGTTTGCTTCATTAGCTGTTCTTCTTTGTGCATTATCATGTGTTGGCAAGTGGATGCCCAGGTTCTTCCGTAGGGCATATCTTCCCCTTTTCAGGAACAATAATGCTTCATCCACGTCTATAATCAACATTCCAGCACCTTTCAATTTCAAGCGGTGGAGTCCTGTTATTTCAGGTAATTTCTTTTCTTCTGGAAAGCATGTATACTGTGCTATTCTAGTTTAGAATATGTCGAATGCTGCCTTTGTTAGGGAAATAAAAAAAAAGAATTTCATTGCTTTTTCTTCTGATACTTGATCTCTTTGGGATATCTGATAATGCACTAATAATATTTATTGACTGGAAATTTACCTGACCCATCAAAAAATGGACTGGAATATTGCATGCTATACACAAATCAAAAACATCTATACGCCGTTATGCATGTTCACCTCTGTGACATTTTTATCTGTTTATTGGAAACTTTTTATACTAAAATTTTTACATTTTTATTAGAATTAATTTCGAGGTCTAATTTGGAGAAAATCTGATAGTTTCACTGAATTAAAAAAGGACAAATTTTTTTGATAGCTTCAGAAATGAAGTCACACCAAACAATACAACAATCGCTTCTTTACTGGTTCTCAATGCAGCTCGAGGGCTAGTAATGGATCTAGCTTTCAGATCAATTTAGTATCTAATAGTTATATCAGGAGTTCAACGAAGTGTAGTTGAATGGAAATTGTTATGCTTCTATCATAGCCAGTTTTTCCTCAACTTATGATCTTTTCTTGCTGCCATGTCATCTTCTAAAGGAGCAATTCTGCTTAAACCATTAATGTTGACTCAGGAGGATTACCTTTTGGTAACAAGAATTAATGATTGTGGTGATATTAAAATGAGAAGATAACACCAGTCGTTGAGTCATGTTTGTCAATACACGCTTGTGATGCTGTCTCGTTGTTTAATAATGAAAGTTTGCTTGGTCAAAGAAATGATGAAAAAAGCAGGCCACCATGGTTGTTACACTTTATAGTTCTCTGTTGTAACATCTACTGCAGTTCCTATCAGCACTATTTCTCATATATCCTTCTTAGATCATGCCAATTTTGTCTTTTCAGGCGAAGGAAGAGTGAAGACACCACTCAGTCCAACAATTGCTAATACTCAACAGAGACCATTTGACACTGTGCATAATTTTGGTGGCAACGGTATCCAGCTTGCTGAATCTTCCTTATACTCATCGTCCAGTAGTGTAGCGCATAGTTTTTCATCAGGTAGCTTGGGGCAGATGCAATATGAAAGTAGTACCACAGGTTCCTTCTGGTCACCGCACAGAAGCCAACAGCGTCTCCAGAGCAGGAGATCCCAATCACGAGAAGATCTCATTTCTTCACTGTCTACTGAAGTGCCCTTGCCAAAAGTCTAAATCTGATGGTAATATTTATTTCAGAAGAGAATCACGGGGCTGATGATTTCTATTGGCTCTTTATCCAAATGGCAAATTACCATCAGCTATGAATCTCATGACATGCGCCTATCCTGTGTTCTCCTTTAGACGCTCCATAATGAGACTTATGGAAAACTTATTCATCCGACATTACATAACATAGACTCATAACATGGATATTATCAGTCAAGAGAAGTCTGGCATCGTTAATCAAGGCAGCTGTGCAGAACAACAGAGAACTTTTTATCACGTGGAGCTTGAGAGAGATTTGCCTCCTATGAATATTTGGGGTTCCAACTGCAATTCCAATTTGATAGTCCAAAGTTTCACATGGTCTGATGGGAGTGATGCAATTGCATTTTGCAGAAACCATGGGTGGAGGTTCTCTAATAGAATTCTTTATGTGAATGAGGTGGCTGACTTGTAAATGGTCAAATTGGTAGACCTCAGGTTGGTTAGGTTAGCTCGCGGTTTTGGTAGCTCGTTCTCTTGTCATACTTAATACATTATACGATCCCTTGATTCTTTTATACTACCCATTATTTCTGATTTACTGTTATTTACAGAATCCCACATCTTCAGAAACTACATAGATAAGTCCAATGTTTGGTAGAATCCAAAATTTGCAGGCTATCGTAAATGGTTTGCATAGCAGCTGCTCTCATTTTATTATGCAGAAGTGGTCACTGGACTGCAAAATTGTGCAAGTTAGCTTACTAATTAACATATGATGTGTTACACGCCTGCTACGTGCTCGGTTAAGAGTTGATTGAAAGTTGTCGATAAGCATCAAATTCTGAAAAGAATACTTAGGTGTTTGAAGTTTAATTTATAGACAGATCGTTAAGTGTTTGAATAGAAGTACTTGAACCAATATTAAACTAGAGCACCGCAGATTCTATGGGCTCCAAAACATCCTCAGTTATTTTGCATAAACATTAGCGGAGTTATACATTAAACATACGAAACGTATTACCCTGTCTTAAATATCTACTGCTAAAGCTCATAGCTTGAAACAGAGCTAACGATCCAATGTAATACTTGTGAAGGCAGCTGGAAACAAACTGCTTTAGAGAAATTAGATTTGCAGATGTGAAAACTACAGGTATTAACTTTCGTTTTTGACTACCCTATGGTTAAACCAGCCACCAGAAAACAAAAACTATGATACAAGATGCATTTTCCGTACAAAATTGTATCACACCAGGACACCTGTTGGTTGCTGGCTGAATCAAGATCATAAAACACAAGGTGAACGGAAAGAAAGAAACCGTGTAAGATGTTATAGCTCAGCCTTCTGGGCGGGTGTATCAGCATTCCTCGATGAGAAAATCCAACCAAACATTTGCAAGAACATACTGGGGGCAGAATCCTCCTTTTTTTGTTCCAAATTCACATTGCAAAGCCCGTTGTAGTCATGTTTCAAGTGAGGAGCAACTATTCTTTCCTGGAGATAGACATTTATGGCATGTAAGAGATTGTCGACGTCACAGTAAATTGAATCATCTGATAAAAAAAATGTAGAAGTGGTACCTTAAATACTTCAAATGGGCAAGAATCTGAGCCATTGCAACCCTATGAACAAACAGAAATAGAAGCGTCAAAAGTTTAGAAGAGAAGAGAAGGGAAGAATAATAATTGATAGCAAGAAAATTCGTGGATGTAAATTTGTGTCCATTGTGGAACAAGTAGCCATTTTGCAAGTGTTCATCTTGACAAACGACATCATTCCCAATTAGAAGTTACTGAAGAAAATGCATGTAATGGGGTGACTCCTAAGAATCCCTTAAAAAGAATGCTAAACTAAAAGAGGAGTATAACAGTTTTATGTGGATTGCGGGCAATGCTGTCCGCACAAACTAGTGAGATTTGTGTACTTCCTGGGATTAGTTCGCGGACAAAAAGGTAAGTTGCAACTTCAGAAAAGTTTCATGAATTTGTAACTTCACTGTTGACAAAACCACTTTTAAGTTGGAAGCATGGACATGACAGCCCGTGAATCCTTTTTCAGAAGTTAAAAATGAGAAGTAAAGGGAAAACCTTGAAGACCGGTAATTACTGATGTATGATCCCAAAGCAAGGACCACGGATGCTGTATTCAGAAAACTTACTGGTATTGGAATGGGCCGTTCATTGTGCAGCACTTTCACAAAGTACTTGCTTGAGTTGTCTGACGTGCAGCTGTAGAGGACTAGCATGTTATTTCCAGCAAAAGGTGCCACCATATTTCCCCGCCAGTTTCTTGTTTTAGGAGGCTTAGGAGGGTATTGCAATGTCTGCTCTCTTTGTATTAGTTCAAATTCTGAAACATTCAAGCGCATAAAATTGATTAAGAAACCGGAGGTAGCAGAGCTTAAAACCATCCTATTGTATAAACACTCACCAGATTCTTCAAGAAAGAGTCCGATCAAGCATGAAAAAGGAAGCAGAGTTTCTGCATGAGCAAAACGTAGTCTTGCCTTTTCATAGCTCCCGGGAGCATATCCTTCTAATGGAGGAGAAAGCACATAAAACAAGAGCACCAGATATCAAATTTCCACCATTTAAAAGATCAACTTCCAAAGAAGAGTGAAAAGGCAAAATGGATTCCAGAAAGACGATCTTGATAAATGAAGGAAGACACTCATTACTAACAAATAACAGTATCAAGTAATTGGTATAATAAAGGCTCCACTCTCTACTCCTATCTAACAGTACCTTAGTTAGCAGTTGAAAAGGACAGGTCACTAAGAGAGGCAATAGTGTCATGGAATATGGACAGAATTCATAAAGTTAGCAGGTTATATGGGATCTATATAGCATATAACGCAGTGGACTTGGCCTTTCCTTAATAAGGAGAAATACTTTCCCTTACTTGGCCTCCATTTGATAAGGAGAGGAATAATCTCCTATCCTTCTCTAGCAACCCTTTTTGATTGAGTACAACTACAAGGATTAAGGAGTTGGCTTCACTTTTTTCCAATTATCTCTTCCTCTTAAATCTTGTTGACGAGGATGGTAAGAGAAATAAGCTATCAATGGAATATAGTAAGCAACAATTCAATTAACATTACCTTCTTTAGCCTTAATTGCCTGCTCCATGGATTGGATTACATCCTCAAGTAGAGGCACTCCCATTCGGTAATTTAGTGAATTACCATAGCCTTTTAATATGAATAACTCCAAATCATCGGCCCATTCCAACAAAGAAACCTAAATGATAACTTGTCAATAAGGATGGTTTGAAACAACAAGGCTTCAATTTCCTATGCCAACGAAAAAATGGAGATACTTTGTACACCAGAAGTAATTATTTGTATTAGGGGTCGACTACCTTTTAATCAAACATTAATCAAAGAAGCTTAATCATGCATCCCATCCCAATTTTCCCAGTTATGACCTAAGAAAAACAAAGGAGAGCTCCTTACAAGTTCTAGAGGAACACGAAACTAATTGACTAGCAAAACCTAGGAACCTATAAGCCCCTCCCCGCTTCCCCTTCTGTTTATTAAGTTCTAGAGGAACCATGGAAAAAGGGATTTACTCAAAATACCTCTGCTGGACTGAATAGACTACAAGCTTGATTGGTGATGTTCAACAGTGAAGCTTCCTGTCGGAGTAGTCAATTAAAAACAAATTACTATCCTCAGATCTAAATAAACAAATAAAATGTTTAAAGAGAGTTTTGCACCACTGGAACACTAGTGCAATACTAACCTGTTTGCATAGAAACCATAGAGAAGATACATCCTGTTTTGTAAAATTAAGTCCATATTGCTTCACTAGTTCATGAGTAATTTCATCTAATATAGGTTCTTTGAGCTTCTTTACAGTAGGTTCCTGACTTTTCCTAAAATCCTGTCACCAGAAAGAACTGTCATGTAAACTATCTTTATAAGTCAACTCACAAACCAAATAGTAATGTGTGTATCTGCATATATAGAAAGGAGCCAAATCAGCAGTAAGGCAAGCAGGTGCAGGAGAAACAGAAAATGCTGGGAGAGGAAAGTTTGGATACACAATGTGCTATTTAGGAAAATAATGAATATTCAAGATCTTTGATTTTTGTTTCAACTTTTAAATTAGTAAGACACCCTAAGGTCGTAGCACTTTATCTATCAACAAAGACAGGATTGCACTTTATTCTGGGCAACTATCTCCTGGTGATTCCAAGGGATAAACTTTTTAAGTTGTTCATATCACTATGGACAACTAGCAGCTCAAATCTGGATAAGGATTCACCGTTATCTTTCCCATGGTTTTTATTCTTTTGAGAAAGGCCATGGTTCTTATTTATCACAAAAAGTATGTTTCCCGTGGATCTTCATTTCTACTTCTTCCATCTTAGTTCAGTCGTTGCCTAGTTTAACTAGACAGGAGATCCTACAAGAATTAATAAGGGGATATGTTCAAAACAAGGTTTATGTAGAGGGTACACTCAAAATAATGATTGTGATGAGAGAAAGTGAGGTATTTTCTCAAAAAATGCATGTCTGATCAAAGTTGACATTCTCTAGAGTTTTCATTTATGTGCTGCTTATTTCAAAGAGATGGGAACTTAGTCAGTTAAGGAAAAAGGTCATGTCAAATTGTCAATTGGAAAAGATAGACTACTAGTTTCTGCTGCAAACCACTTTTAGTGATGAAATTCCAACAATGCCACTAGGCGTAGCAAAGTAATAAGGAACTTAAAATCTGTTGCTATATGTCAGCACTCTCTATGCATGATTATATCGATTGCATTTATCTGAAGTTTAGATGATTAGGACTGGGTTACTAGTAGGAATAGAAGTTATGTAATAGCCAGTGAACAATAACTGGGATCCAAACAGACTGATTACAGAAGCAATCATCAACTTCACTCCTTTTGAAGTCAAAATGCGAAAAAAAATCAGCTAAGAAAATGGGCCTCTGATGGTCAGGATCAAATTATTCTGAATTTAGAAGCTGAAATATTTTGTATTCTAAGTTTCTCAGTGCACTAGATTCCAGGTTTGATGTACTCGCATCAGAAAATGAAGTCTCAATTAACAAGGAAAACCTCAAAAAACTACCAACTGCAAATTAATTTTGATGTTAGCTACATAAAGACTGCCACCAAATAAATTTTGCAAGCATACCTTGTAGCTTTGACAACAATCGTGAAATCTCAAAACTGTATCACTTGCACGGCTTTCACTTGTAACAGCAAAAGCTCGATGACCTCCTGGTCCAAGCTTTCCTTTTCCACTAAACAGACCCATGCCAAATGCCACAGCGCTAGCTGATGCTCGAGGAACCTATTAATGTCACTATCATTGTCAAAAGTCATGGCTAGTGACGAGTTAACAAGAAGCAGAGACAGAATCAGAGGACTTGTAGTTATAAAGAAGAAGGCAATGCCAATACGTTCAATAGTTTTGCAAGGATCCCAAAGCAGCAGAACCCTTCGATGCATCATTTAACGAAAAAATGAACATGTGCTTTGGTTGAGTGTGATTCTCAAAGCATTGTGAGGCAATGCTATAACAAAATCTTCTGACACTTCTATTTGAGAAAGGCATCCATATGCAAAAAAGTTTCTATAAGATTTCCTTGCTATTTGTTTATTTGGTGTATACATAGTCATACACGTGTGCACACATTTTCCACCATAAATAAAGATATCATAACAAGGGAAGCAAAATACAAGTCAGTGAATCACAATTTTCAAAACTGTGGTATTAGAAGTTTGAATCCAGTGGCCTCTTAGCTATTACTGCAAGTCAGATTTTGCTCTCCCAGGTTAACCATGTAAGAAATAAATGGCTCCTTAACTATAAGCCTTTGATAAGCAAAGGCTCCTTAACGACATTATCATGTTGACAGAGTTTTTCCATCCCCATTAACTGCAATGATTTGAGAACTTTCCGCAATGAAAGGTAAAATATCTGTGCCCCCCCCCCTCCCCCCCCAACACACACACTAACACTAAATGTGAGATGGATTTATTCATGCTTGACAATAAGTCAGTATGCAGATTTTAAAAAGTAAAATAACTGATCTGTCAACCTGGGTAGTCTTGATTGAATATATATCAGGGTGGTATTCTTCACTAAACAGGCTGGGAAACTGTTCTCTGACTCTGATACCAAGATGATATAACTCGTCTTCGCCTTCACTGATCAACTCTCCGCCTGTACGTTTTCCCTTCCAAGGAGAGTTCCACCCCATTAACCAAGCAGGAATCTTATCCAAAGACTGCTTCTGTTCCTTAACATCGCGTACAAGGACTTCCAATCGAGCAGCAAAGGCTTCTAGCTCCCTGATCCTTTTCTTTGTAGGAGCACGAGTGCCATGCCGCGCCTACCAAATAATAAGATTAAAGAAGTTACCAATCAAGATAAATTAAAATGGAACCCTCTCTCATGAGCATAGCATTACCTGAAAGAAATCTGTTGAAATATTTCCTTTTAATCGAGCACAATTTCCATACGAGAATCAAAATTCACATTTGTGCAAATTAGACGAAGCAAATGATGTCTATGCATTTTCCATTAAAAAGTTAAAAGGGAAAATGGGAAGCACATTAAGTGGCAAATAGTGGATATGGATGAGCAGAAGATTGAACCTATTTAGAATGAAACGGAAGGGGAGAACAAGATTCAGGACACTAAATATTTGAGGATCATACTGTTCAAACTTCTGAGACGTCGAAGAGATTAGCAGCTACGACAAATAAGTGACATTAATCTTCCGATATAATCCTTTGGCGAATAAGATGACTTTACTAGCAATCTAGATTTATGGGATACCTTCAGCAACTTTCCCATCATAAAGCATCGTCCAAATCTCAACAGAATTAAGATTTTCTGATTGCTTCTCCCTAAAGAGGGTGGCCTGGTGGTCGAAGAGCTGGATTGACAACCCTGAGAACTGAGGTTAGCATTCCAGCAGAGGCAATACTAGGTTCTTCCATCTGTATAAATATCGACAGATAGAGTTACCAAGTAGCTTGCTGATGGAAAGTAATAGGTACCAAGTGTATAAGTCGAGGTGCACGCAAGGCCACAAGCTAGTCGGGACACTACCATTATAAGAAAAGGGTTCTTGCAGTTTGGTGTAGATGGACTTCCAATGGCAGCCTAAACTTTGTGTTGGTCTGTAGAGTTAATTCAGGAAATATCAACATGTGCTCCAAGGCCTGGAGTATCAAGACAATGTGACAGAGTCTTAATGCACCCCACACATGCACATTCACAACTTTCTCGCAGTTATAGCTCTTTCAGGGGAATGACACGGATAATACTATTACACATACCACTTTCCTATTAAGTGTAAGCAAAGAAAAGCTTCTATGTAATGCCAAAAAAAAAATATCAACAAAAAATACAAGAAGTACAACTTAAATGTCTAAACCAATTTGCATTGGCACCACAAGAAAGAACAACACCAGCAGAAACATCAAACAAAGACTCACCACAAGATTCAAATGAATAGGTGTACACTGATCGAGATTTTGGGAAGGAACAAAGGAATCATCAGATATATCCTTCACAATACCATACCTGAAAACAAAACCAATAAACAAGTACATAAATAGCCCAAATCTATAATGC
Source organism: Solanum appendiculatum (assembly GCA_018342035.1). Classification (NCBI taxonomy): domain Eukaryota; kingdom Viridiplantae; phylum Streptophyta; class Magnoliopsida; order Solanales; family Solanaceae; genus Solanum; species Solanum appendiculatum. The sequence goes on along the minus strand of JAGDQO010000434.1, from coordinate 2,169,374 downwards.
AAATGACAACTGCAATTGCGGATTTCTCTCTGTTCTTATCTTTTGGCCACAGATGACTCAAGACGAAACTCTACTATGCAGTCTGAAATTTAGTAAGTAGACATTAGACAGCATGCTGATCTGCCGTCAGTTTGAACTGCATATTTGTTCAACATAATTTTTCTTTTAAATTCTATGCTTAATTCAAGTTACTTAAAAGGCCATCTCAAGTAACATGCTAAAACAAATCAACTTACACATGTATAAATCTATATAATACTCCCTCTGTCCTAGTTTATGTGGCACATTTTCCCTTTTAGTCTGTCCCCAAAAAGAATGTCACCTTTCTAAATTAGAAACAACTTAACTTTTATTCCCCTTCTATCTTTAATGAAATTATTTATAGTCACACAAATGTCTAAGATTTATTTTAGACTACAAATTTCTAAAGTCCACCTTTTTTTCTTAAATTTAGTGTCAAGTCAATTGGTGCCACTCACTGTGACATAAATTCAGACTCACCGAGTAGCACAAAATTATCACCGTGTTATGAGTTCCATACCTAAACTATTTGGTGTTCACAGAACCCCCAAACCACCACGAACTTATATTAAAATACCCCCCGGAGGAATACGACATGCTATGTGAACATCACGCTCCAAAAACTCCTCCAAACAGTTCCAAGTGGTGATATATGTGGAAACAAATCTGAGTGAATAGGTTAAAAACCCTAAACCATCACCATTTCGCAAATCTAATAGGAGGTTCTCATTTTACCAGTTGAATTCATTTTTTAGACTTTATTCATCTCCCACGCACCTCTCAGGAAGTTATTCCAAACATTTTGCCACCTAGAACACCTAATAGTTTAGGTACGAAACTCAACAAAATGGCGGAGGTTTTAACCTATTCACTCTAAATATCAATTTTAGCTGCTCACAGTTGTAAATTCAGCTCAGAGATAGCTCAAAAATTAGAATACTTATCACATTTACCAGATCGTATTTCTCTATAACAGTATCAAATTTTCCAAAATTGAAAGAGAAAAATAGTAGTTAGAGATAACCTCGATACAGTTGATAGATGTTGACGAACATCGAAGGATTCATCAGCGGTTGAATACTGTACTGCAATTACAATGTGTAGAAATTGAAGGAATAGTAGCAGAGCAACATTCATGGAGTTCTTCAACATTTCTTCGTTCGAGTTCTTCCTGATTCCCTCAGTTTCCTTTAATTTATAGTGGATTTTTAAAATTTATTTTGTTATCAGTGAAGTGTTTTCTTCGAGAAGAAGCCAAAGATGGACGAGCACACGCAATGTTGTGTGCCTAACCTTATGGAGTCTACGGATGATGCAATTAGGCTCATATGTTGGTGACACGTGGCAATTGTCAAAAACATATATAAATAGTGCTGAATAAAATGTATTAGTAACTGTGAAATTAGTAATATGGTAACTAGTTATGATGATATTATTTCTTATTCGCCTTATTTGTTTTAAATAACACACATTATATAATGACATAATATATAAAGTGTCCTTAAATTTGGTCTCATTTGTTATATTAAAAATAACACGCATTATATAATGAGATAATACATAAAAGTGTTAAATTTAATCTCAACGGACATTTATGTCCTCTAAATTTTGAATGCACAAGTAGACACTTAAACTTGTATAAAATTGAACAAATAGAACATTTACTACATAACAATTTTGTGTCATACGTGACGTCCTATATATATTGTGGACATGTACGTCTACTTGTTCAATTTTATACCCATTTAAATACCTATTTCTGCACACCCAATTAAATGAATGTAGTGCATCTGAATACAAATATATGCAACAAAAAGACGTGCTAAATGAAGAGTCGAGGCATATAAATTTAACAAATACTTCACATAATTATGGTGAGTGTATACATGTATATATCCATCAAGTGAACATCTACGTAGGAGGCAATATGTGCGGCTGTGCGCATGTATCTCCATTGAGCTGAGGATCTATAGAAAACAACCCTCCTCTTGCCCATTACTTGCAGAAATACCGAAACAAACCTCGGAAAAAGCAACTTCAGCTCAATTCCAATCATTTATTCATTATTTCTCCCAATGAGCCAAGCATTCAACGAAAAACAACACTAACAATTTCACTTTACATTTCCACTTCAGTGGAGCACCTTCAATTCCAAGCTACAACTAGTAAACCATAAGGGAAATTAAACTGCTTTGAACACCAGGAAGGTACTAAAAAGAGTAATAATAGCACAGATATTACATCTATTTGGTCTATATGTACAGCTCCGGGACTTTCTGCTGCTAAAACACCTTATATCACATAGGAAAGGCTAATGCCAAAATATACCCAGACAACATCCACCAAAAGAGCACTGTACTCAGTAGAAAGTTGAAAGTCTATCGTCTCCATCATGCAAGAGCTTCCGCCTCGTGCAGGAGCATTTGATCAAAGTGCCAGACACCTAAATTGCAGCCGAGGACGTTGAAAAGTTAAGGTTTATTTGAATAGTGTACAAGGGAACAGTATAATTAATGAAAAATTATTCATAAGGAAGCGCGATCCTACCATGTCCTTTGCCCACTCTTCTCAGCTGAGCCACATATTCCGAGATCTTCTTGATTGCTTCCACCTAATGAGGAGAACACGTCTTAAGATTTAAAAGAAACAAGCAGAACATGTCTTAAAATAGTATCACTAGGATTACTCCACATGCATTAGTATTAAGTCTTAACAACTCCATTAGACAAATAGTAAGAAACCAGACCTGTTCTTGCAAGTACTCGTTTTCAACAAAATCAGCCAACTGCACATCATTGTTTCGTGTAGCTACCTGTTTTTAAAAGTTAAGAGCAGTCAAAGTGTATAATGACAAATTATGAATAACCAAGATGCAGAACTTTTAAAACCAACACAATGGTTGTCTATTTCAAATTGATCCAAATGCTTGTGGATACAACTAAAAAAGAATAGTAGAAAAACTCACAGCATGCAAGTTTAAGAGCTTTTCATTTGTCAACTTCTCCAAAGAAAGTGCAAGCTCCATTGCTACAGAATAAATTCAACAAAGCATGTGGTAAGTAACTGAAAGCTCAATCTCCTTTAAAGTGTTAGAGAACATAAGAACTTTCGTATTTCTCAATTCACAAATTCACAAGGAAGAGGAAATAATAATTATTAGGCATTTGGGAGTGCGAGGGCATGCTGGCATCTGCGACATTAATTGTCTCTTTTAATTCCAAGTTGTCAACATAAACATCTGATGAACAGAGTAAACATTTCTAGAAACTTATAATCTAGACAACCAATTCTACTAGTATCATCAAAACATCTACTTACAAAAAATAGTATTACAACATACAACAGAAAGTGCACTCAAGGATGTGGCCTAATGCTCAATGAAGCGGGTAGAGAACCAGGAAGTCTTAGGTTCACATCTCAAGGCAACTACACTAGGTGAGTTCTTCTTATAGCAGGTAACCATGAAATTAGTTGAGGTAAATGCAAGTTGGCCCAGATACCATGGTTATTAAGAAAAACATAAGAGAACAGAAACAAACTTACCATACAATGCATCCCCCTTTTCAGCATGATCAAACTCAGATAATGGCATCAAAATAGACTGCAGCTTCACTTTCCCACCACGCTTGTTCTAAATCCAAGTAATACAAGAAGTTGAAGCAACCCAATTAACATAAACAACCAGATTCTAGAATTAACCACTCCCTCCAACCTCAAGAACAAATCATAAAGAAAAAAAAAACAGTAACACAGAATTGCATAAAGGCAACTTTTCAAGCACCTGATACTCCATGAATTTCTCAGCATGTTCCCTTTCCTCTTCACTGGATTCCTTGAAAATCCTAAATCACCGAAACCATAACACACAATCACAAACCATTAAACAAAATCCACATGGCTAACTCATCAATTCGGAAGAGTCTTTGAATATTTACTTGGCAAGTCCCTTGAGAGCAACATTGTCTCTGTCGAAATAGGCATACATCGCATGGTAAATATATGAAACATTGTATTCCACACTGCAATCACAAAAAATATGAAACAATCTCATAAATAGATAGAAACACAACTATAAGAAATTGTTTCAAAAGGTGAGAAATCATAATCCTTATTTGTCCAATCAACTAGGACTCATCAAAGTTTTCCACACATGTGTAAGGGCTTCACATCAAACAAGTTAAATAAGACTTCAAAACAGACACAACTAATGCAATAAGTAGACAAATAATGCCCGGTATAGATGGGTGTTTTCTTTTTGAAAGCATGTACACATAATCACTATTTTAGTCCCGCTAAGGCAATTCGATTTCCTCATAATTCTATACGTATCTATGAGATTGGAAAATTTCGCATTCCTTGCTAAGAGTGAAATGTTTTGAACACCATTTCTAAAACACAACAACAACATATCAACTACTACTACCCTCAATTTCAAACTAGTTATGGTCACTTACATGAATTTTCCATTTTAACAACAACACTACACCCATTATGGTCTCACAAAGTGGGGTCTGGGAAGGTAAGAGTGTACGCAAACCTTACTTCTAACTCATAAGTAGAGAGGTTGTTTCTGCTAGACGGCTCAACAAGGAACAGTCCAAAGCAATTTTATTGAGCAGTAGGAGTCGTTTGGTAGCTAGCTAGAGTTATGCAGGTATTAGTAATACATAGATTAGTTATGAGTAAATTTATGTACTATTTATGCAGGAATTAGTTAAGCAGGGTTTAGGATTTAGTTATTCATGTATAAAATTATACATAATTATACATAGATTACCTCCTACCATACATGTATTAGTTATACAGGTTTCTAAACTGCAAATCAAACACACTATTAATTTTATATATAGTTCTAACTTCTAACCAATTACGAAACATGATATTACTTATGCAGGATCTAATACAAGTACAAGAAACAACAAATTAGTCAAAGCCAAAACATCAAACAAGAGCAAAAAAAAATGGATAAATTTTACAAATATTAAAAAACTCACTTGATCTGTTCATTAATAGCAGCTTCAGATTGATCAGTATACTTCTGTCTAGCAAGAGAAGCTTGAGGAACAGTAGGTATAAGCATAAGCTCTTTCTTCACCTCTTCAAAGGGCTCAAAAACAACACCCGTCAACGGTTTGCTGTTCGAACCCTTTGAAGCACATACAACCAATCCACTTCCACTCTTTACAGAAAAATTACTCAAAACAGATCCATGTGAAAAAGATGATATCATGGAACTCAAATTTTCTCCATGGCTGTTCAACAACGCAAACGCAGGTGCCACTTTCAGAAGCATGATGATGAATACAGAAACTTCTAGAGAAAATGAACAATTATTAGTAGAAAGAAATCAAAGGGAAATGAAAGAGAGAAAGCTGACTATAGTAAGTAAATGAAAAACCGGACATGAGAGGACTGACAGCCGTTTGATGGATGACACGTGTATGGATAAGATTGAGTAATGCACAGCAGCGCGTGGCAGACTTGTGGCATATGGTTGCTACTTGCTACTAGTCCGAGCAAAAGGTTGGCTATAAATTTTGATTTTGGAAATGATTTTTTTTTATCGTGTTCGATATCTGTATTGAAATATTAATTTAGATTTGAAGTACGTAAGGCTCTATTAACAAAGGAGTAATTCTATTGATGACGATTTTGGAAATAATTTTAAATATTTACTTTCAGCAAAATATTATTTTAAAAATTTGGTCCGGATATCACAATTATAACAACATAATATAAAAATGGAAAAATTATGTAGAATAGTAAATATTTAGCTTATATTAGGTACTATAGCTATCGTTTAAGAAAATTGTAATTCACGACTACACTTTCCCCAATTCTTGTTATTCGCCTAATTTGTATAATTCGCTTGATTTGTATAAATACAAATTTTATATAATTTGATTCCTAATTGTATAAATTCATAATTTTGTATATGTTTACCCTAACTATTTGTATACTAATTATGAAAAATTCATAACAAATTATCCTATTTGCATATTGACAAGCGAAATATACAAACAGAGTTTTGAAAATTCCTAAATGTATAAATACAGAATTTGTATATACTTACCCTATTTATATATCACAAGCGAAATATATAAACAGGCAGAAATATACAAATCGCAGCCTTCATAGCAAATGGAACTATAACTATGGAGCACAATTATCGAAACTATAACTATATAGACTTATTATGCTTATTATATGTAGGGATGGCAATGGGGCGGTGCGGAGCAGATGCGGGGTGGTTTTTAGGGTATGCGGGGCAGGCAGGGTTTAAGATTGTGCGGGGCAGGGAGGGATGCGGGTTGGGTTGATGTGGGTTTTTTAAAAACTAATGGGGGGCGGGGCGGGTTGTGGGTCTATGCAATTTTATGCGGGTTTAAATTTAATTTTAATTTTTTACATGTTATAAGAGTGATAAAATATTATCTATAAAGATAATTTCTTTAAAGTTACTAAAATATTCAAGATAGTAAATGAAACTGGTTCAATCAAAATTAATATAATTTCTTACCTGCTTTCCAATTGACCTCTAAAAAATAAAATTTTAAGTAATTATCTATTCAATTAATACAACTTAATGAAAAAATTAATTTTATTTTTAGTATCAAACTTAACTAGAAAAAGAAAATATTAAAAAATTTATGCGGGGCGGATCTATGCAGGGTGGGGTGGGGCGGGTTGAAAATGGAAAAAATTATTATGGGGGGCAAAGCGGGGCGAGTTAAATTTTTTACGGGTTAAGCTCAACCGCTCCCCCCCTCCCGCTCCGCACCGCACCGATCCATTGCCATCCCTAATTATATTTGCTATTTTTTAAATTTCCTTAAAAAAAATTTGCCTTATTTTGTGCAGGAAAGTTGGAAAGTTTCTCCTCATTTTTTTCTTTGTTCTTTGTCACCAAAATTGGATTATTCATTTGAGGGGTAAAGTTGAAATAAAGATTTTAATTTGACTATTGGGTTAGGTATGTATACATTCCATTCGTTTCTTGAATTTTTATTTGATAAATTGATTCATGGTACGTATATGATATTAAATTGAGAGGTTATTTAATTCATTATTGTCCCAACCCAACTATGCTTGCTTTTTTTAATTCATTTTATCATGTCTAAATTGGGAGGAGAGTTAAAGATAGTCTAGAAGTCGTGTGATCATAGTATCATAGAGAAAATATATTATAAATAGTCCCTTAATTATAGGAGTAGGTCTAAAATGGTCTTTTAATTATATTTTTGTTGAATTTAATCTTTTAATTATTTAAAAATTTATTAGTTTTTGGTACTTAACCATACACTTACCGGTTTTAGTCCTTTTAAGTATTTAAAAATTTATCAGCTTTGGTCTCTTAGCTATACACTAACCGGTTTTAGTCTTTTAAGTATTCAAAAACTTATCATGTCTCGAGAAACTAAAATTCTTTAGCCATTCATACTAAATTCAAGTCAGATACACTTAGATACATGTGTTTTTACTATTAGATACACTAAAATATAGAGCGAAGCGAGCAAAAGAAGAAAAGAGGCGAGTGAGATAGAACGAAGACGAGCGAGATCCGTAGATACATGTGAATCATTCCTAAATATATGTGAATCACACTCGATATGTATATCTGAATACAGGATACAAGGAGAGAGACGAGCAAATAGGAGAGTGGTAAGCGAGATAGAAAAAAGACGAGTAGTGAACATGCGAATCCATTTGAATATAGTGTATATAGAATAAATTACACAACTCCATATATCCGAGATATATGTACCTGGACACACCAAACACGTCTATATCCAACTATCTAAAATTAAAATCTAATAAAATTCGTAATAATAGTCCGTCAAATGAACCTAAAAGGACACGCATCCAAGACCCCGTGAGTTCATCTTGTTCGCTGGCCTCCCCTCCCAAGCAAGATTCGACTTCATTTCTGTAAAGATCAAGAAAACAAACCTTCAATTACTGCAAATCCTCACCACCCAATAAACTGCTGCTTATGTAGTTTGAGGAATTCGAAATGACAATTGGTGGCAGTTACCCAAATCGCCATCTACTTCGTCTGTTTCCACTAATCTTTGCCACCATCATTACTTTGGTCTATGGAACGTGTCAGCTCAGTTTTGAGCAGGACAATAAGCTTTACAAGTACAGCTTAACAAACCCAATTCGTAATTTCCCTCATGGCATCCTCAGTGAAGATGGGTAATGTCTCTTTCTCTTTTAACTTGCTAACTTTCAATAACTTACAGTTTTCTGGTATTTCGAGATTAGTTGAGATATGAGTAAACTAGTGCAGTAATGTGATTGATAGTGAAATATGAGAAACAATAGTTGATGGATATTGGGTTGATAGTGAAACATGGGAAAACTAGTGCAGTGATTTGGTGACAAATGCGAAATGATATTGTTGAATTCCAGATTGATACTTTTATCTTACATTATAATGAAAGGGGAAATTATCATGCCACATGTGGGGAAATTTGTACTCATATATGGGATTGTTCTTAGCTAAGAACAGAACATATTGGATACTCCATCTGTTTCAATTTGTTTGTTTGGTTTTGACTTGACATGGAGTTTAAGAAAGTAAATAAGATGTTTGAATCTTGTGGAGATATGTGGAATGTACTAAAATGCCTTTTAAACTTGTGGTCTTAAACATGCCACGTGAAAGTTAGAATTAAGAAGTTGGCAAGAGAAGAAAGAAACATTCTTTTCGAAACAGACTAAATAGGAAAGTAAGTCAAAACAAATTGAAACAGAGGGAGTATATACCAACTTGTTGGGATTGAGGCTTAGAATTGTTATACTTACATTAGGTTCAGGTTTTGTCTGGAGTGTTTTGTTTTGTTTAGAGACTTGTATGTCTGTGTAAGGATAAGTGTGTGCTTTAGTGAACTCCAATTCCAAAAAAAGAACTTCTACTTTGCCTAGAAGACGTTATTTAGTGTTGGTATAAGATGGACTAATATAGAGCAGAATAGATACAAAGCTCAAAGAAAATTCTGCTTTTGTTAGTTTGTTGTGGGATGTCATTTTCACTAAAGTACTCTGTACTTGTACATAATTTCAGGTTCTACAAGGTGGCTGTTAATGGGACTGTGCTATGGTTTCAGGTTGGCTGCATCAGGTTACACTGTCGTGCTTAGTTTGATTTTCAATTTCACAGTGGTTTTCTGAGGCTTGCTCATTGACTATTTAACTATGTACTTGAGTATTTTATAAGCTCCCCCTTACCTGAGAGAAAAAGGTATTTTATTAGCTCCTGAATTTCTGAGGTCTATGAACAAGAAGTATGATTTGTAGCTATTGTTAAATGACTAAATCTGTGAATGAGCCATTATAGGTTTCATTGTGTTCACTTAGGAAACATAATGTAGTTGAACTGTAATATGGTTAATACAAGTGGCTGTTACATCTTGTGAAGAGGAAAAAAAAGTTTTTTTGGATTTTATTACTGGTTAAACTTGGCAACTGCTAATACTTTACTGAATCTCACTTAGTTTCCTCTCTGTTTATGGAGCAGCTTTGTGATGCAATGATTTTCAACCATGATCCTCCTACCTGTGTTGAGTGTGGGGTAAGTGCTTGCCAAACTACATCTGTGTTTCTTTGCCAATTATCATTGCTAGAGGAGAAAACGTTGTTCTATAGTTAACCCTATGAAATGTAAATTATCATGTGCAACAGAAAATCAGCTAACCTTCTCGTAACAATAGTACTCTAGTAGCTGCCAAATACACAACTAATGTGGGGCTGCAGATTATACTATCCTAGTTCTACAAATTAGGAAATGCTGCAGAATAAACACTATATTAACATACTAGGAGGGAGGCCAGGAGGACCGTGATGGTCCTCAGAAATCTCTCAATGACTATGAAACAAGTTATGGACTCTGGTACCTGCTCCAACCTTGGTGTACATAGTTGTCAGGTACCTGTTGCTGGTGGGAGCTGACAGGTATCTCGTGGAATTAGTCGAGGTGTGCACAAGTTGGCATGGACGCTACAGTTATCAAAAGAAACACAAGTTATATGGATTCTCTTATTCTCTTTTGAAAAATTCTACCTACTGTTACAGTTTTGCTAAGCATAATACCTTATATGTTAATTTTTTTGTTTTTTGGTTTTTGGGAATTAGTGATTCTTCTGATTATCATAATATCATTGACTATTTGATATTTTTGATTTGCCACTGGAAATATATAACGTCATTTGTGGGTATCTAGGGGGCAAAGTTTAGAGGACTATCAACTATGCTAAGATAAATTTGTGTTCTGCTCAAACAGATTGAACATCAGAAAGTAACCAAGATATACATAAATGAAGTTTGTTTATTTATTATCTTTGGTAAAGCATCTTCAAGTGATTTTATTTATCACATGCAGCTTGGACTAGTTAGGCCCATCAGCCATGCATAGGAATATTCTGTCTTTTAGATGTGAAATTTAAACTTCTTGACTATGATAATGATTTTCAGAAATGTTAGTTATCTTTAATCACCACATAGACAACTCTAACTTGAACATGCTTACATTTGCAGGACTGTGGTGGTATTTCTCGTTGTGGTATGGGTTGTAGTGCCCTTGTGGCTAACATTGTTGGAGGTAATTCTCCTGAAGTTCTGGATATCTGGAATTCTTTTTGCACTTTATTAACAACATTTACATCATTACTTGTCTTGCCTTTATTTTACTTACATCCTCTTCTGGAAGTGTTCTTTCAAGTTATGGTAGAGGACTGGTAGGTCAAGAGATGTTAAATTTCATATAAGTTAAATGGTTTCAATAATTGGACATGACAAGGAGAATACCACTTTTCCTTCAGAGCAAAAAAAGAAAAGCTTCTCCTTTAGAGATTTTATGTACTCCATATCCAATGGATTAAGCAAATGAGTATGTAAAAAAAAGTATGTGAGAAATCGTGTTGTCCATTTGTCTATCCTGTGCCAGCTATTTTAGGAACCAAAAGCTATGGTGGGGTTGTATCGGTTGTTACAGTTGAAAGTTTGATTGCAAAATCAATTCATAAGTTTTGAAGAAAAAAAGAGGGTAAGATATATGTACTTTTTGGATCTCCATACATTTGTACGAAAAAAAATAAAAACTCTAGCTGCACTCGTATAATTAGGTCAGAAGAGGTAAATGATGTCATGAAATATATGAGGATAGGAAAGTATGTGGTCCAGATGGTATCCCAATAGAGGTTTGGAAGTGTCTTGTAGATTGGATTGGGATGGCTTGTCAAGTTATTAAATGCTATATTGAGAAGTGGTAGGATGCCTGTCAAGTGGAGAAAGAGTACTCTGAGTCCAATTTATAAGAACATAGAAGATATTCAAAGTAGTGCGAACAATTGTGATATAAAACTTATGAGTTGTACAATGAAACTCTGGGAAAAAGTGATAGAGGTATACTTGGGGACAATACAAGAGCGACAGAGGATCAGTTTGGATTTATGTCTGTAGATGTACAATGGAGGTTATATTAAGATTGATGGTGATTTACTGCGAGTGGAAAAAAGGATTTACACATAGTGTTCACACTGTGTCATGCAGATGATCGAGTAAGATGTTTACCTACGAGTTTTGTCAATTCGAATGACTTTATGCGCATTGGTTCTGGAATTGCTTTCTGAACGATTGATGGAGTCCCTTGCCTAAAAAAGTTAGTTCACTTTGATTTATGTACTCCTCACAGGAAATAAAATATCAGATAAACAACAATGGATTTCCAGTTGCTTGTCCTCGTGAAAGTACGAGTGAATGGTCGATTACTCATATTATTGTTGAGAGTCAGGTCTGTAAAAGGCTTATTGATGAAAAAGAAAGCAGATATGCTTAAGAAATTAGTTTGAAGTTCTAGTATCCAATACACTTGCAACAAGATAGGAACACACAATATGCATGCACCAACTACTGGACTCTTCAGGATAGTATGTAAATAAGGAGTAAATATTCTGTTAGGGAGTTCATATACATCAATTTGGAGATTTGGGAAATCAGCGAAGATATTCAAAAGAATATCATCACCTAAGAACAAAATCTAGTCCGCACATGAGAGGCACATTGAAAAGTAATTAATAAATGTGTCTTGTAGAGCTTGTTGATGACATAAAATTAAATAGATGCATCAACTAACTTGAAGTTTAAACTTTTAGGCGAGACATTTCAAGTGAGTACAATCCTAATATGTGGCCTAAAAGTTCTTCCTAGCTAGTGCCTAGTTAACAGATGCTACATGTGTAAGTTGAATGCAGAAAGTGCTAACTGCTAACAACCTGCTCCTCCACTGCCCAGTAGCTTCTGATATCTGGAGCATGTTTTACTTTATTTTTGGATTACAGCACCAAAGAGGCTTATGTGAGCTGAAGTTCCAGGAAACTTGATAAATCCATCAAGAAAATCTGGTCAATGATACCTGCTTGTACTTTTTTTGTATTTGGACAGAAAGAAACCGTGGATGTTTTGATTGAATCTCAACTCCTAATCACTTCCTGAAGGCTAAATGTGTACTTTCTCTGTTTAGCTGGTGCAATCTGACCCCCGTAGCAAGCACTGAACATTTTTTGGATTTGGTCAGCTCCTTAGTATTAGCTTAATCTTTTGTATCAGAGCTGACTCGAATCTCTTTCGACACGTTTTGCATTCTTGATGCCCTTAATGATCCTAGCTGTATACATTATCTTCTTCTCCAAGTCAACTATTCTCACCTTTCTAGTATAGTTTAACTGTATTGATTGGCGAAAGTAGTGACACAGCTAAATGGCATGAACATTTGGGATTTTATTCATCATCTGCTTAATTTATGCATGTAGTCTATAGTGTATGAACATCGGTTGGTACATCACCATTTCTTTTCAAAAGGGAATCTGAAGAAGAATAAAGAGGTATTAGAAAATCATGTTTAAGTTGAACATGGAAAAAACCGTATATACAACAGACAAACAAATGATATATATTCCTTTTTCGTTTTGTGATAAAACAAAAGAATTCATTTATACAATGCCAAGATGATGCGATATTTACAAGTATATCATGAGCACATACATCGACTCTTCGAAAATTCGAGCTAACTTTACACAAGTTGATTCTTTGTTCTATTTCCTTTAATGGTTTTACTACGGTTAGTGCAGGTTATCCCGTGTGCACTACTCTTGGATATTCATCAAGCACGTCCTTTGAACTCATTGGTAAGAATCCTTCAATTATTTTGTTCAGATTAAAGGAGAGAAGTTATGATCAATTACTTGTTCTTCTTGTTGTATTTAGGTACACTATCAGTAATTACGAATTTGTAGCATTTTTTCATGCAGATATAGTCTGCAATCATTGTGGAGTCAACTTTACTAGATCAAATTGGAAATGTTAATGCCTTTTCTTGCGTTTATTAATATGGCAGACAAAATGGATCCACTCAAAGGCATCACGGCTAAACTGTCTAACAGAGCGTCAAAGCTCAACTGTTCACTTGCTGTATCTATTGTATGTGATACAAATGGAGTTCAAGTAAGGGCTTGTTTCCTTTGTATATTGGCTGTACTTTTCTCCAGTGACATTTCATCGGAATTCAGCCAATGATTTTCTTTTCCATTCCTTTGTCAGGGTCCTCAGACACTTGAATTAGTAGGGACTTGTGATTACGTAAGTACTCTGAATGTCCATGTTTCAATCTCATTATGCAGTACTTTGTGTCACTCATAGGAGTACTTGATGTCATTGTATCAAGAAAAGGATCTTGGTTAATAAAATACATAAAAATGTGTTTTTTCTTTCAACTGGCAATAAGGTAACAGGCCTTGGTATGGGCAGCCACTTTATGATGATTTCTCAGTCTAGCATGGTATAAAATGGATCTGCAAATCAAAATTGTTAATGTGAATAGTGATGCAAGTAGTCTTGGAGATGGGAGGCGCTTTGATATGGGAACCTTGACATGACATTGAGTTGATGTGGGGAGAATAGTTTCATAGTGACGTGCTAGGTGAAAAGAAAGAACCCTCGGCAAGGCATTGATCATAGCGTCATATTTTCTGTGGGCACTTGTCTTTGGATTGAATACTAGTCCTAGGCACCAAGTTAGTTGCTGCTTGTTTGGTCTGAAGTGTCAGCTTGGGGAATGCTGCTGTCTGCTGTTCTAGGTAGACTGGAGTCTTAGTCATAGTACTTGTCTTGTATGTAGTTCGTTGGTGCAAGGTCAATTTGGAGGATTAGAACTCAGCGGACCTTGTTGCAATATGCATTGCATGCTCAGATTTCTTTCTTAGTTTGCATACATATGAAACAACCTCTTAACTTTGTCTAGAACCTTGTTTTTATGGATAGTGTCGATGTGGAGTTCATGCTTTGTTTTTTGTTGGCAGGCTACAAAAATACATCACCCCTCCGGCTGTGCATTGATTATATCCTCTCACGGGAACGGAATGGGCTGGTTTGGGACCATGTTTATAATGTAAGGTTTAATGGCTAAAAGCATAGACTAGGTAATTGAGTTGCCTTCTCACTGATTGATTGATTGGTTGATAAACACTGGACAGAATCCTATTCTTCTTTGGAGTTTACTTTCTGGGTGGTGCTGTCTATCGATACTACTCTTTAGGCATTCGTGGGATAGATGTATGTTACTTCTCTTACTCTCTTCTGTCTGTCTTACGTCTTCATTATCTGTTTATCAGAATAGGTGCATGAGTGTTCATATCCAGACTGCTTTGGCCGCAATATCTTTATTTGACTGTGACTAGCCTCTTTGCTGCAAAAGCATAATTCTACTTTCTATTGTAAGTGATTGGCTCAAGATAACTAAGTCAGCGCCAGATAAATACACATATGTGATACACAAAGTAGGCAGCTAAAAGCCTAAAACAAGTAATAGAGTCAAATTTTTTTACCTAAGAAAAACATCAAATGTAACAATGTAAAAAGATTAACAATCTGATAGCAAGGTGGTTATGCGAAGAGGAAAAAATATTGTGTATATTTGTCTTCTAGTTTTAAATGTCAAATTCTGACTACAAGTGATGTTTTTGGCCTTTGTGGGTGGGGGGATGGGAGGGGAGTGAGCTTCCCATATGTAAACCTCAAAAAAATCTGTTGAGCGACAAAGCTAAAGGATGAGAATACTGAGTAGAGGGCTCCATTGATTTTACAGTTAAGAGTCTTTTACAAATAATACATCTTTTTTGATAAGCAAGACAAGACTTTAATAGTATAGTTTCAGATTTGGTCCTCGGGGTGGTGAAGATATTGAAATATTGCAGTTATAGATGGTGATGCATGGTGGTGGTTGACAGGGAATAATGGTGATGTCAAAGAGGATAATATGAACTTTGAGATGAAAACATGTTGCAGAGCTTGGATCACTTGACCTCAAATTTGTGTTGGAGGCAAATTAATCAAATCGGGATGTTAATGATTTGGATTTGGTGCTTCTTAATTTATACCAGTTAGAAAAATGCGAAAAATGCATTCAATATTCCACTCTATATCTGCATATAGAAAGTTCACCACTCTAAGGAATCATAAGATGATTCGTTGCTAGAAGAGAGAGTGGTAGGTTTTTGTCACTTTTGTGCATTTAAGCTTGCAGGTTTTGCTTGAGCTATGCTGCACCAACTGCACGTCATTGGTGACAGTTACAAATCTTACAGGATTGTTGAAGTTCTTTTTCCTATCTTTCTCTTTTCTCTCTCCAAATTATTCAGGGATTGAGAAAAAATCTTTTAAATTAATAGCATCACATCTAAGGGACTCCTCGATTCAGGCCGAAGGAGCAATGCCATCCTTTCACTATCAAACTGGCTGTAAAAGACTTTCTGACCATGAAGATCCCACCAGAGCACCTTTTACTTCTAAGAGGCCATGAACTGATCATAATCAGTCTCATCAAGATTATAAGTTGAGCCCAAGTTAATGAATTTTGGGCAAAGTGGAAAATATTAATTCTCTTAATGTGAACTGTTAACCATTTTACTCAGGAAATAAAATAGGTTTGTTTGGAAATTTTTAGCTACCTCAGGTGTCAGTGAAGTAACCATGGTCTAAGTTTGATCCAATGTTTGAAGATGCTTTGTTGGCTTAAATATTATTCCTGACAGTAGGCACCCTTTTTTTTCCCCATCGGGTGCAGTATAGTTACTTAAAACTCATGGTGACTTTTGCTTGTGTTTGACTGTCTTTGACATTGAACTTGTGCAATGCTATAATCTGACAT
This sequence comes from Solanum appendiculatum, assembly GCA_018342035.1. Classification (NCBI taxonomy): domain Eukaryota; kingdom Viridiplantae; phylum Streptophyta; class Magnoliopsida; order Solanales; family Solanaceae; genus Solanum; species Solanum appendiculatum. The sequence continues at coordinate 2,153,149 of JAGDQO010000434.1, read as the reverse complement.
CTTCCTTCTCTAACTTATGCAGATAATTCCAAACTTGGAGTTTTGGGCGAGCTTGCCACATACATTACAGGTATTGAATAATGCTGAGATCTTACGGTAAAGTTAGATAGTTGATCTGGTGAAAGTTTCTTATTGGCACGATTAAGGGTGATACATTTTGATAGAATTGGTCTTGCTTGTCCAAACGTTTCTAGTAATGAACCTCTTTCCTGGAGAAATTCGGGGTAGGCTAGGAGCATTAACAGTTGTGATTCTTAAATAAGAGAAAAATGATGCAGTGGGGAGCTTTAGTTTTGATTTATTTATTTTTAAATAGCACCTAACAGTGTTGCCACAAGTGTGGTATATTGAAGGAACATCCAATATGAGTGTTTGCCATGAATAATTATAGCACCTATTGTGTCCAAGTTTTGTAAGGATCATGGTTGCATTAATTTGGTGTTTGTCGACTCTAGCAGTGAGTTCTCTGCCCAGTGAATGGACAACTCTGCTAGATTTGTGTTTATTATTCTATATTCTTCATTCCTCACTGCTAATTTCCATGCAAGCTGAAAGTTTATGGCTCATGTGAGTTTACAAAGACGTGCGTGTCTTAGTTGAATTGTGGATTCATGGACCTGCTGAAACACTGCCATATATCTCTGCCTTGCCTTATACATCTAAGAGAATATAAAAGATTTGAGAATAGCCTTCTTTTTGGTGTGCACATAATCTTTTTGATTGGAGGATGTGTTCATGGCTGATTGAACCAGAACTTATCATCACATTTATGTTTTCCTTTTGCAGAGTTCCTTTACATCATTGGTGCGGAGATTTAGAAGACCTTCTCATGGTCACAGGAGCTCATATTCTCCTGTCAATTTTTGAGCAATAACATGTTAACTACACAAATGATATGATGAATCAATTTTTGACGTGGATCGACAATTGGCTCTTTCAAGATGCTTCAAGAAAATCAGATCCTCATGCTCCTCTCCAGTAAGACTAAAACTGGACATCTTACAACTTGGCTCTTTCTCATGGACCTCACTCAATTGGTTGTAATTTCCTTGAATAGGCTATCATTTTGTGCTAGTTCCTTTTTGTTCTTTTCCAGTGTCATTGAGTACTAGTTAACAGCATTCTTTTTAGGCTGTTGGTACTTCTACCATGAACAGGATTTGGATCTGAACTACATTGTGCCCACTTGTTTTTTTTAGACAGATGGGGTTTCACCATTTTTCACGAAATACTATAGCGCGAATACAATAATTCTTATTTTTATGTCTGTCACTTGAACCCTTTAAAGACACCTCTAAAGCGCCTTTGTCTGCTTCCAGCCAATACAACCACAATCTAACTTGCACGACATTCAACAATCAAAGCTACTGGTAATCCTGGGGCAGCATCCTCCTATGATAGTTAGCAGTACTAAACAATCGAGTCATTGGTATGAGGAAGGCTTTACATGGTGGCCTCTGAGAAAGAAGGAACTTGTTAGGCCTTTAGAACAATGGCGATTCAAAGTCAATAGTTTCGTGTATGGATGTCAAAACAACATCAATTCTAAATCTCAGAGTATTCCAGGGAGTGAAATATTTACAACCATGAGTTTGTGATAGAAAAAGCTCTTAAAAAGATTTTTTTTGGGAACAATTAGGATAAAGTAATAAGTAGTGAAACTGAAATAATCATGTTAAAATTTGTTTTTGGTCAATTATATTTGTGATCCTAAGTGTTGTTATGTCAATGGAAATCATATACTCCATTTGAATATCAGGATAGGTGGAGTGTTGGTATCAAACAAGTGTAAACTAAAAATGAAGTTGAAAGGTTACCTAAAATCTCAAATCACACTCTTAACTTTTCAACCCTTTGAACAAGTCACAGTTGGTACTGGATTTACCTAATTTCTTAGCACTATATACTTTCATTTTGATAATAGAGTTACCATTGCGGTGGAGTTGTAGGTATCCTCCATCTGTTGTTAGATGTCTTGGGTTTGAGCTCCGAAAATAGAGTGGCCTTTGATAAAGAGTGTTTTACCTCTAAAGTGGGATTTTTCAGCATGAGTCCGGTTTACTCTATGCACTGATATTTGTAGTAGAAACATACTTTGTAACTTTTGAATTTGAGTTAGGTTTAAGATTCATTTCTTATAATGGTATTAGAGTCGGATCCATTCTAATTCTTGATTAACCCCCGATGTGGAGTCCTCATGTTATATAACCCATGCTCCATATACCCAATCTTGCGCGAGCAAGAGGGTGTAAGAAGTTTGACATCAGTTATGAGAAGGATATTTGATCTTTTAATATAGTTTTCGACAATCCTCGCCCGTGAATATATAAGTAAATCCTTAGCAATGTATAAAGTGTGAAAACAATTATATCAGATCATTCATTATCATCCTTCACTTAGAAGCCAAGGGACATCATTGCCTTTTGGAGATCCAATATGGGTTCTATCATCATAAAAAATGACATTATTTTAACCATCATTTTCAGAAAAGCAAATCAAGAAAGCTATTTTTTTTTTTAAAAAAAGAAACACATACACATATAATTATAAACTGTTCAAATTGCACCTATCAATTTGGATTGACCACAACCACTAAGTTACATTTTACTCATTATTAGATAAATAAGTATTCATTGATCGCCTCAATTCGAAGGTCTATCGAAAACAATTCATTTACCTTATAAAGGTAGAAATAAGATATGCATATATCTTATTTTTTTCGCACCCCACTGTATGAATATATTGGGTATGTTATTGTTGTATTGATTGCCTCCATATAAAATGAACCACTATGCATAACTAACATGTTATTGTTAGATTTCAAACGACTTAATCTTAATACACATTTAATATTTAGATTCAGACATGTTAATTTTAATAAAAGTTAATGGTACCTAAGTCCCTTTATCCATTAATAACCTCTATATTAGTGTAAGTTATTTCCTTCAAACCTAATGTAACAATAATAATAATAAGACAAGTAATTATAACTACTAACAAGAATAGCAACAAAGAATTTCAAAACAATTAATTATTCTGTTAGTTGAAAATAGAACTAATTAATTTTCTTAAACTCTTTCTATAGGTAACCTATAGTTTACCTGTATTCACACTGAACAGTCTGAGTAGATGACTTTCACTACCTAACCAAAAAAAAAGATAGCTACAAAAGGCTTCAAAAAAAATAAAAAAACCAAAAAAATGAAGCCACCTTCATCTTCTTCTTATTTTTCCACTTATTTTCTCAGGAAAATTCGTATTTCTTATTTCCTCTTAATATTATTACCCTTTATTGTTCTTATCATTATTCTATATAGTGAAAAATTCAATTGTTTTTTTAGCCAGCTTGATCCAAGAATTTCCAGCCAACAACAAAATTCCATCTCAAGAAATATTAGTGAGTACTTCTAATTAATTTGCACTTTTTTCCTTTGGGTGGAGTTTATCATGTATGTTTGTCTAGAGAGAAAAATAGTTTATTTTATTTTTTTGTATATTTTTTGTTTGTTTGCTCCAAACATGAGAACATAACAAACCAATCAAAACAAAAAATAAAATCATCTCACACTAAGCTTCAATATTATTGTCCCTTATTGAGGTAGAGTCGGATCTAGGATCTAGAGTTGGTGGTTCAGTATGAGTATGACCACAATAATCTAGAGTCGGTGGGTTTATTATGAATATGACCGTAATGTTATAGCTATATAGATTGAAGGGTGGTCAGCTAAAATACCTTCTTTTGACAATGTTTTTGTTTTGGATAATAGGCTCCCACCCTTTTACCCTTCTCTAGTTAAATATAATTTTTTTTGTACAGGAAACTATAACCAATAATCTTGAAAATTGATGGTCGTGAACTTTTGACTTCCACTTACTTCATGGGCAAACCTTCAGGGTCAAAAGTCAAAACTTGTTAAACTTGAAATTTTGTCTATGAGGTCAGCGAGGTTAAAAGTTCAAGACCACTCACCTCCAAGGCCATTCTCGTAAATCATCCACTTCTATATGTAGCAGAGTTCAAACTCGTGACATGCGCCTAACTACATATATAATTAACTAGATCAAAGTCATAGGGCAGGAAAAATTCTTGTGTATTATGGAAAATAATATTATGTATATAAGTCAAAATTTACTTCTTATAGATACTTATTACAATACTTTTAACGAAATTTCTGATTTCACCGCTGACTAATGGTATCTTATGAATTTTCTTTTCTATTGGTAGAAAAGAACAAGAAGTTACCATTTGCCATAGGAGAGACAAAAGAAGGATGCAATGTGTTCAATGGAAAATGGGTTAGGGATGAGAAAAGACCTTTATATGAAGAATCAGAATGTCCTTACATACAACCACAATTGACTTGTCAAGAACATGGCAGGCCAGATAAAAACTATCAACATTGGAGATGGCAACCTCATGATTGCTCTCTTCCGAGGTAAAATTCTTTTATACTGTCAGTGAATATAAGTCAAAACGAACTCTATGCATGATGGATTATATTATGAATCCATTAGTCCAATGGCAAATGTAGCTATTGAGCTACGAGTTTAATCGAATACAATATTTTTGACGTGAAACATATATATGAGAAAAGTTACAAATTTCAACAAGTATGAGCTCTAGTGTTCAATTTTGTTCAATTTTATACATTCTCAAAAATTAACTTTTAACTTAGAATAAGACGTGAAAAATGAAAATACACATTTATTTTACTATATGATCAGATATTGACCAATATGAAAGATTCAATTACCCCATGTTATTATAACGACAACTAAAATATTGAACTTATGAACTAGCTTTTGAGGTTAACTGTTACTAATAACGCCTTTACTAACATGACATGACAGTTTCAACGCGACATTAATGTTGGAAACACTTCGAGGGAAGAGGATGTTATTCGTTGGCGATTCCTTAAACAGAGGACAATATGTTTCTATGGTTTGTCTTGTCCATAGACTCATTCCTGAGAATGCTAAATCCATGAAAACTATTGGTAATTTCGACGTTTTTACGATTAAGGTGATCATCTCTAGCAAAAATTTGAGCTTACACATTACAATTATGTTACAAAGATATATAATATGTCTTACATTTGATTTTTTTTTTTTAAGGATTATAATGCAACAATTGAGTTTTATTGGGCACCATTTTTGCTGGAATCAAATTCTGATGATGCAGTAAAACATAGGATTGAAGAAAGAGTTGTTAGAAAAGGTTCAATAAATGCACATGGAAAATATTGGGAAGGGGCTAATATAATTGTCTTCAATACGTATCTTTGGTGGATGAGGGGGCCTCGTTTTCATATTTTGTAATTTCCTTGACTCTTTTGCTATTATTTATTTATTGCTTTTCGTCCTGGTTGAGTCGGTATTTTCACTATAAGAATTTCAAAATACAGTCATATCTCTCTATAACAACGTTCTTTCCTAACATTACCTTACTATAAAAAAAAAAAAGTTTTCCTCAAAATCGATTTTTATGTCATATTTAACCTTTCTATAACATTTTTGTACCTATAATAGCAATAACTATCTTTATAACAATATGTTTTTTTTTAATATAAATTACCCCTTTATAATAATTATCTTTTTTTTTTGGTAATATAATAACCAATAATAGGTCTAGAGAGGTTGTTATAGAGAGATTTAACTGTATAGATCAAAATAATTTTAAGTGTGTATGCACGGTAATTTTCTAGCAAACAGGGTTTGGATGAACCTCCTTTTGCTACCCTAGCTTGGCCTGTGGATCGGACCACGGGGTCACCAGATTAGAAGTAATCAAGATATACTTTCTCAGTTCAAAATTTACAACGTCTAAATTCTGAATTCATCTCTATTATTTAATATATTTTTGGGAAGTAAATTATATAAAATGAAAATTGATGCAGGCAAGGGTCTTTTGATGATGAAGTGAAAGATATAGTAGAGGTATCCACAGAGGAGGCATATGGGATGGCAATAAAGAGTATGTTGAGATGGATTAAAAGGAATATGGATTCAAAGAATACCAGAATCTTCTTCACTAGCATGTCACCTTCCCATGAAAAGTGAGTAAAATAAGTACTTCCCTCCTACTTGTCTTTTTAGTCTGTTTTAAAAGTATGCCACTTTTTTTATTTGGGAACTATTTACACCTAACATCTTACTCGTCATATTTAAGACCAGAAGATTATATTCAAATGATATTTTAGTACATTACACACATATTTAGTTTAGGATCGTCACAAAAATTTTAAAATATGTATGAGAATCAATTTTTTTTTTTTTTGCAGGAGCATAGAATGGGGAGGTGAACCAAATAAGAATTGTTACAATGAAACAAAAATGATAGATGATCCAAATTATTGGGGATCAGATACTAGAAAAAGCATAATGCAAGTGATTACACAAGAATTTGGCAAATCAAAAGTGCCAATTTCATTTCTCAATATCACACAACTCTCAAGTTATAGAAAAGATGCACACACAACAATTTACAAGAAGCAATGGAGTAAATTAACACAAGAGCAACTAGCAAATCCATTTAGCTATGCTGATTGTGTTCATTGGTGTTTGCCTGGCCTTCAAGATACTTGGAATGAACTTTTATTTACAAAGCTTTTTTATCCTTAGAAATTTTTTAAGGGTGATTGAAGTCCTATCATATTATATACACAAGGAAGGAATTTGTTTCAATATTTTTTTTTACCCAAAATTAGATGCAAGGTATTTTTTATTAATCTAATTGAAGAGCTCAATGGATAAATGTACCCTAACCTTGTTTGAATGATTGTTACATATTGTTTCATAATATCGTATAGTGTTGTATTGTATTGTAGTACTTTGTTATTTTTATGACTGATGTTTTGATAGATTGTATCATTTTCCATTGTTGCATAATGTCACAAATTAGCACTATAAAGGATAAGCCTACAAAAAAAAGTGGGATACGGAGTAGCACTATTAATAGTATTATAAAAAGCTATGATAAAGAATAAAGTGTGGTTATTAAATAATAAGGAAAGAACGAAAAAAAATACATATCATGTAATATAGATAAATATAATTTTATTTATTAATATTAAATCGATACTCACAAAAATAAGTTTTGATCTTATGCAAGACTTCAATAATAAAGACACAAGTTAAAAGTCAAAATAAGTTTAAACTTTCAGATAACAATAATTCATTGAAAGTCATAATAATAATAATAATGTTTTAATTGTAATTTCTTAACTATCAATGCTTTCTATACACAAACAATATGTCATGCAGATAATATTTAGGGATGGCAATAGAGCAGGGCGAATGTAGGACGGAGTGGGTTTAAGCCTATGCGGGGCGGGATGGGGTACATGATTGCGGGTGTGGGGCCGGTGCGAGGGCAGCTTGAAATATATATTTTTCAATTTTTAGTGGAGCGGGGCGGGTGCGGGTCGAAATGAATTTGTTTTTCTTGAGTCAGGTTAAATAGATTTTTTTATACATGCTAAATACGAAATTGAATTGCCTTTTCTTTTTATTTACAATAACTCTTAATATGTGAAAAGACAATAAGTTTTATATAAATCATGTTATAATCCTAGTTTAGATCTTATCTTTTTAAAAAAAATTTGCAGTCAAGAAATATTTTACAGAAAGAGATAGACAACAAACGAGCCTCCTTTGGTTACTTGTATATCTAGAATTTTGAGACTTACAATACTAAGGTAATTATGCATCATAGTATTATAGTATATAATAATCCAATGCGTATTAGTATACGTATACTAAGGTATATGTATACTTAGGTAATTATGCATCATAACATGACTCGAAAACATGCTTAGCAGAATTTCTGAGACTTGCAGAAACAAAAAAAAAAGAGTTTATGCGGGACGGAGTTATGCGGGGTGAGTTAATGTGGGGCGGATTGAAAATAGTAAATTAATGTATGTGGGGTGGGGCGGGGCGGAGCGGGTTAAGGTCTTTGTGGGTTTATGCGGATTTGCCCCGCAACCGCCCCGCCCCATTGCCATCCCTAATGGAGTATTTACTATTCATCTTCTCAAGAAAGAACATGAGCACTCTAGCAACTGCAATGTAAATAAATTATCAATCTAAGCATCATTATCAATTTCTAAGAATAATAATAATGAAGAGATCTTTAAGCAAATTAAATAATAACATACCATATCTACTTGCCTAAATTAAATTAATCGTAGAAAAAAACATAAAAATGGAAATGCAGTTTGTCTCAAATTCAACGAACACAAAACTTTTGTAGACACACTAATAATTATTATTGATATTTATTACCTAATTTAGAAAAGAAGATGATCTACCTTAACTAAAAAACAATGAATCTGATTAATCTCTATTTTTTCATGGTGTTAATCATTGCTAGAAGCTTCTACATAAAGTCAACAAAAAATAAATATAAATTACCCTTTGTTTAACTTCAAGCTTTTAGTATTTTTGTCACTTAGGCATATTACAAAAAAAAAAAGAAAAAAAAAAAGAATTTCAATAGATGGAATTGCCTCCTCCTTTACCCATCTTTAGAAAAACTAGTTTTTATAATTATCTTTTTTTATTACTAAGTTTGGTTGTATTTTTGATAACTTACTCATCCTATCTCCTTCCCTCTTCTCCATCAGTCACATCCTTGGCCAATTTGATTTGGCCAAATCCAAAATTTGCAAGTAAGTTTGATCAACACCTTCTTCTTTTTTCTCTTGGTATTATCATATACATAGGTCTATCGAAAATAACCAATATTCTATCCTTTCTAAAGTCACTTATCGAATTATATTTAGTATGTTTTTGTATTATCAACTATATTCTATACATTCGAATCACTATTAGTCATATTACTTTTATCGAGAAATCAAAGAAGCTATATCGGGGGTGGGGGTGGACCTATGCATATGGTGTCACTTTTAACGAAATTTCTGATTTCACCACTGATTAACGGTATGAATTTCTATTGGTAGAAAAGAGCAAAGAGAAATTACCATTTGCCATAGGAGAGACAAAGGAAGGATGCAATGTGTTCAATGGGAAATGGATTTGGGATGAGAAAAGACCTTTATATGAAGAATCAGAGTGTCCTTACATACAACCACAATTGACTTGTCAAGAGCATGGTAGGCCAGATAAATATTATCTACATTGGAGATGGCAACCTCATGGTTGCTCTCTCCCGAGGTAAAAATTCGTTTATACTGTCAGTGTAAATAAGTTGAACAGATTCTATGCATGATGGAATATATTATGTCATTTTTCACATGTCGAGAGTCCAAATGAATAATTTTACTATGTCTTACACTTGTATTTTAAGTACTCTTCTTGATTGCTTACACTAGTACTCTTCATCAATTAGTAACTTATTATAAGAGATATTGTTATTGTACTTGTTTTATTGCACATTTTATAGCTCTGTTCTTTCTTTTTTCTTCTTAATATGATAGTTTCAACGCGACATTAATGTTGGAAACACTTCGAGGGAAGAGGATGTTATTCGTTGGCGATTCCTTAAACAGAGGACAATATGTTTCTATGGTTTGTCTTGTCCATAGAATCATTCCTGAGAATGCTAAATCCATGAAAATTGTTGGTAGTTTCGACGTTTTCACCATAAAGGTATTCATATCTATCAAATTTTGAGCTTACACATTACTAGTTTAATTTGCTATGTTGTTCAAACTCTCCAAAAATGTTATTTCTTCGAGACCTAAGTAATGGAATCTGATTCTTCAAGTCTTGTCCATGTTTATTTGTTATTGTAACACCATTCTTGTAGTTATTAGGTACAACATCCTTAGTGCCACCGACCTTCTCCTTTCTAGCCAACTAGTTCTAAGCTTTGTCTTGCACATCATTACTATTTCATCGTCTTCCGTTTGAGCTTTCATCCATATTGATTTGGTTCACCTTATCCTTCACATGTTTCTCTCTGTTCTCCTTTGAGATGAATGTCCTATTTGCGAATATGTAAAGTCATAACTAGGCTTCCTGTCACATTCCACAGCTTGTTCAAACGTTCTCTCGTGTACTTTAACACTAACGTGCATCTCACGAGTAACATCCATCTCCACTAGGATCCCTGCATATGATATTCTATCTATACGCGTAATACATTCATCAGCATAAAGAGGGAAGCTCAGGACACTACCAATATAGAGATCACCGAAATTGAACTCAGGATTCCATGCCTTTACGATAGTAAATATGTTATTCATTGAGTATGGTCTAGAAAATAGTATAACATCTATATCCTCCATAATATTGAACAAAACAATGAAATATCCTTCATTTCATTCGCCATTGTTGAATTGGAGATGAACTAACATCATTGACTTGCATAATGGTTTGTATAATTCTTCTTTTTTCCCCTTTATTGTTCACATTAGTATTCTTTCCTACATCAATAGCTTTGTTCAAATCCTTCTTTGGTCGGCCTTTAGCCATCTCGACTGAAAATGCAAGATAGACTATCAGTCTATCGCAGAGTTGAGTTCTCAGATAGTCACTCAACTAATAGTTATTATTTCAGAAAGTCACTTTTTGTTTGTTGACAAAAATTGAATCAAGAAGAAACATGACTTTCTGAGATAATAACTATGAGTAACATTTGATTTCATATTACAAATATATAAAGTTAGCTTATATTTAAGTACATTGCAGGATTTCAATGCAACAATTGAGTTCTATTGGGCACCATTTTTGTTGGAATCAAATTCTGATAATCCAGGAAAACATAGGATTGAAGAAAGAATTGTTCGAAAAGATTCAATTAACACACATGGAAAATATTGGAAAGGGGCTGACATAATTGTGTTCAATACTTACCTTTGGTGGAGGAGTGGCTTCCATTTTAATATTTTGTAATTTTCTAGACTCTTTCTTCTTATTTATTTATTCAATCAATACTTTTTGTTAGTGACATATATTCTGACTAGTGGCAGAGTCAGAATTTTTACTAAAGGAATTCAAAATATAAAGAAGTAAATACAAAAAGAAACCAAAAGATTCAACATCTACTATATATAATGTAATTTCTGACAAAGGGGATTTAGATCAACCTAGCTCCTTGCGCCCCTAGCTCCACCCTTGAATCCAATCACGAGGTCACGTGATTGGAAATGCTTCGCGTTTTGGGCTATGATGTTTTCAAGATTTTATTCTTTCAATTCAAAACTTACAACGTTTAAATTCTGGATTTTCCGTTGCTGGTAGGCAAGGGTCTTTTGATGATGAAGTGAAAGATATAGTGGAGGTATCCACTGAGGAGGCATATAGGATGGCAATGAAGAGTTTGTTGAGATGGATTAAAAAGAATATGGATCCAAAGAAAACTAGAGTTTTCTTTACTAGCATGTCACCTTCACATGAAAGGTGAGTAAAACAATAAAATTTTATCCCTCCCCTTACTTTTTTTTTTAAAAAAAAGTTCTCCTTCTCTTGCTATATGGTACCTTTTTTTTGGACAAAAAATAAAAATAAAAAATCAAACCAACAAAAGGAAAAGAAATTGGTGTTTGGACAATATTTGGTCGAAATAGAAAAAAGAGTATATGAAGTTGAAAAACAGAATTTCAAAATTGTTGAGTTTGGATATGAATTCAACTTTTAAGAAAATGACAAGTGAGGCTTGCTCGAGTGGTTGAACACCTTGGCCATCAACCTAAGAGTTCGAGTCACACCAAAAGGTAGTGGCCCTCCTTTTTGGAGGTTCGATTTCCCACATTATAATCCCTTGTCCTTGCGTTTTGGTATGGAGGAAACTCTTTTTTTTTTTAAAAAAAATATGTTTGTAAAATTTCTCATGTTCTATCGATTAAAACATTTTGAAAAATATTTTTTAGAAAAATAAGTTCGTAAAAAAATTTTGAAAATAACTTTTTTTGGTGAAGGTAGGAAAAACGAGTTTCTTAAGTGACATTTTATTGGTGATTGTCTCCCCCCTCCCACCCCCCTTACCAACATCTCATTCCCACCCTCACCCCCATCAACATAGTTTGGGAGTTAACAAATTAAAATCCCCTAAAATGATATTAATATTTTCAAATAACATTTGATAATTTTGGAATTGCATTTTACCATTGAGAAATAACATATATATCCATTACTCTTTGTTTTTTCAGGAGCATTGATTGGGGAGGTGAACCAAATAAGAATTGTTACAATGAAACAAAAATGATAGAGGATCCAAATTATTGGGGATCAGATAGTAGAAAAAGCATAATGCAAGTAATTTCACAAGAATTTGGCAAATCAAAAGTGCCAATTACATTTCTCAATATTACACAACTCTCAAGTTATAGAAAAGATGCACACACAACAATTTACAAGAAGCAATGGAGTAAATTAACACAAGAGCAACTAGCAAATCCATTTAGCTATGCTGATTGTTTTCATTGGTGTTTGCCTGGTCTTCAAGATACTTGGAATGAACTTTTATTCACAAAGCTTTTTTATCCTTAGAAAATTTTATGGACGATCTGCAGTTCGTGTTTAGCTAATCAATTTAAAAGTCAAAACAAGAACATAACACTAGTGTATTTGGACATGGTCCTTTGTATATATTTGTTTTCAGGTAATCGATTTTGATCAAACTGGTAATACACTAGTGTTAAGGAGTAAGTCCCCTTCTTTGAGGGCCGATCTAGAGGCATATATGTCAGTCATAAGAATTCAATAGTTTTTGTTACGACATGATACATCTATATTATAATATTAATTAAAAATCACTATAAGAATTCATAAACTTTAAATTATGAATTCGTCTCTATCATACCTTTAATTTTTTCGGTGCATTACAAATAGTCAAATACATCAGTTAAGAACAATATCTTAAACTAGATGGATATCAAAAGAAATTTTAAAATAAAAAAACTAATTAACTCGAAAAGTGAATAATAAATTAAGTAGAGCAAAAGACAAAGGCCAAGAAAGGTTAGAATTTACTGGCTCAGCGCGTTTTTAGTGCACCTCATCGTGAGACTTGTTCAAAAAATACCTTTTAAAATGTTGGTACTAAGTATGTATTTGTAAAAAAAAAATACGACATTAATTGTAGTTTTTTTTTAACTATCGAGTGGTAGACATATTAATCACTCATTATCAATTTCTAAAAAAAAAATAAAAAATGATAAGATTATATCCTTGAGCAAATTAATTAGGTATATATCACATACATGAAACTAGAATAATTACTTACCTAAAATCAATTGCAGAAATAAAATAGCACAATAGTGGAAATTCATATTTAATCTATCACATATTCAACGAACATAAAGCTAGTATATCATTCATATATTCCAATTGTAAATCTGAACTAATTTAGTAAGTTGATGATCTAGCTTAAGTACAATGAATCTAATAATTCAACTCTTCATTTTTCAATGTGTTAATCGTGTTATAGAAGCTTCATAAGATGTACTCCCCAGACAGGATACATAACACGTTAGCTTCAACATAAGACGTGACATAGCGATCCTCAGACAGGATCCTTAACGTGTTAGCTATAGCACTGCATGAGTCGATACGCATGGCGAGGAAAAAATACATACAAATGACACTTGATTTTTGACTTCAAATCTTTAATAGATGGAATTGGCTCCTTCTTTGCCCATCTTTAGAAAAGTTAATTTTTATAATTATCTATTCTTATTGCTAAGTTTGGTTGTATTTTTGATAACTTACTCATCCTATCTCCTTCCATCTTCTCCGTCAGTCACATCCTTGGCCAACTTGATTTGGCCAAATCCTAAACCTTCAAGTAAGTTTGATCAACACCTTTTTGTCTTCTAATTAGTATTATCATTTTTTTAAATCACATTTGGATCTTTATATTGCTTTTTAAATCATATTGCTTTTGATCAACATCCTATCTCTTTATATTGCTCTTTATATTGGATCTATACAAGGGTTTTTCAGGCCAACTCATATGGTAATTCCCAAAGTAAACACGATTATCTTGATAGTCTGAATTCGAGAAGTATGTTAATCTAGACACTCTCCAACTTGATTTGATCCAAATAGAAAAATGGAAAATCTAATGGTAGAATTCGTCCGTTATTTGAAAATTTGGTCACTTAAAATATAACTATGTAGAAGTGACCACCCATAATAATAAGTGGATTAGAGTTTAATGTTATAACATGTTAAATTATAGTGATAGTGCATGTGTGATATCTTTTATCGTCGTTGTACTTAAATTAAATCCATTATCTTGGAGATTCTTGATCATGTGTAGCTAATCTTTGAGTGGTTTTACTTTGTTGTTTGTTGTGTTAGAGAAGAACAAGGATTATAAGTTGCCACCATTTGCAATTGGAGAAGGTGAAAAAGAGTGCAATTTATTCAGTGGAAAATGGGTTTGGGATGAGTCAAATAGGCCTCTATATAATGAATCAGAATGTCCATATTTACTTCCTCAAGTGACTTGTCAAGAACATGGTAGGCCAGACAAGGACTATCTCTATTGGAGATGGCAACCTAGTGACTGTCTTATTCCCAGGTTTGTAACCTTTTCTTTTAATGAATTTAAGTGATCATATATACCGCCCGAGGGCAGCCCGGTGCACAAAGCATCCAGCATTTATACAGGGTCTGGTAAAGAAGGAAAGAGCCGCACCCCAAGGGGTGTGATGTAGAAAACTTTAACCTAATGCAAAGCATTAGTGTCTGTTTCCACGACTCGAACTCGTGACAACTTTACCATTATTCCAAAACTCCCTTCAAGTGATATATAATGCCAATTTGGTAATTTTTTGTATTATCAAATCATTTTTACCTATATACCACTGAGGATATATAGCTTGATGTACAAAGCATTTTGTATTCACACAGGGTTTGGGGAAGGGCAGGCATCCCAAGGGGTGTGATGTAGAAAACCTACGCTATAATTCAAACATTATCGGCTTCCTCCATGGTTCGAATTCCTGATCTATAGATCACACTGAGACAACTTTATCGTTGCTCCAAGACTCCCCTTCAAGTGATATATACCGCCAGTTTAGAAATTTTTTATATCATCAAATCATTTTTACCTGTTGGAACAGCTAACCTATTTTATTTTCAAGATTATAAAATTTCTTTTTTTACACTATTAGTATAGCTTAATTATGTTATACTAGCATGTTAGCATACCGGTGAATACTTACCATAGAAAATTAGAAATTGACACATAATTGTTCTAAAATTAATGAATTGATCATATTATTGTTATGAATTTAAACTATATGTTATAATTTGTACAGATTCAATGAATCGTTGATGCTAGAAAGTCTTCGAGGGAAGAGGATGATGTTCGTTGGTGATTCATTAAATCGAGGACAATTCACTTCTATGGTTTGCCTCCTCCATAAAATCATACCAAACGACGCTACATCCCTCCATAAAGTCGATTCGTTCACCATCTTCACAGCAAAAGTACGTTATATATACACTGATAGTATAAATTTTTCTCACATAACTAATAAATTTATACAGAATTACTTTTTAAATAATCTGATCGTATAAATATTTCTGACACGTGAGTACGTAAATTTATATTTGCTTGTAACTTGTAGTATACACATTTAACTTTGGATTCACCACTAATTACATTTATTTTAATTAACTTGGATTCATTATATATATCAGGATTATAATGCAACAATTGAATTCTACTGGGCACCATTTCTACTAGAATCAAATGCAGATAGTCCTGGAAAACATAGGGTACCCGATCGAATCGTTCGAAAAAATTCGATCGATACACATGGAAAATATTGGAAGGGAGTTGATATTTTGGTGTTCAATACTTATATTTGGTGGATGTCTGGCCGTACATTCAAGATTTTGTAATTTTTTACATAATATTTTCTTCTTACTCATTAATTTTTTTAAATTATTAATAGTGTCTTTAACACATAATTTTACGTTTTTTATTTTTCAGGAATGGGACATTTGATGATAATAATAATAATGATATAAAAGATGTAGAAGATGTGCCAACTAATGATGCTTATCGTATGGGAATGAAGAATTTATTGAGATGGATAAATAAGAATATAGATCCAAAAAGAAATAGGGTCTTTTTTACAAGCATGTCACCTTCTCATGCATGGTAAGTGAACTGAGTATACAAATTTTTGAGTCTTGGGAATGGAAAAAAAAATCATGTTAGGAGCACTGTATTCTGATATGTTATGTATAGTCATAATAAAGAAAAAGAATATTTTATCAAATTATAAGAAAACTAACAAAGAAACTATAACTTAGTAAGAGTTGAATAGGTTGACTTATGATCTATTGAAATCCGTTTTGACCCAATACATTTCAGCCCAAGAAACCTTTGAACGAGTTAACGATATGTCTATTTATTAAGTCAATTCATTTTAATCTGTTCAAGTTCAACTCAATCCATCCATATGACATCCCTAGTCGACTCTTGTAGTGTGCAAAAATAAACATAGATAGAGTTAAATATACCCATTCTCATAACTAGAATTCAGGATTTTAAGTTTATGAAGTTTTGATAACGATTCTCTTTACTTGTTGTATTCTTGGATAGATTGTTTCTACATCCTAAGTGAATTTTTTTTAACAAAAACGTAGAATTTGGACCAAAGCAACTGATATTTATCGAAAGATAATTTTGACTATAGATTTGTCTCTTGTCAGAATTCACCACGTCTAAATTCTGAATCTGTAAATATTACTAACAATTATTTTGTTTGCTTGTTATTAGGAGCAAAGAGTGGAGAGGAGATCCAAATGGAAATTGTTACAATGAAACAAAAATGATAGAGGATCAAAATTATTGGGGATCAGATAGTAGAAAAAGCATAATGCAAGTGATTAAAGAAGAATTTAGCAAATCAAAAGTGCCAATTACATATCTCAACATAACTCAATTGTCAATGCCAAGAAGAGATGCACACACATCAATCTACAAAGAAAGATGGGGACCTTTAAGTCCACAAGAAAAAGCAAATCCTTCAAGTTATGCTGATTGTATACATTGGTGTTTGCCTGGACTTCAAGATGTTTGGAATGAACTTTTATATGCTAAGCTTTTTTATCCTTAATTTGTAACACTTTGAAAGCATAATATATATATAGCATTCACATTTTTCAAGAACTTGCCCCAATGACTATATGCAATTTCTATTTATGATCTCTTAAGGAGGTTCAATTTTTGAATTAATGTTATTCCAACTATAAATATATGATTTCATTTTGCTACTCCCGATCGTTGAGCCTGATTGACTCGACTCACAAGTGTGGTCTTACTCGGTCAATTGGAAATTGTAGAATTGTAGTTGCTCTCGAAATTCCAAATTGGCATTAGAGATATCTTTATCTAAGGAGAAGGCTTTGTCACTAGAGAATTTTGATAAAAACGATATAGTTGATATCTTGATACGTGCACCTAAAGTTTAAGGAACTTTGATACTATTGGTGCAATTTAATCGATTATTACAAAATCATTGTCACGTTTTGCTTCTCGAGAGCCAATTTGACTAATTCTCAAAGCTAAATTTGAGTAGATTAATTTATTATTTTAAAATTAAAGTTTAGATATTCAAAAACTATACGAAAGTGCTACAAACTGCAATTTTAATTTTTTTTTCATATCAATATGTTGAAAATGCATTTTAAAATACTGATAAAAATTCATATCATTTGACTATCTAAAAGAAAATTGTGACAAATACTATTAAGCCTTAACCACTCACGAAAAATGTAGCCTTAACTACTACAAAACGTTGTTATTGGGTAGTTATGAGTACATTTCTGAACGTGGTCCAAAATTATTTTTTGTGATCTTAAGAAAGAATTATTGTATTTTATAAATGTAAAATAATTAGGAAATAATTATTGTATTGTATGAAAGTAAAATGGGTACAACAATATACTCATTATTATATATTGTATAAAAGTAAAATATATAGGAAATAAAATACTTTATAATAAATGATGGCATCAATGACATAAAATGCAAAATCTATATAGGAACTTTCTCCTTTTTAATTAATTTGTCTAAATGATGGAATCAATGACATAAAAAGTGCTTCATAAAAATTTCAACTATTTGACTAATTATACTAATGGTAATTATATATTCCAACTTGAGATACTAAATCTTTGATTAGAGATGTTAAAGGTGAAACAAATCACCAATTTAATTAATTGATTAACCAAATGTTCAGTTTTTAAATGAACAAAATGTCAGAATTTGTTTGGACAGGTTGAAATTTGCAAAAAAAAAAAGTTAAAGTTGAAGTTAAAAAATAGTTGTATATGAAAGTCGAAGTTATGTTTGGACACATATTTCACTTGAAAAATAATAATTGTGCCTAGCCTTATTAAGTGGAGTCTGAAAAGGATAAAATGTATAGAGATTTTACTTCTATCTTTATAGGATAAGAAGTTGTCTCCAATGGACCTTCGATACATAAAAAAGAGTTGTCAAAGCAGAATTGCAAAAAAATTATGACAGTAAGATATACCAAGATACATAACGAATAAAGTAAAATATATATGAATATCTCTAGAGGAAATTAATCACAATTATAATATTAAGATATAATGAAATCACAATTATATTATATATCTAGAGGCATTTATTGACTAATACTAGTAGGCAGACAAATTGAAATTCAATAAAAGCCTCCATGTCCACTTGCAAACCAACTTGCAAAATATATTTTCTTCTTTTGCCGATCACAACATTTAATATAATATTTATGGGGGAAATTTAAAAGAAAGTTGAGGCAAAAAATCCCATAAAAGATTTATCAAAAAATAAAAATACAACTTGCCTTTGATTTTATTGCAAGTTGGTACTTTATTGTTTTGCAGCTTTTGATTCTTCTATCACGATTTAGATAAGTTGAATTTGGACGGATCAGGATAGAGTATGTTATTAAACGAACAAATTAATAGGTGGTTTTTTTATAGATAAATTGTGTTTTTATAAAGCCTAATTTTATCAACTCTTGCAGATATAACGTGATCTTGAACAAACAAGTGAATCTAATTATCTGAAAAAATAAGGTAGATAATTAGTTTAACAGAATAAATTACATTAATTATACTATAAGTTTTTATATTATAAACTAAATCCAAGAACTAGTTGTTGGGTACCCATCTCATGACCAGCAGGTTCAGTGTTCAAAGACTAACAATTTTTTTTATTTTTAAAATGCAATTAGTAGTATGCATAAATTATATTCAATGTCAATTTGTGAAGTTTACAACTGGTAAACCCTTTAAAATAATTAGACTATATGGAAATTAAAAATTAATATTCGTGCACTGTGTTCATTATGTAAAATACATTACATTAATCTATTAGTAATACAGGTCTGCCAACCAATTGGATATTTAATGGATTATTTTCCTTCATTTTACTTTTAATAATTTATATTTTGGGTTTCTTTAGGATAAACAATTACTATTATTTTATTTCAAAAAATGAATATTGTATATAGTTTTTTTTAAAAAATCCCAATTTATCTATTTTGGATTTTTTTTAGACAGGCCAAGGGTTTATCTGAATTTCTTTTATAAAAAAATGTATATTTTATATATAAGATAAAATTATTTTTTTATGTATATATATAACAAATGTTGAAACACTTAATTATCTTATATATATATTATGTGTGTTTATTTCTTTATATTTTAACTTTTCGATATTTTGATTCTGTTACTAGTCAGATAAAAAACTCGCACACTTGATAGTTCAGATATAAAACTCGAAAAAACGTAACTTTCTATATTTTTGACATATCACTCTTTAAGATACACAGTATTATATCAGTGTGCATTCTGCAATGTATGAAATGAATGTAATATTGCAGTTTCTCTAATTAGCCAAAAGAACAAAGAAGGAAGACTTAGAAGAATTTATCTGATGGTAACGTAAGGATATACTATACAAAATACATATCACTATTAATGCGATAGGATGAATAAGATTACTTCGTTGTTAAGTAAATTTTAATAGGACAAGACTTATGTGGATTAATATGAAAAGTATAATTCAATCTCAAAAGATAATTCAAAAAGTACGTATTGCCAAAATTATATAAGGAAGCACATTGCTCCTTCTCCTACCAATGGGAAAGACTTATAATACATGTGAACCTAAATCAATCGGGCAAATAATAATTTTGAATACACCATATAGTCATTATAACACAATGTATACAAAGTACACAACTACGCACTACTAGTTATTCCACATTGAAACAATTCCAAAAACAAACTTTAATTACACTCTTCAAAATTTATCAACTTTTCCATGAAGGAAAAAAAAAACACCAAAAAAAATATATAGATAGAAGAAATAATGTACAAAAGATTTAATCAATCAGTAATCAATTAACCATGACATCGATTTAGCTAATTATTCTCTTACAACAACAACAATATTATCCAGCGTAATTACACAGGTGAGATCAGCAGAGAATAGAATAAACGCCTTTGAACACCGATGTTAGTATAGAAAGGTTATTTTTGATAGACGTTAAATACTTTTAGCTTTTTCCAAATTCTCGGCAATTTGCCCTAACGAACGCAAATTGCACCTTACAATTGTATCAACGAATACACGTGTTTCCTCTTTCGTATTCCCGCGCGGAACATCCACAACGTATGATTCCACCACCACCGTCCCATTGCCGTCGCCTTCGCCGCCGTCAGTCGCCGCCGTCCGATGAAGCGTCGTCACCGATTGGTAATTGTTCAGCCGGTGATCTCCGCCGATTATACTAATGCTCATCACTTTTTTCTCGTCGTCTAGAATTTCGAGCCTCTCGATGCTCGAAACCGCCGGGAGGCCGGTGATGACATGGACCTCCCGGAGCGAACCGACGGCTTTTCCGTCGCCGACGATGACGTGGCAGCTCTTGAGGAAGTTTTTGTAGGCTTGCGGGTTGTCGAAGCGGCGGATTATGGACCATACGGTGTCGATGGAGGCGGAGATGGAGCGGACCACGGCGGAGCAGCACTGGTTGTTGTTGGGACCCACGGGATGGGAGTGGTAATGGAAGTGGTTGTCAGGGACGGAGACATTGTTAGTTGTGGTCGTCATGGGGAAGTTTCCGGCGAGTGCGGCGGCGTTATGGTGGTTGATGCGGTGGAGTTGGAGTATGGAAGTCATCTCTCATTTGTTTTTGGTAAGAGAAGAGAGATGAGAATGGAGTTTGATATATATATACACACATTTAAATTTTGAGTTTATCTATAGTCATTTGGTTCTAATTTGAGTGACGATATTTGACTGGACATATATCTTAATATCTTAATAATTAAAAAAGAATTTTAAAAAATAATGATAATTTATAATAAATTTGTATTTTTGATTGAGAAATTTGTATATATATATGATCAAAAACTTATTTATCTTGGGTAAAAATAAAATATTTAAAATTAGATTATTTTTGAAACAATAAGGTTATTTTGGCTCTAAGAGCGTGTTCGGTATGAGGAAAAAAAAAATTTGAATCTTTTTTCTTGTATTTGATTGATTAGAATAATTGAAAATTAGTTTTAGCAGGATCTTAAAACTGAGAAAAATGACTATTTTACTAAAAGTAGAGAATATATAATTATATCGGTAATATTTTACATTGATTGCATCCTCTCTCATCTTAACAAGCTCATCTTCACATCCGCTCTATGTAGCTCCCATTCCACCACACCACACCACGCCTCCGTCCCATTACACCCCTTCTCTTATAGTATTTGTTTAAATTACATATAATTAATTTTATAATAATATTTTATATATATACCGAGCACAAAAAAGTAAGTAAGAAAAAGTTCATTTATTTTTCTAGAAAGTATTTTTCATACCAAACACACCTTGAATTTGTGTTTTCACCTAATTATTTATGAAACCGATCCAACCTATCTATTTGCGCTAATTTTATCTAATCTATTTTCGATCAATTCATATCTAATCTGATTCGATCCGCTTATTTATCATTTAAAATTATTTTGATTTTTTATCCGCTTATTTATCATTTAGAAGTATTTTGATTTTTCATCCGCTCATTTGTCAGTCCTAGTTGTTGTGTACATGTTGGGTTTAGATAAATCCTAGGAGAAAACATCAACTTTTTGAAGACAAAATTATAGCAATTTGAGTTGGTGGTTTAGCTAATTGCTTACGTTAGGTGCCATGCAAGTTGATCATCAACTTGCTAAAAGCTTAATTATTTATTTGGACGGAGTCCGGAACAAAATACCCTTCGACTTTTGCTATAATTACGTTACCTACCACTGCCGGTCAAAATCATTATCCGAGGTTTTTCAACTTTTTACTAATAATGTCTCTATCGAGTGACAAAAATAGCCCTGCAAAACTACTCCACCTAAGAATATTTACTTCTTATGTTTCATCGTCTCAATTTATGTGACACTTTTTTTTTATAGACGGAATGTAAATAGGTGTTTGGACAAATAGTTTGAAATTATAATTAGTGTTTGAATATGCAATATGTATTAAGATTTTAAATTTCAAATTCGACTTTTTCCAAATTGCAATTTATATTTTTTATAATGTAAAACTTGACTCATAAGTTTATATTTTGAAAAATAAGATCTACTATTTTAAATTTTGAAAAAAATAAAATTAAAATTCATATTTGGCATGGAAAGATTGTTTGTTTATGAAAGAATTTTGTTAAACAATAGGCAATAATTATTGTTGTTGATTAGTGGATCTTTATAAAATTATATGTATATTTGAAAGTTTGTGATCACCGATATATTTTTTTTTAAAAGAAATATAAAGACATGTAATTTATCATTACGGTGTATTAGAATATTCCGATTACTTATTTATGAACACTATGATTTGCTCATTTGGTAAGATTGTATAAGAATTAGAGAAATTGTGATAATTTTCACAACTTATGGAATTTTCATGTTTATGAGAAAAAAAATATAACTTAATAATCCTAAATTACATACCCAAACAACAAAATTTCAACTCTAAATCAATCTATTTCAAATCTTTCCAAATTAGGCCTAAAAAAAATCCTTATAAGAAAAGCTTTTCTTTAGATTAAGCATACTAAATTTAATTTAGTCGAAAATCAATACGAATAAAAAACACAAAAAGTGGCATCCTCAACCACTCTTCCTCAACTTGATCCCTCTTTTTTTTTCCTTGCAATTCACATGGGTATAAAAGATTTATCTACTTCCATATGTCTTGTCTACTATAGTATGCAACTCGCCAAGTTATTTTGTCCACTATTAACTTGGCACACTATTTAAGAAACAATAAATAGAAGGATGATTTTACTATATTACCCTTTGAATATAATAAATACAATGCATTGAAAAATGTAATAGGGAGATGACTATAATTAATGATAAGGGTAAATTAGGAACTAAGTGTAAAATTATCCATTAATTTTATAAAATGGACAAGTATTGTTGGACATCCTAAAATAATATAGTGGACAAGTACTGTTACAGAGGGAGTATTAATTACTCTACTAATATTCTCTTGGGTCCTCATAGTAAAGATTTTAAAGACCATTTAGAAATTAGAATAACGTGCTAACAACGTCTTTTCATATTATGCCATTCTTCACATTAAAAAAAATGGTGTAAGAGAATCATATGTTTTTTCCGTTTCAATTTATTTGTTTTGCTTTATTTATTTTAATTTTTTATTTGATTTTGACTTAATACAAAATTTAAGTAAATGAAAATAAACTTCTGAGTCTTATAGTTTTAAATTAAAGACAAGTTAAATGTATCAAAATATTTTTAATCATGTGATTTTAAACATGTCTGGTAAACCTTTGAAATTAAAGAGTTGCTAAAAAATAAAAGAGACATACTTCTTCAAACTAAAAAAGGAAAGGAAAAACAATTGAAGTGAAATGAGTAATTCATTTTTAAAATATATATATCTTTTCTTTTTTATAACTATTTAATTCTAACTTTCTACGTGACATATTTAAAAACACAAAATTAAAAGATATTTCAGTACATTTTATATATCTTCAATTTAACACCACTTCATTAATTTTTTAAAATTTGACTTAAGTCAAAACCAACCAAACAAATTGAAACAGAAGAAGTATGATATATACTTGTTGCAAGGTAAGGGGTCGTTTGATTTGAAGACAAGTTATATTGAAATTGGTTATATATGTTGAAATTAGTTATACTGAAATTTGTTATTATTGTATTATTTCTTATTGAATGCTAATTTAATAGAAAAATGATTTGAGGAACGCTAGAGGTATTTTTTAAAATCATTCTTATTTTATTAAGGAATTATCAATCTCGATACTATTATTCTACTATCTAACAAATATATATAGTCCTGACTTTTGACGTTTAAATTATACCAGAATTAATAACTAAATAAGAAATAAGACAAATAATCGTCCAACATAGCAAACATTTCCTAAATTAGATGTCAAACCAATTCAAAGGTAGATGGATTAGGTAATCAATTGCTTAAACTAAAAACAATATTTTTCAACTTGTGGATTGTCTTTTTTTGAAGATAAACGTTTTAGATGTGTGTTTTTTTTTTTTTGTTTTGAGATTATCAACTTTTTTTTTGGTTCTTTTTTGTGTTTATTTCATAGCTAGGGGTTGGGATCCTGCAGTAATATTTTTAATGTTAAATTAAAGAAATTATTGTAATTTAGGCATTTATCAACAAGCTGCAATTTTATTTTGTATACAAACAAATAATGATGATGGTAAAGTTTATGCAATTTGTGGACAAAAAGTCTACAACTTTTTATATGGACAGATTTTTCTTGAAGTTAATAGCAATTGGAAATCTTTTTTTTTTTAATAAAAAAAACAGCAATTGGAAATTAATGATCTTATAAATATATAACAAGTTGAGTTCACTGTAGATTTTGAGTATCAAGAGATACCTTCTAGATAATTTAAAATGAATAATTGACAAAAGAAAAGTAGTACTAATTAATTAAAGGTTGAGCTTTTTAGGTAACTTTAATGCTTAAATTTATTGGCTTTATATATATATATATATATATATAGGAAAATGAAAAAAAAGAATCATTTGGCCACGGAAATTATTCACTTTTTTGGAGTAAGTTATTATTGGGAAAATGATCAAAAATACCTTTAAACTATGTGAAATGAATAAAAATACCCTCCGTTTATGATTTGGTCCAAAAAAAACCCTTACCGTTAATACTTTGATCCAAAAATAAACGGAGGACATTTTTTGTTCATCTCACCTAATTGAAATTAATATTTGGTTATAAAACTTTCAAATCTGTATTTGAATTTCAAATTTTTAAAAGTGTTCCAAATTTATTTTTCAAATATTCCAACTCCATTTTCATGAATTCCAATAAAGTGTTTTTTATGTTTTCAGTTTATTTGTGTTACTTTTTTTCTAATAATTTTTTTATTTCTACTTCTCACATGACATGTTTCTGATTATAAGATTAAAAAATATTGTGGTACATTTGACATAACTTTAATTTAAGATTATAAAATTAAAAAAATGTTCTTTAATTTCTTTAACTTCGTGTTAAATCAAATTACGACAAAGAAATAACTAAATCTGAGAAAAATACTTTTTCCCCCTCTTTTACAAAAAAAATAACCAAACACAATTCAATTTTGAACCCTAACTTCATAAATTCGAATAAAATAAAAATGGTTTGAAATCTATAGCCAAATGCGAACTAAAAGAGGAATAGAACAATTACCATGTCAATGAGATGATTAAAGAGAGTGCAAGTTGCTTAATTACTTAATTAATTAAGTACAATATATGGATTCGTTTTTCCATCATGTACAACCACTTTGATTTTTTGATTCATGGGAAATTTCTATAGAAAAAAGAAAAAGAATATAGGAACCAAAAAAAATTCAAAGTTAAAATATGACCTTTATCTCAGCCTAAATTAATCACTTTATTTTCTCTGTCTAATTAATTATTCGATATTCAAAATGGCTAATCTAAAATCACACCATATACGGGCAAATAAAGAAAAAGCAGACTCATTATCATGAATTTCTCTTTGCGGAACAATTTCATAAATGAACACTCAACTTTAACTTATTATATCGAAAGTTACTAAATTATTTTCATAACAAAAAAGTTACTCAATTTTACCTAATTAAATGTCACTAAAAGTCATTGAACCCAAAAAACACTAAATTTTACTGAAGCTTCGTAGAAAGTCCTTGAATAAATTTTTAATAATGTAAACAAACTTTGTCAAAATATTCTAAAAAAATCTCTTTTTTTCTTTCTTTCTTATCTTATAATATAATGACTTTTTGGGATATAGAAAAAATTAAGTAACGTTTTAATTACAAAAAAAACAATTAATATCATGAAAGGAATTGCAATTAAGAAAATGAGACAAAGAAGGCCACTTGGCAAACCAAGAGTAATTATGTGATGCAGATGGCCAATATAAGAAAGGTCGTATTAAAATATATATGGAATTATTATGTTGCAGCCAATCAGGGGCGGATCAAGAATATCAGGGTAAGTTTCGATAATCCAATAACTTCTACATAGACATTATATTTATATTGAAAAATTTATTAAATATATGAAAAATATTTATTGAGAACTCCATAACAAAGTATATTTTTAGTCCAAAAACTTGCTTAAGCTTTACCGTCCTCTTTGATAAAGGTTTGATTCCTCCTCGTACTATTATAATAAAGTATTTTTATTTTTATTTTTGAAATTATTAGAAACTTATAAACTTTAAATTCTGAATCCGTATTCTCACCTTTTGTTTTCCTTATAAGCATTTGTTTGGATCTTCTTCCTTTTGCGATTAAGACTGATTACCAAGAATACTTCTAATTTTTTTTAAAAAAAAAA
This sequence comes from Solanum appendiculatum, assembly GCA_018342035.1. Taxonomy (NCBI): domain Eukaryota; kingdom Viridiplantae; phylum Streptophyta; class Magnoliopsida; order Solanales; family Solanaceae; genus Solanum; species Solanum appendiculatum. The sequence goes on along the minus strand of JAGDQO010000434.1, from coordinate 2,126,301 downwards.
TTCAACGGATGGTAATATTGGATTGCAATGTTGATAATGATCAATTCGTTTCTACATTTTGTCAATTTCTAACTTTTAACATTTCATTTAGAACACAATCATTCCAATCCTTAGTATGTTTAGCTGTCATTGCAAAGTCAAACCACAACGAAAGAAGGAGAATGAACGGATCACTTGTCGATCTATGATTAAAGGAAACTATATATGAAGAATGGGACACAGAATAACAAGAATAAAGCTTCTCATCAACTTTTTATCTTCACCCGCGGAAGGGGGGGTGGGGTGTAGGGGAATAATTAAAAGCACAAGTCACTTATTTGTCTTTTCACTAAAAAATATCTACAAAATTTACTCTCTTCCTTCGTTTTTACTTATCATATTTGTTTGACAAATCCATTAATAAGCTAACAATTGACATGATTATTTATCTTACCACACGATCCATATTAACTGATGTTTAATATTATATCTTAGAAAATAATTTGAAATAAATAATTAATATTAAAAGTAAAACATGAATTTTTTAAAATCTTTTCTTGATATGTTAAAATTGACAAATAAGAAATTTTATTTTTGAAATTGTGAATGAGTAAACGTAAATGAAGCAAATATTTAATTGTTCTTTCTATTGATCGAACTCTCAATTTGGGGCCTTCACCAATATATTACGAAGCTCCCATGTTAGGAACATTTACGTAATGTGGGCAGACAATTTAATTGGTAAAAGGCTTCTAACAAGGGGGCCAAGATTTATGGATTAGCCCACTCTTGACTAACCAAGCAGACAAAGGACTTTTGCATATTCTTTTTCCTTTTTTTGTATCTCTTAGAAATGAGGATGTTGAAATGAATTATTCAGGATAAAGTGAAAGTATCATTGTGGTGAACAAGATAAGGGAAATAAGACTAAGATTATTTGGATATGTGAAGTGAAAATGCATGGATGCCATCAGTGACGGAGCCAGAATTTTCAAAGGGCTTCAAAATCTAAAGTAGTAAACACATGAACTAGTTGAAGGGGGTTCAACATCTACTATATATACATAAAAAATAATTTTAACGAGGTATAAATAATAATATTTTCCGCCGAAGGGGGTTCGGATGAACCCCTAAGAATATGCTACCTCCGCCCTAGATGCCATAATGAGAAGGGGCAAGCAGAGATCGGATATGATGAGAAGTAGAGGTAGGCTGAACAAGTATTGAAGAGAATGATTAGATAAGACATGACACTCTTGCAGCTTAACGAGGACACGACCTTAGATAGGAAGATATATAGAATCAAAAATTAAGATAGAAGATTAATAAGTAGTATAGTTTCCTTTATAAATATTATTATTATTACTCATATATTATCTTGTTCTTCAATTTTATTACAACTTGTTTCATTTGCTTCGATTACTACTTACTATACTATGTATTGTTATTGATCTTTTCTCCATTATGTTCATCATAGCTGCTTCACTAATATATCTTTCTTTTCATACTTAGTTTTATAATGTTTTACTTGAATCAATGTATACATTCATTCTCCCTAAATTCCACTTATAATATTTATACCGAGTATGTTATTATTATTGTTGCCTCCAGCTCCTCTTCCTTGAAGGTAACTACAGAGATCAAGCTTCTATTCCAATCAACATCCATACAAACCAAAATATTACAGATTTTAAACTTCAATAGCATAGTTCCGACACAACAGTTATTAAAACTGACATTCTGAGATAATAACTATTAATTATTGTTATATTGATTGTGTAACCACAAGAGAAATCACCTCTACAGAGTGCAATTGTTGAAGGCTCCATACACAATTTAGTAAGTGGTGTTTAGAGCCTTCACCTCTATAGAATGCAATTGTTGAAGGCTCCACACACAATCATCTAGTAAGTGATGCTTAGAGCCTGTTTGTATGAGCTTATTGCCTTAGATTTATAAGCCAAAAGTCACAAGTTAAGTGCTTGTAAGCACTTTTTTAATTCACCGAAACACTTCAGAAGTACTTAGAAACTATTTTAGTTTAAAAATACTTAAAATAAATCAATCCAAAAGTAACATGCTTGTTACATACAATCTCATATAGGAATTGGTTGTATGGTGATCCAACAAACTAGCCACAGACAAGATCAGAACAGAAAAAGGAAGAACATAGCAAAATACAGAGACCAGTAAGCACTGAAGACAAGAACCAACAGTAACAAAAAGCCAAACAGGCATCCACTATGAACATCATATTAGTAATACATGACAACTACAGGGAGATAATTTTCTCTTTCTCTTCTATTGTCAACTTAGGAAGAGCAAAACCTTGTAAATGTTTGTTTTGATTCAACAACAGCTAAATTCTCTCATCCAAAAACTTATCAAGAATCAGCTGGTTAGTACAAAAGGAAAGGGACAACCATATTCTCAAAAGCAAAAAGGAAAAAAATAATCAAAGAACATATTCTCCTATATCCTATGTTTTTTCCTTCTCATCGAAATCTAAAGAAGAACTCTTGAACTAACAGTTTAAAAGTTTCTGATCGTTGCATATATTCTGCAATATACCAAACAGTAAGATCCTATTCCTCGCAGCACTACATCCAGTCTGCCCATGCACGAAGCTTCTACCATATCCACCATGTCAAATTCCGCAATTCCATTAGAAATCCAACACACCCAAGTCATCCAAGCAGAAGTTGAAGTCCTCCTGCCTGCCAGGTCTCAGAAAATCAAATTCGTAATCAATCTCGATAGGTGCTTGCTGCTCCATTTGCTGCAAACCTTCCAACGTATTGACATCTGCATTATCCAATTGATATGATGGATTAGTGAACTGATCATCCGCATTTTTCAACTGGTATGATGGATTTGACAACTGATTATTGTCATAGGCAGCACTCTGCAATCGATATGAAGGATCATAAGCGTACAGCTCTTGTTTAGGAGGAACAGAACCAACATCTTGACTTGGAGCCGAGACATCAAGTGGAGTCGAATCTATCATGCCTAATAGCTCATGTACGTCAAACAACTCATCATCCAAACACAAGTTGCCTAGGTCCTCTTGTCCAATATCCCACAAATCATAACTACAAGCCACAGGCTCTTCTTTAATTTCAGAGGTTTCACTTTTATCTAACAAATCCTTGGCCTCGTCTTTTGCTTCCTCTCTCAATGAGCTCAAAGGTGTTCCAACTTCATTAGAACCAGTCCTAGTACCATCAATTTTTATTTCACTTACTCTATCTTCATATCTAATCTCAGGAGCATTGGCTCTTCCTCTCATCATGTCATCAGCAGTGCACAGCTCAGACAAACTTGAGGCTGTATTCGAGTCGGAATGAGATACAGTAGGCAACGAAGAATCATCCTTAGAAGACTCTTTTGACGAAGGGTAATAATCCTGGAGGTTCAGCCTTGCACAAGGACCATACATTGCCCTTGCAGCTTCATCATAAGCAAGAGCAGCCTCAATAGCTGTGTCAAATGTACCCAACCAAAGCCTTCTCCCTCTATGTGGCTCCCTAATCTCAGCAACCCATTTACCCCATGTCCTCTGCCTAACACCTCTATACTTGCACCCCCCGTTATCCGGTCCTCCTTTACCTTTCATACACCCCTTCTTCGATCCTTTAGCAGGAACTTTACGCACTGGCTTTCTTCCATCATAATCACACACGTCTAATTTCTCATTCACCTCTTTCCACCTTGCAAGTGTGTCTGCTACATTCTTCGGCGCGTCTTTTCTACTCCTTGACTTCTTCTTTCTTGTATAATCCATAGGTAACATCATATTTGAAGTTTGATCAAGCACAGCCATATCTCTGTTTCTGTCCATTAGGAAAAAAGAGAATAATCGTCAGATATGATAATATTATAGACCAAGCCAGCAGGAAAAGCCTTTGCAAACAAGTAGAGGCGCAGCCTTTAATATAAAATATTTCCTTCCTATGCAAGGAATCCAAAAAATAAAATAAAAATAAAATCCCTTCTCTTCGACACCAAGTAACCTACTGTTTCCATCCAAAAAATCGAATTTCGCACTATCACTAACCAATTCAAAGTTGATTTCTCAAATGATCACTCGAAGTCATCATATAAAAAATCACTTTCTTCAGTAAAGAAAATTAAAATCGAAGATAGAAATAATTCCCTTCTCTTCGCCATCAAGTAACCAATTGCTTTCATCCAAAAAAACAAATTTCACATTAAAACTTATATATCAATTCAATTCCTCATATGACAACTCCAGACTCACATCTTCAATTTGTTCAAAAAATTGAAATCGAAATCGAGAAAAAAAGTGATTTTCTGAGATAATAACTAATAATCATCGGAGAAATAACAAATCAATCCAATAAATTCAATACGAAACATCAAATCACAATGCCAATTCCACCATTAATTAAAAACCCTAACCAGCAACACTCGATTTCAACTTCCACAAACACTCGAAAAACTTCTAACAATAATCAAACATACATTCAAACAAGGAAATCAAACTGCAATAACAAATCAAAGGATTAAATCAACTCACCTCACAATTATAGTGTTCCAAAACTTGACAATCTCTATACTCAACAATTATTTGATGTTTGATACACTAATTTCTCCTCCTCCTTCCTCTTTATATGTTATATTTTGGTGTGTTCTAGTACTTTCTTGAGAGTTATATTTTTTTCCAGAAATAACCAAACCAAAAAGGGAAACAGAAGAGGTATTTATAGACATCCACAGATATTTTTAAAATCATTTTATTTTATTTTATTTATAAAAGGCAAGGATTTGTTTGAATCGTGGCTCTTTGACTACCGCAGGACACGACACGTGTCAGTAGAAAGTTCGAGAAAATTTTCTCTTGCAACTTTTCTTTGGGTTGAGGAAATCATTTTCGTTTAAATTTTGACCTTTAAATATTAATGATTTACAATTATGCCATTCATCAGTTCTAGACGGTTCTAATTTGACGTTTTATTGGTCCGAATGCGTAATAGATTAGTGGAGAAGAAATTTAATTAATGTATTGAACGTAAGATAAAAGTATCTCTCGTCCTTTTAATAATAATAATAAATTAAATGAAAGTGGAAAAATTGAATTTTAGTTTGCCCAAATTTTAAAGTAAAATATGTTAAGAGTGTGCTGCTAATTTAGATAATATGATTACATTATGTTTATCAAAGTATTTTAAAACTAGTTTAATCTTACAAATACATATCAGAATCACTAATTCGATGAGATTTGTATGAAGATGGCAGAGTAATTATCACGTTAAGCCTGACTTAGATTTAGAGTTTTAAAGATGCACACCAAAAAATATTAAATAATAGACTTTTATGGTAAAAATTACTTGAGTGATACAATTATTTTTCAGATAAACTCATAGAATGTGATAGATCATATTGAATTAAGTTCGATACTGAGACTATCATAGTGTAATTGAAAAAAAGAAATAAGAAGATGTATATATAATAATGTAATAATTAAGATGTAGTGGTTGGATTTTAAAAGATGTGAATGGAAAATAAAAGATTGTGATTTTTTTGAAGAGTTGTGATTTTTTTTGGAGAGTAGTGACTTTTTTGAAGGGTTGTGATTTTTCTGAAGAGTTGTGACTTTTTTAAAGAGTTATGATTTTTCGGAAGAGTTGTGACTCTTCAGAAGGATTGTGACTTCTTCGAAAGATTGTGACTTTTATGAAGGATTGTGATTTTTCCTAAAAGTTGTGACTTTTCCAAAGGATTGTGACCTTTCTGCTAAGGCACAATACTACATGTTTATACTATCCTTTGTTGTCTATAAATAAAGGGGTTTCCTCTCATTTTTCAACAATGATTATTTTGAACTTTTTCTTATTCTGCACAAACAAATTCTAGTTCACTAGTGTTGAGTGGTTCGTTGGCACCATGATTTTAGATACCAATATACCGGTGATAAAGATCGTTTTATCCTGGGAGGATATATTCTATAAACCTCGGGTGCTTGAAGGGAATAAATTCCTTAAGGGCACAGTACATTCAATGGGCTCGATTTTCTTTTTTGAAAAAAAATAAAATTTTCTATACAATTTTTTAAAAAAATCTATTTTAGATTCTACTTTCTTTACTGGTTTTGAGTTTGTGGTTTTAAAAATATTGTTTAAATTTTGTTATTTCATAGGAAGTTCTCTGAAGTTGTTCTAACTATTTTGTAATACAGATTGGACAATAGTATCTTAATGATGGAGACCTTTTTAAAAACAATTAATCGAACTATATTATATTAAGAATATCTTGTATTCGTTCATCCCACAATATGAAGACTTAAACGTAAAAGTTTATTTTTGGATCATTATTTAATGTTTGGTTTAATAATAAAGTTGATTACGTATTGTATTCGTGCAACATATAAGATAATATACTCTATAGTCTATATGACAACATTTTTTAATACTAGAGGTTAACAAATATGTCTGAAAATGTTAAATAATTATTGATACCTTTTAATAAAATTTTTGGATCCGCTACTATTCTATATGACAATAATTACTACTCTATATGACAATAATTTCTAATACTAGAGGTTAACAAATATATCGGAAAATGTTGATTAAGTAAGTAGAGTAAGATATTTTGCAAAAGAAATTGAGAATGAAATTTTCCCAAATTAATTTATTAGACTGTTTAATACCAAATATTAGAATTATTAATGGGTAAAGGTCAAAAGAGTAAATTTATCATTAGTTAAAAGAGTATGTATCTCTTTTTTTCTCTTGTCGCTGTCAAAATAGTTTAATTTGATTATCTACTAACTTCATTGTTGGAAGTTAATATAATTTTTTAATAATTTATCGTTAATTTATTACTAAATAGAATTAATGCTGAATTTTATTGTTTAGCTACACATAAACTGTGTATGTTTATTTGAATAATTTTATACAAGTCTAAGTGTTTATTGTGCATTCAAAATTAAAAGACATGAATATCAAGTCAAATTAAAAACATGTTTATGTATAATAATTTTTTAATTTGTAGTAAATTTACTCACTATCATATATTCAAGAATAAATTTAATTAATAAAAATTGTGATAAAATTGATAGATTGTTTTTTTTTTTTGGTTACTATTGACGGTATACCAACCCGGCTTATGATGTAGTGATAAATATTCTCCATTCTTAAATCCCCTTGAGTAAGGAACTACTTCTATTAATTCGAATATCAAAAAAAAAAAATTCAATATAAATATCGAACATGAAAACGAAAAAAGTAATAATTTATGTGGCGATTGTTTTGTAAGGATAAAGTGGGGACAATAAGATACGATCTCCACATCTGCATGTGTTACACTTATCAATTTGCCGGAATGCTTTGACGCGTTAGATAAGAGGCCCATGTCATCACTTACCTCTCATGTCCATTTTATATTTTAAACAAATAAATTAAAGTAAGACGAACAAATCGAAACGAAAGAAATAATATCAATAAATTTAGTGTAATTTTATAAGTATGATCGGGAAATCATGATGTATTATTGAAATGTTTAATGTATTACTTTTTTTTAAATTTATGTGGCACACTTTTTTTTTTCTAGTTCATTCTAAAAGAATGTTATCTTTTTATAATAGTTAAAAAAATTAAAAATTTACTTTTATCTTTAATGAAATTATTTATAACCACATAAATTTAAAGATTTGATCAAGTCTATAACTAGTTTTTAAATTTTATATCAAGTTAGATGATATCACGTAAATTGAAAAAGAAGAAAGCATTTGTCAACATTGCGGCACAATGGATGATGACTTTGCCCTTTTTAAACACTTGAAGGTAGTAGAAACTGGGCTGATACATATCCTCCTTGCTATTGGGCCGAAGTAAACTAGGCCCATGATTGGCACCACTTAGCCCATGATACCAGTCATACAAATATTTCTATCATATTTATTACTAATTTTTTTTTTTTGTAATTTGAAAAAATTATATATCATCTCACTAATTATTAATTTCATATCAAATTTTAAGTTAGATACACCTAGATACATGAATTTTTGCTTCTATATACATTCTGAAATACATATTCATAAGGAGAGAACCAAGCAAGAGAGGAGAGAAGCAAGCGAGATAGGAGAGAGGTGGGCGAGATAGGAGAGAGGTGAGCGAGAAAGGAGGGAGGCGAGCTAGATAGGAGGGAGGTGAGCGAAAGAGTTTGTGTATCCCAAATACATGTGAATCACACTAGATACATGCAATACATTATGAAATACAGATACAAAGGAAGAGAGGCAAGCGAGAGAGAGGTGAACGATATAGGAGGAAGGTGAGCGAGAAAGTCTGTATATCCCAAATATATGCAAATCACACTAATTTTATAATACTTCTCATGCAAATACATGCTAATTTTTGAGTAATTTTCATCTCAAACTAACCGGTGAGAATTATTGGAATTTTTGTAGTAGAAGGTTACGTTGGACAGACTAACTGGTTGTATCTTTGGTCTCTTGAAAGATCTGTCTTAGACCCAATTTTTGTTGTCTTATATACTTCACTTGCATAGCAATGACATTCAATAATTATGATTCATAACATATGCGTATTGTTTTCAACATAGCTTCTTCGATACTATATTTGCTTTACTTATTACGTGATATACACTTTACTTGAGCTAGGAACACCTCTATCTTCATTTTTCACAAGCTAGAGCTAATTAGATTGCGAACACATCACCCTCCTCAGAGCCTACCCCACATATAAGATTACATTGGATATATATCATATCCGTGAAGATGAGTTGGGTGGTTCTCATAGTTGTCCCCGATAACACAACTTGCACTCTTGCCTCATATTTCAGTTTATTAGTTCCTTGAATAGGTTGCCATAGTGACCACCTCACATTTTTAAAAATTCGGAACAACATAAATCAGTAGTTCCATGTGACAATAGCACTCATAGAGAAAACTGTTGCCGTAATGACTCTCTCATTATTCATTTTCGGTGCAATTTCATATGGTAAAATACCCAAATATATGTTTTGAATATTAATTATATCCATACAAATTAATCATATATCAACTCTAAATATATTTATTATTTGAGAAAAATAATACTACAAAATTACTTCCTTCAAAATACGAATTTTCAATCAAGTACGTATTATATTTCATTTTGTCAATTCAAGGTCATTTACAACATAATTACAATGATTTGTCTATTTTATTCATAAATAATTATTTTGGCGTTACTATGATTAGTCTATTTTATTCATAAATGATTATTTTGACACTTTTGGTGTTCAATCAAATTCATCAAAGACATTAATATTCCAAACTTTTTTTATGCCCTTTTGGTTAGAGAGCAACATCAATCTAGTATGGGCGGTCCTAAATCGCGCCATGATAGTTCCATCACTAGCTGCAGGACAAATTTTGACTCATACAAGTGCTCCAAATAGAAATAATGCAGATAGTTACGTTGTTTTTCTAATGCCATTGGGTCAATCGACATCTCTCCTAGACAACAAAGAAGTGAAAATGCAAAAATAAAAAACAAAGCTCATGGTAGACATCATAGAGTTAAGATGATAAAGTGTCTGAGGAGTTTGTCCCAAAACAACTAGCAAGGAGAGTCGGCAAAGTAAAAGGTGACAAGGTTCAACAAATCTAAGAAGAATTAATGTATTTTCAAGAACTCTTGAATAGGTTGGAGGAAGGAGACAAGGAGAAGAATCAAATTGATACAAGCAGAGGCGGACCTACAAGTATCCTTATGGGTGCACGTGCATCCATTAACTTCGAAAAATTATATATATATATATACACACACACACACCCCCTTGAGATATGACATGTATTTTATTAGGCATTCAAAGAGACTAAAACTATCTGGGTGCGTTGGTTTAAATGTTGCAACCCTTTGAGGCGAGGAGGCTGGGTTTGAATCCCATCAACTACCTTTCTTGCTTTTTTTCGTTTTTATCTGTAAAGCTTAAAAAAAGCTTTAAAATATTTAAAATAATAAAAAGAGGATGGACTAGTTTTGAACTTGAGACCTCATGGTGAAAAATTAACTTCAAAACCACCACTCCTCAAAGTAAATACCACATAATAGATTCAATTAAATTCATATTTATATGTTAGTACATTAGTTTTATAATTTTATGTTTAGTAAGATTGTCATACAAATCCTAATTGGGTGACATGTTTTAACTAACGTGTATTAGTCATTAGTGGTGCACCCTTCATCTTCAAATTCTGGGCTCGCCTCTGAATACAAGACTATAGATTTTAGGTTTGTCATAATTATAAAAAAAGAAGGGGCTCCCATTCTAATTTCTTTCTTGTTTTATTTTAGCATTTTATTAGTACTTCTCATTTGTAATTTTATCATAGAGTATGTTATAAACACGGTGATGATCCTAGAGTATTTGGTTTCTCCAAGTAATAGAGGTGTTTGACCTTATTAAGATTTTAAAGGTAATTAGGCCTAGCCACTTACGTGTATTTATTCTTTTTAGGTTCTTTTATTATTAATAAAAAGACCACTAAGAATTAAAAAATGATATTAAATCAGAGCCGGATCCAGAACTCAAAGGTTCTGGGTGCCACGTTAACCAAAGGGAATAAACGGGTCGATTTTTTTAATTATGGGTTACGATTCGGGTTATTTATCTTTTTCAATTTTTATAGACAAATCGATGGAATATACATATTTAGTAACATTTTTTTTTAGATATTCTGGGATTCAAGATATCTAATTAGCAATACATTTTTTTTTAAGAAATAAGAGGTCTTATTCTTTAAAATAATTGAGAAAGAAAAAAATTCATGTTGAAAATCCAAATTTGTCTAAACCAGTTTATACAATTACCTCAATATATTCATATTATGTTGCCTTTATATGTTGTTGCAGATATATAATTGTGAAAGAATCGAGGATTAATTAATTAGTATAAAAAAGAGCCAGTTGGAATTACTAATAAAGAATAAAATAAAGAAAAAGAAAAAAAAATGAAAGAGAAAGAGGTGAAGCCCATTTGGGCAAGCAAAAAAAGGGATAAAAAATTGGGCAAACTACATAAATCCCACTAGTTTAGGTTCTAATTACTAAAATTCCCATTAGTTTTAAATATTACTTCATCTACCATATTTCATGCTTAGGATACATGAATATGAATCCGCGAGATACATGTATCTGCCGAATTTTAAAATTGAGATACATATTTTATTTATTTAAATTAATTGGTTGTAACTGATTTCCTTAATTAGAGGGGTAATTGGGGATTTTCAGAATATATGGACAATTAATTTGAAATTCAAATTCCTTAATATAAGGCGGAAATTAAGGAGTGTATCTATGTTTAATAATTTCATTTTATAATTCTTTGAAATAATAAATTCATTAATATTATTAATAAAAGACAAAAACATGTATATCTTGGTCATTAATTTGATTAATTTCATTTTATTACTCTTAAAATAATAAATTCATTAATTTGATGTATCTATTATCAATATATGATGTATCCAACAAACTAAACACTTAGATACATGAGTATCATAAAATGACATTCATATGTATCATAGAAGTATCTAATATTAATTTCTTGTATTTGTTATATGTGTCTAGTATTAATTTCATGTATCTATTTATATGATCTAACACTAATTTCATGTATCTATTTATATGATCTAATTTTAATTTCATGTATCTTTTATATGTATCTAGTATTAATTTGATGTATCTAGTATCAATTCATACATTATATTCAAAAATATGTATCTCGGATACATAGTAAGCATATACATATAATTATGTGTATCTAAATATAGAATGTAACTGAAACACACAAATTTAGGAACAAATCACAACCGTAGAGTATCTGTTTATCATTAATCCAAAAAAAAAGTAAAAAAAAATCAAAATTCTTCCTTTTTTTAGGATCTGCAATTATTTCGTATTTGTTCTGTTAATTAAACTTGGAGAACATTATGAACTTTAACTCATATATAAAATCAAGATACATGAGAATAATAAAACAATAGAAACAAAATCAAAGATACACTATGGAGACTCTGATTAACTAAAAAAAAACTTACATTACCTCTATTGCTTATGTAGATTAAGCTATAAACACATGCAATAACGAATTGAGTTAGGTTAGTGAAGAAGGGGGTAATGATGGATGAAGAAGGGGGTAATTCGTGAGAAATTGTGTGGATGAAGAAAGGGGTAATGTGTTTGGATACAAAGAAGACGTGAGTTGGGGGATGGAAACGGCTGAAATTGGTTTTGGATACAGAGGAAACGTGGGATTGGGGAGGGAAACAGCTGAATTGGATGAGAGAGAAAAGTGTTTGAATTGTAAAAGTTTCATAAATTAAGGAGTTATATTATAAAGATAATTATTAATAATCATAATTAATGAGATTGTGTATCTCATGTAACTTTTTAAAATATATGGTATATTTACTAAAAAATGGTATTATAAGTAATATTTTTAAACTAGTGATTAAATATGTATTTATGGTATAGAAGTATGTCTAAATAGGTAGTTAAGCTACACATAAGTCTTGAGCCCGCACCACATGGATGAAATGTTCCACGAATTGTCACAGGCACACTTCAACGTTTTGTCATTCTGGGTGGCAATGATAATATATAATGATTTCTTTTATATATATATATATATAGTTTCAACCGAGGTCGCTGGTCCTGTGACACCCCCTCCCTAACACATAGGTCCGCCCCTGTATTAAATAGAATTACCTGCAATTACATTTTAAGCAACATGATTGAGTACTTAATATGTCAAATATAATTAATTATTCGTGTAATTTAATTTACTATTATCGATTAATTATTATTTATGATAAATTCTATTAAATAAAATTACTTGTAATTACATTTAAATAACTTGCTTGTATGCGGGATTTATCGAATCAAGTAGTAGTAAGAAAGTGACAAGAAAAAGTCAAAATATGATTAATCACACTAATCTGATTTAAATTATCTAAATATGAAACCAAGTTTTATTAGGAAAAATAATTAATAGTATCATATACATTCCAATTTTAATATCAAAACATCTCTATAAATTCCTACCCAATTTTCTCAACATCGTAGAAATTCAGCAAACAAGTTTTCCGCAAATGACAGCACTAATATTTTTGCAAATTGCTCAAAATGCATGACAATCATTTTGATCTGCCACGATTTTTGGAGGTCTATGACCGAAGCGGAGTAGATGTCCTATATTTCTACTAAGCGACGTCGCTTAGTAGAAATACGGGACATCTACTCCATCCCGGTCATAGGCACCCAAAACCCATGGCTAATGTAGAAAGGCCGTCATGTGTTTTGAGCAGTTTGTCAGATATTAGTGTTGCCATTTGTGGGTATTTTCGAGCACGTTGTTTTGGTATTGGATGTTGGGCACTGGAGCGGATCTAGGGGGTGGGACGAACCTCTTCGGTAAAAAATTACATTGTATATATAAGATAAATTTTATATATTTAAGTACATATATATATGTTGAACCCCCTGAAAAAGAAATATAGTGTAGTGCAGTGGTAAGTGCCTTTCAAATTGGCCCGTTCAAAGTTCAAACCTCATTGTGAGCATTTCGTTTTTAGCTTATGTTATTCTTTTTTCATTTAATTTTGAGAACAACCACTAGCCTAGCTCAATCTTTCACTATTAATTATATATATATATATATATAGTAGATTTAATTCCAAGAAAAAAATCCCAAAAAATCGAACCCCCTGACTGAAATTCCTGGATCAGCTACTGGTTGGGCATGGTCAAATTTGTAGCAAAAGGGGAACATGCAGCATGTTAAATTATGAGACGTTTCTGAAGAGAATAACCCTAAAAATCGCAAATGGGTTGAGCAATGGTGATGAGATGATGCCTAGTGAGGATTATGCATTTGCTTGTGGGGATTTGTTTTATACATCGTAAATTGAGCAATGATGATGAGATTGGACTGTATTGGAATTTTAGTTTGTCAAATTTTAAATTCAAGTTCGTTAAAAAGGGTTTTGTTTGGTGAAATCTTGTGATGACTTTTGTAAGGTGATAGAAAATTTATTATAATTATACTTAAAAAGGTTCATGTTTGGTGAAATGTTGTGATGATTTTTCTAAGTGGATTGGAAGGTTTTTTTTATTTTTATTTTTTATAATAAAGGATTTATTCATTAAACAAAATTAAGAGTCATTACATAATGAGACTGAAAGGTTGTTATAATTATATTTGAAAGAATAGTGTTGTTTAGTAATAATATTAAAAGTACTATTTTCTTTTCCTATTTCTTAGAATATTATGTTACTCTGTCATTTTATTTTTTGTGTTTTAATATAGAGAATATAACATGACATGAAATTTTAAAAATTATTAATGATAACTTTTGAATTGTGTAGAAAGTGATTTGTTTTGGAACAGTGTAAAGACGAAAGTTTGCGAGGATCATATTTGATGAAATCTTTTGATGGATTTGTCTTAGTTTTCAAGTTGGAGATCGAAATATTGTTAAAATAGAAAAGGATAAATATACCCCCAAACTTGTAAAAATGTTATGTATATACCCTATGTTATACTTTAAGATTGTATATACCCTTACCGTCATACTTTTCAATTGGACAAGAATATATTCACAAAATGTAGACGAATTATCAAGATTTCAAACATTGCAAAACGCAAAGGTAACACATTGCAATATTGTTTCCTATATACCAAATGCTAAGGTAACAATTGAGCCATTTTTTCCCTTAATTTCTCGAAAGATCTACTTTTTATAGTAACGCGAGATTCAAATTTAGTTCAAAACTCAAATTAATTTTCGTCTGTTGCTTCTTGCAATCGTCAACAAACAGAAAAATCTACTGGAGGAGCCTCCAATGATTCCAATTCACTAACTCCATTTTTGACGAGGAACGCCATCGCCAAAACCCATGTAAGTGTAGTAGAAACTGGGCTGATGCATATCCTCCTTGCTATTGGGCCGAAGTAAACTAGAACCATGATTGGCACAACTTAGCCCTTGATATCAATCGCACAAATATTCTTATCATATTTATTACTAATTCGAAAAAATGACATATTGTCTCACTAATTAATAATTTTCATATCAGATATTAAATCAGATACACCTAGATACATGAGTTTTTGCCTCTAGATACATTCTGAAATACATATTCATAAGGAGAGAGGTAAGCGAGAGAGAAGAGAAGTGAGCGAGATAGAAGGAAGGCGAGAGAGAGAGTTTGTGTATCCCAAATACATGTGAATCACACTAGATATATGTAATATAATTTGAAATACAAATACAAAGGGAGGGAGGCGAGCGATATAGGAGGGAGACGAACGAAAGAGTCTGTATATCCCAAATACATACAAATCACACTAATTTTATAATACTTCTCATGCAGATACATGCTAATTTTTGAGTAATTTTCTTCTCAAACAAACCGGTGCGAATTATTAAAATTTTTGTATTAGAAGGTTGGACAGACTAACTGTTACTACTCTGGTTATATCTTTGGTCTCTTGCATATCAACGACATTCAATAATTATGATTCATAACATACACGAATTGTTTTCAACATAGCTTCTTCGATACTGTATTTGCTTTACTTATTACGTGATATACACTTTACTTGAGCTAGAGACACCTCTATCTTCATTCTTCACAGGCTAAAGATAAAACTGCGTACACATCACCCTCCCCAGACCGCACCCCTCTTGTAAGATTACATTGAATATCATATCCGTGAAGATGAATTGGGTGGTTCTTATACTTGTCCCCGGTAACACAACTTGCACTCTTGCCTCATATTTCAGTTTATTAGTTCCCCGAATAGGTTGCCATAGTGACCACCTCACATTTTTAAAACTTTCGAACAACATAAATCACTAGTTCCATGTGACAATAGCACTCATAGAGAAAATTGTTGCTGTAACGACTCTCTCATTCATTTTCGGTGTTACTAGTTCCATGTTACTCTGTCATTTTATTTTTTGTGTTTTAATATAGGAAATTTTACACAAATCTCATAGTATTAAGAGTTAATTACATTCTATCCCTACTCTTTTTCAAATTACAAAAATCCCTTAAATTTGGTGGAATCCGGATACATCCCAAAACATCTTGATACATCGCGTTCCGATTTTGGATACAACCTTCAACGTCCTGATACATCGCGTCTCGATTTCGAATACATCACTTAACGTCCCGATACATCTCGTACGTTTCTGATACATCGGTAAAGTGATACATCCGACCGATACATCGCGTAAAGTGATGTATCCGACCGATACATCACGTAAAGTGACGTATCTGACCGATACATCGCGTAAAGTGATGTATCCGACGGATACATCGTGTAAAGTAATGTATCGAGAATAGGAGAGAGTTGGAATTTTTATATTTTTTTCAAATTATAGGAAATTTTAGATAATATGATAAAATAAGTTGTGTATTGAGGTAATTTTTCCTTTAATTAATATAACGTGACATGGAATTTTAAAAAGTATCAATGATAACTTTTGAATTGTGTAGAAAGTGATTTGTTTTGTAACAGTGTAAAGATGAAAGTTTGCAAGGGTCACATTTGATGAAATCTTTTGATGGATTTGTCTTAGTTTTCATATCGGAGATCGAAATATTGTTAAAACAGAAAAGGACAAATATGCCTTAGAACTTTTAAAAATGCTATGTATATACCCTCTGTTATACTTAAGATTGTATATACCCTTACCTTCATACTTTTGAATTGGACAAGAATAGATTCGCAAAATGTAGACGAATTATCAAGATTTCAAACATTGCAAAACGCAAAGGTAACACCAATGGGTATAGTATTGATGAAGTAGGACACATTGCAAAACTGTTTCCTCTATACCAAATGCTAAGGTAACAATTGAGCCATTTTTTTTCTTAATTTCTCAAAAGATCTACTGTTTATAGCAATGCGAGATTCAAATTTAGCTCAAAACTCAAGTTAATTCTTATCTGTTGCTTCTTGCAATCATCAACAGACAGGAAAATCTACTGGAGGAGCCTCCAATGATTCCAGTTCACTAACTCCATTTTCCACAAGGAATGCCATCGCCAAACCCCATGTAATGTGAACATCCAAATGACAGTGCATTATCCACACTCCTGTATTAAGTTAATATTGTTAACTTTCTAACATTGAAATGTGACATTGTATAGAAAAGAATTGGGAATAATAGGAGATATAAGTATTTGTTCTCTTACCTGGATTGTCCGCGACAAATCTGATGACTGTCCATCCATTAACGGGTAAACTGGCTGTATTTCTAAGAGGTGGATCAACAAGGTTGAATTTAGATGTATCTGTTTTTGGATTAAAGTTGCCAAAACCCTCTGCAATGATGTAGAAATCGTATCCGTGAAGATGAATTGGATGGTTTTCAGCTGTGAAGATACCCGTCCCCTGTAACACAACTTGCACTCTTGCCCCATATTTCAGCTTGTATAGCTTAGTTCCTCGAATAGGTTGCCATAATGACCTGCTTACGTTGCCAGTATAATTAAATTTTACAGGTGGTACAGCTGGGAAATCAGTTGAGAAGACACCAGGTATGCCTTGGTGATGTGCTTGTAGCAGGGAAAAATTGGATGGTAGCACAAAAGATACATTGTTCATACTGGCAGCAAATCGAGTTCCATTTGGACCTTGACAGTTACTGGAGGGTGCACCTGTAGGGCAGTTCTCGAGTCCCAGCCCGACTGTGATGAATAGATTTTCATCGATTTCAGTGGGCACCTCAACCTTTCTTGGGCTTCTGAATTTGGTTGTGAAGGCTGTAGCAGTGGCTGTGTCATTATATGCTGGTAAAGATGGGAAAATGGGATTAGTTGTGGTACAATTGGAAGAACAAGAAGATGTCTTGTACTCGAGGATGGCTGTGGTTGTGGTATTATCAAAGGGGGCGCCTTGAGCACTTGCGTAAGCACGTGCTGCTATGTAGTATCTGCTTGGTTGCTGATCAGTTTTGATCAGGACATCGGTTGTCTGTCCTGGTCCGAGCATAAGGACAGATGTTGTGAAGGGTTTAACATAATTGGCATCTGCTCCAACAACAGTGAGCTTGTGGTTTGCCACAGTAAAGAAAAGCTGTTGGTTCAATCCAGCATTGATAACTCGAAGGAGGTTGGTTTCGCCTGAGTCCATATGGACTATGGTGGTATCTGCATAAACATGATTCATGTGATCAAAAACATGTCCTGAGCACGTAAGATGTTGAATTATAGTTTAGTGAACGTTAGCATAACATTCTGGTGATAAACTAACCTTGTCTCGAACACTTGTATAGGTCACCTGGTTGACCATTGATGGTGTAAGCATCAGATACATTAGGAGCTGCTCCTGTTCTTGTTGCTTGTCTTACAACGTCAATAGGGTTCGTATTCCACCACTCACCTAATCAGCATTGCCAAAACTATCATTTCGACAAAATTTCCAAGGGAAAACATAATATAGGCTTAATGCATAAGAGAATGTGAAGTAGTACCAAGCAGAACTGGTGTTTCTCTTTTGGGCTTAGGAAATGGATAGTTTCCGCCTTCTTTTGGATGGATAATTAGAGCTCCATAAACAGTAGCCCTAAGCCACGAGCTGTGGGCGTGCCACCAAAGAGTCCCTTCTTGTCCTTGAATGGTAAACCGGTAAGTGTAACTCTTTCCTGGTCTAATCGGGCATTGAGTGATAAATTCTGGTCCATCAGCCCATCCTGTTCTCATTTGCCTAACTCCGTGCCTTTTGAAACACAACAAAGTAGTATGAAAAGTAGAAGAAATGTCAATACATATAAGATCAACTAATTTATTGAGCAACATATATCAGTTATGCATGCATGAGTTTACCAGTGAATGGTAACATTGTATCGAGCTTTATTAACAACGTTAACCACCAGAGTATCCCCGTTGTTTACTTCCAATGTTGGTCCAGGGTATTGTCCATTCACCGTTATGGCATTGCTGGTTTTGCACAGCCTCTTCACTGGTGTTGCTTGAATCTGTTCCAAGAAAAACAGAGGTCAGTATTGTAGAGTTCGTTACATTTACAAAATGTTAGCAAAAGAAAAAAAGCGAAATCTTGAATAGCTTACAACAAAATCATGGTAGTGAGTTTTTTCAGATTTTGCATTTGCAAAGAGAAGCAAAATGCATATAACAAAGAAAGAACTTGAAGTGTTCGCGATGCTTTTGAAGACCTCCATTGTTTTCGTTTTCTTAAAAAACTCAATTCAAGTACTAGTAGAGATGCAAGTCAGTGCTTGTTTTGTGAAAGATTGCTGAGTTGATTCTTTGCTTTTATAGGGTTAGATTTTGCTTCAGCATGAATAATGCTTACATTATAAGTCTTGTTTGGAGGGGTTTGTTATATTTTGAATTTTCAAGGAAACATCATTTCATGATTTTAATGATGTGCTGTTAAACAACAAACTAAAGTTAGTTGTTATGATTATATACCACAAATTGGAGGGAAGTTCTGTGCTCTTTGTTAATTCTAAATGCAACCAAAACTGGTGAAACAATCACTTTTTATATAAAATTATTGTGGTGTCGGGATCAATTTGCGTGCATCTCAACTAATTTCACAAGGTACCTGCTACCTTTCCACTAGCACAAATGCCGTGTAATACTATCCATCGGGGAGTGAATATTTCAGAAGAAACGTAGCATTGAGACCGTATAGTTCTCAATCTACTTCATTAGCCACTAGACTATACCCTTGGTGAAACATTCACATTAACCTAAGAAGAGAATGATATATATATTGTATCGAGATACGTCTTCAAATCAGAAAAATTGGCTATACCGGTTGTTTATTGCAAATCAATGAATACATGACATGTGTCTTTCATATGCATTTTTATCGCTCACCATAGTTAAAGGTTCATTGGTCTGGTTACACTTCACCCTTTCCCGATCCTATTTCTGATACTTTACTAGATATGTGTTATAGTGTGATAGATAAGAAAAGATAGAGGTAAAATTCGCATATACCCCCACCCTTTTTAGACCTCATTTATGAGACTTTACTTTGTTATAGTGTGATAGTAGATATAATAAATGACAATTTGGTAGATTATATTTCAAATCCAAAGAAACAATAGCTACAAACCGCAATTGGCATTGTTTACTTGTCAAATCTAAAAACTAATGACCAAAAATTAGTTAAAACGTAAAGATCTTTTGGTCATAGAAGTCATAGGTTGTTGTAGCACGACTAGATCTTTACCAAGATTATATCAGCTAAAACAAAACAAAAAAACAAAATTTGAAGGTTGAGTTTAGTAAATCAAGACTACATATATATTTTTTAGAGTGAGGTCTACATATAAATAAAACGTTCTTTATCCAGAGATTTTTTATTTTTAGAATTCAAACTCAAGATCGTCGAATCCATATTTTACTAAGTATTAGATATACGTCATCTATTTCATTTTATTTTATACTATTCTCTAATTAGCTCGTTTTAAAAAGAATGGCATATGCACGAGCAAATTTTCGTTATACATGATGAGAAGCTTTTATAATCCCAAAACGTTACTCCTAGTATATATGTTTTATACAACAATAGTCCTTTCAGACCACTTTATTGGTCACATTTTTTATTTACACGTTTCTTAAGAAAGTATGTGTTTTGACTATTATACCCTTTTGGAGTAAAACCAAAAAGTGAAATAAGTTGATAGCAAATCGATACATGGGTTGACCAAATCCCACACGCATCCTGCACCCGGTTCCCAGGTTGCTTGTTTCTCACATGTAAATATGGTTTCAGTACAACCCATGTATCGCGATTTGTGCTTAAGTATTTGATAAGAAGAGGAGAACCTAAACTAACAATTACTGCTAGTTTACTTAGCCCAGTCAAGGACAACCCATCAACGACAATATACCTAGGGAAATCCCTAGGGTCCGAGGAAGGGTAGAGTGTACGCAGTCCTTATCACCATCTCTCTCTCCGAGGTAGAGAGACTGTTTCCGAAAGACCCTCTGCTCAAGCAAATCACAACAGTAATAAACAAACAGAAAAAGGTAGTGGGGGATAAACATGACAGCGAATAACAAAGCAGTAACAACTATACGCAAGGAACCATAACAACGACAACAAGATGCGATCAACCTAAACACAGTAAACCACAGATGATATCAAATACGAAGAGTCAAAGACTACATGAATAGGCTACTACTGCAACTGACATGGTTCTCAATACTACCACTAAATCTATGAAACAATATTTAATTAACCTTAGAAAGAGTTCCAGACTCAGATAAATTGGTGGTTTGAGTTCAGCTGTCAGCAAGCTGCTTTGCAGAATTTGATAGCTTGACCCATTGCTCCGAGGTGAAGGTGGAACTTGAAGTCAGCATACCATACCTAGGGGTGGGTTTTTCGGGTATTCCAAAGATCATATCATTCATGAGCTTCATAGAATCATATGCTGGTTTGCTCTGTATTGGACGAACACGAACACGCCCATCTTTCTTTCTCATACAAGGCTCAGGTTCAGTAGGGACCGGAACAGGAAGAGGCTTTTGCCAGTCCTCAATAATTTGAAGAATCTCTTCCCTAAGAGATTTTCCATATTCTCCAGTCGGATCTTCTCTGGTCGAGTCCATAAATGCAGCTAACTTTAATTTCTCTGCTAACAGTTGATAGGTCTGGATCCTAAAGGATGAAGGTGTAGTCTCGAAAATTCCACTTTGATTAATATAACCACTTCCTAACGGTTCCTAACGGTTCCTAACGGACCAACAACTTCATAAGTATCAGAAACTGGTAAATTATTCCTGTCAGCACCAAGCAGCTCGACGTCATCACAAGGCATTTTTGCCAAGGACGAGAGATCACCAGCAGCAAGGATAAGTTTCACAGCAACGACACTCCCAACAACAGAAGAAAGATTGGGAGCAAGGTATCCCATTCGATTCTCGACAAATTGGAGAATTTTTTCCTTTGCAGAATCAAGAGCAAGCTGTTTTGCGCAAAACAGATTCTGGTAGTGGCTTAGTTGATCCCTAAACAGAGACAACAAACTCGATGATATCATCGGGTAACAATCCCTCCAAATCCACAAAATTCACATCCATATGGTTACCAATCTTCTTAACAACACGGGCGTAATCAATTGGATGAAGTAAAATTGAATCTAACTCAGGAAATTTCAATCGATAGTTTTCGATTATGAAATTATGGATTATAACAATTTCAGTATCAATATCATCTGGAAATTTCAATCGATAGTTTTCGATTATGAAATTATGGATTATAACAATTTCAGTATCAATATCATCTGATAAAGCATTACAGGCAACTATAAAATTATATCCTGAATCATCATTCTCCAGAAAAACACTTTTACCTTGGTAATCTTCAACTTTCTGTATTATATCAATGTAGCGATCCGATTTTTGCAATTTCGAAAGATCATCTAGATCAACATCAGCAATATTCAGATCAACAACGTTATCGTATGAATCTTTAAGAATCGCCATCGTCTGTCTTGATGCAAAACACTAAAGCGCCAGGCGAAGCTAGAAGTTTGGGTATGAGTTCGGCTAAACCTAATAGCTTTTGCTTAAATAGTGTATTTATATTGGAATAATAACTCAAATTGGAGTCGGAATCATAAGAGGTTTAGAATATGTTATTTTTGGTATTTATTTAATTAATGTATTGTTGGAATAATAACTCAAATTGGAGTAAGAATCATAAGTTATTTAGGATTTGTTATTTTTGGTATTTATTTAATTAATGTCTAGTTAAGATTTGTTTGTCTAGTTCATATAAGAAAAGATTTTCTAGTTTAATTTGGTTTCTTGCTATTTACATAAACATACAAAAAAGAAACATCTATAGAGAAAATAGAAAGAACTTTTGAGTTTTTGAATAAATATGTACAAATATTAATTCTAAAATTCGATTATTAACACTTGAAATCATAGCAGCGCCACCTCTGTAAAGGGCCCTAGGCGCGCAATTCGGATTGTCGGGTTTTATTAGATATGTACAAATATTAAGTCTAAAATCTAGTTTATTAATGCTTGAATGGGAGTGCCACCCCATAATGAGTTTGGGGGGCTCTAATGTGGCATTGGACACGATGTGGGAAACCAAAAATGTTATAAAATTTAGAATTCATAAGGTTAAAACACTGGATTCGACTATACGAATGCCTGCTTTATATACAAAATGTTTGTATAACTATTAGCTTATGGAAAAACCTTCAGAACCTATAAACTCAAAATCTTATCAAATTATCGATAAACTGCAAGAAACTAACTACCTTGTGAAAATGGAATGA
The DNA here is from genome assembly GCA_018342035.1 of Solanum appendiculatum. Taxonomy (NCBI): domain Eukaryota; kingdom Viridiplantae; phylum Streptophyta; class Magnoliopsida; order Solanales; family Solanaceae; genus Solanum; species Solanum appendiculatum. The sequence continues at coordinate 2,102,993 of JAGDQO010000434.1, read as the reverse complement.
TCCAATTACAGAACTGAAGAGATATTTTTCATTACTTTCATGATGAATGAATAATTACAAGCTTGTGATCTTCCATTTATATATAACTATGGTGCTAACAGCTTAACCATACTACTAACTAATCAATAGGATACTGACAGCTGGTTGTACAATTTAACTAACTCCAGCTAACAACTTTCAGTAACTAACTTCTATCTTCAGCAACTAACTTCTCAGCTTTAGGACTTGGCAATACTCTTTGCATATTCCTCAATAAATCTTACCTCCGTGATGAGTGCTGATTACCTTTTTTCTTTTCTACACTAGAATTACAATACAATTGATGTAATCTGGGGATATTCTGGGCTTGAAGGCGGATTAAATCAAATCCGCCTTCAAGCCCATCTTGACTACTATCTATCAAAATGAAAAAAAGGGGAATTTGTTTTATGCTGCTTTTTACAGTTGTCAACAAACAGGCAAATCTACTGGAGGAGCTTCCAATGATTCTAATTCACAAACTCCGTTTTCCACGAGGAACGCCATGGCCAAACCCCATGTAATGTGAACATCCAAATGACAGTGCATTAGCCACACTCCTGTTTAAGTAAATATTGTTAAGCTTGTCTCATTGAAATGTGATAATTGTATAGTAAAGAGTGGGGAATGTTAGCATATTATTTATCTTACCTGGATTGTCCGCGACAAATCTGATGACTGTCCATCCGTTAACAGGTACACTTGCTGTATTTCTAAGAGGTGGATCAATAAGGTTGAATTTAGATGTATCTGTTTTTGGATTGAAGTTACCAAAACCTTCTGCAATGATGTAGAAATCATATCCGTGAAGATGCATTGGGTGGTCCTCAGCTGCGAGGATACTTGTCCCCTGTAGCACTACTTGCACTCTTGCGCCATATTTCAGCTTGTACAACTTCGTTCCTCGAATAGGTTGCCATAATGACCGACTTACGTTGCCAGTATAATCAAATTTTACAGTTGGCACAGCTGGGAAATCAGTTGAGAAGACACCAGGTATGCCTTGGTGATGTGCTTGTAGCAGGGAAATATTGGATGGTAGCACAAAAGATACGTTGTTCATACTGGCAGTGAATCGAGTTCCATTTGGACCTTGACAGTTACTGGATGGTGCACCTCTTGGGCAGTTCTCGAGTCCCATCCCAACTGTGAAAAATAGATTTTCATCGATTTCCTTGGGAACCTCAACCTTTCTTGGGCTTCTGAATTTGGTTGTGAAGGCTGTAGCAGTGGCTGTGTCATTATATGCTGGTAAAGAGGGGAAAGCCGGTTTGGTCTTGACACAGTTCGAAGAACAAGAAGCTGCGTTATACTCGAGGATGGCTGTGGTTGTGGTATTATCAAAAGCGGCGTCTTGAGCACTAGCATAGGCACGTGCTGCCATGTAATATCTAGCTGATTGTTGATCAGCTTTGATCAGGACATCAGTTGTCTGGCCTGGTCCCAGCATAAGGACTGATGTTGTGAAGGGTTTAACATAAGAGGCATCTGCTCCAACTACAGTAAGTGTGTGATTGGCCACAGTAAAGAAAAGCTGCTGGTTCAGTGCAGCGTTGATAAGTCGAAGGAGGTTGGTTTTCCCAGAGTCCATATGAACTACGGTGGTATCTGCATAAATATGAGTTCTATGAAAACATGTCCTGAGCATGTAAGGTTACTAATTCTTTTTGCTTTTAGAAGTAATCTTGACTGTGTATAAAAAACAGCCGAGATACAACTTCTGTAGGTCTTCTTTTAGTTTCTAAGGCAAATTTTTTGGTACCTTGACTGGAACACTTGTAGAAGTCACCTGGTTGAGCATTGATGGTGTACGCATCAGATAGATTAGGAGCTGCTCCTGTTCTTGTTGCTTGTCTGACAACGTCAATAGGGTTCGTATTCCACCACTCACCTAATCAACATTTCCAAAACTATCATTTCGATAAAATTTCTAAGGGGAAACAGAATATGAGCAAATGCCTAAGTAGTATTTCTTCTGGTGTTAAGAGAAGGTAGAAGTAGTACCAAGCAGAATTGGTGTTTCTCTTTTGGGCTTCGGAAATGGATAGATTTCTCCTTCTTTTGGATGGATAATTAAAGCTCCATAAACAGTAGCCCTAAGCCACGAGCTGTGGGCGTGCCACCAAAGAGTCCCTTCCTGTCCTTGAATAGTAAACCGGTAAGTGTAACTCTTTCCTGGTCTAATCGGGCACTGAGTGATAAATTCTGGTCCATCTGCCCATCCTGTTCTCATTTGCCTAACGCCGTGCCTTTTGAAACACAACAAATTAGTATAAAAGTGTAAAAATAAAAGTCATTTGAAATATAATCATGTCTTAGTCTTTTGGAGTAACATATATCAGTTCATTTGAGTTCTGCATGCATGAACTTACCAGTGAATAGTGACATTATATCGAGCTCTATTGACAACGTTAACCACCAGAGTATCTCCGTTGTTTACTTCCAATGTTGGTCCAGGGAATTGCCCATTCACCGTTATGATGTTGTGGATTTTGCACAGCCTCTTCACTGGTGTTGCTTGAATCTGTTACAAGAGAAACAGAGATCAGTATCGTAGAATTTGGAAAATTTACGAGATGTTAGCAAATAACAAAGGGAAATCTTGGACAGCTTACAACAAAATCATGGTAATGAGTTTTAACGGATGCTGCATTTGCAAAGAGAAGCAAAATGCATACAAAACATAAAGAACTCAAAGGGTTGAAAGGCCCCATTTCTTTTCCTTTTTTACTAAAACTCGATTCGAGTATTAGTAGAAATGGAAGTCAGTGCTTGTTTGTGAAAGATCTTAGAGTTGAGGGATCTACTTTTATAGATAAAAAGTTGTGTGAGGTTGACATATTATGTTACCAAAAAACTTAGTTAAACTCTGTAGAACTGATTGGTTAATCCACTTAAACTTAGCTTATCTAACAGCAGCAATTTTCATGAACAATGCCTTGCACTATAACTACTTAACTAATTAGATTTTGCTTACCATTAACAATGTAATGTTATCCAACAAACTGTTGTTTGTTGTGAGAGCTTTGCTGATTCATAGTGTGTAATTGACATACAATGTATTTATACTATTTTCGTAGTTTCTTGATCTTTGATTTCGGCTACTGGTGCTTTTTTTTTTTTGTGTTCTGATTATTGCATTATTTTGTTGTCCTTAGTGTTCTGTTTCATGTTTGTGATCTGTTATTCTCGATGTCACATTATTTTGTTGTTATTATTGCTCACATATTTGTATCTAGTGGCAGATCTAGAATTTTCATGTTTGGTAGGCTTTATTTAAGCTAAGCGTTTCTTCTTTCAAAAGAGTTTCCCTCCCGCTATTATAACTACAATTAGACTAGCCGCGGCAAGAGATGAAATAGGACCGGAGTCGTTCAAAGTGAAAGAAGTTCTGATCACAGAAAACTTCTAAAAGAAGAGAAAAGAGAAGAGGGGCAAGGGCGGCAAGACTAGAGAATGAGCTAAGACCGCTTAGGCCTTTTACTAGTGCCCCCTATTGGAAACAACCTCTCAATTTCTATAAAGTAGGAATAAGGTGTGCGTACACTTTACCCTTCTCAAACTCCGCTTGTGGGATTACACTACGTATGTTATTGTTGTTGTTATCATTTAGTAGTGAAAAATAGGCATAATACATAAACATGCATGACTCTTAAGTTGGCTTCAACGGATAACTGTGCCCTCCAACTTTGAGTGTGCACAAGTAGACAATTAAACATTTAAACTTATATAAAATTGAACAAGAGACACACGTGTCCTACCTGACATAATACACGTAGGACACCGCATAGGTCACAAAATTGCCATGTGGGGGCATGGGAAGAATGTGTCTATTTGTTCAATTTCATAAAGTTTAAGTGGCTACTTATGCACACCCAAAGTTAAAGGTCATAGTTACCAGCTGACGCCAAGTTAAGAGTCATATTTATGTATTATGCATCTAGTAATATCATGAAAGTTCTTATAAAGGTAATCAAGAAATGACTTATCTCATTATATTTCAACTCCAAGGGACCGACGTAGCTATAAACTGCAATTTGTTTACTTCTTAAAACTCTTGAAACGTAGTGACCAAGAATTAGTTAAAACGTAAATATCTCATCATGTTTTTTTTTGTTTTGTTTTGTTTTGAAGAATGGGGTACACATATGCATGTTGAGGGTCTGATTTTTACTATAATATTTAGTTTTTATAGTATGTGTTTAGAGGTGGAATCAGAATTGAAACTTATGAGTTTAGAAATTTTTAGCCCTTTTTAAGTTGTTGGGTTCTAAATTAATAATTTGTATATATTGAATGAATTTCTTTAAGACAAAAATAGAGTTTGGACTGAAGTTACTGGATTTGAACGATTCCATATCTCAAAGTCAATCTATAAAATGTACGTAGACCAAAGTTATTGGATTTTCTTAAATTCTATTCCAAGTTAAACTATATCACATAAATCGTGACGGTGAGTGTTTTGAGTAGATAGTTTTTTGTGTATCGACGAATTGTCCACAACAATGACATTTTTGCAAGGAATAGAATTAAAAAATGCTACTAATTAACCTAGATTGCATTAAGTGTAGTGGATGATGAGGTTAAAGATGGTAAAAAGTCTTCTTCAGTTTGTTGTGTCTATTAAATTAGCACTTTCTAAAACATTTTATTGGTTCTCCATTCTTTTTTTTTCTTCTAACTATATATAAACAAACTCTTGATCAGATAAATGATGTCTTGAGTAGGTGGTTTTTCAGAAAAAATATATCGCATTCAATGTTTTAATTTGTTTGTCTTATTTATTTTTAATTCATTAAAAATATGCTTTGTAAAAACTATACTCGTCCTGGGATTCGCCTCAAAAACGTTTTTGAAAACACTGCTCCATAATTTTTATTCAGGGACGGATTTATTATTTGAAGGTTATATAAATTTATATAACAATTTAAAATTAAATTATAATTAATAATTTTGTTAATACATATATGGAAAATTATTGAGTTTACATGAATCGATAACTTTTATGTTGCACTCACCCGTGTCTTATCTCTCTTTTTGTTTTGGCATAAATCACAAAGCATAAATATGCTTTTTAACTTGGTTTCATATGATATTTATGTCCTTTAATTTTGGACGTACACAAGTAAATACTTAAACTTGTACAAAATTGAACAAGTAAACACTCGTCCTAAATGACATAATATACGCCGTCAATTACTTTTACTAAGGATAAATTTTATATATTTGTATTAAAATTTTTTATACCAAATATGTATAAGTATTTAATTATAAACTGAATTAAGTACTATTTACTTTTGCCAAAAAAATGTTTGCGTGCAAAATTTGCTGAAATTACTAATTAGGCTGATCGGAGTACTTCAGTCGCCGGCAGGAAAAGGTACCAATACCCCCACCAAATTGACCGCCGGAGCCGGGAGGATTGAAGCTCAGTGGTTGATGAACAAACATTGCAATCATGAAACGCGAAGGTAACGATTGATTAAGTCTGCCGATAAGCCTTTTCATCATTCAACCATTTTTCGCTTAATTTCTCGAAAGTGATCTGTCTTTTTACGTACTATTTATGCAATTCTTACTGTTGCTCTGATGTTCGTAACTCGAGCCAAGAGTCTTCCAGAAACGGGCTCGAGGTAGTGGTAAAGCATGCCTACACTATACACTCTCGCTTTTGGGACTATACTGGATTTGCTGTTGTTGTTATAGCAAGGTGAGATTCAAGTTTAGTTCAAAACTCAAATGAATTCTTCAGCACTCGAAACAATACAACTGATTTAATCTGGGCAATATGCTGCCTTAATTCTAAGACATATGGTGTATTACATAGCATTTTTGGCACTCTATTGACCAAAAGTTCTAGGAAAAAGGGGGAAAATGTAGTAGAGCAAACAAAAAAAGAAGAACTAGCCCTGAATGGGGGAACAATATCCCTTAGAATTACTAAAACAATTGAATTGATTTCTCTAGGGCTTTGAATTTTGTATTATGTTGCTTGTTCCAGTTATCAGCAGACAGGCAGATCTACTGGTGGAGCTTCCAATGATTCCAATTGACTGACTCCGTTTTCCACGAGGAACGCCATGGCCAAACCCCAGGTAATGTGAACATCCAAGTGACAGTGCATTAGCCACACTCCTGTATTAAGTTAATATTGTTAAGTTTGTATCATTGAAATGTGACTTTGTATAGAATATTAGCATATTAGTATTTAACTTACCTGGATTGTCAGCGACAAATCTAATGACTGCCCATCCATTAACGGGCACACTGGCTGTGTTTCTGAGAGGTGGATCAACAAGGTTGAATTTAGATGTATCTGTTTTTGGATTGAAGTTACCAAAACCCTCTGCAATGATGTAGAAATCATATCCGTGAAGGTGAATTGGGTGGTTCTCAGCTGTGGAGATATTAGTCCCCTGTAACACAACTTGCACTCTTGCGCCATATTTCAGCTTGTACAGCATAGTTCCTCGAATAGGTTGCCATAAAGACCGGCTTACGTTGCCAGTATAATCAAATTTTACAGGTGGCACAGCTGGGAAATCAGTTGAGAAAACACCAGGAATGCCATTGTGATGTGCTTGTAGCAGGGAAAAATTGGATGGTAGCACAAAAGATACATTGTTCATACTGGCAGTGAATCGAGTTCCATTTGGACCTTGACAGTTTCTAGAGCGTGCACCTCTTGGACAATTGTTGAGTCCTAGCCCAACAGTGAAGAATAGATTTTCATCTATTTCCTTGGGTACCTCGACCTTTCTTGGGCTTCTGAATTTTGTTGTGAAGGCTGTAACAGTGGCTGTGTCATTATATGCTGGTAGAGAGGGGAAAACTGGATTGGTCTTGACACAATTGGAAGAACAAGAAGATGTCTTGTACTCGAGGATGGCTGTTGTTGTGGTATTATCAAATGGGGCACCTTGAGCACTTGCGTAGGCACGTGCTGCCATGTAGTATCTACTTGGTGGCTGATCAGCTTTGATAAGTACATCAGTTGTCTGGCCTGGTCCGAGCATAAGGACTGATGTAGTGAAGGGTTTAACATAAGAGGCATCGGCTCCAACAACAGTAAACTTGTGGTTTGCCACAGTAAAGAAAAGCTCCTGGTTCATTCCAGAATTGATAACTCGAAGGAGGTTGGTGTCGCCAGAGTCCATATGGACTATGGTGGTATCTGCATAAATATGAGTTCTATGAAAACAAGTCCTGAACTTGTTAGATATCTACTCATAGTTTAGTGAATGCTAGCATAACATTGTTATCTGAGTATTATTCCTTTTTCTATGTATAAACTTGCTTCTATTATTTGATCTTTTAAGAGTATAGATGATATCATTGTCTCGAGTATTTGAACAAAATGTTATTGCTTTTGGAAGTTATCTTGACTGTCTGTACAGAAGAGTCGAGATACAATTTCTCTAGGTCTTTTCTTTTAATTTCTGAGGCAAATTTCATGGTACCCCTGTTCAAGTATTCCGGGAGATTAGAATTTAGAGCTAACCTTGACTGGAACAATTGTAGAGGTCGCCTGGTTGACCGTTGATGGTGTAAGCGTCTGATACATTAGGAGCTGCTCCTGTTCTTGTAGCTTCTCTTACAACGTCGATAGGGTTTGCATCCCACCACTCACCTGACCAGCATTTCAAAACTATCATTTCAGCAATATTTCTAAAAGGAAACAGATATGCGCAGATGCATAACTAGTACTCCCTCTCTCGGATTTTAAGTGAAGCACTATCCTTTTCAGTCAAACAAGGCCACATGAAATGGGACAGAGGGAGTATTGTTTTTCAAAAATGATCAAAGCTTCCGATGATAAGAGAAAGTAGAATTAGTACCAAGCAGAATAGGTGTTTCTCTTTTGGGCTTAGGAAATGGATAGTTTTCTCCTTCTTTTGGGTGAATAATTAGAGCTCCATAAACAGTAGCCCTGAGCCATGAGCTGTGGGCGTGCCACCAAAGAGTCCCTTCCTGTCCTTGAATTGTAAACCGGTAAGTGTAACTCTTTCCTGGTCTAATCGGGCATTGAGTGATAAATTCTGGTCCATCTGCCCATGCTGTTCTCATTTGCCTAACTCCATGCCTTTTGAAACACAAAAAGTAGTAAAAAGAAAGTCATACTATGAAATATAACAGTGACTAATTTATTATTACAAATATCAGTTCATTTGAGTTATGCATGCATGAACTTACCAGTGAATGGTGACATTATATCGAGCTCGATTGACAACTTTGACCACTAGAGTATCCCCGTCGTTTACTTCTAATGTTGGTCCGGGGAATTGTCCATTCACCGTTATGGTGTTGTGGGTTTTGCACAGCCTCTTCACTGGTGTTGCTTGAATCTGTTCCACAAAAACAGAGGTGAGTATCATAGAATTGAGTTTAAAAATTTACAAAATGTTAACAGATAACAAAGAAGAGAAATCTTGGATAGCTTACAACAAAATCATGGTAATGCGTTTTCGCAGATGCTGCATCTGCAAAGAGAAGCAAAACGCACATAAACAAGAAACAGCACAAAGGTTTGGCAATGCTCTTGAAAGACTCCATTTGTTTTCCTTTTTTTCTAAAACTCGATTCGAGTATTAGTAGAAATGCAAGTCAGTGCTTGTTTATGAAAGATAGTAGAGTTGAAGGGTCTGCTTTTATAGGGGAAGAAGTAGAGATAAAAGTTGTGTGAGGTTGACAGATTATATTATCAAAACTTAGTTGAACCCTGTAGACCTATATTGGTTCACCCACTTAACCTATCTAACTGCATAAATTTTCATGAAAAATGCTTACACTGTTTGAAACATCACTTTTATGGTTTTTGCTTAATATTAACGATGTGCTGTTATCCAACTAATTGGAGTTGTTATGATTAAATTTCAAGTGTCCAATTGAATTTCTTTTGTCGGAAAATTTTACTGTTCAAATAGGATAAAAATAATTTTTCATTATAATATATAACCCATTGAATCCCTTTGACATATGGGAAGATTCTACTGTTGTGGGCTCAAAAGTTGCTTTAGATCATAAATTCATATGTTCTACGTCAATCTACAGATGCACTAGTTTGTAGGTGTGAAAATATGGTACGTTAAGGTGTTAAAAGGAGAAGGGGTAGATCTAAAATCACATGGAAGGAAGTTGTCTCGAAAGACCTACCGATAATTGGTATCAATACATATATACATAAAACTTATTTTCACTTTTATTTTGTTTAGTATGATGATATGAAATGAGTTTAAATGAAGATATGGGGATTCATATGATGGATCCCAACTTATTTTGGAGTGAAGCCTACGTAGGTTCAAATCCCAATATGATATTCTACTAGTATTTTGTGTAATTTCTTATATAAATTTCTGGCTCTGCCACGGCGAGCAAATAAAAGTCATTGGTGAAATTACAATCCTACAACACCAGAAGTCACTAACAGATGATGATTAAAACCTTCAGAAAAGTGACAGTTTGGTTGTTAAAATATTATAACTAAAGTATGGTAAAAACGTAATAGGATAAAGTCTAGTGATGATGAAATTAAAGACTACGAAAGTCTTCTTCTGTTTGGTTTTGTCTATTAAAGTAATCCTTTTAAAGATTTGATTGGTTTTGAATTCTAACTATAAGTTCTGTTAGAGAAACCTACAAAAACAAACTTTGATTTTGATTAGTTACGTCTTTTAAGTAGGTGGTCTGTCAAAATTTTTTTTTTTAAAAAAACACAATCTCCCTTGGAAGCCTTGGAATAGTTAGTAAAGTTGTTGTCATGTGACCAGAAGGTCACAGGTTTAAGTCTTGAGAACAGCCTCTGGCAGAAATACAACATAAGGATGCGTACAATAGGCTTTTGTGGTCGGGCCCTTTTTCGGACCCTGCACATAGAGCGAGCTTTAGTGCACCAGGCTGCCTTTTTTTAATCACCCCCAACCTCTCTTTGACTCCTTTTGGACCATTTAAAAAGAAAGAAAAAAGGAGAAGAATGCACGTGTTACTAGTTTATTCTTTTTTTCTTTCTAGAGGTAGGTCTTCCTCTAGTTGTATTGGCCAAAATATTTGTAATTTGTAAATATGTAGCACAAATGTGCACGGCAGGGACTATTTCAATATCTGATACGAGTATACGACATATGGTATGCATTTCAATTTTTTTTCTTATATTTGATACGGAATTTAGTATCTATGGAGGGGAGGGGTAAAGTTGCTGCTAAGGTAAGACCGTGTAGAATAGGTTCTTATGGTCGGGCCCTTCCCCGGACTCTGTGCATAGTGGGAGCTTTAATGCACCAAATTGCCCTTTTTAATTTAGTATCTATGAAATATTAAAATATTGAATATCATACCAAAATACTTATATCTGTACAATATTGTTATAGTAATAATGGTTGATATAATAATTGTAAATGGTTGTTAGTGGTAGCCATTGTAGCTTTTTACTTGTGCATTTTTTGCTAACATGTTTTGAAATATGATTTTTCGTGAGTCGGGCGTTTATCAAAAATAAATTTTCTACTCTACAAAGATAGGAATAAGGTTCGCATACGCCATATTTTTTCTAGACTTCACTTGTAGAATATGATTGTGATGGCTAGTAATTGTGACAATTACTGATTGTTGTAATTAGCTATAGTAGTTGTTGTGGTTGAGGTTGTTGGTTATGGGTGATGGATGATGGTGGTGATAATGGCGGAAGATGGCAGCGGCTATGGTTGGTAGTGAGTGAATATGAATGGACTAGTGGTGGAATGTTATCTTTATATAAATTCTTGAATGAATAGCATTTTAACGATATTAAGAATTTGTTTTAGTTCTTAATCCTCCCTTGAGTTGAAGGTTTATTCTATCCTTTTCAAACCTCTTTTGATGGAATTTACATCGAATATGTTGTTGTTAGATCTTAATCATTAAGATATATTCATAACCCATCAAATGATTGTATAATTTTAAAAACAAACACTAAATAGTTGAGATCTGAATGAGTAAAATTAAGAACTTCATTAAGTGCAAATAAATAAAGTCATAATTTTTTTTTATATATATATATAAAATTTACAAGAGTATTTTTGTCTCATAAGAATTAAGCTTCTGATTCTTGGGAGAAGGAAGGAAATTTGTAACTTATCTCTAACAACAGAAAAACTGTTTCCACTATCGGCTCAAAACCACTTTTTATTTTAGCTGAACACCTTAAATATATAGAGAGAGAGATATTTTTTTTTCTTTTTTACATCATCAATGTATATATATATAACTAAAACCAAAGGTGCTTTTGGCATATTTAAAGTTTGATAAAACATGTAAAAATTTAGGATGTATGTAGTGAGAGACACCTCAATCTCAAGTTGTGTTCTTTGGGCCAAAAGGGATGGTATTTAGAAGGACTCCATTAAGCTCAAACACTTTTAACAATGTTGCACACTTTTATTTAAAGACACTTGAAACAGACCTAATACTCTAGCAATGAAGTTCAAGAATGAAAGAATCATGGGAACTAACACCTAACATCTCAAAATACTTAAATCAAAAACTGAGTATCTAGTGACTTGTTGAGGGACCTGCAGTTGGCGCTTCATGCCTAATGTCTTCCAGTTGCTGGAGTACTTGATGAAGTTCAGGTCGAGCTGATGGCGAGGGATCAACACAGTGCAAAGCCAATTTTAGTGTAACTAACAATTCATCACCAATTATGGATGCATCCTTCATTAGTTCCAAATCGAATACCTCATTTGTTCCCTCCTCTTTCACAATTGACGCTACCTTTTTAGGCAAATTTACACCATTCACTGCCTCGCCTGGAGACTTGCCAGTTAGGAGTTCAAGTATAATGACTCCAAGGCTGTAGACATCCGTCTTCACGTTGGCTTTCTTGAGCTTATTAAGTTCAGGTGCACGATAGCCAAGTGCCCCTGCTGTGGCTATTACATTTGAATTTGCAGCAGCAGTTACAAGGCGTGAAAGGCCATAATCTGCAATTATTGCATCTGTGTTTTCATCAAGTAGAACATTGCTCGATGTAAGATTCCCATGAATGATGTTGGCATTCATATGAAGGTACAGCAATCCCCTCGTCGTCCCTTTTGCTATTCTCATCCTTGTTGGCCAATCAATTGGTGTATCCGGTCCACGAGCTGCAACAAAAACAATAAGCTATATTACCCCCTTCATACCAATTTCCTATCCTTTTTCTGCTTTGAGACGTTTCAAAATGTTTGACATCATTCTATCATTGATAAGATCAGTCTACACAGCCTTATCAATTTTAAAAAACCAACAACATATCCTGTGATCGATCTCACAAGAGGGCTCTAGGGAGGGTAGACTATACGCAGACCTTACCCCTACCTTGTGTGAGGTTAGAGAGGTTGTTTCTGATATGATACATAATTGAAATTTCATTACGTGAAATGAGACAGAGAAAGTATTCGATTCTCAAAAAACAGAAGTAAAAGAATGTCAAATGGAGATCTGTTTTCTGCTTACCGTGAAGAAAATTTGAGAGACTTCCTTTAGGCATGTAGTCGAAAATAAGAAGTTTCTCCCCTTTTGTCCCTAAGTAATATGCCCTAATAGCCAGAAGATTACGATGCCTTATCTTTCCAAGAACATTGACCTCTTTCTCGAATTCCCTCTGAACTTTCGTGATCTTTTCTCTCATTCTTTTCACTGCAACTTGATTTCCATCTTCTAATGTGGCCTTATACACCGTACCGTAAGTACTCTTTCCCAATATATCTGCAGTAGCACATAGAAGATCATCTGCACTGAACATCACACCTCCACCAAAATGGACAAGTTTTCCTCCGTTATCCCCAGACGCCTCAACTTCTCCAGCAGTTGGAGGAACAGCCTTTACATCTTTTGCTTTTTTGACTTCACCTCTTTTCTTGATCAAGCAGCAGAAGAGAATGCAACAGAGTAGGAACAAGATTATTATAAGACACCCTACTACTATGAGAATAATGTCTTTAATACTTCGTTTGCTACCTCGTGTAACTGGAGAAGGCGTAACAGGACATGGATTTGAAGTATTATAGCCGCATAGCTGAACATTACCCAAAAACGCACTTGAATTGAATTTCTTTGCAAGATAAGTAGGAACAGGACCAGACAGAGAGTTATATGAAACATTGAAAGAACTAAGATTAGGTAACTCACTAACAGACTCTGGGATTTCTCCGGTTAGATTGTTATGAGACAAATCTATCTCAACAAAACCAGAAATGTCCCCGATAGCAGCTGGAATATCACCCCTAAACCGGTTATTCCTCAGGTTGAGAAACGACAACCTTTGCAATTTCTTTATATCTAATGGAATTTCACTATCAAGATTGTTACTTTCCAAGTTGAGAACCATGAGGGATGACATATTGGTTATACTTTCCGGCAAACTACCATTGATCTCATTATAAGAAAAATCAAGATTCCTAACCATACTAAGCCTTCCAATATCATATGGGATGACACCAACAATACGATTATGACTCAACGAAATCTCAAGAAGCTCACTCAACTTCCCCAAAGAAAGAGGAATGCCACCAGACAAAGAGTTATGATCAAGCGTCAACGACTCTAATTTAAACTGTCTATCTCCATTTCCACCCCAAGAATCTGGAATATCCCCTGACAAATTGTTATATCTCAAGTCAACAAAGACTAGAGAGCGCGATTGAGTTATAGTAACAGGAATGTTACCAGACAATGAATTGAAACTAAGATTAAGCCTATAAAGCTTAGTTGAATTCACAAGACTATCAGGGATTACACCAGATAAAGAATTGTTACTAAGCTCAAGTGTCTGAAGAACTCGACATAAACCAAGTGAACCAGGGATAGAACCAGAAAACCTGTTATTGTACAATTGAACACCTCTTAGATTGGGTAAAAAACCCAAAGATGAAGGGACTGAACCACCAATTGCATTATCATGAAGACTCAGTTTCCTGAGTGCTTGAAATTGACCAATACTTTCACTGATTCGTCCCCCAAATCCCTTTAACGGAAGCTGAATAACAATAACTTGTCCTTGAGCACATTTTATTCCGACCCAAGTACCAGAACAAGCTCCATAACCAGAATCATTCCAGCTACTTAAATACCCTTTAGGATCAACTAACTCATGTTTAAGCGCCTCAAGTGCTTGATAATTTGCCTCAGTGATAATTACACCATCCCAATCTAGCCCTAAAACTAACTGAGTTCCACAAATCATCAGCTGCAAAAACAACAAAATTTGGATAAATGGTATCCATTTTTCCTTCTTTTTAACACACCCCACATCTCTTTCTTGGATTAAAAACATGAAATCTTGAACTTGGTCTTGATTTTTCATTTTTTTCTTAGAAAAAATGGGATTTTTCAGTTGACATTTTCTGGTTTTTTTGGCTTTGATATGTATAAAAATTGGATAGGGATAGTTTTTTAAACACACCACAAGAAGGGTAATTGGTATTTTGGAGTACTATGGAGCAATAAGTGCGGTTCTTGAAAGGAAGCACGTGAAGAGGAGGAACACATAGTGATAAAATGGAGGAATCTAAGTAAAGTTTTTTGCTTTTCTGGGGAACATGCTAACTGTGTATGTCAGGTATCACTCTAGATTTTTTGAAGGCTGTTGTATGTGTTGCTCAAAAAAGGGCTGTTCTAAGTTTATATTTTCTTGGTGTGCGTATTCGATTAAATTTGAATTCGTGCTATTTTAGGATGTTGCTCTTAATAAGATTTTTATCCTTCAGGTAACCTAGTGGTTTGGGCTTAGAATTTTCATGTTGGAAGTCTCAAGTTTGAAATCTCTTGCCAGCGAAAGCTAAGGGTTTGCCTTCTGGGTCGAGCTCGTCGCACCGGGCTTACTTAATGCGGGTTACCTCTCCAGGGTGGTTTGCGAGCGATTGCATAGGAGCGGGGATTTTACCCTGTACGCACCCAAAGAATGGGTTTCCTTGTCATAAAGTTTTTTTTTTCATTTTTAAAGTTTCTAAATTAATATCTGTATATTGTCATTTCACCTGTCGACTTTTGATATTAGATAAAACTTATATCTTGTGTGACCAAAAGTATTTTTGATCGGATGTATTTGTATTTGATCAGTGAATTTTTTAAACTTTTTGAGCGACAATTTGTGTTTGGTCAAAAATTTTAAAAGTGTTTTTAAGTGAATTTTTCAAAAAAGTGTTTTTGAGTAAAAACTAATTTGTTTTAGCTTCTGAAAAAAAAAACAATTTTTGCTACTCTTTATAAAGTACTTTTTTTTTCCTCAAAAGCTTGATCAGGAATCTCACTTTTTAAAAATAAACATTTTTAACTTTTCAAAAATTTGATCAAAGTACGACTTGAAATCTATTTTAACCAAGATTATGATAACATCCTTAGTCCTTAATTAGAGAGATAGTAGGTTCGAAGTTTGAGAGTGCATGGAAAAATCAGTTTTATGTAGCTCAAATTCAAATTAATCGAACAAATTTATATTTGATTCAAATTAGTACTTCTTTTTTGTTTCCCATCATATTTATGATTAAGAATAATGATGGAAATAACAAACTAACTATACCTTGATTTTTTAGAACGATAATTATTTTAAATAATTTATTTTTTTAATAAAGACGACAGGTAAAATAGAACGAAATGAAATATGACCCATGACCTAAGTTTGCCTCGAGTCGAGGCAAGTCCCATTTGACCATCCGATGTTACCTTGAATTGATGTTTTCAATATTCTATTCTTTATTTCACCTTGAACCATGTGATTTGGATGGAGAAACTAGGTAATTTAAGAGTGTGAGTACACATAAAATGTTGTTCGATAAGTAAGTAAAAATTATTATTTTAAAAATATTTTATATATAATTTAGATAAATATTATAACAGATAGAAACAAAGAATGGAATAGTGGAGGGTGATGAAAATTATAGAGTTGAGGGTGAAGATGAGTTTGTTGGAGGATGAAAGACACCGTGAATGTAGAATGTCTTGTGAAACTTATTTTCGGTTATTTCCATTAGGGAAATCAGTTTCCTCATTTTTAACTGAACATGAAAAAATTGAAAAACATTTTTCTCGTACCAAATACACCTTACGATTTTGAAATATTGGATTATATCAGATTGAATTATAACGCGTTATTTAACCCGTTTTGATCTAACTTATTTTGATGGAAGCATATTTTCTATAGGCTGGATCATAATTTGACCTTTCCATTTGCTACATCTGCCTGTCATCTCATCATTTATGGATCTACGTGCTACACAATTCTTTTTGGAAACACAACACATGTAGGAGAGGTCTATTGATATTGAAATGCTTTAACTCAAGATCTATTAGAATGGAATAGATCATTCTATTCGAAGCGTTATTATTAGAAATGAGTCTGTAACGTGCGAATTCAAATTTAATTTGATTTTAATATGAGTACCAAATACAAAATAGAAAATACAAATGATAATACAACTAAGTAGACTGAGCATTGGCCCATCAACACCCACCCAAAGAAAAAAGAAGCTTTAGAGCATGCCTATTGGGATTTAAAGTCTGGATATTATGATATCTTATTAGTGGGCATGCCTCAGAAGTCTGGAAAAGTTAGTGGTATTTTTTTACTAAATAAGGGTCATTTAGCAAGGGAGAGGTGAAAAAGGAGATCATTTGGTATTTTAATATTATACAAAAATTACTTTAATTTTATGTTAATTTTATAAAACTTTTTTATTTTTGCATAAAATATCTTGAATTATCACATAAGAAATCTCTATAGTATTTTGCTTTTTGTCAACCAATTAATGTGGCTGCTGAGGTACGATAATTATTAGGAAATAATTAAGTTAGGGTTATAGCTATGAGTGCTAAGACGGTCATAAGAGAAACGGAAGTGATTGGCACAATAGATATCCTATAAATGTTTTAATCGGGGAAGAGATTCTGGGATGAATTTTTAACATGCTCGGACGGCCTTTTGATAATTTAGGATTTGCATGTAGATACTAATATAACGCCTTCTATTCATAGATACAAAATTATATATTTTTGAAACAAAAATTAAAAGTAGTTAATCTTTTAGTTCAAGAACGAACAGGTTAAAACTTCTCTAAATTATTACTATTTTGTAAATTTCATACTTAAACTTTTGGGTGTTCTTGCAGTTACCCCTTGGACTATAACTCCCTTCATATACAAAATCTTCAATTGAATATATGATAAAATATTCGAGATAACATACTGAAAAGTGATAAGAAATAAAAAAATCTTTAAAATGAATTCACCTAACACAATAAGTTTATAATAATTCAAAGAATTTCTATGAACATTCAAAATTTAGATATGAAACTTATAAAACGGTAATAATTTTGTATACATTATGTTACATATTTTTATTTGATAGAGACATGAGATGCGGTCCATAGACAATAAGTTTCCGTCGTCTTCAATCATTCTATATAATATACGAGGACCACTCTAGCTACCCACATTCATGGACCACATAGACTAACAAGTTACAACTAAGAGCCTGTTTGATTTGATTTATTCGCGGTGTTTTATAAAAAGTATTTTTAATTATTTATTTTTAAGTTAAAAAGGTTAAAATAAGTCGAAAATCACAAGTTAAAATCCTTAATTTATAATTTTTGACTTATAAGTCAAAAAATTATAAGCTCATCTATACAGGCTCTAAGTAGGTAAACTATTGTGCTTGCACTTGAACAATTTATGAGAATATATACACGTACACTAAATTCACATATAGTATAAACAGTAGAGTAATATATACCCACTATGTCTCTATTTATGTCACAGACTTGATACAAAATTTAAAAGGGAAATGAAGAATTTTGAAATTTGTGAATATGTAAAACAAACCTTTATCATTTGTGTTGCTATAAAATTATTTCATACTGAATAAAAAAGGAATTTTAAAGTTAAATTGTCTCCAATTATAGAATGATAAAGAAATTTTTGAAACAAACTAAAAAGATCGAGTAGTGTGTCGCATAAATTGTGATAGATCGAGGAAGGAATAAATGTAGTGATGTACACTTCGTACCTACTCAATTAAAATTCGTAGTATAAATCTTTGTACTTATTAGATTGAAGGTGAGATGGGCATGGTGTTCACTACTTCTCTCAACAAAGGATTGAGCCCTTTCCTCCATTAAAAGGCAACTCCCTTTCTCCACCCTTACAATATATATTTTTTGATTTTTCGATATTCGTATTGGAGTTCGATTATTTTGGATTCGCGTCTTGAGGGAAAGAGCTCCCTATCAAGGACTTTTTCATAATCAGGGCTCGAACTCGAAACCTCTAGTTAAGAAAGGAGTAGCCCCATCCAATGCACCACATCCGTTGATGGTCCCCTTATAATACTTGTTTCTCCACTAGAATAAATTAGGGAAAATTTCGTATATAGCATTATTTGCCTCAAGATTTTGAGACAAATAGCGATAATTTGCTTAATTATGAAGCATAGAAAGATTTTGGTTTCAAAATGCAATGAATATATTGTATCCTCACATCTAAAAAGTATATCCGCGCATATATTTTGTATCCCATTAAAGCGAATAATTAGTGTCTATATTTTGTATCTACTAGAGAGATCTCCGCTAGAGACGAACAAAGAATAGCGGTGGCAAAACAAACCCAACCCGCACAACGCGATCCAATCTATTTAGATTTGGGTTGATTATTGACCCGCCCATTTGTTAGCTTAACCCATTTCAACTCATTAAAAATTCTGTTGATATGTAACCCAATTTGATTTTTGAGAAATCTTATCAAAAAAACTTTTTTTTTGGGTTTTATATGTTATATATAGTTACAATAAAGAAAAAGATAATTTTATTAGGTACTAAAAGTTTATAAAATAACAAATAAAGCTATTATAAACTTAGTAAAAATTGGACGGGTTGGGTTATGACCCGTTACTAATCCATTACCTAACCCATTTTGACCCAAACAAATTTGGGTTGAGTTGGGTCTTGACTCATTTTGACCCGTCCAAATTTAACTCAACATGCCCAATTGTCACCTCTAGCAAAGAACATGCGGCCAAAGGAGTAAGGACCCGTGTCTCGATGATGTGGTCAAAAGACAAAAAGGATAAATACATAGATAATCCTACCAATCGTTTGAATATAATAGGAATATTAGCTGACAACACTAATAATATTAATATTCATTTGCCTTAGTACTTTAGGATTCGAGTGGTGCTTTTTATTGGTTGACACTCACCTGTGTAACATATAAATAGTTTTATTCCCTTCATTTTTAAAAGTATTATGATTCCAAACAATACTTTAACACCACATTTATGTTCTTGAGCTCTAAGTTTTCATTATTTACCAAATACCAAAACGTGAATGATCATCTAAGAAAATAACTCGATAATTAAACAAAATAAAAAAAGCAACACAAACGTTCTTATTAATGAGAATGTGGAAAAAAATACTTCTAAAAAAACAAAAAGTAATAAAATAATTTTTTTGGTTAGAGTAATAAAATAATAACGTATAAGCACACAATTTTGACATAACGTATGTAAGTACGTCTTAGACTTTTTTTCATTTTCAATTGTGCCAAAAAAAATAATAAAAAGAAAAATGTAGAAGTCAAAGGTTGACAGAATATATAATTTTTTTGACAGACCACCTACTTAGAGACATCATATTAGCAAATCAAAGACTTGTCGTTTTAGGTTTCTCTAACTAAATCTTATATAGTTAGAATTAATTAAGAACCAATCAAATGTT
The DNA here is from genome assembly GCA_018342035.1 of Solanum appendiculatum. Taxonomy (NCBI): domain Eukaryota; kingdom Viridiplantae; phylum Streptophyta; class Magnoliopsida; order Solanales; family Solanaceae; genus Solanum; species Solanum appendiculatum. The sequence continues at coordinate 2,083,254 of JAGDQO010000434.1, read as the reverse complement.
TAACAAACTGAATAAGATGTTTTGCCAATGTTAGTCAAAAGTATTTCTATCTTTTTTAACAACAACAATAGTAATAACATATCAGTATAATTTCACAGGTAAAGTTTGAGAAAAATACTAGTATGAACAAAGTCTTACTTTGACTTTGTGAAGGTATCATATTTCGATCTTTCTTAAACACTCAAAATAAAGGGGTAATACATGACCGTATATTCGTACCCTTTAACTTGGCTTCACCTGATATCTATGTCCTCCAACTTTGAGTGTGCACAGGTAGACACTTAAACTTGTACAAAAAATTATGTATTATGTTCAAAATAAAAGAACCAAATTAAATGTGCAGTCTTGATTTAATAAACCTAACATTCAAATTTTATTTCTTTTATTTTCTAATTCTGGTGAAGATTTTGTTGTGCCACACCAACCTATGACTTCTATGACACAACAATTTTTTTGTTTTTACGTTTTAACCAACTCTTGATCATTCACTTTTTAGAGTTTTAAGAAGTAAACAATGCAAATTGCTGTTTATAGCCATTGGTTCTTTGGACTTGAAATATACTTTCATCGTCTATTTTTACTTGTCCACGTTTGACTTGACACATCCACTAAGACGAAGTCATTAATAAAATGATAAATTTACTTCATCATCTTTTGAATATAACAAATTCAATATAATGGAAAAGGCATTGGTGAAATGACTATAGTAAATAAAAAGATCAATACGTTAAAAACTAAGCTTGTTTGGTAAGTACACCTAGTCTTTCCGGCAATTGCAATGGCTTCTTTATTTCTTTATGTTCAAAAAAAAATCCGAAATTAATTTTATTATGACTTTCTTCAATAAGTCAATATCTCTTGTTTTTCCCAATTGCATAGGTAAAAGTGAACATCTATATTCAGTATAGTAGACAAGTAAAAGTAGACGAAGCAAAGTATAATCTAGGAGAGTATTTTCTTAATTACCTCAAGAGCTTTAGCTAATAGTATAGCTACTAAATGATTGTATTAAAACTAAATACTTTCCTTCAATTTGTGATTGATGAAGATTAGGTGAATAACAACACATTGTTAGTGTTAAGCAAATAACAAACTCAAAGGAAAAGACTTATAATGTACTCAATCATTCTTATTCATGAAAATTTCTGTAATTAGATAGGTTAAGTTGGTGAACCAATCAATTCTACAGAGTTTAACTAAGTTTTTTGGTTAACATGATCTGTCAACCTCACACAACTTTTATCTATAAAAGCAGATCCCTCAACTCTAATATCTTTCACAAACAACTTGCATTTCTACTAATACTCGAATCGAGTTTTAGAAGGAAATGGAAGCCTTCAAAAAAATTACCAACCCTTTGAGTTCTTTATGTTTTGTATGCATTTTGCTTCTCTTTGCAAATGCAGCATCCGCGAAAACTCATTACCATGATTTTGTTGTAAGCTATTCAAGATTTCCTTTCGTTATTTGCTAACATGTCGTAAATTTTTAAAAACATTATGATACTGACCTCTGTTTTTCTTTGGAACAGATTCAAGCAACACCAGTGAAGAGGCTATGCAAAACTCACAACACCATAACGGTGAATGGACAATTCCCTGGACCAACATTGGAAGTTAAAAACGGGGATACTCTGGTTGTTAATGTTGTCAATAGAGCTCGATATAATGTCACCATTCACTGGTAAGTTCATGCTTGCAGACTGATTTATGTAACTGATCAATAAATTAGACGCGATTATATGTATTGACATTTATTCTACTTTTTATACTACTTTGTTGTATTTCAAAAGGCATGGGGTTAGGCAAATGAGAACAGGATGGGCAGATGGACCTGAATTTATCACTCAGTGCCCGATTAGACCAGGAAAGAGTTACACTTACCGGTTTACAATTCAAGGACAAGAAGGGACTCTTTGGTGGCACGCCCACAGCTCGTGGCTTAGGGCTACTGTGTATGGAGCTTTAATTATCCATCCAAAAGAAGGCGAAAACTATCCATTTCCGAAGCCCAAAAGAGAAACGCCAGTTCTGCTTGGTACTACTTCACATTCTCTTATGCATTAGCCTATATTCTGTTTCCCCTTAGAAATTTTTGTCGAAATAATAGTTTTGGAAATGCTCATCAGGTGAGTGGTGGGATACAAATCCTATTGACGTTGTAAGACGAGCAACAAGAACAGGAGCAGCTCCTAATGTATCTGATGCTTACACCATCAATGGTCAACCAGGTGACCTCTACAAGTGTTCCAAACAAGGTTAGTTCTAATATTTGAAACACGATACCATTATGCTAGCGTTCACTAAACTATAATTTGATATCTTACCTGTTTAGGACATATTTTCATAGAAATCATATTTGTGCAGATACCACCATAGTCCATATGGACTCAGGCGAAACCAACCTCCTTCGAGTTATCAATGCTGGATTGAACCAACAGCTTTTCTTTACTGTGGCAAACCACAAGCTCACTGTTGTTGGAGCAGATGCCAGTTATGTTAAACCCTTCACAACATCTGTCCTTATGCTCGGACCAGGACAGACAACCGATGTCCTGATCAAAACTGATCAGCAACCAAGCAGATACTACATGGCAGCACGTGCCTATGCTAGCGCTCAAGGCGCCCCCTTTGATAATACCACAACCACAGCCATCCTTGAGTACAAAACAGCTTCTTGTTCTTCCAATTGTGCCAAGACTAAACCGGTTTCCCCATCTTTACCAGCATATAATGACACAGCCACTGCAACAGCCTTCACAAGAAAATTCAGAAGCCCAAGAAAGGTCGAGGTGCCAACTGAAATCGATGAAAATCTATTCATCACAGTCGGGCTGGGACTCGAGAACTGCCCTACAGGTGCACCATCCAGTAACTGTCAAGGTCCAAATGGAACTCGATTTGCTGCCAGTATGAACAATGTATCTTTTGTGCTACCATCCAATTTTTCCCTGCTACAAGCACATCACCAAGGCATACCTGGTGTCTTCTCAACTGATTTCCCAGCTGTACCACCTGTAAAATTTAATTATACTGGCAACGTAAGCCGGTCATTATGGCAACCTATTCGAGGAACTAAGCTATACAAGCTGAAATATGGGGCAAGAGTGCAAGTTGTGTTACAGGGGACGGGTATCTTCACAGCTGAAAACCATCCAATTCATCTTCACGGATACGATTTCTACATCATTGCAGAGGGTTTTGGCAACTTTAATCCAAAAACAGATACATCTAAATTCAACCTTGTTGATCCACCTCTTAGAAATACAGCCAGTTTACCCGTTAACGGATGGACAGTCATCAGATTTGTCGCGGACAATCCAGGTAAGAGAACAAATACTTATATCTCCTATTATTCCCAATTCTTTTCTATACAATGTCACATTTCAATGATACAAACTTAACTTAATACAGGAGTGTGGATAATGCATTGTCACTTGGATGTTCACATTACATGGGGTTTGGCCATGGCGTTCCTCGTCGAAAACGGAGTTAGTGAACTAGAATCGTTGGAGGCTCCTCCAGTAGATTTTCCGGTCTGTTGATGATTGCAAGAAGCAACAGACAAGAATTAACTTGAGTTTTGAGCTAAATTTGAATCTCGCATTGCTATAAACAGTAGATCTTTTGAGAAATTAAGAAAAAAAATGGCTCAATTGTTACCTTAGCATTTGGTATAGAGGAAACAGTTTTGCCATGTGTCCTACTTCATCAATACTATACCCATTGGTGTTACCTTTGCGTTTTGCAATGTTTGAAATCTTGATAATTCGTCTACATTTTGCGAATCTATTCTTGTCAAATTCAAAAGTATGACGGTAAGGGTATATACAATCTTAAGTATAACAGAGGGTATATACGTAGCATTTTTAAAAGTTCTAAGGCATATTTGTCCTTTTCTGTTTTAACAATATTTCGATCTCCAATATGAAAACTAAGACAAATCCATCAAAAGATTTCATCAAATGTGACCCTTGCAAACTTTCATCTTTACACTGTTACAAAACAAATCACTTTCTACACAATTCAAAAGTTATCATTAATACTTGTTAAAATTCCATGTCATGTTATATTAATTAAAGGAAAAATTACCTAAATACACAACTTATTTTATCATATTATCTAAAATTTCCTATAATTTGAAAAAATTATAAAAATTACCTAAATACACAACTTATTTTATCATATTATCTACATTACTTTACACGATGTATCCGTCGGATACATCATTTTACGAGATGTATCGGTCAAATACATCACTTTACGCGATGTATCGGTCGGATACATCACTTTACGCGATGTATCGGTCGGATGTATCACTTTACCGATGTATCAGAATGTACGAGATGTATCGGGACGTTAAGTGATGTATTCGAAATCGAGACGCGATGTATCGGGACTTTGAAGGTTGTATCCAAAATCGGAACGCGATGTATCAAGATGTTTTGGGATGTATCCGGATTCCACCAAATTTAAGGGATTTTTGTAATTTGAAAAAGAGTAGGGAAAGAATGTAATTAACTCTTAATACTATGAGATTTGTGTAAAATTTCCTATATTAAAACACAAAAAATAAAATGACAGAGTAACATGGAACTAGTAACACCGAAAATGAATGAGAGAGTCGTTACAGCAACAATTTTCTCTATGAGTGCTATTGTCACATGGAACTAGTGATTTATGTTGTTCGAAATTTTTAAAAATGTGAGGTGGTCACTATGGCAACCTATTCGGGGAACTATAAACTGAAATATGAGGCAAGAGTGCAAGTTGTGTTACCGGGGACAAGTATAAGAACCACCCAATTCATCTTCACGGATATGATATTCAATGTAATCTTACAAGAGGGGTGCGGTCTGGGGAGGGTGATGTGTACGTAGTTTTATCTTTAGCCTGTGAAGAATGAAGATAGAGGTGTCTCTAGCTCAAGGAAAGTTTATATCACGTAATAAGTAAAGCAAATACAGTATCGAAGAAGCTATGTTGAAAACAATTCGTGTATGTTATGAATCATAATTATTGAATGTCATTGATATGCAAGAGACCAAAGATATAACCAGAGTAGTAACAGTTTGTCTGTCCAACCTTCTAATACAAAAATTTTAATAATTCGCACCAGTTTGTTTGAGAAGAAAATTACTCAAAAATTAGCATGTATCTGCATGAGAAGTGATCTGAGGCCAAAAATATATTTTCTTATCATTAATTGCCTCATATTTATTATTTATATTTGTCCTTTTTTAGCATGGATTTTATGGATTGTGCTAAATAGTGTATTTTATTTGTAGGATTAAATTGGTACAAAGTTGAAGAAATTTGGAGCTAAAATGAATTAATTATGAAAGATTGAAGAAGGAAAATCAAGCAGGCAGCTTAATGGATTAAATTGAATATTATATTAATATTTATATATATGGAAAGTTTGAGGCGGTTTCACGAGTAAAAGAAGGAATTCAATTCCGTTTTGGTTTTGGGTTCCTAATTTGTTTTGGACTCAGTTATTTTATTCAGCGTTTTCTACATCTATAAATAGTCCATTATTATTTGGAAGAGAGAGACTTTGGAAGGAAGACACTTTGTAAGGAAAACTTGTCAATACTTTTTAGGGCTCTTTTCTTCTTCTTTTTTCTTAGGTGTTAGTAGCTAAAGACCCTTGTTCTGGGGCTGCGGCCATGGGTAATTGTTGAACATCGATTGTTTTGAATTAATGTTGGTTATCGTTTAAATTACTTTTGTATTCTTGTTTTAGTATTTCATGCTTGATCACCATAGAAATAAATCTATTGTCTATTCTTTGACTCGAGAGATAAAGAGGTAGATAGACCAAAGAATGCAAAGAGCTTGTTCTAACTTTGTTTAGATTCGTGTTCAGGAGTGACGCCCGGACGAACACCTCGCTTGGTTACGAAATAGGATGACATATAAATGCTCGCCAATTAGGATGCCTATCTCCGCTCAACGATGTAGTTAGACAGCTAGTTGGAGTAGGCGATTAGAGGTCGAGAGATCATGATCATAAAATCAACCCTGTAAATCAGTAATTTGATAACCTTAGTTAATTCATTACATGAGATGCAATACATGAAACCCTATGCATGTTGCAGCCCTGGAATTGTCCCAATCACTTTAAGTTAATCTTAGTATTTTATTCTTGCATTCTTTTATTTCTTTTGACACTCTTAAATAAATAATTAGACTAGTATAATTTAGTAAATAGTTAATTGACAAGTCTCTGTGGGTTCGATATTCCGGTTCTTAAAGAGCCACTTATTACTTCTGAGACCACGTACACTTGCGTGTGCAATTGGAAGCAACAAGAAGTATTATAAAATTAGTGTGATTTGTATGTATTTGAGATATATAGACTCTTTCGTTCGTCTCCCTCCTATATCGCTCGCCTCCCTCCCTTTGTATTTGTATTTCAAATTATATTGCACATATCTAGTGTGATTCACATGTTTTTGAGATACACAAACTCTCTCTCGCGCCTTCCTTCTATCTCGCTCACTTCTCTTCTCTCTCGCTTGCCTCTCTCCTTATAAATATGTATTTCAGAATGTATCTAGAGGCAAAAACTCATGTATCTAGGTGTATCTGACTTAATATCTGATATGAAAATTATTAATTAGAGAGACAATATGTCATTTTTTCGAATTAGTAATAAATATGATAAGAATATTTGTGTGATTGATATCAAGGGCTAAGTTGTGCCAATCATGGTTCTAGTTTACTTCGGCCCAATAGCAAGGAGGGTATGCATCAGCCCAGTTTCTACTACACTTACATGGGTTTTGGCGATGGCGTTCCTCGTCAAAAATGGAGTTAGTGAATTGGAATCATTGGAGGCTCCTCCAGTAGATTTTTCTGTTTGTTGACGATTGCAAGAAGCAACAGACGAAAATTAATTTGAGTTTTGAACTAAATTTGAATCTCGCGTTACTATAAAAAGTAGATCTTTCGAGAAATTAAGGGAAAAATGGCTCAATTGTTACCTTAGCATTTGGTATATAGGAAACAATATTGCAATGTGTTACCTTTGCGTTTTGCAATGTTTGAAATCTTGATAATTCGTCTACATTTTGCGAATCTATTCTTGTCCAATTCAAAAGTATGACGGTAAGGGTATATACAATCTTAAGTATAACAGAGGGTATATATATAGCATTTTTAAAAGTTCTAAGGCATATTTGTCCTTTTCTGTTTTAACAATATTTCGATCTCCGATATGAAAACTAAGACAAATCCATCAAAAGATTTCATCAAATGTGACCCTTGCAAACTTTCATCTTTACACTGTTACAAAACAAATCACTTTCTACACAATTCAAAAGTTATCATTAATATTTTTTAAAATTTCATGTCATGTTATATTCTCTATATTAAAACACAAAAAATAAAATGACAGAGTAACATAATATTCTAAGAAATAGGAAAAGAAAATAGTACTTTTAATATTATTACTAAACAACACTATTCTTTCAAATATAATTATAACAACCTTTCAATCTCATTATGTAATGACTCTTAATTTTGTTTAATGAATAAATCATTTATTATAAAAAATAAAAATAAAAAACCTTCCAATCCACTTAGAAAAATCATCACAACATTTCACCAAACATGAACCTTTTTAAGTATAATTATATTAAATTTTCTATCACCTTACAAAAGTCATCACAAGATTTCACCAAACAAAACTCTTTTTAATGAACTTGAATTTAAAATTTGACAAACTAAAATTCCAATACAGTCCAATCTCATCATCATTGCTCAATTTACGATGTATAAAACAAATCCCCACAAGCAAATGCATAATCCTCACTAGGCATCATCTCATCACCATTGCTCAACCCATTTGCGATTTTTAGGGCTATTCTCTTCAGAAACGTCTCATAATTTAACATGCTGCATGTTCCCCTTTTGCTACAAATTTGACCATGCCCAACCAGTAGCTGATCCAGGAATTTCTGTCAGGGGGTTCGATTTTTTTGGACGGTTTGATTTTCTTGGAATTAAATCTACTATTAAATCTACTATATATATATATATAAAAAAAAAAAATTAATAGTGAAAGATTGAACTAGGCTAGTGGTTGTTCTCAAAATTAAATGAAAAAAGAATAACATAAGCTAAAAACAAAATGCTCACAATGAGGTTTGAACTTTGAACGGGCCAATTTGAAAGGCACTTACCACTGCACTACACTATATTTCTTTTTCAGGGGGTTCAACATATATATATGTACTTAAATATATAAAATTTACCTTATATATACAATGTAATTTTTTACCGAAGAGGTTCGTCCCACCCCCTAGATCCGCTCCAGTGCCCAACATCCAATACCAAAAAAACGTGCTCGAAAATACCCACAAATGGCAACACTAATATCTGACAAACTGCTCAAAACACATGACGGCCTTTCTACATTAGCCATGGGTTTTGGGTGCCTATGACCGGGATGGAGTAGATGTCCCGTATTTCTACTAAGCAACGTCGCTTAGTAGAAATATAGGACATCTACTCCGCTTCGGTCATAGACCTCCAAAAATCGTGGCAGATCAAAATGATTGTGATGCATTTTGAGCAATTTGCAAAAATATTAGTGCTGTCATTTGCGGAAAACTTGTTTGCTGAATTTCTATGATGTTGAGAAAATTGGGTAGGAATTTATAGAGATGTTTTGGTATTAAAATTGGAATGTATATGATACTATTAATTATTTTACCTAATAAAACTTGGTTTCATATTTAGATAATTTAAATCAGATTAGTGTGATTAATCATATTTTGACTTTTTCTTGTCACTTTCTTACTATTACTTGATTCAATAAATCCCGCATACAAGCAAGTTATTTAAATGTAATTACAAGTAATTTTATTTAATAGAATTTATCATAAATAATAATTAATCGATAATAGTAAATTAAATTACACGAATAATTAATTATATTTGACATATTAAGTACTCAATCATGTTGCTTAAAATGTAATTGCAGGTAATTCTATTTAATACAGGGGCGGACCTATGTGTTAGGGAGGGGGTGCCACAGGACCAGCGACCTCGGTTGAAACTATATATATATATATATAAAAGAAATCATTATATATTATCATTGCCACCCAGAATGACAAAACGTTGAAGTGTGCCTGTGGCAATTTGTGGAACATTTCATCCATGTGGTGCGGGCTCAAGACTTATGTGTAGCTTAACTACCTATTTAGACATACTTCTATACCATAAATACATATTTAACCACTAGTTTTAAAATGTTACTTATAATACCATTTTTTATTAAATATACCATATATTTTAAAAAGTTACATGAGATACACAATCTCGTTAATTATGGTTATTAATAATTATCTTTATATTATAACTCCTTAATTTATGAAATTTTTACAATTCAAACACTTTTCTCTCTCATCCAATTCAGCCGTTTCCCTCCCCAATCCCACGTTTCCTCTGTATCCAAAATCAATTTCAGTCGTTTCCATCCCCCAACTCACGTCTTCTTTGTATCCAAACACATTACCCCTTTCTTCATCCACACAATTTCTCACGAATTACCCCCTTCTTCATCCATCATTACCCCCTTCTTCACTAACCTAACTCAATTCGTTATTGAATGTGTTTATAGCTTAATCTACATAAGCAATAGAGGTAATGTAAGTTTTTTTTTAGTTAATCAGAGTCTCCATAGTGTATCTTTGATTTTGTTTCTATTGTTTTATTATTCTCATGTATCTTGATTTTATATATGAGTTAAAGTTCATAATGTTCTCCAAGTTTAATTAACAGAACAAATACGAAATAATTGCAGATCCTAAAAAAAGGAAGAATTTTGATTTTTTTTTACTTTTTTTTTTGGATTAATGATAAACAGATACTCTACGGTCGTGATTTGTTCCTAAATTTGTGTGTTTCAGTTACATTCTATATTTAGATACACATAATTATATGTATATGCTTACTATGTATCCGAGATACATATTTTTGAATATAATGTATGAAATTGATACTAGATACATCAAATTAATACTAGATACATATAAAAGATACATGAAATTAAAATTAGATCATATAAATAGATACATGAAATTAGTGTTAGATCATATAAATAGATACATGAAATTAATACTAGACACATATAACAAATACAAGAAATTAATATTAGATACTTCTATGATACATATGAATGTCATTGTATGATACTCATGTATCTAAGTGCTTAGTTTGTTGGATACATCATATATTGATAATAGATACATCAAATTAATGAATTTATTATTTTAAGAGTAATAAAATGAAATTAATCAAATTAATGACCAAGATATACATGTTTTTGTCTTTTATTAATAATATTAATGAATTTATTATTTCAAAGAATTATAAAATGAAATTATTAAACATAGATACACTCCTTAATTTCCGCCTTATATTAAGGAATTTGAATTTCAAATTAATTGTCCATATATTCTGAAAATTCCCAATTACCCCTCTAATTAAGGAAATCAGTTACAACCAATTAATTTAAATAAATAAAATATGTATCTCGATTTTAAAATTCGGCAGATACATGTATCTCGCGGATTCATATTCATGTATCCTAAACATGAAATATGGTAGATGAAGTAATATTTAAAACTAACGGGAATTTTAGTAATTAGAACCTAAACTAGTGGGATTTATGTAGTTTGCCCAAATTTTTTTCCCTTTTTTTGCTTTCCCAAATGGGCTTCACCTCTTTCTCTTTCATTTTTTTTTCTTTTTCTTTATTTTATTCTTTATTAGTAATTCCAACTGGCTCTTTTTTATACTAATTAATTAATCCTCGATTCTTTCACAATTATATATCTGCAACAACACATAAAGGCAACATAATATGAATATATTGAGGTAACTGTATAAACTGGTTTAGACAAATTTGGATTTTCAACATGAATTTTTTTCTTTCTCAATTATTTTAAAGAATAAGACCTCTTATTTCTTAAAAAAAAATGTATTGCTAATTAGATATCTTGAATCCCAGAATATCTAAAAAAAAATGTTACTAAATATGTATATTCCATCGATTTGTCTATAAAAATTGAAAAAGATAAATAACCCGAATCGTAACCCATAATTAAAAAAATCGACCCGTTTATTCCCTTTGGTTAACGTGGCACCCAGAACCTTTGAGTCCTGGATCCGGCTCTGATTTAATATCATTTTTTAATTCTTAGTGGTCTTTTTATTAATAATAAAAGAACCTAAAAAGAATAAATACACGTAAGTGGCTAGGCCTAATTACCTTTAAAATCTTAATAAGGTCAAACACCTCTATTACTTGGAGAAACCAAATACTCTAGGATCATCACCGTGTTTATAACATACTCTATGATAAAATTACAAATGAGAAGTACTAATAAAATGCTAAAATAAAACAAGAAAGAAATTAGAATGGGAGCCCCTTCTTTTTTTATAATTATGACAAACCTAAAATCTATAGTCTTGTATCCAGAGGCGAACCCAGAATTTGAAGATGAAGGGTGTACCACTAATGACTAATACACGTTAGTTAAAACATGTCACCCAATTAGGATTTGTATGACAATCTTACTAAACATAAAATTATAAAACTAATGTACTAACGTATAAATATGAATTTAATTGAATCTATTATGTGGTATTTACTTTGAGGAGTGGTGGTTTTGAAGTTAATTTTTCACCATGAGGTCTCAAGTTCAAAACTAGTCATCCTCTTTTTTTTATTTTAAATATTTTAAAGCTTTTTTTAAGCTTTACAGATAAAAACGAAAAAAAGCAAGAAAGGTAGTTGATGGGATTCAAACCCAGCCTCCTCGCCTCAAAGGGTTGCAACATTTAAACCAACGCACCCAGATAGTTTTAGTCTCTTTGAATGCCTAATAAAATACATGTCATATCTCAAGGTGTGTGTGTGTGTGTGTATATATATATATATATATATAATTTTTCGAAGTTAATGGATGCACGTGCACCCATAAGGATACTTGTAGGTCCGCCTCTGCTTGTATCAATTTGATTCTTCTCCTTGTCTCCTTCCTCCAACCTATTCAAGAGTTCTTGAAAATACATTAATTCTTCTTAGATTTGTTGAACCTTGTCACCTTTTACTTTGCCGACTCTCCTTGCTAGTTGTTTTGGGACAAACTCCTCAGACACTTTATCATCTTAACTCTATGATGTCTACCATGAGTTTTGTTTTTTATTTTTGCATTTTCACTTCTTTGTTGTCTAGGAGAGATGTCGATTGACCCAATGGCATTAGAAAAACAACGTAACTATCTGCATTATTTCTATTTGGAGCACTTGTATGAGTCAAAATTTGTCCTGCAGCTAGTGATGGAACTATCATGGCGCGATTTAGGACCGCCCATACTAGATTGATGTTGCTCTCTAACCAAAAGGGCATAAAAAAAGTTTGGAATATTAATGTCTTTGATGAATTTGATTGAACACCAAAAAAGCGTCAAAATAATCATTTATGAATAAAATAGACTAATCATAGTAACGCCAAAATAATTATTTATGAATAAAATAGACTAATCATTGTAATTATGTTGTAAATGACCTTGAATTGACAAAATGAAATATAATACGTACTTGATTGAAAATTAGTATTTTGAAGGAAGTAATTTTGTAGTATTATTTTTCTCAAATAATAAATATATTTAGAGTTGATATATGATTAATTTGTATGGATATAATTAATATTCAAAACATATATTTGGGTATTTTACCAGATGAAATTGCACCGAAAATGAATAATGAGAGAGTCATTACGGCAACAATTTTCTCTATGAGTGCTATTGTCACATGGAACTACTGATTTATGTTGTTCCGAATTTTTAAAATGCGAGGTGGTCACTATGGCAACCTATTCAAGGAACTAATAAACTGAAATATGAGGCAAGAGTGCAAGTTGTGTTATCGGGAACAACTATGAGAACCACCCAACTCATCTTCACGGATATGATATATATCCAATGTAATCTTATATGTGGGGTAGGCTCTGAGGAGGGTGATGTGTTCGCAATCTAATTAGCTCTAGCTTGTAAAAAATGAAGATAGAGGTGTCCCTAGCTCAAGTAAAGTGTATATCACGTAATAAGTAAAGCAAATATAGTATCGAAGAAGCTATGTTGAAAACAATACGTATATGTTATGAATCATAATTATTGAATGTCATTGCTATGCAAGTGAAGTATATAAGACAACAAAAATTGGGTCTAAGACAGATCTTTCAAGAGACCAAAGATACAACCAGTTAGTCTGTCCAACGTAACCTTCTACTACAAAAATTCCAATAATTCTCACCGGTTAGTTTGAGATGAAAATTACTCAAAAATTAGCATGTATTTGCATGAGAAGTATTATAAAATTAGTGTGATTTGCATATATTTGGGATATACAGACTTTCTCGCTCACCTTCCTCCTATATCGTTCACCTCTCTCTCGCTCGCCTCTCTTCCTTTGTATCTGTATTTCATAATGTATTGTATGTATCTAGTGTGATTCACATGTATTTGGGATACACAAACTCTTTCGCTCGCCTCCCTCCTATCTAGCTCGCCTCCCTCCTTTCTCGCTCACCTCTCTCCTATCTCGCTCACCTCTCTCCTATCTCTCTTACCTCTCTCCTCTCTTGCTTGGCTCTCTCCTTATGAATATGTATTTCAGAATATATATAGAAGAAAAAATTCATGTATCTAGGTGTATCTAACTTAAAATTTGATATGAAATTATTAATTAGTGAGATGATATATAATTTTTTCAAATTACAAAAAAAAAAATTAGTAATAAATATGATAGAAATATTTGTATGACTGGTATCATGGGCTAAGTGGTGCCAATCATGGGCCTAGTTTACTTCGGCCCAATAGCAAGGAGGACATGTATCAGCCCAGTTTCTACTACCCTCAAGTGTTTAAAAGGGCAAAGTCATCATCCATTGTGCCGCAATGTTGACAAATGCTTTCTTCTTTTTCAATTTACGTGATATCATCTAACTTGATAAAAAATTAAAAATTAATTATAGACTTGATCAAATCTTTAAATTTATGTGGTTATAAATAATTTCATTAAAGATAAAAGGAAATTTTTAATTTTTTAACTATTATAAAAAGATAACATTCTTTTAGAATGAACTAGAAAAAAAAAAGTGTGCAAACATAAATTAAAAAAAAAGTAATACATTAAACATTTCAATAATACATCATGATTTCCCGATCATACTTATAAAATTACACTAAACTTATTGATATTATTTCTTTCGTTTCGATTTGTTCGTCTTACTTTAATTTATTTGTTTAAAATATAAAATGGACATGAGAGGTAAGTGATGACATGGGCCTCTTATCTAACGCGTCAAAGCATTCCGGCAAATTGATAAGTGTAACACATGCAGATGTGGAGATCGTATCTTATTGTCCCCACTTTATCCTTACAAAACAATCGCCACATAAATTATTACTTTTTTCGTTTTCATGTTCGATATTTATATTGAATTTTTTTTTTGATATTCGAATTAATAGAAGTAGTTCCTTACTCAAGGGGATTTAAGAATGGAGAATATTTATCACTACATCATAAGCCGGGTTGGTATACCGTCAATAGTAACCAAAAAAAAAAAACAATCTATCAATTTTATCACAATTTTTATTAATTAAATTTATTCTTGAATATATGATAGTGAGTAAATTTACTACAAATTAAAAAATTATTATATATAAACATGTTTTTAATTTGACTTGATATTCATGTCTTTTAATTTTGAATGCACAATAAACACTTAGACTTGTATAAAATTATTCAAATAAACATACACAGTTTATGTGTAGCTAAACAATAAAATTCAGCATTAATTCTATTTAGTAATAAATTAACGATAAATTATTAAAAAATTATATTAACTTCCAACAATGAAGTTAGTAGATAATCAAATTAAACTATTTTGACAGCGACAAGAGAAAAAAAGAGATACATACTCTTTTAACTAATGATAAATTTACTCTTTTGACCTTTACCCATTAATAATTCTAATATTTGGTATTAAACAGTCTAATAAATTAATTTGGGAAAATTTCATTCTCAATTTCTTTTGCAAAATATCTTACTCTACTTACTTAATCAACATTTTCAGATATATTTGTTAACCTCTAGTATTAGAAATTATTGTCATATAGATTAGTAATTATTGTCATATAGAATAGTAGCGGATCCAAAAATTTTATTAAAAGGTATCAATAATTATTTAACATTTTCAGACATATTTGTTAACCTCTAGTATTAAAAATTGTTGTCATATAGACTATAGAGTATATTATCTTATATGTTGCACGAATACAATACGTAATCAACTTTATTATTAAACCAAACATTAAATAATGATCCAAAAATAAACTTTTACGTTTAACTCTTCATATTGTGGGATAAACGAATAGAAGATATTCTTAATATAATATAGTTCGATTAATTGTTTTTAAAAAGGTCTCCATCATTAAGATACTATTGTCCAATCTGTATTACAAAATAGTTAGAACAACAACTTCAGAGAACTTCCTATGAAATAAAAAAATTTAAACAATATTTTTAAAACCAAAAGCAGCATAAAACAAATTCCCCTTTTTTTCATTTTGATAGATAGTAGTCAAGATGGGCTTGAAGGCGGATACTCAAAAATCAATCCGCCTTCAAGCCCAGAATATCCCCAGATTACATCAATTGTATTGAAATAGAAGTTAGTTACTGAAAGTTGTTAGCTGGAGTTAGTTAAATTGTACAACCAGCTGTCAATATCCTATTGATTAGTTAGTAGTATGGTTAAGCTGTTAGCACCATAGTTGTATATAAATAGAAGATCACAAGCTTGTAATTATTCATTCAGCATGAAAGTAATGAAAAATATCTCTTCAGTTCTGTAATTGGATCATTCCATTTTCACAAGGTAGGTAGTTTCTTGCAGTTTATCGATAATTTGATAAGATTTTGAGTTTATAGGTTCTGAAGGTTTTTCCATAAGCTAATAGTTATACAAACATTTCGTATATAAAGGCATTCTTAGAGTCGAATCCAGTGTTTTAACCTTATGAATTCTAAATTTTATAACATGATTTCTTGTTTTTGGTTTCCCACATCGTGTCCAATGCCACATTGGAGCCCCCCAAACTCATTATGGGGTGGCACTCCCATTCAAGCGTTAATAAACTAGATTTTACACTTAATATTTGTACATATCTAATAAAACCCGATAATCCGAATTGCGCGCCTAGGGCCCATTACAGAGGTGGCGCTGCTATGATTTCAAGTGTTAATAATCGAATTTTAGAATTAATATTTGTACATATTTATTCAAAAACTCAAAAGTTCTTTCTATTTTCTCTATAGATGTTTCATTTTTGTATGTTTATGTAAATAGCAAGAAACCAAATTAAACTAGAAAATCTGTTCTTATATGAACTAGACAAACAAATCTTAACTAGACATTAATTAAATAAATACCAAAAATAACAAATTCTAAAGTTATTAGGTTTAGCCGAACTCATACCCAAACTTCTAGCTTGGCCTGGCGCATTAGTGTTTGGCATCAAGACAGACGATGGCGATTCTTAAAGATTCATACGATAACGTTGTTGATCTGAATATTGCTGATGTTGATCTAGATGATCTTTCGAAATTGCAAAAATCGGATCGCTACATTGATATAATCCAGAAAGTTGAAGATTACCAAGGTAAAAGTGTTTTTCTGGAGAATGATGATTCAGGATATAATTTTATAGTAGCCTGTAATGCTTTATCAGATGATATTGATACTGAAATTGTTATAATCCATAATTTCATAATCGAAAACTATCGATTGAAATTTCCTGAGTTAGATTCAATTTTACTTCATCCAATTGATTACGCCCGTGTTGTTAAGAAGATTGGTAACCATATGGATGTGAATTTTGTGGATTTGGAGGGATTGTTACCCGATGATATCATCGAGTTTGTTGTCTCTGTTTCGGGATCAACTAAGCCACTACCAGAATCTGTTTTGCTCTAAAAACAGTGGAAGCATGTGATAAACTGCTTGCTCTTGATTCTGCAAAGGAAAAAATTCTCCAATTTGTCGAGAATCGAATGGGATACCTTGCTCCCAATCTTTCTGCTGTTGTTGGGAGTGTCGTTGCTGTGAAACTTATCGTTGCTGCTGGTGATCTCTCGTCCTTGGCAAAAATGCCTTGTGATGACGTCGAGCTGCTTGGTGCTGACAGGAATAATTTACCAGTTTCTGATCCTTATGAAGTTGTTGGTCCATTAGGAAGTGGTTATATTAATCAAAGTGGAATTTTCAAGACTACACCTCCTTCCTTTAGGATCCAGACCTATCAACTGTTAGCAGAGAAATTAAAGTTAGCTGCATTTATGGACTCGACCAGAGAAGATCCGACTGGAGAACATGGAAAATCTCTTAGGGAAGAGATTCTTCAAATTATTGAGGACTGGCAAAAGCCTCTTCCTGTTCCGGTCCCTACTGAACCTGAGCCTTGTATGAGAAAGAAAGATGGGCGTGTTCGTGTTCGTCCAATACTGAGCAAACCAGCATATGATTCTATGAAGCTCATGAATGATATGATCTTTGGAATACCTGAAAAACCCACCCCTAGGTATGGTATGCTGACTTCAAGTTCGACCTTCACCTCGGAGCAATGGGTCAAGCTATCAAATTCTGCAAAGCAGCTTGCTGACAGCTGAACTCAAAGCACCAATTTATCTGAGTCTGGAACTCTTTCTAAGGTTAATTAAATATTGTTTGATAGATTTAGTGGTAGTATTGAGAGCCATGTCAATTGCAGTAGTAGCCTATTCATGTAGTCTTTGACTCTTCGTATTTGATATCATCTGTGGTTTACTGTGTTTAGGTTGATCGCATCTTGTTGTCGTTGTTATGGTTCCTTGCGTATAGTTGTTACTGCTTTGTTATTCGCTGTCATGTTTATCCCCCACTACCTTTTTCTGTTTGTTTTATTACTGTTGTGATTTGCTTGAGCAGAGGGTCTTTCGGAAACAGTCTCTCTACCTCGGAGAGAGAGATGGTGATAAGGACTGCGTACACTCTACCCTTCCTCGGACCCTAGGGATTTCCCTGGGTATATTGTCGTTGATGGGTTGTCCTTGACTGGGCTAAGTAAACTAGCAGTAATTGTTAGTTTAGGTTCTCCTCTTCTTATCAAATACTTAAGCACAAATCGCGATACATGGGTTGTACTGAAACCATATTTACATGTGAGAAACAAGCAACCTGGGAACCGGATGCAGGATGCGTGTGGGATTTGGTCAACCCACGTATCGATTTGCTATCAACTTATTTCACTTTTTGGTTTGACTCCAAAAGGGTATAATAGTCAAAACACATGCTTTCTTAAGAAACGTGTAAATAAAAAATGTGACAAATAAAGTGGTCTGAAAGGACTATTGTTGTATAAAACATATATACTAGGAGTAACGTTTTGGGATTATAAAAGCTTCTCATCATGTATAACGAAAATTTGCGCGTGCATATGCCATTCTTTTTAAAGCGAGCTAATTAGAGAATAGTACAAAATAAAATGAAATAGATGACGTATATCTAATACTTAGTAAAATATGGATTCGACGATCTTGAGTTTGAATTCTAAAAATAAAAAATCTCTGGATAAAGAACGTTTTATTTATATGTAGACCTCACTCTAAAAAATATATATGTAGTCTTGATTTACTAAACTCAACCTTCAAATTTTGTTTTTTTGTTTTGTTTTTGCTGATATAATCTTGGTAAAGATCTAGTCGTGCTATAACAACCTATGACTTCTATGACCAAAAGATCTTTACGTTTTAACTAATTTTTGGTCATTACTTTTTAGATTTGACAAGTAAACAATGCCAATTGCGGTTTGTAGCTATTGCTTCTTTGGATTTGAAATATTATCTACCAAATTGTCATTTATTTTATCTACTATCACACTATAACAAAGTAAAGGCTCATAAATGAGGTCTAAAATGGGTGGGGGTATATGCAAAATTTACCTCTATCTTTTCTTATCTATCACACTATAACAACATATCTAATAAAGTCTCAGAAATAGGATCGGGAAAGGGTGAAGTGTAACCAGACCAATGAACCTTTAACTATGGTGAGCGATAAAAATGCATATGAAAGACACATGTCATGTATTCATTGATTTGCAATAAACAACCGGTATAGCCAATTTTTCTGATTTGAAGACGTATCTCGATACAATATATATATCATTCTCTTCTTAGGTTAATGTGAATGTTTCACCAAGGGTATAGTCTAGTGGCTAATGAAGTAGATTGAGAACTATACGGTCTCAATGCTACATTTCTTCTGAAATATTCACTCCCCGATGGATAGTATTACACGGCATTTGTGCTAGTGGAAGGTAGCAGGTACCTTGTGAAATTAGTTGAGATGCACGCAAATTGATCCCGACACCACAATAATTTTATATAAAAAGTGATTGTTTCACCAGTTTTGGTTGCATTTAGAATTAACAAAGAGCACAGAACTTCCCTCCAATTTGTGGTATATAATCATAACAACTAACTTTAGTTTGTTGTTTAACAGCACATCATTAAAATCATGAAATGATGTTTCCTTGAAAATTCAAAATATAACAAACCCCTCCAAACAAGACTTATAATGTAAGCATTATTCATGCTGAAGCAAAATCTAACCCTATAAAAGCAAAGAATCAACTCAGCAATCTTTCACAAAACAAGCACTGACTTGCATCTCTACTAGTACTTGAATCGAGTTTTTTAAGAAAACGAAAACAATGGAGGTCTTCAAAAGCATCGCGAACACTTCAAGTTCTTTCTTTGTTATATGCATTTTGCTTCTCTTTGCAAATGCAAAATCTGAAAAAACTCACTACCATGATTTTGTTGTAAGCTATTCAAGATTTTGCTTTTTTTCTTTTGCTAACATTTTGTAAATGTAACGAACTCTACAATACTGACCTCTGTTTTTCTTGGAACAGATTCAAGCAACACCAGTGAAGAGGCTGTGC
Source organism: Solanum appendiculatum (assembly GCA_018342035.1). NCBI lineage: Eukaryota > Viridiplantae > Streptophyta > Magnoliopsida > Solanales > Solanaceae > Solanum > Solanum appendiculatum. Next base: position 2,063,180 of record JAGDQO010000434.1, on the reverse strand, counting down.
AAAACCAGCAATGCCATAACGGTGAATGGACAATACCCTGGACCAACATTGGAAGTAAACAACGGGGATACTCTGGTGGTTAACGTTGTTAATAAAGCTCGATACAATGTTACCATTCACTGGTAAACTCATGCATGCATAACTGATATATGTTGCTCAATAAATTAGTTGATCTTATATGTATTGACATATCTTCTACTTTTCATACTACTTTGTTGTGTTTCAAAAGGCACGGAGTTAGGCAAATGAGAACAGGATGGGCTGATGGACCAGAATTTATCACTCAATGCCCGATTAGACCAGGAAAGAGTTACACTTACCGGTTTACCATTCAAGGACAAGAAGGGACTCTTTGGTGGCACGCCCACAGCTCGTGGCTTAGGGCTACTGTTTATGGAGCTCTAATTATCCATCCAAAAGAAGGCGGAAACTATCCATTTCCTAAGCCCAAAAGAGAAACACCAGTTCTGCTTGGTACTACTTCACATTCTCTTATGCATTAAGCCTATGTTATGTTTTCCCTTGGAAATTTTGTCGAAATGATAGTTTTGGCAATGCTGATTAGGTGAGTGGTGGAATACGAACCCTATTGACGTTGTAAGACGAGCAACAAGAACAGGAGCAGCTCCTAATGTATCTGATGCTTACACCATCAATGGTCAACCAGGTGACCTATACAAGTGTTCGAGACAAGGTTAGTTTATCACCAGAATGTTATGCTAACGTTCACTAACTATAATTCAACATCTTACGTGCTCAGGACATGTTTTTGATCACATGAATCATGTTTATGCAGATACCACCATAGTCCATATGGACTCAGGCGAAACCAACCTCCTTCGAGTTATCAATGCTGGATTGAACCAACAGCTTTTCTTTACTGTGGCAAACCACAAGCTCACTGTTGTTGGAGCAGATGCCAGTTATGTTAAACCCTTCACAACATCTGTCCTTATGCTCGGACCAGGACAGACAACCGATGTCCTGATCAAAACTGATCAGCAACCAAGCAGATACTACATAGCAGCACGTGCTTATGCAAGTGCTCAAGGCGCCCCCTTTGATAATACCACAACCACAGCCATCCTCGAGTACAAGACATCTTCTTGTTCTTCCAATTGTACCACAACTAATCCCATTTTCCCATCTTTACCAGCATATAATGACACAGCCACTGCAACAGCCTTCACAAGAAAATTCAGAAGCCCAAGAAAGGTCGAGGTGCCAACTGAAATCGATGAAAATCTATTCATCACAGTCGGGCTGGGACTCGAGAACTGCCCTACAGGTGCACCATCCAGTAACTGTCAAGGTCCAAATGGAACTCGATTTGCTGCCAGTATGAACAATGTATCTTTTGTGCTACCATCCAATTTTTCCCTGCTACAAGCACATCACCAAGGCATACCTGGTGTCTTCTCAACTGATTTCCCAGCTGTACCACCTGTAAAATTTAACTATACTGGCAACGTAAGCCGGTCATTATGGCAACCTATTCGAGGAACTAAGCTATACAAGCTGAAATATGGGGCAAGAGTGCAAGTTGTGTTACAGGGGACGGGTATCTTCACAGCTGAAAACCATCCAATTCATCTTCACGGATACGATTTCTACATCATTGCAGAGGGTATTGGCAACTTTAATCCAAAAACAGATACATCTAAATTCAACCTTGTTGATCCACCTCTTAGAAATACAGCCAGTTTACCCGTTAACGGATGGACAGTCATCAGATTTGTCGCGGACAATCCAGGTAAGAGAACAAATACTTATATCTCCTATTATTCCCAATTCTTTTCTATACAATGTCACATTTCAATGATACAAACTTAACTTAATACAGGAGTGTGGATAATGCATTGTCACTTGGATGTTCACATTACATGGGGTTTGGCCATGGCGTTCCTCGTCGAAAACGGAGTTAGTGAACTAGAATCGTTGGAGGCTCCTCCAGTAGATTTTCCGGTCTGTTGATGATTTAGGCATTCAATATGATGTTAAGGCAGCATATTTCCCAAATTAAAGCAATTGTATTGTTTTGAGTGTAATTAACAGAAGAATTCATTTGAGTTTTGAACTAAATTTGAATCGCTTGTTGCTATAAACAGTAGACCTTTATTATTATTGCCTACTAGCACGGGCCAACGGCAAAATCAAACTGAACCTACTTAATTTCTTCAATCCATTTAAGTTTGGACGAGTTATTGACCCGCCCATTTATTAGTTCATTCTGTTTCTAATCCATTTCATGCCATTATTTGTTAACTGAAATGAACATAGACGAGACAAACTTTTAACGGATGGCATAAACGAGCCTTTTCTCAAAGTTATGACATATTTGAACCTTTTCCATTTCAAAGAAATGATTTAATTAATGACGTGGTCGAATTATAATTGACCACGTGTAAAAAAATGGTTTTGCAAAATCGAAATTATTTCCAGTTAACAAATAATGGTATGTAGGAGTCTTTTTCTCAAGAGAAAATGACTTAGATAAACCAAATTTTTAACGAATGACATAAATGAGCCTTTTCTCAAAGTTCGATAATATACTTGAGCCTTTTCCCTAATTTAAAAGAGAAGTTGTATTTACAGTGAAGGAACTTGGTGACCTAATGAATGAGAGTCATTACAACAACAGTTTTCTCTACGAGTGCTAATGTCACATGGAACTTATGACTTATGTTGCTCGAACTCTTCAAAAATGTCAAGTGGTTAAGTAAACACGCTATGGAAAGCATCTTTGGCAAGAATTCTACGCTCTTTATTATAATACCGTTGAGCATGATCGATAAAGGTGATCCATATATACATATACCAAACGCCGTGGCAATAAATCCATCAATGATTGCAATAACTCCCAAGATTTCTGCTAACATATATACCCTTTATACTAACGTTGATACATGTGTATTAACCCTATCCGCCGACCTAAAATTTATTAAATTTCTACCAAAAATTAAAAATTCTGTCCGAATTAATTAAAAAACCCACCCAAATAAACAATATCGACATCCAATTTATTCCAATTTCTCAATATCCCCAAATGTACATCCACTGCATTGACATCCAGCAATGCTGATTTCCCGGTCGAATGATTTTCACTTTGTTGACTTGTGCCAACGAGAGGTTGACCAATGCGGCAACGGCGTTTGGCTGAAACACAGGTGGATTCTCCACTACCCTTTGAGCAATTACCTCTCTAACACCCGTATTTTTTGGATGTGGGTATCATGTATTTGGGTGGGGTTCTTAATTAATTTGGGTGGGTTAAATTTATGGTCGACGGATAGGATTAAGATACGTGTATCACTGTTAGTATAAATGGTATATACGCTCTAAAATTTGGAACGATAAGGACATTGATGTACTAAAAGTATAACGAAGGATATACACATATCATTTACGATAGTTCAGAGGTATATTTATCCTTTTTCTCATAAATATTTTTTGTTTAAAATTCTCTCTCTACCATCAGTGATTCATTCACTAGCCTAACGACATAAGAGTCTATGAGATTATGTTTATTCAGTCAAATTAGCTCATATTTGTATTAGCTGATTAAAAGTAGTTGATAAGCACTATCAAGTGTTGAAAATCACGTTTTAAATGTTCCACACAGTTATATGTTTGAATAGAAGGGCGTTGAAATAAATAAAAATAAATAGTTGTTTTTGGTAAAAAGGTTGAAGTATGCACTTTGTTTTGTTAAAAATAATTAAAATACACTTAACGAGATAGGGGCACTATTGGTCCAATTTACTAACCATGAGGGCATTTTTGACCTGTTTCTAATAGTATTTTGTCCTGTTTCTAACATTTAAGCGGCATTTTTTGACCGAAAAGCAAACTGAGGCATTTTTTCTAGGGGTGTGTATCGATCGGTTCGGTTCGATTTTATGTATTATCGGTTTTTTATTTTTAAATACACTAAACCAATAACCAAATCAATAAGATATTTTTTATCGATTTTCGGTTTATCAATTTATCGGTTTTGATCCTTAACGGTTCGATTTTTTGTTTAACCAATAAGAAAAATTTTATAAAACAAATATATGACTTCTCTAATAAATTTGACACAACAAGACGATAATGTAAGTTTACAAATGCTCATAAAATAGAAACAACAATAACTAACATGAAAAGAACTATACAAGTGAAACACAAAGTGAAATTAAGAGGAATATGGTTCTTACTTTAGGTTATGACGTTGTATAATATGAAGTTGTGAACTCAAAGTCACTGTGTGAAGTGTGAATTGAAAGCTAAAGGGCAAATGCAGTAACTAGTAAGGTATTGAAATTAATATTTAATATTTATATACAGGTAAAAGTAGTAAATTACTACAGTCTTAATGGGTTATCGATTTACCCAATAACCCAATATTAAAAATCAATATTGAATCGATAACCTGATAATTTTTTTTATAAAACCATTAACCCAATAACACATTTTTTTGTTCGATTTATTGGTCGATTCGGTTTTTGCACATCCCTAATTTTTTTCCTATTTTTGATTGTTTTTTTAATTCCAGGATAATCAGTAGCCGCTACAATCTCTGTCCTTCGGAAAGGCACTTAGTGTGCACTAGGTAAACCCCCATTGTGCATTTTCAATAGTTGAGTAGCAATTTTGGCCTCCTTTTGTAAAATATAAGTGTAGAAATATTTTTACATGAAAAAGGACAAATGGCAAAATTAAATGGAGAGGGGAGTTGGGGGTTTTGTCTTGGGATTGGTGAGAGGAAGTTGGAGGTTTCGTCTTGGGAATGGTGTTTTAGTTTGACCGATTTATTACCTTATGCAAAATACCAATTCAAGAAAATAGATATACCTAACAGGACGATGCTACTGGATTTCTCACAAGCAATTTTGACGCTTGCCTATATTGTGAACATAAAAATTGATTCTTCAGGGCAATAATGCATATAGAAGAAATGATTAGCCTATATAATATCCTTTCTTTCTAGCGCGTATGTACAAACTTTAACTTACAAAGAAATTACCATTCTCATATCGTTTTCTTATAATAGGAAATTGACATTTATCTAGTTTAATTAAACCTTTAACCTCCCTAATTGGAAGATGATGTTGAGAAGAGTAGAAGGTTTTAATTCCACTAGAAGATGTCAATTTAGCTAAGTGATCCGCCACTTGTTCCAATTTAATATTCCTAAAATTATTTTTTAATCAAAAATATCACGTATCTTTAAAAAATGACTTCACTCATTTTTTACTCTTCCAGACCCGACCCAAATGACTTATGCTTTGGACATTTGTTCGACTAAACAAGATCATCATCAACACCATTGTGTGGGATGACGGAATAGAAAAGAGGGGTGGGTATTTTTTTTCATTTGGTTCAGGCCTGGAGGGATAAAAAATTGGTGGGGTAATTTTTTAATGTCACATAACATTTTTGTAATCAAAGATCAGCTTTGGGAAAGGGCAATTGGGCCTCCAATTGTTGGAGTGATCCACGGTTCATGTCAAAAGCTAATATGTTCGCCGCTAACTGGGCTTCCATTAGAGGCCCAACTAGCATTGTTTCATGCCCTTTAGGATGCTTTTCCTAATCAAGAATCGCCACTTGGGAGGATTATTTATAAAATGAATGTATTGAGACACTATAACTACAATGTTAATATTACACAATTGGATCAAATTCACTTACTTTATTTAATTGAAGGTTTAATGTGATATGTTAAATATTACAAGGACTGTAAAAGAAATTAAGCAATTATTCAAGGACCAAAATTTCTATTTTAAATGGAGGAGTAACTTGATATTCCACAACAATAATTAGGAAAAAACTAGTAAACTTAATATTACTATTTTAATAATATAACAACCTTTCAATTTTCTTTCAAAAAACATCAAAAGATTTCATCAAACATGAACCTTGTGAATTAACTTGAATTTAACATATGAAAACCTAGGATCCCAATACAGTCCAACCTCATCATTGACGCACAATCCACAATTCCTAAACAGATCCACACAAACAAGTGCATAGTCCTCATTAGGCAGCATCTCAATAAAAGTCCCTTCGTTCTGATAATTTTTAGGGTTATTCTCTTCAGTAACATCCCATAAATCAATATTCTTCCTATACCCTGACGTTACAAATCTGACTATGTCCAACGTCCAGTATCGAAAAACATGCTCGAAAGCCTCTGCAAATGGCAACACAAGCTTTCCGACGACCGTCTCGTAATGTGTAATCCTCTTTTTGATCATCCATGGATTTTGTAGGTTTATGATCGGGGCCGGATAGAGATCTCGTATTTCTACTAAACGACGAGTCACTATCCATGGGATGTTACTTTCTCTGCGGGATTCTTCTTCTGCTTTTGATGGAACGAAATTGTAGAAAAAAGTCTTCATAGTATAATAATTATAATTGATAAATGTCTGATGAATTTTTAAGATGTTGAACAAAAGCGTGGGATTTATAGGATGTAACTATTATAATTTTAGTTAATAGTATTAAGTACTATATAATCTGTAATAAATGACTGACGTATCTCGAGCACAATCAAGTCAAATTAAAGTAGTTGTAGGAGTAAATTGAGTTGTATCCTCAGTACGGGTGACACCAACAACACTCCCCTTCCAACATTATCATTACATTTGTTTCCACGGCCTCCCTAGCACTACAACAAAAATAACTTTTAGCAGCAATAAATATATACATTAATAAAGAGTGCTAAAATCTCTACCGACATTAGTTAAGTGCCATTAGATCCAATTTCGCTAAAGGCTTTAGGGACATATACAAAAAGTGTTAATTGTCACTAAAATTACATATTTGGCGACAATTAAGCTATTGTTGTTAATTAATTACCGCTAAAGATCATTTTTGTTGTAGTGTGGTTATTGCCTCATCCACCCTAAGGGCGTCCCTTGCCATTGCCATTGCCACCTCCACCAGTTGGAACTACAGCTCTAATCTGCTATTGAATTTGATTACCTGCTGGTTTGAAAGGGCATTCTATTTTAAAGTGACTCAAGTTACCATAATTAAAGCATCCTTGATCAAGAGATAGCCTGTTGACAGAATAATAAAAACCTCCTTAGCCGCTAGGAATCGAAGACTATTGAATGATCCCAAAATGGCCACTTGTAGAAGTTGACAAGATTGACTGAATAGGATAGGCCTAATATATCTATTGACTGAGACCTCTAGAGTAAGAACCCCATTTGACCCCCTCCAACTTCTTCACATAGTCAGTTACCTCATTAAAGTTCTTTCCTGTAGAAATCATATGCACATATAAGACTTGCAACTCAGTGTTTAAACCTTTTACAAAGAAACAAATTATCTCCTCATCAATACCCAAAAGTTGGGTAGCATAGCGAGACAAAGCATGAAACTTATCCTCGTAGGAAGATTCAGCTTCAGAAACTTAGTCAACAACTCATGCTCAATCTCGGTAATGACAGTGCCTAGTATCGGATGGAAGAACTCATCAGTACCTGAAGCTTCATCCATCCTGGGGGAGGTGGTAGAAATGGGATGATAACATGTTGCCTGAGTAGTCTCCATAGTGTGAGTGGCTCAAGTTCCCATTTATCTCTCTCAAGAAGGCTAACACTCGCTGAACAACCTTAGAAGTCATAGGGGGAGACCTGTACCATCAACTTATGTTGCCACTTGTGGTTCTGCACCCTCCTTGTACCCTACCTCAACATCCTCTCCAACTAGATCCTGGGGTGGGGGAAGGGTCGGCGGTCTTGTCCCAGCCGCGGCCTGAGCTCGACCCCTACTAGGTGTTTTTCTTTCTCTGACCATGTCCCATCCTCACCCTTGCACTGTCGATTCCATAACTGGAGCTGATACCTTCACTCTGTTACATCTGTGGACAAAGAATGAAGAAAGTGAGATATCAATTTGTATCGACATATATCAATTGGAATCAAGTTATAGCATGAAAGAAGAAAAAAGAGATAATTTTCTGAAGTATTGTATCTTCTCGAGTAAAAATACAGACGTCTCCATACCATTCCGCAAGATTCTACTAGATCTATTTTGGTATAACGAGATCAATGAACCTAGGGCTCTAATATCAACTTTGTCACGACCCAGCTAGTCTTGAGAGACACTCACACTAAACCTTCAATGGGAGAACCAATCATCTACTAACACGAAATAAGCTAAACAACTAGAACTAACAATTTTCAACAATTAAAAACAAGTTTCATAACTAAAAATCATAATAACAAAATATTTGTTGAAATAGCCCCTAGAATCTTAAAGTAGTGTTCCAAAATATCTATGTAGTCTAGAATATGAGGATCAACCACAAAACAAAAAGAGTCAAGTCCGAAAAATGGAGTAGAGGGAAAAGATGAAACCATAACAGCTCAGAAGAAAAAAAATCACCCTTGGATTCAGGAAACGTTAGGCTCGCAACTGAGGTCGCGTTGCAATCGCTGAAATATGCCATGTACTCAATAAGAAAAAAGAGCAAGTGCAGTATTAGTACAAAATCCCTATACAAATTCACATTCAAAACTTATTTAAAATCATCTCATTTTATTGCCCAACAGGCCTGCACCCTCAACCTGTGTTGCTGATTCTGGTTCCGCACCCTCATCATACTCTACCTCAACATTCTCCAACTTGATCTTGGGGTGGGGAAAGGGTCGCCGGTTTTTGCCCAGCCACTGCCTGATCTCCACCTCTGGTGGGTGTTGCTCTTCCTCTGCCCCTGCCCCTTCCTCGCCCTCGCACTGCGGGTTTTGCAGCTGGACTTGGCACCTTCACTATGTTATGTCTAGTATCAACCATCTGTTGACAAAGAATGAAAGAAGTAATATACCAATTTGTTTCGCCAGGTACCAATTGGAATTAAGTTATAGCATGAAGGAAGAAAGACGAGATAATTTTCTAAAGTCATGTAGCCTCTCGAAGAAAAGTACAGACGTCTCTGTACAATTCTGCAAGACTCTACTAGACCTATTTTGGTACAACAAGAACAACAAACCTAGGACGTTGATACCAACTTTGTCGTGACCCAACCCGCTGTGAGAGGCACTCACACTAAACCGTCGGTGGGAGAACCAATCATCTAATAACATGAAATAAACTAAACAACTAGAAGAAACAATTTTCAACAATTAAAAACAAGTTTCATAACTAAAAACCATTATCACAAAATATTTACGAAAATAACCTCCTGGAATTTGAAAGTCATGTAACAAAATATCTACGTAGTCTAGAATATGAGGATGCAATTCCAAAACAAAAAGAGTTTAAGTCCAAAAAAATGACTAAAGGGAAAAGATGAATCCATAGCAGCTCGGTAGAAGCAGCTCACCCTAGAATATGGGGATGCAACCTTTCAACCTACTTATAAAAAAATCACAAGATTTCACCAAACAAGATCCTTTTCTATCTCCTTACAAAAGTCGTAACAAGATTTCACCAAACACAACCCTTTCTAATTAATTTGAATTTAAAATTTGACAAACTAGGATTCCAATACAGTCCAATTTCATCACCATTGCTCAATCTATGATCCGTAAACAAATCCCCATAAATAAGTGCATAATCCTCATTAGACATCAAATGAACGTAAGCCCATTTGCAATTTTTAGGGTTTGCTCTCTTTAGTAAAATTCCATAATTCAACATGATGCCTATTTCCTTTTGCTACAAATTTCTATTACTAAAAAACGTGCTAAAAATGAATAACAACACTAGTATCCCTATTTCCTTTCATGAATTTTTACAATATTGATAAAAAGTGGATAGAAATTTATAGGAGTGTTTTGGTATTAAATTTGGAAGGTATATAACCACTGTAAATTATTTACCTAGGAAAACTTGATTTCATATTTCTACTGTACATAATTAAGAGCATATTTCTTTGATTAATCATATATATTTTTGTCACTATCATGCTACAACTTGATTTGATGAATCTCGCACACAAGTAAGTTATTTAAATGCGATTATAATTAAGAAATTTTATTTAATAGAATAATAATAAATAATAGTTAATTGGTAATAATAAATTAAAATTACGCTAATGATTAATTGTATTTGATGTATCTCATATACATGCAAGTTATTTAAAAGGTGTAATACATAAACATCACCATTAACTTGACTTCAACTGGCAACTATGACATTTAATTTTGTCAGTGTACAAGTAGGCACTTTAACTATTCAAAATATGAACAAATAAATACTAGAATCCTATTTGGACAAATGCGTGAAATACACCCATGTCACGCACATCAGAGGTAAAATTCAAGTGTTTATTCGTTCAAGTTTTGAATAGTTAAAGTACATACTTGCACATTGGCAAAGTTAAAGGCCATAGTTGACAGCTGAAGCCAAGTTAAGGATAATGTTTATGTATTATGCTATATACAATATATACACTTACAAAACCACATATATACATACAATTATACCCATATGAATCATCAAATTTCCACTTTATCCTTCCTATTTACGTTGGTTTTTTGGATAGTTTGATTGGTTGAGAAAGTTATTTTGGGTTCACTTTGCTTGTTTTAATTTTGCTTATTCACTCGTTCTTGTAATTATACAATAGAATTTCGCAAAATTAAAATTTTACTATAACAATTTTTGTGGGGGGGTTGTAACCCCCACAAAATGAGTATTAAAACTTTGTATTGCGGAGGTTATGAATCCCCAAAAATTAAAATTTAATGATTTACTAAAAAAAAAAAAGATTGTGGAGGTGATAAACCCCTACTAAATAAAATTTAATAATTTGTCAAAAATAATTATTGAATAAAATATTTTCGAGGGTTGCCTTTTGTTTTAATAGAATCCACAATTGTTTCTTTAAGCTCATTTCATGTTATCATCGATATGTATATCGAGTAACTCATACAATTAGTAATTTAAAAGAGAAGTTGTATTCACGGTGAGTGCTATAGTGTCTCATGCTAAAGAAATCTCGTGACCTTAATGAATTAGAGAGTCATTACAACAACAATTTTCTCTATGAGTGCTATAGTGTCTCATAGAACTAATGACTTAGGTTGCTTGAACTCTTCAAAAATGTCAGGTGATGACTATATATGACAACCTATTCGAGATATTGCCGATAATACCTACGGCGAAATGAATATGATCTACACCAATCATCGTCGTAATTCCATTGCGAAAGCAGAGTGATTACCACTTTAGAGAATTGTACTGAGTATGTTATTTTTGTTAAGAAAACAGAGGAATTTAGGAACAAAGTAAAGCAGGTCAGATCCACAGGCTAATACATATGAAAAAACAAGAAAGTCATGTAATTCCTAAAAGTTGGCTCGTAATTGCAAAAATATGCCTTAAAATGGTGGGACTATACGTAATGCTCCACTAACTCATTACAGAGGTCCTTATAAAGTTTTTTCAAAAAAAATTTTTGGGTGCTCCAATGCGCCAGATCCATGGGCTAATACACACGAAAAACCAAGAAAGTCGTGTAATTCCTAAAAATTGGCTCGTAAATAAGAAAATATGCCTTAAAATGGTGGAACTATACGTAATGTACCCCCAACTCATTATGAACGTCCTCATAAAAAATTTTAAGAAAAAGTTTTGGGTGCTCCAAGGCGCCAGATTCATGGGCTAATACACACGAAAAATCAAGAAAGTCGCGTAATTCCTAAAAGTTGGCTCGTAAATATGAAAATATGCCTTTAAAAATGGTGAAACTGTACGCAATGTTCTCCCAACTCATTACGGAGTTCCTCATTAAGTTTTTTTTTTTTTAAAATTGAGGTGCTCCAAGGTGCCAGATCTATGGGCTAATACACACGAAAAACTAAGAAAGTCACGTAATTCCTAAAAGTTGGCTCGTAAATGCGAAAATATGCCTTAAAATGGTGGGACTATAATGCTCCCCCAACTCATTACGGAGGTCCTTATAAAGTTTTTTCAGAAAAAATCTTTGGGTGCTCCAAGGCGCCAGATCCATGAGCTAATACACACGAAAAACCAAGAAAGCCGCATAATTCCTAAAAGTTGGCTCGTAAATGTGAAAAATGTCTTTAAAATGGTGGGACTATTCATAATGCTCCTCCCAACTCATTACGGAGGTCCTCATAAAGTTTTTCAGAAAAAAATTTTGAGTGCTCCAAGGCGGGGTGTGCGTGTTTATATAGATGATTAAGTTAATCCTAATTTTAGACTAACTAGGATTAATCTTCTCTTCATGATTTCATCCTTCTTCGTTGTACAACTTGTGTTTAACCCGATTCTTTCTAAATAAGGTTTACTTTTTACCTTTTCTTTTGATGATTAGGAGAAAATATTAGATATTTCCTAATTTGACATGTTTTTAATTTTAATATATCATATTTAAGATTACAAAATTAAATAACATTTTAACACATTATACATTAATAACCAACAAATTCTAAGTTTTAGTCCATAAATTTCTGAAATATGTGTGAGTGTGACTGATTCAGAGTGAGCTCAAATTTTATGGGTCCATTGATCACGACCTATTAAATGATACTCATTATTTTTGAAAGGTGGACATCTCATTAAAAGAATTTAGGATTATCTCAATTTTTCGTATGTATTAATTCATGAATTTTTTAAAATATGCATGTTCGACTCCATTTGAGCTCTAATTTTGTGGATTCGTTGATGATGACCTATTAAATTATATTCATTATTTTCGAAAGGTGTGTTTCTCAAACTAATAAGTGATAGTTTAGGTTTGAAACTCACACTCTCAATAGTTTAGGTATGAAACTCAAAAAAATGTGATAGTTTAGGTGTGTTTTTTATGTTTATCTCAACATAATATTCTAAAAAAATTAGTAAATTTAAGATTGATAAATATATAATTATAACAATCTTTCTATCTACTTACAAAGCAGATCATGAGATTTCACCAAACAAGACCCTTTAAAATACAATTATAACCAATTTTTATCTCCTTAAAAAGTTATTATGATTAGTAAGGTAAGATCTAGCTCCTTTACTTGTACTTTTCTCTTTAAGGTACCTTCTTTTTTTTATTTATTAGTAATAAAAATCTAGCCTCTAGGTACACCTTACCTAGCGAAATTTTTTTAAGAATAAAATAGAATCATAATGCAATCCATTTCATCACAATTGCCCAATCCACAATAAATAAACAAATCCCCACAAACAAGTGCATAATCTTCATTAGGCAACATCTGAACAAAAGCCCATTTGCAATTTTTAGGGTCATTCTCTTTAGTAATATCCCGTAATTCAACATGTTGCTTGTTTATCACTACCAATTTGACCATAACCAACATCCAAAAAAAGTGCTAAAAATGAATGACAGTACCAGTATCCTAACAAACTTCTCAAAAAACTTGACAACCTTAATGATCTGCCACTGATTCTGGAGGTCTATGAACGAAGCGGAATAAATGTATCGTATTTCTACTTGTCCCTTAGCAGAAATACATAACATCTACTGGCCCCTGCCATAGATCTGAGAAATCCGTGGCAGATCAAGAAGGTTGTCAAGTGTTTTGAGCAGTTTGCCAGGATGTTGGTGCTGCCATTTGCGAAAATTGTGTTTGATTGTTTTTTACAATGTTGAGAAAAAGTGGATAGAAATTTATAGGGATGATTTGGTATAAAATTTGGAAGGTATATGAAAGCTATAAATTATTTACCTTGTAAAGCTTGGTTTCACATTTCTATTGAATATAATTAATATTAGATTATTGTGATTAATTATATTTTTAAAAATTAAGTTACTTTCCTACTACAACTTGATTTGATGAATCCGGCCCAAAAGCAAGTTATTTAGATGTGATTATAATTAAGAAATTTGAGTAAATAGACTTAATAATAAATAATAGTTAATTGGTAATAATAAATTAAATTACACTAATGATTAATTATATTTGACGCATGGCATACACAAGCAAGTTGTTTGAAAGGAATTATATATAAATATGACATTTAACTTGACATCATCTGGCAATTATGACTTTTAAATTTGCTAGTGCACAAGTAGGCACTTTAGCTATTCAAAACATGAACAACTAAATACACGAATCCTACTTGGAAAAATGTGTGAAATACACCCAAGTCACATGCGTTAGAGGTAAAACATTGACTAACTCACACAAAAAATAGAAAAAATCACTTAATTCCTCTCAAGTGGCCCCTATATGCTAAAATAATACTATGGATCATGGTGATGCTATACGTAATGTTCCCCGAGGTCATTATGGAGGGTCTTGTAAAGGTTTTGGAAAAAAATTACACATAAACGATATCACCAAAAAGTTCATTGACTAACACACACGAAAAACTGAGAAATTTGCCTAATTCCTGTTGAGTGACCCCTAAATGCTAAAAATAATGTGGATTATGGTGTGGCTATACATACGAAGGGTCCTACTTACGTTTGGAAAAAAAGTGCACAAAAATCATATCACTAAAAAATTTATTGACTTAACACACAAGAAAAATTGAGAAAACCGTCTAATTTATGTTGAGTGGCCCCTAAATGCTAAAAAAATTATGTGGATCATGGTGAGTCTATACATACTGTTCCCCTAGGTCATTACGGATGGTACTAAAAAGATTTTGGAAAAAAGTACCCGAAAATTATATCTCCAAAAAACTCATTGGCTAACACACACCAAAAATTGAGAAAATTGTGCAATTCTTGTTGAGTGGCCCTAAATGCTAAAAAATGGTCTGGATCATGGTGAGAATATACATACTATTCCCCCAAGTCATTATGGAGGGTCCTCCAAAGGTTTTGGAAAAAAAGTGCCTGAAAATGATATCACCAAAAAATTGATTGACTAACACACACGAAAAACTGAGAAAATCGTCTAATTCATGTGAAGTGACCCCCTAAATACTAAAAAAAGGGGCATAAATCGTGGTGAGGCTATACGTGATGCTCGTCCTCCAGGTTATTATGGAGGGTCCTATAAAAAAAATTTTAAAAAAAGTGTCCATATATTGTATCACCAAAAAATTGATGTACTGACATGAAAAACTGAGAAAATCACTTAATTCATATTAAGTGGCCCCAAAATGCTAAAGAAAATGACATGGATCATGGTGAAGCTATATGTATTGTTCCTTTGTGTCATTACAAGTGCTCCTGTAAAGGTTTTGGAAAATTTTTTCCAAAAATCATATTACCAAAAAATTTATAGACTAACATATACAAAAATTGAGAAAGTCATCTGATTCGTGTTGAGTTTCCCGTAAATGCTAAAAAAATATTGTAGATCATGGTGACGCTATACATATTGTTCCCTAGGTCATTATGGAAGATCCTGTAAAGGTTTTGAAAAAAAAATGCTAGAAAACCAAATCACCAAAAAATTTATTAACTAACACACACAAAAAAGTGAGAAAATAATCTAATTCGTGTTGAGTAGTTCGCAAATGCTAATATGTGTTGAGAAAATCGTGCAATTTGAGTGAATTTTGATTATATCGTCAAACCACTACACTATAAAATTTGTTATCAATAATATGTGTGTGATTTTCACAAATACAACGTTGAGTGTCATCATTTAAATTTCGATTTCATTACAACAAGTTACAAGAATAGATTCGCAAAATGTAGACGTATTGTATCTAATATTATCGATGTATTATATCGCAAAACACCCGTTCATGAAAATAGATGTACCTATTACCTAATATTTTGGCAAAGACCCTTAATATTCTCAATTAATCCTATGTTAGAATTGGTCATTCCTAATAATCTTCTTTACAAGCAAAATACTAGTTCAACCTACATTTGATTATCCTAGTCTTATACAACAAAATAGGAGTACAAAATATTTATTATTACATTTAAATTTCTTATAGATACTCATTAGATTCTTTTAAGTGATTTTTTGTAACAAGAAAAATTCCCAAATTAAATTTAAATTTGTAAATGGATGAGGATGTCTATTGAAAAACAAGAAGTTGTTTAAAGTATATTATTTCTCCCCTTTATTAAAATTAGAACAATTTAAATTATAGAGAAACAAGTTACACAATTAAATTTACAATGATTATGGTTTCCAATTTTCCTAAAAAGAAATATATTTTAATTTTTATTTATATTGTCTTGGACTTGGTTAATTTTTGTTCTTGTCAATCATTTATTAATGGTAATTTAGATGCTACTGGATTTTCATCAGCAGTGGCAACTTGGTATGGAGATCCCACTGGAGCTGGCAGTGGTAATTTCTCGAAAATCGATTTATTTTTTTTTGCACGATCAGTATAATTTAACATGTTCTTATAATATATAACATGAGTGTTTAATTAGGGGGAGCTTGCGGACTAGAAGATGATGTAGCAAAAGCACCATACAACGCGATGATAACCGCGGGTAATCAAGTTTTATTCCAACATGGTTTAGGATGTGGTGCATGCTATCAGGTACGTATGTACGTACGATTTTCTTTTAATAACTCAGTGTCGATCAACAACGTCTAAATTCTGAATCTTTCGTTGTTCAGGTATTATGTAATCAAAATGAAGAATGTTCAGGAAATCCAATAACAGTAACTCTTACAGATGAGTGTCCAGGAACATGTAATGTTGATCCAATTCATTTTGATTTAAGTGGAAATGCATTTGGAGCTATGTCAAAATTTGGCCAAGCTGACCAATTACGTAATCTTGGAAGAATTGATATTTACTATAAAAGGTGAGTGAGTTTCTTTATAATAAACTAAAAAAAAAATTGTACATTATTTTATGAATTCAACTTATAAATATGCTAATAATATAAAAGAATTTGCATTATATATGTAATTTAGCATGTTATAATTAGTTGTAGTGTTGTACTATTAAAAAAAGGCCCAAAATCGACCGGAAAAAAAAGTGATCACTATGATTTAACTATAAAATTGCTAATTTGCTCATAGCTAAAAGAAACTCATCGTTAATTCGGAGCTAAATAAGATTAGCAACGGATTTTGCTGTTTAACTATAAAATTTGTCTGGTTTTTTAGTAGTATTCTTTGGTTAATTCCTATTGGGATTTTTTCAGGGTGTCATGTGACCACAAGCAAAATATAATGTTTAAAATTGAGAAAGGATCAAACCCTCATTTCATTGCAATTGCAATTGAAGCTCAAAATGGAGATGGTAAACTTTCTTTAGTTGAAGTAAAACCAACAAGTTCAAATGAATGGCTTCCTATGCAACAAATGTTTGGAGCAACATGGTCTATAAATATTTATCCAGACACACAAAAACCTCCTTTCTCTATTAGGTTAACTTCACAAAATAAGCATCAAGTTCAAGCTGATAATGTCATTCCTATAAATTGGCAAGCAAATGAAATTTACATATCAAATGTCAATTTTTCTCCTTAATTATAAAGTTTTTTATTTTTATTTTTGGAGGATTTGAGGAATTTGAGATATTACAAAGTGAAATTTTGGACTTCCTTTGTATACCAATAATATATTCTTTAGTTATCAAGTTCAAAAATCTCTATTTTACTTTATTATGGTTTAAAAGCGTGTCGGATCAGGTTTAATTGAGGAGCTAGTTATGGAGATAGGTTTTTAGTTTGTGAATAGAATGGATCTATACATTTTTAAATGTTGTAACTTTTTAATCTATTAAACTTTGAAATGAATCATTTATTTAAATATCAGATGAAATAATGAGTTATCATGATTTTCTATTAACCAATTCATTCTTTTTAAATTTATATCCTATTCTATTACCTTATTATTAATTATGCGTCTTAATCTCTTTATTTTCTTGCAAAATCATAAATAAAATAAAAAAGATTTTCTTTTGTTATTCGTGAGGATAAAACAGGATATTACGATCAACGCACAAATTAGAGTTGACGTTGGAATATAAATTAGAGTTAATATCTATTAATTAAGACTCTTTAATGAGAGGAAATAACATCTAATAACCGATAATTTTATCACATATGAGAACTTGTTCAAGAAGATAATTTTTGCCACAATAACGTTTAGGAAATAACAATATTATTTTCGTGATATAAAAAATAATTTTTCAACACTTTCCACCCAATACTAATATTTGTCATGCGCTTAGAAGAACCATTAATATGAATTCACGTTTGGAAAACGATACCCCTTAAACTTTTCAGTATATTTTATTTAGACACTGAAACTACGACGTGTAGCTATTATATATAATTGGGCATCTAAAAACACATGGCCAAGTTTTCCAATTAGACACATTTAGTTCAAATTTTTAAATTCCTTTTTGAGCATACATATTCTCAAATGTCCATGACATGGTCTAATTAATCTAATTAAAAGTCATTTAAAAATATTAATTTCTGATGTTATTTATGGATGATCCTCATAAAGACCACACTTTAATATCCTTGACTAGCTTATATTCATTTTTTTGAAATATAAATAGAACTATTTTTCAAATTAACTAGAAAGCAAACTAACCACTCAATTAATTAGTTAGTGTCATGGCTTCTAATATTCATCAATTTCTTTTTGCAATTGTTTGCATTTTTATTTTTATTTTCTTGGATTTTTTTGGTGTTTGTTATTGTCAATTATTCAATATTTCAAAATTCATTCTTTTAACTTAAATATCACTCTTTTTTTTAGGTGTCATGTTCTCATAATCCACAATGCTCAGGAAAACCAATAATTGTAACTCTTACAGATGAGTGTCCAGGAACATGTAATAATGATCCAATTCACTTTGATTTAAGTGGAACTGCCTTTGGAGTTATGGCAAAACCTGGTCAAGCTGAGAATCTACGTAATGTTGGAAGAATTAATATTTCCTACAAAAGGTAATTATGTTTCTTCATATATAACAAACTAAAAAAATTATTACGGTGGACAAAATAAGGGAAGGGAGACTAAGATGGTTGGGGCATGTGAAAAGAAGATGTGCGGATATCCCAATTAGAAGGGTGTGAGAGGCTGGATATAGTGGTTTCGAGGAGAGACAGAGGAGAATAGGCATGCAGGATATGGTGCATCTGCAACTTATCGAAGACATGACCTTAGATAGGAGGGTATGGAGATCGCGTATAAGTGTAGAAGGTTAGTAGGTAGTTGAGAGATGTTCTTATTCCTAGCCTATTCCGGTCTTTGGCTGGGTAGATCGAGCTACGAGTCAGTCGTAGTATTAGTCTTTGGTTTTGAGTTTCTGATAATTATAATCTGTGAATGACTGTGTTTAGGTGACTGTACATATATGCGCTGCACAACTTTGATATTAGTTGTTATGTTTTCTTTTGATTTGATCTTGAGTTAGGGATTTTTCTCTCTGCCTCTAAGAGGTACGTAGTGATAATGTCTGCGTACAGTACTCTACCCTCTCTAGACCCCACCTTGCGGGATTTCACTCGATTTGTATATTATAGAAATTTTAACATACTTAAGAAAGTATGATTTGTGTTAACTTTTTTTGGTTGGGATTTTTTCAGGGTGGCATGCAACTACAAACAAAGTATTATGTTTAAGGTTGACAAAGGAACAAACCCTAATTTTTTCGCTGTTGCAATTGAAGCTGAAAATGGAGATGGCGCGATCTCATTGGTCGAAATTAGAACAGCTGGCTCAAACAAGTGGATTCCCATGAAGCAAATGTTTGGAGCAACATGGTCAATTAATATTAATCCAAACACACAAAAACCTCCATTTTCACTTAAATTAACTTCTGAGTTTAAACATTGGGTTATAGCTAATAATGTTATTCCTGTGAATTGGCAACCAAGAGCAATTTACAAATCAAATGTCAATTTTCCTCCAAGATTATAGTAGATCAAGAATAATTTGAAATTTTATGTTGGATATATTCATTTGTATACCAACAATATGATAAATGAATTTTATTTTTTTTGTTATCAAGATCCAAAAGCTCGACAATACTTGTCCACTATTGACTTTGCACACTTCTTAAAAAACTATAAATAGAAGGGTAATTTTACTATATCACCTTTTGAATATAATAAATACAATGTCTTGGAAAATGTAATAGGGAATTGACTATAATTAATGATAAGGGTAAATTAGGAACTAAGTGTAAAATTATTCATTGATTTTATAAAGTGGACAAGTATTGTTGGACATCTCAAAATAGTATAGCGGACAAATATTGTTAGACATAGGGAGTATTTAAGAGTAACGTAGTTCTAAAAATACTCAAAATATCACATATTTCTTACATATAAAGACCAAAATTACACATTTTAATTCGTTGAAGGTTAAATGTGCAGAGTCATACTATATCACGAATTCACATCAGAAATCATCAACATGAACACAAACGAAATCTTGAATTGCATATAGGAAGAAAATGAATCACTTCTATTCTTGGAGATGAGGTAGACCAAACTCAGAATTTACCAATAATTGATGGACCAATAATGCTATTATCCCAACTATAAAAGTAGAGCATTTGATTGAGAGATGTGTGATGTTGTATTGCCATGAAATTTCAAATGTTAATTTACATATAGAATTGGCCTTAACTATAATTGTGTGATGAAATCTACACAAAGAAATTTGGCATTTACAAATGTAACTCTTTTTTGGTCTATTTGCTTCAAATGAGGGGTTATAACTTTTCTCATTTGTTCTTAACAATTTGTTGCTGCACCACCAAGACTGAAACTGGTCTATTGATCTCTGCAGCAGCAAGCATGTCACCAACTGGTCCAAGTTCTGGCAAATCATTCCATTCATTAAGCCCTAATAGTTGTTGTAGATCTTCGCGATGACGCCTTCCGACCATAATAAGATCAAAGGCTTCTTCCATAGCATGTATGATCAAAGCTGTTTCAGCTCCATCTTTAACTCTTTCCTCTCTGTACACAATGTTATCCTGGTGCTGACCAAGAAGTCTTACCTCCTTCAACATTTCAGCATCAAGTACAGCATCCCACTGGTTTTCACGTACATCGATGTCCCATGACACGAATCTAACCACAGTCAGCTGAAGTTCAGGTGATCGTGACATACGTCTAGCATAAGCTAACGCCTCACGATCATCATTGCCTCCCATGAAAACCACGGCTACTTGATACATCGATGACTCATTACCGGATTGACTTGCTAGACGCTTTATTTTCTGACGGTCAATTAGGATACCTACAGAACAAGGAGCCAAGTCCAATACATTATTGTTGATTGTTCTTAAGTTACTGCTGTCCAAGATAATCTTCCCCTGGTGATTCCATTTCCTGTGAAACGGGAGTATGATCATGGACGCTAACTTGTCGAATGCAAGTGAACAAATGTCCTGATGCATGAACCTTGGCAGTGACATTGAGGTGAAGAAATGAGTACTAGCAGATCCCAAGAACTGATTTTCAAATGCTATAAAAACTTCCACCATCTTTTGTGATCGAGCAACGCCAGAAGTATTCTTTTGGCCAAGCTGATGATCAATTAGAACTGGGGATGCTCGACCAGCAAGTTCCACCAAGTGTAGTGCATACACAGATAAAGGACTTTCTTTACATGGGAAAGAAGCATCTAAGATCTTACGGACACCTACGACATCATCAAATCGATGAGCACATGAAAGCAAGCGCAACTCAGAATTGCTTGAAGCATGTTGGATGTCTCTTTTCTGATAACCGGCATATATCCTTGTATGATCATAGAGCGACCCAACGCAGAAATGTGAGAGTGCAGCAATGAGTAATACAGATGCAGTTAGCATGGAAAAGGTTTCTCCATCAAATGTCTGTGTTTCAATAAAGGGGAAGAGAAAACAGAATTAGAAGTCTGGCTGAAAAAGGTTATTAACACATTCTACGAATGACTAACAACGGTTTCTTTTTCGTAAGGAGCATTGCAATCACATACCAACATTTCACACATTGACAATAAACAGGTACACAGTGTCGACAACAATAATACACCCCCCACCCCCTCCAAAAAAAAGGGGAGACATTGCATAAGTTCGAAGAGAATCATCTATAAGCGCACTGTTGCTCATCAATGAACTTATGAAGCTGCAAGCTACCGCAGCAACAACAACAACAACATACCCAATAAAATCCCACAAGTGGGGTCTGGGGAGGGTAGAATGTACGCAGACCTTACCACTACCTCAAAGAGGTAGAGAGGTTGTTTCCAAAAGACCCTCAGAAACAACTTGCTTGTTATGCTTGTCATGATGCAAAAAGCACAGAGCTAAAATTGTAGTATGTACAAATGTTCCCACATAAAGAAACTGTAGTAATATTCCATGGAAAACATTTATACGTTACAGTACGTACTTCAGGCACAGCAACACAAACTTCAGAACTGTATTTATGGAACAGCAATATTTAGATATTGAAAGGATCTTACCTGATTAATAACATTGTTCAAGTAAAAAGACATCTGAATAACACCTTGTGAGGTCATGATGAAGGCAAGAGCTGCAGCATCTTTTGGGGGCACCTTGCAGGCCAATGATGAAAGGAAAACTGATGCGTACTTCACAGTGAGGCAAAAGAACACCATAACCCATACCCAATTCAGGAAGACGAGATCATACAAATCAACCAGATTTACTTTCATACCACAATAAGTAATCAGAAGAGGTGCAAGCATACCAGATACTAACGTCTCTAATTTATCTACCAATGTTGATCCAAGAGGTGGACCGTCTGGTATGACAAGACCTAGGATAAAAGGACCATATTGGTAATTAAGCCCTGCATTATCAACAAGAATCACAGCTAACAGGACAGTGACCGATGCCCAAGTAATGTAAACGGAATTTACAGGCCTGCCTTCTGGAGTCCTTTTGATGACCCAAAGTGAAAGAGGTCGCACCGTAAACACAATAAGCAAGATTATGCCAAGAAGTAGAACAAAAGACTGTACAGAGATAACCGTCGTAATCTCTGCCAAGAATCCAATTCTAAGGGTGGAGAAGATAGTCAACCCCAGATTACTAAATAAGTCACTGATCAAACTTGATGCCAGAGCAAGACGACCAAGCTCGGAATTCATGATTTTCAAGTCAACAAGGAGAGATGCAACCACAGGAAATGCAATCAAACCCTGTATCAAGAAAATACTTTGGGTGGCTGGTTGTCGATATCTATGCAAATTTGCATCTTGTGAAAAGAATCCAAAATACAAGCTCGTAAAAGAGGCCACTGGTAGAATGACAGCAAGTAATCCTACTGTCCACGCCCTTGAACCACTTCTCAACACCACTTTTGGGTCCATCTTCACTCCACTTAGGAATATAAAGAAGATATACCCAATTTTTGACATTAAATCTATGAAAACTTCTCCTGTTTGTGGGAATAAATTCTCCGTAAAGTTCGGGATCTTTCCTAGCATTGTTGGTCCCAGTATGATACCTGCCTGTAGGTGGAAGACAATACCATCAAATTTGGAGTTAAATACAACCATAAATGAAATTACAACAACAACAATATACCCGGTGTAATCCCACAAGTGGGGTCGAGGGAGGATAGAGTGTACGCAAACCTTACCCCTATCAGTATCATTTTTCGTATAATTTAGTGATCATGCCTTTAGTAGTCTAAACAACCAACTTTAGCCATTTCATGAAAGAAGAACAATATGTTGGGAGAGGAAAAATACAAGATTTCTCTTCCCTTGTCCGGTCGAAAATAAAAGGAAATGCTAGGATTGAAGGAACACAATAACAAGTTGAAGAGTATTAATACAAGGCTTAGAGAAACTTGATTTAGCCTCATCTTTTTGTGTGTTCATGTAGTTATATACATTAAAATGCTAGGGGAACATTGCCGAGCATATATAACCTATGTTGCTCGGACTCCTCAAAAATGTCTAACATGTGAATGTCGAATTCTCGAAAAGTAGTATATTCTTGAACACAATTGCGGCATCAAAAGTGAAGAGTCTGCACAACTTAGTATATAATTAAAAAAAACTACTCTCTATGCCCCAACCTATATGGCACTGACTCAACCAAGTCTTTCTTTCACCAAAATTTCCTTATGTGTATTTTAAACATTTCAAGTTATTAACTTTTGCGATTTATAATGTAGTTTTCAAATATATTTCTATCTCTGAATTCACAATCAATTTAAAAGTTTGAATCTCGAAATTTCAATTGTGTCACATAAAACAGAGGAAAGTAGTTTTTTTTTTTAACTATTTGCATATCCCGAACACCAGGATTTTAAAAAAATAACAGCAACATTAAGAATAAATGTGAAGAGAGAGAAATAATACCAAAATCTCAGAGATAAGACGGGGAAGACGAATGCGTTTAAGAACCAAATGAAGGGATTGTGTGAGCAAAAAGATGACGGCTAATTGGAGAAGCAACAGCGGCAAATTGAAATCGAGGAATAAACTAGCATCGGGTAAACCCCATATACCAGGTGAATGAAGAGGTATTTCTGCATAACATTTTTCATCGACTGCACCGGGTAATTCCCCGGTTAATTTCACTGATGTTACTGCCGCTGTCGCCATTGATGACGATGGAGATGATGATGGTGACCTTGGCTAGGTCGAATTACACCCACATTTGAAGAGAAATTCAAGAATTTTTTTAATGGTGTGGTGAATAAAATGGAAGAGAGGTTTAGAGATTTGTAGTATCATTTTTGTATGAAGCAAAAATGGAGGGACGAAAATAGTATTACACCCGTAAAATGTTCAATGCCTTTGGTTTGTTTTGCACAAGGCAATGTAGCGGGAAAGATGAACATACAGAGGAGTAAATATCATGTCAATATGGGAGCTGTCGAGTTCGAGTCCTTGGTATGACCTGAAACTTTGTGACACGGATTCAAATTTAGTTGAGCCATCAATACAAATATCAGACACGGAATAAAAAATTAAAAAATATATTATTTAGGAAAATAATAGAATTTCTTAGTTATTTTCTTGTGCTTGATAGGTAAGGAAAAAAAATTATTTTGGAAGTTTTTTTTTTTTATATAATCTAGATAAATGTTATAGGATATAAGATTACGAGTAGAGATGTGGGGCGGTAGGGATGGGAGTTACCAAAGTGGGGATGAAAATGAGGTGTGTTAGAGGATTGATAGTAAAATTATTTTTATGTAATCTGTCATGAATTAGAACAATGAAATCAACGATTAATATATGGTGTTATTTTTTTGAGTATCATCCTTCGTTCGACCATTGTGATTGTGAGTCTGTGACCAAAATATTTCGTGCATCCGACTGTCTTTGTTTTATAAGCTTGACGTATGAATCTAAACCCAACAAAAAATAATTAAAATTGGACAAGACTTTAGACGTTTAAGCTATCATAAAAGTTGTAAGGATTGGACAATTTTAGTAAACTAATTACAATTTGATATCAAATTGTCTTTTTCTCTTTGGTTGATTACTTTTAGAAAACTATAATGGTATGTTTTAGTTATATTTTTAGTTTTGAACATGTATTCACTTGAAAAAAATTATAGATTTGTAAGTGAATATAATACTATGAACTTGAAATAGGATTAATTTCATGGGATACATATTCACTACATATTATCTCCCACCAGCAACAAGTACTGTGTAACAATATTATTGAATTTGGTAATCAAACTCAATCAACTTAGACAGACTCGCACTTTTTATGAGGAATTCAGTAAGGAACTCTATTGTGTGAAACCATTAATATTAACTACCAGGCTAAAACCTTGTTGGTAGTCTAAATAAGTACAAAATGAAATGTAACACTTAAGTTGCATGAGATAAGAAAACAATCACCAAGTAGAAATAATTGGAATCACAAATAATGCAATTTACAACCAGTTTCATATAAGAATAATTTAAGTAAGATCATCTTCCTCTAGCTCCTTCGCCTTCAACGCTTCCTTCACTCTCAAAAGAAGTGTTGTCCTCCATTCATCCTGTTAAGTGGGGGGAAAGACAAAAGAAAAGGCATAAGTATTGCGATGAACAATGTAAAAAAAGAATAGCAAAGTGTGTTTAGGCTGATTGAGCAAACGAAGCATGAAATTCCTATCTCACTTGGATGAGTGAAATATGAAAGAAAGCTTTAGAAGTATACATTCTGAAATATCCAGAAAACGAAAGGATTCCTTTCTTTAGTTTAGTTGCGTGGGACTGGCACTATCAAGTAGAAGTACATAAAATGAACAGCCAAAGGTGTTACCAGTTACTACATATAACATCTATATGTACAATGCTGCAGTTAAGTTCCAATGCCTAATGGTTAACTGCAACGGTTTATAACATCTGCACCGCAATCTCATAATGGAGCACAAATGCAGTTTAAAGTGCTAGAGAAAAGAAAAAACTCTGAGCAACTTTTCTGCTATGTAGAGCAAGAATTGACGGTGACGTTCAAATATTACTAAGGAGTTAGTAGAATATACGTAAGCCAAAAACCACAAAGAAGAAATTCTAAAATGTACAATTGTCAGCAGTTGGTAACATTTAAACATTTCTGTGTCTTTTTGTGGGCAAATAAAGTGGAGAAAACTAAAATTTACCAGCTTTGTCATGCTATCATATTCCTTGAGACAACTAGTAAACTTTGCAACATCTTCCTCGTCAATTGCAGCTTCCAAATCCTGTCATTGCAAAAAGTATTATCCCAAATCAATTCTACACTATCATATTTGGAACACATAATGATCCTGAAAGAAATAACTATGGTATCAAGCAAGAGAACACAGTTACTCTGGCACTCGCTTAGATGGACCTCAAATTGATGGTTCATCATATTAGTAGCTATGTTGGTTCGAAAACATTGTGCTTATGTCCCAAGGAAATCATTTCTACTGGTCAATTTTATCTGATTTTGATTTCGATTAAATAAAAATATATCTACATTTCTCCTATTTTTTCACAAAACCACATATACCAATATATTGTTAAATCTGCACTTTCATCAATTCAATCAGTTTACCCTAACCCAGACTTGACTAAAAAATAAATGTGCAAATTTTATGCCTCAAAAAAAGGGATAACAAAAAAAATCAGACACAAGTCAACATGCGGATGAAACTCCATCCTGTGTCCTGGTAATTCATCCCCATATATACATTTCCCCTGTCTGCATTAAACGCTGCATTTAAGTTCAAGATCAACCACATTGAAGTTGACAATTCATATTTTGGATAATTCTTAACAATTTACACACTTGATACGGTATGTACTTGCTATATACACAGATAAGGCAGGCAAACTTGATTAAAAGAGATGGAGAATGGATCAAGATAAAAGAACTCGCATGCTTGAGTTAAATACAAGCTATGGCATACCACTAGCAACTTGCACTCGCGTGTCCCTGAAAATGTTGGATCCAGTTCCTGCAAGTTAGGATGTATTATTTACTTAAACATATCATGTCCCGTTGAAATCTTAGAGACTTAACAAGAATGAAACTCTACCTGATATCGCTCCAATGCGTTGTTAATTGCAACAACATCACCTCTACAAAGTTGGCAAATGCCAGCATTCAGAAGATGCCCTCTAACTCCATACTTCAACAAGTTGTTCTTGATGGAGTGTTGTGCTATCTCCTCAAAGATCTCAATTGCTCTTTGATATCTGGGTGACAACTACTGAATGTTAAATTATCCTTTTACAAGGCAAAATTTCAGTTATTGTTACACATGGAGCAATTAGAACTTAGAAGTTAAACATTAGCTTATTAACATTTATAACTTATTAAGTTATCAGCACTTTTAAAATGGCATTTACTGAACATTTCTACTCTTAGTTTGGAATTGACTTCTTTTCTTAATTATCGGTTCTGACTCCTTTTATATCTTTTCCTTTTCTCAACCCATATATTAGCGATGGCACCAGTACTCCAAGAGATTAGGATAGAATTCGATAATTCCACAGAGAAATATATAACATAAAGAGGGAAGCTTAGCATCAAATTCGGACCTCCCAGATTATCCAGAAATTGTTCTTAAGGGAAATTTCCTCTTGCAGTTTCTAGGTCCACTTTTTAACAAGTTGCCTTTGTCTTCGACTGTGTCAACATTTCCATGTTCAGCAATGAATTTGCAATTGCCAAACACAATTATTCTTCTTTAGAAAACTAAATTACTACTTCAAGACAAAGAATCTTACTTTTCTAATTTCGCAGAGAATTCTGCAATTTTCTGCTTGCACTGATTTGCAGTTGTTGTTACATCCTCACTCTGGAAAAGATCAGCTGCTTTCTCATAGTAAGTGATAGCCTGCTCCAAATTTTGCTCTTGTTCATATAACTCAGCAATTTCCTGGACATGGCAGATTCATTATGTATCTTTCAGTTGCAACCAAGCTGTCAAGATACACTCCAAATAACCGTACACAATATCTAGAATCATTAATGAAATGGGGAGACCATATACTACGTTAGACAGTCGCTTATCAACTTCCTAAAGTATAAAAATTTAAATTTCTACATAAATTGAAGAGACTAAGCAAAAAAATTACCAAAAAACTGGACCTTACACTAGAAAAGAATTTTGACCAAACATACAGTACGGCTATTGAAAACATCAAAGAGAACATCTGGATTCTCACTGACAATATAGTTGTACCTTGTAATATCTTGCAGACATATTTAGCCTTCCAATGTCCAGAAACATGTGTACTGCCTGCTCTAGACATGATATTGCCTCTGCAAGAGGTACATCATAAATAGTAATTTTTCAGCAGAAGTGATATCTGATGAATGAAAATATGAATTCGACATGATGATTACATACAGTATGACCATGAAATGATAAACTGATATGGTACTAGAGTTTTGCTTCTATTTTTTATACAATATACCAAGTCATTTACCAAGAGGTCTACACAGGGCTGGCGGGCTCAGCAATTCCCGAATAGTTGGGACAATGCATTCTTTCTACATCTTTACAGGAAGCATTTAAATACTGCTAGTAACATGTTTTTAGCATTTGCCATAACCTCACCCATAAAGGAGATTATTCAGCTGCTAAAGCACAATAGAGAAACTATATATAAATAGGAGAGCAGTACAATCAACTACAATATGAACGACCACGCATAGACCACAATTCTGGGATAAGTAAACTTTTTTCATTACTAAATTGTACAATCTTTTAAAGAGTTCCTGCTGAAAGAAACCTAAAAGAGCTTCAATCCACTGCGCAATGGACATATATCCAAGGATGTCAACAACACATTATTTTGGAGCACATAAGACATTCCGCAACATAAAAGAAGTGGACAGAAGCATAAGAAGGCAACACACAACCTCTCATATTTGTCTTCTTGTAGCTATGAGCAGCATTAGCGTAAGCACCAGCAGCCTCATGTTTGCTATCCAACTGAAAAGATAACAAAAAATAGTTCAAGAATTTGAGTTTGTAGGAAAAATGAAAGGAAAGGCATGCTTTGTAACTAGTGGTTTTCTATTGCGTCAGCCTTTTCCCAGTGTGTGGATGCATTACTGGATTAATTAGAATTAATAGTAATAAAACTAGGGTCCACGTAGACTATTCAGAGGAGGTATGCTAGTCAATGATCTACTGATGTAGCTAGTGTTACTAAACTATTGGCTTAACTGGCTCTAAACCCCCCCACTGGATAAAGGAATGGAATTTCAAGTACAAGTAGTCATCTACACTTAAAAGCTTTCTTGTCTTGACTGATCAACATTTAGTTTGGCCTAAGATTTTCTAAGTCCGAAGCATCACTTACCTTTCGTCATCGTGGGTCCATAACCATTTTATTACCTATTTATGTGGTTGATATATAGACAAGTCATTCAAGAGGATAAAAAACTTACTTTCAAATGACAACTCGCTAATTTGACATATACTGCTCCAGCTCGATCCCCTGCAAGACCAACATTCCAATATTAATATGTAGTTTTTTGTCATACCATATAGTTGATCTACTTTATGAAACAGTAACCCTTCTCTGATAGATCCTACAAAAACAAGAACAACAACTACTACTGCTATGCTCAACCCCACCCCAAGTTGGGCTGCCTATATGATCCTCTGTATCCATTTTGCCCCATTTAAACCTGTTCAATTCTACTATGGAAAAAACAAATTAGGAGTTCTCTAAAACTAACAACAACAACAACAACAAACCCAATGTAATCCCACAAGTGAGGTCTGAGGAGGGTGGTGTGTATGGAGCCTTACCCCTACTTTGTGAAGGTAGAGAGGTTGTTTCCAATATACCCTCGGCTCAAGTTCACTAAAACTAAGGATTCTACAAAAATTTGAGACCTTCCTACATTATATTCTTTCGGCTTTTGCACTACCAAACAAATCCATCATATATGAGAAACTAACTAAGGAATATCCTTTCTTCCATTTCTCAGTTTCAATTCACTGACTTTCACAAAGCACACAGATAAATTAGGTGATAGTGCAAACATCAAACTATTTGTACATTAATTCAAAAGTAATAGTTGACTCAATGAATGGTAGTAGCATGTTGGAAATATGACATTAGATTATTCTCCATAAATGTACAATATTCCAGTCATCAGAGGATTGGGAAAGTAATATAACTGTCATTGTTACCTAATACTTTCACCGAAAGAAAAAATACAGCAAAATGCTACCTTCTAGTGGCTATACTCATACTCTATTGCATGTTACAAATTTTGATGGAACGATAGTAAGCATTCTGAGTATTACAATCTTCACAAATACGAACATACATGCTGGATCAAGTTCAATTAAACAACAAACATTTTTTCCAAAACAATCTATAATATCAATCAACCAACAACATATTCAGTAATGGCTAAATTAACTACAGTTAATGGTCCAAAAGACGCCTAAACTATCACTTCTTCGCAAGTTGCATAACCTCAACTATTCATTATTCTCTTTACCTACCTAAACTATCACTCCTTTTGTATTAAAACACATTTCGATGTTGAGTTGGCCAAATATTTGTTCCCAATAGACAACAGACACGTGTAGGCCAACTCAACATCTAGTTGTGTTTTAATACAAAGGGAGTGATAATTGAGGTATGAAACTCGCGAGAAAGTGATAGTTTAGGTAGGTAAAGAGAACAATGGATGGTTAATGTACAAAACCCGTAATAAGGTGATAGCTTAGGTGTGTCTTTTACCACTAAATCAGAGTGAAAATCCTAGCAAAAGTTTCACTATAAAAGTACACAAAGAATCTTCTAAAAAACTACTCATAATTTGAATGCATATGACAACTAATTAGTTTAACAGACCGATTATCCGCACAAGAATAACAATTTCATATATCCGAATTAATCATTCTTAATCATCTCAAATTAGAAAAAAAATAATTAAAAGTAGTATATAAAACAGAAAATAACACCAACAATCAATTTTTAAAAAATCCTAAAAACCGAAATCATAGTTAATCACTACAGTACTGAAGTTGATAATTCTATCTCAGAATTAATAATTATTATTAACAATTTATTGCAAAATATCAGAACATCATAATCTTCATAAATTCTAAATTTAACAATCTTAATCAGCTCGAATTAGCAAATTTAAAAACAAAAAACGACACCAGCAATCGATTAAAAAACTGAAATCACAGTTAATCAGTACAATTACTGAAGTTGTAAAACTAACATGATTTAGCGAGTTTGAAGCAATTCGCAGCTTTATCGAACAAATCTGCAGCATCGTCGTATTTGGAGCCGAACAGCCCCCAACCGCTGAGTTTTTTCTCAGCTTTCTTCATGAATTCTTCGCCTTTAGCTATCTGATCGCCCATTTTTTGTGGTTTTTTGGCTTAGCAGAAGAGGATTTTTGTAATGGGGAAATGAAATGAAGAAGAATCAAAATAAGGTGATTTGGGAGTTTGATTTTTAAATGACGGGCTTGACTTTTTGTCAAGCCTGTATACTTTTAGTTGGGCTTGGAAGTTTCTAACCGGATCTCGTATGCGTAATTACGAAATGTATATAGTTTTTGTGTTACAAGATTTTTGACTTATAACACATTTCTTGTGGTTTCAAATATTACAATATAACAAAATTATTTTATAATATGAAATTAATTTATTCCTTTCACATCAATTTCAAGTTTTTTTTTTTCTTTTTTCTAGAAAGTAAAAAACCAAAGCACAAATGCAATTTTTTTTTTATAAATATCCACATTTTATTATCAAAAATAGTTCTTTACAGTTCAAAGGAGAAAAAAAATGTGTTTATTCCTCAACTGGACATGACCATCTCGGTAATTAGCCTCTTATCGACTATTTCTTCGGTTAGCAAATAAATCTAAAGGAGAACTTATTAGCTAGCCTAGATAACTATTAAGTTGAGCAATACAATGTTGTAGTCTACAATGCATGTTGGTCCTTACTAGTACTTTTTGGATGATCTTCTTCATGACATAAGCCTCTTGTCGTCTTTTCAGCTTGAAAATTTTATGATTCCTTTCCATTCAAAGCTCGTACATTGTAGCAGCAAGTGTGATTCTATAGATTGTAGCTTTGCTTCCCTTGCCTTTCCTCTAGTTGACACACTATTGTACCTCCTCAGTCCATAGCAAAGTTAGTCTCATTATTCCTAACCATTGTAATAGTTTACTCCAGACACTTTTGATCACTAGACACTGGAAAAAGAGATGGTCTATGATTTCCAGTTCCTTTTCACACAGTGGACACTCAGGGCTCACTTGCATCTCCCAACTAAACAATCTATCTCTAGTATAGAGCTTTTCGTGTAGGGATAGAAAAAAGATGAAAAGCCATTTAAATAGACCAAGATTGTTACAAAGTACTTTTCTCTAGGGTATTCTAGTATATTCTCCTAATAGCTTGTAATACATCTTTCTAATAGTGAAGGTGGCCATTTGGATCCGATCTAGTTCAATGCTATCGGTTGGTGTTTTGTTACACTTTTTCATATACTAGTTTAGTGTATGTGTTTTATACGTATGTTTGACGTCAATCAATAAAATTATGTATAAGAAAAATAAAAATTATTTAATAATAACAATTGACATTAAAATAAATGTTATATTTATCTAAATGATAAGAATTCGTATAGGAAGATGAAAAAACTACTTTAATAAATGTGAACCTCTTTTTTTAATATTTTTAAATTTTTCATATATTTATTTATTTATTTGTCATAATTTAAATAAAAAATTTATAAAGTAAAAGCATCGATTTGTAGAATATTAAACATTAGTACTTTTAATATATAGTTCTAAATAAGGAGAGATTTAAGATCCAAAATTTAAATAGATTTTAAAGTACTAAATAGGGATAAATTGATAGTTAGTCAGAATATAGTATCCCTAGTATAAATTAAGTCATATATATCAATTTATCATGACTTACTTGTCACAGTTCTAAAATATATTTTTGCTTTTCGTTATTTATAATTTTGAAATTATAACCATCAGGTATGATTTGTGAATAATGCAACATGATAAATAAGTTGAATTTATCATGAAGTTATATTAGCTGCCATAATTTGCTTGCGAACGTCCAAGATAACATATGACTTTTAACTTTGAATTTTGAAAGGTAAAGAATTTGGCTTAGACTCCTACATGTCAATTGTAGCAATTTGAGTTTAATATTCGAGTTTTGTACAAAAAGTTATAATTGTTTTATTAAGGAATAATAGAGTTATTTTTAAGAGCGAAAGATTAAACATTTATTTTACCAAACTCAACCAACTAAGAAAGAACTATATGGAATTCGATCCTCGATCTTCCTTACGAGATAACTCTACTATACCAATTCAGTCATTCTTTCGAATTATATTTATTTTAAATTTTATTTAAGAGGAAGTTGTTGTGCTGCTGTCATACAAGACACGTAACTCCCACTTCTTTCCCAAAACACCAAAGGATATTGATCGAAATAAAAAATAAACGTATACATATAAAATATAGATCCTCCAAGAACATAAATCAAATTTGCTGACCCTTGATTTAAAATAGAGAATCGAATATTTTCTAAACGAATATTTGGTGATTCTTTAAATAGTCATGTGATTGTTGAGTTGACTTTAAAAAATATATGAGAAAATTTTGAGTAAATGAGATCTTTTGGTTACTCATAAAGCTAATAGAAAAATAAAAATTATAAAGGCATAAGTATCCTTAAATTATGATCGAAACCTCAATAACATATCTTAATTTAATCGATTAGGTTTTTAGTGATATTCATGATTAGGTGTGTCGCTGGAATTTCGTTCATAGAAAACAATGGATCCGTAGTGCCTAAGATTTGATCTTAGAAACTCAAGGTGAGTTTTGAACCCCGCAACCACTAAGCCATCCTTTAATCTTACGTTTAGGAGGTTCAAAATCAATATATAGACATAAAAATTATTTAAAATACTTTAAATATACAACATAATTTTCTGCCGAAGGCGTTCAGGTGAACCCCCTCGATAACCTCTAGGTCCGCCCTTGATGAAAAACTACTTAAAAAATATATTCTTTTTAAAATAAACCAATGAAATATATAAAACAAACAAATTGAAATAGGTAAATTAAAACACCACGTGATTTGTCACCAAGTTGAATCCAATAAATATGGAGGGGCCACAGATCCCATCAACTATTTCTGAGTTAAATTTCTATATATGTTGATAGATTAAAAAAATACATTATCAAGCTATCTAAATTAGATATATTATAGGTAACTTTTCATATGATGATAATTATATCGCAGATTGAAATAAATAAGCATAAGCATATAGAGGCGGATCTATAGTACATTAGGTATGAATTCACATGAATTAGTGATAGAGTTATTAAATTTTCATTAAAGGGATTGAAGTAAACACGAAAATAGCAAAAATATAATAAAAACCTTACCTACCTATACTTAGAATAACTTTTCAGTGAAAAAGTATCAATTGACACTCGACCCCCTTAGGCAAGGATTACTCCACCACTAATATGAATACTTACACCCTAAATATATATTAAGAAATTTATTAAATATTTTACAAAATATTTGATTGTGAGCTTATTTAACTTGAGATCGTTAATAAATTTTTATATTTCAAATCTTGAACTTGCCTCTTATCTTCACATATGTTAATCTTATCAATTATGATTCTCCTTTTAACTCCACCTATGTGAGGTTGATTGTGTTATCAGTCACTAAGAAAATTCGAACAATAAAAATGTAATATCCATAACTTAAATTAGATCCTCTAAAGGATTTTTGAACCTCATAAACCATTGAGTCAATTTGTATATATACTGTAATTACCATATATTTTACCAAGTAGCTTTTTTTTAAGGAGTTCGAGTAAACACTCTTGTCCCCTCTTAAATCCGCCACTAGATAGACAACATCAAAACTAATCAATTTACAATGACTATATAGATAACTACCCATAAATAATAAAGGGTATGATTACTAATTTTCAAATAAGCGAAATTATTCATTATAACAGATTAAATTATACTGATAATATATACACGTGGTCACTACCTATATAAGTTAAATCTTTTAAAAAACCTTTAGTCCTCATGAGCCATCAGCTGGCTGTAATGAGAAAGAGACCATTTATGCCGTATTTGCGTCCAGGTTCATTTAATCTTCTTAACCGGTCCCTATTGCCGGGTCCATGTGCACCTCTCAATTATTCAAATTAAATATGTCATCCTCACCATATATATTTACAAATTTAACCTTCATTATCACTAATCTTAATTTAATTTGTTCACAAGAATAATAGCTTTTTTAGTCCCTTGATTATTAATAAATTCTAGTTTTAATCCTTATAATATTTCATAAAATATATTTAACCTTCAATTAATTGAAATGTTTAAAATGTTTGATATTTTGGTCCTTTTAGGTAAGAGATTTGTTATATATGAGTTATTTTTAGAACGTAATAATACAAGTTAACTCGCCTGAAATTGAACTGTGAACAGGTTCTTTTGGAGTTAGCTCACCCTAGCAGCGGAATTGAATCAGAAAGCAAGACAAAATAGGCTCGTATTACTCTAAAACGAACTTCAATTGAATCAATTGTTATTGATATTAGCTTAGGGACTTCAGTGCCTAAAGCGAAAGAGGGTATTTCTTTCTCTTTTTGGTTGCTACGC
Organism: Solanum appendiculatum; assembly: GCA_018342035.1. Taxonomy (NCBI): domain Eukaryota; kingdom Viridiplantae; phylum Streptophyta; class Magnoliopsida; order Solanales; family Solanaceae; genus Solanum; species Solanum appendiculatum. The sequence continues at coordinate 2,027,219 of JAGDQO010000434.1, read as the reverse complement.
TCCTTTCTTATTCTTTTTTCTCTCTCTCTGAAGTCAACAGATCGAACAATACAGACTTAACATAACATATGGGTAACTACGTACATTGAACAATCGGTAATCATGGTACATTTGTGAATATTCACAAGCAAATGGATCAAAAGTGCACCTTTAAACTAATTAAAAATCAAATTTGCTTAATCAAATATCACAAAGACTAAAATCAGAATTCATTAATAACCGAGGGACTAAAAATGATACAAACTCTTGTTGCCATAAATGACCTATCACACCGTTTTGGTAAATTCACCATATTAGTCAATTATTGTTACTCTTATACATGCTTTTAAAAACCATAATATGTAAACATAAAAAAAGTCCAACAAAAACATAACAAGAACACAAACATGGCTCTAGCCAAAAATGATGCTGAAATTCCCCTGTTACCAAAAACAGAACAAACTCTGTCTACAAGGGAAACTAAGCAGCTGATTTTGAGAGCAGTGTTCAACGTATCGACGAGTATCATCGGTGCTGGAATTATGTCTGTTCCAGCAACTCTAAAGGTTTTAGGTGTAATCCCAGCTTTTGTGTTGATTATTTTGGTTGCTCTATTGGTTGACATATCCGTAGATTTCATGTTGAGGTTCACATATAGAGGCGAATCGAAAACTTATGCTGCATTGATGAATGAGTCATTTGGGAAAATTGGTTCTGTTGCAGTTCAAATCTGTATCATGATAACAAATCTTGGTTGCTTGATCATGTACCTTATTATTATTGGTAAGTATGCTAATTAGCTATGAAGTTTGTCGTTGATTTGTTGCTAATTAGTAGCTCGTAGCTAACATGATTTTATTGATGATTTGTTGTTAATCCTTTGTTAAATAGAACTATTGATGGATTTTTATTGTTTAGCTTAGCGACAGAAGTTATGTCCTTGCTAACAAAAACTGTCTTTGTTAATGTGTATCACATGCTTTGTCTGATGCAAGTCATTATTAGTGGACGTTTGACCATGTTTCATTATATAATTTGAAAAAAAGTAGTTTTTGTTTTCAAAGTAAAAAATGATATTTGAAAATACGTTATTTTTCTATGAGCAGGAGATGTTCTTTCTGGACAAGGAGGACATCTTGGTGTTCTACAAGAATGGTTTGGGATTCACTGGTGGAACTCGCGTAATTTCGCGATCCTCTTCATTGTCTTGTTTGTTATGCTCCCTCTCGTCCTCTATCGACGTATTGGTCAGTAAATACTAACTTTTTCTTGACAAATTTCGAAAAAATTAGTGAAAATATTGTTACTGACGTTTTGTTTATGTGGCTTGTGATTGATTGCAGAATCATTGTGGTTGAGTTCAGCATTAGCTGTTCTCCTAGCAGTTGTATTTGTTGTCATATGTTCAGTAATGGCAATTACAGCAATACTAAAAGGGCAGATAGTAAGTCCAAGAATGTTACCTAAGATGGATGATGAAACATCTTTTTTCAACCTTTTCACTGCTGTTCCTGTCATTGTTACAGCATTTACATTTCACTTCAATGGTAAGAACCCGATGTTCTTTTTGATTCATGTGTAGTTTTATGTTGAATTCAACTTGGCCTCAACTGGTGACCAAATACTCCAACTTTGAGTATGCATATCTAGACACTTCAACTTGTCTCCACTGTGTCAGTTGAACACTCCAACTAACGAGTTGGAGTGTTTAGTTCTCAGTTGAGGTGTCTAGACGTGCACTGTCAAAGTTGTAGTACTTACTTGTCAGTTGAGGCCAAGTTTGATTGTTTGTTTATGTATTATGCCTAAATTCTTTGATGAACGTTGTAACTTTTTTGCAGTTCACCCGATTGCAACTGAGCTGGGAAGGCCTGCAGCTATGTCTTCTGCTGTCAAGATTTCACTAGTACTATGTGCAGCTATCTATTTTTCAATTGGGATTTTCGGGTACCTTCTATTCGGGGATTCAATCATGCCAGACATACTTGTAAATTTCGATAAATCATCTGGTACTTCAGCAATAAGTTCAATGCTAAACGATATAGTTCGTTTGAGCTATGCATTTCACCTAATGCTGGTGTTTCCCCTCTTGAACTTCTCCCTGAGAGCCAATATAGACGAGCTCATATTCCCAAATAAGCCCTTTTTGGCAACTGACACCAAACGATTCGTGTGTTTTAGTTTAATCTTGTTAGCCTTCTCTTATGTAGCAGCCATTTTTATCCCGTCTATATGGTACATTTTCCAGTTCACAGGAACAACTACAGGTGTTTGCATTGCCTTCATATTTCCAGGCGCAATCGCCCTAAGGTATCTGTCTTTCTCTCACTCATATTTACTCCTATAGCACGATTCTTTTAAGTTATTTTCTTTCTTTTTGATGCTAACGTATTGATTTTTCCTGTTTCGCAGAGATGTCCAAGGTATATCTTCAAGAAAAGATAAGATCATTGCAGTGATCATGATTGTTCAAGCAGTTGTGACTAGCTTGGTAACAATTGCTACTAATATCTACAATATGAGTGGATAGCTTGTCAATTCGATTTTTCCTTTCTTCAATTCTTTTTTTCGTAGATGAGTTCGTTCATACCCTTGGGATTGAGGCATAGTTGTTATCGTAGTTGTTGAGTTGGTCTGTATATGCAACACCACAAAATGTTCAAAATATATCAGTGAATACAAGATTCAATCAAATTTTTATATCAACAAAACACATGGTTATCGATAGCAATATAACAATTTCACACCAATATATATTGAGATCTCTGTTCTGTTTCTTAGCTCTCTCCTAACAAAACATAGCATACCTTATTGTACATTGGTTCCTAAGCTCGGGGCAACTTGCACACGCCTCAACAATTTCACGAGGTACCTGCTACCTCCCGCCTATCCACCAAGGCTTTTAGATAGATGAGAAAAAATCACCTAGTGTTTTTGCCTCCGGAAGGATTTGAATCAGTGAGATCTCATGGTTCTCAACGCACATATCATATGCATAGGTCAAACTTTCTGTTTCTTATTTTTGTTAGTGGCAACGGAAGCCCTTGTAATCTGAACGGCTAAATGAGGATTCTCGACTGCAAAAGCATCAAATTTAGGTGTGAAGACAATGCCCTCGACGTTCTTCATGATGAAGATCATGGCTTCCACCTTCAAATGTGAGTAAGATTTATATGTCTCCGAAATCTCCAAAGCTCGAGAGCATTCGATATGTTCAAAGATCCCAACATGTGGTGCTCACAGTATTTCTGCAAGAAATTGATTTCATACTTGTCTGCTGCAATTGCCAATGAGTAGACATGTTTTACCATTTTCTCTTTAGGCAATTCTCCGCGATAAAGAAATTCAAGGAGAGCATGCAGCTCCAAGTAACTCAGCTCTGCCAATGTTATCGTGTGACCCGGGGGAGCATTGCATCCATCCGAATCCAACATGAACTTGAAGATAACAGAATTTGCTGACTGTTGGATCACAAAAGCATATGGTCATTAACGTCAAATACAATAAGCGATGAATTTTTGCTGTTTAGCTAGGGTGTGCTTGGTATAGAGGAAAATATTTTCTCGAAAATGCTTTCCAATTTTTGTCTGGGGAGGATAGAGTGTACGCAAACCTGACCTTGAAGATGTACAAACATTATAACAAAATTGAAAATATAAAGAAAATTAAAGATGGCTACATACCAGAAGAGACTTGTGTGCTGCTATTGAGGGACCATTGTTTCCAGGTTTAACTAGAATATCTTTATGAACTTGACCTTTAAATGCATTAAGACAACTATTGAGATAGTTAACCTTCTCCTTCATTTCACTCGCTCGTCGCAAGGCAAGTGTAAATCCCTGTGAAACAATCAATTATAAGCAACTTCAAGTTTCTCTACATCTTTGGTATGATGTAAAATGTTTTCCAAAAAATAACTTTTTGTTTGAGATTTCCATGGGATATCTGCTACCTCTCAGGTTCCAAGTAACTATGTTCACCAAGACTTGGATAAGGCAGCTTTGGATAGATGAAAAGAAACAACTTGCACGCATCTTGACTAATTCCATTGGCTACATGTCACCTCTCCACTAGCACAGATACCGAATAACTTTATCCAATAAGGCTTTGGATAGAAGGGAAGAAATTACCTAGTTCTCCGGCCTCCGCTGGAAATTAAACCTAAGACCTCATGGTTCTCAACCCTTTCATTGACCACTAGGCTATACACTCGAGAAATCAACCTAGTTCTCTAGCCTCCGTTGGAAATTGAACGAAGACCTGATGGTTCTCAACCCTTTCATTGACCACTAGGCTATACACTCAGGATATCACCCTAGTTCTCTGGCCTCTGGAAATTAAACGTAAGACCTCATGGTTCTCAACCCTACTAGGCTATACACTCAGGATATCACCCTAGTTCTCTGGCCTCTGGAAATTAAACGTAAGACCTCATGGTTCTCAACCCTTTCATTGACCACTAGGCTATACACTCAGGATATCACCCTAGTTCTCTGGCCTCCAATGGAAACTAAACCTATGACCTCATGTTTCTCAACCCTTTCATTGACCACTAGACTATACACTCAGGAAATCACCCTAGTTCTCTGGCCTGGAAATTGAACCTAAGACCTCATGGTTCTCAACACTTTCATTGACCACTAGGCCATACACTAACGTTCTTCTCAATCTAAATTTGTTTCATAATATCTAGAGGTAAAGATCAAATTAATTAATCAAAAGAAAGAGATCATATATATACATGCCTTACTAACAGATAAGTTGGATGGAGAAGTATTAGCTTCATGACTAGTAGAATTGTTGACAGGTCCTCTTGTATTTGCACTGTTATTATCAGACTTGGTACTGGTTAATAAGGCATGTATGGCTTTAGCTCCATTAACACATCCTTCACATAATTTATTCCTTGCTGACAGACCACATATTTCACAAGGCATCTTCCCTACATAAAACTCAAAAAAACAGATGAATTGATCAGTAGAAACTCAAAAGAATAAGCAAAAACAGAGAAAACAGAGAGCACTTGAGACTTGGTCTTTTTAGCATATGTTGCTAGGACTCTCCAAAAAGTGTTCTATTGTTGCGCACTTGTGTCAGGTTCTCCAAAAATGCCCTACTTTTGGGGTATCTGACATGCATGGGATGACATTTTTGAAGAGTCCGAGCAACATACAAGACTCAAAGGGAAAAGGAAAGGCTAAGCAAGAGAATTGACCATCGATCGTGAAAGACAAGGTGACTCACTAAGAGCACAAGAGATATTCAACATTTACTATATATACCTAAAAATAGCGTTGACCTTGTATATACAGTTCCCTAGTTCCGCCATGTTACCCATTGTTTCATCATAATGTATGCTTTGCACTGATAATGCAATAGCTAAAATGAAGTTAAAATTAGCATGCATCATTCAAATTTGACACAGTTCATCTAATTTTCACATAAAACATTTAATCAATAAAGAAGTACAATTATAATTGCATGAAGTACACATTACACAGAACTACAATGAACTTCTCCAATAAGAGATCACATTAAATTCAACAACATACTCAATGTAAGGTACATAAATTATTTCCGATAAAACACTCTAATCAAGTAAAGCATATCAAATCAGGTATGAAAATTAAACTAGAATTATAATCGGAAATTTGATAATAACAAATCCTATAACAAAGATTAATAGTAGCTAATTCCAGTTTTCTGATCCCCAATGTAATTATAGAATAAAAATTAAAAATAAAAATACAAAATGTATAAGTTACTTAATTATAAAATCCAAATAAAAATTTACCAATTTCTATTATATCTTGGCAAGATTTGGTGTTCGTTCATACCACTCTGCAATTGCATGCCTTTATAATTTGCATGTTAAAATAGCCCTAATGGTCTTCTTCATGGGCTGGGCCCGTTTCTTTTTTATTTAGGAAAAAAGCTCAAATATGTCATCGAACTTTGACAAAAGGTTCATTTATGCTATCTGTTAAAAATTTGGCTCATCTATTCAATTTTCGTTTGAGAAAAAACTCATCCATTCATTATTTGTTAATTGCCCTTTTAAATCGGATAAAAATTTTAAGTACAGGTTTAATTACTTCATTGTACTATACTTTATGTTTTTTTTTTAGTTAATTAAAAAAGGAATGATATAATTTTATATTTAAACATAACTTAATTTTAAATTAATCATATCACTATTAATGACATAATTTTATATAAATACATAAATGTCAATGACATATTTTAGTCCATAAATTTCAAGTTCTCTTTCCTAATGAATTGACTTCCCACAATGAGGTAGTGTTGGGATTTTGTTTTAAATAAAATTGATGAAGTAATAAATATTTTAGATGAAAAATGTCTTTTGAATGAAAAAATGTGTCCTTTCATTCTTTGTTTATTATCACTCATTTATTTAAATCCAAACTTCTTGTAATTTCTAATGTATCTTTTACCAAAAATGTCTCTTTACAATATTTTTCAAAAGAAAATTTCTTCTCCAAACTTTTGCCCAAAAAAAACTAAGTTCATATTCTTGCTTTTCAATAAAAAAAATTTATTGTTTGCTTAGTGCAAAAATTTATATATTCATTAAATTTATTTATGTACAATCTCACAGAAGAGAGGGAGAAAATATTGTTCTAGTTTTGCATGTATTTTAAGTCTTTAATTCTATGAATTAATTGTTTACATTGTCAAATCTTCATCTATCTGTTCTTCGTATATTTTTCTATTCTTGATATATGTTTTCCAATAGCTTCTTCAGCCAAATCAGAATTCTTCACTAATAACATCATTATTTATAACAGATAGGGACTTTGAAACAAGGGCATATCTAGCCTTAATTACGAGTTTAGCAGAATTCAATATCTTTGGCTCAACCCCATATTTATAATAAAAGATTATTTATATATCATCATCCAAAATACATTAATTAAGGATTATAATTCAGAATCCATAAATAAAAAAATTTAGTTTTGTCTTTGCCTAAAAAACAAGTTGTAGGGCCGATTCTAAAGGGTAGAAAATAAAGCAATTATCTTAAGCCCTCAAATTTAAAGCCCCTATCTTTTTTAGCAATCATAAAATTATATGTTTTCTTTAAGAGTACTATTAGTAGAAAAACTAATCTTTTTTTCATAGAAAAGGGAAGAATCTTTTTAAAATTCGAAATATATATATAGTAATGTTTGACTTGCTTAATATTTTAGGTACCTCAATCGAAAGAACTTTTTAAAAAATTAAAATTAATAAAATCTTATCTAAAATCAACAATGTCTCGAAAAATATTATATTAATTGTCACACCTCAAAAGTCTGTGGGAAACTATATTTTTGGGTGTCAACCAGGCCATGAACAGTGAGGCCTTGATATGCAAAGCACGAATTCTCTCAAGGTCGTCTCCATTATTTAAATTTAACAGACAAGTTGTTGATTCTTTAATTCTCAACAAGATATATATATATATATATATATATATATATATATATATAATTCTAATCTTATCCGCTCTTTTTTTCAAGAATTAGACTATAGTACAAGCATCTCTATATATAGTTCCCACTTGTATTTTTTAAAAGTTAATGGTAAAAAAAAAATAAATTTAAATTATCATATTTTCACGAGTTTTATACTTTAACTATCAATTATTCTATTTCCCTATCTAAACTATCTCTCTCTTGTATTAAAACACACATCAATGCTGAGTTGGCCCACACGGGCCTGTATTCAGTGGGAACAATATTTGGTCAACTCAGAACCGAGATGTGTTTTTAATATAAAGGGAGTGATAGTTTAGCTAGGTAAAAGTTAACAATGGATAGTTAAGGTATGAAACTCGCGAAAAAATAATAATTTAGATGTATTTTTTTAGCATAAACTCTTGTTTTTATTATATCTCTCTCTATTTAAAAATATTTAAATATTTAAACTTCTCATTTTACACGTAATGACATGATTTTGTAGCCATATATATAGAAATGTTTATGGATGTTTTAGTTTTATAGGTTTCGAAAGCCTGACTTTCTTTCTTAAACTATGTAACCAGCCAAACACCATCGCAATCGGCGGGTCTTCAACACCTTAATTATTAGTTATTACTATTAAATTAAAGCTTAGGAATTCAAAAGAACTGTCTAACATGTCAAGAAATTTGATACCTGCTATAACAATTTCAAGTGGATTTCCAAAATATATATTACTTCCTCCGTTTAAAAAAGAATGACTCATTTTCTTCTTTGGCAACACTTTATTTTTAACTTTCTACGTGACATGTTTAAAGCCATAAGGTCAAAAGACATTTTGGTACATTTGACTTAACTTTAATTTAGGACCATAGATTGAAAAATCTTCTTTATTTTCTTAAACTCCGTGTCAAGCAGAGATGGAGCTAGGTGGGGGCTCTTGGGTTCGGACGAACCCACTAGCTTTTCCATAGATCCTGTATTTGTATTAGAAAATTAAATAAATATAAATGTATATTAACTTGAGAACCCCATAACAAAATTAATTGACAGTTTTCCTAATATTTAGAACCCCTAAACTCTTAATTCTGGCTCCGCCTCTGGTGTCAAGTCAAACTAGGTCATTCTTTTTTAAACTGAACACGTATTATCCTTCTTCAAGCTAAGTAGTCTATATATGTGATGAGGGAAAATAGCTATATCACTTCAAATAAAGCCTAGCTAGCTAAACCTAAAGTATAGCAAGATGGCTTTTCTTGCCTTTATGCTTCTTGTTCTACCAATATTAGCTATGTCAATAGAGAACACCAACATGATGAGCAACAACATGGCCAAGCCTGGCTGCCAAACTAAATGTGGGAACTTGACTGTTCCTTATCCATTTGGGATCGGTATGGATGCTGGTTGCTCTATACACTCAATATTTGACATCAGGTGCAACACTTCCTCGAACCCTCCAATTGCCTATCTCAACACCGGAGCTTCAAACATGCTCAACATAACACCTAAACCCATGGAAGTCATCGATATATCAACTAGCCAAATACGTATTAGAAACGTGTTGGCAAGCAAATGTTATGAACAAAATGGAGAACTAACTACTCAACAACTTGTGTTTCTCAACACAGGAGTGTCGTTTTTCACGTTATCTGAGAAAGATAACAAGTTGATTCTTATAGGATGTGATGATTTAGCTATGGTTTTTGGTTTTTCGTTATATGAAGGACGTAATTTCAGTACTGGTTGTATGACAACTTGTTCAAGAGTTAAGGATGTGGTTTAGCTCATTCATGCAATTATTTGTTAACAAAAAACAGTTCCTATCTGATTTCGCAAAATTATTTTTTACACGTGTTCAATTATAATTCGGCCACATCACTAATTAAATATTTTTTTAAGGGAAAAGTTTAAATATGTCATCAAACTTTGAGAAAAGCTCACTTATGTCATCTGTTAAAAGTTTGACTCATCTATGCCATTTCAGTTAACAAATAATGGCATGGATGAGCCTTTTCTCAAAGTTGGATCATATATTTGAGCCTTTTACTATTTTATTTTATTTTGATATTCTACTATATGAATCAATTGCAGGTTTAGGTTTTGGATTATTGTCAATACTGGTTAGTGTTACTTGGATATATTTCAGTTTAAAAAGGAGAAAAATTCTAAAATTACGAGAGAAATTCTTCGAAAAAAATGGTGGTATGCTACTAAAACAGCAAATGTCATCCAATTTAAACAAAGTATTTACCACAGAAGAGCTTCAAAAAGCCACCAACAATTTCTCAAAAGATCGCATTCTTGGAGTTGGCGGAAATGGTGTAGTTTACAAAGGTGTTTTACCAGATCAACGCGTAGTTGCAATCAAGAAATCAAAACAGCTCGAACAAAACCAAGTAGAAGAATTTATAAATGAAGTCGTAATACTAACTCAAATTAACCACAAAAATGTGGTGAAATTGTTGGGATGTTGCTTGGAGACTGAAGTTCCTTTACTAGTCTACGAATACATTTCTCATGGTACACTTCACCATCATATACATACTAATAACGGAGAAATGACTTGGCTTTCTTTCCAAAATCGTTTAAGAATATGCAGCTTCTATACCTATCTTACATAGAGACATCAAATCCGCCAATATTCTACTAGATGATGATTATACTACAAAAATTGCTGATTTTGGAGCATCCAGGTTAAGACCTTTTGATCAAGCTGATATAAGTTCACTTATACCAGGAACATTAGGTTATCTAGACCCTGAAGGTATACAAATGGGATTATCAGACAAGAGTGACGTTTATAGTTTTGGAGTAGTACTTGCAGAGTTGTTAACAGGAAGAGAAGCTATTGATCTCAATCTTCCAAGCAAAGAGAAAAGCTTAGCCGCGTATTTCAAAGCATCTATGAAGGAGAATCGATTATTTCAAATTCTACATCATAGGGTTTAGAAAGAAGGGGCGTTAGATCAACTTAATGGTATTGGTGAGCTTGTTGTTAGATGTCTTAATATAAAAGGTGAAGAAAGACCTACCATGAGAGAAGTGGCAAATGAATTGGAAGGATTCACTAAATATAATATCCGTTCTTGGGCTCATGATCAAGAAAACGATCAACGACAAATGGGAGAAATGATCGGTGATGAACAGAAGGATCTCTATACTGTGATAACGCGCACGTCTATCAACTGTGATGCATCATCAAGTGTTCAACAAAGCATCAAACGTGAAAAAGATAACCTTGACAATATTTCATAAATTAGAGTATTTGCATGTTCATTTGATCGTTCATTCATTGCTATAAACAGCCCAACTTGAGGGTCGTCTTTGGGAAATAACCTTTCTGCTTTCACAAGGTAAGGATAAGGTCTACATACACACTACCCTTCTCAGTGTGGGATTACATTGGATATGTTATAGTTGTTGTTGTATTCGTGTTTTATTTGATCAACTTTAATAATTTACTTATTGCTTATGTTACCTATTCAAAAAAAGTAATGATAATTACTTATTGCTTAAGTAATATGATGTAATAGTGGTTTCTACATGAGTATCAAGTTTTAATTTTCTTATCATTGACCCTTTTTTTTTTTAATTGAAATTTTCTTATCATTGACCCTAATCCCTTTTTAAATATTAAAAAGTAGGTTAGAGTTCCACATTGGTTGGAGAATGGACGAGTGGTTTGCTTATATGAACTTGGACAATCCTTTCTTGATGAGCTAGCTTTTGAGGTTGAGTTAGGCTCAAATGTCATATCTTTATATGGTATCAGAGTTGGGTTCATCCATGTTTGAACTCCTAGTCCACGCTCTATAGTTGAGCCTGGGCATGAAGGAGGGTGATAAAGTGGGTTAGAGTCCCACAATGATTGGGATTGGACGAGTAATTTCTTATATGAACTCGGACAATTTTCACCTGATGAAATACCTTTTGGTGTTAAGTTATGTTCCATCATAAAAACATGAAACTTTTCAAAAGACAGAATATTTTCAATTTAGACAATTGAAATTGGGGTGCGACCTAATAAATAAATTAAGTTGTTGGAAATTGTTCCTATTAAACGCCTAAAAAACAGCCAGCCAGAAGAACGAAATGCACGGAGCAGAGGAGTTTTTCTCATTTGTACTAATTTTGGTGGACAGAGTTACCTGATACCTATTGCTCATGGAAGGTTGTAGGTATACTTCGAATGATATGATCCTCTTTGCGATGTATTTGATCTACGAGAATGATGTTGGACATTATTTCATCGTTTCTAGTTGATCTCCAGAAAGATCTATGTTGATCGACCCAAGAGAGATATGTAGTACCCATTCAATAGTTGAGGGGGTAGGCAGTTCAAGTGTAGATGAACTCTCTTTGTATGATTTTGATTGACACACGTGAGTCATCAATTCTATCACAAAAGCTATGTGATGAGGTTGTATGTTATTGGTCAAGACGTGTCATTTTGAACACTTTGCAACTTTTGTTTGGTCTTTGCTTTAATTAGATATTGTTATATCATTTAAATACGTAACATTATTTTGCTAGTGTTGACTTAGACAGAATATCATGTCACACGAATACACAATATAAGTTTGATCTTCAAGATAAAATGAACTTGAAACTTGAAACTTGAAACTAATAAAATGAATATAATTAATAAAGTCTAAATTAATTAATTATCTGACCTAACTAATTTAGATTAATTTTACTCTAATTTTTAAATTCAATGATTTTTATGTCCCCATCATTATAATCATGGGATAACTTAATTTATTAATGTCCAACCAAAATGGCACCTCAATAATACATGTTTCCTCTAAAAGATAGCATTTTCAAACTTTACATCCTAGCTAGTCAAAGGAAGCTATAATTAAGTTTGGTGATTCAATATTCTAGATTTTTCAATAACTTAGTTTACTCATTTACACACCTAAATGAAATATGCTTAATTAAACTCTTTTGAGTTATCTTCCAAAATTTCATGATTCTTGTGACTTGTCTACTTAGTAACTATTAATCTCATGCATGCACCTTTCAAAAAAATTAATGTTATATTAGGCCAAAAAGTTTAACAATATTCACACTTTATATATCTAGGGGCGCACAAATCCAACATTGCATGTGTGGGGTAGGTTCATAAAAATTCAATTATTTTTACTCAAATCCTATATGTATTGAAATATCTATACTCATTAAATTACAAATTCAATTATTATCGTATATTAATTTGAAATCGATATGAGCTCTCATAAACTTATCTTAGCGTTTTAGCGCACAATGTTATAAATGAAGAAATTTTATCTCTTCATCGATCTTCCACTTTTTTTTGTATGAAAAAAAAAAACCAACAAGACACCACATTTTGTGAAAAAGTTAATATGTGCAATCCATATATAGTTAAAAGACTTAGAGGTTCGAATAAACTCAATAATTATGATTTGAACTTTTTTTTCTCTTAGATAACTCTATATTACGTTAACGAATTCACTACACATATTAGAGTTCAAAAATCATATTACTTTCCAACAAATACAGGTTAAACAACTTTTCAAAAGGCCTGACTTTAACAATAATTAGAAGTAGGTGGGGGGAGTGGAAAGGTTTTGGGAAAATGACACAACTTATTACTTTGGTATGTATGGAAAGGGTGAAGGTATTTTGGAAGTTTCTTATGGTTCTTTCTTCTTCTTTTTTCATCTGGGGTTCGGTATCTTATATTAGAATCCGATTAAATTTGAATTTGTGTTGGAAAATCCTTGTTGGGGGGTAAAGCTCTCTCTAACAAAGGCAATTCCGTACCAAAGGGAACTCGAATCTGAGACCTCTGATTAAGGTTGCAAGCAGGGGCGGAGCTAGGTGGGGGTTCGCGGGTTCGGACGAACCCAGTAGCTTTTCCGTAGACCCTGTATTTGTATAAGAAAATTATATATATATATACATATATATATATATGTATATTAACTTGTGAATCCCTTAACGAAGTTGATTAACAGCTCAATGGTAAGGAAGGGGCATGGAAATGCTTTCCACACTAGTGTTGTGGGTTTGAACCCCACTACCAACAAAAATTTCTCTTTTTTAAAAAAAAAAGAAGGCATGTTATGCAATATTTTTCTCTTCTATCCTAAAATTTAGAACCCCCAAACTCCTAATCTCCTAATCCTGACTCCGCTTCACTCACTTACCATACTTACCACTTCACGACAATCCTTCTGAATTTTGCTTAGTTGTTTACTATAGTACTAGAAAGGGTCAAAATATAACGGAACTAATAAATAAAAGATTAAAGTGTTTTAAAATCTATATAACTAGGTTCTCACCCTATTACAATATTAAATTTTAATATAAAGAATTATATATTATTATAATTGGTCAATTTTACCTAATATAGTGTAAAAAACACTAAACATTTATCCAATACACCAAACTTAAATTCAACTAAATAATAATTGGACAAACATTGACTAGCTAGAAAGTAATTAATTAATTAATGCAAAAAAGTCCCATGCAACCAGAATTTTCTACGTTGTTTACCAACCAATAGAAAATTTTGCCTAATTTGAATGAGTCTCCAGTCCTTGTCACAGACCAAAACTTTTTTTAATAGAAAAGTCACGCAATTTTATCTAAGTATCATATAAAATATATTTTTTGATCTTCAAAGATTTTTTATAAGTTCAAAATAATGTTAAATGATTTTTTGGTGACTTTTTGGTTATGTAAAATAGTTTAGTGATTTCTGTGAAACATAAGTAAAGTAAAATGATTTTTTCGTGGTTGCACAAAATAGTCAATAAAATCAAAATTGAGTGGTTATTTATAAAATGATCTATGTGAACTTGATAGTTTTTGCTTCAAAATATATATTTATATTAAAAATATATTAAATATTTAATCATGAATTTAATTATTCGTTAGAATTTTGTCATAAATTTTAAATTATGAGTGTGCCTTGTTTTGTTTAGGTGGACTCGGGGTCGGAGTTAGCTAGTGTCAGAGGGGTTCATTCGACAAAAAATTACATGATATATATATAGGGAAATAGAGAGTAAATGATAAATCCGCTTTGATCTTTTCATGTATTTATTTATATTTTGAACACCTATAAAAAAAATCTGCCTCCACCACTAGTCGACTAAATCAATACTAAAGTGAAACTTCCTTTTATTAGGCTCTGCATAGGAAGTAAATGCTTAACAATAGGTTGGTAAAGTAAATTAATTATAGTTACACTTTTTTCATATAAATTTTAAATTCTTAGAGCACGTTGTTTTGCTTAGGTGGACTCAGGATTGAAGTCAGGTAGAATTAAGGGGTTCATTCGAATCTTTTTTGACAAAAAATTACATGATTTATATTGTATAAGTTACATAAATCACATAGTGTAAAGATGAAATTACTATCTATTCCTACTTTTTTTCTAATTACAATAATCCCTTAAAATTAACTCAATCCGGATACATTAATGAAAACGCGGATACATTAATACATTAATACAGATACATTATTAAATAAGGAATTTCCCAATCCGGATACATTAGTGAAAGCGCAAATACATTAATACATTAATACAGATACATTATTAAAATAAGGGATTTTCCAATCCGGATATATTAGTGAAAGCGCAAATACATTAATATATTAATACGGTTACATTATTAAAATAAGAGATTTAGAGATTTTAAAAAGATATAGGGAAATATGGAAAATACTTTATTTAAAGCTGTGTAATTTAGTAATTTTCCATTTATATATGATAAATATTATTTTTATGTATATATAGTAAACGTTAATTAAACCAATTTAACCTTTTCATGTATTTATTTTTTATATTTTGAACTCCTATTTTATAAAAAATACACTGACACTGGGTGGACTAAGTCAATTTTAAAGTGAAACTTCCTTTTATTAGGCTCTGTAGGAAAGTAATTGCACAACTATAAGTTGGTAAAGCAAATTAATTTTCTAGTTGACAAATCAAATCTTTCACTTGATTTTGCTCTTTGATTGACTACCCAAAATTGCTGACTTTTCCTAAATTAATTATTTTTATGTTTTAGGTAATACAACTTTGGCACTTTTTGTTAATTATCTTATTCCCAATTGCCACTCAATAAAAGTTAGTAAATTATTTCCCTTTTTTTATATTATTTCTTGACATTGATTAAACAAATAATTAAATGACGAATTTTTATTAGGTAAATGTAACATCATTTCATAAACTTCAAATTTCGATCAACTTTAAAAAGCTATCGTATCGCACGTATCAATCAGAGCCTAGAGATTGGACATAATTATATTGTGCTCTCAGTAAAAAGTAAGAACATCACAACAGCATCCTAAGATAAAACAATTAAAGTTTAAGTTTTAATGATGCACTTATATAATGATGATGACAGGTAAATTATTATAATAGACATTAATTTGTAATAAACAGACATTTAAGAAAGAAACTCTTTTCTAAAAAAATAATTTTTATTTAAAACAAGTCATAAATATGTGTATAAACGTAAAATGAAAATTTTAAAGTTAAATTATTTTTAAATAGGGAAAAGAGTCAAATATATCATCGAACTTTGAGAAAAAGTTCATTTATGTCTTTCGTTAAAAATTTGGCTCATCTATGCCATTTTCTTTTAAGAAAAGATCCGTCTATGCCATTATTTGTTAACTGAAATGATATAGATGAGCTAAACGCTTAATGGATGACATAGATGAGCCTTTTCTCAAAGTTCGATGGCATATTTGAGCCTTTTTTCTATAAAAAATGATTTAATTAATGACATGGCCGAGTCATAATTGACCACGTGTAAAAAATGGTTTTGCAAAATCGAAACTGTTTTCCGTTAACAAAGTATGGCATGAATGAACATTTTCTCAAACGGAAATGGCATAGATAAGCCAAAATTTTAACGGGTGGCATAAAAGAACCTTTTCTCAAAAGTCGATGACATATTTAAGTCTTTTCCCTTTTAAATATAGAGTTGTCATTTTCCGGCCGTAAAAAGTGAGTCATAGAGAGAGTAAGTAATAGTAAGTAATAAATAATAAGTTACTATATAATATACAATTTAACTTATTTGAGATAATTATGTTCAATCTTTTCTTGTTTTTGCCAATCTTCTAGTTCAAAGATTCTTATGATACTTAAAACTAAAGGTAGTTTCTTTATCCAAGCCAAAACACAAGTCAATTTGGACCTTTAATTATTCCCACTAATTGTCTTTGGTCTTCACCAAATCAAAAGATTATTGTGTTTGTTTGGGTCCCATCCTTTGACAAATTACATATTTAACTTCTTAATTTCTTCTACTTTTCTTCACACATTTATAAGGTAATATATATTGGGATCTCATATATATTATTCAATTTTATTGACCATTTAATTATCGAGTAAACCATCAACAATATATGCCTTGCATACTGACAGTTTAAATAATTTTTTTAGTTGACTTACAATACTTGGTAACTCGATATCCATATCAAGCATGATGTAGAATCCGTTCAAACTATTAGCATCGATTATTGAAAAGTACTTTTAACGGAAATTCTTTTTGATATAGGTGGTGATGAGATTCGATCTCAAGACCTTTGTCTACTCTGATATCATATTGAAGTGTGTGACATATCATTTCATTTAAAAATCTTAAGCAGTTAGGGAGAGTACACTTTTATTATTTAATTGTATTTTCAACATCATTAAACTAATTTTTTGTGTACTTTTATTTATAACAATTAAATGAGATCTAATCGTCATATGTCACTATACATTTATAACAACACATTACTATAAAAATCATGAAATTTTCAAACGAACGCTACCTCTACAACCAGATTTTTACGGTACTATTATAATAAACTCTTACAAACTTGGAATGTCATGCAAATTAAATCAGTCTACAATGTTAGGTAACCTACCCAAATCAATTACCTTGATCCAACTTAATTTATTTCTCTATCCAATAATTTACAAAAATTTCCCTATAAATACTAAGACATTTCTCAATAACTTGTGCTCAACACACTCTATTTCTTCTCTATTTTTATTATTTTTCACTCTCTAAATTAGTTAACTTTTGTTATGGCTTCTTCAAAATATAATACTATAGTTTTTTTCTTTTTGCTTGTGACCTTACTTATTGGAAGTTCATCAGCACAACTTTCAACTAATTTCTACTCAAAATCATGTCCTAAACTTTATCAAACAGTGAAATCAACAGTGCAATCAGCTATCAACAAGGAAACTCGAATGGGCGCTTCGCTTCTTAGGCTTTTCTTCCATGATTGCTTCGTTAACGTAAAAATATCCCTATCATTTTTCGTTTAATTTCCTATTTCATCATCTTATATATATATTAAAAAAGGAAAAAGATAAATTTAATTGGAGGCTACAGAGAAGTGTCAGATCACCTTATTTATATCTAGCTTTATATTATAAATAGTTTTAGGTGTTTTTCGGATGTTGTTTTGACAACTTTAAGTAGTAATCAAAAAAAAGTTTACATCAACTATATACTTAATCATTCTATTTATAATTGTTTATTTAATTTTTTAATTTAATAATATTGACATTATTTTTAAAAATAGTGTAGTACATGATTTGATATTCACATGCAATGCACGTGCATCAAAACTAGTATATATATATATCGAATCTTAGTTAGCATCTTTGCAAAACTTTTCACATAGGCATACTCCTCATCAATTGGTCACATGTAGCATTCATTTCTTACCATACGTATTATCACTTAGTTCCTAATTTATTCTTATTTATTAACTGTACTCATTTTTTAAAATATTGAATTTATTATATTCAAAGGGTGACATAATTAGTAATGTTGTCATTTTGTTTATTGTTTTGTAAGAGGTGTAGTCAAATCAATATTGGATAAGTAAAATGGACGTAGAATGTACTTTTGACTAGTTAGCCCCCCCCCCCCGCCCCCCCCAAAACCCACTTGTGTTTTTTGGTTATCTGAATTATTGCTCAAATTATTTCTCTTTTAGGGATGTGATGGATCACTGCTTCTTGATGACACATCAAGTTTTACTGGAGAAAAAAGGGCTGCTCCAAATGTGAATTCTGTTAGAGGATTTGAAGTCATAGACAATATCAAATCCGCTGTAGAAAAAGCTTGCCCTGGCGTTGTTTCTTGTGCTGATATTTTAGCTGTTACTGCTCGTGATTCTGTTGTCATTGTAAGTCCTAGTTAGTCCCCAATTTTAATTTACGATAATCGCGAACAGTGTAAACTTTATACTATATATATACATATATATAGAATATACACAATATATACACTAATAGTGTGTGTTGTATATACTTCAGCCATATTGGTTAATAAGTTAGCCTAAGAGTATACATCCATAACTTCTCCTTTAATATTAATTTGACTGAGTACAAAATTTAACTAGCTTTTTTTTTTTGAATTTCTAATCCTAAACATATCATAATGTTTGAGTGGCTATAAATTTTTTTTATTAATAGTGAAATACGAAGTTTATATAGTTAAAGAGTTTCAAATATAAAAGTATGGTGTTTTTTTTTTTTTATAACCGACTAATAAAAAAATAGTATCAGATAAACTGGAATAGAGGTATCAAGTCAAACAAGTGTATTTTAAAGTTTATTTTTCTGATTTTATGCATATTTGCAGCTTGGTGGGCCTAATTGGAATGTAAAATTGGGCAGAAGAGATGCCAGAACAGCAAGCCAAGGTGCTGCCAACAGCAGCATTCCAGTTCCTACATTTAACCTTAATAGACTCATCTCTAGTTTTAGTGCTGTTGGCCTTTCTACAAAGGATATGGTTGCCTTATCTGGTTTGTTCTTTTTTCCCTATAATTCCTCTGCTTTTTTCTTATTTATAATACAATTGTGTCTGAATCAACTTGTGTTTCATCTAGTACTACCTTCTATAAGTATAGATATTATATTGCGTAACTCTGCACATCATGACTTAATAGCCAAAATCCATAAGGGGAAAGTACTTCGTAATAGAAGGATCACCGTTACAAAATTTTAAAACTCTAAACTTTCACTTAAAAGGGGGGTAATTTATGATCTATCTCACCGGCCATACATATAGCTTAGGTGGCCAGTCGGACACCCTTAGTCAAAGTATATATAGAGAGAGAGAGAGAGAGAAAATTATACGAAATACATAGGTCAAAAAATATTTTTCATATATATATATTAAATCTTGAATGTTCTTAACGAAATTTCTGTCTTCGGCACTTCCTCAGTGACTTTAAACGAAGTTCTTATTATGGATAACATTTACAGTGATTTGGATGTCTTGATTGTCCTATGCCAACAAATTCATAATGTTAGGATTTGAGAATAAAGATGTAACAGTTATACCTGATTTCTGTAAAAGCGAATAAGTTGAAAAAATTATGAACATATATGTAATCACTGAACCGAAGTTTGATTTATCATACTGAATTATCAAAATTCGATATTTAATATCTACTTTCAATTACTGATTATCGAAACTAAATTTTGAATAAACCAAACGTCCACACTTAAATACACCCCACTAGAAAAACAAAGGAAATTCATACTACTAAAGTTTAATTATTGCAATATTTTTTGTTTCATAGGTGCTCACACAATTGGACAAGCAAGATGCACATCATTTAGGGCACGCATATACAATGAGACCAACATAGACTCATCATTTGCAAGAACAAGGAAAAATAGTTGTCCAAGAAACTCAGGCTCAGGAGACAACAACTTAGCCCCACTCGATCTTCAAACACCTTCAAAATTCGATAACAATTATTTCAAGAATCTCGCGAATAAAAAGGGTCTTCTACATTCCGATCAACAATTATTCAACGGGGGATCTGCTGATTCGATCGTTAGGTCTTACATCAAAAATCCTAGAAGTTTCAATTCTGATTTTGTGACTGCTATGATCAAGATGGGTGATATTCGTCCACTTACTGGATCAAATGGTGAAATTAGGAAGAATTGTCGTAGAAGAAATTAAGTGTTGAATATTGATATTATTAAGTGTGTGTGTTTTTTTTAAGTGTGGAAAATGCCTATTTTGAGTTTGAGATGTGTGATTTTATTTTACTCTATCGTTTTAGTCAAAGTTTTGTTTCTTAATATATGCAGGTTCAATGTGTGTTAAAGGCTTAATGCATTTTGTATTTGTGTCATTATTGGAATATTATGAATGACTTGAACACCCTTTTTGTTAGTCAAAGATTACTGCAAATCTTTTATTAGTATTATCAGAAATTTTAATTTTGTCTCAATTAACAACTAAAGACGCCTGTCTAGACACCTCGTGAACATTCAATCAAGTATGTCATTTAGCATTCTTGTAGCATTGATGTCAAAATTTTAGAAAATATATACATAAAATACCTAGTTTCACGGAAAGATTATTATAGGTTCATCTGCCCCATATTTTGCATATAAATTCGCCCTTGAGTGAACACTCTAACTTACAAAATGATCATCTAGACACCTTCAAAATTTGTGTCACGTCAAAATGAGGTATCCACTGAACATAGTGGAAATGAGTTGAATTGTTTAGACTTGCATTTTCAATGTTGAAATATTTAATCGTTAGTTAAGATCAAATTAAAATATTTATTTATACAATATTAAAATATTTAACCGTTAGTTAAGATCAAATTAAAATATTTATTTATATATTATGCCTTTACATATGTAGTGATCTAATAGCAAATAATCAACTTTTTATAATAAATTATATTGAAATATAAATCAATTTTATCATGTCAGTATACATTACTTAAATCCTATACTCACCTATAAGAACCACAATATATTAATTTCCCAACTTTTTTCGATTGATGGGTATTCAACAGCCCCACTCTGTGTACTTAATTTTCTACCTACAAATTAATACAAACTCTTTTTTTTATTATATTGGACAGCAGGATTAATTAAATAAATAAAAAAGAAAGAATAATATTAATTCTAAACTGTGGTGGTACTTTTTTTTTCGATGTTTGGAGCTCGTATTGGAGTCCCGACTAAATTCGAATCATTCACTGCAAAGCTCATTTAGGGATGACGCTTCCAACAAGACTTTCTCCATACCTAGGGCTCAAACCCGAGACATCTGATTAAGGGTGAATCAGTCTCATCACTGCACCATAAGTCCACGACCCGTATTGAATTTTATTTTAAATCAAAAACTCAAAGTTCAAGTAGAGAAAATAAATGGAAAAAGTAAAATAAAGGATTGTAAAGACTGAGAACCAGACAAATATATATTATCAAATTTATTTTGGGCAGTACTCATAACAATTACAACAATTAAAAAAAGGGGGAAAATATTTTGACATATTTGTTCCCTGGAATATTAATCAACATAAACATAGAGCTAGGAAATATGAAAAGAAAAACATCTCACACACTTCACACCTTTAACTCAAATTAAAACTATTCAAATCTGATGAACACTATAGAAATTCAAATGATCAACACATTGCTTCTGGCTCAAACATATTGTATATATAAAGAAAAATAAAATTGGGTACATTGACAGAATTCATCACGTCGAGTCGTCGATGTTATTCAGTTTGCTTCTTTGGAGTATTTCACAGATGGTCACTCAATTTTTATTTTATTACAATAAAAGTCACTAAACTATTTTTTTGTAACAAAAAAATTATTCAAAACAAATCACTCAACTTTTGCCTAAGTTTCATTGGAAGTTACTAAACAATTTTTTTTAATGAAAAAGTCATTTAGCTAATTTGCCTAAGTATCATATAAAATGTCTTTTTGTGATATTTAGGTAACATTGATTGATGTTTGTTTAGTCACTTTCGTGAGTCTTTTATAAGGTAACTGACTTTTTCGTTACAAAAAATAATTTAATGACTTTTAGTATAATAAAATAAAAATTGAGTGATCATCCATGAAACTAACTTTTTAGTCATTTTATATTCCTAGAAGCACGAATCCCAATAAAGGACAACAATAGTTTCTTCACTTTCCTCATAGAGTAGTAGCTAACTCGAAAGCGCTTGGATATATTGCCATGTCTTGAACCAAAGCACCTATGTGTGGACGTTGGCGAATTATCAATTGCCACGTGGGGATTACTCTGAAAGTTCGTTAAGTTGGAACTATATGTGAATAGTGGCATCGAGGACATTGAGAATGATGACGAACGAGATGAGGAAGGAGATAGGGATGCAATTGATGGCGAAGAAGTGATTTTGTTGGAAAAAATTGAGCGATAAAACTTAGGTTTATTTGGTCGTAGTTTTTGCAACGAATTTAAATGTGCATTAAGGGATTGATTATTATTATTATTATTATAAGAAGGTGGAGGAGTAAGTGGAGGATTTAATAAAGTTGAATTTGCAAATTTATGTTTAGGGGTACCTGGTTCAGATTCCCAATGAAATGGAATTGAACTAGATGAAGAAGATCCTCCATAATAATAAAACCTAAAAGAAGACTCACCTTTATTGGAATTTTCCTTAGACAAAAGTCTTGAAAAGAATTTGTCATCATCTTTAATTAGAAGAAAATCTTGTAAATATTGTGGACGACGATCATTGTTAGCACCATCATTAGTCATTATCGTCTGGATCAAAAAACAATTTGAGAATATCAAGATATATTGTCTTCTGCTTTGATCGATAATTTCGACCCTATATATTCCTCTCTATGTTTCTTGTATGAATTAGAGGAGAAGGAAAATTAAGATGATTTTTTGTATTATGCCATATTTTGATCAACTTGACGCAAATATATTATGAAGGTTTGGAGGGGTATTAATTGAATTGAATTAGACAATTGAACACAACGTTTCAACAAATTATGTGTATGTTGATTTATTTAATATTTAAATTAATTTAAGTAAGGCATGGTTTATTTTTATGTGTGTTAATTTGTTAGTATGTCATGTACTTTTTTGTTAAATGAGATTTAAGAGTGCTGTTGGCCAGTAGCTATAACTAGTAAAGCATCTTAGTTAAATGAATTTAATTTTATTTATTGACGATTTGACGATAGAAAAAAAAAGTTGATATATGTTCTTAGTTGACTGACTCAATAGTAGGGGTGTACATACGTTAGGTTAGTTGAGGAGAGTGGGATTTGGTCGGGGAGTAAAGATATGTATTATTAAAAAAAATTGAAATTAGCTATAAATTTTGTCATTAATCTATCCCGAAGTAGTTCGTAGCTAAATTCATATGTACCATAAATTAGGGGCAGAGTCACAATAAAAATTATAAGAGTTCGGTAGAATTCAATATTCTTAGCTCAAAATTTTATATTTATATTAAAAATCAAATTAATATATATTAATAATGTACGATGAACCAAGTAAGGGGAAAAAAATTATGATTCGAAACTCATTAACTTAAAATTTTGAATCTGTTTCTATTGACATAACTTTATTATTCAATTTCATGTGCTACATAACAAGTTGTTGTTAGAGCTTCCTCATCAAGGGAAACAAATAATTTTTATAAACAATTGATAAGCATATGTATTTGTACACTATAAAATATAAATAACATAATTATTTGTACCTAAACATTATGAATTATTTTTGTGTTTGATGGCGACTTTTTCTGGACAAAATAATCAAACAAATACCCCTTACTTCTGTTAGAAATTAATTAAAATCCCTAATTTCTGCTTCTTCATTATTATTTTTTTTTTGCATGAACTCTAATAGATGGAGAGTATGAAGGTTGTGAATTAGGGTATATAGAAGGTTCGTACGTAGTCAAATATCATTTCGTTTTTCGAGGATTAAGCTTGTGGGAGTCTGGAGCACCGAGTATATCGTAGTATTAGTTTTATTCATGTAATTTTTTGCTTTTGATATTTGTTAATATCTGTTATCTATATATTGTATTTCGGTGACCACAATATTTTGTCGTTGTTACAGTTCTTTTTTTTCCTTCTAAATGTTCCATATGGTTTTTAAAATTAGTTGTCTTGTTTTCTTCACTGTCGTATTTCCTTTTTTTTCATAACTACTTCGATTTGCTGCAATTGAGTCGAGGGTTTTTCGAAAATAGTCTCTCTACCTCTACGTACGAGGTAAAAATAAGATTTGTATACACTATACTCTTTATACTCTGCTTGTGAAATTATTATACTGAATATGTTATTGTTGTATGAACTCGATAGAGATTATTAAGTCACTCAATGTAAGCATTCAATTTAATTAGTTGTATCTCTAAATCACCAATCTCTATCGTCTATCTTGTCTCTCTCTATTTTCTTGTTCATTTTTCTTTTTGATGAAATAGACTGAGTAATTATCAAGACTTACTAGAAACATGAACTTAATGTTTAATGTACCATGTGTTTACTTAATTTCAATACTATGAGTTCACATTTAATTTCCATTAAAGTAATCCCCGCAATATTTCTCTAAATTATATATATATATATATATATATATATGTTCTTGGAACAACAATTTTTTAATTTACTTATCAAATACTACCAAATAAAAAATATTTTTTAAAAAATATTTTCTTTCAAACCATACACACTCATAATAGAAATTTGAGTATTGACATTTAAACTTTTCAAATGAATTAGTTTGACATCAAACATCAATTAGAAGAATCTAAAACCAAATACATTAATTATATTATATATGCAAAATATGAGAATTTTAAAATAAAAACATTTCATGAGGACGTATTAACATACCACTTGAAAGTTGGGGTGGGCGTTTGTGTCGTTCATATTGGATATGAAAATTTTGGTTTGAATTTTCAATTTTTGGATTGACAATCCAAATTAAGTTCGATTTTGTATTAATTAGCTTGGATATTTCAGATTTTCGATTTTGACTTTTAAGTCTAATAATTAACACAATTATATTTTTTATGTCACACCCCAAACTCGAGGGGTGCAACTGGCACCTTATGCCAAAAACTTAGCCGACCCCGCTAACAACTCGCTAATGGCATATGGCAGTCACACACAATCAAGAAAACAAACAAGTATATCTCAGCTTAAAATTAAGTCCTTGGCCGACAAGGCCCCTATCACCAACTCTACAATAAACTATCGAGAGTAGTTGTTTTCATTGTAGAGTTGGTGATAGGGGCCTTGTCGGTCAAGGACTTATTTTTAAGCTGAGATATACTTGTTTATTTTCTTGATTGTGTGTGACTGCCATACACCATTAGCGAGTTGTTAGCGGGGTTGGCTCAAGCCTAAGTTTTTGGCATAAGGTGCCAGTTGCACCCCTCGAGTTTGGGGTGTGACATTTTACCCCCAAGGTATATAGAGTATATAATGTAAACCCCAAAAACTTAAGCCTCATTTAGTGTTAAGTTCACTTCTTAACTTAGGAAATAACGAGTCACTCCTCGTCAATTCTTAACCCTAAAACGCACCCGCCGCTCTTTACAAAATTGCTCGAAGCGAAATAACAGTCTTCTCTTAATCTCTTCTTCAAAACAACTAAGAATTATCATAATTACATTTTTTTCCCTAAGGTATACAGAGTATATAATGTAAATCCCAAAAACTTAAGCCTCATTTATAGTGTTAAGTTCACTTCTTAAACTCAGGAAATAACGAGTCACTCCTCGTCAATTCTTAACCCAAAAACACACCCGCCGCTCTTTACAAAATTGATCGAAGCGAAATAACAATCTTCTCTTAATCTCTTCTTCACAACAACGAGTTCTTCTTCTTTCTCTAAAGTTTATCATGTAAATAATTCACTCATTTTTCTTATTGGGTAAATTATTTAACCCGTTAAGAATTAAGAATTATCATAATTACATTTTTATCCCTAAGGTATACATAGTGTATAATGTAAATCCCAAAAACTTAAGCCTCATTTAGTGTTAAGGTCATTTCTTAACTTAGGAAATATTGAGTCACTCCTCGTCAATTCTTAACCCTAAAACACACCCGCCGCTCTTTACAAAATTGATTGAAGCGAAACAACAGTCTTCTCTTAATCTCTTCTTCACAACAACGAGTTCTTCTTCTTTCTCTAAAGTTTATCATGTAAATAATTCACTCACTTTTCTTATCGGGTAAATCATTTAACCCATTAAGAATTATCATAATTACATTTTTACCCTTAAGATATATAGAGTATATAATGTAAATCCCAAAAACTTAAGCCTCATTTAGTGTTAAGGTCACTTCTTAACTTAGGAAATATTGAGTCACTCCTCGTCAATTCTTAACCCTAAAACACACCCGCCGCTCTTTACAAAATTGATCGAAGCAAATCAACAAGTCTTCTCTTAATCTCTTCCACGACAAGGAGTTCTTCTTCTCTCTCTAAAAGTTTATCATGTAAGTAATTTTTATGAAACACTATTTTTTTGAGATATTTTTTTTCTAATTGCTATTTGCATTATATGTTAATGTTTAATTTTGATGTTGTTTGTTCTTTTTTGGTAGTTTCTTAAATTGATCGGGATGATTTAGTGAAAGATTTGTTAAAGTTATAAGTTTTTTATATTGGAAATTAATTTACTTAATTTTCAACAAAAGATCGTAACTTTAGTCTAAGTATTCATTTCTTGATTATTATTATTTTGTCACAATTGTGCAAAAATTGGATGACTTGTTCTGATTTTAATTTTCGTTGTTGCTTGACTAATTTAGTCGATACATTACCCACATTTGTCTGATAATTGCTAATCGATATCGTATAAGGTGACTCAGAACTACTACATTTAAAATTTGATAACCGATAAGTCGAACTGTTTAGCGTAATTATCTGCCTTAGCGACCCGATCGATAACCAACACTACTCCCCCATCTCAATTTAAATGATATCACTGAAATATCTAGAGTCAATCAAGTTTTTTCTTTGTAAATTAATGTGATTTATTGTACTTTTTACATAGTTTTCAAATATATACATTTTATTTCAAAAATCTTAAAGCTTTTATGTACGAATTATGGTCAAAGTTTAAAATTTTGGATTACGAAATTTCAATTGTGTTTCTAGGAGGTGTCAAATGAACGTGTTGGGCTAGATTTGAGCATGTCAAAATGGGTTAAGTTAATAAATGGGTGTTTCGTTGGACCACTTAATTAAATATAACTTGGGTTGAAGCCAATTGGATTGAAATAAGCTAAAAATTGGGTATTAATCCAACCCATTCAATTTTTATTAAGTTTTAAATTTAAAGTTTGTTTTCATATTATTTGTTTGAGTACCTGATATATTTTTTTCCTTATCCTATGACTCTATAAAGCATATCATATAAAAAATGTCTTTATTAAAACTGTTTAGACAATTTCTCATGAGTCAATTTGGATTGTATATCAATCCGTTTTAAAATGGATTGAAGTAAGCAAGTCAAAATGAGCTCAATTAATGAAATATGTGGTTCACTAATCCACTCAAATATAAATGGATTGGGTGGATCTTGATTTTATGGGCTGATTTTTCCATGCGTATGAGCCACAGAAATTGGGACAGGAGAGTATACATCATATAATATACATATGGTATACATAATTAATGTCTAATTTTATATATGAGCACAAGTTACATATTTGCTTGTTTGATCATAATAATAACAATCGCTAGCCAAATATACAAAAAAAAATATACATTACTTTGTATTTAAAAAATATTTTATGTATATCATATAATAATATACAAAAAAATATACATTTTATTGACTACTATTTTGATAGATGACTAATACAATGCAGTTTTTCTTTTATGTATTGATTATTGATTATTGATTAGCCTTGTCTAAATTAGAGGGCTTTTGCACTTTCGCCTAAGTTTTATGTTGGTCTTTAATTTGTGTCCCTCATAACAAATATTTTTTCGCAGAATATATATTCATATTCTTGTATCATAATATCACATAAGTTAAGTCTGCACTCTATATTAGTGTATCAATTCACTCTTTATCGATTCGCTCTGTTTGGTTGGACTTATATCGACTCGCTCTATATCATTGAATCAATTTGCTCGGACTCCCAAATTTTAATTTTTAAAATTAACGAATATATATGTGTGTGTGTGTGTGTGTCATTTTCAATATATCCTCAATTATATAGGTCCCATAAGACTTCTTCGTACTATCAAATTATTAGACCTAAATCTTGCTAAAAGAGAAACCAAATCTTGCACAAACCTTCACTCTCACATCAATATAATTTAGTATATAAAGTAAGTTATTTAATTATTTTTTAGATTATCATATATTAGACTTACTTGCTTAGTCTTTTAAATAGTAATTTTCGAGTAAATAAGTGAATCCTTACTTATTTTAATTTGTTTGATAAGTAAGAAAAAATATTATGACTTCAACAAAAATTATTAGTTTTCATGAACAAATACATGATTATTGCTCTTATCGTCAATCTTTTCTCTTTTTCTTAAATTCCTTCTTTCCATTTCTCGATAGATTCACAAATAGGACTTACTAAACGGACTATTTGTCTAAATTTTTCATAATGAGCCAAATTTCGATAAGACGTTGGTGGGTGGAAAATTCATATTTTTTTGTAGTAGTCAATTGACCAATATAATTATTGTGCTCCCCTCTCATCTATTTACGTGTCAATTTGTTATGTGCCATTTTCAAAAAGCCACTTATTACTTGCATTATTGAGCTCCACGTGTCTACCTACCAGCAAGTTAACTAAATATATATATTATAAGAACAAACTACGTAGTAATTAATTAAGTGTACCCAACATTGCAACTCTTTAATCAAGAGCTAAGCAATCAATAGGTAAACGGTATCCCCTATGTATTCTTGAATAGAATGTATGTTTTCGGAAGCAATCTCTTTACTTTTTCGAGGTAATAATAAGATTTGTATACGCTTTATCATTTTCAGACTTCATTGTATTGTTGTTGTTGTGTTACTATTATATGTTTTGCTTCTTGGTACTGATATATATTAATTTTGATGTTGTAGGGAGTACTACTTTGTGAAGGACACATGACATGAATGATAATGAGCTTGAAGGTATTTATCAAATATTGAAATTTCATGTTGTCTTTTTTTTTATTGGATATCGGATATTTATATTGGAATACTGACTAGTCTGATCAATTCTCATTATTACATAAGATCAAGTTAAGAAAGAAGCATTTTCTAACATGATTTTTTTATATATATCTAAGGCTTTAGCTCGAAATATTTGATTGAAAATAAAAGAATAATCCTTGTTGGTTAATTTCATGGTTTGCTCCTTTTTCATTTTAAATTGCTATGTTCTCATGCTATTTGACATGATTGTCTTCTTGTTAATAGACTTATGAATTAAGTCTATGTGAGTATTAGGGGTGGAAGGAAATTTATCAAAAAACATATAAAGCTATTTTCTAGTTTTTTATGTTTATAAAATAATTATTGAATCTTTAGAGAAAAGCCTTGGGTGGTATGGTTGGGGTGAGAGGTAAATCTTACGAAAAATACTTGATTACGAAATCTATAGAGAATTTTTTAAAGCATGAAGTGTATCAAAAATACAGTCTTTACGAATATTTTATCTGATATAGGTTATTTTCAGAATTCAATGAGTTCTTCTACTATAAACTAGGAGCATAAAAACTACT
The DNA here is from genome assembly GCA_018342035.1 of Solanum appendiculatum. Lineage (NCBI taxonomy): Eukaryota > Viridiplantae > Streptophyta > Magnoliopsida > Solanales > Solanaceae > Solanum > Solanum appendiculatum. Next base: position 1,997,230 of record JAGDQO010000434.1, on the reverse strand, counting down.
AACAAAGATATATTTTATTAAAATCAAGTAGAAAGATGGAGAATATTTTCTCTATCTCCCATCCATCACAAGAGTAAAATATGTGTATATGTATATAGGTGAAGAACTCAAATTATCATCATTAAATATTTAGACTAAAGAATATTTGTTGTTGTGATAATCAAAGCAATTAATGGGTTGATAAAATAGGATATAAAGGACAACAAAAAATTTGTTTCAATGCCAACGTAATTAGTCATTAAGGTTATTCAACAGAAATATCAAATATCTATTACAAAGATATTATTATTCAGACTATGAAAATATTCAAAGATGATTAATATTTATTAATCACAACTAGTAAAGGATAAATAATATGTTATGATATTTGTTAATCATGGCTAATATAGGATAAAGAATAAATATAAAAAGGGGAAAAGGGAAAATGGTTAAAAATGTCTTTAAACTAGGTGAAATGAATAAAAATGTCCTCCATTTATAGTTTGGCTAAAAAATGTCATTGCCGTCAATATTTTGGTTCAAAAATATCCTTGCAGTCACTACTTTGGTCCAGAAATACCCCTATAGTTACTAAATAGGTCAAAAATGTCATTTTCCGAAATATTTATTTTTCTTTTTAAACACATCTTTTTCCTAATTAAAATATTATTAAAAAATCCTATTCTTATTTTCTTTCCTTTAAAATTACTTCAACAAATAAAAATGTAGGAAATAATTTTTTTTCTTCTAAATCTCATTTTATCAATTAAAATAGAATAACTTCATGTACCATTTCGACGGATAATATATGTCATATATATAAGATCATAGTATATCCATCATTAATTTTTATTTATATAACGATAAAAATGAATTATAATAAAATAAGAAATTTTTTTATTTTTATTTTTTTCTGAATTGAAGTAGGATAAACATTTGCTAATTTTAAAAAATATTATTAGAAAAGGAATGTGTTAAAAAGAAAATAAATAATATATTTATTTGGAAAATGAGCATTTTTGACCCATTAAATAACAATAAGGGCATTTTTGGACCAATGTATTGACGACAAGTACATTTTTGGACCAAACCATAACGGAGGACATTTTTGTTTATTTCACATGGTTTAAGGGCATTTTTGACCTTTTTCCAATATAGAAAAATATATATTTCCAAAAAAATTTATAACATATTCTTTATCCTTTACTAATCATGATTAATAAATATTACAACATATTCTTTATCTTTTACTAGCTATGATTAATAAATATTAATCACCGTTGAATATTTCAAGAGTCTGAATAATAACGTCTTTGTAATAGATATTTGATATTGTTGTTGAATAGTCTTAATGACTAATTATGTTGGCATTGAAATAAATTCTTTATTATCCTTTATACCCTATTTTATTAAGCCGTTAATTGCTTTGATTATCACAACAGCAAACAAATCTTTAGTCTTAATATTTCATGCTGATAATTTTTCTTGACCTATATATATATTTACACATATTCTCCTCTTGTGATAGATTTCAATCAAAATAAATCTTTGTTAGTTTTTGTATTCTTAATTTATAGTAAAAGAGCTTGTTGAATTTTGAGAATACATCTATATCAGATGAAATATCCTTAACAATAGCATTTTTGGTACACTTCACGCTTTCAAAAATTCTCTATAAATTTTGTGATCAAGTATTTTTCGTAAGATTTTCCCTAACGCCACTGCACCCAATATATATGGAGCTTTGACACCATTGAGAGTTTTTACTTTTTTCAGAATATTATTTCGAAAAATTGTTTGGACATTATAGTTTTTCAGAATTCTTCTTGAAATTGGATTCAGAAATTTTTCAAAATTCGAAAAACTGCAAAAAAATTGTTTTCACAATTTCAACTTCAAATCACTCACAAAATTTAAAAATAGCTCTAATTAATATTCATGTTCAAATACAACACCAATTTCCAAATACCATTTTCAAAATAAAAAAAACTACTACTTTATTTTTCTTCAAATTCTATCATTCTTATATCCAAAAGCTAGCCCACTTAGTTCCTAGTACACCACAATAGTATAATAACTACCCAAAAAAGTAAACACTAGAAATTAGTTACAGATTTTGTGTATAAATAGAAATTTTGTTAGCTAATTTATCACGAAATTCGTGACAAAATTTTATTGTTTAGCAACAGAATTTTTTATCGCGCACTATGGATGGCCGGATAAGTATTTCGAGGACTAAATAGGAATCTGGTTATGTGGAGGCAAGTCACATAGAATTGGCTATTCTCAATGTCTTTAAATTTGATGGTCGCTAATTACCCGTTATATTGTATTGTATTATTAGTTTAAATATTATATTTATTTTGATTGTTAGTTAAATTTTATTTTATCGTATCATTTAATATCATCGTCAGTTAATGACGAAAAGTCCCATTTTATGTAATGACCGATTTGGTGTGATCGCATCCTTATCTTAATATTTTCTTTTCATTTTGTCTTTTACGATGTTGAAGTGTGTAACCATCTCATCTAAAAGTTCAAGCTGTTAAAGAGAACACACTTTTATTATTTACTTTTTTCATTCCTTTTATTATTTAATTATATTCTTAATAGACGTCTTTCTCTGCAGCGCCATATAAAATTGTCTCACAAAGAAAATCAAATTAAAATAAAGTATAGTGAGTGTGATGGATCGGAATTGACAAACACAAAACAAAGAAAAGATAACCAATAGTTTACTTCATTAATTGATGGCTAGAATTATTATTTAAGTTTAGATGGCAAGGATCACCTCTAAATAATTTTTTGAAAAATAATTAGAGGTCCATGTTTTCTAACAAAAATAAATAGACAACTAAACTTAGGCCAACTCTGCCTGCCTTGGAAACTTAGGCCATTTGTTTTTTTCTGTTAGAATATTGAAAAATGATAGAAATTGTAACTTATAAATAGTATTTTTAATTTTATATTTGAATATTAATTTAAAAGTATTGAGTTGATCTGACTTAATTTATTTTTTAATATTAATCAAATTAAGTCTTTGACAACCAAAAAGCATTACATAAATGAAGAGGAAAATAATATTGGTTAATAAAATACAGAGTAGGTGTATATTACATTTCAAGTTTCTTTTAGATCCCAATTAAGATAATAGGAAAGTGATTTAAGAAACTACATTAAGTTTGAAATATAAACAATTTAATTTAAAATTTTAAAGTAATAAATGGAATCAAAGAAAATACTGCTATTAAACAAAAAGAAAATATTTTGCATCATTTCTTTAGATAGCCAGAGATCGAGGAGTAAGGTAGAATGTTAGTAGATAGTATTGTTATTAAAAAAAATAATTTAGTATTACTTGTTGTTTCTTTTGCCTCAATAGTTATCGTATTATTTATTGTTGTTATTATTTTTTTCTTTAGATTCTTCATTACTGCATTTGCTTTACATATTTGATCTTTTTGATTTACTTCACTTGAACCAAATGCCTATTAGAAACAATATCTCTACCTTTATAAGATAAGAATTAATCATGAAATTACGCTAATTATATTACCGTTATTGCTTTTGGTGGGTCTAAGTTAGGGTATTGCTCAAAATCGAATCGATACCGTTAATTCAAATCGAAAAAAGTTATCGTTTTATCAGTAATAAGTTATTGATTTAACGATTTCGATAACTGTTTCAATTTTTTTATCAAATCTTAACGCTTAAACTTATAATCGAATCGATAACGATTAATAACAGAAATATCGATAATCAATAAATTAATATCCTAATGTCTCTATAATAATTTCACATAATCGATAAATTTCAAAATCGTACCCAACACGACCATATGGAATAAACTATTGCTAGATGCTCTTTTGATACCCTTTTTATGAAAACAAATCTGCTCATTTCCCGAGATACCTACCACGTGTCACACAAATTAGGTATGTGTTTGGCTGATTGTTAGAAGCTTTACCTAATTTGTACAAAACTTTCTCTCTCACCAAACAAACAATTTTTTGCCTTATTTTAAAAACAGTCTTTTTTTTCTGCACACAAAAAAAAATCAGATTATAAATCTCAAATTTTTCTCTCTGTTTCTCTGTTTTGGATCTGTCCGGAACAGTCCCTTTATTTGCCCAACAGGTATTTTTCCTTTGCTTCTTTTCTATTTAAGTTAATTAATTTGTCAAGGCGGATTCAAAATTTGAAGTTATTGAACAACATAAATAAATATGTATTTGGAAAAAAAGATGAAAATGACAGAATACAATTTGGAGTGAAAAATGTGAAAACAGATATTTGTAGTTTTTCGAATTCTGGTAAATTGTAACAATTTTATATCCAAACATGATTCTGGTATATGATTTTGGAAATAAGTGAAAATTATGTTATTGATAATTTATATATATATATATTGTTAAGTGATTTTTCTTTTGAAATTACTGAGTTCTGTTGAAGCGGTAACTTATTGATTAGATCCACCCATGGTAATTTGCATGCTAGTTTTGGTTCATTTTGCATATTTTCTTGTGAATTTTGGTTTTGGTTATTGTCATGAATGTTTGAGGATTGTTAAGGTATTTTATATTTTTATTGAATATATTTGCATGGATGCATCAATGTTGGCTGTTGGATGTATTAGAATTTTTAATCTTGGCATATGATGTTTTTCTCATCTTAACATGTGTTATTGAATTTTGTAGTAATGCCTTTCTTTGGGGGGAAGGGGAGGCTTGGCGTAACGGGTAGAATTGTTGTCATGTGATCGGGAGGTCACATATTCGAGCTGTGGAAATAACCTCTTATAGAATTATAGGGTAAAGATGCATACAATAGACCCTTGTGGTTCAGTCCTTCCTTGGACCCCGGGCATGCATAGCGGGAGCTTAGTGCACCGAGTTGTCCTTTGCCTTTCTCTGGGTGTTAGGTGGGTGGGTGAGGTGACAAGGGTCTATCTTTGAAGTCGGTAGAGGCTGACCCAGAATTTGAAGTTTATGGATTCTAAACTTACCACCGAGCCCATAGATCGTTTTGGTTACTACGTTCACGTAAAATTAATTATTTATACATCTTTAATGGATTTCCTAATACAAATATCGGGTTTAAGCAAAAGCTAATGGATTTGTCCGAACCCTACCTATAGTTCCGCCCTTGGAGTGGAGGGTGTTTCCAAGAAACATTTCTTTGTCTGAAAAGTATATTTTATGTTTCATCGGCTCATATTGTATATATCGAGTTTCTGCATCTTTTGTTTTGTTTGGTGAAAGTGAAAAGGGTGATTAAATTTCTTTTTTTTTTCCCTGCTTGACGTATACATGTTAATAGTTAGTATGTCAGTCCAGGATAATTTGAGAAGTCTAAATCTGTTGTAGATCCGAATATGAAACGACTAAATCTACCTACATTTCTGACCTTGATGAGTTAAATTTGTCCAATGTGATGGAACATGATGCCCCTTTTAGTTTGATTTTCATAGTTTTTGACGAAAATATCATAAATCTGAAACCGTTTTCATTGCAGTTATATTCTTGAGGTATAGTGTCATATGTTAAAAAGCGATATTCATCTTTATATAATTTTCTTTTGCTTTTCCCCTTTTTCCCCCCGTATCTTTTACTTTCAATTTGCACATCATTTTTCATAATCATCGATTTTTTCGTAAGGCAATAATTGTTAAGCTTATATTGATATTTCCTGACTCTCTCTCTCCCTTTTTTCTGTTGACATTCAGTGCTTGTGACATTTATGAAAGCAATATAATTGGGATGCAGAAGGATGGGGTTGTACAACAACGATTACCTATTGGAGGTTTCTGAATTTCCATGTGCATTGGAATCAGTCTGCTTCATCCGTAGTGATCTCAATTATGCAGCTTACAACACACTTAACTTCTCGTGCCAGATGAACAGTGAAGCCACAACCTTTAAACACCCCGACATGCTGAAGCACAGTCTTGTTGGAGCCGGGTGAGCTCTGCAACAAGGCCTCTCCTGCCTGTTAAAAAACGAGTATTATATCAGCAGGAGAAAGTAAGTTTAGTGGTTACAAGAATTGTTGGTTCAAATGGAGAAGACAGGAAATGTACTGATGCAAAAATATGATTTGGGGAGATTACTAGGTCAAGGCAACTTTGCTAAGGTTTATTACGGAAGAAATCTTGAAACGGGACAGAGCGTAGCTGTCAAAGTAATTGACAAAGAGAAGGTTCTTAAGGCCGGACTGATTGAACAGACGAAGAGAGAGATATCTGTTATGGCATTGGTTGAACATCCAAATGTTCTACAGTTATACGAGGTCATGGCAACTAAATCTAAGATTTACTTAGTCATTGAACATGCCAAAGGCGGTGAGCTTTTCAAAAAGTTGACAAAGGGGAGGCTCAAGGAAAAATTAGCTAGGAAGTACTTTCAGCAATTGATTAGCGCTGTTGATTGTTGCCACAGCCGAGATGTTTATCACCGTGATCTGAAACCAGAAAATGTGCTTCTAGATGAGAATGGAAATCTTAAGGTATCAGACTTTGGATTAAGCGCCTTGGCTGAGTCTAAGAGGCAGGATGGCTTGCTCCACACAACATGTGGAACCCCAGCTTATGTTGCACCTGAGGTGATTAGTAGAAAAGGATATGATGGCGCTAAAGCTGATATATGGTCTTGTGGGGTGATCTTATTTGTTTTGCTCGCCGGTTATCTTCCGTTCCAAGACTCAAATCTTATGGAGATTTATAGGAAGATAAGACAGGCTGAGTTCAAATGCCCTAATTGGTTCCCACCAGAAGTGCGGAAATTACTTTCTAGGATCCTTGATCCGAACCCTCGTACAAGGATTTCCATAGCTAAGATAAAGGAAAGCTCATGGTTCAAGAAAGGCTTGGAGTCCAGAAATGCGGTAACCAAAGTAGAAGAAAAGGAAAAGTTTAGCCTAGATGCCAACGCTATTATTCAAGATTGTACACATAACAATATCTCTCCCTCCGTGTCAAATCTAGAGTTGCTAAAACCGACAAATCTAAATGCATTTGATATAATCTCTCTTTCAAGTGGATTTGACTTGTCCGGTTTATTCATAACAAAGGATCAGAAGGAAGACTTGCAATTCATTTCCGCGAAGCCTGCCTCTTCTATCATGTCCAAACTTGAGGAAGTTGGCAGGAATCTAAAGCTGGAAGTAATGAAGAAAGAAGTTGGATCTATAAGATTAGAGGGATCTGGTGAGGGTAGATGCGGGACTCTGTCCATCGATGCTGAAGTATCTGAAATTACTCCGTCCTTCCACTTGGTTGAGCTGAAAAAGTCGAATGGTGATAAGGTGGAGTACCTAAAGATGTTGAGACAAGTTATAAGACCTGCTCTGGAGGAAATTGTTTGGGCTTGGCAAGGCGAGCAACCAATTAATCGTTAGTAGACGACACTAAATAGAGCTTCTGCTGCTGATCTCGTGACATTTACTCTGTAAGTTGATCTCACTTTAGTATCAGTATTTAACCTTCAACTTGTCTGTTTGGTTCTAGTTGTAATTGTCGATTTACTATGTATCTGCCTGTTTTAGGCCACCCGTCTAAGCTTAATCGAGAACTTGTTTTACTAAATTTTCGAGTTCCTTTGATCTCCTTTTATTGCTGTAATTCATGAGTAATCTACATTTTCTGGCTTTCTATTGCGAAGGAGACTTGTAGTAGACTGGTGATTTATAATATTTTATTCGCGTTCGTGGCTTGTTGTATTTCGAAGGAGGGAGTATAAATCTTTCACAGGAATAAAAGACTCCTAAAATGTATATAGGTTGATCCCAGTCTAATTAATATTCCATATATTGATCTTTTTCTTTCATTGATCTGCCCTACTTTTTGCAAGATTTGCACTTGATTTAAGAGATTGTAGGTTTTATGAAATAATTCATGTGATTTTAGTCTATTTTGTCATCTAGTTTAAATTTGTGTTTTCCAAAAGAAACAAAAAAGGAAGATTTGTTAACATGTTGGCAAACAATGCATTATTTTTATCTTAAGTATCACAACTAAAACGATGGCAAAATCCTTGGTAGGGAGTGTATCTATGCGGGGAAAATTTAGAATAGTCAGGTTCCAATGCAGGTATATATCACACACCGAATGAAAAAATTAAAAAATGATGGCTATTCTGAGCACGAATTTGCCTGCTAGATTTTGTTGTTCATATCATGGCCGTAAGTTGTTCATACCAACTTGTTTACGACTAACGCATAGTTATTGTTAAAACACCAACAACAACAAATTTAGTGTAATTCGACTAGTGGGGTTTGAGAGACTTTACTCCTATTTTTGTTGGTTGGACTAGAGGTTGTTTCTGATAGACTTTCGGCACAATAAAAATGTATGATTGCAAGGAAGGTGTAGTTATTTTTTTTAATATAAAAACACTACTGGACAAAACTTTAAAGTATCTTATATAATTGATAATCTTTCATCAATATTTAAGACATCATTGATTTTTCTTTTGAAAAAAAGGACAGATTTGAGAAGCTAAAGATGATTTTAAACCTCGTAGGATATTTTTAAAAAATACATCTCTATTCTGATTTTAGGCCAAAGAAATAATTCAGTATTTTGGCACAAATAATATTGAAGTAGACAAATTGAAGAAGTAGATTTCTCGATAAATTACATTAAAAAAGATCTTGATACAATGAGTCGAATCAATGGAGATCCCAAGAATCTTACTTAAATGATAAAATAAAAACAAAAACACCAATTAATACTTGATGATTTTTGCAAGAGTACATATAATTTAGAACTGAAGTAGAAAAATAAATGGAAAAACTCTGAACAAGATGATGCAAAGAAGTTAAAAGCCAAGGGAATAATGAAAATTATGAGGCAAGGTGACTTTAAAATCAGTAGTAGGTTGGTGGGGGTGGAGGTGAACTATAGGTGGGAGATTGTTGGTACTTTGCTGGTGGAGGAGGAGAGGCATACGTGGGTGTTTGCTTGTAGTAGTTTGTTGCTGGTGGTGGTGGTGATTTGTAGTAGGTTGGTGACTTTTCGATGTACTTGGGTGGAGGTGGAGGAGATTTATAATAAGATGGAGATGACTTGTAGTATGGTGGAGGGGGTGACTTGTAGTAGGTTAGTGACTTCTCGATGTACTTTGGTGGAGGTGGAGGGGATTTGTAGTAAGATGGAGATGGTTTGTAGTATGGTGGAGGGGGTGACTTGTAGTAGGTTGGTGACTTCTCGATGTACTTTGGTGGAGGTGGTGGGGATTGGTAGTAAGATGGGGATGGCTTGTAGTATGGTGGAGGGGGTGACTTGTAGTAGGTTGGTGACTTCTCGATGTACTTTGTTGGAGGTGGAGGGGATTTGTAGTAAGATGGAGATGGCTTGTAGTATGGTGGAGGGGGTGACTTGTAGTAGGTTGGTGACTTCTCGATGTACTTTGGTGGAGGGGGAGGAGATTTGTAGTAAGATGGAGATGGCTTGTAGTACGGTGGAGGGGGTGACTTGTAGTAAACTGGCGATTTCTCGACATACTTTGGTGGAGGTGGGGGGGATTTGTTGTAAGATGGAGATGGCTTGTAGTATGGTGGAGGGGGTGACTTGTAGTAAGCTGGCGATTTCTCGTCGTACTTTGGTGGAGGTGGTGGGGATTTGTAGTAAGATGGAGATGGCTTGTAGTATGGTGGAGGTGGCGACTTGTAATAAGCTTGTGATTTCTCAATGTACTTTGGTGGAGGTGGAGAGGATTTGTAGTATGATGGAGATGGCTTGTAGTATGGTGGAGGTGGTGACTTGTAGTGAGATGGTGATTTCTCGACGTACTTTGGTGGAGGTGGAGGGGATTTGTAGTAAGATGGAGATGGCTTGTAGTATGGTGAAGGTGGTGACTTGTAGTAAGCTGGTGATTTCTCGACGTACTTTGGTGGAGGTGGAGGGGATTTGTAGTCAGATGGAGATGGCTTGTAGTATGGTGGAGGGAGTGACTTGTAGTAAACTAGAGATTTCTCAACATACTTTGGTGGAGGTGGCGGGGATTTGTAGTAAGATGGAGATGGCTTGTAGTATGGTGGAGGGGGTGACTTGTAGTAAACTGGAGATTTCTCAACATGCTTTGGTGGAGGTGGCGGGGATTTGTAGTAAGATGGAGATGGCTTGTAGTATGGTGGAGGTGGTGACTTGTAGTAAGCTGGTGATTTCTCGACGTACTTTGGTGGAGGTGGCGGGGATTTGTAGTAAGATGGAGATGGTTTGTAGTATGGTGGGGGAGGTGATTTATAGTATGTTGGTGACTTCTCGATGTACTTTGGTGGAGGTGGAGGAGATTGGTAAGATGGAGATGGTTTGTAGTATGGTGGAGGAGGAGGTGATTTATAGTATGTTGGTGATTTCTCGATGTACTTTGGTGGAGGTGGAGGAGATTTGTAAGAATAGTAAGGTGGAGGAGGTGACTCATAGTGAGTTGGTGATTTTTCAATATACTTTGGTGGTGGAGGTGGAGAAGATTTGTAGTAAGATGGAGACGGTTTGTAGTATGGTACTGAAGGAACAGGGGACTTGTAATACTTAATTGGCGATGGGGACTTGTAGTTGTGCTTTGAAGGAGCAGGCGATTTGTAATAGTGTGATGGAGAATGTTTATAAGTGACTGTTACATGGCTATGGTACTTTGAAGGAGCAGGCGACTTATAATAGTGGGATGGGGAATGTTTATATGAATGGCTAGGCGACTTGTAATAGTGGGATGGAGAATGTTTATATGAATGGCTATGGTACTTTGATGGAGCAGGCGACTTGTAGTAGTGTGATGGAGAATATTCAACAGGTTTTGTTGGTTTCTCGTAGTAAGAAGAGGGCACTTGATGTTTTGACGGAGAAGGCGACTTGTAGTACTTTGAAGGAGAGGGAGAAGTGTAACCATAAGAGTAATCAGCAACAGCAGTGCTGGCTACTAAGCAAATTGCCAAAGTAAATGCAAGTAGAGGCCATTGCCCCAACTTCCCAAACCTTCCCATTTTTATTTTTGCAACCAATTCTATACTTGAAAAAGAAGAACTAAGACTTGATTTGTATAGTTAAGGACCTTTGCTTTTATATAGCAAAATGAAAATCTTTTTTTAATATATATATTTGTGAAATGGCTTCATGGTAGCCCACTAAGATAATATAAAAGTGAAAATAAGGACTTGTTCTTTGATTACTTAATGGAAGGCATTTTCTTAATGACAAAAAAAAGGTTTAAAAGACAATCCCCTTGATAAGCATCTCTTTAAGCTAATTAACAATTTAGCTGATTTGTTAATTGTGGTGATATATCATATAGTTATGGCTAACCACTAAATCATTAAAGAGGGGAAAAACAAAAGAAAATTGTGATACATGAGTAGCCTAAGGAGAAAGGATATGTAGACAATTAATTAACAATTTAGGTTTCATTTAGGGGTGTGTTAGGTATGAAAGAACAATTTTTTCATATTTGGTTGATGTTTTAGAAAATATTTTTCTAGAAAACGGAGGATCTTAATTAAAAATCATAAAAATGGCTTTTTAAATAAGTGTAGAGAAAACCAGTTTCATAAATGATATTTCATACCGATTGTCTCCTTACTATCCTAAAAATTAAGTATACTCCACCTATTGTCATATCGAAATAAGAAAAAAAGTTTAAGAATAAAAAATCGAAATGACAAATGTTTACAGTTGCAATAACCGAAGACAATATCTTGTGAAAATTCCCAAACTTACCAATACACAATATGTGGAAAAGAAATAAAACAATACAAAAACATTAAGTATAGTCTATACACTCATTATAGAATGTATTTTCAAGAAGTCGTAGGAAATACGAGGTATCTGATATAATTAATTAAGATACGTGCAACCTGATCTTGACACCACCATATGATATTTTCATTTCAATTACCTACACCAGGGCTTGGAATATCTTCATGTTGTCTATAGAAATTATCAAATCCATCATAATCCTCATTAGCCTTGATATTATCATCATCCTCTGAAATTATTCCTTCAAATCTCTGATCAACAAGTTTCTTGGGCTTTATTCCACCCCTTATCATTGGGCTGGCCCAGCCCATTACAGATTTTCCAACAGTTACCAACCATAAGAACAAGATTATGAATAACCATAAACTGGATTTTATTTTATTTCTACCAGCCATTTATTTTCTTATTGAAGAAGAAGTAGAGAAGAAAATGTTTGATTTTTTTTCTTAGAAGTGAACTAATACATATATATGTTTTATTAATACATGTTAATCATTGTAATTTTAAATAAAATATGAACATGCTAACTTAGTAATTATTATATTAGAGACATTATGTTAGTGAATCATTTCATGACCTTTTGTGACAACTACACTTGATTATTGCTCATCTCTTTTGGTAACAACATAATTATCGTACTTAAACAAAATTGTTATAGTGAAATATAATTATAGAGAATGACAGTTATAAAGAGATCTGATCGTACTTGAACAAACTACTGTCATATATTGGATGCACAGCTGCAGAAAACATGGCCAAAATTGGTAACAACCTAGTGTAGTTTATTCAGTTTTTCATACATGTAGTGTACGTACATCAAGCAACTACTACATATCATATAAACAGGACCAGCTAACACAACAGTAAACACTAAATTCGCGTAAAAATTTATACAGACACGGGGGATATGTCCTCTGTATCGCGTCAAAGATCTAAGTTCAAGGGCATTCTTTCTCGTAAACTTCAGCAGCGTATTTCCAGTTCATGACTTTCCATATATTCTTTAGGTAATCTGGTTTCACATTTTTGTACTGCATTTGAAGAGCAAAAACAAGCTGTTAGATAACTTTTGATCTCAAGTATACATGCAATTAAATTAGTCTGTCCGCGATAAAGAGTTTTGCACGCAAACAGACATCTTGAGTCAATGTATCAAATACCAAAGAGCATCTAGTTTTTAACCTCGAAGGAGAAGCAAAATATTCATAGGGAACGAGTACCAATACTAATCACGATTTCTGGAAAACATTGAGGAAGTCGCTTGATCTTAGCCGAGAAGTGCAGAAACTCATTGCATCACACCGGAGTGTTCTCATAGCATAATAGAGTACCATATTAAGGCTATTATAACGCTATACAGTATAGTAATTATACCTGCAAGTAGTATGCATGTTCCCAAACATCAATGCCCAAAAGAGGAACCAAGTTCGGTCCCTTAATAACAAAAGGATCCTGCAGAGAAAGTAGAAAGCTATCACATGCAACCTTGACTAGCATCAATTTGTATGTCAAGAAACATTTACTTTCTAATGCAGTCCTATCATGTAAACAATTAACATTTGACATGGAATATAAAAAATCAAGACTTAATCAGTATGGTGCAGATTACTGATACATATATATACGTGATCAAAGAAAATTCCAAACAAATACAGGAATTAATTTACCGAATTTCACTAATCTAAGAGGAGAACTCGAGAAAAGGGAACCGAAATTTGGAGAACTGGTGGGTTCATGGAATTAATCTGAATATGGGAAGTAGGGACAGAGCGAAAATATACAATTAGATTCTGTTTATGAGTTGCCGATTGATACAATAATAGTGGAGGTCCAGCCACATGGAAAATTTATTTGAAAAAGTATAGCACCAGCAAAAATGCCCCTTTTCTATCAGGAATTTTTAATGCAATGAATCTCCAGCAAAAATGCCTGTTTGCTTGGATAATCACTCAAGATAGTCTACAAACAAGGGGTATGGACATATGCAGTAGATGCTTTGCGTTCAAGTTGTTGAAGAATACCAATTCACCCTTTCTTGCACTGCAATTATAGCCAACAGATATGGGGCTTGTCTCAAACGTTTTTGGTGTACAAATGAGTTATCCGGAAAACAACGAGGAACACTCATGAAAGTTGGACAGAGGATCAAGAAATGACTGAAATCTCTTTGGGATAGGTAGAAGGAGAGCGAAGATATTATGAAGACAATTAGGGACTTTACCTAATAACAAATATAGATGCTCATATATTTTGTTTATTTTTTAACAGTACAAAATGTAAAATATATAATGATTTTGACATCTTGGTGGCTTTAGACCTTTACTATATAGCTTTCGGACAAATATTATCATCTTTTCCACAGAACATCTAAAAATTAATGACAAGGCGGGGCATTTAAGGGTGCAGTTCATAAACTTGAAACAGCACAAGTGATTAGCAGTCTTGTGTCTTTTCCTTTCCCATTTTGTTGGTTGCTTCATAATCATTGAGTGGCAACAAAAGTGGAAATACGAATAAACTAGACAACATCAACTTCAATAATTAAAGAGGAAGCTCAACTATGAAGGAGTCTATCATAATGCATGGATAAGTTACCTGATTTGAGGTGGTTTCAATCACTAGGCGCTTCAGTTCTTTGTCCACACCAAGCCACTGTACACATAAAAGGAAATGTAATGAAGAAACAGCAGGCATGATACAGAGCCAGAATCTTAGAGACCAAAACCATGATCAAATTGCCATCCTTCCTTTCGTCGGAGTTAAAAAAATACTATGATGGCCACCATTAAAGAACCAACGCTAAGAAAATATAATCCTACGGAAGAAACAAAAAGTGCAGACTTACCACCCAACCAGAACCCTGTAAAGCGGCACCTTCTGCATTCATCTTTTGTATTACAGTTTCAAGAGAGCCAAAGTTAGTGTCTATGGCCGAACCAAGAGAACCCTTTGGAGGCTCACCACCACCATCCTGCAATTCAATTAGATTTTAAGTTATTCACCTGCAAAGTTGAATGATAAAAATATCTGAGGAAACAAGCTTACGCGAGTAGGGGCAAGGTTCTTCCAGAAAACTGAGTGATTAATATGACCTGCATGAAAGAACAGCCAAGAAAATTAACTCAATAAAAGAGAAGTATACATTTACTTATCAAAAGGAAGGATCAATATATTTCTGATGAGTAATAGCATGACAAATGAAATGGCTTCACCAAGACATGAAAAATTATACTGCAGGTAACCACTGGAATTACAAAAATTAGCAGGGTTGTCAAAACCAAGGCAGGTCCAGGCTGATCACAATCGAACAGTTGATATTTACGTTAAAGAGATGTTCATGCAAACTCATAATTCGTTTTGGGACGATACAGTTTCTTTTGTACATGAGATAAACCAAAATTATTGGAATATACAATCATTTCTCTCATTCTCCTGGAGGTAAAACAACCATTTACGGCACGGGTTCTATTGGAGTTGATTTTGTAATCCGCTGGCTGATGCCTACAAATTTTCTTTGAACTGGCGTTAATGGATCAATTATTCTTAATTGTAATACAATCGTAACAACAAGCAGTTAATATCAATCAATCATCTACATCCCCATCCCGAATCAATTAGTGTCAGCTGTATAAATCCTCTGTATCCATTCAGTATTCACATAATTCATCACAGTTAGACCGTTCTCACACCGGCCAGTCAACCTAACTTAACTATCCTCTTTTACGCCAACAATCTATGCTTTGCAACGCTCAAACAGAGTTAATACAATAACAATCAAATATCACATTTCGAGAATCATAACCACCAAAACTATAAGAATAAAATTGAGCTCATATTTTAGTGTGCCACAAAATTTTGATGTCTAAGAGAGAAGTGGACCTCCGCCATTGAACTTGATAGCACTCTGCAATTTAGCTACAGTAGGAGAATCACCCTTGTTGATTGCATCATGGAGCTGTTCAAGGGCTTTATTGTAATTTGTGATGTAAGTCTGATGGTGTTTCTGGTGATGAAGCTGCATGATTTCACCGCTTATGGCCGGTTCTAAGGCTCCATAGTCATAAGGGAGATCGGGCAGAGAGAAAGTCTGTACGTAACGGAGTTGTTGCCGGAACCCTAGCACTCCGGCGAAGGTCCTTTTGGTCATTAGGGTTCGAAGAGCCATTTTTGGTTCGTGTTCAAATCTGTCGTGAAGCAGAGATGATAGTGACACTCTGAGCTGAAAAGATGGCATCGTTCCTTTTATGCCACGTGTTCGTGGTTCGATTAAATATTACCACCTTTCGATTATCTTTTTATTTAAGATATCGTATAAAAAGGAAAGTAATCAACTAATATGGGACGGAGGGAGTAAGTAGACGTGACGCAATTTTAACTTATCGAGAACATGAATATGTCGTCCCAACTGATCAACTTCTTGACTATTTTATTGAATAACTAGATTATGATTGATGAGAGCTCTATCATGTCGTTTCGATTGGTCTGCATCTCGACTATTTTATTGAATAACTCATCTTCCAATCAATGAGTGTTCTTTCAGCTCCTTCATGTCGTCCCGGTTGATCTGCATCTCGACTATTTTATTGAATAACTAGATTTCGACCAATGAAAGTTTTTTTCAATTCATTCGTATCGTCATGAGCATAAACATTTCTACGTTTTATAATATTAATTAAGTTTCATTTTGACCAATGAAAGCTTTCTCAGTTCCTTCGTATCATCATGATCATATACATTTCTATGCTTTTATAAAATTACTTAATTTTTTTGACACATGTGTTGCACGTGTATGCTGAGTTTTGTACTTAGGGAATTTTGAGTATTAAAAAATTAAATATGTAGTTCACATATAAACATAAAAAAACTTTGTTATTCTATTGAATAGCTAGATTCCGACCAATGAGAGCTTTTTAGTTACTTCATATCGTCTCTGCTGGTTTGCTCCTCGACCATTCTACTGAATAACTCATCTATCTAGGCCATATACATAAGTTCATGAGACAAATTTGATTGAATGAGCATATACATTTTTATGCTTTTATAATTTTAATTATTTTTCTGACATATTCGTTCCATGTGTATGCTAAATTTTTTAGAAAATTCAAATCTGTAATTTACATATAAACATAAGAGAACTCAGTTATTCTATTGAATAACTAGATTTCGACCAATGAGAGCTTTTTCAGTTCCTTCCTATCGTCCAAGTTGATCTGCATCTCGACTATTTTATTCATAAATTACTAGATTATGATCGATGAGAGCTCTTTTAGTTCTTTTATGTCGTTTCGATTGGTCTGCATCTTGAATATTTTATTGAATAATTCGTCTTTCGATCAATGAGAGCTCTTTCAGTTCTTTGTGTCGTTCTGATTGATTAGCTTCTCGACTATTCTATTGAATTACCAAATTCCGATCAGTGAGAGTTTTTTTAGTTTCTTTGTGTCGTCCCAACTAATTAGCTTCTCGACTATTTTATTGAATAACTAGATTATGATCGATGGGAGCTCTTTCAATTATTTCTTGTCGTTTCGATTGGTCTGCATCTCGACTATTTTATTGAATAACTCATCTTCCGATCAGTAAGAGTTCTTTCAATTCCTTCGTGTCGTCTCGGTTGATCTACATCTCGACTATTTTATTGAATAACTAGATTTCAACCAATGAAAGTTTTTTTCAGTTCATTCGTGTCGTCACGAACTTATACATTTCTACGTTTTATAATATTAATTAATTTTCATTTTGACCAATGAACGCTTTCTCAGTTCCTTCATATCGTCATGAGCATATACATTTCTACGCTTTTATAAAATTACTTAATGTTTTTGACACATGTGTTGCACGTGTATGCTGAGTTTTGTAGGGAATTTTGAGTATTAAAAAATCAAATATGTAGTTCGCATATAAATATAAAAAAGCTTTGTCATTCTATTGAATAACTAGATTACGACCAATGAAAGCTTTTTAGTTACTTCATATCGTCCCCGCTGGTTTGCTCCTCGACCATTCTATTGAATAACTCATCTATCTACCCCATATACACAAGTTCGTGAGATAAATTTGATTGAATGAGCATATACATTTTTATGCTTTTATAATTTTAATTATTTTTTCTGACATATTCGTTGCACGTGTATGCTAAATTTTTTAGAAAATTCAAATCTGTAATTTACATATAAACATAAGAGAAGTCAGTTATTCTATTGAATAACTAGATTCCGACCAATGAGAGCTTTTTCAGTTCATTCCTATCGTCCGAGTTGATCTGCATCTCAACTATTCTATTGAATAACTCATCTATCTGGAGTTTAGAGTGAAGCAGTAGCGGATCCAGGATTTTCATTAAGGGGGTTCGGAAAAAAAAGAGTAGTGCCTAAGATTTGATCTTGGAACCTCAAGGTGGGTTTTGAACCCAGCAACTACTAAGCCAACCTTTAATCCTACATTTAGGAGGTTCAAAATCAATATATAGACATAAAAATTCTTAAAAATACCTTAAATATACAATATAATTTTTTGCTTAGGGGGTTCGGGTGAACCCCGGGCAACCTCTAGGTCCGCCCTTGCCTACAAGAGTTTGAGACCACTAGCTATATCATATGGCAAATCAAGGGTATATGTAGTTAAGTACATGAGTATTTTTAAGACTGTCAATAATTTGGAGATGAAACTAATAATTTGCGTCAAATTTGGAGGTTTTTTCAATACTTATGTCGATTTTAAATTTTTTTCCTTGTTTATAGTACTATTAAACTTTTGCCTATATAACAGCTAAAAATTACAGTATATTTAAATAATCGGCTAACTATGCTTTCGTAGACCGCGAAGCACACAATATCTAAATCAATCACACTACACAACTACAATTTCCTTCCGTAGTAGATCAATCGTCGTTCTTTTCCGGTCCCGTCTGTTCGCCGTCGATCGGAGATCGGTGAGATTCTCACGATGCTGAATTTCTTAAAAGGCGTCGTCAGCGGATCTGGAACAGGCCTCAAAGATCTGCCATACAATATCGGTGAACCTTATTCATCTGCTTGGGGCTCTTGGATTCATTACCGTGGCACTTCCAAGGTTCTCTTTGTTTTTTCTCTGTTTATACACTCAAAAAATGTGATTTTGACGTAGTTTTGATCTCTTTTATGCTCCGAGCTTAAAAATTGCTAGCATTTCTGTTCTTTTTTAAAAATTTCCTATGATAAATTGTGTTTTTCATGCACAGTGCGTTTGGCTAGGAAAATTGTGTGTATTTGAGAAAAGTAGATTTTATTATCAAAGTGAAAAATGATATTTGAAAATTGGAGTTGTTTGGCCAGGAATACAAATTGGAGTTGTTTTTGAATTTTTGTTAGTAATTTGAAGTGGAAAATGGTGAAAACGGCCTATTGGATTTTTTCAAATTCCTGAAAATTCCGAAATTTAACTTCAAGTTGAATTCTAGAATTTCATTGCTAAATGTGTGCTTATTGTCTTGGATTGGGAATTTAGCATAACAATTTTGGTTATTGTCTCAGTCCTGCTTATTGTTGATAGTATCTTTAAATATTAGATCGTGTGTGTGAGACAAAGGGTGTGGCCTAGTGGTCTTAGGTTCAAATTGTTTTGGATTGAGAACCACGAGTCTCAGGTTCAAATTCCAGCAATGACAAAAGGTAATGGTATCCCGTGGAACAGTCGAGGTGCTACAAGTTGCCTTGGACATCATTGTTATCAAGAAAAGTAAAAAAAATTAGATCGTATGACCCAAAGGGTGTGATCTAGTGGTCAATGAAGTGGGTAAGCCATGAGGTCTTAGGTTCAAATCCCAATGCCCAACAAAGACAAAACACTAGGTGATTTCTTTCCATCTGTCTTAGCCTTGGTGGATAGAGTTACCAAGTTCTTGTTTCTATGCTGATGAGTGATGGGAGGTGGCATGTAATGGTATCTCGTGGAATTAGTTGAGGTGACGTGTATTATTTATTCTAATACACTATACGAAACGACTCCTTATCCTTTTGTATTTTTGGTGTAAACAAGATATAGTGGGGAAGATAGATAATTTAGTTGATTTCATAGGACAATTGTAAAGTCTCGTGTCTAGATTTTGGTCTTGATGATACCCCCAGGGTTGTAAATCCCACCCCATCAGTTTTTACTTGATGGGGTTTTTGGTGTGAAATGTGAATATACAGTTACCATTATCAAAAAAAATAATTAATTGTTTAGTGTTGCCTCTCCAGGAGGTTCTCGCTAGGAAGGAAAAATATGTCTTAGAGCCTTGATGATGATACTGAAGCACACATCAAGCGAGGCAAAGCGTTAAACACATTTTGAGCCTCGCTTCAAGTCTTAAGCGTGCCTTTGACAACACTGCTTAGCACCAGCTATATACTATTTTGGCGCAATTTTCAGTTTTCCAGTATGCAAGTTAGTTGGTTCACGTTAAGCAATTCATTTTTGGTTCTCTCTTCAAACAGGATGATGGGACTCCTGTGTCAGTATTTGCTCTCTCAGGAAGCAGCACAAATGATGGACATCTAGCTGCTGGCCGGAATGGAGTCAAGAGACTTCGTACAGTAAGCTAATTATTGTTTGTAAATCATGAGTTCATTGACACTTCACCTTACCTTACCTTACAATCAGAGTGTTACTTCTCATTTTATTAGTTTATGGACATGGTTCGTTTCTAATTATTGGACTCCTTGATGCTAATTTCTTCTCCTTTTGTTTTTCAGGTTAGGCATCCAAATATTTTGTCATTTCTTCACAGCACTGAAGCTGAAAATTTTGATGGTTCTACTGTCAAAGTTACCATCTATATTGTTACTGAACCAGTCATGCCACTCTCTGAGAAGCTTAAGGAATTAGGATTAAAAGGTACCCAGAGGTATGAATTTACTGTAGTTCATTAATTTCTTACCGTTCTATGCCTAAGATGGACCGATAACATGACTTACCTGAACTACCATAATTGTAGGATGAGTTAACTTCTGTGCAGTTGTATCAAAATGCATAATCTTCAATTTTTATTGCCAATAGTATCTCATAAGCTTCAACAACCTGGAACTAATGTGCTTTCATAGTCGTTTTCCTGAATTTGGTATCTATTGTTCATTATAAGGCATCAATTTGGTAAGAGCATAGCACTTGATGCGTGGGTTAGACACATGTCACGAGCTCGAACTCTGCTGGAGACAAAAGCTTGGTATTTAGGTGGAGAAAAGTGGGGGGAGGTCATTATCCACCAAGTTTAGAACCGTCAGTCATCTGAATGTTGGGGATTTCTTGGTTATAAAAAAGATTTGAACATTGTAGGCTTGAATGGGTAATGTCAAGAACCACAACTCAGCTTCTTCAGCAGTGGAATAGAAATAGAAAGAGGTGAAAAAAGAATTTATGTTGGAACACAATGCCTACTTGCATCTGGTGAACTGTAGGGTATGAAAGGAATGCTAGATATTATGAAGATAAAGCAAACTCCATACAACAGTTCAAGTCTAATTGTACACTTTTGTTTTATTTTTGGTGCAGTGAGGTATTTTGTAAATGAAGCAGAATTAATACTCAGCCTCTAAGAATCCCTACAAGATAGAAAAGGATTCTTCTTTTGGTTTATGCACTCATGTACATATATCAGCACTTGCTTACTGCTGTTGTTATAGTACAATTATCTTCTCTAAAAGTAAAAAAGAAATTCTGAAGAACTAAGTGATTATTGGGACTTGACACTGGTGTCTAATGATGTTTGGCTGAAGAGAAGTTGTTGGTTCTCCTCTTGGACTAGGATTACATTTTAAAACTGTGAGGCATGACAAATCAAACATTCCAAACTTCCAAAAATTGTCATTCCGTCTATCTGAGATTAAATTATTGGGCATGCCTTCTCAATCTTGGCAATTCCTTGGTGTGTCTTGATATTACTCAAGTGTCCTCACTCTGAAGCCATGTTGTATAGTTTTGAGAGCTATAGTTTATTTTACACCTCATTTGATGGTGGCAGGGACGAGTATTATGCCTGGGGGTTGCATCGAATAGCCAAAGCTGTGAGCTTCTTAAATAACGACTGCAAACTTGTAAGTATGCTTTTGATTAAATTTCATTTGTTCCCTATTTTGACGGAATGCATCTATTAAAGCTACTTTAATATTAGTATAAAAATAAAATGTCTTGTTGTAGATTTGCTTATTGATGCTTCTTATGAATATCTAAAGGGCTGAGACATATTGATTTTTGGTGTTGCACATAGAAGTTGTGACACATGAGTTGGATCCTTAGTTTCATTATTCATTCCTTGATGAATTTCTATGCTGAGCTTGGGCCAAGCATATCACGAAGCCTATACCTTTAAAGCCTGAAACATTTTTCTTTCATCTGCGGTGAAAGCTTCCATCTACTAGCTATTAAACTAGAGTTGGCCTGAATCTGATCCTTTTGACATAATGGTTAGGAGAAACTATAGTGGTTTGGGCTTGGGACTTCCATGTTGGAGGTCTCAAGTTTGAAACCCTTGCCAGTGAAAGCAAGGGGTTTGTCTTCTGGGTCGAGCTCGTCGCACCGGGCTGGCCTAGTGCGGGTTACCTCTCCTGTGTGGTTTGCGAGCTATTGCATAGGAGCGGGGTTTTTACCCTGTGCACACCCAAAGGGTAGCGGCTGCGAGTTTCCCTTGTCATAAAAAAAAAGTGCATCTTTAATGTATCTATTACTTCTTTCGTCCTGGTATATGTTTGAGGTCATTTAATCTTCTGCTTGCAAACTTTACTGGATCACTGGAGTATTTGATGGATTATTTTGAGTTGCATTTTTACTAATGCAGGTTCATGGAAATGTTTGTCTGGCTAGTGTTGTTGTTACGCAAACTCTGGACTGGAAATTGCACGCCTTTGATGTTCTTTCTGAGTTTGATGGACACAATGAATCTGCTGTTGGACCAATGCTGGTAAACTATGATTCAAAATTAACTCACTGGCAACATTTCTTTTCACTTTTATACCATACCAATCCTCATCTTTAACTGTGAACAATAGGATGGGCAGCTACAGATTTTTCAATGGATCTCTATAGATGGCACTCAAAAAAAAGATGGGAAAAGTGAAAACCTACTTTCTGTTTTTTAAGGCACACCGCATGACAAACTATTTATCCTTGAAACTATTTGTTATTTCCCTTTTTAGCTGAAGATCTGTATTTTCCTTTAGAGAATTCATATAGTCAAGCCCAACTGATTTGGGATTGAGGTGCAGTTAATTGATTGTTGATACCATTCTCCAGTATCTCATGCTTTACTGCTATTTTTCATTTTTCCTTTGTCACACAACAATAGTACAATACAGGTTAATTGTTTGTCTTTATCTGTGTGTAGCAATATGATTGGCTTATTGGTGCACAATACAAATCAAAGGAACTGCTGAAGTCCGACTGGACCACAATCAGAAAGTCTCCACCTTGGACTATAGATTCTTGGGGTTTGGGTAGGTTTTTCCTGTGTAACTGTTTTTTCTTTTTTTTGATTGGTTTAGTTGTAGTCATTATTCAATGGTAATATAATGATAAGACTAAGAAGCTTGGCTCTCTGTTTTCCGAGGTTTCACTATAATGATAGTGGAATATAGATTGCAGTTATGGACCTTACCATGTCACTTAGAGCGTTAAAAAAAATCTAAAATGCTTCAACGTTCAACATTTCCCCTGCTAATGAAATGATTGCTTTTGCTGTACCTTTTCTCTTAGATATTATCATTGTTGTAATGCTTGAGTATTTATTATGGAATCACCATTTTCTGGATGCAAAATGGACTGTAGAGCTTTTCTCTAATCTATCAAACTCTCCAGAGTTCTTAAATGTTCTTTTTCAACTGCAAATTAATCTTTTGATTCTGGGAATTGCTAGGCTGTCTTATCTATGAACTGTTTTCTGGCACCAAGTTGAGCAAAACCGAGGACCTGTGCAATACTGCTTCGATTCCAAAGGTATGCTGCAACATTCACCGATTTATTTGCTTCTCTCGATCACCTGTCTGATTATACTCTTCTTTATCTTCTGGTGGATTTGAAAAATTCATTTCATTTGCAACTGGCTTATTTTCCTGTCTCACAGTCTCTACTTCCAGATTATCAGCGTCTCTTGAGCTCTATGCCCCCTCGCAGGTTGAATTCATCAAAGCTTCTTGAAAATAGTGGTAATTTTTTTTTTTCAATTTTTTTTTTTGTACGTTAATTAAGTTCTTCTCAAGCTAGTTACCAGTTTTTTTTTAAAAAAAGTAGTTCTTCTCAAGCTGTCCAAGCAACTTACGTCATATGGATACAGGATACTACTTTTCTCCTATTCTACTGTTGAACTGTTGTTTTCTCCTTGAATTTAGTGATTGCAGGTATTTATTTCAATAAGCTCTAGACTTCTTGTAGCAGATGTGAGTTAATTATATGTTTGAAATGTGTTATGTCACCATCTGCCTGTGGTCGACGTTTCGAATCCAAGGGCTCGATGCTGAAGTGGGTTTTATTCTCCACAAATAGCTAATCATTAGTAATCATGGATGATTCAGACAAAGCTTTTCAAAGCTGATCTATTTTATGATTTTCTTCTTCCTCCCTAGTTACAACCCATAAACAAGAGGTCATTGTTGCTTCTTTATAACCAGTTTTATGTGTTGTGATATATTCGTACGAAAGAATGATTGCGGTATTCTATAACATGCTAGTTATGATAGTCTTAACTCCAATTGGTATCTACTTCACTGAAGATAATCATGTCAATTTGCTGTATTTTGCTTGTCAACTTTGGTAGTCTAATTTGGTATACCAAGGCTTTGCCTTCTATAACTTTATCTTATACTTGGCTACATGCTAGTTTATCAATTTTGTATTGATGCACCTTTTGGGTGGTCAATCGGGATCAATTAAATGGTAGCCTTTTGGTATAACTAAATGAAAGTAGAATTGCAACATAGATATTAGTGAAATACATATAGATGTCCATTTCCTTGTGTATATAGTACCTTTCCAAGTTTCCTGAACCTTCTTATTTGTTTTTTCTTTGATAAGTTAATGGATTTGATAGAAGGCATCAAGAAGATGCAAAAGTTAGAGAGCATACAAAAGTAAAAGACATTGTTAGCTCTATTACAAAAGGCTAATCTAATGTCAAGGAGCTAACAAATTCCAAAAGAGCTTCAGGTGAATTGACAGAGGAAAAATTACCCCAGCTGCAGAGAGTTGTTAAAATGCTAGCCTTAATAATGTAGCTTGGGGAAGAGGTGCCTTCAAAGCATCTATTATTTCTGTCTGTCCATACACACCAAAAAATGCAAGCAGGGATCATCTTCCATACTTTCCTGATTGATTTTCCGACCTTCCATGAGCTCCAACTAACCAGTGCATCTTTAATGCTATCTGGCATAACCCATTTTATAACAAAAACTGAGATGAAAATGTTCCATATGCCTGTGACTGCTGTACACATGAAGCATCTGTTGACAATGTGGATTTTCCAACTGATGAGGTTATGTTGGTTGAGGGAGGCTTCATGAAAGTCTAGCCAGCTAAAACAAATCACTTTGGGGGGTACCTTGGTTTTCCAGATTAACTTCCATGCTCATTTAACTAGCATTTATTTTGAGCACATAATGAATAGTATGGGTCTGAACCTTCTTATGGTTTTATGTCCTCCATGAACCATAATCTATCTTAACAGATCAAGCGATTTTGACTCATCCTAGTAGAATTCGTTATGTGGAGCTAATGCTTGAGTCTCTTATTAATCTGATGTTGCTTCCATCGCTCATTTTACATGCGCACATTTATAGCTTTTACTCTTCTAGGATTTTGTAATTATCACTTTACCCTGGATTTATCTAGTCTTGTTATTCTCTTTCTAACTGACTTGAAGTGATAATGTTAATAATCTGTCCAATATATCATTCACATGCCGGATCTTCACTAAATATGCTAATCATGCATTGGCAGAATATTTCCAAAATAAGTTGGTGGAGACCATTCAATTCATGGAAATACTTAATCTTAAGGATAGTGTAGAAAAAGACACTTTCTTCCGTAAGCTTCCAAATCTAGCAGAGCAACTTCCTCGCGAAATTGTGCTGAAGAAGGTAATCCTTTTTTCTTCCATTACAAATTCTAGCGAGTTAAATAAAGCAAATAAAAAAAATTACTCAAAATAATTAAATTAATTGCACGAGCTAAACTAATATTTTCTCTTTGCAGTTGCTTCCTTTGCTAGCTTCTGCATTAGAATTTGGTTCAGCTGCTGCTCCTGCTTTAACTGCTTTGTTGAAAATGGGCTCTTGGCTTTCAACAGATGAGTTTAGTGTCAAGGTTGAACTCTTTTCTTGCTTTTCCCTTTTTTTCCCAAGATTAAGTACATTTTTCTCCCAGCACAGTGATCACGTCTTCTTTTTGGTGTTAAGTTTCTGTTTTAACTTGTATTTTGAACCATGGGCATCTGTAATAGGTATTGCCTACAATCATAAAACTTTTTGCCTCCAATGATCGGTCCATTCGAGTGGGTCTTCTGCAGCATATTGATCAATATGGGGAGTCATTATCTGCGAAAATTGTTGATGAGCAGGTGTGAAAATATTGGATGAATTACGGCTATAATTTTTCAAGCATACAGTTATACTTACTTGAAGGGATACCCTTAATAATTCAGAATTTCGTAGCACTTGGATGGTATAATTGCCTGATAAAGCTTTTGATCAGGTTTATGCTCATGTGGCTACTGGATTCTCTGACACATCTGCTTTTCTCCGGGAGTTGACACTTAAATCTATGCTTGTATTGGCTCCTAAGGTATGTACATCTTGAAATAAGTCCTGCACTTTTATTCTAACATTTGAGAACAAATATCCGGTTAACTGGCCTTGTTGTGTGGCACTTTACTGTATACCTGAACTAGAACATGCCATTATGTTGATGTTTTGACTTTCCTCTTGGAAGTCTGGTTACTGATGTTCTATATGCATTGATATTGATTCTTAACATTTACATGTGATGCTATAGTGCATATTGTTTCTTTGGTTGTTCATCCGTGATGATATCGTGTTTCGTAGTGATGGTTTATATTGAAGTGTGTGACCATCTCATTTAAAAGCTTATAATACTTTTATTTACTTAATTATGTTTTCAACACGTCTCCTCATGTGCGAGCCTAATTCTCTTTCATGGACTAAGCCGTGGAAATTCTTTTTTGATAATGGATGGTAGTGAGACTCGAACTCAAGACCTCAGCCTATTATGATACCATGTTGAAGTGTGTACCATCTCATCTAAAATCTTAAACTGCTAGAGAGAGTACACATTTATTTATTTAATTATGTCTTCAAAAAAGTAGTTCCATTTAGTGTCAATTCCTAGTAACACACTAACTAATGCATTTCCAAAATTTTATTGCAGCTCTCACATCGCACTATATCGGGATCTTTGTTGAAGTATCTCTCCAAGCTACAGGTGTGAATCTTACATGCAAAACTAGTAGTCTTCTTGTCTATGATTATTTCTTTGCTTCATAGTGTTTGAAATATCTATTCTAGGAACAGGTATTTGTCATACTGCAGAATTTATTCCTCTTATCCATGCTTATTTGTTTGCTCCTTAGGTTTTGATTTTCTATTTGTGGTGTATGTAGGTTGATGAAGAACCGGCAATTAGAACAAACACTACTATATTGCTTGGAAATATTGCCGGTTACCTCAATGAGGGGGTAAGGAACTGTCTTGGTTATCATACCACACCAGAATTTAATTAAGTGATAATATTTAAATGTCTGTTGGCTTTTTACTAGTAAATGAGTTTAAGATAAACCCTGACCTTCTCGAGATGTGTTTTACTTCTGACATGATAATTAATGGAATTTTTCTGTCTGTAGACAAGGAAAAGGGTGCTAATAAATGCACTCACTGTTCGTGCCTTGCGTGATACATTTGCTCCTGCCCGAGCAGCAGGTAACACCATATATGCTTTGTATCCAACCTTTTCTTACCAGCTAATGATAATTTTCTTATTTGGGACTGAGGTGTAGTTATTGTTGTTGTAATGATAATTTTCTTGAGTTCAATATTTTCCTGAGATTTTTTATATATCTTCTTTAAATTCCCGAGTCAGTCTCTGCTTCCTCTTCCCTTTTTTTGTCCTTGCTCTGTTATAATGGATGTTAAACTTTATTTTGTCAGGTATCATGGCTTTGTCTGCTACCAGTTCTTACTATGACGTGACTGAGATTGCAACCCGCATTTTACCGAATATTGTTGTATTTACCATCGATCCAGACAGGTATTCTTCTCTTAAATAGTTGCACTTACTGTTCTTTGAAAACTTGTCCTTGTTAGGACGTAGGATATCTGATATCACATGGAATCTGTTTATGCTCGTTTTCAGAACATTTTCTTTCCAGGATCACTTTACATCTATGACTGAATCTCTAGTCAGGGTCAGCTGTATGAATCCTTACTATCCATCTTGCTGCATTTGACCCCATTGCATCCAATATTCGAAGGGACACTTTTTGGGATTGCTTAGTTTCTATAAAAATAAGAAATTTTTAAGCTTTGCCATTACTAATATATTCACAGTTAAGGGGCTGGCCTTGGCCAAAGAAGTAATGTTCAGCTGGGCCTTTGGAAGACAAAAAAGGAAAGATGCAGGGCATGGGATGTTGCTCCAGCCTCCACTTGTACTTATGTGGATTGTAGACCATATAGAAAGATAAACTGGAGAGCTTTTGAGGGAATAAAGAAGGATCCTGTATACTTGAGGAATAACCTCTTATCCCTTATTTCTTTTTGGTGCACCCATGAGATTCCAATAGGCATAGAAGATAAGGTGTTGTTCGTAGAAAACCATATTTTTTGGCGTGGTTTCTATGTTTTGTTATAATTCTTGTATATGTGCAATTTTTGCTCTTTTTAGTTAAGTTTGATTACTTTATCCAAAAAAAAAAAGGAGTTTGCCTCGGCCCAAATAGATTAATACCTATGCTCTTGGAACTCCATGGCTTTAGTTCTCTGTGGCTTTCAAACTTATTTGTTGATAGTAGGCTGACAGATTCAGCTATCAAGCATGCCATGTTAATGGATTCAAACATGATGAGTTCGGTCTCTGTCTGGTTGATTTATGTGCATTTCTGTATTGTAAAAATCTTTCAGTAAGTAAGAAATTGCTTGTAGCCATTAGTGAGGTGTAGGTTTTATTACTTTGTGGAGCATATTGCTCGTCATTGTGTGGTAGTCAACTCAATTTACAGATAGAAGACAGGCAATCCTATATATTTGCCATTTGTAATGTTTTTGGAATCTTTCCCCTGTCAAAATGGTCAAAGATAATGCATTTGGTTTGTCTGCCTGGACATCATTTGTAGTTTCTGAATACTTTGTTTTGTTTGAATCACTTTGTTGTTTGGAGCGGATTAATTGTTGTGTTGTTGGAAAACTTATTATGATTATGTTTGTCCATGTACTCTATCATCACTTGCTTCTTTTCAATGGAACAGTGATGTTCAATCAAAAGCATTCGAAGCAGTTGATCAATTTTTGCAATTAGTCAAGCAGCACCATGAGAAGGTATTTTAATGTATTCATTCTATTTGATTTTTAATTTGCACATTAGTTATCCCAATTTTAGCTTTGAGATGAAAATCTTGCCTTTTTGAAGCTACATTCTGAGCTTGAGAACAATGGTTTTCTGTTTTTTTGAGTCATAAAACTTGGGGCATTATCCCTGTGAAGACAAAACTACCAGATTTTTCTTCCTGTCCGAACCTTGGTGGACAGAGTTACTCGGTACCTGTACTGGTGGGAGGTAGCACGTGCCACATAGAATTAGTCGAAGAGGTGCACACAGGCTTTCCGGAACACCACAGTTTTAAAGGAACTTGGGCATTATTCCCTTCATGGACCCCTTAAAAGAATTATTTCCTAATATTCATTGTCTGGTATTACGACCTGATGTGACAGTTGGGTAGATTTGGAACCAACAGGGGTTGATCTTTAATTTCAGGAGCTTTTGAATGGTTGGGAAATCCCTGGAATTGCTCATTGTCTTCATAACTTTAGAACAGTTTAAAGGGACCAACACAAAAGATGATAGATTGATATGACAAAGGCATAGTAAAGGCCATTAACAGTGAAGTCATCCTACATAGCTCTTAATAATATTGGGTAACAGTCTGTTAAACGGCATTGGAAATCTGTCTGGGAAGTAAAAGCGCCTTTTAAGGTAGCCCGACTATATGGAAAGAAAGAAATGCAAGGTGTTTTGAAGGAACAAACAGCCCTATACAGAAGATTAAGATGAACTGCCTTCATTTGATTTACTTTTGGTGCAAAGAAGATTTTGTACATGATGTGGAGTCATTGTTAGATAGAGTTCTTATAAGAAGAACAAGGACATATTCTTTTGCTTATTTTGAACTGTAATGATCGCTCATAGCACAGCCTTTCTGCTAAAGATATATAATATTAGTTACCTTTCTCAAAAAAATACTTGCGAATTATTTGGCATAACTGGAAAGAGAAGGTAAATAGAGTTTCTTGTGCCCGTTGACATCATAAAACTGGGATTATATGTGGCATGAATATATTCTAGTACGGTTAGAAGAAGCTGTGTCTTTCTTCTTGTTAATTCATGTTATCATAAACTGAGCAGGTAATGGAGTTCTGCCACTTCTTAGGTCCTTCCCGGCTTATTAACTTTAAAATTAAGTAGCTTGTCATGAATCTTTCAGGCCTTCGGATTCTCAACACTCGTGTATTTTTGTGTCGGATTAGAAATAAAGATTTACTTTATCCGCTTTTTATATGACAATGTTTGACTGGTATCGGAGTCATTAAGAATGACAAAAAATACTTTTGAGTTTTGACATAAGCTAAATATATTAACATGCCAAAAGTTACGTTACAATTTTGTGGTTCTCAACATGCCATGTTATTCTTCTAAGATCATGTCATTACGAGTAATATGGGAACGTAAAATATTAAAGAGTTCTCAATTACGTAGAGGTGTCTATCGTATTGGAACGAACCAAAAAGGAAAGACTGGCTTTTAAAATGGAGAGGGAGTACATTCTTTTTCTATTCGTAGTGTAGTGTGCAACTGGGTTTCATATATACAATGCATACACGTACACACATTAGTTACATGTGTATCGATGTTCTTGTTCATTAATGTGTCGTTTCTTCTACCATCACGTACCTTCCTTGATTCTTTGTACCATTCTTACTTGTGTTCTTATCCTCTCCGTTGTGCATGTTATATGCTCATTTCTGTGTTGTCCTCTCTTAGACTAGCACTGGAGATACCAGCACCACAAGCATGGGAACTTCATCAATTCCTGGAAATGCGAGTTTGCTAGGGTATGTAAAAAAAAATTGAGCATTTTATGTGGTCATTTTGCTGCTATTGTAGAAGTAGTTGCTATATATTGTATTTGGGCAAGCAGCTGCAACATAATCATTTTATCATCAGTTCCTTATAGAATTCCCCGATTATACTTTATCTGAACTTGACTATAATTATCTCAAATTTTCTGTTACTTCTCATGATATGAAAATTTTGAGGGTGTTAGTGAAGCATTAAAAATATTTCCTTCTCCTAACTATAACTACGGGAATATTATCAAGAACTGTTGAAGCATGTATTCGTCGCGGTTATGGGAGCTCTGCCATTTAACCTTTCACTTCTACAGTTTTTATTTCCTGTAATATTTTTCAGTAATATGGCCTTATTCTCATATTGCAGTTGGGCTATGAGCTCACTGACCCTTAAAGGCGGTAAATCCTCTGAGCAGGGTTCATATGCTCCAGCTAGCTCAAGCATGCCTCCTACTTCTGCAGTCCCGGATTCTAGCTCAAGTATGCAGCGCTTACCAATTTATTTATTTTGCAATATGCTTCAGGGGTTGGCTGATAATGATAATTTTCGTGCTGCTTTGTTCAAATATTAATTATATGCCTATGAGGATGAACACATCTCCAACTTGATACTGGTTTTTGAATTCAACAGTTGCAGATAGTTCGAGTATAACACCAATTCATGTTAGTTCCAGCTCAGATATGACAGATCAGCATGTGCAAGTATCCTCGTCATTAAATGATGGATGGGGAGAACTTGAAAATGGTCTAGAAGGTCTTGACGGTGATCAAGATGGTTGGGACGATATCGAGCCCCAAGAAGAGCCAAAACCATCTCCTTTTCTTGCGAATATCCAAGCTGCTCAAAAACGTCCTGTCTCTCAACCAAAACCACAAGGTAATGACAATACCTTTAAAATATGTGTTCCTCTATAGGGTTAAGCTCTTGGATAGTAGTCTGGCAAGTCATATAGTTCAATTACAAGTATAGCTTAAAGCCACACAGACATAGTAAATTGAAAATTATATGAGGACTCTCAATTGTATTTTCAGTGATATTGTCCATCAGAAACTCACATTTCACTAATTCTTGCAACTCGTTTCCCCTTCAAGAAAAATGACAAGATCCATAACAGGTAAAAGAAATGTAGACAAAAAAAAAAACCGAGGAAGAAACTGGAAGTGAATTGCCTTGTGTCGCTATTAGATCAGTCTCATTTCTGTATTGTTTTTCTGTTTCCTACTTACAATATTTGCTTCAGTTACTAGTTTACGAGGAAGTATCAAACATGAAGATGAAGACCTGTGGGGATCGGTACCTGCTACTGCTCCTGCTCCAAGAACTAGTTCTCAGCCATCAAGCACTAGATCAAGTAGATCAGTTGATGATGAGGACCCATGGGGTGCCATATCTGCCCCGGCACCTTCAGCAAAGTCTCTGAATGTGAAAAAAGGTGGATCACTAGATGATAATGACCCATGGGCTGCTATTGCAGCTCCTGTACCAACTTCTAAAGCCAGACCTTCAGTTGGGCGAGGCCGAGGAAACAAACCTACAGTTCCTAAATTGGGTGCCCAAAGAATAAACCGAACATCGTCTGGAATGTAAATTACACAATCAAAACTAGGGTCAACATTGAAAGAAGAGTTCTTGAGTCACTGTAAAATTTTCCTCTCTCATCAGGTGAGTAAAAATTCCAACTGAAATACATTTGAAAATTGTGTTTGTTTCTAGAATTTTTTTTAATATTTTTGTTGTTGTGGAATTATCTTCTAAAGCTTCATGGGGGTGTGGGTATCATTTTTACCCCCTAGTTTTGAGTTTAGACACTGTATTCTTTCACACAAAACCATTGATGCAAAATTCTTTGTAGTTCAGTTTTAACATTGAGTTTTATGTAGTTTTCTTTTCTGTTGGCAATTGAATTAGTATTTTTTGTATTATTTTTATCTAGTGCAACATGAAATAATAATGTAATTTAAGACCACCATCTTTCTACCACCATTGCAATAACCATTTTCATTTTTTTTTTCAGATTTGGGAACCACCACCACCTTTTTAAAAAAAATAAAAATCTATAGTCGCAATCATATCATTCAATGCTAACTACGAGTTTGGCATAACCTAGTAACTTAAAAAAAATTATCTGATACATACAAATAGTTTATTTAGAACCAAATTAAACGAAAGCATAAAAAAGACCCAGAATTCATAAACACAAAATTTGGAGAAGGGAGGGATTTTTTTGTCAAAAATTAGTTTCATGTAAAAATGGCGGTTAAACATTAATAGTTTTAATGGCAGCTAATATTTTATAGCAAAAGTTAAAGTTGGCTAAAAATAGTTATTTGACCTTTTGAATTGTTAATTTTCCAATTTCAACTCACCTATTACGGAAAGCAATTCAATATTTGAATTTTATAAGTTTGTGATGTCTTTGAACTTATGGGTTATTTCAGTTATTGGATTCGAAAATTAATGTTTGCACATATTTATTAAATTTTCTTAACACAAAGGAAAACTATCGAGTCCTATCAAACCTGTACATCTACCCTCAATTGCACAAAGGTTAAAAGAATTCTACTTAAACTCCAACTTGCAAATAAAAAAAATCTCACGTTTTTTTAACTTTTTTTTTTAAGTTAAAAGTAAAGAAGTAACTCTTTCTTCTCTACCAAAATCTTAAGAATTGACAAAACGAGAGAGTTCCAAGATTTAATCTTTTTGATCAATGATGAAAATTATAAGGAAGTGGTCTTTTTCAATTTTGCTTGTAGAATAATGGGTAATCACTAATTTTATGTATTTTTGTCATAAAACATGTTTTTTTTTCCCTAAAGATTCATTTTTTTGTTCAGTAATGAGAATTGTAAGGAGGTGGACATTTTTTATTTAGCCAGTAGTATAATTTTACAGGGCTCATACTCTTTAGAAATGTTGTCGCACCTCTTGACGGAACCTCTAAAAGACATTACTTTTGAAGAACCTGACACTGACACGTATACGTCAATATTTTTGAAGAGTTTGAACAACGTAATGGGTAATCACTAGTTTTGTGTATTTCAGGTGAAAGTAGAAAGATGGGTCACCACCACCACCATCATTACCATGAAGGCAACAATCCATATGATGATTCTTTCTTGGCATGTTTGCTGCTGCCCTTGTTGTGTTTTCTATCTCCAGGAGGTGCCTAATTGTGGCTTGTTACCCTCTTTTGCAGTGCTTTGGATGGGATGAACATAGACACCATCATCATCACCATCACCACAGGCATTTCAATTAGCCCCAATTCAAAGAAATGTTGTTTTTTGAGTCTTGAATGCATAAACAAGGCAAATTTTGGATTACTGCTGAAAAAACTTCATATTGACTTATGTCATGCTGACTATATCATCAGATACTTTGCTATTTTAAATAGCTACATAGAATATGTACTAAATTTCTCTCTCACTAAGAACAAAGTTTGGTTGGAAAAGGATTTGTGGTCATGAAGCTACTAGAAACTACTCCCTTCGTTTCAATTTGTTTGTCTAGTTATGATTTGACACAAAGTTTAAGAAACAATGAAAACTTTTAAATCTTGCGAATTTAAATTAAAAATATGTTGAATGTACCAAAATGCCATTTAATTTTGTAGTCTTAAATATGTCATATAAAAAGTTGAAATTTAAAAGTTGCCAAAAAGAAAAGAATCATTCTTTTTGAAACGGAGAGTAATAAAAAGGAATCAAAATGAAGCTTAAGACTACCATCCGGTTTGCAACCGCTAGTACATTTGCCTTTACGATACTGATACATTCGGGATATAGCATGTCCTCTTCTCTTTACTATATGAAATCTACACTTTGACACCTGAAATTCTACAACAAATATATACTTCCGCATGAGCATAATCTATTTTCTGGTTAAATACATTATGGGATGTCGCTAATCACCTAACCAATGGTAATATTTTAAGCAAACAACAGGCAAAAGAAAGATAGAAAAATATGAAAAAAGGGGAAAATGGTTTTTACATGGACATGAAATGGTTTAAAGTAAACCAATTCTTTATATAACTTGGGTGTTCAGGCCACAATTCAAAATGCCTAAAATTGTATATAATTATATAGAAATCTCCTATTCCTGTATCACATGTATCTAGTGCATTTTCAACCTTCAGTTTTTTCCTATGAACATCTTCAACAAAATGGACAAAATCTGAGTCTTTTTTTTAAGTGTGGACCAGCTTGCATGCACCTCAACTAATTTTGCGATGAGCTTGCTATCTTGGTCTTTGCGTCAACTCTTGTGATAACGATCAACCATTTGCTTGTTTTATGCTTATGGTTTTTCCATCCAGTGACTTCACTGCCTTCTCTTCATCCCAGTCCTCGTCCCAACCCTCGTTCCACCCTTCAGCGGAAATTTCCAACTTCATGGAAGATTGAGGTTCGGGTTGTCCCATTTCAAGTTCCTGATATGCAACACCATCAACATGTCGATCCTGTTTCCTCAACTTGCAGCAGATAACTATTCCTCCTATTAGAAGAGCTGTCACACCTAGCATGTACGCCCCATTAGTTGGGGTCATATACATGTTATAAGATGGCATGTTAAAGTAGCCTTGCCATACTGAACGTCCTATGTCAATCGTACATTTCCCAGTTCCAGCGTCTAGCATAATTGACGAACTCCCTCCAATTTTAGACGAGATATCAATCTGATTACAAAATGGGAAAATCGAAAACAATTGACTCAGAAGCAGCACATTAGGTTCAATTTAATGCTTTCACCTTGTCATTTTGTAATCTTAGAATTTGTCCAGGTTAAAGCCAGCCATTCAGAAAGAAAGAGTTCTCTACCTGCTTGAAATCATGTCTTGGTATCTGAATATTCTCATAAGTTTTGTTTGCAAATGAAACATTGACCTTCAGCGCCAAAGTGTTCTCACCATTGTTCAGGACGAGCAGAAATGGTTCCTCGTGTCCTACAAGAATATAATGTAGCTTCATGGTCTAGCCAAATTCCAGGTGTTGTAACAAGAAAGTGATTTTAACTATGACATAGTCTGATATAAATGAAAGACACAACAAAACATATGAATGTTCGTCAGCTGATGGAAAGGCAACATTGGTAAAAAAGCAGTACTAGAGAAAATAGAAATGTCAAGATAATCCAAAGCGGCCTTTGTTGCAAATTAAAACGACAAGCAAATAATAAACGATAGTTTCACTTGATGTCACTCAGAGAAGAAGCAGATCCGCTACAAATATTTCCTACACAGCTACATTTAACAGATGAAGACATCAAACTCGTCACATATCTCTTTTCTAAGCAAGGACTCATCTTCAGTGGCTATCAGGAATTTAGAAAAGGAAATCCGAAAAGAAAAAGAGAAGAACAGAAGGAAGGACGACAGACGACAAAAAGAGTACTAGGAACTTCTGAATAAGAGGACACCAGATCCAAAGCTTGAAATTCAGATAAATCCAAGAAGGTTTTGGATCAAAAGAAAACAGATTAGATTCTTTAAGAGTTTGGAAAGGTAGCAAATTTGGGCCTAAGTGCCAGTCTTTGACAAGAAGGACCAGCAAAGGGCCAATAATAGCTTGCTTTTCAAGGGCGTCCACGATAAGGTTGGACTATCAGAAGGCATCCAAATTCCAAAATGACATAATAATACAAATATTTGAAAGATCTAAGTAGTCAAATATTCAAATTCATCCAAAATAAGCTGTTACTCAAAGCTAATTGCTACCCCATCAAACATCCAAGCTGCTCCTTAGAATCCCACCTTGCTCTTCGGTTTTAAATATGCTTATTGAGTCCATATTGACATGAACTTGGGAGAAAATTTACAATATTTTGTTCAAATTAGCACAGATCCTAATAATTCATCCATCAGAGATTAAGGAAAAGTGAGAATAAACGCCATAATGAAGTGCCAAGTGCTAATTCTAGCACCAAATGTCACTAAACTTGCCATCAGTTGAGCAATCTAAATGTCAATCAATTCACCAGCCAGTTTATACTCAGCAAAGACTACCACCAAACTCAAATCACACAACCACAAGGAACTACTGTATCTAGTAATAAAAAAACGGAGAATTACCTTTCCGAGCAGGAAAAAAGCAGGCAGTCATACTGATATGCTCATCCTGACACTTATTAGACGCTCCGGCACAGGTACCACTACCAAAAGCCGGCGTTGGCTGACCTACAGGGACTTGATTAGTACCTAAATTCACTTTAGCTGCAGCCACAGGCCTTGGTGATGGAGCTACCTGAATAAAAATATGTTCTTTAAAATTCCACAATCAACAAACAAAGAGCACATAACAAAAACATGATCCATGTTAGCATAAGGATAACAGGCCTCAATTTCAACTAAACAATCTTTTCAAGAAAAAAAGAAGAAAATTAACCTAAATAACCCTCCACCCAACTAACTGATTAAACTATTAATTTTCAAATTTCATTTTGAAAACAAAAACTACTTCTTCTTTTTTTTCAAATTTCACAATGAAACATGGTCAAACCCTCAGTATAATATATATATATATATATAATCCATGTATAATCCGCACATAATCTATGTCTACCAGCTAGAAAAAGTAAACAATAAATCTGCCCGACTATTTGTGTGAAGATCCCAAACCTGATTATCTAAACGCTCAAAAGGGTGTACATAGCTTGCATTAGATTTCTCCAAAGAAACTGAAATCAACATAATCAGTAACACAACCAATCTCCAAAACACCATATTGTACTCAACAACCCCACCGTTCATAAACAAACCCTTTTGATTTGGGTATCCAAAAATACCAAAAAAGATGATAACTTTCGATGAATTAAAGAGAAATGGACAAAACCCAGAAAAGGGTCGACGGAGAAAAAGAGGGCAAAGAAAACAAATGATGACCCCGTCAACCACAACGACTGAACATAAAATTCTTCAAGTCAATGCGATACAAAATTCCTCAAACCCAATCAAAATTCTTCTTCAGAGAGTAAGAAAAAAATCAAAATTAAGGGTTTATTGAAGATTTTGTATATGTGGATGAAGCTTTGGTCTTCGTCTTCTTCCCATACTTTACGTAGTCAAAAAAAAAAAGCTTGATATTTCCATGGGTTTCTACGTCACACATTCATTCCATATGGAAAGTCTTCCCCTGACTTTTCACGCACACCATACTTCTTCCCCTACGCCATCTCCACTTGAGCTTTTCCTCTCTTCTTCACTACTTCACATTACTTGCGGAGATAGAATTTTTACTAAAGAGGTTAAAATATAACATAATAGTTTTGGTGTGAGGTATAAGGTATAAAATGTCTATATATATGATCGGATAATTTCTCGAGTTAACTTGTTTCTAATGGAACGACCCTATAGTTCTAAATATAGAAAATTCACATTTATTATATATACGAAAAAAAAAACTAACCTTATATGTAGAGTTATTTTTCAACTACTTTGATTCATACTTTGTTTGGATGGTTGTTATTATATGATGATTTAAAATGATTCGTAACTGATAATTCAATTGTTAATATGCTCTTTTGGCTTATTGATATTGGGTTGTTAGATTAACAGTTGATAAATAGATTAAAATTGATTTAACGTTATGAGGAGGTAAATTACTCAATTTTCTTTTCGGATAAATCGTTAACTCAATAAGAATTAATATGTTTATATTTTCTTTTTTACATATATTAAGTATCTATTGTAAATTTAGGGAAAGGCTCATTCACTTATTCAAATTTTTTTAGTAAAACTCCTCATCACTTTTTTAAAAAAATCTTGTTGGTGTAGTATAGAGATTTGGTCTGTTTTTATTGGATAAGAGATCTCATGAAATATTTTATGGAAAAAAAGATACGAGCTAACTAAAGCAATGACATGTCTATTCTTGTTGTGATTTAATTTTTAAAAAAGAATAATATAACACATATGTAGCCTTAATTTTAAGTACATTTAAAAATTGATATCTAATAAGTCAAATCGTTAACTATAATTATCTGTCCGATAAATAGCCTTAATTGTTACACATGATTTCGATAACTTTGATTCAAAAGAGAAATATAAAACTCCAAATAGGACACCAAAAAAGATCTCACGTCTCCCCCTTTTTTTTATTTTTAAAGTTAGCTCTAATTATCTCTGTCCTAGTTTATATGAGTATTTTAGATATTTGTGTGTTATAAATTGTTTCATTAAATTAAAATTTACAATTAAAGTTGTTATAGAAAAATAACATTTTCTTTGGAACATAGTAAAAAGAAAAAAAATGTATCACATTAATTAAAACAAAAAGAATATCTTTCTGTAGAGTTTAGCTTCTACCTATTTAAACAAAAATTTGTTCAAATTTACCTAACTTTGCCTAAAGGTCTACAATTTGTCAAATTTACCCCACTACAACTATTAGTCAAATTTACCACATCTAAATTTGTCAAATTTAGTTTGTTACAACCATTAGTCAAATTTACCAAGGTCTAAATTTGTCAAATATAATTTGCTACAACTATTAGTCAAATTTTCGTAGGGTGACCCCAACAAAGAACATCAATTTTATTTTTGGCTTGGTTAAAAAAAATTTAATAAATTTAAATTCGCGCTCAAATATCTTTTCTTTCATTGTAATGTAATTTGTAGGTATTGTTTCATTGAATTCATATTATATATTCTTAATAATTTAAATTGATTTGATTGGAAAAAATTAAAGAATTTTTGAAGGTTTAAGTTGGATTTAACAATTGAAAATTGATGGAATTTATAGCAGAATGTTGTATATCAAATTTAGAGTTGATTTTGAATCAATCTTACAAAAGGCTAATGAATATGAAGAGGTAAACTAAGAATTTAATTTATTTGGGGTTGTTAATTTACAGGTATCTGTATTTAGGGGCCGCTCTAAGGCTTGGCCACTGAGGCCATTACCTTAGGCCCCAAAAATTTGAAGGCCCAAAATTTATTAAAATTATTATTATTATTATTATTATTATTATTATTATTATTAATTTTATTATATATTATATAAATAAAATTATTATTGTATTTTTTTTATTTGTTTGAGAGTATTTTATACCAATAAGTTCATAAATTCTCATAATTTTTTCACTCATTATTTGATATATTTGTTTTAACTTCCAAATTTAAATTTTATCCTTTTTATATAGGAACTAAGTTATATATATCGATAATATAATGAATTTTTTTCAATCTTTTCTTAAACTGCGTGAACACAAAAACATTCATGCACAAGTTTCCTTTTCATTTTAATTTAATATACTGTATGAAAATTTTATAATTTATTTTTTATATTCACCAATGAGTGGTACTTAATAGAATGAATTATGTCATTTAAATTGATCAGAAATTTGATAAGAAGGTGTATGTATTTTTGATACTCTCCATGCTCAAAACTTCAACTATTAAGTTATGTATGTTCTTTTCTTTTTCTTATTTGTGGTGATAGCCAAATTAAAATTTCAATTTGAGTTTTGAAGCTTAACATCGATAATCCACCACTTTATTTTTTGTACT
This sequence comes from Solanum appendiculatum, assembly GCA_018342035.1. NCBI lineage: Eukaryota > Viridiplantae > Streptophyta > Magnoliopsida > Solanales > Solanaceae > Solanum > Solanum appendiculatum. Next base: position 1,956,635 of record JAGDQO010000434.1, on the reverse strand, counting down.
CTTCTTCCTCTTTTTTTTTGTGGGTGTGAAATTTGTTACTATTCTTCATCTTAAATGATTAATCTATTGTGTAGAAAATAAAATTTCTTGTTAGTGTATAAATTTTATAAAATAAATTTAAGAGCCTCTTAATATGATTTTGCCTTGGGCCACGAGATCTGTTGAGCCGTCCCTGTCTGTATTTATATTTATTCTTTATATAATTGCAGGCAAATGGCAATGGAGAAGTGAAGTGTCACTTCTCATAGTCTAAAATTTATATTTAATTTTAAAGATATTTTGCCTTTTTCTTTTATATTTCTCTTTAAAATATTTGTTGGAAAAAAAAAATCTATCAAAGAGTCCATAATTGTCTATATTCATTGCTAAAAATATATATTTAAAAATATAAAGTAATTTTAATTTACACTAATATTCATAATTCTTATGTGTTATTCATGCCTTCAAAGTTTAACATCAATTATAGAGATTGATTTTCTTTTATTTGACCTTAATTATTTTTTAAAGAAAAAAATACCTAAATATACATCTTATTTTACCATAATATCTAGAATTTCCTATCATTTAAAAAAAAATCAAAAATCCCCTCTTTGATATATTACTCTCTTCTCGCTGATACATCCCTATCCCCGCCTCGGATACATCCCTCCCCTCTCTAATACATCCCTCGCCTATGTATCTGAAAGCCCAGTGATGTATTCGGATGTTCTATCCCCTCTATGATACATCCCTCATCTATGTATCCGGATGTCCAGTGATGTATCCGGAAATCGAGTGATGTATTCGAAATCCATAAATTGTAGGAAAAACTACATAAATGGGTCATAAAGCTCAAAATAATTACATGTTCATGTCTCAATCCAAGGTAATTCAAGAAATACACATCCTCTCAAATTTTTTTTACAGCCCATACCCCCCATTCATTAAGGCTGATAATTTTCACTTAACTGATACTAAATCAGTATCATATACTGTATTGGTATCATTAAGGCTGATAGTTTCGCTTAACTGATACTAAATTAGTATATATATAATGTATTGGCATCATTAAGATTTCTTGTTCAGAAATTACACATTAGTCAATGATACTATCAGAGTATATGTGTATTGTTATGGTATCATTAAGGTTTCTTGTTCAGAATTACTCATTAATCAATGATACTATAAGAATATATGTATATTGTTGTGGTATCATTAATGTCTCTTGTTCAGAAAATATTCATTAGTCAATGATACTATAAGAGTATATATATATTTATGGTATCATTAAGGTTTCTTGTTCAGAAATTATTCATTAGTCATATTGACTAATGAGTAATTTTTGAACAAGAAACCTTAATGATACCAATACATTATATATATATATATATAAACGAAATTATCAGCCTTAATGATACCAATACAATATATGATACTGATTTAGTATCAGTTAAGCAAAATTAGTTGGGGTATATAGTGTAATTATTTAATGAGATATGAATGTAAAGGGGTATATATTTATAATTATTTTGTTTTTATGGGATATTTGCTTAGTTTTCCCTAAATTTTAAAAGGTTTTTGTAATTTGAAAAATAGTAGAAAAATAATGTAATTAGCTCTTTTTTTCAATTTAATATTTTTTTTTATTCGCGCGGACAAATTTACTACTTGTATCATAATCCGATAACTTTTCTCTTACACTTGGCAAAAAAAATTGTTCCAATCATTGTCGTTTTGCGTAGACAATGTTGCCAACTTTCTATTTTCTACTACTACTACATTAACCACTTAATACGACATCGTTTTAACTTTCTTCCTAAAACCCCTAACCCTTAACCATTTTTCACTAAAACAAAAATTCATTTTGTTCCTTCAATCACCAAAAATGGAGTTTTCTCTTCAATTTCTCATAAATTAGCCTTTATCTGGTTCAGTTTTTAGGGTTTTTTTCTTCATTCAGCATCATCTATGGCTTCCGAAGAAATGAGCCTTGTTTCAGCTCGAACGGTGGACAATGGGCTCAATCCACAGCTAGTTTTCCATGAAAACAGTTTCAGCTGCGGCGCACCACCACCACCACAACCTACGAGTCGGGTCGGGTCTGTTGCCGGTGATCCAGGCCCAAAAACTACAAGGGAGCTTACCGGATTCATAGATAAGGATGATAATCATCAACATCATTACTTTCTTAATCAACATCAACTACAAGCGGCTGATTTTCGCCGTCAAATGTTTGGTGACGACCGTCGTGATGGTGATTGGAATAATACGAAGAGTCATGGGGATGGTGATGGTGATGGATCGGAGGATGAGGATATGGATGAGGATGATGACGACGAGGATAATGATGATGAGAATGAAGTGGAGGGGATTGTTACAGTTGAAAATAGTAATCATCATGATAAAGTTAATAGTAGCAGTAGTAGTAAAGTAGTTGGTAGTGATAAAACAAAAAACTTTTCTACATTTGGTAAGTTTTTGATGATTTTATTGTTTTTCTTGTTTTGGAATTGAAAGATATTGTTTTTGATTGATTGATTGATTTGTTGAATAAGGTGTGAAGGAAGGGAATATCGGGCAGTCGGGAAATGAAGGTGGTGTTGACGTGAGAAATGCTGTGACGATTGCTAGTGTTGATGGGGAAATGTATTATAATCAGTATTTGCAGGGACCGGAAGGGGCAAATTCAGGGCAAAAGGAAATGGGGTTTGAGAATGGGTGTGGATTTAGTGGGAGAAAGGAAGGTCATTATTCAAATGAATCAGGAGAGTCTTTGAGAGCTATTCTTTCCGATCCAATTACGTAAGTTTCTTGTTTTATGATCTGTTTTGTTTGTTCGCTTGCTCTTGTGGATTAAATGCTTGTCTTTCTAGATTGTAAGTAATGCATACATTGTGTTTTGACCCCTAGTCTTTCTTTAAAGACAAGTTATTACTGAAAGTTGTTTGCTTTCCCTGAGCTGCTAGTTTTGACTTCTGGAACAAATAAAATTGCAAGGTGTGAAGTGACAAACTGGGTAATTGTGCAAAATAGCAGTTTATATGCTAGACGCTGCTTTTGGGTGAATGCATTAAGCTGCAGTAATGTGGAAGCAATTCAAAGCAAATCATGTATGACAGCACGTTGTTTGGGGTTAGCAAGCATGATCTTGCATTAGAATAGAAGAGTATATGTGATTTCTCTACACTTGCTCTAGATTCTCAGTTATACTGTGGTGTGCTATGCCACTTCTTTTCTAGTTCTAGGAACTAGGGAGAAAAGAATAGGGCATTTATGGCATGAAATGACCGTGAATTTTGACTAGATTACTCTTATAAGTCTTTTCCTGAATTTGGGATGGTTGGCAATATGCCAAACCACAAAAAGAGAAAAAAAATAGAAAATGCACTAAAAAGTGTGGTCTAGCGGTCAATGAAGTGGGTCCAAAACCTTGGAGACCAGGGTTCAAATCGTAATAAAGACAAAAAAAACACTAGGTGATTTCTTTCCATCTGTTTAAGTCAAAGTTACCTGATTCATGTGTTGGTGGGAGGTTGTAGGTACTGGTTGAATAGTGGAGTGGGCACATGCTGACCAGAATACAAATCTTTATAAAAAAAAGCTGAAACTGACAAATAGATTTAACATTACTCCCTCGTTTTATTTTATGCAAGGCTGTTTGACTGTGCATGGAGTTTAAGAAACAAAGATATTTGGGACTTGAGGTCTTAAACAAGCTATGGCATTTCTGTGGCTATAAAGTCATGACATTAGGTAAAATAGAAAGTTTAAAGTTAAATTTTCTAACTATTGAAAGGAACAAAGGAAGGATGTTGTTAGTTTCTACAAGTTTTCATTAAACGAATCTTCCAGTTGACCTCTGGTTAACAAAATGTGCTCTTCTTGGAAAGGGCTGATATATGCTTTTACTTCTTCATTCTTCTAATTTTTTTAATTTAAAAAAAAAATCTAATCTGAGATACCAAGTGTAATGCTTATAGTAGAGGTCAGAATGTTATTATGATTATTTGCTTGTGTAGTTTCTTTCCATACATTATTTGCTGGTGTTGACTCATGCATTTTTTATTTATCCCAACTTATTATCATTCTCTCTTGTAGTCTCTTTCAATTTATTTCCCGTTGTTGATTCATGTATTATTTTAGCCATCTTGTTACTTGCGGCACACTTGACATCATGCTGCCATTTTTAGGGGAGAGCTTATGGATGCTGCGATGATATTGCCTTGTGGGCATTCCTTTGGTAGCGGTGGGGTGCAGCATGTGATTAGAATGGTATGTCCTCTGGAAGCAGATTGTTACCAACTTTTGTTGATACCTTATATTAATTGCATTTGCATCTAAACTGCTTATTAGCTCTTTCCTTTGAGTATTTTGATATTCAATGCCTGCCTAATCAACAAATTCTGTTTCAAGATGTATGAGATTGAGAGACTGACTACTTCAATTGCATAATACGAGAATATGTTCCTGAATTCGGGTTCTGGCTGTGGTTATTATGCTCTTTGATTTAAGCAAGCTTCTTTGGAAAAGTTTCTCTCTGCTTTCAGTTTAGGGGAACTGCACTGCATTTGATTACATTGCGATAACCAAAAAAATGTTAATATTCTCATTTGCTGTAGAGATGCAGATATCAAAATCAAATGCAAGTGCGTTTAATTATAGATTTGACATTGATAAGACTTACTGTTCTGAAACCATACCACCTGCAATAGCTGTGCCCTAATAATGCATGCTTAATCTATCAAATCTTCCGTTTCTCCTGTGAAATAAAAATAGTTACAGTAATCCTCTGTTTGCACTGTCATTTAATGTTTCTGCATAATGAAGTCTTAAGTGTTTATCTTTTTACCTTAGTAGGTACAGTTATTTAATGAAGTTAAGTGTGTACAGTTATTTTATGAAGTTAAGTGTTTATATTTTTACCTTAGTAGGTACAGTTATTTAATGAAGTCTATGTGTTTATCTTTTTACCTTAGTAGGTACAGTTACCCTAATATTGCATGCTTAATCTATCAAGTCTTCCGTTTCTCCTGGCAAATAAAAATAGTTACAGTAATCTTCTGTTTGCACTGTCATTTAATGTTTCTGCATAATGAAGTCTTAAGTGTTTATTTTTTTACCTTAGTAGGTACAGTTATGACATACGTTGATATTTAATGAATGTGTACTTTCACATAAATGCACGAGACCAAAAGTTTGCATTATTCTCTTCTCCCATTTAAGTTGGCAACTAGGTCTTCGAAAGAGAACATAAATTTGCAGTGACTTTAGTCTGTGTACCTCTGGACTATAGTTCTAAAGTGTCTTATTAGCCTTTATGGTGTATTTTCAGAAAGTTTGCTATATCTGTTCACAAGCGGTGTCCGAAGACTCAGTGTCACCTAATTTATGTAAGTATACATTCTGTACTTTTGGTAGCTTGAGGATACCATTTCCTCTGATTTTCCTAATACTTGATAATGCTGTCCAGTGAAAGCCAGTACATTTTCAAATATCTGCTGCTGTATAAGAGATGTTGCTTTGGGCTGTTCATAATTCGATTAAAACCAAAATACTGAATCAAACAAAAAAGTTTTGGTCTTTTCTTTTTTGGTAATTCAGTAATTTGGTTCGTTTTTATCCAAAAATCACTGAACATATCGAAATACTGAATCTTTATGATTATTGTATAAAGTATTTAATTGTTTATAAGTATTTGAATTTATACATGTATATATATATTATTTGTAAGACCTTATATTTCTATGAATACTTATATATAATAATTCATTTATGCAGTTATTTTATTTCAAAAATATGTTATTTTAGTGGCTCAATTTGAGAAGGTCCAAGTCCAATCAACCCAAAACCGAACCGAAAACAAAAAAATCAAACAAAACTGAATTTATTTCAGTTTCTATTTTTTTAAAATAACAAAAAATCAAACTGAGCTGACCAATGAACACCCCTGTATATTGCCGTTCTCTTAATTTCATTTTCATTCCATGGGTTGCAAGTGTCGCAGGAAAACATTAATTAGATGACTACTTACCAGTTAAATAGGTTATAGTCATTTCTTGTGCTGAAAAGATACTCATATTCTTGTAGCTTTGTGCCAGGGATCCTTGATGATTGCAGGGATGATTGCAGGAAGACAGACTCTAATACAGATTTTATTTTTTTTATAATGAAGACTAATACAGAATTATGATACAAGCACATGTATGGACTAGTTTCAAAAGAAAACCAATGGGTTTTGGTGGATAAATGAATCGTTAAAACCTATGTGGTAGCACCTTGTCATCTTAAACTCCTAAAACTTGGGGAGACTTCTCTGGTGGTGGCATGGACTCACTGTCCAGGAAACATCACCATGGTTTACACTGGCCCCTATCTAAGAATAATGGTGTAACATGTCCCGATCACAGTACATATAAATGAACTGTTGTCAAAACTAGTAAAAATAATTCATTGCCTTGATACCTTTTTCCTCCCTCTAACTATGTACACCACTTGACCTTTCGCATCAGTTCAAACAATGTCAAGAACCTTTGGCACCATTATGTACCTTGAAAACCAAAGCATCCTCACAAGCCTTCATACCTGTATCTTGAGACCTAGTTTGTGGAATCATCCGCTACTGCACGACACTGTGGAGTACACGGCTTGAAGGTTCAGAGCAAGGACTCATTTCATGACCCTCTTTAGGACAACACTTTTACCTTCCTGTGATTTAGACTGGTTTCCTATTTTAGCCTATTATTCTATGTTAACTTCTGTGGACATCTCATCCTAGCAAGCAATTGCAGCTTGCAAGTTGCAATAAATCGACTTGCCGTTCAGATGTCCTTAAGAATCAGTGGATTATTTCACATGCTTCTTAGGTGTTCTTATGAGTGTAAAACATCTCATCACATACCATTCTCAAAAAAAGAAGAAAAAAGAATGTAAACATCTCATGTTTCCACTTTTGGAATATGCACCAAGTCTTCTTTCTCGACAACAGTATTGAAGAGAAATTACTCCTTTATCATGCTTACTCTCGCACTACTTTTGCACATTAAGCTGCTTTGTCTATTTCTGAACCACCATTTTTCTAGTGTACATTCTATGTCACCTTTATCATTTTCAATTCTTCAGATGAAGGAAACTCTTCCCTGTTGATTTCCAAACTAGAAGCAGCAAGCTTAAATTCTCATAGCAGACTGAGGATATCTAATTAACAACCCACATGTTCTTTCAGCTGTAGCTACAAATTCTACCCTTTGTTAAGAGCTAGAAGGGCTTCCAAACTCATTGCATTACTTTGTCAAAAAGTAAATAAACATTAAATCAACCGGATAAATTTCTTCTCTGATCCTTAGGGCTTTGTTCTAGAGATAAGAGCACAACGTCTGATGTGTGGGTTAGACGCACATCACGGGTTTGAGCTCTAATTTTATGATCCTAGTTTTTCACTCTTTTTGAACTTCTAGTCAAACATGTCTGTACTCGAAATAACATAGATTGATTTTCATGTGCTTCATTGGTCCTTTCTGTATTTTAAAGGTTTGAAATCAGGCTAAGAGTAAGTACATACAGTCCTACTTATCTCAGTTTTTTCTGATGATTTCTATTTGCCTTTCCATACATGTGTAGCTCTTCGATCTGCAATTCAAGCATTCCGTCGAGAAGAGGAGTCACAGCTTAATCGCTCTTTAAAAAGAAGAAAGGAGAGATATGATCAGGTTTGCCACTTCCATATTTTTAAACTATATCACTACCTGAAATGAGGTGGAAAGAATGTTGAACGTTGTTTAATTTAGATTAAAAACAAAAAGAAAAAGTAGGGAGTATCTGATTGTATTCTCGTACTCAAAAGCCTGACTTTACACTCAAATTATTTAAGGTCTTAGTATCATATCTCTATGCAGGATAGAGGGACCTTTGGTGATTCAGCACTTCCGGATCATCTAAGAGGAAGAGGAGTTCAGTTTCCATTTGCTGTGACAGACAGGGTTATAATAAAGGTTCTTCCAGTTATATCTGAATTTTAATTACATTTCCTGATTGGTTTTGAATGGGCTATCTAATGGAAATTATTAATCAAATAGGGCAACAAAAGGACACCTCAGCGTTTTGTGGGTCGTGAGGCTGTTGTTACAACTCAGTGCTTGAATGGATGGTACATCTCTTTCTTTGCAATATTTGCTTTCTTGAATTTCATTACATCCTTTTTGACTTTTCAAAGCACTTCTCTGTGATATTGAAAACGTCCACTAAAATATCCTTTGTGCTTATGTTCTCAACATCTGAATTCTAAATATCTGTTAAGCCTAAAAGGTTAAAATCTTGATAAATCTAGACTTATCTCGTCCAGGCTTGGGTTCACTGGTAAAGGTGCTGCGCATGATGTATGGGTTATGCACAATTCACAACTTTGAACTTTTCCATGGACAGAAGCCTATTATTTAAGTGGAGGAGGGCAGAGAGGTGGGCCGGTTATCCATTGTGTTTCGAACCGTGCGCACCTGGACATCAGGAATTTCTCGTCTATAAAAGAAATCTAGACTTATCTAGCAGAGACATCCATCTGGGAAGTTGGAGAGTCTATCTGTGTCAAGCACTCCCTCAGTCACAAAATAACTTAAATCCATCTCAAAATACAATACTTTTCTCCTTTCAGCACTTCTCGTTAAATATAAACTATTACTTCACCACCTTTTCACATTTTATTCCATTATTCTCAACTCCTCTGCCAGATTACATATAATTATATACTCAAGCATTTTACAGTTCAATCTCTTGTAGATAAAATATTTTGGGATGGAGGGAGTATGAATTAAACATTTATGTGTAGCACTGGTCACCACAGAAAGTTTAACTAGTTTGTTCGTGGGAATGAATGGAGAATTTTATGGGAGGGAAAGTAACAGAGGCGGGAAGAGGTGATTTTTCTCGTGTTTGGTTAGTTGAGGGAGAAGGGAGGGAATGCTTTATCAACTAAAATGGGAAGGAAGCAGAGAGTAAAGAAGGGGTGTATGCACCTTCATAATTGGTGAAAAGGAGGAAGTAAATGTCTTTACGTCCCTTCTAGTTTTGCCAATGGTAGGAGCGAAAGATAACCAATGTTCCTACTACCCTTTACACTTCATCTACTTCCTTTATCCAAACATTGCGCAGAACTCCCGAAATCTTTGTGTTATCTGTAAGCCTCTTTTGTTTTTTTATTTGTTTTCTATACATGAATGTCTTGATTCCCATTTCACATGAAACACAAGCCTGCTCTATCGTATTGAGACTTGGATACAGTCCTCTTTAATAACTTGAGTAGTCCAAAACATAAAATGAAGTGTCGTATAGAGTAAGTCTCTTTGCCCTGCCCAAGTAATAGCGAAAGGTGGTCATTCTTTGTCTATATTAAACAAGAATCATTTTCAAAATATTTTACAACTCTATTCTAGATTTTCTCCTTCTCTACCGGAAAACTTTGGAGCATAGCCTTTTCTGTAGGGAGTGTTGAGACTTTATCCAAGTAAATATTCCGTGATGACTGTACATGACTCATGTACAGTTTAGGGGAAAGATTTGATCCATCAGAAACGATTCTGAGTTCATGCACATTACTCAGATAAGTGGTATGCTGTATGAATTTTAAAATGCTTTAACGCAAGTTAAACATGCAATGCTTAACATATTTCATATCCCTGACCTTGAAAATCCATCTCAAAAACTCGCATACCTTGAAAGTGCTTACTTTGTGTTAGTAGTTTATTAAAAAGATTTTTTGAGAAAAGTGTAACTTTATATTCACACCAAAAAATTCATCATCCAGAAAATGATGAATTGGAAACTTACATCCCACAGTGAGGTGGGCACACCCGATAGTTTATTAAAAAGATTTCTTCAGCTCATGTAGGTTTATCGACCTCCTTTTTCACAGAAAAGGAAAGAAAATGTTAATCTTAAGTTTCTTGTATTTTGCTAACCCTTCAAATTTTGACTCAAATTTTTGAACACATTGTCTTCATTGAACCTTGTCAAGAGGCTTCTGAGTTTTGCCTATTGAGTGCACTGCTTAATGCACCTTATTCAACTCTTACCTTTTTTCTTTGTGGAATATATCTGGATTTGCATCTATATATTGATATTGCGATTTGCTTCTTGTCCTCTTGCAGTATTTGATAAAATTCTTCAACTGCATGTCTAATGGTGTTCTATAGTATATGAGGAAGACCGTGTTCTGGTTCAACCCTTGTTAGTACTGAGAAGTTATTACTTCTCTTATTATGAATCTGTCGTATTACTCGTCACTTTAAACAAACACCGGTCAACATGCACTTAAAGATTACTAATTCTAACGACTCATTTTACCTATGAGGAATGACTCTTTATTTGAATGTACAATTTGTGCAGGTATGTTGTAAAGACTTTAGATAATGCTGAGAGTGTAAAGTTGCAATATCGCTCCCTAGCCAAGGCTTCAGATAATTTATCAATCCAGCCAATATCAAGTAAGACGGCAGCCAATTGGCTGTAGAGTTCCATTCAGCAGAATTATTACGACTCTCTCGTCCTAACTTATTGCACATACACCATGTTTGATACATATAGTCCAACTAGAACAAGCATTGTGTTTTTTCAGCTGTAATCTAGATCTTGTATCCGTTCAACGGAATTCTCAGGCTTAGTGTTTGTATATTGTAGAGGTTGTCTTGTTGCACTACAGCATTGAGATGAAATCATGAGACGTGAACTATAGAGAGCCATACTTGATTATAAATTTATAATAAATGAATTATACAGATTCGTTTCTGCTGAACTTTGCATCGACTGGTACCTATTCAGACGTATGAAGATAAAAATATCTTATCTGCATTACCTTCTGAAGCTCATAATGCTGGGTTCTGTGCATATGATATGTCAAATGTGCGTGTGCATCTTATCAACAATCTTTCTACCTCCTCGAGATAGTGGTAAGGTTTGCGTACACTCTACCCTCTCCAAACCCCACTTAGTGGGATTTCACTGGGTATGTTATTGTTGTTGTTCTAAGTATCTTATCAACAATCTTAAGTGATGCTGGGGGTCAACTAGCCTGGCACACAAAGGTTTGGCCTATCGGTCAATGAAGTTCGTGAAAACTATTAGAGATTAGGGTTCAAATTCCAATCGAGGGCTAGATAGACAAAGTTATCAGGTTCTTGTATTGATGGTAAGACCGGAAGGTAACAAGTACCCTTGAATAGTCAAGGTGTGTGCAACATGGCTATGGCACCACCATTAAAAAAAGATATAAATAAGATCTTGGACCCTAACTCGGTTGAGACTGAGAAGTAGTTGTTATTATTGTTATTGTTGTTGAGACATAGGTGCAATTGACATTAAGTAAAATTGTCACGACCCTAAATCACAAGTCGTGATGGCACCTATGTTTCCTACAGATAGGTAAGTCGAAAAGTAAGTGACAAGCAGAATATCCAATACGAAGTAAATATCAATATAAGATAAAGAAATAAAACGTTAAAACCATAGCAATTTTGATTTTTCTCACAACCAACAACTTTTAAATTGTTTCAAAGCACTTTCCCTAAAATTCTTAACTCTTACTAAACAAAAATGTGTACAAAATAAATCCATTCCTCTACCAGCTCTAACTCTGCTAGTCTTCAATAAATAACAAGCAGGTCCAGTTTGATCAATTCCTTTCCCCTGTACCATTACTCCCCAAGATTTCATCAACACTTCATCTGAATCTTCTTGTAATATATTCCGATTTTCATTAATTTCTTCGTCTTTATCATCGTGAAGTTCTTCAACAAAAATCAATCCATCTGGTGTTCTTGTTTTTCCGCTTTCCCATTCATATTTCATCATTGGCCAATTCTCAAACAGAGCTCTCTCTGTTTTGATCCAAGGTGTTGATAGTCGTCGTGATGATTGTCTTTCTTGTCCTTTATCATCATCATCCTCATTCACATAAACATGAACAAGTAATGGTGCTTGTTTCAAATTCTTAACAATGTCCACCATTGATGCATTCATCCAATCATCGAGATTTCTCGATAATATTACATTTTCCTTTTTTCTATCATCATTTTTCGCGACCCTGTCTAAGGGTCGCGGATTTGATAGAGACAAAGATGAAGCAGAAACAACACCAACATGCTTCATTTGTATCATTGATACTCTTGATCTTCTTCTCTGTATCGTTCCAATTTTATTCAATGTACCTAGAGACACACTCGGATTTACGCATAAAGATGCCATTTTTTTGGAAATCGTCACTCGTACCGGGGAATTAAGAATTATTTAATTCCCCGGAATGATTTTTTTTTTTTTTTTTTTTTTTTTTTTTTGGGTTGTTAGAGGGAATTGAGGAGTGAGATTTGAATAGAAATATTGAGAAATGTGGCATGAGCATGGAATAGGTTGAGTGACAAAAGGCACATGTCTTATGTATGACATGTAACACTTGAGACCAATCATATTTTTTTAAAAATTTTTTTGGGGTGTTGAGGTGGCACCAATGATATTATGACACGTTTATGAACGATAAGCTTTGAAGAAAGAGATAGAGTTTCTCAAGAGCGGATCTTCAAGAACAAATCAGGACACGTATATCACAAAATTTGAGTTGAGATTATGATTTTTCGTTATATATATCTAAATAACTTATTATTTAGGTTTAGTACATGGATAACTCTTTAAATTTGTTGGTAAATTTCATTTAAACGTTTGAACTATGGTTTGTTTCAATTGAGCATCTGAATACATGATAAATTATTCTCATTAGATACTTTTGGTTCAATTTTTTTTGAAAATATTTGCGTGTTCTTAATTGTCTATTAGATATAGTTAACAATATTAAACGTAATCTCTTTTAGTTATACATATCAACTTTAAATTTCAATTGAAATATGCTTGAATTTTACGATTTATTGAGATTAATGCGTGTAATTAAAAGAGATAATATATTTTAAGCGGTGACATTTGAGAATGTGGCACAAGCATGGAATGGATAGTTTGAGGAAAGGCACAAGCAAGGAATGGGGTGAGGGACAAAAGGCACACGTCTTACGTATGACATGTAACACTTTAGACCAATAATATTTATTTTTTTCGATGCTGAGGTGGCACCAATGATATTATGCCACGTTTGTGAATGATGACACACATCACAAATTTTGAGTTGAGATATTGCGAGCTTCTATCTTAACCACCCTACATCAATAAGATGAATCGTCAATTTTCCATTTTTGTTGGATAACAGATCTAACATGCTTGAAACTTCATGTTTTTGGATGACTAGTGTATCAACCTCACTTCCACATACGACCTCATCCATTGTGATATTATATGTATGAATATTGATTGGGTTGTTAATGATTCGGTTAGAATGGTTATTTTAATTTTTTGATATATGTCTTTTTTTGTGTGTGTGTATATTATATATAATCAATTAAATTTTTTGAAATTATCTCTATTTTTCTTTGATACCAATTACACTTTGGTTAGTTTTTAATACTTTAATTTACATAATTTAAAACATCAAGTAAAAGTCTTATTATTATTAGACTATCTTGTTTTATTATATAAAATTATCATGCCCCATATCTTTAGAATAAAGAATATTGTATATGATCATCATAAGAATATGCATGCCCTTGAACTTCGAAAACAATTTCAATTGTTATTTCGAATCACTAAATTTGATATAAGCATATATATTACGTTCACAATTTATAAATTTTAAGTTTTAGCTCCGCTTTTACTATGATCAATGTTATACTAGTAACAACCATCGGAGTCTAGAACAAATGTGTAATTTTAGTCTTCTTATTTTTTGGTTTCTTATTCGGTGTTCAATATTCTTATTAGAGTTAGACTAATCTGAATTCGCATTGGGTAGGGCCCCATTACCATTCGTGGGATAGCGCTTAGACCAAGGATTTTTCTATACCCAAAGCTCGAACCCAAAACCTCTAGTTAAGAGAGGAGCAGTCTCATCCATTGCACCACATTCTTTCGTGGTGTATAATATTTTAACCTTATAGTAAAATAACAAGCATGTTACTTGGACATACATGTTAGCTAGGCCCAATATTCTTTAATTGGATAATTTTGCCAATATCTAGTGAGTCCAACCAAATTCTTGTGAAAATTTAATGAAATGTTTGACTATTTTGACTGGTTAGTAAATATATTTAAAGTACTTATATACTATATATTATAATAAATAAAATAATGTAAAAGGTGTTCAATGAGACAACAGGGCCTAAATTTGGTTGGTGAAAGGCGTGGTGGTTATGTAACAAAAAGTAAAATTTGTCCTCTTTGTCTTTGAGCTAATTAATAAATACATACACCCTCCGTTTTAAAATAATGACCTAGTTTGATTTGATACATAGTTTTAAAAAAAAATTCAATTTTGTGGTCCTAAATTAAAGTTATTCAAATGTATCAAAATATTTTTTCATCTTGTGACCTTAAACATGTCACGTGAAAAGCTGAAATTAAAGTGTTTCTAAAAAAAATAATTATTTTTTAAACAAACTAAAAAAGAAAGTAGATCATTCTTTTTGAAACGGAGGGAATATATTACTAGTAGGGTTGTGCACAGATCAGATTTGAGACTTATCGATTTTATATTTTGATTTTGAATTTTGCAAAATATAATTTGAATTTGATCCAACAACGTTTAGATTGAATGAGATTTTTTTAAGTTTGATTTTAAATTAATCGATTAGGGTAATTCAAATTTTTAGTTTTGAGCCTATAAGTTAAGTTGCTTCTTTTTTCTACGTACAAAATTGAACATCCAAATAAAGTCTAAGATAGTAATATCATGCCATAACATAAAACATATTGACAATGATAATGACAATAACATTTGTTTTTAGAAATAGTCATCTTGAAATTTAACAAATCCATAATATATGGTTTATGGGCGAAAAGGAAAAAATATCTCATCAAGTCAATATCAATAAAAAAAAGTGCTTTTAACTAATTTTATTTGAGCCTCGAATGAATTTGAATTTAGTAATTAGTATTGAATATATGGTTAATGTCTAGTAAGTAGAGTATATTTGTTATTAATTAGATTAGGCATATAGATAATGCGTTTATGTCTAAATGATATAGAGGAGTGCAAGAGTAAAATATAAGGTATAAATATTTAGGAAAAAGGAAAGAAGAAAAAAAAAACAGCCGAGTGATAAGTATTTTCTCATTCTTAATTAAAAGTCTCGTGTTTGAATTCTGAATATGGAGTCAGTCGCCTTTAATAGAGAGCGATTCACCTTCCAAGTAAAACTTTTTCAAATTAATCAAATTCAGTCGTTTTTTTAGTAAGAAATGTTTTTCAACATAAATTCGAATATATTAATCAAATACGAGATCCCAACAAAAGAGGTCCATTTTTCATGGCAGTACTTATTATCCTTATCCCATCAACAAAACGACGTTTTGAGTTTCTACTTTTTTAACAAAATTGACACCTTACTTTCCAAATACTCGTGCCAAGCCTACCTTCTTTTAAGAAAAAAAATGTCTACTCATACCTAACAACTCCCTATTGCTGGAAGGTAGATTGAGTGGTAGCTAAAAATTCTACAATCAATAATTTTTCATTTATATATATATATATATATATAATATAAGTTTTTATATATTTCACATAAACTTAAACAAACAACAAACTTACTTTCAATTTTATTTTTTTAAGTCCACTTTCAAACTCCCCAAGTTTTCCAAATCAAGTTCAAGAGTAAGCTATTTTTATTTTATTTCTTTTGTATTTGTTGTAATTGCTTATTTATTAAATGTAAAAAGATATTCTTGATTAATTTTTTGTCCAAAATGTTTTAATTTTTTTTTTGTGTAGTGGTAAAGAATGAAGTGATGGTGGATGAAATCCCTTTTCCTTCTCAATTCATGATGAATGACAAGCCTTTACCTTTGATGGGCCATGGTAAATAAATTTTTTACCACTTCTTCTTGATTTTTATCTCTTCATTTTACTATTGCATGGTCATTATTAACTCATTGTCTATATGTTGGGTCATAGCAAAATAAATATTGGTGTATAGAAACCCATTCAGAATTTTGAGTTTATGAGTTTTGAATCTAATAAAGACAGTTTATTGAATTCTAGAAATATTATTCTAGTTAGACAGATTCAGAATTTGAAGTTTATGGATTTCTTCAACGGTTTCAAGTTAATATACCATAATAGTTGGGCTCACGTTCAAATATTTTAATGCAAATCTATAGAATTTGAGAAAAAGTTATTGATTTTTCGTGAACCTGATGATAATTCATACATATTAAGCAAATTTCTTAAAAAAATAAATAAAAGTTTAGCCAAAGTTACTGAATTCTATTGTAGTTGTTGAATGGTTAAAATATCATATAATTGTACAATTTTGTTTTTTAATTTTTATATTGAAAGGGAATTCCTTTTGTGTAGTTTAGTAAACATGTTTTCCCACCTTTGGTGGTGGTTAGTTGAAGATATATAATTGTATAAAACCCAAAATTATCTAGAGTATCTATCTTTATGTAAATATTACTAAAATTTCAAGATATTAAATTTCGCACCTATAGTTTCAAAAATTCAATTCGGATTTAATTTATATATCCTGACAATAACAAAACGTTTAACGTTTATGTTATCAAATGAATTTTAACCTGTTGTAGGAGAGTAGCTTTTTTTCATGTTACTAATCCTATCGGTTCCAAATTGTTTTTTTTTTTTCAGGAATTACAGATATCGAGATACATTTTCTCCAAATTAAATTCACCGCAATTGGAGTTTATTTGGATCCAGAAATTGTGACTCATTTGCAACAATGGAAGGGCAAAACAGGGGCAGAACTAACTGAAAATGATGAATTCTTTGAGGCTATTGTTAATGGTAACTAAAACATGTTCGGACTTTTCAAAAATGTTGTCGTATTTGCGTCAGATCTTCTAAAAATACATTACTATTGGAGGATTTGACACGTACCTATCAATATTTTTGAAGAGTCTGAACAATACAGATGACTAGGCATCCTTGTTTCTATAAAGTTGTTTACTTCAAATGTAGATAATAGTCAAAAACACATCTGAAGTATCACGTTTTTGTGAGCTTCCTCTCTGAACCATAAGGTGTTCACTTTTTATACCTGAACTATCACCAACTATTTATCAAAACACGTCTCAATAGTATCAATGTTGTTCCCTTTTTCATACCTGATCGATTGTGATGTTTCAGGTAGAAAAAGTGAACAACTGATAGTTCAGATAGAAAACTTAAACGTGAAACTTTAGTTGTTTTTAAGAAAGACTATTTATCTAGATTCAATGTTATACATTTGCAGCTCCAGTTGACAAGTTCTTGAGAGTAGTAGTGATTAAAGAGATCAAAGGTTCTCAGTATGGTGTGCAGCTAGAGAGTGCTATACGCGATCGCTTAGCAGAAGTCGATAAATATGAAGAAAATGAGGAAGAAACACTCGAAAAAATCGTTGAATTTTTCCAATCTAAGTTTTTCAAGAAAGATTCAGTAATAACATATTATTTCCCAGCTACTTCTGGGAGTGCAAAGGTAGGTACTTACACTTTTTTCGCGAAAGATTTTGAAACTTATAAGCATCGAGTCATTTTCTAATGTTTGGTTACGATGTTTTAAACAGATATCGTTCGCGATAGAGGGTAAGGAAGACTTGGAAATTGAAGTGGAAAATGCAAATGTTGTAGAGATGATGAAGAAATGGTACTTAGGTGGAACTAGGGGAGTGTCACCTACAACTATTTCTTCTTTGGCTAACAACATTTGTGTTGAATTGTCTAAATAAAAGACATTATGTGTTGTGTTTGTTGTCTTGATTTTGTTGTTTTGGTCATGTTGGCTTTTGTATTTAGTCTATGGAGACCTTTTGTTTCAAGATTTGTGTTTGAAGTTAATAAATTAGAAGTTCATTTTAGCTTGTTTGCAACATCTTTTATCATGTTTTCCTTTTTAGTCTCTAGAAATTGTTTAAGCCAAGGGGGTGTGTGTGTTTTGGTAATAACTTGGTATTCTTAGGGCTAGTTTAGACATAATTTCAAATCATGTTTTGCAATCGATTTTCATAAACAACCTCGATGAGGTAGTGGTAATGTTCGCACATATTCTATCCTTCCCAGACTTCACTTGTGGGATTTTACTATATATGTTGTTGTTGTTTTGTAATTGGTGATTTGAAGTTGAAATTTTGTTTGGACATGTAACTTAAAGTTTTTAAGTTTTATTTTTTTCTCAGAAACATGAAAATCACACAAGTTGTGAAAACTATCATTTTTTTCCCAATTCTATTATTATATTATCAAATGAGTAAACTGTGGTTTATAAATAAGACATCGGAATATCCCAAGACGCCGTATTGATTAGTCGCATATCTCCATGTTTCTTTTATAAATAAATGCTTGTAATAGCAAATTTTCATATACACATCATGTTATAAAAGAATCACTAGTCAACAATAGTAGTAACTATCTGTTCTTTAATATAATCTTTTTACATGGTACACACGACCTCTTCACCCCAGCATGCGTCTTTTATATATATATAATTTAAATGATAGGTCTTCTTTTACTAAATATAAACTTATGAGTCAAATTTTACATTTCAAAAGAATTCATGAAATCTAAATTTGAAATTTCAAATCCTATTTTTTTTTGTTGTTGGAGGATTTAGCATTTTAAATCATCATCTAAATCACATATCCAAATATTAATTTTACCTTGATTCCAAATCACATGTGATCAAACGCCTACTAAGTTTGTCCATTTTAAGTTGCAATTAGGACATTTCTTAAAGAATTGTTTGATAGGACATGTGGCATAATTTCACAATCATAAATCTTGACATAAGATTTGTGAAGCCAAACAAATCATATTAATTATTAGGTATTATGAGCACACACATGAAGCATTGATAAATCATAAATATATTTTAATTATGTTATCTTATACAAAATAATTATATACCATATGTGAGGGATATTTGAGAGATATGTATATATGATATGGCAACTAAAATTAACAATTAATGTGATCTCAAAAATAAAGATCTTGCATGTGTACTGAACATTTGAGAGATACATAGTATCTAAAATTAATTAAAGAAAAAACATTGACAAGTTTTGTGCATATAAATCTCAGTTTCTTTAGGTAAAAAGTGACAAAGTTGAAATTATATATGTCAAGAGAAAATAATATTTTGCAGTGTAATTAAAACGATATAGTTTTTAAATTTATGTTAATACTTAAATAGTATATTAATATAATAAAAAGGTTGTAATTGAGAGACTATGAATGGATTGGACCATTCAATTGAATGAGTAATAACACTCGTAATGATTAACTTTATAAAGATTCTATTGAATTCCAATAATTCATAGAATCGGTCAGCATAATTTCCAAACTCAAAAAGTCAATCGAATGAGTAATAATACTCGTAATAATTAACTTTATAAAGATTCTATTGAATTTCAACGGCTCATAGAACTGGTCAACATAATTTCTGATCAAGAAGTTGAGAACATGCCCCCGGCTCTGACTTGCCTCTAGTTACTGAAAGTGAGTCCATTTTCAATTATCATATAAATCAAATTCCAAAACTAAAACATTTCAAATGATTGCCGTGATTATTATTTTTAGTCGAAAGGATTTTTTTTTCTACTCCTTCCTACCTCTCTCCTCTTGTCGCATGTCCGCTCAACTCTTATATTTAAATCTTTCCATTTATTGAACATGAATGAACTCGAACAGACGTATCCACCGCTTCTGCTTTCAGCCATATGGGTAACCAATTGAAAATATTTACACCACCTGCTCTTTGAACTCTAGAGGAACGCCATGTTATCTAAGATCTAAAACAATAAAATGTTTAATTTAAAAATATACTTATGATTAGTGGATAGTTAATTAATTGGTATTTTTTTTCTAAATAATTAATAAAAGTTAGATATGAGTCATATGATTAACAATATTATTGGATCTGATTCCTTCCTACCTAACTAGCATAATTTTATTAAGTGAAACAAAGAAATTAATATTTATATTTTATGCTTTGACATGAATGCCAAACAAAATAATAGAAAAAGGAATATAATATATGAAAGGAAGGCTATGATATTTTTCACCTTATTCTGAATTTTTTTTAAACATAGAATTATTACAATTTTTTAAAATTCGAAAAACTACAAAATACTGTTTTTACAATTTTTATTTTAAATCACAAATAAAAATTTAACAATAATTTCGATTTGTATTCATATAATCATATCTAAATATAATTTCTTTCAGCTTTCTTTTTTTTAATTTCATAATTTTTATGTCGAAACGTCCGATAATATTCGAGAGATGCATATGCTTTCAGGATCTTAAATAATATGCATCAACTGGTTGTTCAATTAGAACAACTGTGCACATGTGTATGTTTGATCGTCATTTTATGACCATATCAAATGTATTTTATATATAAATATTAGTAAATGATTAATAAAATTAAAATAATAAAAGGGGAAGAATCAATTAAATAAAGTAATAATAAAAGTTAAAAGAGAAAATAAAATTGGTTAATTCTAATGGTGTTCTTATTTTCTAGAAAGTTGTGCTATATTTAAATGAGTTTTAAGTTATAAACGTATAATAAATATTTACACATTAATCAAATTATTTTAATGGTCATTTCATATAATTTTATTTGATGATATATATTAGTTTATAACTTAAAATATATTAGTTTACACACTAATCTCTTTATTTTAAAATATTTTTCACATTTCGCTTGACATTCGAATTAATTGAATTAATTTTTTAGAAATGAAAAGTATCATATATTTGAGACGAAGAAATATATATATTATCAGTGTATATAACTTAAATAGTGCGCTTAATTAGCTTCTTCATACCCCCTCAACTATATATATATTAGCTAGCTGCTGCCACTTAATTAATTAGTACTACTCTCTAATCCTTTCTATATCATTAATTACTTTGAAAATTACTTGTTCATTATCAATAATAATGGGAGTTTATTATCCTCTCTCAACATTTTCCATTTTTCCTCTTCTTCTCATCTTCATAAGCTTGTGCTTCAATGGAAGTTTTGGTGATAATGGAGGGTGGCAAAGTGCTCATGCTACTCTTTATGGAGGGGGTGATGCATCTGGTACAATGGGTATGTCTAGACTACTTTGCTATAAAATTTAATTGTCTTATTTTATGATGGATTGTAAATTTTTAGTTCCTCAATTAAATGATGATTTTCTGAGTATGGAGAAAATCCTATAGGGAGTGTCATTTTCGAATGGGTCTTGCAGTATCCGAATTTAGTCGGGGCTTCAATATGGACTCCAGACACCGAGTGAGAAACTAAAAAAAAAAAGTTCCTTTAATTAATTACTACTCCCTCAGTTCCTCTATTTCAATTTATGTGATACACTTTTCTTGTCAATTTCAACCAAAAAAAGACACATTTATGTATTTAATAATATTGTTTTCTCTCTTTCTTAAAGTTTGTGTCAAGTCAAATAACATTACATAAATTGAGACGAAGGGAGTACTTATTATGCAACAAAGATTGTGGGTGGAGCGATAAATACACCTCCTTCCTTAATCATCTTTTTTTACTCTCTCAACCAAATGATGAGTACTCCTAATTACTAATTTTCAACAATGGTACAATGGTAAATAATTCTCCATTTCTAACTAGAGGAATTGCATTCAAGTTCTGAAAATAGAGTCGTATCTGATAGGAAGCTCTTTACTTATCAAGTGAGATTTTTCGACCCGAATCAAGGTCTAGTTGGACCTAAAGTAAGCCAATGATCTATCAAAATCAATCTCTCTATCCCTGGAAAATAAAAATAACATCTGCATACACTCCACCCTCCTCGAATTCTACTAGTGGGAACATTGAGTATGTTGTTGTTGTGATGTATAACTAGTGACTCAATACTCTAAAAACTCTTTGTAAATAGTACTAATGGTTCAAAAAAACATGCAGGGGGTGCTTGTGGTTATGGTAATTTAAACAGCCAAGGTTATGGTACAAACACTGCAGCATTAAGTACATCCTTATTCAACAATGGTTTGACATGTGGTGCTTGCTACCAACTCAAATGCAACAATAATGATGCCAAATTGTGTCTTCCAGGAACAATTACTGTCACAGCAACAAATTTTTGTCCACCAAATCCATCATTACCTAACAACAATGGTGGTTGGTGTAATCCTCCTTTGCAACATTTTGATTTGGCACAGCCTGCCTTCTTGAAAATTGCACAATATAAAGCTGGTATTGTCCCAATATCTTTCCAAAGGTAAACTTTATTTTCCTTATTATGCCATAGTTTGCATTTGACAGTATTTGACTGAGCACAAAACTTGATCATATCGAAGTAACATCTGTTTATGTTATTAAATTTACGAAAAAGAATAAAAAATGAGTTTAAACTAGGCGAAATTGAACAAATATATCATCAGTTAATAGTTTGGTCAAAAAATACTCATATTATTACTTAATGGATGAAAGTATATATTTTCTTAATAATAATGTAAACTTTCATATCAAGGGAATTCCAAAAAAACGTACAAGTAATGGTAAAATAAAATTAATAAGATCAAAATAATTCTCCAAATACAAAAATGTAATATTCTTGTTGAGATATTATAGACTATAGTAAAGAAAAAAACGTCACCATATGGTGAAGTGCTAACTATTCCTCTATCCTTAGGTTTTGGATAAAAGTTTTGGGAATATCATGTTGGGTAGGAACTAGGAAACGCTCCCCCATGCATAGCGTTTTGGCACGACTTTTAATTAATTGAATATAAAAAAAAATATCAAACACCAGATGAAAAATTAAAAAATGTCACATATAAAGGGAGAGAGAAGTAATACAAATTAAAGACTCTTCTTGCATATGGTAGTGCATATAATTAGCATTAACTTGAGCTTGATTGAATTCATACAAGAGGTATATCTTATCATCATTACAATAAAAGAGATATTTCGTGATAATATATTATTTTTTAACCGATAATTGAGTTAATATCATTACATTCAGAGTTTGCTTTACCTTTAACCACATTTATATATAGAGTTGGTTATACATGCACACTGTATTACTGGCTTATTGCCTCTAAATATATTGTAGCGGCAATTATATAATTGTCACTAAAATAATTGCCACAAAATTCTTTATTTATTGTATTATACAAGTAATTTCTATTTGCTGATATGGGGATTTTGTTTTGTGTTTTTGATAGGGTACCTTGCATGAAGAAGGGAGGAATAAGGTTTACAATAAATGGCCACTCTTATTACAACTTGGTTTTAGTGACTGATGTTGGTGGTGCTGGTGATGTTCATTCAGTTTCCATAAAAGGTTCTAAAAATGGATGGCAATTAATGTCAAGAAATTGGGGCCAAAATTGGCAAAGCAATGCATATCTCAATGGCCAAAGTCTTTCATTTCAAGTTACCACAAGTGATGGAAGAACTATCACAAGCAACAATGCTGCACCATCTAATTGGCAATTTGGACAAACTTTTGAAGGGTCTCAATTTTAGTTTTCCATCGTCGAAATAACGTCTACTGATCACTTTTTAGCCTCGTGTAGTTTTAAATTTTACAGGTGAAACTCTATGAAAATATTATAAACCTAGAGTTTTACTTGTAGAATTCAAAACTTACGTGACAATTGCTATTTTTTCATTATAGGAAAAATGGTTATTTGTGAATTTTATCCTATTTCACCACTTTAAAAAAAAGAGGCCATGAGAAAAAGAGAAGGCATCTAAGTTTTTACCTATCATGTACAAAATTATATTGCTCCTATTAGAAATAAACACTAATAATAAGTGTGGTTTAGTAACCAGAAAAATAAGATAAATTGTCTATTGTACTTCTAATAAATTACAAATTGCATTTATTTTGTAAAATTGTTTTGTTTTATCTCTCTATACGATTTAAATTAATTTGTACCTGACACGAAACGAAGTATATTTTAGAGAGTGTGAATATAAATTTTGAGTTGATATTGTGTATCTTTAAATTAATGATTCAACATAACAATTTTAAATTTTTAATTCAAAAATCAAATACATATCGACAATCTAGATTAAAATATTATATTCATGGGGTTAAACGACTTGCTGACAAGAATAATTTGAACAATAAATAAAAACGATGAATTGTAAAATAGTAATAAAAAATGCTATCTTATTGAGTTATCTTCGATAAAAAAAGCTCAAGAGTTTGCATTCGTGTGATGAGATTGTTCAATTTCACATAGTTTAACGATATTTTTTCTAGTTATTTTTCTTCAAATGTTTATAATTATGGACTTCAAAGTCCAAAGTGGCAATCAAGTAGACAAATGAGTCCTCTTTCTGCAACTTATCACAAATTCCGTTCAACGCTATTACGATATCTTCCTTCCCTTAATACCCCTCGAAACTTCCAAATTTCACACTTTCAGTCCTCCAGAAACTTCTATGCACTGAACCCTACTACTGCCATTCATAATTTCATCAGGCCCATTTCCGTCATTTCCATTAATCCTCCGCAGTTGATCGCCGTCGTACGGGGCAGAAGATCGAGTATCGCCGGCGTTTCAACCATGGCCAGCGGCGGAGGAAACGGAGAAAGTTCAGTTACGTTTCAATTAACTCCGTCGAGCTTGTTGAAGATTCAGAAAGGTGATATTACTCGGTGGTCCATAGATGGATCCTCTGATGCTATTGTAAGTATTAAGTATCTCTGACTTAATATATGCGTTTGAATTTTAGCTGAATCATTTCTGATTTGAATTTTTCCATGCGTATTACTGTATGTTGCTGTGCTGGTTTTGTGTTTTGCTATTTTGCTGTCTTATTTTCTCAAATCCTGCTGCGGAAACTGAGCGTGTTTCAGAAATGGTCTCTGTACAAAGGTAGGGCTAAGGTGGGCTAAGGTTTGCGTATATCCTACCCTCCCAACACTACTTGTAGGATTACACTGGGTATGTTGCTGTTGTTGATGATGATTTCTAGTTTATAATTAGCTGAATCATTTCTAATTTTAAAATGTTCCAACTAAAATTGTTTGTTAAATGATGTTATGAACCCATGTGTACTGTCCAATTCTATAGTAAAAAGAATATCTCATTGATATTCAATCAAAGTGCAAACTTCGGTGGCTTTTGTTTGATAAACTGGTAGATTTGTTTTTTCAGTTTTTCAAAATTTTGTTTGTTTCTAGTGTTTTTTTATTTTTTGAAAAAGAAACTTCCTTGGTTTTAATTTATGTGAAAGAAGTACTTTTGGAACTTGTGATCTTAAACATAACATAACATTTATGTGTCTATAAGACTTTTGAATCTTGTTGTCTTAGATATATCATAACAGAGGCAGAGCCAGGATTTTTAGTTTTTGGGTTCTGGAATACAATTCTTTTTGCTTATTGGGTTTTCAATAGATTATTCATACATATTAAATGAAATTTTAATGCAAATAGTGTTCTGCAGACCTTGTAACCCATTTGTGTAATTATAAGAGCTTGTTAGTGTATTTAATATGAGAATTAAACTATTGAAAGCTTGTTAGAGATGGATTATTTCATACAGATAGGAAACCTCTCCAAGGAGTAACCTTTCAACAGTTCCAATAAAATCTTGGTGGAAGTAGAGTCTCCCTGACTACATTATAACCCTTGAGAACAAGGGTGATCTCTAGGAAGGGTGTTGTTATAAGGCCAACAGTAAAAAGGAGGCAGTGGGTTTGTTTGGTTATATAGGTTGTTAGCTCATATTATGAGGGTGCATTTACTACCACCTACCTAAGCTTTAGCTATAAATCTAGTTGTCTAAATATATTCTATATACAATTTGTATGGCTGTGAAGAACTACAATACTTTTCCCTCTTTCTATCTCTGCCTTTTCTCATTTGACTGTAACTTCTCAAGCTCAGCTCTTTGGTTCAGCTTACCAAATTCTTGAGTTCCTTCCAATATTTCTTGATCTTGGTAACCTAGCGCAGGATAAATACAGAGAATTCGTATTGTCAATTCAACAAATTTGGGTTTGAGTGATTCATTAGACACTGGGCTGGCTCTGTATCAAAAAAACCAGACTGAATTTTTAACAGCTTTGAATCTTTTGTTGGATTCGGTTTTATAATTTAAAGTAGAAGCTGGAATGGTCTCACTTGTTCTGGTACCAGCTGTTGTTTTAAGGCATCAAGAAGGTGCATAACAATCATTTGCGTGATAAAGGGAAGTGTCTGCTCATGTACAAAAGCTAGGCTACATCTAAGGAGCAGAGATACTCCAAAGGAGTTCACAGCTAGACATAGGGCTCCAATTGAGTGGTACCATGGTCATTATTGTATTTCTACGTGCCATGTGCATGTATCTGGCTTTGAATTGAAATCAAATGCTGCTAAGTTGCCCAAGAGCCTTTTTGCTCTTGAAATGTGGATTTTGCTTTGAAGTGTACAATATGTTACGATGTTTAAGTCTTCGACCGCATTCTTATATGTTTTGTTTCTTAGAGAAATTTAATCATTCATTGAGGAAGAGTTGAAGATCAGATAATGAAACAAAGCAGGTTGGCTATATCAACAGCTTACCTAACTGAATAATAGTACTTTAACTTTGTACTCAGCTTGACTTCAGATTTACTCGTTTGTAAATATCAGAAGTACTTTGGATTCATTTGTGAACTATAAACAATTTCAAGCACAATAAAAGAGGAATGCAGAACCCCTATGTATTTTCAAGAAATAAAATATCCAATAGACCTTCTCTATTAAGGCTGATGATATTTTCTTTTCTGCTTATGATCCGTCTTTGGGGCATATAATATATTTGATTCTGTCTATCCTTCTTGATATTGTATTTGATTGTGGCCTTTATCTTTGCACCATTTTTTATACAGGTCAATCCTGCGAATGAGAGAATGTTGGGTGGTGGTGGTGCTGATGGAGGTAATTCTCTAATTTACTGCTGAAATGTTGCTTATTTTCCATGATCTATGTAGTCTGATTTCATTTTTTCCCATTTCTAGCCATACATCGAGCTGCTGGTCCAGAATTACGAGATACATGCTATAAAGTACGAGAGGTACATCCTGGAGTTCGCTGCCCAACAGGAGAAGCAAGGATTACCCCGTATGTGCTCAGTCTTTGGCTTCAATAATGCATTAGAACGATAGGTTTCTGTAGTATGTTGTCAGTAAACTTACATTGTGGTGGAAAAATATTGCAGAGGTTTCAGATTGCCAGCTTCTCATGTAATCCACACTGTTGGACCAGTATATGATGCTAACCAAAATCCTAAAGCCTCTTTGACTAATGCATATAGGTTTGTGAATGATTGTTTAATATTTCTCATAAATTGGTTTTGTTGTCATACCTTATTTGATTCTCTTTTCTGTTAATTATACTGCAGAAATAGCCTGCGTGTGGCAAAAGATAACAACATTCAGTATATTGCTTTTCCTGCCATATCATGTGGGGCCTTTGGGTGAGTTCACATGGATTAACCATGCATTTCAAGTTTCTAGGAACTTGAGCTGTTTTAGCTATGCTTGTGATGGTTACTTCTCAAAGCTAAATAATCCACCAGCTATTGAGGATGAAAGAAGAATATGTTGGGACTACTACAGAATAAGTTTGCTGCGTTATCTGACATTTAGTTACCTAGATAATGGTTGTCTAATATTTTTTTTAATGTTCTGTAGGGGGCTGACTAAAGTGAAAACTGTTGCTATAGCGAACTTGAAATAAATCCAATTGTTATGTTATTATCACAGCTTACTAATTCTGTTTTCTCTTTCTTTTTTCATTTCGCCACTTAAAATTAGCCAACCCTTATTTTTTTTTGGGCGCAAATTGTCACATAAAAATATGTAGTCAATTCCTTTTTCTGTTTGTTTCATTGTGTCATGCTCTAAATTCTGCACAAATAAATTTCTATATCCTGGTGATTTATGCTGAATGAGAAAATTCATTTAATAGTCCTCAGTTTGAGCATATCACTGAACTAACCTTTTAAATATAACTAGGTTTGCACCTTTCTTAGGCTATCGGCTTTTAAATATTGCCAAATGGTGCATATGATCATTTGGAACTTCCATTTTATGAGTACTACCTGTGCTAACTTGTTTGCATGTTAGTGAGCTAGGAAATACGATTTGCAGTATGATCACCTTTTAGGAACACTATATAGTCTTACCTGCGATGGATGGTTGCCCCTTCTTAATCTTCAACTTTTTGTACTTAACAGATATCCTTACGATGAAGCTGCCACTGTCGCTATATCTACTGTCAAAGGATTTGGCAGTGACCTCAAAGAGGTATTATCTGCTTATGATTTTGGTTGCTCAGAACTTGATTGTCAATATAGGTCACATAATTGTTTAGGCTAAATACTTCATAGTGTCTTATCTTGTGTTGGTGAAATTGTTCGTCTGAAGCAGAAATAGCGATAATGGTAGATGTGGCCCCACAGTTGCTGATATTATGTTGGCATCTTGTTTCTAGTTTTCTCTTTTATTTTTCCTTTTTGCTGATAAATATAGATAGCGAATTACTTGCATCCAGAGAGTACTCAAGGTGATTGTATATACATTTATTTGCACCAAGAATAAAATAAGGACAGGCAGTTCATCTTGACTTTCTCGGCAGAGTTGCGGGTTCCTTCAAAGCATCTTGTGTTTCTCTCCTTCCACACATTCCACCATACTCAAGCAGGTATTATTTGCCACCATTTCTGTCTAGCAGTACCTCCAGTATTATTCCAGCATGCCAACGCTCTGTATTCTTTGGCATGCGTATAGCCAACCTGATTCCTTTAATGTTGAGAAAAGTTGCCAAATCTGGCCGGTAACTTTTTTTATGACCCAGAAATCCGTTTGGAGCCCGCCCTTTGGGCCAACTGCAGCCTATGAAACTGGGGCATGATGGGCCTGCCCCTCTATCTTTCTCCTAAATACCAAAGTTAGTTCTCTTGGCGCAGGGCTCAAACCGTGACCTAAAGACATAAGTTTCTCAACCTTTTCCCAATTGAGGTAACCCCTAGGGGCCAAATCTGGTCTGTAACTTCAGTGATGGAAGAGATGATTTATGCTGTCAGAATCTTTTTCACACAAGAAATATTTAGAACACCCCATCACTGAATGATTCACTTTCAAGTTTTCGCCTCCGACCCACAGGGTCAAGCCAAGCGCTGATCCGCCTAAATGGAACTCATATCTCCTTTGTCTGGGTGAGAAGGGAGGGGAACTGGACTCTTACCTCTTCTATTACATGTACATTACATTACGGAGAAGTCCAACAGCTGCAACCCTCTTCCTCATAAATTTTCTGGATTCAAGCATGCTTCCTTAGCTACTAGCCAAGAAAAAAACATGCCATCTTTTAAGGCATCTTTACTTTCCATATTTCCTTCCAATGTCATCTGAATCCCTGTTGGCCACTGTGATTGAGTGTTGTATATCTGATTTTACAGTGTACATAGCTTTTCATTCTAATTTGATACTTAACAATCCACCCCGCAAATGATTTTTAATGCAATGCAAATTTGAACTGATAAGCTTCTTTTTTAAATACAAAGGCGTTACCAAAACCAACTTTATTCTGAAAATAGAATGTATTCGAACATATCTTTGCTTGAATAACTCTTTTGAGCATCAGTACATTTTTCTTTGCTTAAGATCAGGTCCCGACTGTTAGAGGCTGAGAGCTGACTACAATTGTGTTTTCTTACATTTGTCATAATTGCAGGTACACTTTGTGCTATTTTCAGATGAAATTTATGATGCATGGGTGACAGCTGCGAATGAACAGTTGAATTGATTAGTATGTTTCTGAGTTTCTGGAAAATGAAACTCGCGGTGATGGATATCTGGTGAAGCATAACAACATACTCAGATATTGAAATGTCCAAAATAGATGAGTCTGCTGAATAAATATTATGTAATTGGTACTTTACTACCTATCCTTGCAATGAATTACGCCATTAGCTAACAAGCATTGTATGCAATTCTCTCAATTTGTACGCACCTATGTGCTAGACTTTGTGATCTTGATTAGTCAAGCTTGTCTGACGGATTATAAGTTTCTTTATAGTATATATGAGTAACAATACCTTGAATCTCTTTCATTACCTTGATGTATATATTAAATTTTTTTTAGTAGTTTTCAAATATTTGTTTTTGGATACCTTTGATGTGGCCCAGTGGTTTGGGCTAGGGGCTTCCATGTTGGAGTTTGAAACTTCTTGCCAGTGAAAGCAAGTGATTTGCCTTACTAGTGCGGGTTACTTCTCCTGTGTGGTTTGCAAGCTATTGTATAGAAGTGGGGTTTTACCCTATGCTGCGAGCTATTTCATATGAACGGGGTTTTACTTTGTGCGCACCTAAAAAATAGTGATTGTGAATTTTCCTTATTATATATATATATATTTGTTGTTTAGATTTTTTTAACCCTTGTATTTTTTAATGAATAGGTAAAATATTGTCTGACAACTAAACGTGAACATAGGTGTATCAGTATTTGCCAAGATTACAACAACAATACAAACACCTTACCTCTACTTCACGGCAGAAAAATTGATTTCGATAGATCTTTAAAAAAAAAAAGCAGTTCAAAGACATTCAGAAAAAAGAATAAATAGAAGTGAAAGTATAGCAGATTGATTTTAATCATAATTCTAGTAAAATAATATGATTATTGAAGTACACAAAATAACAGATTGTAATAGAAAGAGAAAATGGTCTAAAACTCCCCTAATCTATTACCCAATTCTTAACTATACACTTATTCTTTACGGGAGTCCTGTTACCCCCCTGAACATTTTAAAAGTATAATATATACCCCCTTAAAAACGCACACCCAGATTTATATAAAAAAGTGAATTGTACGCGCCCTGCCACGTAATATTAACTTTTTTTTAAAAAAAAATTCTTTATTCTGCAATTATTTTTCATTTATATTTCCCTCTTTCTCTTTCACTTTCATTTTACATTCCTCTTTTTCTTTGATTTTGACAAATTGATTTTCCAAATTTGAGGATACATTCTATGACTGCCACCATCTTCTTCGAGCTTCATCGGAGTTATGAACACTAGTAAAAATTTGATGTTCTCTATTGAAGCTAGAATTTAACAATGTTGAGCAACCCATTTCGATTATTGGGACGTTTCCATTAATGGTTTTCTCACCCAATGATTTCATTGATGAGTTCTTCTACATTGATGGATCTATTACTTAATGATTTTTTTCTCCATTAATGACTCTAAAGTTTGATCCTCTTGACTTTCGATTTTGATTTTGAATTATTGTCAATTTTTCACACTAATGAGAAGTGAATGTATTGTGAAAATTTGTGATTTGAGAATGAAAGTTAACTTATGATGAGAGGTTGGTGAGGGCGGCGACCTGGTGGTGGAGCAGAGCCGCTGCCGATGACTTTCGATATTGATTTTGGGTTATTGTCAAATTTTCATACCGATGAGAAGTGAATTTATTGTGAGAAATTTGTGATTTGAGAATGAAAGTTAACTTAACGATGAAAGGTTGGTGAGGGCGGCGACCTGGTGGTGGAGCAGAGTTGCCGACGATGTTGCTTTGATGAAGAGAATAAGAAGACGATAAAAAGAAATTTTTTTTAAATGAAACATAAAGATTTTTGAAGAATCAAAAAATTATAATATGAAATTTAAGAAATACTTATAAAATTAAAGTTTTAATTATTATTTTTACCTCTCACTCTCTTTGAGAGAGTGAACTACACTTTCTTTACCACTTCATCATTTAGGGAGCAAATAATTCTACTTTAAAATAGTGTAAGGGGGTAATAGGACTCCCGTAATGAATAAGTGTGTAGTCGGAATTTCGAGTATAGGTTGGGGGGGTTTTAGACCATTTTCTCTAATAGAAATGAAAGGATAAGACTATTATCCCTCATGATCTTCTATATCTTGACACAAAGAAACTAAAAAAGCTCTCATCGATCAAAGTTTGATTATTCAATAGAATAGTCGAGAAGCAAATCAATCAGAACGACACAAAGGAACTGAAAGAGCTCTCATTGATCGGAAGACGAATTATTCAATAAAATATTCAAGATGCAGACCAATCGAAACGACATAAAAGAACTGAAAGAGCTCTCATCGATCATAATCTAGTAATTCATGAATAAAATAGTCGAGATGCAGATCAATCGGAATAACACAAAGAAACTGAAAAAGCCCTCATCGATCGGAATCTGATTATTCAATAGCATAGTCATGATGCAGATCAACCGGAACGACACAAAGGAACTGAAAGAGCTCTCATCGATAGAGAGTCGGAAGTCGGAACCTTCTAGATGTCACGTGCCTATTGTTTCTCCCAATTCCCTCGAAAATAGGAATAC
The DNA here is from genome assembly GCA_018342035.1 of Solanum appendiculatum. Classification (NCBI taxonomy): domain Eukaryota; kingdom Viridiplantae; phylum Streptophyta; class Magnoliopsida; order Solanales; family Solanaceae; genus Solanum; species Solanum appendiculatum. The sequence goes on along the minus strand of JAGDQO010000434.1, from coordinate 1,924,256 downwards.
TTCTCTCACTATTTCACAGAGATTTTTTCCCCAAATTGGAAACAGCCCCGTCAATCCTACACCGTCAAATCATACATCAATCTCCTTTTACAGCCGTCCGATCATTCATACGTGCCGCCAACAATCTCTTTTATTTACTCCCCTCTTCAAATTTTTTTTACTGTAATCGAAGCTAGGGTTTCATTCGGCCGTCAAATTTCTCAGCGGTGGGTTCAATTCCGTCTTCACATTTATCGAATTGTACGTGAAATTCTCAATCGGTTACTTATTTTTTTGTAATTTCTGTGTATATGTGTGTGGAATTTTACTAATTTTTTGTTGTTGAATTTTCGGTTGATTGTATAGTGGAGATAGAAGAATGGAGAAGGAGCTGGTTGAGCTGTTCGATACGGTGAAGCGAGCCGCTGATGCAGCTGCTGTGGACGGCGGCGGAGATTCGTCGCCGGAGGAGAGTAGGTGTCTTGATGTTTTGAAACAGCTTAAGAAGTTTCCAGTCAATTATCAAGTTCTCGTATCTTCACAGGTAATGATACATTCTTCCTTAGCGTTTTTTTTATTTTTTTATTTTTTTGACCTAGAACTTGATAGGTAATTTCGGATACACAAGGTTCTGCTTATCGTGTATATATTCAACAATTCTAGATTAGAAGGGTTGCAGTTGTAAAGTTTTGAACTTTGGATAAAATTGAACTGATAATGCCTACGAAAGATGTCGTGTGACGATTTAGTTGGAAGGGTTTATGGGGTTTATGGGAAATCCTAGCGGAAGCAAAAACACTAGGTGGTTTCATCTAAGTCTTGGTGAATTAGATTGACCAGAAACTCTGCTGGTTTGAGTTGGAAGGTAGCAGATATAGATTTAATTGAGGTGCTGTCAGCTCGGTGAATAGAATTGCTAGAACATCTGCTGATGGGAGTGGAAGGTAGCAGGAATAGATTAGTTGATGTGGGCGCAAGTTGGTAGTATACCACCGTTATAAAAATCAGTGCTAGATGTCTCCAATTTTGATGTTGAATGTTTGAGGAGGTGAGTTCTATAGCGTTTGATTGGAAAATTGCTTGTTTCTCAAAGAAGCTAAAAAACTTTTGCACTTTTTTAGAAAAAAATCAAGTTTGAAATCTGAAATGGAAAATTTTAAAGAATTTTTCAACCATTTGAATTAAATAGTAACGGAGCAAATCTGATAAAGATAATCCCCTCAATGACCATACAGGGAAAGAGATCTTTTTCAGATAAGTTTTCTGCATCATTTTCAAATTATGCTCTGTAGTCTGTGTCATCTTTTCTCCTTTCTTGTTTGTTTTTTGTTTGGGAGAGGTTCAAGTTGGGATAGAAATTATGCTCCATCATCTAAAGAGAGGTTCCATTCCTCAGAAGGGTTTCTGGACATCTAAAGATAAAAACATTACATGATTTTTGCACGATTTTTATGTTTTTGGTCAGGCTTATTGTTCACTGTGACAACCTATTACTTGATGCTAGTGAGAAGCATATGATCCCTTTTCTGTATTTGACATAAAGGAAACACATTTCAGGTGGGAAAGCGTCTTCGACAATTGACAAAACATCCAAGGGAGAAGATCCAGGCTTTGGCGTCTGATGTGGTTCAGAACTGGAAGAATATAATCGTAAGAGAAACTCTGAAAAATAAGAACAGCAATGGAGTGAATGGGGAATCTGTAAAAGATGAATGTGCTGGTGCTACTGCTAATGGAGCCACTAAATCTCAGAGAGCAGAGTCGGTGAAGGTTGAAAAGGTGTCTAGGGTTGATGATGTTCAAGTTGAAAGGATGACTTCAAAATCCGAGAAAGTAGTAAAGACAGAAAGTCCCTTTACTGAGAAAAAGGTCGAACACGTTATTGTTCTGAAGACTGAAAAGAGTAGCTCTAATGTGGCAAGTGCTGCTCCGCCAAAGTTGGGTGCTCTAATTTATTGCAAGGATTCTGTGAGGGACAAAGTTCGGGAACTCCTTGCAGAGGCTTTATGCAAAGTCTCAGGTGAAGTTGACGAGGAATTGAGGGATGAGGTCAATGCATGTGATCCGTATAGAGTTGCTGTTCAGGTGGAGACTGCAATGTTTGAGAAGTGGGGTAGGTCTAATGGTGCCCAGAAGTTTAAGTACAGATCTATAATGTTCAACATCAAGGATCAAAACAATCAAGATTTCCGGAGAAAAGTTCTTCTGGGGAAGTTCCCTCCTCGTACTATTACTGATCTGACGCCAGAAGAAATGGCAAGCGAAGAAAGGCAAAAGCAGAATGAGAAAATCAAAGAAAAAGCGTTATTCAATAGTGAACGTGGAGCTCCTGTACAGGCTAGTACTGATAAGTTCAAGTGTGGTAGGTGTAAGAAGAGTCAATGCACCTACTATCAGATGCAAACGCGGAGTGCAGATGAACCTATGACCACATACGTGACATGTGTGAACTGCCAAAATCGCTGGAAGTTCTGTTAAATTTGAGAGCTAATGTGTCCATCTAGTGAGCTTCATAGGTTCCTTCTCTTAGCCATGATGTAGTCCCTAGTACATTGTTTCATTTTTCTTCTTGAAGGTGTTATTATGCCTGCGAATGATCGCCGAGCTATTTTATTGTTGCTAGATGTTATGACATTGTGTTTTTCTCATTCCTAGGATAAATATTTGCTCTACAGAAAATGCAAATGTATTGGAAAGAAACAATAAAAATATTAGATGCAGTTTTGAGCAACTATTGACTGTTTTCTTTTGGTACATTGCTATTATCATTTAAATTTCCTGCAAATGTGTGTGAAAATTCTTTTGTATTGCTGGATTCTCTTTCGATACTTTATTTCTTACGATAAATGTTTGGTGTCTGGATCAACTTTCGTGCACCTCAATTAATTCAACGGAATTTAAACACAAATTGTCAGGAAACAGAACAAATCTAGCAGCTTATTTTAGATGGTTGTCACCTATTGTATTGCCTTGTGTAGTTATTTAAATGTAATTGTAATGTATTAATTATTATATTGTCAAATCCGTTGATATATATAAGTAATAAAAGATATCATTTTATGTATGATGCGATCACATTCTTACCTTAATTTTTTTTCATCTTGCCGTTATTGTTTTTAATTATCAATCCATTTCTTTTGGTTCATTTATGATTGTAATCGGTAAACGAGCAAGAGTTAAATTTGTGGTTTTTAATTTTTATTTTTTAGCATATTAAGTAATAAAAAAGTGATCGAAAATATCTTTGACATCAAAAAAACAAAAATAAATTTGCAAGGCAAAAGTGCATATTTTCATATCATAATATAACACAAAAAAATACCTAGCAAAAACATGACTCACTTAATTTCTATCAAATTTACGACGTTAAGGCATATGTTAGTTCACATAAGGTATAACTTAGTTTCACATAACTGTCAATAAAGGCATAAGTTTAGTTTTAGAATATGATAAAAGTACTCTAAACTTGTGACAAAGAAAGTAAAAGTTCTCTAAACTTATTTTATGCAAATCAGATACTACACAACTATTGTCTTAATAGGACAAAAATTCTTTAAACTTATGTCTTGTAAATTTATCCAATTTATGCCGGACAAGGTAAAAATTCTCTAAATTTATGTCTTACGAAATTAGGTCATAGTTATAGGTACTTTAACACACTAATTTTTATTAAATAAGGAGCATGAACAAAAATTAAGATCATTATATTTGAGGACAAGAATTAAAGATAAAAAGAAAGTGTAAAAATTTGATACAAATTAGTCCGGCCAAAGTAAATATCAAACCACAAGAAAATTCATTAAAAAAAAACTAGGCCCTATTAACTCTTTTGGTGAGAACATCTTAAGATTAGTTGAGGTATGAACATAGTTACTTGATAACTGTTGTTGGGTAATAGGTGTGAGGTGACAAATATTCCGTAAAATAGTTAAGATATGCAAAAGTTGGCCCGAACGACTTGGATCAAAGGCTTCGAGGTTATTCTGGTCATTTACTAATTTATAAGTACATTAATCTCAAGCTAATTGGTGAAAAGAAGATCAATTTGAAGCTAAGGGTTTTTAGGGTTTACAGAGTGCTTCCAATTGGAGGAAGAAGAAGAAGAAAGCTAAGAAGGGAAAAATTCAGTTGAAGGTAGCCATGAGAGGAGGAGGAAGGAAGAATTTGAAAAGGGCTATAGAGGAAGACAATTTTACCCTTGAACAAGGTCAAAGCATTATGCAAGTTGTCGACCTTCGAGGTTCCAATCTTATTCAAGTATGAAAAATATATTCATTGTAAATTCTTCTTCTTTTCTTTGATTATCTGTTTAAGAATTCATTTTTTTGATCTGGGTATGAGCTTTCCGGTCTCAAGATTCAATTTTTCCTATTGTAAATTCATGCTTGTGTTACAGTGCATTGTTTTGATTTGGGTTTTGAGATTTTTGGTCTAGAATTTCAGCATATTCTACTGTAAGTTCGAGTTAATGCTCTGGTATCTGTTTAAGAAATCGTCTTTTTTTAATCTGGGTTTGAGCTTTCCGGGCTTGCTTTACATACTTGATTTTGGATATGCTTTTACTCTAGCTGCGGTGAGGTAGTGGTAAAGTCTGAGTACACTCTACGAGGTAGTGGTAAAGTTTGCGTACACTGTACCCTCCCGAGACCCCACTTGTGGGATTTCACTAGGTATGTTGTCATCACTCGGGCCGAGGGTCTATTGGAAATAGTCTCTCATCTTCACAAGGTAGGGGTAAGGCTTCGTATACACAACCCTCCCCAGACCACAAGTGGGATGGCTATGTTGTTTTGTTGTTGTTGAGCTTTCAATCTCAAGATTCAATTTCTCCGCTGGTATATTTATGTTCTTTCTTTAAAGCTGTGTTACAGTGCATAGTTTTGATTTGGGTTTGAGATTTTTGGTCTAGAATTTCAATATATCCTACTGCAAGTTTGTGTTCATTCTTTGGTATCTGTTTAAGAACTCACTTTTTAAATCTGGGTATGAGCTTTCCGGTCTTAATATTCAATATTTCCTATTGTAAAGTCATGTTCTTTCTTTAGTATCTGCTTTACAATGCATTATTTTGATTTGGGTTTGAGCCATTTTAACCCAAATTTCAGTTTTTTTCTATTGTGAGTTCGCGTTCATTCTTTCATATCTGTTTAAGATTTCATTTTTTATCTATGAGCTTCTTGTTCTCAAAATTCCATTTTTTCTTATTGTGAAGGTAATGGATGCTAAAGGTGAAAATTCATTAGCAATATTTCCAGCTAAATTCCAGAAGAGCATGTGGATAAAACGAGGTTTGAACATATAATCCTCTAGAATTTGGGAATTTATTCATCTAGCTGTTGATTTAGTGATGCTCATTTTGTCATTGTATATGTGAGAATGATGTAAAGTGGTTTTCTTTCAGTTCACTATTTTTACTTTTTCAACTAAATGAATAGGCAACTTTGTTGTGGTTGATGAGAGCGGGCGAGAGGAAGCTGTTGAATCAGGCAGAAAAGTGGGATGTGTTGTTACGAAAGTACTCTATTATGAACAAGTTCGTGTGCTTCAGAAGTCTGCAGAATGGTGAGAACCTAATAAACTGTTTGTCCACCCTTCATTTTTGGTTTAATATTTGCTCTTTAGATTAGAATGAAATGGTCTATTTTAAAAATGACTTCAAAGAGCTGCTCTGAGAGTCCTACCGCCTACGTTTAATCCCACCTTCTTATCAAGTATTGAAATTTAAAGATTGATCATTGATCTGAGCGTAGGGTCTATCGGAAACAACCTCTCTACCCCACAAAGGTAGGGGTTAGGCCTGCATACACCATCTTTCAAAGACTTCACTTGTGGGATATGTTGTTATTGATCATTGATGTCTGGACAGGGGAAAAACTCAGATTTTGCTGATTTGAAGCAATGTCCTGTTTCTTCCATAGATTTTGTATCTCACTGATATATAGGCGGTAGAATCCAATTAATTTTGAATGTATATGCTCACATCCATCATTTTGGGTGATTTTTACCTTTTCTTCACCAAGCCATTCAGTTCGTTACTTCGTTATGTTATAGTAGTTGTCATTCGGATTACAACATAAAGGCTCTCGGGGAAACTAGTCCTCTATGTATATAATTGCCCTGTAAAAGCTTTTGGCACATTTCCTTTCCCCCCCTACGTACAGGAAAAGAGTCAAAATACGAGTACAACCATACTTGACAGTACCTAGTTTTGATATATGCAAAAGGGCGTCTTTGGAGACAGTGTGCTCTTTTGGAAGGTCATATTACTGCTTACTGTTCTCCCCTCCGCAACACCCCAAAAAGAAAAAAAAGAAAAAACATGAAGTAAGAGAATTTGACATTTTCAAATAGCATAATGCTCCGTAAACTTTCTTACGCAGGCCAGAGATCTTCAAATCTGCAGCAGTAGAGAGCTCAAATCAAGATCTAGTGTCACAAATCGAAGAGAATGAAGACTCAAGTGATGATGATGGACTTCCTCCATTAGAGGCCAATACAAACAGAGTAAATCCTTTTCAGCTGGAGACGGAATCTGATTCAGATACTGATTCTTGATCTTGGCACCATAACTGATACCTTCTTTTTGTGGATAAAGCAACTTAAGAGTAAAAACATTGTTGTGTCTGAAAGCTATTTAAAATTTTGGAATATGTAAGAAGGTTACTGACTTTGATATAGTTGGTATGCCAAGCAAATTATAAATTCCTTTAATTTTTGCAGTGTTTGTTCTTATAATATGCTATGTATGATCTTTTGTTAACTTCTTCTCGAAAACAACGTAGAGTCTGCTTCTCATACATATCTCGACTATGAAGGATGTGCGTTTTTCAGTTTGAAATTAACTCGTGATGTGATGTGTGCATTAGCACATAGGATTGATCAATCAATAGTCAAGTATTGTATCCCTCATGTAGGAGAAAGGAGAAATCATTTGTGGTTATTGTTGAATGATTCGTCGATGGATTCTTGCAAATGCAAGATGTGCGATTCTGCATGCATTGGCTTGAGATTGATATGCCATCTTATTCAAGTTGGTCATATTCTGTCAACTCAAGCTCATTGCATAAAGGAATATGTTAAGCTATTTATAGAATAAAACTTAGAACACTAAATGTGTCCATACATGAAATCAACGACATACCCAGTGTAATCCCACAAAGTGGGGTGTCTGTACATGAAATCATACACAACTATGGTCGATTTCAAAGCTTGTACTGCAATTACAATGATACTCCATAGTACACCTATGAACAGAGATTTTACAGTACACATTGATAACATCTGAAAAATGACAGATTTAAAATGGTTCAGCACTCTCCAATAAGCAGTATGCATCACCTTCCAGCTTTAGCTTCTCCACTCTTTCTTCTGTCCAACTTTGTCTTAACTATCTTGGGTAGAGAAGACAATCCTAGCGTTTTGCCTTCACAGCCGTTATGATGTTCTCCTTCAGATATTTGAAATGATAAATTCATAATAATAACACAGAACGAGGGAGGACAAGGAAGCTCCCCAAATGAAACTGGTATACAGCATTCCAGCGACAATTGCAGTTGTGAGGCCTCGTCGAAGTTACATGAAGAAATTTCAGCTCTGTTGGCATTACTTGATCATGAAAAATAGAGATTATATTTTAAGGTTCCCTCTTAGAGATGGAACTAGTAAAAGCTTTCTACCAGCACATTTTACCTTCTGCTCACCCTCTGAGTGGGTAGAAGCAGACCTAGTATACATCATTGTAGTGGATGCCAGTACATCATCTCCAAATCCACAGGCACTGAAAAACGGCCTAGGGGAATATAAGGTAAAATTTTTTTTACAAGCATTGAAGTTTCTCCTTCAAAATAACAGCAGGAAGTTCTCTTGATTAGCATGAACATATAGGACAATTTATCAGATAAAAAGCTCCAACATGGAAGAATGTCTATTAGGAATTTTAATCAATTTGCTCTAGAGCTAAGTAGTTTTAGTTTAAAGTTTCAAGGATCAGTTTTGCAAGGATGTTTGCATTATATGCCAAAATTGTTAGCTTATACATATTCATGCAACAAAGACATAAAGCATGCCAAAAAGAAACTAATGTTTAGATCAACACAAATATCTCTTAGTCCATTATAGTGGTTGCTTGGATGATACAAAGGCAAAGCATCTTATTCAGCATAATTAATTTAAGGGAAGAAACAAATAAAAATAGGCGAACAAGTCATGAACTCACTTCTGTTGATCAGAACAGAGGGCTGCTATGTCATATATGTCTCTGTTCACAAGAATCCTGCCAGAAAATTGAGCTTCATGAACATCGAGCAAGAAGGTCAAAAGGAGAACTCGTGAAAGCATTATACATCTACAAAGTCTAGCTTGTAAATAGCCAAAGAAGCTTCAATAACTATGGTTAGGATGAAGATAGAAAGAGATTGTTTTTTCCTTTCTCGGATGGGGAGTGAGAGAGGGGGTTAATGTTCCAATATGAAATTTCAAACCATTATATGTAAAGAGCTTATAGGATGTATCAGCCTCTGCCTATATGTGCCTATAGGCTATAAGAATATAATGAAAACAAGACAACATAGCAACCTTAGTATCCTTTGAACTATCTTCCTGCCAATGCCTCTTCTTCGTAGTGAAGGGATGACCTGCAAATTACTGAAGCACAATCACATGAATACTCCATAGATTATAAATATCCCATGGTATCAGATTATATGTACAAAAAGAGGTCCATGGGAAATTTTAGATAAATCCCACATGGAAAAGATCTCTTTTTTAAAATTTACTTGCAAGATAGTGTCTAACCAAGAATCTCACATGTACTTAACTTTTAAAATGAACATGCAAGAAAGATTTGGTTTTAGTATTGGTAAAAAGAAGCTGCATTGTGCATGTAGGTCATACACCCTCCAAACTTTACCTTTTTCCTTTTTCATGCCTTACCATTAGTAGAAATTTAAACATAATACAACACAAACCAAAAATAAATCTCAGTACATCAGCAATCTAATTGCATTGATAAGGAGCAAACTTTAATGGAGGGTCAGCCACACGTCCTTCAAACGTTCCTAAAAATGCTCTAATTTTCAGTACTAGATATATAATATCAACATCCAAATTAGTTGAAACCCCTTATTCAATCCTCATCACCAGTCAGCAGCTAATACTGATAGTAGTCCTCCTACGAACAAGTTCAATCAAACTATAGCAATCCTCCTCCCTTTTAACCCACGAGGGTTGGTTTTCAGTAGTATTCAAGTGTTGCTTAATAAAACAACGGAAAAGAGCCTCATATACCCCTCAACTTTGTGAACTTTTGATTTAGATATGATATATCCTCGTTACAAAAGTAGCTCACATATACTCCTACTGTTACATAAATGGCCCGGATATATCAGCCACAATCATATTCCACATAAAGATATTCTTTTTACTAACTACAAGCAAAATAAATCAACCAATTCACATTTAAAAAAACACAATTGTATATCAACTTTTAATTTTACCATAACATCATAGATTGCAGCAGTCAACCCGGAATCAGAAACAGCACGTCCAAAACCAACCAATTCTCCATTTCCCGGCATCACAGGCACTACTTTTCCGATCCAATCTCCACCAATACCCGTTACACCCGACCCGGGTACCTTCTCCGGAGCCAAATCCGGTACAAATTCGGGTCTTGTAAACACTGAAACCACGACGTAGCTATGAACTAAAGATTTTCTGAGCTTGTTGAGATCCACCGGCTCAACTCTACCTTCTGAGCTCAGTTTCGGAAAACGGTGGCACGAATGGTTGCATACAGAATAGAGGTCTCTAAGGTGAATCGGATTTACGTCGTGAAGGTTTGTTGAGATGAACACCGGCGGCGGCGGTGGCCTGATTTGAGAGAGTGTTGGCTGAGTGAAGCGGCGGAATTTGGAGGGAAGATAACCGCCGTGCACGGCGGCGGCAACTGCCATGTTTTTTTGGTTTTTCTTTGTCTTCCTTTTTTACCCTTTATCTATTTTGGCTTTTGGATAATTTCAACTAACTCCTCTGAAACTTAGATAACTATACTTTACTCCCTTGTAGTTTTAAACCTTATCCAAAATCTCCTCTTTTTTTTTTAAGCACTTTCTTTTTGCATCAACCCCCATTAACAAGTTTGTTGACAATTAAGTCCTCCATCACTTAAATTTAATCTTAGTTTATGGGTAAGCATTTCAATCTTGAGAGTGATCCAAATACTTAATTTGATATAGTTGATAATTAAATGCTCCAATCATTTTTACCGTGTCTCATGAATATCTAACGCTTACGTGACGCATAAATTTTGAAAATGTCTAAATGATTATTCTGTAAATTGGAGTGTTCAATCGATACAATAAGATATATTGAGATATCTAAACGTACAGTCTTAAAATTAAAAACTTACTTGTTCGTTGAAAGACTTTTATAATTTTTAATCTAAAAAAAATCATACATATTTATAAAATTATAATTAAAAAAATAATTATTTTTTGAAATTAAAAAATGTTACCTAAATTGAGACAATTGATTAGTACATGGGGTGGGGGCTCCAATACGTCAAAATGATAAGGCCTTCATAAAAGTAGTCTCTTTCCTCAAACCCTTCATTCACAACTACTACACTGAAGAAGTGAGAACACCGACTCCCAAACAAATAGCTATTTGCCTATTTTCCAAAATCCTATTGGTGAGTTTTTCTTAAGCTTTTCATTTTACGTATTTACTCATGTTTTAGGGCGATTGCACCCAATTAATTGGGTGAGTTCACGATTTAGTGGTCAATGAAGTGAGTTAAAGAATCATGAGGTGTCGTGTTAGGTTCAAATTTCAGCGGAGATAAAAATATTAGGTGATATCTTCATCTATTGGTGGATAGAGTTATCTGATATATGCTGCTGGTGGTAGGAGGTAGGTATCTATAGACATAGTTATCTAATATTCGTTGGTAGGAGGAGATAAGTATCCGGTGGCATCAGTCAAGATGCACACAAGCTACCCCGGACACTATGGTTACCAAAAAAATAAAATCTTTTTATTTGTTTTTTATTATTTTGTCTGATGATGGAGTTGGTGCAAGATGGCTCGGACATTACGATTATTAAAAATAAAATAAAGTTCTTGTTATTTGTTGTTTATTTTTGTTTTATTTAGTATGATGATTTTGTTATTTGTTGTTTATTTTTGTTTTATTTAGTATGATGATGGAGTTGATTTTTCAGATGGTTACTCAATTAATAATTATATTCTCATGAAGTCACTTTCTTTGTTGAAGAAAGTTGGAATTAAAGAATAAAGTTGACTTTTTTTGAGATAATAACTATACCATCTGAGAAATCAATGCTATGATGATGAGATAAAATAAGTTTAAATGATAATGTGGGATTCATATAGCCGACTAAACTTGTTTGAGACTGAAGCGTAGTTATTCTTGTTGTATGTTTGACTGGTTCATATAGGTTATAGTAACTAATAGGGACTAAGGTTTAGATTAGTTAGTGACTGGTATGTCAGCAGTGTTAAATGTGAGTTTTAAAGAACAATAATTTGTGGTAATAAGCAAATTATTTAGTATTGGAATGATATCAATATGTGTCTAAATAGAGAGACAAAAGTAGAGGATCATATTAGGACCCCAACAAGTTTGGATTGAGCATAGTAGATTAGTTTTTTTGTTTTTGATTGGAGTTAGTTCCCTAGCTTAACATGTTCCTTTATATGTGCTGGTGGGAGGTAGCAGGTACCTCGTGGAATTAATCGAAGTGTGTGCAAGCTGACCTAGACATCACGACTATCAAAAACATTTAGATGTTTCTTTGTTCAATCGACTAGGCAAATTATGTGGTATTGGAATGATTATGTCTAAATAGAGCGGCCTAAAAGTAGAGGATTCATATGAGGACTCCAATAGTTTGGAATGAGACGAAGTTGATTGGTTTTATTTCTGAATGGAGTTATTTCCCTAATTTAGATATTCCTTTGCTCAATCTACATGTCTTCTTACTGTACCTTCTCTAGTTTCATCAGACTTTAGTTCTAACCTGGAATTGTTTTGCGTGCTAGCTCTCAATGGCATCTCAGGTGATAAGAGAATGGGTCGGATTTCAGCAGTTCCCTTCAGCCACTCAATCAAAGTTAATTGAATTGATAAGAAAATTGAAGCAGGAGGTTAGAGTCTCTCTCGTTACCTGATATGCTAATTTCTATCTGTCTTTTCTGGAGTGAACAGTTGAATGTATGTTTCTTATTTCTAGTCTAGATAAGATTCATGCACAATTATTTGGCTGACGTGTACATTAGCCTTCTGCAATTGAAATTTAATGTTTTTCAATTACTTTATATTCAATTGCTGTAGAGTGTAAGCACAATGACAGTTCTAATAGTGGGGAAAGGTGGTGTTGGAAAATCTTCAACTGTTAACTCAATTTTAGGGGAAAGAGCAGTTGCTGTCAGTGCGTTTCAGGTACATATTGCTACAGAATTTAGTTGAAAGTGAAACCTTAGATGCTTTCTTGAGGTTTAAGACATTGAAATAAGGTTTCTTGTTTTTTCAGTCAGAAACTCCAAGACCAGTGATGGTGTCACGTTCATGGGCAGAATTTACATTGAACATTATCGACACCCCCGGGCTGGTTGAAGGAGGGTATGTCAATGACCAGGCTCTTGATCTAATAAAGAGGTAAATGTTTACATGCTGAAATATTTCGGAGCTTTTCTTGCTCCAGTTGTCGGGTAGGCATGTCTAGTTCTTTGTCTGACTCTCAACACACCTTCTGTCTAACTAAAGAATTCTTTTGGTAACTGGATCCAAACAGGTTCCTCCTGAACAAGACAATTGATATTTTGCTCTATGTGGATCGTCTTGATACATATAGAGTGGACAATTTGGATAGGCAGGTTGTGAAGGCCATAACAGATAGTTTCGGCAAGGAAATATGGCATAGAGGACTTGTGGTCCTCACCCATGCTCAGGTCTCCCCTCCTGATGGATTGAGTTATGACGAGTTCACTTCGAGAAGATCAGAGACGCTTTCGAAAATTGTCCGCCTGGGAGCTCGAATTAGGAAACAAGAGGTTAAGGTGGGGCACCAACACTTTTCTTTTCCTTGTTTGAAGTAGATTTTCCGGGTTCTTACAATCTTGTTCCACTTTCCTGAGTCTAATTTTCCTTGGCACAACATAATTGCATTTGGTATCTACCTTACATTTCTGTGCTCTATTGAATTCTGTTTGCAAAAGAACAGCTGGAGTTTATCTAGTCAGGTTAAAGGGAATGGTACATGGATACTGGAGTTTATCTAGTCAGAAAATACTCAAAGATGCCTGTTCCTGACACTCATATTTGGATAATCTCACTTCATTTCACTCCACTTACTTCCTTTCTGAGCCAATTGAGCTGGCATAACTCAATTGAACACGAATAAGATCGAGAGAGGAGTTGTCTATTTAAAATGTTTACTTATCAGTTAATGGTGCTTCCATTTAAGCAGATATGCAGATTATCCAGATCTTATCCCGTCTTTTTGTTCGCTTTTCATTCAATTTTGCTACTTGATATCTTCTGAACTCATCACGTTTCCACCTTTGCACACCGTGTTCCTATGGTGTGTGTGTGGCATCCTCCTTCCATTTGATCCTAAAAGTAGTTTAAGCACCTATTATAACACACCCCATGTGTGCGTGCGCGTCTGTGAGTGGTGGTAGATCATAAGTATTGGTTTTTTTCCTCCAAGAATAGCACCTTGGTCTCTATACTGGATTGTTAAACACTCTGGAGAAGTGTACTATGCATACCCTAGTTTAAGTTTTGACTTTCAGTGTGTTGTGTGTGTGTTAGATATATATTGTGTACTTGCATTTGCAAAGATAACTTGAACTTCAGTTTCAGAAGCCACCAGAGGAACCGTGATAGTGGTGAAAAGCTATCTTTCACCTTCTTTTTTTCCGTCTGTATGAGCGAGCGAGAGGATGTAGTAGAGCAGTCAGTTGGCAAAGATGCCATCTTTCTTAGCACCCTAATTGGAACAGTGATTATATGTTTCTTTTTGTTTTGTTTTAATGGTGCTTTTTATAGAAGTATCCTTCATAGCTGTTCCTTTTTACTTATCTTACTGTCGTTGGTTTTAGGCTTCTTCAATTCCTATTGTTTGCGTTGAGAACAGTGGGAGATGTAACAAGAATGAACTTGACGAAAAGGTTAGATATACGTGGCATTGTCTTGTTAAGTTTTTGTAATATATTATGTTTGTTAACATGGTATGCATGGATCAACAGATTCTTCCAAATGGAACAGCTTGGATACCCAATTTACTCCAAACTATTACCGAAGTTGTCATAAGTGAAAGCAAGGGTATCTTGGTTGATCAAAAATTGATCGAAGGACCAAATCCCAACAATAAGGGCAAACTGCTGATTCCTCTTATCGCAGCATTCCAGGTGAGCTTTCAGTCTAAAGTTGTCTCCGTTGCACTAGTAAACACATGATTCTTGTACTGACTACAACTAACATTGGCTCCTTCCCCAACTTCGTATCTCTGGCAGTACATCTTTGTTGTGAAAAGGATCCTGAAGTGGATCAAGAATGATATTGCAAGAGAGAGCAGGCCTTCATGGGCATAAGCAAATCCATCGGGATGAGCCTCGTTACCAACTAACTTAATTTCCCTTCTGGTTCTCCGTAGTACGTCGAGTTTTCCTTGTCATGATTTATATTCATTTTTGGTTATATCGTAGCAGTTATGCGTTTTTGTTAATATTGTAGCAGTTGTAGTCAGCTATATTAGTTGTATGCATTGTGAATTTCTATTTCTTTTGTTGAGCTTCAGCCTGACTTTATCCTTTCCAAACATTTTTGTTTTAAGTTATTGCCAGTGTCCAGTTTTATCTAGTTTCTCGGCCTGGTATCCTGCACCTTGCGTTTATGATATCTACATTCAAGTGTGCTTAAGAGACAGCCGAAGAACTTGTAAATATAAATATGCAATGAATATCTTATATGCTCAAGGGAAATTTTCCAAGGAAGTTTTATATCGAACAAAGACTTTGTAGCCAATAGGATCTAGAAATGGAGACACTTGATTATATACTATTGTTGTCAAGATTATCAAACAGTAAAAATTGTCATATATAAAATCAATGACATTATTCTTTTTCTTTTAAATTTTATACAACACATGTTCTATGATGTTTGACTTGATTCTATTTTTATGCTACCACTCTTATAGTTTTAGTTAAATTCATTATAAACAATTCACCTTTTAAACTTTGACATAATCTATTTTCTATTAAAATAAATTTTCAGAGAGTTCTTTTCATTAATCAACTTATTAACCTAAGTCAAAATTAACATCTTCAACACTATGCCAAATTGCCAACTAAATAGTCATATAAAAAGAACGAAATGATATCAAATTTTATCAATTATCTTTTGTGTTTGCATTTTACTCCTCGTTTAGGAAAATATCAATCAGGAGGGTCTTTTCATTGTTTTATTCTTATTATATGTTACGATATAATTTTTTTTATTAAATATTTTACTCCATTAAGATATTCGTAATTTTGAAGAATAATTAATATGGAGGATAAAATTTTAAAAATAATTAATTTTAATTTAAACTTTTAAAGTAACAAATAATTTGACTAATTTTAGAAATTCCCTTCCATTTGGGCCTGGTATAGATCCAAAAGGTCAGTCGTTTCTATAAAACCCTCGTGCTTTTTGCTAAACTCCGATCACTTTCTGCAATCGCCGTCGATCTCCGTAGCGTAATCTCACCGAACAATGTTCCGACACGGTTCTCGATTCCTCGCCAGAACCACCACGATGAGGTGGCGCCGTCCATTTGCAACCGACCTGCAGGCGGAGTACGTTGCAGATTCCAACTTCGCGGAAGCTTGGAAGAAAGTTGTTCCCAATGTAGACCCACCGAAAACTCCATCTGCGTTCATGGCTCCTAGACCGGCTACTCCATCGTCGATTCCGTCTAAGCTCACCGTCAACTTTGTCCTTCCTTACACTTCTGAACTCTCTGGTAAAGAGGTAATATGGATGATAAGCACTCCCGTTTGAATTTCCTCATTTATGATATGTGATAGGTGTTTGCAATGTCGGAGCTGTACGAATCCTTAAGGAATGACGGTAAAGCATCTAATTTTCGATTTGAATTTGGATTTTGAATTATAGATTTTACTGATTTGAAATTTGTTATGATTACAAATCTGTAGAAAATGTTTGAAAAGATTGTAGTGAAAAAAAAAAACTGTTTTGACTTCCAAAATGGTGACAGTGTAGTATTAAGTAGAATAAAGGAAGTACTAGACTCCATGGAGATTCAACTTATTTGAAGCTCATAAAGTTACATACAAAAATGTCTCTCAACTTGCAAGAAGATTGAAGCTGTGGAGTTTTAGGAATTTCTGGCATATAAGTCTGATTGGGATCCCCTACTCGATTATCTCAAAGATATCAACAGAGAGACTCAAAAAGGTGGTGTACTGGTGTACAAGTTGGTTGATAATGCACATACGAATTTATAAGGGGAAGTCGAAACAAGGATGTTGCACCAATAGGTAATAGCCAATGCGTGCCTAGACTCAAGAGAATAGGGAACACACCGGGAGTCCTTATAGGTTAGAAATTGAGAAGTCCATGATCATGTTAAGTGGAGTGTTATTACCAATATGCTTAAGAGTTGAGGAAATGGGATTCGATAGTATATAGATTAGCTGGGTGAATTTTTATGTGAGCATTGTTAAGTTCTCTATAATCCTAAATGGAATTCTTGAAGCAATCTTTTTTGTTTAAAGAGGCTTGAAACAAGGAGATCCCAATTTCCTCTCCATATTCAGTTTACTGATGGAAAGTTTCAGCAGAACGTTGAGAGTGGACAACATAAATAGATGGTTACGAGTATTTAGTGTAACAAACAACTAATGTAGTATAGAAGTCTCTCACCTATAGTATGTGGATGGTATTCTCGTCCTTTGTGATGATGTAGAAGGTCAATTAAGTCATTTGAAATTGATTCTAGTGGTTTTTGAAGCAAACTATGATCTTCATATTAAATGGAAGAAAAACCTGTTATCGGTCAATAAGGTGCCAAACAATGCTAGTTTGGTTGGAATTCTCGGTTGTCTGATACTTTGCCCACTATGTATTTGGGTCTCCTTTAGGTTCTAGACACAAAGTTGAAGGGATATAGCAAAGAGGGTTGGAAAGATATGAAAAGCGGCTTGAAAGCAGGAAGAAATCATACATATCCTTTGGTGGAGGATTAGTAGATAACACTTAACAGTGTGCTGGGTTCTTTACTAACTTATGTGATTTCCTTGTTTCCTTTGCCAGCCAAGATTGAGAAAGATAATTAATAAAGTGAGAAGAGACAGAATACGACAAGGTAATAATAAAAGGAAGTCCTTTAGCTTTGTCAAATGGAACACACTCGTCAAGAATAAGAAAAATTGAGGATTGGATATCAAAGATCTAAGGGTTTATTAATGAAGTGGCTATGGGTATTCAATTATAAAAAAAGAGGCCTGCTAGAGAAATGTACAAGAACGAAAAAAAAGAATTAAAAACACAAACTTTAAAAGTTCACACACTTAATTTGGGTGAATTACTAACATCCTGCCATGTTAGCACTAGGTGTCCACGAGACATACCAATGTCAAGTTGAATTGTCTAGTTTATCGCTGGGTAAGTTTAAGTATCAAACTGGCAGTTGGGGCCAAATTTGAGGGTTTGTCCATCTAGTTGGCCAAAAAATAAGCTAAGTTTAAGTGTCTGTCCATTTAGTTGGCCAAAAACAAAGCACTCTTGGTTCACAGAAGCGTGTCTACTTGGCTAGATGGGATACTAGTCCATACAAATGGGCTCAATTCTTAAGTTTTTGAAATTTTGGTACAAATCTACATTGATTATTTAAGTCCAAATATGTGGATTAGGTCTAACTTCATCTTTGGATTGAGCACTTAATTTGGGCTTTGCTAATTAAATAAGTTCAATTTATTAGTTTTAAGCTTAATGTCTACTTCATTTGGAGGACCAAACTCATGCCATGTATCTAATGACACGAAATTCCAATCAAGTCACATGCCAATAAAATAATGTCACGTGTGCAAGTGATGTGGCATGACAAGTCAAACATAAAGATTAATCGAAGGTCGCCAAGTGTTTAGATAACATGATTCATCCAATCAGATACAATCTTATCACATAGCATTTGTGATAGGTTTGATGACTCATTTGAACCAATCAAATTGAAGAAAGAAGATTGTACTCGTTATAAATTCCTTGTCCTACAACTATAAATAGGGTGTCCATAAGGCCAAAAATACATCAAGCAAGCTGAATGAAAGCCACATAAATTCCAAATAAAAATGTGCCTTTTCATCCATGATCAAATCCAACAATTAAGTTATTGTCAAGATAAGCCAAGAACCTTTGAATCTTTGTTCTTGAGTAAAAGAATCAAAGAACGTCATTTGTAGATCTAGTGACAATCTAGGAATCATAACTCATATCGCCTCTTTATATTGTTATCCAATGGATGGGAATATCCATTGAGATTAGTTATCCCATCATTTATATGAGATAACTAATCCCATCATTTTAGTACTAATAGTGGGATAAATAATTCTGGAACTAATTAATACCTCTAACCAGACACAAAAATCCCGCATTTTATCCCAATATTATTATCCCTTATCCATTGTACCAAACGACCCCTAAGTGTCTCTTGCCATTGAGGAGTCACTTATATACTTCTTTGCCAAGCTTCAAGAAGAGAATGCTTTGCGTACTTCTTGTATAAGGGACATGCTATGTACTTCCACCCCATCTCACGTCAAAGCTTGAAGTATAGAACACTTCATGACTTCTTGGTGAATGTTTGAAGGGTGGAGCGCTCCATGTTTTCCTTCGTCAAGCCGTGTTAAAAAGGCTCTCCATGTGCATGCACTTTATTGCCAAGTTGCAAGCGAAGGTTGTTCCACTTAAAGGGTGGGATGTTTGACGTATTTCTCTACCAAATCTTGATTAATGTGATGCTCACATACTTCTCCACCAAATCTTGAAGGATCAGATGCCTCGTGTACTCCTTTTTTGAGTCGCGAGAAGAGGACGTTTCGTACATTCATTCGCTAATGCAAGAAAAGAATATTCCACATACTTGTTTGCTACAAATTGAAACGTCAGAACACATAATTTACTTCTTTCGTTAAGGATTGGATTGGTCGAAACATGCCATGTACCATTTCGCCGAAGCTGGGATGGGAAACTCTTTCAACACTCATGTAAGCATCAAAAGAAAAAAAGGAAAAAGAAATTTGTCCAACTAGGCATGCCAAAAATTTGTATTGAACACAAATTCAAAATACTCAACACAAGAAAAGGTTACAAATTACAATATTTAGTATTATATAGAGATGATACAAGCTACAATCTCTAGGATAGCATTGGATCTACAAATGACATCTCTTCTGATTCTTCTCACGAACATCAATTCAAGGGCTCTTGGCTTATTATGGAAAGGACGAGATCTGCCACAAACTAGGATTTTAGATCAACTTTCATGAACAAAAGATTTGAAACACCTGCTTGAAATCTTGACTTGAACTTTGTTGGATTTATCGTTGTCTAAGCGCAGATGTAGAAGAAGATTTTGAATGCTTTTCTTTAGAGCTCCTCTAGCTTTCCTTTAGCTTGCTTGATGTGTTTTCAAATTTCTCTGGCTTTAAGAGGATTCCTATTTATAGTTGCACGAGAAGGTAGTTCGTGATGCATTCTTCAATTTGATTGGTTGGCTTGAGTCATCAAATCTATCACAAAAGCTATGTGATAGTATTGTATTTTTATTGGTTGAACCATGTTATTTGTACACTTTACCGCCGTTGATTGGTCTTTATGTTGACTTGACATGCCACATCATTTGAGCATGTGGTATTGTTTCATTGGCCTATGATTTGACTTGGATGTCATGTTTTTGAATACGTCGCTTGAGTTTGGATGTCCGAATGAAGTAGGTCTTGGACTTGAAACTAATGAAATTGACTTATTTTATTTGTAAAGTTAAATACACTGTTCAACCCAAATAAGCTGGATGTAAGTTTAATCTATGTAATCAGACTTAAAAACTAATCCAAATAAATTTTAAGTTCTTACAATGAGATAGATGGTTACTGGTGTACCAAGAAAGCTAGAACTACTCACAGGGTGGCAATCTAAAAGAGTATAAGATTCTTGCGTACTGATTAAAAAAAGATCCATGCAGCCCATAGTTTTGGAGAAAATTAGTTTCAAAGTTGGTGATGGTAGGAAGTTCTTATTGGGCATTAGCTTTTGAAGTAACAATGTATAGTTAACTGAAGTTTTTTTTGGAAGATTGTAGAACAAAAGAGCTTAGAACATAACATATAGAAGGCATTTGAATGACTGAGTGATGAACCCAGTAAATGAATTCTATAGTTCACTGGTTTCTTCTCAAGGTTTTCTCTAGTAGTGAAGACAAGTTACTATGGAGATTGGATAATGCACAGCAACAGTTGCTGTACAGTTAATTCTTGCAACAGGATACTGACAAGCAAGGATTAATAAATTAGATCATTATATCGGAAGCAAATGCGGTAGACAAAAGCTCCTTACAAGGTAATGTGGCTTGTTTCCATGGAATTTTGCTAAGGAAGCTTGCTTAACATGGAGCAACTTTCAAAGAAGACATTTCCTGCTGTGTGATGTTACTTATGTGAAGAACAACCAGTAACTCAATCATTTGTTTCTACACTGTCAAGTTACATACCAGCTATGACACCTTTTTTCCATATTTTTTTGCCCTTATTGGGCAATGCCTGACACTGCTGCAGCATTTTAATTTGTTGGAAAAGAAAGGTGACAAGCAAAAGAAAGTTTATTGGGTGAAATATTGGTGATGTCAGTGAATCTATTAAACATCTCTTGAAGGGATTCTCCTTCATTCATCTTGAATAGCTCATATTGCCTATTTAATAAGACAACTTTTACAATCCTCGATTAAGATGTTTCAAAGCCAAATCCAACTCCACTTGCAAGATAAAATTCAACTGCATTTTTGTTTTGTAAAATAACACATCTAAATGAGACAAAATCTGTGTTAGAACTCATAGAATGCCTTCAAGATTAGAGAAGGGATATACTTTTGCTTTTTTGCTTACCTTTAGTGCTCTGTATAAAACTAGCTTATTGCTGGTGTTTTGTTTTTAAAATCTTACCTTTTAAAAAAGGTGTAGGGTGGGTGATCTCTTAGGAGGAGAAGAGCAAGAAAGATAAGCACCAGTCTCTCATAGGGTGATGAGTTGGAAGAGGATACTGCTGCTGGAATTGGAATTTTTGTTTAACAACAATGGTGCATGATGGTAGAGAAGAAAATAAAGGAGATTTTTTGATTGGGTCGACTGCTAACTCATGAATAGAAAGAAAATGTGCATAGCTGATCTTACTGACATACCTGATCTAATTCTTCCATTTCTAGTTTGGAGTGACCTCTTTACTACAAGCTTGTAAAGTAGGTCTTTGTGACCGCTGAAAGGGTCTCTAATGTAGTGAAGTTGTTTGATTTATGATTTATCTGTTTTACACCCCTCATTACTTGAATATTTGCAACCAAAACAGTTTGATGGGAAGTTGTCTCAATATAAATAGTTGGAGTGTCACTATGACACCTTCCCATTTAAGTAGATGTTGAATGAGTGAAGGTGGAATAGTTGGGTGAAAAACTATTACATAAAAAATTATACTCTCTCTGTTTCAATTTGTTTGTCTAGTTTTGACTGACTTGGCACGGAGTTTTAAGAGAGTAAAGAAGACTTTTGAATCTTGTGGCTTTAAATTAAAGCTATGTCGTATGTACCAAAATTTCTTTTAATCTTGTGGTCTTAAACATGCCACGTGGAATGTTGAAATGAAAGAGTTGCCAAAAAAGGAAAGAGACATTCTTTTTGAAATGGACTGAAAAGGAAAGTAAAACAAACAAATTGAAACGGAGGGATTACTATTAAATCAGTTGAAGATATCAAATTAAATAATAAAAGTGTGCCCTCTTTAATAGATTAAGTTTTTAGATGATGATCGCACACCTCAATATTACATCGGAGTAGTTAGAGGTTCTATGTTCAAGTGTCATTGTCGTAAAAAATATCTCGATGTGCTTGGCTCATGAAAAAGAATCAGGCCCGCCTGCGAAAGTGTGTTGAAGATATAATTAAATAAATCAAAGTGTAACTATTCTAACAATTAAAGCTTTTAAATGGGTGTCCACACAACAAATAAAACTACTCTTACTAGTTTGAGTTTAGGAGATGGGGTGTATTTATAATTTACATTTTGGGAGACATTCAAATGCTAAGCAGGTCTAGTGGGACAATAGGAGTACCCACTCTGGATATTGTTTCTATACAGTTTCCTAAGGGATCAATTGGATCATAGAAGTTTTTGTGGTAGTGACAGTGAATCAAATCTAAGCTTCATGAAGGTTTTTTAAATTGAAGCCTTTTGCATCTTAGAGATTGTTTGGATTGGCTTATTTTAAGTGCTTTTAAGCTAAAATAGCTTTTAAGCACTTAAAAAGTGTTTGGGTAAAAAAAAAGGGTGCTTTTTTAAGCACTTGTTTTTAGCCAAAAAGACAAATAATCCAAAAGCTAAAAGCCCATCCAAACAGGCTCTTATTCTTGCTAAATACTCCCTCCGTCCCAAAATAAGTGTCACTTTAGCAATAAAAATTTGTCCCAAAATAAGTGTCACCTTAGAACTTAAGACAAACATTAGTATGTTTTTCCAAGTATACCCTTGTACTGGAGAACTACTTAATCGTGCTCAATTCTCAAGAAACATTTAATAAATAGGGGTAACTTAGTGAGCTATACCTTCTATTTATTATTTTTCTTAATGAGTATGAAATAAGCTAAAGTGACACTTATTTTGGGACGGAGGGAGTAGTAAAATCATGCAGAAATCCTTTTGAAATTTTGTTTTTTAGGAGTGAATTAGTTAGCAGTCATTGTTGTGGGAAAAAAAACTAATAATATGCTCTTCCATTTGTATATTTAAATTTGGTTTTGCTTGGTTTAAATGATCAGTTTATGCTACAAGGCAATTATGCAACAACCTTAATATAGAAGTTCCATTGGTATTAAATTTCACAAGAATCTGGTCAGTGTGGTGTCTTGCTGTCTTTTGACAAACTTTTCGTTATTAAAATTTGGTTAATTTCCGAGGGTGCTCCACAAATTGTTGATATATTTCAGTTTCTTACTGTAGTCTCATTAAGTTTAGTATTGTATGCTGACTATTAATAAACCAGAGAAACATTTTTTAGCTCAATGTTTCAACAGTTGTCAAATTATGTGGGAATACTTGTGTGAAGTTTAATCGCATGCTTATGATGATTGTGCATCAATGGCTCTGAAAAATCTGATTCAAGCTTTGATCACTCCTCCCTTTTGCATTATATCCAGGTTGACATGGTCATAATCCCTGCAACGACAGGACAGATGGGTGTTTTACCTGGGCATGTAGCGACAATTGCTGAGCTGAAGCCGGGTATCTTGTCAGTTCACGAGGGCAACGATGTGAACAAGTACTTTGTGAGTGGTGGATTTGCATTTGTTCATGCAAATTCTTTTGCGGATATAGTTGCTATTGAAGCTGTACCACTTGATCGCATCGACCCCAATTTGGTTCAAAAGGGCCTCACTGATTTCACTCAGAAGCTAAACACTGCATCAACCGATGTAGAAAAAGCTGAAGCCCAGATTGGAGTTGATGTACACAGCGCCCTTAATGCTGCCCTCACTGGTTAAGCAAACTGCAATAGTCTTTGTCCTTGGTGAATTCTGTTTTCCTTTGTGTCTGATTGATAAACTTCTTCACCCTCTTTGCATAAGCTGATAATGATGATGATTTCTATTTTAAGTCCTGCATTACTTGAATAAATGCTTCGGACAACGTTCCGTTACATATTTTGTTTGCTGCTATATAAGCTGTACGCTAAACTGCAGTAATGAGAATAGATTGTTCAAAAAGTATCATGCAGTAGTCTCTTGCTCCCTAATTTCTTAGCTTGGGGTGCACTTTTTGTGTTGGTTTCCAGTTCTCGCTCTGTGTCTCTGTAATTGCCATTACAGAACTTTATGTAACCCTTGGTTTACATACATTTAATGGCCTCTTTTGAACGTCAAAAGAGGCCATTGTTTAGTGGTTTCTTTTTCTTTTTTATATTAATGCTAGCACCAAAATCTCAGTGAATTAGCAGTTCATTAAACCTCAATTCAATATTGCTATTATGTTATACTTGTCATGCTGTCTGCTAAAGGAATAGACACAATGTTGTCCGATATTCTGAATAAACGAGTAGTCAATACTGTAGCGAGTTCATACAATACTTGTATCAAAACTTTCTGCTTCATGGAAACACAAATATTCCCTAGGAGTTTATGCCAAGAAATGTTATATTGTTCTTTGAATAGGAAACAAAACAAAGAAAAAAGAAGGCAAGAAGATAAATAAATTTAGCAATACAGAGGTTAAAGAACTGGAAATCTAAAGAGATGGTGACAAAGATTTTATTTTCAATAGTTTCAAAGGCTCGAAGGAGCGTAGCCTTATTCAAAATATAGTTGAGAAAATATACTCTACTCCACTTCCAACACCAAAAATATAGTTTAAGAAAATAGTAAAATCGCTAACTTATTTATTAAAACTAGAAGGTTAAAAGAATACATATATTTTTGCAAGTTTTTACTTCATTTGAATAATCAAAAGATACCTTAAAGTGTGACTCTATTTTTGTAATTTTCAAATCTTTTAAAAATAAACTTACTAAAATACGATGAAAAATAAAATATTTTGTTTAGATCTAAAAAATAATAATTAAGGAATAAAAATGGTGTAAAATCACTTGATAACAATGAGGTTACAGAGGTCATAAATATAGAGTTGAATATTAGTGTGCGTAAGCAATAATAGAAAAAGAAACAGAAACTAATCAAAAGATATGGAAATTCAAAGGAAAGATTCAAGAATTTCAAAGGATTTTATATTCTAAGGCCTTGACAAGATCCAAGTGACAACATATAAATTTATGAAAGAAATCTAACGTCTTTATTTGAGTAAAAGGATCAAAACAATAGATTCGGATCTTGACCGCTTTACGAGTGACTAAAGATAATAATTAGTATAAACTAATCACCTTCTGAAGAATACCAAAAAGAAATCACAGATATCATAAGTAATTACTTTATACCTTAAACTATGAAACTAGTAAAGGTTTAAAGATAATTTCTCAAAGAACAAGTCACAAAGGTTCCAAAGAACTCTCTCAAATATTATTAATATCAATCTAATGTCCTTTGATGAATGAAAAAGCACTCCTATTTATGTGGGCAATTTTACTATTTATTTATTTATTTAAAATGGCTGATGCACAATTTGATTTTTTTTTTCTACTTTTATTTTAAAATATAAAGCAATACTATTCTTTTAATAAAAGATCATTAGAAAAATTTAGAGATATAATTAAAGTGGCAATGTTTTTTTTCCTTTTTAAATTAATGTTAATTTACGTAAGTTTTTTTTCCTTTTTAAAATTGTTTTTAAAAATAAAATTGTAATTTATTATTTAATCCTATTGCATGTAATTAATTTATTTTTAAAAATAAAATAGTAATTTATTATTTAATCTTATTATATGTGATTAATTTTAATTATTAAAAGAATTTATTTTTTGTGGTGCTGACATATGACACTTTTTACTTCTCCTATTATATAAAGATAGATAATAATTGACATAGTGAGTTTACCTTTTTACTCTTATTAATTGATAGAATTCCAAAATCAATTTACTCATTAAAGAGATTTTACCTTTTTCTAAAACATTAACTTTCTAAATAAATTGATGATATAATAGATAAAAAAAATATATTGTCTTTTATTTATTTATCAAAAATGACAAATAAAAAAAGACTAAGTAAAAAATCAAAATTGGACAAGTTATTAGGCATAAGAAAGTATAAAGTGAGGGTTTTGTTTTGCAAAGAACTTATTTCCTTATTAAAAAAAAGGGAAAAGTTTAAAAAATAGGGTTTTGCTTGGAAGAGAAGCTCGTCTACCGGTTTGGCCATGGCGATTTATGAGATGTGTTCTTCGGTTGCTTCTATTTTGATGAAGATTAGGAACCCATGTAGGAAGGATAGTTTTGAAAGTAAGTTTTCGCCTAATTCTCCATTCAAGTTTTTGCCTAATTTCTCTTGGTAGTTTTGCCCTAATTCTTTATGTAGTTTTCAGCTTTCGCCCAATTAGTAATTCAGATAGTAGAAATAGTAACCTGCGTCCATCTAAAATTGACTGACTTGTTAATTTATTTATTGTTTTCTTGTGATTTAGTTGAAGACTCGTGGTGGTTTTTCAAAAGCTTTCCTTCAGTTTATTTGTTCATGGAATTTGTTTACTTTGTGGTTCACCCGCTTAATCTTGGTATCATGTTATGGTTGATTGTCACCTTGGCCGGCACAGTATTTCAAAGTGTCTTGTTCTATTCTGTGATGTAATGGAACACCTACACGCCATTCCAAGTAGTTGGCCCAAATGTGAAACTTATGATTGAGGTCATTCCTGCTGTAATTGCTGCAGTCTGGCATCAGTTTTTGGTGTTGAAACTCGGTGGTCTCACTCTATTGCAGATTGGTGATTCCGAATTTGGGCCTATGTGTCTATTTGTTGTCGTGCACCACATATTTTCATCTCATTGTCCATTTCCTACACAGAGCATATGATATTACTGTAAAAGATGTTATAGTGGGATTGAAAATGCAGCTTTGTTGTTTTATGGTATGTGCGGAATTGTTTGTTAGGGTGGTGGTGTTGTTATTATGCGTTAGCTTAAGTTTCTACAGATACGTGACGTATGTTGTCCCTGATGTCATACCTCATCCTAAAAGGGAGTCGGAGTCGTCGGAGTTTGAAGAAGAAGACGACTTGGAACGCCTATTGGACAGGTGTGGTGCCTCTATTGTCTCCTTTCTTGATGGCAGAGTTTGATTCTCCATTGATGAGCAGAACCTAATGGTTAATGTCTGTGTGCTTGTAATAAATTTCCAGTATTTCATATTCCCCTTTGGTCATGGAAAACACTTTGATATGGAGACAATTAATTAATATCATAAATGTTGTCTACTCTCATGCATTGCAAATTGCAAATAGTGGTTAAAGGGCCTATAAAATAGCAACCAAACCCAGCTCTAAACGGTCCACAGGTTGGGACGGATTGGCCCTTCAACCAAAAATTGGACAACATTGGAAAGAGTATCCTATTCTGTGTATATTCAGGAACAGGGCTATCAAATGGTCGACTGCGAAACCCATCAGGGTTCCAAAATTGTATACTATTACGTTGCCCTCGATCGGCAATCGTTCAACGTTGATGTATGTTGAACACAACATCAATACACATAGAAATTCATTCATGAGTTACACACACTTTAGTGAATACTTACAAAACAACATAATAACCAAGATACAACATTCATAAGATTCATCCGAGCAAAAAACATTACATGATCACTTTTTTCATAAACAAGACAACAAACGAGAAATGAAAAGTTATGCATAAAAACAAAAGTAGAAGAGGTCAAAAATTCATAGTTATAATAACTTCAATAATAAATATTTTAAAATGATATAATTAATGTGATAATATGTTTGTGATGAGTAGAACTAACATTGAGATGATGCAATATACAAAACTCAATGGATTGTTTGAACACCTAAATTTAGTTATGTAAATCAATCGGCATACCAAACATCCAACTTGCTTTTCTTGCTTATTTTACATTTTAATAGCATTGTCTACATGTGAATATGAGCAATGTCGGCTCAAAGTACAAATAATTCATGTGTAGAAAATCTTGCATTGTAATTTGATTCATTCTATAGACGCACATATTATCAAGAAGATGTTATCAAATTAAAGTAATATTTATCGAAGTACTATACATATATGATCAATATATGTCTTATATAGCAGCATTGTTTGCTGCTATATAAGCTGTACGCTAAACTTCAGTAATGAGAATAGATTGTTCAAAAAGTATTATGCAGTAGTCTCATGCTCCCAAATTTCTTAGCTTGGGGTGCACTTTTTGTGTTGGTTTCCAGTTCTTGCTCTGTGTCTCTGTAATTGCCATTACAGAGCTTTAATATACCTTTCGTTGGCTTGAGAAAGGAAAAAACATTTTAGCTTGACTTGATGTAACGTGGCGCAAATTTTTCCTTGAAATATAGAACACATGATGCTATCGTCGAAAACTAGCAATTAGCAGGATTGCCTACATCAATGTGAACTTGAACGTCAAAAGAGGCCATTGTTTACTGATTTCTTTTCTTTTTTATATTTATGCTAGCACTAAATCTCAGTGAATTAGCAGTTCATTAAACCTCAATTCAATATTGAGAAATAGACACAATGTTGTCCGATATTTTGAATATACTAGTAGTCGATACTGTAACAAGTTCATACAGAGCTTGTATCAAAACTTCCCACAAATATTCTCTAGTAGGTTATGCCAAGAAATGTTATATTTGTTCTTTGAATAGTAAACGGAACAAAGAAAGATTAAGTAAATTTAGCAATACAAAGGTTAAAGAACTGGAAATCTAAAGAGATGTTATATTTGTTCTTTGACACTTAAATTTTTTTCTAAGTGTCCAAATTCACTTCTTCTTCTTCCACACTCATTTTTCTTCTATTTCTCAACTATTTAACAATTAATTAACATCTTTAATTACTTGTTAACTAGTTTTAAATCATCAAATCATTTCTTTGATCCTTCAAATTAAGTAACAACAAGTAATTCTTCTACTTTTGTTACTTAGTTTGTTTTGAGTCCGAATCTTTTGGTGCTTCTTTCTTCTACTTTTCTCATGTTAATTCATTGATAACCTTCTTGATTCAAGTCGTTTAGCTTTTTGGGTCATCCTTCTTTCAAGAGTCACAAGAATCCACTCCACCACAAAGAATTAGTGATCTTGTGAATTGATTGGGCAAAGGTAGTTCTCTATCAACTTTGGGAAGACACTTTAGGAAAGTGAGCGTGAGATCAAACACGAGAGGCGTGAGGAATTTTATCACTAACCTTGTTGTAGGTACCAAAGATGATTACAAGGAAGAATGTCATCCGTAACTTCCGAATATTGTGGAGATGACATTAGTGAATACGCTTGTAGCAATATGAGCTATGAGCATGGTGAAAATGAGTTTTGTAAGGGCTATGATGTTCCTTATGAGCATGGTAATGGGTCTCTTGAGTATGATGGTGATTCCTATGAGGGCTATGATGGTCCATGGGATAATGGACAACATAGTGGTGAAAACTACTACTCCGAAGACGATTATGAGATGAATGGAGCTTATGAATCTTGTGATGATGTTGAAGGGGAAGAAGGATCTTATGGAGTCTACCATTGTGAAGATGATGGTTCTCGTGCTTTGCACCATAGTTATGATGGTGATGTGAGGTACAATTCTTTCTCTCATAGGTCTTATGAATCCTTTGAGTGGAATCTAGATAAAAATGGAAGTTATGAGGTTGAATTTCCTTCCTCGTCTTGTGCTACTTCCTATTATAAAAAAGAAGGCATAGATGTTTGGGCAAGATCATTTCAAAGTCGTTGTGTGGACCATAGAAGAAGTACATTCCCTACTTCTCGAAACATGATAACTTATTCTTCTCATCCTAGTTCCAATGTTTCTTGTTCTCCATATGGTAATGAGGTTGGAGGTAGAGTGGGAGGTACACTAAGCCATGAAGTCGTAGAGTTGAGAGAATCATTTACCACATTGAGGGAGGATTTTGATGATTTCTTGTGGATGTTTGAAAAGGTCAAGTCTATGGTACAAAAGAGGCAAGTTATTCATCATGAAGATAAACCTAAGGAGTTACCTTTGGAAGCAAAACAAGATACTCCTTATAAGGATAACACTAAGGAGTTGAACATGGAAGTCAAAACACCAACTCCTTGTGCACCAAAATGGAAGTTAAACTTGAAAGGATCTTCTAACCCTTTGCGAGGAATCCTTGGCATGTGTCCTAACTCCCATAAATAAATTGAGAGACAAAAGATTGAGAGGAGTAAGGGTGTGAAAAGTGACAACTCTAGAGTGGAAAAAGGAGAGGTTGGGTGGAGTGATGTGAGAGGGTTGTCACATTCTTCTCCTAACTCATGTAACTTTTCTTTCTCTAGTTGTTTGAAAACTTATGCAGGTATCCTTGGAAGCAAGCCTAGTGAGGCACCTCAAAATGTGAAGAATCAAGAGGTTCTTGAAAGCTTCCACAAGGAGCAAACGTGCTCCAATGTTGAAAATCAAGGTGAAGACACTTCATGTTATGAGATACAAGGTAACAATGCTAATTCTTGGACTTCCTTAAACTTGAAAATTCATTGTGTGGCTAGTAGCCAATTGAGTATAAGTAATAACTTGATTTCATGTGAGCGTAATGATTCTTTACCACATAGTGATAATGTATTTGTTGAGAGTGTTCATACACTAGTTGTTCCTATTGATAACCGAATTGATTCTTCTTGTAAGATCAATTTGTGTCCACCTAGTGTCGACATTTGTGCCTTGAATGATAGTACATTTTCATGTAGTTCTTTGCCATGTTTTGATGATGTGCATGTTGAGAATGTGGATACACTAGTTGATCCTATTGATGACCGAATTGATTCTTCTAGTAAATCAATTTGTGTCCACCTAATGTTGATACATGTGCTTTGAAAGATAGTTCATTATCAAGAGATATTGGTGTTGATCAACGTTTGTATAATAATCTCTTGTTTAATGACGAGAAATCTGAAATTGTTAGGAAAGTGCAAGATGGACAGTAAAATATTTGGCAATTATAGAGACCAAGTAAAGATAGTCAAACACAGTTCATATGGTTTTAGCTGGAATTGTAAAACCTAAGGTATCTTCAGCAAGCAAAGGAAGCCAAAACACAGATGGTTTTAACAAAAAAAATAGCATTCTGCATAAGCATCAACGAGCGTTACCACGACCAAGATCCTCAAAGTAATGAATCTGTTCCAGAACTCGACTTGTAACAGGGAGTGTAAGATCCGTGACTACAGGAACTTCAGATGGAACCGGTACCATTGATTGGGGGAGTCTTTCTGGAACTGTAGAGTTACTCAGAGCAGATAGGGAAGAAGTATTGTGTGTAGCGTTTACCCCCTGCCCAAGTCTTTGATTAGAAATTTGGGCATTTTGTGCCTCAGAATCAGCCCCACCAACAAGAGCATCAGTTGAGTTAATGTCCATGATATGCTTCAATACGATAATGAGTACACTAGCTGCAAAGTTCCTTACCCATTGTAAAATTGAAGAATCCAATGGATCATAAGACAACTTACATGATTAACTACACAGCATAGCTACCAAACCATAATCAACCGATAGCGGTCTCAGAAGTATTGAAACAAGAAAAGCTGATATGGTAGCGCAGATAGATGCAAGCATGGCAAGACGATCGTACCCTTCGTCCATAAAAGGTATACATACCCACCCGACGATCAACCCAATCGAATTAAACAACACCTTGTAATTGCTGTATATGAGGGAAATTGGTTCTCCAGATGACATCTTCTTCAAAAAAGGATACAAAAGAGTTGCTGGACAGACCAAATACATTGCTGACGCTAAATTGAGTTTCCAATCTGATTTGTCGCTGTGAAATGAGAATTGTTGGATGTAGTAGCAAGATAGACCGAAGGATACCACAGTTGTGATAAGAACAACCCAATCGATAGGAGCAGCCATGAAAACAAAAAAACAGAAATGGCGAGGAAGAAAAGAAGGCGATGGATGAGTATGGAGGAAGAAATTCAATGGGCGGTTATTTGGCAAAGGCGGTGATAATTGGAATTTCAAATAGTATAATATTCCGAAAGCTAATATATACATACATATATAGATTTCTATCACAAACTCCCAAAAAATTAGTTGCTTTTCCCTCCTTTTCTTGTTCTATATCTTGGTTTGTGTTGTATTGGAACTCTAATGGGAATGTACCGTCTACGGCACCTAAACAACCCTTTATGATAAATTATAGTGTTATCTCAAAATATAAAATACTTTTCTAAAAATGTTAAATTTGCATGTTTTGTATATAAGTTAAAAGATGCTAAACAATAATTTCACCTACCTCAAACCATTTCCATCGATCTTCAATCTCATCCTCAAGCACCGATTTAGGATTGAATCTAAAAAAATGCTATTTGTTTATTGCTATTGGATTAACGAGTTTTTAATGGTTTTATAACAAAAAATATCGAATTATCAATTCGATTTTAATTTTTTAATATTGAGTTACCCAATAACCATTAAGGTTGTAGTAATTTACTCATTTACTCCAGTACTTTTGCCCTTTAGCTTTCAATTCACATTATTATCCTAATTATTTTATTTGTGTTGCAATTGTATAGTGCTTTTCATGTTAGTTACTAATGTTCCTATTTTAAGAGCATTATGAAAATTATATTATTGTTGGCATTACAAAGTCATCTAGTGTAGGAATCTTACTCTTTTCTTCCAATGCAACTGAATTATCACCTACTAAATGGTTCAAGTTTTATCAAATATAAAAGCTTGTCTATCCATTTTTTTACAATACAAACGTTGTTAAAAAATAACAAAGATAAACTTACAAGTGTTATCAAACAAATGTTGATTAATGGAATCAACATGGACACGGTCTTAATCCACACCATCATGCATATGTTCGTCTTGAACATCAGAACTTTCTCTTCTAATATCGTGATCAGCTAACTTAATATTCTCAAGTGACACACAACATTGAAATTATTGACTTAACATTAACATTATAACATTTTCACCATAACACAACATATACGGCACAACAACACTAAGATTATGAAAAGTTCCAACAAAAAATGCTACAAACAGATTATAATGCCAACACAATATATGGTTCAGATAAGTCATGTTGAAGAATATATATAAGCCACGCTATTTTAACTTCAACAGTTGCATCAATATAGTTTTTATACTAACTTATACGATTATGTATACCAATAATATAACATTTAGTATAATCATTCCATAACGTATACCACACTTTAAAACTATATAACATTAAAACATTTTTCACATTAAAAAAATATTTAAGGTAGAATAAAACTAACCTTATGAGAAATACCAACATTATCATTTTTTGAATCATCCTTTTGGAGAGATTTCAACTCTTCGATGATATTTTTGAATGCTGAATCCATAAAATCTTTCATCTCAGTAAATTGATCATCTACCTTTTTCTCGAATTTCCTCAAGTCATTACGCACCTAACAACATGATAATATTAATGAGTTATAAAGAATGTACAAACTGTAATTGAAGGCTAATTTAAACACACACCTTACCAACTTCTTCCGTGAGATTTTGAAAATCTTTATAATTTGTAAAACTCAAGTCTTCACCAACTTGATGCGATGAATTATGAGGAAACTCCTTTTCAAACTGACGTTTGTCTTTATGAGACTGAACATTCATTTTGATGTAGAGAGCATCCTGGTTCTCTACTTTTATTGAGTGATGAGTCATACAAATCAGCGATATTTTCCATCTCCAAAATTGCAAGCTCATCATCCATCAACAGAACATCTTCAAAATTATACTAGCATAGCAATAATAAATGAAAAATAATATTAATATATAAAAATAGCACAAGTCCAAATAAATAATTGTAATAAATAATTAGTACTACCTGATTGCCAAACTTCCAAAACATTCCTTTCTTGAGATGCTCAAAACAGATCTTATTATTTGAAATATTCCAATTGAATATGCGAGTACGGTGGCATATGCGAATTGCAATTGACTCATCTACATTGTTGCAACATTCGTAAAACCATATTTGTAATGCAAGCGGGAACCCAGAAAACTTCACATATCCTGGGTCCTTGGCCATTTGACTATTAATTGAATCCATTAGCTCAAAAAAAGATAAATTGCCCCAAGGGTATGTACTGTACTATCCAGATTCAACACAGAGAAAGTGATCTTTTGGTACATACGACAAATTTGGTGGAGATGACAATATATATGTACTAATGAAAAAATATAATTGTCATATTAAAGGTGTCTTCCGACCTAATCAAGCCTTCCTCTTTGAAAACCCTTATAAGATCATATTTGAGCACCCTATCACTAGAATTCGGAAAGTAACGACACATTGGCTTAGACCCCTTGCCTTTATCATGATCAAATACCATAGACCCGCCACATTTAAACCCAGTAATAATCTTGAATTCCTTATGTCCAAAAATGAATTTCTTTACCATTCAAGTTAAATATGAACAAGTCATCACGACTGTTTGACGATTGGTGATGAACCAAACTTCTAATAACCTGTGGTTGAACCTTCATTAGTTGTAAATCAAGAAGATAACCAAAATGTGACTCTTGAAACAAATGAAGAGAATTAACTTTGGACAGACGATTAGTGATTTCAACAAAAACATATTGACATATGAACACCAACAGGAGTATTGTTTCTTCTTAATCTACAAAACAGTAAAATAAAAATTAACACACTATAATTGTGAAATCCTGAAAATACTAAAATACATAACTAATAACAAAATTTAATGAAAGCAAGTTAAGTGAAACACCTAAATAATCAAAAAAATTAAATAATAAACAAAAATAAAATATACCTTTAAAGATGTATTCAATTTCTTCCTTTTTTTATTACTCAGTCTCACCACTTTCTCATTCGAAACCTTCTTCCCAGCAACATCAGAAGACTTCTACCAATAAAAAAGTTTATACTTCAAATTGCATGTAACAGATACGAAAAAAAACTAAATTGGAAATAATTTTTGTACCTTGCCACGCGATTTTCCAGAAGACTTAGATTCAATGACTAATTTTAATCTTTTAGCAATCGAAATTTCGTCCTCGAAGTCACTGTCATGCTGATAGTTCATCGATTCAGGAACATCAACCATCTTCTCCTTACCCTTGTTTCTTAGATTAACAACTGAAACAGGTGGTTTGTTAGGCTTGCCAGTTGAAGAACCGATGACAATCAACTCATTATTTCCTTTTGCCATATTGTTGTGTTCACTACCGCCGTCATTAATAGAAGTTTTGAGTGAATGCATTCAGCTCAAACGATGGTCTTGAACATGCAATTAGAGGACTATCGTCAACTATAATTGATTTGTTAAGCCTTGGGCTTTTACGGGGAGTCTCATCCATACAAATATATCGCCCTAAACCTTGAATTTAACGGAGAAAAGGGGATGAACTTAGGAAAAAATACAAAAACTACGCTCCTGCAACCGATGAATGTGAACAGAAAGTGAAGAAGATTGTTGAAAGTGAAAAAATGTGAACGGAAGAAAGAAGAACAAAGGTTGAAAGAGATGAATTGAACGGAGAAGAAAAGAAGTAAATGTTACACTTCTATCAATAAAGTAACCTAGTACTCCGTACCTTCTTTAATAAAACAATTCTTGTAAAGGTAAAAAGTTTTATACATTGAATGAATAAAAAGGAAGAAAATAAATTTTAAATTTTAAAAGGCAGAAACGTGTTCAGTTATAGAGTTTAATTGGAAAGATAAAAAAAGGCACGTAATCTCAAAAATTTTGGGAAAAAAATTGAAAATTAAAATTAAATTAAAATAAAAAATTTATTAATCTGCTATATTGGTAAATTAAAAACTATGATTGTAATTAAATAAAAGTATATGCATATATTGTTAATTAAAGTCTTTAATTGTGTATTTTTATAATTTTCACTTATTTTAATTGCTTATTTATTAATTGAAAAATAGATTCTTGATTAATTTTTTTTTGTCCAAAATGTTTAAATTTCTTTTTTGTGTTGTGGTAAAGAATGAAGTGATGGTGGATGAAATACCTTTTCCTTCTCAATTCATGATGAACAATAAGAATTTACCTTTGATTGGCCATGGTAAAATAAACTTTTACCACATCCTCTTGACTTTTATCTCTTCATATCTATATGTTGGGTCATAGTAAAATAAATATTGGTGTATAGAGACGTAGTCAGAATTTTGAGTTTATGAGTTTTGAATTTAAAAAAGACAGTTATTAAATAATGGAAAAATTAATTTAGTAAGGTGAATCTAAAATTTGAAGTTTATGAATTTTGGTGACGGTTTCAAGTTAATATACAATAATAATTAGGTTCACATTCAAATACTTTAATGTAAATCTATAGAATTTGAGAAAAGGTTATTAATTTTTCGTGAACCTGATGATAATTCATACATATTAAGCAGATTTCTTAAAATAAATATAAAAGTTTGGCCTAAGTTACTGAATTCTATCGTAGTTGTTGAATGGTTAAAATATCATATAATTGTACAATTATGTTTTTTTTATTTTTATATTGAAAGGGAACTCCTTTTGTGTAGTTTAGTAAACATGTTTTTTTTTTCCTTTGTGGTGGTAAGTTGAAGATAATTCTATAAAATTAATTAGACTTTTTTGATAATGATGATTGTTGTGATGACAGAGATACATATAACATGTTTGTTACGAGTTTAATCAAACCCAAAAATATCTAGACTATCTATCTCTATAAAAATATTACTAAAATTTCAACATGTTAAATTTCACACTTATAATTTCAAAAATTCAATCTAGATTTAATCTATATATCCTGACAATAATAAAAAGTTTACGGGATCGATGAATTTTATCCTATTATAGTCTTAAATTAGGAATGATAATTCAATATATCGGAAAGACGCTAGGCAAAAAGGTTATAGAGTAACTTTTTTTCAGGTTTACTAATCCCATTGGTTCCAAATTGTTTTTTTGTTTTTGGTGTTGAAACTCGGTGGTCTCACTCTGTTGCAGATTGGTGATTCCGAATGTGGGCCTATGTGTCTATTGCTGTCCTGCACCACATATTTTCATCTCATTGTCCATTTCCTACACAGAGCATATGATATTACTGTAAAAGATGTTATAGTGGGATTGACAAAGCAGCTTTGTTGTTTTATGGTGTGTGGGGAATTGTTTGTTAGGGAGGTGGTGTTGGTATTATGCGTTAGCTTAAGTTTCTACAGATACGTGACGTATGTTGTCCCTGATGTCATACCTCATCCTAAAAGGGAGTCGGAGTCGTCGGAGTTTGAAGAAGAAGACGACTTGGAACGCCTATTGGACAGGTGTGGTGCCGCTATGGTCTCCTTTCTTGATGGCAGAGTTTGATTCTCCATTGATGAGCAGAACCTAATAGTTAATGTCTGTGTGCTTGTAATAAATTTCCAGTATTTCATATTCCCCTTTGGTCATGGAAAACACTTTGATATGGAGACAATTAATTAATATCATAAATGTTGTCTACTCTCATGCATTGCAAATTACAAATAGTGGTGTTGTGTACTGTCATGCATTGCAAATTACAAATAGTGGAAAAGATGTAAACAGCTAAACCCAAAAGATTATAATTACTATACATATATGATCAACATATGTCTTATATAGCAGCATTGTTTGCTGCTATATAAGCTGTACGCTAAACTGCAGTAATGAGAATAGATTGTTCAACAAATATTGTGCAGTAGTATCATGCTCCCTAATTTCTTAGCTTGGGGCACTTTTTGTGTTGGTTTCCAGTTCTCGCTCTGTGTCTCTGTAATTGCCATTACAGAGCTTTATGTAACCCTTGGTTTACATACATTTAATGGCCTCTTTTGAATGTCAAAAGAGGCCATTGTTTACTGATTTCTTTTTCTTTTTTATATTAATGCTAGCACCAAATCTCAGTGAATTAGCAGTTCATTAAACCTCAATTCAATATTGAGAAATAGACACAATGTTGTCCGATATTTTGAATAAACGAGTAGTTGATACTGTAACGAGTTCATACAGAACTTGTATCAAAACTTCCCACTTCATGGGAAGCACAAATATTGTCTAGTAGGTTATGCCAAGAAATGTTATATTTGTTCTTTGAATAGGAAACAGAACAAAGAAAGAAGGCAAAAAAGATTAAGTAAATTTAGCAATACAGAGGTTAAAGAACTGGAAATCTAAAGAGATACTAATAAAGACTTTATTTTCAATACAATAGTTTCAAAGGCTTGAAGGAGCGTAGCCTTAAGACTTTTCTCTCTCCGATAACTCGAATCAGTATCTGTGCACCCAACTTTATGAAACCAGGAGGTGTGTAAGGTTGCTTAAGATGTTATAGTGAGAACTTTTTGGTGTACACATCAAATGGCTCATTAGCAGTCAACTGGGGCTCCTGCTACCAAAAGGTAAACAATGAAATATATATACTTCAAACTTCATTTTGAGTAATATGAATTGTTTTTCCTTGAGCTGAGGGTCTATCGGAAACAGTAAGGTCTATGTACACTCTACCTTCCCCAAACCCTACTTTGTGGGATTACATTGGGTATATTGTTCATTTCTTGATCT
Source organism: Solanum appendiculatum (assembly GCA_018342035.1). Lineage (NCBI taxonomy): Eukaryota > Viridiplantae > Streptophyta > Magnoliopsida > Solanales > Solanaceae > Solanum > Solanum appendiculatum. Next base: position 1,885,768 of record JAGDQO010000434.1, on the reverse strand, counting down.
GTTTACACTGGAAGAACAATTCACTATCAGTAAATGTACTCTTAAGTTAAAGTTACCTGTCTCATCCCAAAACCAGATCTGCTTCTCCCGGTAGTTAGCATTGTGAGAAGAGAATTGACGATGTTGCTTCCTAAATCACTACCAGAATTGCGGATGGAAGATCTGATTGCATTCAGAATACTTCCATAAGTAGCTCCTTGTCCGCGCTCAATTGCTTGGATGAAAGAGAAGGTCATTGCACCGGTTGACATGACCTTGGCCAAACTCTGTCATCAAAAAGTAAGTCATTTAATTGGCTTTGCTCAAGTTGATTTATACTACTTAGTTCCATTTCAAGAAATTTTTTAACTTTAGATGAAAAAGTGAATTTTACATCTGTATCTGCTGACTTTTGATGATCATCACAAGCACTGAAAGATATAGCCTCTCCTCCACTTGTTCCTTTCCATGCTCCTGATCGAGGACGATGGTCTTCCCACACATATCTTCCAGTTCTGCATAAGAGTAAACGTACTAATTGTTTGGACAGGAAAGAATTTGAGCATTACATAGAACAAAAAGTAGTAGTGTCACAGACCTGTCCATCCTACAAAGATATGGTAAATCTAGCATAGTACCACTGTGACAAGCATCTATGATGGCGTGAAGCTTAGCGCCACGAGGAAGAGGCCTAACTAGTGTTGCATTTAGTTCATCATCAACAATCATTCCTTTTTTTTCATAGTCTAAGGGGCAAAGTGTTTCATCATAACCATCAATTTCATCTAAAGTGTAGTTCTTTTGTTGTAAGCCATGACCAGAAAAATGGAACACCAGAGAATCCCCTGCTTTAACACCTTGCATAAGCCAGTAAATTGCCTTTCTTATGTTACGTAAAGTTGGAATTCTTTGTGGATCTCTTTCTTCTTCTGTAAGTGAGAAAATGGAAGATTAGAAGTTAGGATTGGTTAAAATGAGTTCTTTTGTCAACATGAATAATCACAAATAAGTTCGTTTTTTGTTGTTGTGATGATCGTGGTGTCCGGCCCAGCCTGCACGCATCTTGACTAATTCATGCCTGCTACCTCTCATCAACACAGATACCAAGTGACTCTATCCTCCAAGCTAAGGCTTAGGCAGAGAGGAAAAAACCACCTTGTGATCACGAATTAGTTGAGGTTGTCTATCTGAATTCCCGCCAATAATGTCACTCCATTTAAGATCATTATACGAATGGTAAACAAATATTCTTTACACTGTCGGTGTATATAACTTAAATCTTTCTAACGTAGCTCTTAGTGTTAAAGTTATATGTTGATTAACGCTCATGAAATACCAATGGTTACTTGTCCAACATAATTAGTTATCTACTTATCTCATTTCCACATGTTATAAAATAAAATCTCTTTAAAACAATGTTGTTGTCTGGATACTGTTTGATTGCTATAGCAAAATGCTGTTATAAGAACCATATAATATGACATTTCACAAAAAATCGATTCCAAAAAATAACTAATTATAGTGAAATGTTGTTATAACGAATGATCGTTAAAAGAGAAGTCTGTTTAAGAAATTAGCAAAACCCCTTTGGAAGCAATTCCCTTTTATGGAGAAAGCTATGATAGTCCTATAAAGTATTGAAGAAGAACAAAGTAATGTGAAACTTTAAAGTGGTTCACTTTCTTTAAAGCTGTGATTGAAGAAAGCTATAGGCATCTTTAAATTAATTCTTTTGGGGGAAAGTATTTTATAATGTGTTAATGGGACAACTCAATGAAATTCTGAAGTAGATTACACATATTAAACAGTCCATGCATCCGATGCTTAGTTAAACCAAATAGTGGAAAGGTGCACCAAAAGAATCCACCAAGTTGGACAAAGTTTAAGTTATCTATGCCGACAGTTCATATATCTTATTATATTTCAGTTAGAAAAGAGAATAACTGATAGTTGAGATGTGTTTTGATAAATAGTTGGTGATAATTCAAGTAGAAAATTTACACATCTGATAGTTCATATATGAAATTCCAAAAATTGGAATACTTTAGGTGTGTTTTTAACTCTCTCTCTCTATATAACACAAGTAGTAATATTCGTTCAGAACGATAGAGTTTAAGTTTTATGAACTGATCTAGAACAATATGAAAAAGTATTTGCACGACCAGATCAGTTATAAGGAATTAATTCATAATTCTCTAGCTTTTATTCAAACAATGTATGTGTTAAAGAAATCATAAAATATATTACATTTGAAGTGATCGTTCTAAAATTCAGAATCTATAAAGTTAAAATTCTGGCTTCGACTCTGACAGTAAAAGTGAATATTTGGCAAAACAGTAGTAATAAAAGAGAGAATATTTACCAGTGAGCATGACAACAGCTTCTTGAGGGAATTTGAATCGATTGACAAGCAAAAACTTCATACATTTAGCATCATTGATGCATCCTTGGAGCTCATCTTTAGTATTTTTATATGTAATTCCAATAATCAAAGCCCTCTTCCGGCCAAAGGCCGGAGGAGGTTGAATCTTCTGTCCGGCCACGGGAGGTGCGTGGCCGTGTAACAGAGGGAAGTAGTTATTCATGTATGTTGTTAACCGGGACATCTTCCGAGGTCCGGTTGTCTCAGTCGATACTGCTGCGCAGCAGACTGCGCAGCGTATCGACTGAGCACCATTAGGGAGTTGTAAGGTTGTGTGGCAATTGGTACACTCTACAAACTTCACCATTTTAAAAATAAATTTAAGAAAATTAAAAAGAATAATGAAGTTGGTGCAAGATTATAAATAAGGAGAAAAGAGAGATGAGATAGAGGTCAAGATTCACTATTTTGATCTTTGGTTTAACTCAATTGGGAAGCTAGTAAGCTTCTATTTATAAGTATTTCAAAAAGGATTTAAGCCTTCGCTGATTTAGAATTTGAAGTTTATGAATTTTTACAATAATTCAAGTTACTACTATAATAATAAATAAGTTCGGTGTAAAATATTTAGTAGATTTTTAGTATATATCACTACATGAAAAACTAGATTAGCTACGAACTTAGCTAACAAAATTTTATTACTAATCCATCACTAAATAGGATTAACGACAAATTTTACTATTTAGCTACATAATTAAATTTTATTTTTTAATACTATGAGTATGTGTGTGTATATAAGTATTGAATATATAAACTACTGAGTTCACGTGAATCGATAATCAACCCTCTTTATCCGCCCTTGTTAAGCTTATTAAACCGTTATATATGTATTCTGTTTACACCGTCAGATTACCCAAGAATACTATGCAGAACACCTTTACAACCAACTAGTGCATGCAACTTTTAATTACATTAACTTTATGATTCACTTGTCCCTGTCTATAATGACAACGTGACATATAATTGAAATGATTCTCACTAGATATATAGTAGTACATATAATTGAAACGTTTTTCGCTAGATAGTTATTTTTTTCTTAAAAAAACTCGTGTAAACAAACGAAAAAAGAGAAATTATTAATGAAAGTGAAGATTCGCGAAGTAAACAAAGCCGCCTAGAAAAGATAGTACGGCAAAACAACAGTAAGTTCAATACGGGGTTTTATACAATACTCCATAGACAATATTTGTATTATTTTAATTTACACGTTATAAATTTTAATAGTAGGAAAAGAAAAAAGTGTAAGATTCTCTAGTCTATGCCATAAAATACCCCCTAGCACCCACCATGAAATATATAGAAGTTTTTATATAATAATTAGAAGAAGATTCCATAATGGGCATGACAAACACTTTGCTCCCCTAATAACAATACATATAGAATATGTACAGCCACTAGAAAGAAATTTCGACAGTTACGAAAGAAGCTTTCAGTTCATATTAATTACGGATTGGAAATTTCTATATAAAAAGATAGAGAAACTATTTTGATAAATAGATTATTTTTAATTTAAAATAAGTGAAAATAAAATAGCATTGAAGAGAAAATAACGATGACAAAGTAATAAAATGAACAAAGCAAACAAAAACACCAAATAATAATAAAAATTGAAGAATAAAATAATTAGCGAATACAAACATCTTTATTATATATATATATATATATATGGAGAAAACAAAGAAAGACATATACATAAGTATATATCTACACCCAAATTATTAACGCTGACATTAAGGCAGACTATCTACTTTATATTTCTTGAAATACGATTTTAATTTTTTTAAATTCTACGTAAATACATAATACTTTATGCATTGTGCCACCTTGTTAAAGGAAATATTACCCTATTCAAAAGCTATTCATTTGGAAAGCTTTATTTTTTCTCTTAATAATCCCTAAACATGACATGTGACTTTCCACCACCATTAATTTCTTTGATTCTTATTTTAATGACATAATCATAATGATAATAATAATAATAATAATAATAATAATAATAATAATAATATGACAATTTATTTAGTACGAGACAAACATTATTGAAATTCAACTTGGTAGAAGCTTCTATTGAGAGGTTTGACTTTGTTAAATGTTAAGAGAATAAAACATGCGATAACTTTTTGCACACAAAATGTTTTCTAATTTTTTGGGATAAAGTTGTTTCCAATATTATAATTAAAAATCTCTTTTGCTATATTCCATTAGGGGAAAAAACAATTTTCGTCCTTAAATTATTGCTTTATTTCAATTTTAGTTCTTATGATATTCGTCTAATACGAATTTAACCTTCAATTAGATAAAAAGCTAATTTTAGTCCAATTATTAACCTAACGCCAAACACTTTAATGAAACAACTAAGTTTTATTTAAACTTCCCCTTAGCTATCTTCCTTTCCGTATCAATTTATATGACATAATTAAGAATATCATCATTTCATATTTGACAACTATTTAACAGTATCATCCCATTTTAGTCTTATTAAATCTCACTTGACACTTTATTCTAAAGAAAGTCGCTTAAAGTAAACACTAATGTGATTTTAATAAGGACAATTTAATAAACGGTGAAACGAGCACCAGTAAAACTACACATCTAGCCCCAATGAATTATTATGGAGTATAGCATTTGTAGTAGCTGAATTACCCTGGTAGAAGTAAATGGTGTGATTTCTTAATTTAACTACCGTTAATAATTGGATTAAAATCATCCTTTTACTTTAATTGAAGGTTAAATCTGTTTACTCGAATATTACAGGGACTAAAACTAGAATAAAGAAAAAATCATGGATCAAAAAAGTTATTTCCATTAGTATAAATTATCTTTGATGAAATTAGTATTTTGTGTCTAAATGGTATATAAAAAATGTGATTGATGGATTAAAATGGAATAAGACTAAGATAGAATGTCAAAATAAAAAAACGAAGGCAAACTAAAAGGATTGAATATATATTTGGCAAAAAATACAATAGTATTTGAACATAAATTAATTTTATCGAATAAAAGAAAATTTTGCTAGGCACATTATCAGAATGGCTAGACAGAAGAAGAGTAATACTTCCATGAGAGTGACTCAAGGGTGAGGCTATAATTTTGAGGCCTCGAAAAAATTATAATAGTGAATTTTATGATTTTATTTTCATTTAAAATAATATTACAAATTGAAAAAAAAAAGTACAAAATTTACACATATAAAAAATAAAATAAAGATTATCTATTTCTTATGAGAAATATTCTAGAACTTTAGATTAAACAACTCAATATTTTATACTAATAAATAATTTTTTTACGACAATATCCAAGATAATGCATTGAATAAATGACAAGATCTTATTGACTATAATTAGTTTTTACTTTTATAATTAATAAAATTACAATTTAAACTTAAAAGCTTTATATCTTTTTAGTATGCTACACTAAAATAAGCATCTATGTGCAATAGTATTGACACCGACCCGCTACAACATGAATTAATTATTAAGTTTTCTCAATTTCAAACAATTTCAATATCAAATTAGCTAATTGTTTTATTTTTTTAAAATTAAGAAGCTCGTATAAATTAATTAAGTATTTAATTTGAAAAGGATACAAAAGAGTTGCTGGACAGACCAAATACATTGCAAAAGCCAAATTGAGTTTCCAATCTAATTTGCTGCTGTGAAATGAGAATTGTTGGATGTAGTAGCAAGATAGACCGAAGGATACCACAGCTGTGATAAGAACAACCCAATCGATAGGAGCAGCCATGAAAACAAAAAAACAGAAATGGCGAGGAAGAAAAGAAGGCGATGGATGAGTATGGAGGAAGAAATGCAATGGGCGGTTATTTGGCAAAGGCGGTGATAATTGGAATTTCAAATAGTATAATATTCTGAAAGCTAATATATACATACATATATAGATTTCTATCACAAACTCCCAAAAAAATAGTTGCTTTTCCCTCCTTTTCTTGTTCTATATCTTGGTTTGTATTGTATCGGAACTCTAATGGGAATGTACCGTCTAGTGCACCTAAACAACCCTTTATGATAAATTATAGTGTTATCTCAAAATATAAAATATTTTTCTAAAAATGTTAAATTTGCATGTTTTGTATATAAGTTAAAAGACGCTAAACAATAATTTCACCTACCTCAAACCATTTCCATCGATCTTCAATCTCATCCTCAAGCACCGATTTAGGATTGAATCTAAAAAAATGCTATTTGTTTATTGCTATTGGATTAACGAGTTTTTAATGGTTTTATAACAAAAAATATTGAATTATCAGTTCGATTTTAATTTTTTATATTGAGTTACCCAATAACCATTAAGGTTGTAGTAATTTACTCATTTACTCCAATAATTTTGCCCTTTAGCTTTCAATTCACATTATTGTCCTAATTCTTTTATTTGTGTTGCAATTGTACAGTACTTTTCATGTTAGTTACTAATGTTCCTATTTTAAGAGCATTATGAAAGTTATATTATTGTCTTGTCGCACAAAAAATGTATGAGAAATCATATATTTGTTATATGATCATTTTTTTATTGGTTAAACTGAAAATCGAACCGTTAAAGACCAAAAATCGATAAAAAAATATCTTATTAGTTTATCATAACCCACCTTATTCCTTTAAATGTTAGTTGCCAAATCTGGTTGGTAACTCTTTTTAATTGACCGAGAAATCCGTTTATGGCCTAGTGGTTAATGAAGTTGTTGAGAACCCTGAGTTTTCAGGTTCAAAATTCAGCAGAGACAAAAAAAACTAGGTGATTCTTCTCATTTATCTTAACCTTGGTGAACAGAGTTACCTGATACCTGTTGCTGGTGGGAGGTGACATGTATCCTGTGGAATTAGTCGAGGTGTGCGAAAGCTAGCCCAGACATCAGGATCGTTAAATTTTTTTATTTTTTTTAGAGTGAGTGGGGGAGGAGGGTCAAACATCTTGAATAAAAAGAATATTCTAAAGTTTTCGCAACTCAATAATCAAAGATTTGACCTTTTCTTTTCATTTAGTGTTCAATAATTATATTGAGATTCGATTACATTTGAATTCACACATTTTTAATCTCAACCACTCTATCACAAACCGATATCTTTTCCCTTACACTCGTCAAAAAAAATTGTTCCAATCATTGTCGTGTGCGCAGATAATGTTACCAACTTTCTATTTTCTATACTCACTTAATACGACATCGTTTTAGCCTTCTTCCTAAAACCCTTAACCCTTAACCCTTAACCATTTTTCCCTAAAATAAAAATTCATTTTGTTCCTTCAATTACCAAAAATGGAGTTTTCTCTTCAATTTCTCATAAATTAGCCTCTATCTGGTTCAGTTTTTAGGGTTTTTTTTCTTCATTCACCTTCGCCTATGGCTTCTGAAGAAATGAGCCTTGTTTCAGCTCGAACGGTGGACAATGGGCTCAATCCACAGCTAGTTTTTCATGAAAACAGTTTCAACTGCGGCGCACCACCACCACAACCTACGGGTCGGGTCTGTTGCCGGTGATCTAGGCCCAAAAACTACAAGGAAGCTTACCGGATTCATAGATAAGTATGATAATCATCAACATCAGTACTTTCTTAATCAACATCAACCACAAGCGGCTGATTTTCGCTGTCAAATGTTTGGTGACGACCGTAGTGATGGTGATTGGAGTATTACGAAGAGCCATGGGAATGGTGATGGATTGGATGATGAGGATATGGATGAGGATGAGGATGATGAGGATAATGATGATGAGAATGAAGTGGAGGGGATTGTTACAGTTGAAAATAGTAATCACCATGATAATAATAGTGATAAAGTTAATAGTAATAGTAGTAGTAAAGTAGTTGGCAGTGATAAAACAAAAAGCTTTTCTACATTTGGTAAGTTTTTGATGATTGTATTGTTTTTCTTGTTTTGAATTGAAAGATATTGTTTGATTGATTGATTTGTTGAATAAGGTGTGAAGGAAGGGAATATCAGGCAGTCGGGAAATGAAGGTGGTGTCTATGTGAGAATGCTGTGACGATTGCCAGTGTTGATGGGGAAATGTGAAACTTATGATTGAGGTCATTCCTGTTGTAATTGCTGCAGTCTTGCATCAGTTTTTGGTGTTGAAACTCGGTGGTCTCACTCTATTGCAGATTGGTGATTCCGAATTTGGGCCTATGTGTCTATTGCTGTCCTGCACCACATATTTTCATCTCATTGTCATTTCCTACACAGAGCATATGATGTTACTGTAAAAGATGTTATAGTGGGATTGAAAATGCACCTTTGTTGTTTTATGGTGTGTGGGGAATTGTTTGTTAGGGTGGTGGTGTTGTTATTATGCGTTAGCTTAAGTTTCTACAGATACGTGACGTATGTTGTCCCTGATGTCATACCTCATCCTAAAAGGGAGTCGGAGTCGTCGGAGTTTGAAGAAGAAGACGACTTGGAACGCCTATTGGACAGGTGTGGTGCCTCTATGGTCTCCTTTCTTGATGGCAGAGTTTGATTCTCCATTGATGAGCAGAACCTAATAGTTAATGTCTGTGTGCTTGTAATAAATTTCCAGTATTTCATATTCCCCTTTGGTCATGGAAAACACTTTGATATGGAGACAATTAATTAATATCATAAATGCTGTCTACTCTCATGCATTGCAAATTACAAATAGTGGTGTTGTGTACTGTCATGCATTGCAAATTACAAATAGTGGAAAAGATGTAAACAGCTAAACCCAAAAGATTATAATTACTATACATATATGATCAACATATGTCTTATATAGAAGCATTGTTTGCTGCTATATAAGCTGTACGCTAAACTGCAGTAATGAGAATAGATTGTTCAAAAAGTATTGTGCAGTAGTATCATGCTCCCTAATTTCTTAGCTTGGGGCACTTTTTGTGTTGGTTTCCAGTTCTCGCTCTGTGTCTCTGTAATTGCCATTACAGAGCTTTATGTAACCCTTGGTTTACATACATTTAATGGCCTCTTTTGAATGTCAAAAGAGGCCATTGTTTACTGATTTCTTTTTCTTTTTTATATTAATGCTAGCACCAAATCTCAGTGAATTAGCAGTTCATTAAACCTCAATTCAATATTGAGAAATAGACACAATGTTGTCCGATATTTTGAATAAACGAGTAGTTGATACTGTAACGCTCTGTGTCTCTGTAATTGCCATTACAGAGCTTTATGTAACCCTTGGTTTACATACATTTAATGGCCTCTTTTGAATGTCAAAAGAGGCCATTGTTTACTGATTTCTTTTTCTTTTTTATATTAATGCTAGCACCAAATCTCAGTGAATTAGCAGTTCATTAAACCTCAATTCAATATTGAGAAATAGACACAATGTTGTCCGATATTTTGAATAAACGAGTAGTTGATACTGTAACGAGTTCATACAGAACTTGTATCAAAACTTCCCACTTCATGGGAAGCACAAATATTGTCTAGTAGGTTATGCCAAGAAATGTTATATTTGTTCTTTGAATAGGAAACAGAACAAAGAAAGAAGGCAAAAAAGATTAAGTAAATTTAGCAATACAGAGGTTAAAGAACTGGAAATCTAAAGAGATACTAATAAAGACTTTATTTTCAATACAATAGTTTCAAAGGCTTGAAGGAGCGTAGCCTTAAGACTTTTCTCTCTCCGATAACTCGAATCAGTATGTGTGCACCCAAACTTTATGAAACCAGGAGGTGTGTAAGGTTGCTTAAGATGTTATAGTGAGAACTTTTTGGTGTACACATCAAATGGCTCATTAGCAGTCAACTGGGGCTCCTGCTACCAAAAGGTAAACAATGAAATATATATACTTCAAACTTCATTTTGAGTAATATGAATTGTTTTTCCTTGAGCTAAGGGTCTATTGGAAACAGTAAGGTCTATGTACACTCTACCTTCCCCAAACCCTACTTTGTGGGATTACATTGGGTTTGTTCATTTCTTGATCTGTTTACACTGGAAGAACAATTCACTATCAGTAAATGTACTCTTAAGTTAAAGTTACCTGTCTCATCCCAAAACCAGATCTGCTTCTCCCTGTAGTTAGCATTGTGAGAAGAGAATTGACGATGTTGCTTCCTAAATCACTATCAGAATTGCGGATGGAAGATCTGATTGCATTCAGAATACTTCCATAAGTAGCTCCTTGTCCGCGCTCAATTGCTTGGATGAAAGAGAAGGTCATTGCACCAGTTGACATGACCTTGGCCAAACTCTGTCATCAACAAGTAAGTCATTTAATTGGCTTTGCTCAAGTTGATTTATACTACTTAGTTCCATTTCAAGAAAAATTTTAACTTTAGATGAAAAAGTGAATTTTACATCTGTATCTGCTGACTTTTGATGATCATCACAAGCACTGAAAGATATAGCCTCGCCTCCACTTGTTCCTTTCCATGCTCCTGATCGAGGACGATGGTCTTCCCACACATATCTTCCAGTTCTGCATAAGAGTAAACGTACTAATTGTTTGGACAGGAAAGAATTTGAGCATTACATAGAACAAAAAGTAGTAGTGTCACAGACCTGTCCATCCTACAAAGATATGGTAAATCTAGCATAGTACCACTGTGACAAGCATCTATGATGGCGTGAAGCTTAGCGCCACGAGGAAGAGGCCTAACTAGTGTTGCATTTAGTTCATCATCAACAATCATTCCTTTTTTTTCATAGTCTAAGGGGCAAAGTGTTTCATCATAACCATCAATTTCATCTAAAGTGTAGTTCTTTTGTTGTAAGCCATGACCAGAAAAATGGAACACCAGAGAATCCCCTGCTTTAACACCTTGCATAAGCCAGTAAATTGCCTTTCTTATGTTACGTAAAGTTGGAATTCTTTGTGGATCTCTTTCTTCTTCTGTAAGTGAGAAAATGGAAGATTAGAAGTTAGGATTGGTTAAAATGAGTTCTTTTGTCAACATGAATAATCACAAATAAGTTCGTTTTTTGTTGTTGTGATGATCGTGGTGTCCGGCCCAACCTGCACGCATCTTGACTAATTCATGCCTGCTACCTCTCATCTACACAGATACCAAGTGACTCTATCCTCCAAGCTAAGGCTTAGGCAGAGAGGAAAAAACCACCTAGTGATCACGAATTAGTTGAGGTTGTCTATCTGAATTCCCGCCAATAATGTCACTCCACTTAAGATCATTATACGAATGGTAAACAAATATTCTTTACACTGTCGGTGTATATAACTTAAATCTTTCTAACGTAGCTCTTAGTGTTAAAGTTATATGTCGATTAACGCTCATGAAATACCAATGGTTGCTTGTCCAACATAATTAGTTATCTACTTATCTCATTTCCACATGTTATAAAATAAAATCTCTTTAAAACAATGTTGTTGTCTGGATACTGTTTGATTGCTATAGCAAAATGCTGTTATAAGAACCATATAATATGACATTTCACAAAAAATCGATTCCAAAAAATAACTAATTATAGTGAAATGTTGTTATAACGAATGATCATTAAAAGAGAAGTCTGTTTAAGAAATTAGCAACTCCTTTGGAAGCAATTCCCTTTTATGGAGAAAGCTATGATAGTCCTATAAAGTATTGAAGAAGAACAAAGTAATGTGAAACTTTAAAGTGGTTCACTTTCTTTAAAGCTGTGTGATTGAAGAAAGCTATAGGCATCTTTAAATTAATTCTTTTGGGGGAAAGTATTTTATAATGTGTTAATGGGACAACTCAATGAAATTCTGAAGTAGATTACACATATTAAACAGTCCATGCATCCGATGCTTAGTTAAACCAAATAGTGGAAAGGTGCACCAAAAGAATCCACCAAGTTGGACAAAGTTTAAGTTATCTATGCCGACAGTTCATATATCTTATTATATTTCAGTTAGAAAAGAGAATAACTGATAGTTGAGATGTGTTTTGATAAATAGTTGGTGATAATTCAAGTAGAAAATTTACACATCTGATAGTTCATATATGAAATTCCAAAAATTGGAATACTTTAGGTGTGTTTTTAACTCTCTCTCTCTATATAACACAAGTAGTAATATTCGTTCAGAACGATAGAGTTTAAGTTTTATGAACTGATCTAGAACAATATGAAAAAGTATTTGCACGACCAGATCAGTTATAAGGAATTAATTCATAATTCTCTAGCTTTTATTCAAACAATGTATGTGTTAAAGAAATCATAAAATATATTACATTTGAAGTGATCGTTCTAAAATTCAGAATCTATAAAGTTAAAATTCTGGCTTCGACTCTGACAGTAAAAGTGAATATTTGGCAAAACAGTAGTAATAAAAGAGAGAATATTTACCAGTGAGCATGACAACAGCTTCTTGAGGGAATTTGAATCGATTGACAAGCAAAAACTTCATACATTTAGCATCATTGATGCATCCTTGGAGCTCATCTTTAGTATTTTTATATGTAATTCCAATAATCAAAGCCCTATTCCGGCCAAAGGCCGGAGGAGGTTGAATCTTCTGTCCGGCCACGGGAGGTGCGTGGCCGTGTAACAGAGGGAAGTAGTTATTCATGTATGTTGTTAACCGGGACATCTTCCCAGGTCCGGTTGTCTCAGTCGATACTGCTGCGCAGCAAATTGCGCAGCGTATCGACTGAGCACCATTAGGGAGTTGTAAGGTTGTGTGGCAATTGGTACACTCTACAAACTTCACCATTTTAAAAATAAATTTAAGAAAATTAAAAAGAATAATGAAGTTGGTGCAAGATTATAAATAAGGAGAAAAGAGAGATGAGATAGAGGTCAAGATTCACTATTTTGATCTTTGGTTTAGCTCAATTGGGAAGCTAGTAAGCTTCTATTTATAAGTATTTCAAAAAGGATTTAAGCCTTCGCTGATTTAGAATTTGAAGTTTATGAATTTTTTCAATAATTCAAGTTACTACTATAATAATAAATAAGTTCGGTGTAAAATATGTAGTAGATTTTTAGTATATATCACTACATGAAAAACTAGATTAGCTACGAACTTAGCTAACAAAATTTTATTACTAATCCATCACTAAATAGGATTAACGACAAATTTTACTATTTAGCTACATAATTAAATTTTATTTTTTAATACTATGAGTATGTGTGTGTATATAAGTATTGAATATATAAGCTATTGAGTTCACGTGAATCGATAATCAACCCTCTTTATCCGCCCTTGTTAAGCTATTTAAACCGTTATATATGTATTCTGTTTACACCGTCAGATTACCCAAGAATACTATACAGAACACCTTTACAACCAACTAGTACATGCAACTTTTAATTACATTAACTTTATGATTCACTTGTCCCTGTCTATAATGACAACGTGACATATAATTGAAATGATTCTCACTAGATATATAGTCGTACATATAATTGAAACGTTTTTCGCTAGGTAGTTATTTTTTTCTTAAAAAAACTCGTGTATATAAACGAAAAAAGAGATATTATTAATGAAAGTGAAGATTCGCGAAGTAAACAAAGCCGCCTAGAAAAGGTACGGCAAAACTACAGTAAGTTCAATACGGGTTTTTACACAATACTCCATAGACAATATTTGTATTACTTTAATTTACACGTTATAAATTTTAATAGTAGGAAAAGAAAAAAGGGTAAGATTCTCTAGTCTATGCCATAAAATTCCCCCTAGCACCCACCACGAAATATATAGAAGTTTTTATATAATAATTAGAAGAAGATTCCATTATAGGCATGACAAACACTTTGTTCCCCTAATAGCAATACATATAGAATATGTACAGCCACTACAAAGAAATTTCGAGAGTTACGAAAGAAGGCTTTGAGTTCATATTAATTACGGATTAGAAATTCCTATATAAAAAAATAGAGAAACTATTTTAATAAATAGATTACTTTTAATTTAAAATAAGTGAAAATAAAATAGCATTGAAGAGTAAATAACGATGACAAAGTAATAAAATGAACAAAGCAAACAAAAACACCAAATAATAATAAAAATTGAAGAATAAAATAATTAGCGAATACAAACATCTTTATTATATATATATATATATATATGGAGAAAACAAAGAAAGACATATACATAAGTATATATCTACACCCAAATTATTAACGCTGACATTAAGGCAGACTATCTACTTTATATTTCTTGAAATACGATTTTAATTTTTTTAAATTCTACGTAAATACATAATACTTTATGCATTGTGCCACCTTGTTAAAGGAAATATTACCCTATTCAAAAGCTATTCATTTGGAAAGCTTTATTTTTTCTCTTAATAATCCCTAAACATGACATGTGACTTTCCACCACCATTAATTTCTTTGATTCTTATTTTAATGACATAATCATAATGATAATAATAATAATAATAATAATAATAATAATAATAATAATATGACAATTTATTTAGTACGAGACAAACATTATTGAAATTCAACTTGGTAGAAGCTTCTATTGAGAGGTTTGACTTTGTTAAATGTTAAGAGAATAAAACATGCGATAACTTTTTGCACACAAAATGTTTTCTAATTTTTTGGGATAAAGTTGTTTCCAATATTATAATTAAAAATCTCTTTTGCTATATTCCATTAGGGGAAAAAACAATTTTCGTCCTTAAATTATTGCTTTATTTCAATTTTAGTTCTTATGATATTCGTCTAATACGAATTTAACCTTCAATTAGATAAAAAGCTAATTTTAGTCCAATTATTAACCTAACGCCAAACACTTTAATGAAACAACTAAGTTTTATTTAAACTTCCCCTTAGCTATCTTCCTTTCCGTCTCAATTTATATGACATAATTAAGAATATCATCATTTCATATTTGACAACTATTTAACAGTATCATCCCATTTTAGTCTTATTAAATCTCACTTGACACTTTATTCTAAAGAAAGTAGCTTAAAGTAAACACTAATGTGATTTTAATAAGGACAATTTAATAAACGGTGAAACGAGCACCAGTAAAACTACACATCTAGCCCCAATGAATTATTATGGAGTATAGCATTTGTAGTAGCTGAATTACCCTGGTAGAAGTAAATGGTGTGATTTCTTAATTTAACTACCGTTAATAATTGGATTAAAATCATCCTTTTACTTTAATTGAAGGTTAAATCTGTTTACTCAAATATTACAGGGACTAAAACTAGAATAAGGAAAAAATCATGGATCAAAAAAGTTATTTCCATTAGTATAAATTATCTTTGATGAAGTTAGTATTTTGTGTCTAAATGGTATATAAAAAATGTGATTGATGGATTAAAATGGAATAAGACTAAGATAGAGTGTCAAAATAAAAAAACAAGGGCAAATTAAAAGGATTGTATATATATTTGGCCAAAAATAAAATAGTATTTGAACATAAATTAATTTTATCGAATAAAATAAAATTTTGCTAGGCATATTATCAGAATGGCTAGACAGAAGAAGAGTAATACTTCCATGTGAGTGACTCAAGGGTGAGGCTATAATTTTGAGGCCTCGAAAAAATTATAATAGTGAATTTTATGATTTTATTTTCATTTAAAATAATATTACAAATTGAAAAAAAAGTACAAAATTTATACATATAAAAAATAAAATAAAGACTATCTATTTCTTATGAGAAATATTCTAGAACTTTAGATTAAACAACTCAATATTTTATATTAATAAATAATTTTTTTACGACAATATCCAAGATAATGCATTGAATAAATGACAAGATCTTATTGACTATAATTAGTTTTTACTTTTATAAATAATAAAATTACAATTTAAACTTAAAAGTTTTATATCTTTTTAGTATGCTACACTAAAATAAGCATTTATGTGCAATAATATTGACACCCAATTTTGACCCGCTATAACATGAATTAATTATTAAATTTTCTCAATTTCAAAAAATTTCAATATCAAATTAGCTAATTGTTTTATTTTGTTAAAATTAAGAAGCTCGTATAAATTAATTAAGTATTTAATTTGTCTCTTATGAAACTTTTCAAAGGAAACTGGTCCCTTTATCCCCTTTATTTCTATTTTCTGGACCCAAATTAAACCAAGGTTGGTCCAAATTTTCAAGCCAAATCAGGCCATTACAGAACTTTATGTAACCCTTGGTTTACATACATTTAATGGCCTTTTTTGAACGTCAAAAGAGGCCATTGTTTAGTGATTTCTTTTTCTTTTTTATATTAATGCTAGCACCAAATCTCAGTGAATTAGCAGTTCATTAAACCTCAATTCAATATTGCTATTATATTATACTTGTCATGCTGTTTGCTAAAGGAATAGACACAATGTTGTCCGATATTCTGAATAAACGAGTAGTCGATACTGTAGCGAGTTCATACAATACTTGTATCAAAACTTTCCGTTTCATGGAAACACAAATATTCCCTAGGAGTTTATGCCAAGAAATGTTATATAGTTCTTTGAATAGGAAACAGAACAAAGAATAAAGATGGCAAGAAGATAAATAAATTTAGCAATACAGAGGTTAAAGAACTGGAAATTTAAAGAGATGCTGACAAAGATTTTATTTTCAATAGTTTCAAAGGCTCGAAGGAGCGTAGCCTTATTCAAAAGATTTTATTTTCAATAGTTTCAAAGGCTCGACTATGATAGTTTTAAGAATGATTTTTGTGTCAATTTTTGCTTATAACTTGAGAAGGTCGGATAGTAACCCAATTTTTGTAATGTTTATCACTAATAATTAATAAAATATCTATATGATTGTCAATTATTTTTGAAATATTAACATTACTCATATAAGTTTTCAATAATTTACGAATACTCAAAATGTTGTGACGTTCAATATTTGTAATTTCGAATTATCAAACAAGACAAATATTAAACGATGATTATATTAATTAATAATGGTTATATTTACTATTATTATTATTAGAGAAAAAACTTGAAGTGACACCTAAAGTTGTCTCGAATTTTAAAAAAGACACCTTAACTATGCAAGCGTCTCATTACCCCCCTTAAACAATCATGAACTGATTTTATTACATCATTTTTTGTCTACTTGACATAGAGAGTGTATGCACTCTCTTAAAGAGTGCGAACAAACAAAAAAAAAAATATTTTCTTTTTTTTTTATTATTTTAACTTTTTTTCCTTATTATTTTTTCTTTTTCTTTCTTCTTTCTTCTTCAAAAATTCATTATCATCTCTATTGAAGCTTCTCACTTTCAATGTCACTTTTTACCTGTAACACCCCGTATTATGCATATGCTAGTTCTATTCACATGACACTCGACATAGCCCTATCGTCTAGGTGAGGGACCAAGGTTCATAAATGAGCAGTGGTGATTTGAATTAGAGCGGAAGGTGTTGTGATGCCCCACACGTTTCAGTATGCATACTGCCAAGTTTACCGTGATGAAAGTATTTAAACTCAAGATACTAAGATGGTAATCGAGCTTAAAGTTCAAAGTTAAGTGTTAAGCTAAAGCAAAAGAGATTAAGATTTATAAAATGGAATAAAATATTGAGCTGCTTGCTGGCTTAACTAAGCTACTAGGTGCATCACCTACTTGAGCTATATGGATCTAGTTAAAAAGGCCAAAATTAATGGATCAGATTTAGGCCTATGTTAATGTACTCATTTGAGGCCCAAACTAAGAAAAATAAAATGGAAATGAAATAAAAATCCAGCAGCCAAACCTGCCAAGGCCCAATGTAGCTAAGCAGGTACATCACCTACTTGACCAATTAGTGGCTGAAAATGGAGCTGAAAAGGGAGTTTCTAGAGGATTTGTTTTAAGGGTCAAGAAAGCTCAATATAAGATAAATATTGACAGGAATTTTTACTCTTTTTTAACACACAAAATTCAGAATTTAACTCCAGCTTTCTCTCCCCTTTTCTCTGAAGGGTTAAAATAGTAGCCATAAAATTCCCTCTAGCGTTCTTGAAGAAACTCTCATCTTTGCAAGACAAGGTAAGTGAAAACACTTACGGATTTAGCTTAATTATCCCATGGATGACTAGGAAAACATGTTATTTATGCTCAAGTATAAGTACAAGGGCAGAATGTTTCCACAAGTTGTTACTCATTTTTGCTTGGTTATTAAGAGACTTTTCTCTTCTTCTTTGGTTTAAGTGTGAAGGGAAGTT
Organism: Solanum appendiculatum; assembly: GCA_018342035.1. Lineage (NCBI taxonomy): Eukaryota > Viridiplantae > Streptophyta > Magnoliopsida > Solanales > Solanaceae > Solanum > Solanum appendiculatum. The sequence continues at coordinate 1,867,326 of JAGDQO010000434.1, read as the reverse complement.
TAAGTTCCTGAAAAGTTCAAGTTAAAAGGAGAAGTTGCAGAAATTAAGATTAATAACCTGAAAGGAAGGAGGTTAATTCATTGTAGTATTCGAGTTGTACAACAAAGTATGTAAGGCTATTCAACTCCATATTCTTTGGATGAAATCTGAAATTTGTGATTACTATCAAAAGTGAGTTTCCTAAGCTCAGTTCCTAGTAAAGGAAACATAGTAGTAGCGTACAATCTCTAACATGGCTAACGATATTTTCCCTCGAGCATGTCGAGTTACTCAGTATATGTTCATTACTCTATAGTTATGTGTTGATGTGCTAGTATAGGAATGGTATTCACAGCAACAAGCTTGGTGAATTCTCCCCTTAGTCAATTAAAGTCAATTATGACATTTAAGCTCATAAGTAATACATTGATGTTATATAGTTCCTTATGTCGTTGTTACTGCCTTAAAGTTATTATTGTCATGTCTTCTACTACTGGTCCGTAGTTCCAAATCTCAAAAATGATTATGACCACCAAAACAACAATCTCAAAGGATTAAAGAAACTAAGTGAGGTAATTTGTATAATTATGGGTGGCTGCCCAGGGGTAAATGCCTAGCATGGGTCGAACCCATTTGGTATAGAATGGTGGTAGCTCAGGGGCGAAAGCCTAGCATGGGCCTATCCCAATTGTTGTAATTACGAGGACAAAATCCCAGGAGTTAAAATGCCTAGCATGGGTCATCCTCTTCTACCACTGATCAGCTGGTCATTTGTATCACATGCCTTACAAAGATTATAAAGTACAGAAAAGTAAGAAAAGAATGTAACATATATGATCCCACCAGAGTAAACAAAGGTGGTCTTCTATTCTAAGCTATACATTTATATATTGATACTTGGTTTCATTAAGGCCCTTGTTTTACACATGCTTACTGCCTTACATATTTAGTACCTTCTTTTGTACTGACGTCCCTTATGGGGGATGGTGTGTTTCATGCCACAGGTACAGGCGCTCCAGCTAGTAGACCTCCTCAGTAGGAGTGCACGACACTCAGCTGCTTTTGGTGAGCTCCAGATTGATTTGAGGCTTTACCGAGTCTTTAGTAGATTCATTTTGGTATTGTATGATAGTAGGAGTAAGACGGGGTCTGTCCCAACGTACTCTAAGTTTGTCTATCTTATAGAAGCTTTGTAGACTAATGCATAACATGGAATTATGGTTGGCTCTTTAACAATTGTGGCCTCAACGGCCAAGTCATGTGTATATATTTTGGGCCTACCTATGTTGGTCTTTTATCATTGTGGCTTATGCATATACTTGTTAGAGCTTCATGATTGTCTTAGCTAAATACAGGGTAGGTACAGGTTATATGTGGGTTCTCCCGGGCCTTTACGGCATCGGGTGCCTATCCATATCAATGGGATTTGAGGTGTGACATTACCACAACTCTACCTTCCTTTTTTTACTTCTATAGTTTAACTCTCTTCAATTTTAAAATTACATCTAAATATTTTTTTTACATTTCGAACAATTTGATAAATCCATTAGATTTCAAGATGATTAATAGGTATCATTTAGTTTTTTTTAATCCGAATTTCAATTTAAGCTTTTTCAATTTTAGGGGAATTCATTGATTCTTTCAAAATTATCATTTCTAATTTTGAAGTTCTATGAAAAAAAAGATAAATTAATTGATGATACCTTCAAAATTTTGATTTTTCTTAGAAAAATAATTAGTTTTGTTATCAATAACTCAACAAAGTCTAGAAAACAGTACTGAACTGAAGAAGAAGAAGAAGAAAATGAAGGAGGGGCTCAACTTGACGTGGGGGTGGGGTGAGGGTGGGAGGTGGAGAAGAAAGAAAGAAAGTGGAGGGAGGGGGTAGCTAGAAAGTGAGGGTGGAAGATGAAGTAGAATTTAAAATGAAATTAAAATTAAAATAAATCAAAGAAAGAGAGAGAGAGAGAGAGAGAGAAAAGATAAAGAAAAACTTAAAATGAAAAAAAATTATATTTCAAATTAAATTAAAACGTGTCACGTTATGATTGGTGTGTGATAACACTTGAATTTTAAAATCTGGGATTGATCGAAAAATGATGTAACAATATAAGTTCGAAATTGTTTAGGGGGGGTAATAGGACGCCTGCATAGTTAAGGTGTCTTTTTAAAAATTCGGGACAACTTCAGGTGTCACTTTATGTCTTTTTTCTTATTATTATTGATGATGAACTTTTATATAATATAGTATTCTATCATATTCATAGTTTAAAGTTTCAAATGAGATAATTGTATACTTCAATATTATATCAGAACATATAAAAATCCTTCTCAATTCGAATTTTATGATCTCTCCCTTTATATATCACGTGTTTGATTCAAAAATAAAAATAAAAATCTAAGCTTGCAAGTGAGGAGGAGAGAGTTAAAGCCAAGGTCCTAGTCCCTAGATCTATGAGTCACTTCTAAACTTTTTCTAAGAATTTTGCACTTATGAGCATACAAACTTAGAGAATACGTCTTATATAGGTAGTGCACATGACACAACTCAATAGAGGGACAAGTCAGTAGTATCAATCAAGTAAGTCTTGAAATCTAGATCTTTCTTTTCTGATGGGGATTAAGAAAAGGAGACGAATATAGCTAAATCAGAAGAAATAAAAAGCCAAAAGTCAAGATGCATCGCGATCTTTTCAAGAATAAGAGAGTATAGAAAAAGAAATTTGCAAGATAAAATAAGGAAAAAGAAATATAAACACTTTTAATACTTTACCTTTATTTTCAAACCTCGATTGTTCTTATATGACAGTAAAAAAGAATTACATCAAAAAATAAAAACAATAACTAAAATTAATCTCAAACTAGTTAAAATCGATTACCCAAACCAAAAATTGGAAACCACAACAAAACTATGCCTCAGTCCCATATTAGTTGGGATGGGCTACAACCAAAATTGAAAAATTTTAAAAATAAATTCAAAAAATTGCTAGGACTATTAATTATATGTCCTTATAATTTTTCAAATATTTAAAGTGCCACAGGAGGAAGAAGCCACTTGGAACCTTCAATATAGGCAAGGGAAATAAAAGGTTTTGCCTCTTCATCACTTAATTTCTTTGTAAATCCAACTCTTTTATCCAAAGCTGCTCCTGCTCCTTTACACTTGTATTCTCCATAAAATACAGATCTGAAAATAATATAAATTTATGTTATATGCCTTGATAATATAAAAATAATAATATATAAAATTTCATGGTCTAAAATAATACTAAATATAATCATTTCATTAAGGAAAAATTAAAAAAATTTACAATTAAATTTTCCTGAATATAAAAATCCATCATTTTTTAAAAATAGATATAAAAAATAATAACTCCCATCTGCATCACATAAAATGAAATAAAGAAAATATCAATAATCACAGAAATTATAACACTAGAACTTTTTATGTTCGTCATATATACTACCGAAAATAACATACACATTTGTATTCAATATATCAAATTCATCACTAATTCGATTTATCTACATCATCCAAAAACTCTATAAGGTATGAGGAATTTAGTAACAAATTAACGACCATGCAAGTCAATCTAACGATAAAAAAAAATAATAACTAAATTTAACTTTTATACACTGACAGTCAGCGAAAAACTTACTTGTCGTTTTCAGGTTTGCCATTATCAGACCATCCTTCAGGGTGAATAACATCAGTCATATCAGTATATGAAAAAACAACTTTAGAGAAAGGCTTCCATGCCCTGCCCAAATATGCTGTGTTGCCTGTTCCAGTAACACTACAATGAACAAAAGAATATCCACTATCTACATTTTCTGCATCTCTTGCATGTGCTGTTACCATTGCCATTGGATCCCCTTGAATTACATGTGCCTCTGTGTTCTATATTTTCCAAAAAGAAAAAAATTCATTAATATTATTATTAAAGTGGCTAGATGTGTTAAATAGTTGAGTTGTATGTCCTGAATTCAGTTGATAAATGAGCGGTTAAGTTCTTAGAAGTCGAACTTATGCTTAGCGGGATATCATAGGTTCTTTAAGGCATGAGTCACGATGCATAACTTATATGGAATATTATGATGAGAATATATATGCTTATGCTTGCAAAAAAGTTATTTGTTATAACGGACAAAAATTAAAGACCAGCACAATAGGGGTAAAGTGCAAATGATCACTATGATTGGTTATGTCATAATGGACTAAACAATGAGTCATAGCCCAGCCTAATCCATCCAACTCGATCTCTAATACACTTCTACTTTTTAAAATAATATATTATTATCTTATACTAGTTTGTTTGATTATCAAACAAAACTAATAAGATGTTTTTTCTTTATTATCACTATGTATAAAATTTCAACCAAAAAATGTTTTTTTTTAAAGTGACAAGTTTAATTTCTTATGAATCAATCTATGCTACGTATTTAATCCAAATTATCCACCCCAACTTTTAGACGAGCTATATTGGACAGACTCACAATTGAGTAAAATGTACGGATCATGATTCTGTAGGCTGATTTTGTCACTTCTACTTATCGATATTAGGTTTAAATACTAAATCCGTCTATGCCGAAAAGATGACTATGAATAATAAATAATTTTTTTTAAAAAAGATTAAAGTTCTTTTTTGTTTACCAGATATAAGGATTTGCCATTGCCAAAGATGAAATCAACTGTGCCTTCAATATAACAATCTTTAAAGAAATGTTTTCCAGCATCATCACAAAAAGTATCTTGAAATCCAAACATTTTACAATTATACAATGAGGCTTTATCTCCTCCTGTCCTCAATGCTGCTGCTTGAGCTAATTCCATTTTTCCATCTGGTCTTGGTGCTAAATTCTAATCATAATAATTATAACAAATATATTAGACTAATATAATTAGACCAAAAAGAAAGAAACACACATGTACATATAATATTGAGGTAATTATTATAGTTTAGAGACTTATTAATATTAAAAGACCCAACGAATTCTTTTAATGTATCATTTCTGAGTTTAAGAAAATATCAATTTTTTCCCCTACCACTTGGTGGCATCTATGACTATGAGGATGGTCTATAGGGTACATAACTATTTTTTATTTATTTACCTAGGACGCTTACCTGCCCAATGCTTACATATTCTGGTCTACCTAAGATTTCATTTTTTGTTCACACCAATATTGTCCACTTGTTACTGAATAGTAATTAGTTGGATATCAAACATACCTTCTAAGAAAGTAATTTTAATGTGATCGAGTTTTCTTATTTTCAATCAGTTTTGCATCTAGAAATTAAAATTGTCTGTCTTTTCTAAGGGGTTCCAACTTCTTGAATTGTATATATTTTCATCTCAAGGAGGTAATTTTAATGTGACCGATTTGTCCTCTTTTGCAATAAATTTTGTAGTAGCACCCGTTGCTATAATAAATTGTCTATCATTTCTGCAACGTCTTGAATTATATATATCATCATCTCATTTAAAATTCTAAGACAAATAGAATATCATTTCAATTTTTTTAATTATATCTTTAACATGCTCCCCTTTTGCACGTATGAAACTGATTCTTATTTTTGATATATAGGTCATGACAACTTGAACTTAGGGCTTTACATGCTATGATACTATGTTGATGTGAACCAGTATCATTAAAAGATTAATTTATTAAAGAAAGCGTACTTTTATTTTCTTTAAAAAAATGAAGGAATACGTACCACAAAGTTGATATTAACAGCACTGAAATATTCAGATTCAACAATCACAGTGGCACTTTCAACAATAGTATATTGTTTTGCAGTTCCAGAAAATATAATATATGGGACATTTTTAGGGTCTCCATATAATGTAACAAAAGGCTTTGTTCTCTCAATTTTGACTTTTTCAGTGTAATTTCCACCTCCAATCCAAATAATAACTCTTCTTTTATTCCCTTCTGGAATGCTTTTAACAGCTTCCACTATAGTCTTGAAATCACCACTTCCATCTGTCCTCACCTACGATCGCGTAATTCAGAATTTAGAATCAGTAAAATTAAAATTCTACAAAGTTGGCAATAATCTCATATTAAAAACATTACAAAAGTAGTGATTTATATCATATGCAAAAAAAAAAAAAAATACAATAAAGAGTTAGTCCTTTCATTTCATTTTATGTAAAGGTATATGAGTGAACATCAAGTTTAAGAAAGAAAAAGAAAGTTGAAATTTGCAGTCTTAAGGATGAGATAATATTTATGTGACTATAAAATCATATCATTAAGGATAAAGTGATAAGTTTAAAGTTACCCAACAAAAATGAAAGAGTGTTGGCATATTTACACAAATGTCCCCCTTTTTATGCCACCATTTAAATTGTCCTTTTTTTTTCTTCTTTTTTTAAGTTATGCAAATATTAGACTGTCGTCTGATGTCTAAAGATCATCGACGGCTGTGATGTAATATTTTCATATAAGATTTTTAGTTTGCTCAAAAGTGATTATTAGATAGTAGTGTAAAAGGTTCGTAAATTGCATGGAAAATATAAAAAAGGTTCATTTACTAAACATAAAATTGTAAAATTTGAAAAAAAATAAAATTGAAATGATATTTGAAAATCGAAGTTATGTTGAAGTTATTTTTGAATTTTTATAAAATAATCTGGAGTGAAAATTACGAAAATAACTAACCTTAATGATAGTTTTATTTGCCTCAGCAGCTACAAGAGCAGGGTCCAAAGTGTCTTTTCTTGCATCTAATGGCTTAACATTTGCTTCAAACCAACTATTTAATTGTGATTTATCAGCTGGAATTGGAATTGTATCATCAGAAAAAACTCTAGGTATAAAAAGAAGAATTGTTAAAACAATAGTTTCCAAAGCAAAAATTGTGTTTTTTCTAGACATTTTTTTAAAAAAAATTTATAGGTAAAATTTATTTTTTTGGATTTTTTAATAGGTAAAATTGTTTTTTTTTGTTTTTCTCTACAAACTTAGCAATAAGTGTGGGTATATATAGAGAGAAAAAATAGGGAAGAGTTTAAAAAAAAATAATTAGAGGTAGAGATTAAATTAAAATAAATTAGTGGTAGATAATTTTAGAGAAAAAGGAAAGAGAAAATAATTCTATGGTAAAACTAAAAAAGTGCATATGGATGATGGGATATTATTGAATATTGTAAGGCAATACGAGTACTACGTTAATAGATGGTTTTAATTTAAGGTTGTTTATAACAATTTTGTATATATATACTGACAGTGTAAAAATATATTTACGCAATTAAAACACTCATTCAAATATGATTAGTTAATTACCTCTATTTTCTTTTGTTGAAATTTGTATAAAAAATTAAACCAAAAATATTTTCCATTCAAGAAACCAAAAAACCAAAAAAATATTAAAAATGGCTGGAAAAAATACCATATTTGTTGTGGAAACAATTATCATAACATTTATTTTTTTCAATATTATTGGAGTATTTTCTGATGATTTAGTTCTAATTCCAGCTGATAAATCACAATTAAATAGTTGGTTTGAAGCAAATGTTAAACCATTAGATGCAAGAAAAGACACTTTAGACCCTGCCCTTGTAGCTGCTGAGGCTAATAAAACTATCATCAAGGTGAACGTGTGAACATTTTATCTAAAAGTTTAAATCGTTAAAGAATTTTAAATTCTTACTTTATTTTATAATTATAATCTTCATGATGCCTCTCACATGCTGGACAAATTTAATTTTTATGAGCTAAATACGTTAATTTTTTATGATAATAGATGACGATTATACTCGAACATAGGGGTTAGGGCTTATTATGCTTGCTATAATGCATGTTAAAGTATATAACCAAATCTTTTCCTTATATGTTCATAAAGATATTTGATACTAGTTTTTCCATATATTTTTTTCTATAATATGATGAAAATCTATATATATAATACTTTTATTTATTTAATTATATATTAACACATCTCTCACGTACGTAACATTTTTTTTGTTTACTTAATTACGACTCGCCTCTCCATGAGTGTCAATAAAGATTCGAACACGAGAAATTTATCTGCTTTGATATTATGTTTAGATGTATAATTATAATCTTATTTATCAGTTTAAGTTATTAAAGAGGAGAATGCATACATTTTGTTTTTGTTATTATATATGTCTCAATATCAACTTTAGTAGAACTCGAAATTTACTGACTCTAAATTCTGAATTTACGCAACGATAGGTGAGGACAGATGGAAGTGGTGATTTCAAGACTATAACGGAAGCTGTTAAAAGTATTCCAGAAGGGAATAAAAGAAGAGTTATTATTTGGATTGGAGGTGGAAATTACACTGAAAAAATCAAAATTGAGAGAACAAAGCCTTTTGTTACATTTTATGGAGACCCTAAAAATGTCCCAAATATTATATTTCATGGAACTGCAAAAGAATATACTACTGTTGACAGTGCCACTGTGATTGTTGAATCTGAATATTTCAGTGCTGTTAATATCAACTTCGTGGTACGTATTTCTTCATTTTTATAAAAAATAAATAAATCGCCTTAGGGTGGCGGGGTGTTTGGTATGGACCTCTATCATGTTTTGTTATAACTATCCATTATAAAAAGATTCATTTGTTTATTTGATAATAGAAAATTAGGTCCACACGTAAGGAAGCATATTGAAGACATAATTAAGAAAAGTTTATTTGTTCAATGCTAACAATTTAAATTTTTAAATAAGAACAACGTATTAGACCTGAATATGTCGGTCCTTTAGAAATTCTTCAAGCTCTAGCAGATGAGATAAAACTACTTTTGAAAGAGAACCTTATTTCATCTGCGGGAGATACTTGTTTGGTTCGATCCCTCCATCACCTCAGAATGAAAAAGGTTCGTGATCTCATAGTTCTTGATCTGTGAAGATGCATTGTGAGGGTGCTCCATTTTATTTTTTCATGTTGACACAATTTGAGAAGTTGGACCCACCAAACTTGCCCTAAATCTGTTTTAGGCGCTATCATAACATAACATAGAAATCACACTTGAAAACGATAGTAATTTAAATAACCTTAACATTCTATTGGACTCAGAAATGATACATTGAAAGAATTCGTTAGGTCTTTCGATACATATCAATAGGTCATAATTACCTTTTTTCATTTTTATTTTTATTTTTTAGAATACAGCACCAAGACCAGATGGGAAAAGTGACAAAGCTCAAGCAGCAGCATTGAGGACAGGAGGAGATAAAGCCTCATTGTATAATTGTAAAATGTTTGGATTTCAAGATACTTTTTGTGATGATGCTGGAAAACATTTCTTTAAAGATTGTTATATTGAAGGCACAGTTGATTTCATCTTTGGCAATGGCAAATCCTTATATCTGGTAATTATAAACAACTTCAATTCTCTATTAATTAGGATAGATGGATTCATGATTTAAACCTGATAAACTCAACCAGGAGCGAAATCATGTCATGCAATGAAACGATTCATATGAATCTCCTTTCTCGCAAAGTAGGGGTAAAGGCAGAGGGGTTCAACTGAACATTCTTTGTTGAAATATTACACTATGAAAATAAAGTAATTTTTTTTTTTTTGCATATATATAAACTGTTGAATCAACTTGGCCTAACATATATATTTTTTTGAATTTCTGATTCTGCTATTGCAAAATTATTATAAATAGGGTAAGTACATTTTTTATGCATATATAAAAGTATGAATCTCCTTATAAATATATAGGAACATAGGTGGATCCCTCCCTAGGGGCGGAATTAGGGTACCAAAAGGGGGTTTATCGAAAAATTATACTATATATGTAGTCAAAAATATTTTTTGTATGTATAGTAGAAATTGAACTTTCTCGACTTTTTCGTATGTTTATTTCTTTATATTTTAAATCACTTCTTAGTGAACATCTTGGTTATGCCACTGCTCCCCCCTCCTCCCCCCCTTTCTATGGCTCTATGTATTCATATGTATCATAGCGGCGGTATTTTTATACCCAATTATTAAAGAATGGCATGAATAAGTCATTTCTGATAGTTCAATGACACGTTAAAACTTTTTTTTTCGAATAATATAATGTTTTTTTTTTTGGAAAAATGTAGAACACAGAGACACATGTAATTCCAGGGGATCCAATGGCAATGGTGACAGCACATGCAAGGGCAGAAGCAAATTTTGATAGTGGATTTTCTTTTGTGCATTGTATGATTACTGGTACTGGAAATACAGCATATTTAGGAAGGGCATGGAAACAATACTCTAAAGTTGTTTTCTCTTACACTGATATGACTGATGTTATTCACCCTGAAGGATGGTCTGATTTTGGCAAAAAGGAATTTGACAGGTTAGTCACTATAACTACGTCCGTATACAGAAGTTAAACTCTTTTTTATTATCGTGTTAAAAAGGGATAACATTTATGTTGGTAGGAATGCATATTAATATGTGTCATAACAAAATAGAACTAAAAAGTTGAGTTTAAGATATATATATATATATATATATATATATTGATGGTTTATATAATTAAATAGCATATTAAATCGATGTATATAACTTAAATTCTTATTATTTTCAGTACGGTATACTATGGAGAATACAAGTGTAAAGGAGCAGGAGCAGCTTTGGATAAAAGAGTTGGATTTACAAAGAAATTAAGTGATGAAGAGGCAAAACCTTTTATCTCCCTTGCTTATATTGAAGGCTCCAAGTGGCTACTTCCTCCTGTGGCACTTTAATTAAATACTTGAAGTATTATGTCGTGGTGCTATCTTAAAGCATTTGCAAAATTTTAATTTTAATTTATTTTTTTGCTAAATAATTTCTCAGTTTTTCATGTATCTCATCGTTATTTTATAAAGGAATGGTATGTCATTCCTCAATTTTTAGGGAGCTTTTTGTATCCATATTGTTCTTCTTTTTCGTATCAATAAATCGATAAGGGTCAAGTCAAATTCCATCCATAGCAAGATGGCTTTTATAAATGTTTTTTTTATTTTAAAAATAACAGCTAATATGGAGTTGAGGTGTAGTTATGATTTTCAATTTTTGACATAGCTAATTTCAATTAATTTGAAATTAAAATTGAGTTATATATTGTTTCCACTTTTTAATGTAAATTCTTTTTGACCGTTACGTATGCAATATAGTTGTTGTTTTTCTTCTAGTAGTGCAGCAGAGAATGTAATTGGCCATTAGGATATATTCTCTGATCACTCCTCTTCACGTGCGAGCCCAAATTAATTATTTCTTATAAGTTAATTAAACAAGTGATAATTAATGGGTACTGGTGAAATTCGAATTCATGAGGATATTTTGCCCAAATATATTTCATCATATCCAGTAGGATCAAATTTCGAGTCCCGGATCGGGTCAATTTTTGGATCATAGGTCAAGGTTGGGATCCAGGCAGGGTCTCAGGTTGAGGTTGGGCTCGAGTCTCTGGTTAAGGTTGGATCCCAAAATTTGAATCAAGGTCAAAACTTGAGTTCCAAATTGAGGGTGGTGTTGGATCTCGAGTCCCATATTGGGGTCAAGGTTAGGTCTCGATTCTAGGGTCCCAAGTTAGGTCTCGGGTCCTAGGTCAGGGTCAAACCCCGAGTCTCTGATTTGGGGGGGGGGGGGGTTAGGGTCGGGTTCAGGGATCTTGGGTCGAAAATCAAGTTTGGGTAGAGTCTCGAGTTAGGGTTCGATCTTGGGTCTAAGGTTGGGTCTTATATTAGGGTTAAATTTTGGATCTCGAGTCGGAGTTGGCGTTGAGACTCAGGTTTTGGGTCGAGTCTTGAGTTAGGGTTCGATCTTGGGTCCAAGGTTATGTCTTATATTAGGGTTAACTTTTGGGTCTCGGGTTAGGGTCATCAAGATCAAGGTCGGATCCTAAGTCCCAAGTCTTGAGTCGTGGTCCAACTCAGGTCTAGGTTAGGGTCCTATATTGAGGTCTTGAGTCGAGGTTCGATTCAGGTCTTAAGTCGGGGTTGAGTCTTGAGTCTCAGGTCAAGTCTTTACTTAGCTCGGGTTGGGAACGAGGCTTGGTCTCAGGTTGGGGTCGAGTCTTGGGCCAAGCTTGAACCTCGGGTCCGTGTCATCTTGAATCTTAGAAGGATAAAATCAAATCTAGGGTATTGGCATATACTATCCCAAGTAGGGTCTCATTTTAGGGTCGAGTTTCAAGTAAGGGTTGGTCTCAAGTCTTCGATCGTGGTCGAATCTGGAGTCCCAATTCGGGGTCTGATCTCGAGTTTCAAATTAGGGGTCGATTTTAGGTCTTAGGTCCCGGATTGGGGTGTGGGTCGGGGTCATGTCTTGAGTCTTGAGTCCTAATAGGGTTATAGCAGTCGGGTATTATTGAGTCCCAAGTTAGAGTCGTTTCTCAGATTTTCGATCAGGTCTTAGGTCTTGGACCCAATTTAGCTAAGCTTGGAGAACATTGTTTGAATTTTGCTCTTGAACTTGGTGGCATTTAACATCCTTGAGAAAATTGATGATGTTCAACAGAAGGGATCTTGTTCGACGGTGAGGTGTTGATGCATAAAATGATTTCTAAATTTCCAAAGATTGAGTTCAAAGATTATTTGAAGCAACAAAGAATGAAATGAACTAAATATGTTTGCTAAGTGAAGAGTAAAGAAATGATGAATAGAATTATAACGCGTGGCCTAACAAATTGACTATTCATATTAGCTCCTATTTAATGATCTCGATTACTGTAATCCTTTGAAGAGCCTATAACAAACCACCGGATTGGAGCTATAGGCGTTACTAATTTTTCGGTATCTTCTTCGAACCCTTTTCCTCTCTACGTTTGCCTCGTTTCTATCGTCTTCTTCCTTTTAACCTCTTTCTTCTCTTCTTATTTTCCAAGTATCAATTGCATGAAGCTGGATTAGATTCGATATAGATCTTATTAGTCGTACTCCATTCCGGTACTTTCTTTCATTTGTAATTTCCCATTTAGTTGTTAATTAAAATACAAAAAATCGTTCCAAAAATTGTGTTCGTTTTCCCGTCTATTACACTTTTATTAGTCATTTGTTAAAGGATTTGAAGGTAAATCGTGTTTATTAAGAAATTCGACACATAATTTCAATTAAAATAATTGAGCGAACCCTGAAGCTTGAACGTTAGGCACATTGTCGGGTTTGTGGGAGAGATTTAGGGGCATGAACTCAAAGATTTTGCTTCATTAACTCATGTTATGCCTTTTGATTCATGGGAGGTAATAAATCGAATAAAGAAATTTTTGCAATTTAAAATAACCAAATTAGAACAAAGTGCATGTTTCATTTTCATTATTTATAATACTCCATGTTTTAATTATTTTCTTGTACTCCAATAACTTTGATTAAAACCTTTTCCTTCTCAAACTAAGGGATTGTTTGATCACATATTTGTTATGCTAGAATTATAATGCAAAAATTGATATATGGAACCACCTATTTTAAAAGTAAGTAATTTACTCCTCACATTGTTAACACGGATAATAATATATTTGGTCCCTCAATTATTAATAAATTTTAATTATAATCTTTGTAATATTTGAAAGAAACGCATTTTACCAAAAGAACTTCCTTTTTAATAAAATAATAATGAAAAAATATGTAAAATCTCACATAAATCTCTTTTGGTCTATTTTTTTTTAGCTCTCACAGTATACCAAGAGAATGAAATCTAATAATGACAATCCATAATTCAAGTATTAAACTTATAAAAGACGATTAATTTGTAAGGTTTTTGATGTATTAACTCTAATTATTGTAAACAATAGTTTCCAAAAAATTAATTTGGGTACAAAATGGCTCTTGTATTTGGTTTAAAAAAAAGAGAAAAAATAGGAGAGTATATGGTTGTGCAAAGTCCCTAGGAGCCCGTGATTCATTTGTAATTATCAGAAAAAAAATATCAAATTTATTTTCAACAATTTCCACTTCTTTTGTGATTACCCTAAAACACCTAAATTACTCTAATATCTCTACTTACTATATAAGAATAGTACTATTTCAAGAATTTAGCATTAAGAAAATTCCCATTTTTATTTTTGTCAATTTATTCTCTCTTCATAAATCTTGATCCTACTAGGTTTTTGGGTGTTCTTGTTTTGTTTTTTTCAAGAATATAGAGGGCAGCCATGAATGCACTTGCAGCTACAAACAGGAATTTTCGCCAAGCAGCTAGGATTCTTGGTTTGGACTCCAAACTTGAAAGGAGTCTTTTGATCCCTTTTAGAGAAATTAAGGTATAAGAATGATGTATATTAGTGTAAAGTTTCAATCTTTTTTGAAGAATTTCATGTTATGATTGAAAATCTAAGGTGGAAAAGGGGTTTTGTTATGAAAGAACTCAATTTTTTCTATTTTAGTGTAAAGTTTCAATCTTTTTTGAAGAATTTCATGTTATGATTGAAAATCTAAGGTGGAAAAGGGGTTTTGTTATGAAAGAACTCAATTTTTTCTATTTTAGTGTAAAGTTTCAATCTTTTTTGAAGAATTTCATGTTATGATTGAAAATCTAAGGTGGAAAAGGGGTTTTGTTATGAAAGAACTCAATTTTTTCTATTTTAGTGTAAAGTGATGGATATTAGTGTAATGTGATGTATATTAGTGTAAAGTTTCAATCTTTTTTGAAGAATGTCATGTTATGATTGAAAATCTAAGGTGGCAAAGGGGTTTTGTTATGAAAGAACTTAAATTTTTCTATTTTAGTGTAAAGTGATGGATATTAGTGTGATGTGATGTATATTAGTGTAAAGTTTCAATCTTTTTTGAAGAATTTTATGTTATGATTAAAAATCTAAGGTGGAAAAGGGGTCTTGTTTATGAAAGAACTCAATTTTTTCTATTTTAGTGTAAAGTGATCAATATTAGTATAAAGTGATGTATATTAGTGTAATGTGATGTATATTAGTGTAAAGTTCCAATCGTTTTTGAAGAATTTTATGTTATGATTGAATCTAAGGTGGAGAAGGGTGTTGATGTTGTGAAAAAAACTCAAATTTTCCTACTTTTCTTCTCAAAATTTTGATGATACTACTGAAATGTGTTGACGTCTGTGTAAAGTTTCAATCTTTTTTGAGAATTTCATGTTATGATTGAATATAAGGTGGAGAAGGGTGTTGTTGTTGTAAAAGAACTCAAATTTTCCTACTTGTTTTCTTCTCAAAATTTTATGAAACTACTGAAATGTGTTGATAACTGTGTAAAGTTTCATTCTTTTTTGAGAATTTCATGTTATGATTGAATCTAAGGTAGAGAAGGGTCTTGTTGTGAAAAAACTCAAATATTATTTCTTTGAGCCAAGGGTTTATCGGAAACAACCTCTCTACCTCACACAAGGTAGGGGAAAGGTCTGACAAACTGACCCTCCCCAGACCCCACTTGTGGGATCACATTGGGGTATGTTGTACTGAAATGCGTCGAAGTCTGTGAAAAAATATCAAAGAGTGGACATTTTGATTTATTTGTGGAGATTTCCAGATCACGTTGAAATGCATAATTGTTCACTCAAAATTTTAAACAAGCAGGTGGAGATATCGTTTATTTATTTTGTTATGGAGCACATTGTTTGATGGATTTACTATTTGATCAGGTGGAATGCACAATTCCCAAGGATGATGGGACGTTAGTTTCCTATGTTGGGTTTAGAGTACAACATGATAATGCTCGCGGACCCATGAAAGGAGGAATCAGATACCACCCTGAGGTTATTTTTTCTTGTATTCTTTCTTTAATAAAGTTCGAAATGTACTACTCTTTTTGGTGTCTTATCCGAATAAGAGGAGAGATTGTAAGTGAAAAGAAGTAAGAGGAGATTTAGGAGAAACAGAGAGGAAATTATAAGTGATGAGAAAAAAAAGAAGAGAATTAGTACGAACGATAAACATGGAGGCTAGAAAGATCATGAACAAGCAAGTCTTCCATCATTTCTTTATTACATCCCTTCGAATATTGTAACTTTATAGTTCTTGTATTTCAATGTATACCGAGTCCATGGTTGTGCTGGTTACGTCAGTACAATATTTGTTGTTTTCCAGAAGTAGAATTTGCTCTGAAATGGTTTAAGTTTCTTTTACAAGGTTGATCTTGATGAGGTGAATGCCCTTGCTCAGCTAATGACTTGGAAAACTGCAGTAGCTGATATTCCATACGGGGGAGCAAAGGGTGGGATTGGCTGCGTACCAAAAGAGTTAAGTTTGAGCGAATTGGAGCGCCTTACGCGTGTTTTCACGCAGAAAATTCATGACCTTATTGGAATTAATACTGATGTCCCTGCGCCTGATATGGGCACCAATGCTCAGGTTAGTGATACAGTTCTCTGATGTAACTTTGTGAACATATTCTGCTCTACGGAGCTTCAGAATATGAAGCAAATAAATGTGCTTATGTGGTGATTCCTATGACAGACCATGGCTTGGATTTTGGATGAGTACTCAAAATTTCATGGTCACTCTCCTGCAGTTGTGACCGGGAAACCAGTTGTAGGTTTTTGTTCAGTAAATTATTACATTCCGAATGTGCTATTACGTTCAAACTTATCCAACTGGAATTAAACAAGTCAATTCCCCTTTTCACTATTTTACCTAGGATCTTGGCGGTTCATTGGGTAGGGAAGCTGCAACTGGGCGTGGTGTCGTTTATGCTGCAGAAGCTTTGCTTAATGAGCAGGGGAAGCAGATTAAGGATTTGACTTTTGCAATTCAGGTAGAATTTCTGATTAGTTCAATTCGAGCAGGCAGCAGCCTTGATATTGCACAAAAAAATCAGTTGAAATGATGCTAAAAATATTTTTGTGAATATTCTTAAGGGGTTCGGGAATGTAGGATCATGGGTAGCAAAGCTTATTCACAAGATAGGTGGCAAAGTAGTTGCAGTTAGTGATATAACTGGAGCGGTCAAGAATCAGAATGGTCTTGATATACCAGCTTTGCTTAGTCATAAAGAAGCAACAGGGAATCTAATTGATTTCAGTGGTGGTGATGTAATGAGTACGGATGAATTGCTTACGCACGATTGTGATGTTCTTATACCCTGTGCTCTGGGAGGAGTTTTGAACAGGTACAAACCGTAATTATGAGTATGAAATATTATATCTTTGTTAATCTGAATAGCTTAGTTCTTGAATTTCTTTCCCGATGAAAGGGTACAACAACAAACAACATACCCAATAGAGAGCCTCTCACACCTCTTCTAGCTCCTGCCACAGATAACCTCTCACACCTCTTTGCTGGCTCATCCTCGCACCTCCTCTTAACATGCCCGAACCATCTCAATCTCGCTTACCTAACCTTATCCGCCTTGGAGGCCGCTTCTACCATGTCCTGTATAACTTCGTTTCTAAACCTACCTCTCCTAGTATGCCCACACATCCATCTGAGCATCCTCATCTCCGCTATCTCTATCTTCTGAATGTGGGCATTTTTTACCTGCCAACACTCACCCACGTACAACAAAATCGGTCTAACCACTCCTCTGTAGAATTTACCTTTAAGCGTTGGCGACATATTCTGATAGCACCGTACAGGGGAGTCAAGTCTTTATTTCACCCTCCCGATGAAAGAGTGAAAGTTTAAAATCATTAAATGGTCAGCCTAAATGGCTTTTTTTTGTACATTCTAAGATATATGTGTGAACTTATAATACCCACTGGAGTGTTTAAGTTTGTCTTTGTCTATTCTGATTTTTCTGTGAAGAGAAAATGCTGATCATGTAAAGGCCAAGTTCATCGTAGAAGCAGCAAATCATCCGACTGATCCAGATGCTGATGAGGTACCACTTTTGCAGGTTTTCATATCTGTTAGACTGGCATCTATGCTGCGAACTCTTCAAAAATGTCGACAGTGTGTGTCAGATCCTCCAAAAGAAGTACAACTTTGGAGGATCCGGTATGGAGTATGACAACATTTTTGGAGGAGAGTCTGAGCAACATAGACTAGGATGATAATAATTTCTAACACATGACTTCCTTCTGCAGATTCTGTCGAAGAAAGGTGTTTTAATTCTTCCCGACATATATGCCAATGCTGGAGGCGTGACTGTTAGTTATTTTGAGTGGGTTCAGGTAAAATCTATATACGAGACATTCTTAATCTTTCCGCTTTATATTACACCAGAAAATACATGCAGTGTTATTTTGACCATTTAAATCTCAAATGACATTTCCCTACGATAGTTAGACTTCTCTATAACAATCATCCTATGTAACAACATTTCACTATAACGGCCTAGTTTTCCTTAGAATGGACTTTCGTATTATGTTATATCATATATTCTCTATATCACTATCTTTGCTATAGCAATCACAAAACATCCAGACAAACGGTGTTTTTGTGTAGAGGTTGGACTATATTTAGTTGGAATTCTCTAATATTTTCAAGTAGTTTTACCACATAAGAATATAGTTTAGTAGGTGCCCTTTCAAGTTGCAACGACTTTAAAATAGACGATAATCATCAGTTTCATAATTGACTACAAATCTTCATTGTTTTCTCTCATCAATCACGATGTTCAACTGACTTGTACTAATAACAACCTTGTTACATTAGAATTAGGCATCCATGTTTTTACCGTTGTCAATGAATCTCTTCCATGTTTTGTTTAGATATGTTCTCTTTCGATTCTGCATTATCCCTAAAATCATACGAAAAACCTTTTCATGTGCAGAACATTCAAGGTTTTATGTGGGATGAAGAGAAGGTTAACAGGGAGCTTAAGAAATACATGACAAAAGCCTTTGGTAATCTCAAGATCATGTGTCAATCTCATAATTGCAATCTTCGTATGGGCGCCTTCACATTGGGGGTGAATCGCGTTGCCCGTGCAACACAATTGAGAGGTTGGGAGGCGTAATTATATTCGCCTATGTTGTTTAGAGACAAATATTCTTCTCCGGCCACAGCTGAATGTTTGAATGATCTTTCTTTTCTGGTAAGAAATGGTCTAATTTTATGAACATGGATGTTGTATAGTCACTTGTTTTCCTTCTCATAGCTATTACTGCTACATTTTTAAGCATGTTCAAAACATTAAGGGGTCGTTTAATCCTGAGATATCCCACCTTATCTCGTCCAATTTGGTATTATTTTACTTTACCTCTTAGGTAGGATAAATTAGTCTCAGGATTATAACTCCGGGATAGTTTTGTCCGCGAATCAAACAACCCCATCTTTTAAATAATTTTGTTATTTTTTTATAACATTATAAAAATAAGATTTATTTTCATTTTTTTTTGTCAGATTTAAATGTCTTGCATAAATTCAGCTTAAATTAAAGTTTTATTAACTACCAACTACAATTTAGTTGAGGAATAATAAGATCATTGGTATCCCATGAATATCCAACTGATTAGACGTTATCAAGAGAGAATGTGAATGTGCCAAGTTTCTATTAGGGACGAATGTAACGTAAAAGTTATGGATTCACGTAAATTCAATAATTTTTTATATATATATGTGTAAGTTTTTAAAAAGTTATCAAAAATATACAAATTTTGATTGTGTATCCATTAAATTCTATATTGATTATTTTAAATTATTATAAGAATCAACAATTTTTAAATTGTAAATCCGCTTCTGATTTTGACCTCTCTTTCATCAATTCAACAAAATTCTTTTAAGATAATTTTTTTTCTCTCTTTGGATATGTTCATGATGACATGTGTTAGTTTTAGGTCATAATAATTTCATCCATCCAACTATACAAAATTAGAGTTTCAATCCAAGTGATGAGTGCTATTTGCACCATAGAAAGCGATGTGCATAGTGTGTTAAACACATAAGTCAAAACGACCACACCAAGATTTGGAATGACTGAAATTTCTCCGCTCTTAATTAAAATTTTTAAAATGAAGAATATTTTGTTAGCGAACATATTATCCTTGCAATGAGTCTATTCCATGTAAATTCAAATTAGTAGCCTAACAAAGATGCAAAAGGACCATAATGAGAAGCAAAATGTGTATGTCTCCTTCTATATATCCTTAATCAAAGATTGCACATGTGGATTAATTCGAATCTCAAAAGAGAAGAATATATCGTTAGCGAGCACCTTTCCCTCACAATCTATATGGTGCAAATTCAGTTTAGTAGCCTGACAAAGGGCCCTCCTGAGAATCGAGATGTATGATGGTTTGTTGAAATCTAGTCATTCTTAATTAAAAATTTTGAGTTCAAATTTAAAAAATGAAAAATATCTCGATAGCGATTATTCACCCTTGCAATGAGTCTATTTGGCACAAATTCAAATTAGTAGCCTAACAAATAAGGTGGCCAGTTAGTGATCCACCACCATTCTCCCACTATAGATCGATATATATCGATCAAAGGATTCTATACTTCCTATCCCTTTTTCATATTCACACATATGTCTTATCCAAAAAAGTTTAAAATAAAGAAGTTAAAGTTGCATAAACACACACAAAAAAGAGTTACATATATCGATAGTATAATTTTTTTTTATATAATTAGTGTAATTTATATTTTTATTACTACATTTTTCATATCGCAATATCAGATCAAATATGAAGAGTTTCATGTTATTATCAATTAATATTTAACGTGATAGAGTAAAAATTCTTTATATCGTTAATATACCTAAAATTAATTAAAACTCAACTATATGGGTGGAAGGTGCACCATTAGTCCATTATATATCTCTTCTCGACAAGTGCATGTATAAGGTCCATGGACTTCTTTAGTGTCGCGGGTCCAGAAATAAATAAATATCCACTATCTTTATGTACAAATCTTAAAAGTCACAATTTTGACCAACAATAACAACAAAATAAAGAAGACATTAATATTGCTACCATAATAATGCAAAAAAACACTTCTCATTTCATTCTTATGATCATTTTCTTGATCTCACCTCATTATCTAGCCTTCAACACTAGTGGTGGAGATGGTGGAAGGGAGATGACCACGTCGAAAACATCTTCATCCCCTAGTGGTGGTGAAAGTGGTGCAACGCGTGGACCTAATTGGGATAACAACTGGGGTTGGGGTTCTAGCCCTAGAGGAGGATGGGGTTATGGCTCCGGCTCAAGTAGGTCGCCTGATGGGTTAGATCGAGGTTGGGGTTTTGGTTCTGGTGGTGGTGGCGATAGCGGTTATGGAGCTGGAAATGGCTATGGTACTGGTGGTGGTAATGATGGTTATGGAGCTAGAAATGGTTATAGTGGTAGTGATGGTGATAGCTCAGGAGGAAGAGAGATGCCACCACCAGAATCATCTTCATCCCCTAGTGGAGGAAGTGGTGTAGCTCATGGACCTAACTGGGATTATAACTGGGGTTGGGGTTCTAGCCCTAGAGGAGGATGGGGCTATGGCTCCGGCTCAAGTAGGTCACCTGATGGGTTGGGTCAAGGCTGGGGGTTTGGTTTTGGGTCTGGGAGTGGGTCCAGTTCTAGCAATGGATATGGTTCTGGTTCTGGTTCTGGTGGTGGTGATGGCTCAAGTGGCTATGATAGCAACCCTGCACCATCAATTTCAAAGGAGAGAGATAATCATGGATAATTAAATATATTCGATGTGTACTACTTGTGACATGTTATTTGTTGCATAATATTAATCAACTACGTGTTATAATAGGGTTTGATATGTCTAGTATATAGTATACCATGACAATATATATAGTAAATGAGTGTATATGAATAATAATGAAATATATATCTATATGATGATTGATGAATGTTTTCAAAACATTTTAGAGTTTGTATTCTAAGACATAACAAATATTATTATTAATTCCAATGTGTTTGATGATGTTCTTCGTATTTGTACCGAGAAATATGTAGCAAACATATATGCAATATACAATCAAAAATAATTTTACCCATCTAATCATATAGAAAACAGACTGTTACTAACTGTTTCACCTATCTATTCTATTATAGGCTGCTAATTTGGACGACTTTAATTTATATAAGTGATGATATAAGTTACACTTAACTTTCCATAAAAATGAAATTTACAATCTTGACTTGTTATATATAGCAAATAAAGATACTTGATAATTTTTACACTTTCGATATATATTAGTTAAATCTTTAACTAACAAATAATCTAATTATATAAATATTACTATAAAGAACTAGTCCTCCATTCAAGATCCTACTTCATTGATTTTGCCTTTTTACTCTCTCACTTTTTACTATTCTCCAATATTTACTCATCTCAAAATCAACCATTTTAAGTTAAAACGAAAACTATAGCTTATCGCGAAAAAAACACTAAAAGATGTATAGATCATCGAGCACTACTCGTGTCCCAGACGATTATAATTTCACAAGTTATTATTCATCGTCTTCTAATTCATCGTCCTCGTTACAAAAGGTGTCTCCGGCCCTACGAGCATTGTCTTTAGAAGCTAGTGAATTATTACCAATTCATGAACCACTCTCTGATATTTCAAAAAAGGAAAAATCTCGTGCCAAATTTACAGAAAATGCTGTTCATATAATACCTTTTGTGTTACTATTTTGTGGATTTATCCTATGGTTTTTGTCTAATCCAGGTAAATTAATTCTATACATATTAGAAATTATGAATGTATTTTGAATTACTAATCAATTCATTAAATAAAATTGATTCTTATTTTGTAAAATAGATGTTGATGCACCAATATTGAAAGGGGAAGGAATTGCTACAAGAATAGAAGGATTGACAATAGAGGGAGATCTTGATCCTGATGGAATGCACATTACTAATTTACCCCTAGAATCGAGCGACGGTGATTTGATAAAACAAGAACAAAGTCGTCAAAAGTCCTATACAGAAAAATGATTTTTCGATGAAGTTTGTTTTCTTTTCACTTGTGTTGACACTAAGTTTTTTTTTTTTTTTGGGGACAATTTGATACTAAGTTCTTGATAATTAATCACTCCAATATATGAAAGTTTTCATTTTGTCTATGTATTGATGCCTTTGGAAAAAGTCAAATTTATATGTTGGATCAATGAAGAAATATACGTGACATATTTCGTTTTTCAAGAGTTTAACGGTTTAAGTTTGATCGGAAATTTGCGCATGAAATTTTCAATCTTTTTGAAATGAAATTTATATATTTATAAACTACGTAAAAAGTACTAGAAGTCACAATAATTGATAATCTAAAATATTTAAAAAAATATATGAAAAATTTACCGTCAAAAATAGACTTGTTTGAATCTTAAAATATAAAATATGTCACATAAATTGAGACGGAGGGAGTACTGTCCTTTAACTTTTGCTGGTTTAGCCCAGTTTTTAGCCCAATGATTTACAAGGCCAATTCTTTGGAAAAAGTTTTTTGTACACTCATTTACATTTATTCATTAAAAATCAAAAACTACACATCACAATTTATATGTTGTATACCTAAAGGTAAAGGTACATTAATGCAACTTCTTGTTCAAATAATTATTGAGAGTTCCTAAAACTCCTCGTAAGAGTTATTTGAAAAATTGTTGTAAGTTGATTAATTGTTCTTTACTGTTCAAATTGAACTGTTTTGGGTTTTTTTAGCGTTTGTAATTTTCTAATTGTTCCAAAATGTTACAAGTTGAATTAATAAAATTTATTATTTCTTATTTTATCTTTGAGTATCCATTTACTTGAAACTTCTTGACTTCGATTGGTTACTACTTTCCGTAAGAAAGAATGAGCTTTTTCAAGTTGTTCAATTGCCCCATCCACTCGGTTCTGAATTTCAAATAGTATTCTAGATCTATCCTTTGATAAATTTAAAAAGATTTTTTTAGACAGAAAATATAATAATTTTCTTACCTCATTTAATATAGAAATCGTTGTAGTAATTGAGAAATGAAATATTATTTAGTTAATTGTAGCATCCTTTCTTATCTGACTATCTATTTTGTTGCCTCATTTAAATTCCGACGATTATCATGAACCAACATTATTACTCTTATATTTACATTTTTTTTGTTCCTCTTTCTCTATTTTTATTCTCTCATTATTAAATATTCTAAAGTCTCTCAAGTAGTCAAACCTTCTACATAATGCAAAATCTATTTTTGTGTGTTTATAAAAATATCAAATTTATTTTTTGGTGTATTCTTCAAATTTCAGGCACTAAAACTAATCAATATTACTTTAATATCATTATATCAACTTATAAAATTCAACGCAACACTATCTTGATATCATTATATAAACTTTTCAATTTTTTGAGTAAGGTTTTATTATTCTAACAATATATTATATATATTTTCACTGAAAATTTATATTGTTCACATTCTTACTTCATAATGTTCGCGTATATCATACCTCTCCAGACCTCATTTGTAAGATTACACTAAGTATGTTATAATTATTCAATTTATATATGTCAACTAAAAATAAGGCATCATTATAAAATTTGGTTTTAGGCCCCCAAAACTTATTAAGACAGCCCTGAATCTATTAATAGTATGAGTAGAGGAAGAGGATCATACCTAAGGAGATTTTGGGGGAGTTTTAAAAGGGCACAATCAGGGCAGATATTTAGTGGCTAACTGGGTTGTTTAATGTCATTTCTAAGAAGACAAAAATGTCTGAAGAATGAAGGTGGAGAGAGAGAGAGATGAGAATGATGGGGGTGTGTTCATTTTCGGATTCATGCTGTAGTGATCGACTATTGAATTCATCCATCTTGATAGAAGATCGATGGAGAAATATAGGAAAATTAGGAACATGAACTTTTACATATGGTGTTTATTGACCTTGAAAAGGCCTATGATAAAGTCTCGAGGGAAGTCTTCTAGAGACGACCAGAGGCCAGAGGTGTATTAGTAGCTTACATTAGGGCAATAAAGTATATATATGATGGAACCAAAACCCAGGCCAAAATGGTGTGAGGAGATTCAGAGCACATCCCAATTAAAATGGGGTTTCACCAGAGTTTCATTCTTAACCTATTTCTATTTGTTTTGGTGATAGATGAATTGACATGGTATATTCAAAATGAGGCGGCATGGTGTATGTTAGTTGTGAATGACATAATATCTTATGAAATACACATCAGAGTCAATGCAGGGTTGAAGGTGTGGAGACAAACTCTGTAGTCTAATGAATTCAGGTTGTGCTAGGCCAAACGAAATACTTAGAGTGCAAATTAAGTGATGCAACTTAGGTATGTTCTACGAAGTGATGGTTAGACTAACTTTATTGTATATGGTGAAGTGCTAACCAATCAAGGACTCCAATATTCAAAGAATGCAAGTTGTGGAAATGAGAATGCTGTGAATTGTGATGGATGTGTGGGTATTTAGTGATTTTTTTTTATAAATTTATATTCGACATCAAAAATATCGGATCAAATAAACACACAATTAAATAGTTGTATCAACCTATGATTTGACTATATTTAAAGGGTCATTTTTTAACTTATCCAAACATAAGGTACCAATTTTATCATTTTCTCATCCACCTTAACAACTATGTGGTTTGAAATAATTTGATTCAATTAATTAGTTGGTGCCCATATATATATATATAAATATATTAGTTACTCTTCTTCCATACATTTGATCTCTCTCTCACGCGCTGTCAACATTTCCCCTCGGCGATTTCCGGCGACGATCCGATTTTCCGGCGATATCCGGCCGTAGAGAACAGAGACATTCCGGTTCCCTTCGCCTTTGGATCAGTCGACTTCTTCGTTTCGCAAAATCATGAATCCCGAATAGTTAGTTCCTCAAAATACCTTTTCTTTGTCCTTTGAATTACATTTCTAGCATTTGTTTTTTGTTGATAAAATCGATTGTATATGTTGATTTATGCTGGATTGCAGCGATTTTTATTGCGGAGTTTGTTGATTGTGCTCTTTAGATCCATGATAGTTTTAAAATTGGCCTTTTTTTTTTATAATTGTGGTGTCCAGGGCATGTTTAATTGTTCGGATTCGGATAATTCTGTCCACCAAGGCTAGAACAGATAGGAATAAACTTGAACCTGAGATACCGTTGAGTGCTAAAATTGGCCATTTACTTTGATTCTTATTTGATGATTTAGGAGTTTGGTTGTTAACATTTTAGTTTTTAGTTTCTGCCTATTATCCAAATCAATTCGGAAAAGGGGAATAGTGTGAGCTCTCTCTGTGCATTGATTTACCTTGCACTTGTGCTTGTTGGCTGTAGAAGGGTGCCCCATGGATTGGATTAGTCTAGGTACACACAAGTTGGCTAAGACACTACCATAATCACAAGATAAAAAAGGAATTGTCTTTATCACTTTTTTGGCTTGGTCGTGGTGCTCGTAGAGGACTTTTGCTGGATTTGATTCATAAGGATTTGGTCACCGTGGTGTCTGGGGCAACTTACATGAGGTAGCTACCTGGTTCCTCTATCGGTCTATCCACCAAGGCTTTAACAGAGATAGGCCACCACTGCAGATAGGAAGAAATCACCTAGTGTTTTGCCTACACTAGAATTTGAACTTGCGATCATATGGTTCTCAACTACTTCATTTGACCCTAAGGCCACACCCTTTGGTGCAATGTTCACTCGATTCTTGCTGATTACTAGTTTGCACCTTGACCTAAAGATGCCAGAAGGTTTACAGGATGTGACTTGTTTCTGAACAGTTTCCTTCATGAAAATCTATCTGCCTATAAGGTTATTGTTATTTTCAGCTCAAATGGAACTTAACACCGTCTCTTCTTATGCTTTCTGCAGTGATTACTTGTTCAAACTTTTGTTAATAGGAGATTCAGGTGTTGGAAAGTCATGTCTTCTCCTGAGATTTGCCGTAAGTATATTCATCCCACTCAATGATGTCTTACTTTTAGTTACTCTTGCATCTGAGTTGAATGTTACTTGCATGATTCTTATAATGGCTGATATAAGCAATGAAACTAGGAAATTGCCCATGTTGATATGTTCTCTTGTATTTAGCAGCAGATATGAACGTTGCCCCGTGTTGCACAATTAGGTCATGTACATACTTGGTCATGACTATCCTTGTGAATGCCACATGTCTAGTTTATTTATATTTTGTTTGATATCGGGGTCTGACCCTTCTGTCAAAATACATTTGGACAAGCTAATAAAAGCTTAAAGCAACAACTGAGAGTTGGAAAATTGAGAAAAGGAAAAAGTTATCAGTTTAAAAAAAAAAACAAAATAGAGAAAAGGAAGAGAGCAACTGCCAACATTTCTTGGGCTGTGTGGAAAGAATGAAATGAACTATGCCTTGAGGATAAATGCACAGTCAATTTTTATTTCAAATGTCTGCGGTTGTTAAAATCCTGGTGTTAATTGTCTTTTGATATTGATGTGAACTCTATTACTGATGCCATTTTACTAAGTTTAGCATTTGTGATGGGCATTGGATTTAATGGTTTTGGAAATTTCTTGCTTTGTGTCCGAACAAATGTGTTACATTTTCAGATCATTATGTCTTATAAGTTGATTAACTGTTTACTTCTCTTCTGATGCAGGATGATTCTTATTTGGACAGCTACATCAGCACAATTGGTGTTGACTTTGTAAGCCAAAATTAATACTAGTGAAGTTACAAATACAACATTCTTTCAGTTGGTGAAGTCCTAATTTTATGTTGCAGAAAATACGTACTGTGGAGCAAGATGGGAAGACTATTAAACTTCAAATTGTATGGTTTTCTTGTCTTTTTTCTTTGAGAATTGACATTATTTAGTTAAATAATTTCATTTGGAAAGGTCAAGTAGTTTTAGAGTAAAAAATTAGGTAGGTGATGAACACTTCTTTTATTTCTGTTGAAACATTCTGTGTAGTTTACCATGGATTGATGAACTCACTTGCAATCTTTATTTTAATTCTTCCCTACCGATATCAGGTGTTCTAGGATTGACTTGTGTTCTTTTACAAGTGAACATGATCTGAATTTATGCAGTAGTTTTTGTTTCTGTCATTATGCATTTTCAAAGTGAAATTTAAAGTCCTCGTCTGTGTTACATTTGCCAGTGGGACACTGCTGGACAAGAACGTTTCAGGACAATCACAAGTAGTTACTACCGTGGGGCACATGGCATTATAGTATGTTTGCCTGACTCCTTTGTTAAGCAATCAATCGGTTGATTTTTTTCTTTTTCGCTTGATGAAATCTTTTTTTCTTATTCCTTTATTATGAATATTCTGGCAGATAGTTTATGATATTACTGATCAAGAAAGTTTCAACAATGTTAAGCAATGGTTGAGTGAAATTGATCGCTATGCAAGCGAAAACGTGAACAAGCTTTTGGTTGGAAATAAGTCTGACTTGAATGATAACCGAGCAGTGTCGTATGATACAGCAAAGGTTAAGATCTATCATTCTGTTCATTTTCCTTTTTGAGTTTGTCCTTCCAGTACAATGCTTCTCGATTGACTGAAATAGTTCTTGATTCACATACAAGGCTTTTGCTGATGAAATTGGCATTCCATTTATGGAGGCAAGTGCAAAGAGTGCCACTAATGTTGAACAAGCTTTCATGGCAATGGCAGCTGAAATAAAGAATAGGTATTTTCTGTTTCATTATTCTGGTTCTGTTACCACTTCTTCGGGGTGGGTGGGGGGTTCTGTCTTCCGTGGATTAGTGTTTGACGCTTTTTACTACTTGATACAGGATGGCAACCCAGCCAGCATCAAACAATGCAAAGCCACCCACCGTGCAGATACGGGGACAACCTGTGAACCATAAAAGCGGCTGCTGTTCTACTTAGATGTAAGATTCTGCTAGCTAGAATTGCTTCCAGAGTCACCATTCCAATCTCAATGCCTTGTTTTCGAAGCTGTGCCAGTTCCATTCTTTTCATCTACCGGTATCCAAATGGCCTATACAAATCACGAGAATTGCTTTTTAAATATAGGACTCTTTCTCCCTCCTTTTATGTTTTGACTTCGTTGCGTTTCCATGTCTAAGTTGCAGTGTTTATTTCTGCAGTTTCAGGCATAATATATGTTTTAGAACTTGGTTTTTTAGATGGGGATATATAGTGATAGAACTGTAATGCTGTTGTACTTTACTATTATGAACTTCAAATAAATTGCTCTGCCAAAATGTTCTTGTGAGATGTTTCATATTTTTATTACTCTAGCTATAAAATAAGTTCATGTTTTTATCTTTGTTATAATTTCTTTAATAAACAGAAACAAATCTGAAAGAACATTAAAATATTCTCCTTCGTACGAAACACACCCTTAGTTTTTTTGGTTTCTCATTTGGTGTCTAGTACCCACATTGGAGTCCGACAAATCCAGAGTTGTGCCATGTAGGATCTTATTTGGGGAAAACGCCCCTTACCAAGAATTTTTTCATATCTAGAGGTCAAATTCGATCATCTCATACCTTCAGTATTTTTATTTTATGAAATTTTGAGCTTCCATAAAAAGAGATCATGGTATTTATATAAATTTATGATTATGATTTTGCGCTTTCATAGAAAGATATCATGATATTTATCTAAACTTATGATAATCTTCAATGGATTTGTTGACATCTTATGTTTCAATAATTTTGGACTTGCTCAAACTTGATATAAATACTACATGCTTAAAGTGAAAAGTGATAGAAACTTATATTTTGTTCTTTTATATACTCTGGTTGTCTCAATTTATATGGGATTGTTTAGATTTCGAAAGTCAAATGGGCTTTTTTAATCATAAATTTTTTGTATGCCTTTTAAATATTTTTAAATTGTCAATTATTATAACTATATAACATATAGTTATGTAGTTTTCAAATATATAAATTTAATTTTTTTTAAAATCCAAAATTTCGTGTTCAAAATTTAAGAAATTGACTCTTGAAATTTAAAAAGCGCTACATAAATTTGGAATATAAGGAGTATAATTACTTAATCAAAGCTTTGATTTAATATAATATTAATGTTATTTTATAAAATCTTGTATTACATAATTCTGACATAAATGTGCAACACACGTACCAAGAAATTCAGTGGCGTATCGTGTACGCAGAATTTTTCGTAAGCGGTGTCACCTTTTATAATAAAAATAATAAATAAAACAATGTAATACCATATTAAAAAAGAAAAAAATATAAATAAAATAAAATTCACATATATAACTATATCTTTTCTAATAAAAATAAACAAAAGAATATTATAAGTTTTTCTCAATGAGTTTTTTTTAAAATGTATCTAAAATAGCATCATTAAAAATAATAGTACATGTATACTGTGTGATCAGATGTAGATTGAAAGTAGTTTTCACTTATTTGCAGGATGTCCAGTTATTTGTGAAATCTGGAAAAGGATTACTACATGGCTTGAGACTAATACACACGAAAGACCAAGAAAATTGCATAATTCCTAAAAAGTGGCTCGTAAATGTGAATTTATGCCTTAAAATGGTGGGACAATACATAATGCTCCACCAACTCATTATGGAGGTTCTCATAAAGTTTTTTTGAGAAAACATTTCGGGGTGCCCCAAGGCGCCAGATCCATGGGCTAATACACACAAAAAATCTGTGCACTATAGTTCACGAAAAACAGCAAATATGGCTATATTCCCGCTCTGGCCTTTTTTGAACCTCAAAATGCAGACGTTTGCCACTCGAAACCAACTCACGTCATTAATAAGGTCTTAATAGACACCCCCAAAAAATTTCGACAAAAATTCCGCCCGAACAAGGTATCACCAAAAATCTGTGGACTATAGTACACGAAAATTGGCAAATATGGTCATATTCCCACTCTGTGCCTATTTTGAACATCAAAATGCAGACGTTTGCCCCTCGGGACCGACTCACACCATTAATAAGGTCTTTACGAACCCCAAAAAATTTCGACCAAAATTCCGTTCAGACCTCGGTTCACCAAAAATCCGCAGACTATAATACACGAAAAACAAAAAATATGGTCATATTCCTGCTCTAGGCCTATTTTGAGCATCAAAATGCAGACGTTCGCCCCTCGATACCAACTCACGCCATTAATAAGGTGTTAAAGACCCCCACAAAAAAGTTCAGCCAATATTCCGTCCGGACCTCGTTCGACAAAATTCCGTGGAATATAGTACACGAAAAATGAAAAATATTGTCATATTCCCGCTCAGGGTCTATTTTGAACCTCAAAATGTAGACGTTTGACCCTCGGGACCAACTCACGCCATTAATAAGATCTTAACGGACCCCCACAAAAATTTAGCCAAAATTCCGTCTGGACCTCGGTTAGCTTAAATCGGTGGACTTATAGTACACAAAAAATGGCAAATACTGCCATATTTCCGCTCTGGCCTATTTTGAACCTCAAAATGCAGACGTTTGCCCCAAGGGACCAACTCACGCCATTAATAAAGTCTTAACAGACCCCCATAAAAAGTACAGCCAAAATTCAGTCCAGACCTCGGCTCACCGAAAATCCGTGGACGATAGTACACGAAAAATAGCAAATATGGTCATATTCCCGCTGCGGGCCTAATTTGAACCTCAAAATGCAGATGTTTTCCCCTCGAGACTATTTCACGCCATTAATAAGGTCTTAATGGACATCCATAAAAAAATTCGGCCAAAATTCCTTCCGAACCCCGTATCACAAAAAAACTGTGCACTATAGTACACGAAAAATGGCAATTATGGTCATATTCCCACTCTATGCCTATTTTAAACCTCTAAATGCAGACGTTTGCTACTCGGGATCAACTCACACTATTAATAAGGTCTTAACGGACCCCCACAAAAAATTTCAGCAAAAATTCCGCCCTGACCTCGGTTCATCCAAAATCCGTGGACTATAGTACACGAAAAATGGCAAATATGGACATATTCCCGCTCTAGCCTATTTTGTACCTCAAAATGTAGACGTTTGCCTTTCAGGACCAACTCACGCCATTAATAAGGTCTTAACGGACCCCAAAAAAAAACATCATCCAAAATTACATCCAGATCTCAGTTCGCCAAAATTCGTGGATTGTAGTATAAGAAAAACGACAAATATTGCCATATTCCTGCCCTGGGCCTATTTTGAACCTCAAAATGCAGACGTTTGCCCCTCGAGACCAACTCACGCCATTAATAAGGTCTTAACTGACACCACAAAAAATTTAGGCCAAAATTTGTTCGGACCCTGTATCACCAAAAATCCGTGTACTATATAATACACGAAAAACGGCAAATATGACCATATTCCTGCTCTGGGCCTATTTTGAACCTCAAAGTGCAGACGCTTGCCCATCGGGACCAACTCACGCCATTAATAAGGTCTTAACGGACCCCCACAAAAACATTTGGCCAAAATTTCGTCTGGACCCCGTATCACCAAAAATCTGTGGACTATAGTACACGAAAAACGGTAAATATGGCCTTATTCCAGCTCTGGGCCTATTTTTAACCTCCAAATGCAGACGTTTGACCCTCGGGACGAATTCACGCCATTAATAAGGTCTTAACGGACCCGTACAAAATATTCGGCAAAATTCCGTCCGGACCACGTATCTCCAAAAATCTGTGGACTAAATACACGAAAAATGGCAAATATGTCATATTCCCGCTCTGGGCCTATTTTGAACCTCAAAATGCAGACGTTTGCTCCTCGAGACCAACTCACGCCATTAATAAGGTCTTAATGGACCCCCACAAAAAATTTCGGCCAAAATTCTATCCGGACCTCCGTTCAACAAAAATATGTGAACTATAGTACATGAAAAACGGCAAATATGGTCATATTCCCGCTCTGGGCCTATTTTGAACTTCAAAATGCAGACATTTGCCCTCAGGACCAACTCACGCCATTAATAAGGTCTTAACGAACCCCCACAAATATGTTAGGCCAATATTCCGTCTAGACCACGTATCACCAAAAATCAGTGGATTATAGTACACGAAAATGGGCAAATATGGTTGTATTCCTGCTCTGGCCTATTTCGAACCTCAAAATGCACACGTTTTAACTCGGGATAAACTCACGCCATTAATAAGGTTTTAACGGAACCCCACAAAAAAATTTGGCCAAAATTCCGTCTGAACCTCGGTTCACAAAAATTCTGTGCACTATAGTACGCGAAAAACGACAAATATGTCCATATTTCCGCTTTGGGCCTATTTTGAACCTCAAAATGCAGATATTTGCCCCTTGGGACCGACTCACGCCATTAATAAGGTCTTAACAGACCCCTTAAAAAAATTTAAGCCAAAATTCCGCCCGGACCTCGTATCACCAAAAGTTTGTGCACTATAGTACACGAAAAATGGAAAATATGGCCATAGTCCCGCTCTAAGCCAATTTTGAACATCAAAATGCAGAATTTTCCCTCGAAACCAACTCACGCCATTAATATGGTCTTAACGGACCCCCAAAAAAATTTACAGCTAAAATTCTATCCAGACATCGATTCACCAAAAATCCGTGGACTATAATACACGAAGAACGGCAAATATGGTCATATTCCCACTCTAGGTCTATTTTGAACCTCAAAAATCAGACGTTTGCCATTCGGGACCAACTCACTCCATTAATAAGCTCTTAACGGAACCCCACAAAAAAGTTCGGCAAAAATTCTGTCTGGACCTTGGTTCACCAAAAATCTGTGGACTATTGTACACCAAAAACGATAAATATGGTCATATTCCCCGCTCTGGGCCTTTTTGAACCTCAATATACAGACGTTTGCCCCTCGGGACCAACTCACGCCATTATTAAGGTCTTAACGGACCCCCACAAAAACTTTCGACCAAAGTTCCGTCCGGACCCCGTATCACAAAAAATCAGTGGACAATAGTACACAAAAAAAGGCAAATATGGCGATATTATCTCTTTGAGCCTATTTTGAACCTCAATATGCAGACGTTTGCCCCTCGGGACCAACTCACTCCATTAATAAAGTCTTAAGGGTCCCCTACAAAATATTTCAGCCAAAAATCTGTTCGGACCCCGTATCACCAAAAATCTGTGGACTAGTACACGAAAAACGGCAAATATGGCCATATTCCAGCTCTAGGCCTATTTTGAACCTCAAAATGCAGACGTTTGCTCCTCGGAACCAACTCAAGCCATTAATAATGTCTTAACGAACCCCCACAAAAACTTTCGGCCAAAGTTGCGTCCTGACCTCGTAACACAAAATATTTGTGGAGAATATTGTACACGAAAAACGGCAAATATGGGCATATTACCGCTCTGGGCCTATTTTGAACCTTAATATGTAGACGTTTGCCCGCGGGACCAACTCACTCAATTAATAAGGTCTTAACTGTTCCGAACAAAAAATTTCAGCCAAAAATTTGGCCGGACACCGTATCACAAAAAATTCGTGGACTATAATAGTACACGAAAAATGGGAAATATGCTCATATTCCTGCTCTGGGCCTATTTTGAACCTCAAAATGCAAACGTTTGCTCCTCGAGACCAACTCACGCCATTAATAAGGTCTTAACGGACCCCCACAAAAACTTTCGACCAAAGTTTCGTCCGGACCCTGTATCACAAAAATCCGTGGACAATTGTACAAGGAAAATGACAAATATGGTCATATTACCGCTATGGGCCTATTTTGAACCTCAAAATGCAGAGATTTGCCCTCGGGACAAACTAACGCCTTTAATAAGGTCTTAAAGAACGCTCACAAAAACTTTCGGCCAAAATTCTGTCCAGACCTCAGTTCACTAAAAATATGTGGACTATAGTACACAAAAAAGGGTAAATATGGTCATATTCCCGCTCTGGACCTATTTTGAACCTCAATATGAAAACGTTTGCCCCTCGAGACCAACTCACGCCATTAATAAGGTCTCAACGGACCCCCACAAAACATTTCAGCCAAAAACTAGTCCGAACCCCGTATCGCCAAATATCTGTGGACTATAGTACACGAAAAAAAGCAAATATGGCCATAGTCCCGGTCTGGGCCTATTTTGAACTTCAAAATGCAAACTTTTACCCCTCGGGACCAACTCACGCCATTAATAAGCACTTAACGGACCCTCACAAAAAACTTTCGGTCAAAGTTTCGTCCGGACCCCGTATCACAAAAAATTCGTGGACTATTGTACATGAAAAACGGCAAATATGGTCATATTCCCGCTCTGGAACTATTTTGAACCTCAAAATGCAAACGTTTGTCTCTCGTGACCAACTCATGCCATTAATAAGGTCTTAAAAGACCCCCACAAAATTTTTTGGCCAAATTATGTTTGGACCTCAGTTCAACAAAAATCTGTGGACTATAGTACATGAAAAATGGCAAATATGGCCATATTCCCGCTATGAGCCTATTTTGAACCTCAAAATGCAGACGCTTGCCCCTCGGAACTAACTCACGCCATTAATAAGGTCTTAACGGACCCCAACAAAACTTTCGGCTAAAATTTCTTCCGACCCCGTAACACCAAAAATCTGTGGACTATAGTACACGAAAAATGGCCAAAATGGTCATATTCTCGCTCTGGGCCTATTTTAAACCTCAAAATGCAGACGTTTGCCACTCGGGACCAACTCACGCCTTTAATAAGGTCTTAACGGACCCCCAAAAAATATTTTGGCCAAAATTCCATTTGAACTCCATATCACCAAAACTCCGTGGATTATAGTACACGAAAAACGGTAAATATGGTCATATTCCCGCTCTAGGCCTATTTTGAACATTAAAATGCACACGTTTTCCCCTCGGGACCAACTCACGCCATTAATAAAGTCTTAACAAACCCCCACAAAAATGTTCAGCTAAAATTCCGTCCAGAGCTCGGTTAACCAAAAATCAATGGACTATAGTAAACGAAAAACGGCAATTATGGTCAAATTCCCGCTCTGAGGTTATTTTGAACCTCAAAATGCAGACGTTTGCCCCTCGGAATTAACTCACACCATTAATAAGGTCTTAACGGACCCCTACAAAATTTTCGGCTAAAATTCTGTCCGACCTCGTATCACCAAAAATTCGTGGACTATACTACACAGAAAATGGCAAAAATGGTCATATTCCCGCTCTGGGCCTATTTTGAACCTCAAAATGCAGACGTTTGCCACTCGAGATAAACTCACGCCATTAATAAGGTCTTAACGGACCCCCAAGAAATATTTTTGCAAAAATTCCATCCGGACCTCTTATCACCAAAAATCCGTGGACTATAGTACACGAGAAAAGGTAAATATGGTCATATTCCCGCTCTAGGCCTATTTTGAACATTAAAATGCACACATTTGCCTCTCGAGACAAACTCACGCCATTAATAAAGTCTTAACAGACCCCCACAAAAATTTTCAGCCAAAATTCCGTCCGGAGCTCGGTTAACCAAAAATCAGTGGACTATAGTAAATGAAAAACGGCAAATATGGTCATATTCCCGCTCTGAGCCTATTTTGAACCTCAAAATGCAGACGTTTGCCCCTCGGAACTAACTCACACCATTAATAAGGTCTTAACGGACCCCCACAAAACTTTCGGCTAAAATTCCGTCCGACCCCGTAACACCAAAAATCTGTGGACTATACCACACGAAAAATGGCAAAAATGGTCATATTCCCGCCCTGGGCCTATTTTGAACCTCAAAATGCATACGTTTGCCACTCTGGACAAACTCATGCCATTAATAAGGTCTTAACGGACCCCCAAGAAATATTTTTCCAAAAATTCCATCCGGACCTCTTATCACCAAAAATTCGTAGACTATAGTACACGAAAAATGGTAAATATGGTCATATTCCCGCTCTAGGCCTATTTTGAACATTAAAATGCACACGTTTGCCTCTCGGGACCAACTCACGCCATAAATAAAGTCTTAACAGACCCCCACAAAAAGTTTTAGCCAAAATTCCATCCGGAGCTCGGTTAACCAAAAATCAGTGGACTATAGTACATGAAAAATGGCAAATATGGTCATATTCCCGCTCTGCGCCTATTTTGAACATCAAAACGCAAAAGTTTGCCCCTCGGGATCAATTCACGCCATTAATAAGGTCTTAACGGACCCTCAAAAAAACTTCGGCCAAAATTATGTCCGGACCTCGATTCAAAAAAAATATGTGCACTATAGTACATGAAAAAAGCCAAATATGGCTATATTCCCTCTTTTGGCCTATTTTGAACCTCAAAATGGAGACGTTTGCCCCTCGGGATAAATTCACGCCATTAATAAAGTCTTATCCGACCCCAGAAAACTTTCGGCAAAATTTCGTTCGACCCAGTATCACCAAAAATCTGTGAACTATAGTACACGAAAAATGGCTAATATGGCCACATTCCCGCTTGGGGCTTATTTTGAACCTCAAAATGCAGACGTTTTCCCTTCGAAACCAACTCACGCCATTAATAAGGTCTTAACGGACCCCCATAAAAAATTTCAGCCAAAATTTTGTCCGATCTCGGTGCACCAAAAATCCATGTACTATAGTTCACGAAAAATGACAAATATGGCGATATTCCCGCTCTGGACCTATTTTGAACCTTAACATGAATACGTTTTCCCCTCGGGACCAACTACAGCCATTAATAAGGTCTTAGCGGACCCCCACAAAATATTTCAGCCAAAAACCAGTCCGGATTCCGTATCACCAAAAATTTGTGGACTAAAGTACACGAAAAACGGCTAATATGGCAATATTCCCGGTCTGGCTTATTTTGAACCTCAAAATGCAAACGTTTACCCCTCGGATCCAACTCACGTCATTAATATGACAATATTCCCACTCTGGGCCTATTTTGAACATCAAAATGCAGACGTTTGCCCCTCGGAACCAACTCATGCAATTAATAAGGTTTAACGGACCCTCACAAAAACTTTCGGCTAAAATTCTGTTCGTACCCGGTTCTACAAAAATCTGTGGTTTATAGTTCATGAAAAATGGGAAATATGGCCATGTTCCCTCTCTGGGCCTATTTTGAACCTCAAAATGTAGACGTTTTCCCCTCATAACTAACTCACTCCATTAAAAAGGTCTTAACGGACACCCAAAAAAACTTTCGCCAAAATTCCATCCGACCCCGTATCACCCAAAATCCGTGGACTATAGTACACGAAAAACGGCAAATACGGCCATATTCCCGCTTTGACCTATTTTGAACCTCAAAATGCAGACGTTTGCCACTCGGGACCAACTCACGCCATTAATAATGTCTTAACAGACCCCCACAAAATATTTTGGCCAAAATTCCATCCGGACCCCGTATCACAAAAAATTCGTGGACTATAGTACACGAAAAATAGTAAATATGGCCATACTCTCGCTCTAGGCCTATTTTGAACATCAAAATGCAGACGTTTGCCCCTCGGGACCAACTCACGC
The DNA here is from genome assembly GCA_018342035.1 of Solanum appendiculatum. NCBI lineage: Eukaryota > Viridiplantae > Streptophyta > Magnoliopsida > Solanales > Solanaceae > Solanum > Solanum appendiculatum. The sequence goes on along the minus strand of JAGDQO010000434.1, from coordinate 1,829,210 downwards.
CATTACTAAAGTCTTCACGAACCTCCACAAAAAAGTTCAGCCAAAATTCCATTAGGACCTCGAGTCGCCAAAAATCTGTGGACTATAGTACACGAAAAATGGAAAATATGGTCATATTCCCCGCTCTAGGCCTATTTTGAACCTCAAAATGCAGACGTTTGCCCCTCTGAACCAACTCACGCCATTAATAAGGTCTTAACAAACCCCCACAAAATATTTCGGCCAAAATTTCGACCAGACCCCGTATCAACAACAATCTGTGGATTATAGTACACGAAAAATGAAAAATATGGCCATATTCCCGCTCATGTCCTATTTTGAACCTCAAAATGCAGACACTAGCCCCTCGGGACCAACTCACGCCATTAATAAGGTTTCAACAGACCTCCACAAAAGTTTCTGCCAAATATCCGTCTGGAACCAGGTTCACCAAAAATCCGAGGACTATAGTACAAGAAAAATGGCAAATATGACCATATTTCCGCTTTGAGCATATTTAGAACCTCAAAATACAGATGTTTGCCCCTCAAGACCAACTCAAACCATTAATAAGGTCTTAACTGACCCCCAAAAAAATGTTCGGCAAAAATTACGTTCGGACCTTGGTTTACCAAAAATTAGTGGAATATAATACACGAAAAATGGTAAATATGGCCAAATTTTCGCTTTTGGCCTATTTTGAACTTCAAAATGAAGACGTTTGCCCATCAGGACCAACTCACGCCATTAAAAAGGTCTTAACGGACCCCCACAAAAACGTTTGGCCAAAATTTCATTCGGACCTCGTATCACTAAAAATCCGTGGATTATAGTACATGAAAAGTGGGAATAAAAAAAGGTAAATATGGCCATATTCCCGCTTTGAGCCTATTTTGAACCTCAAAATGCAGACTTTTGCTCTCGGGACCAACTCACGCCATTAATAAGGTCTTAGCGGACCCCCACAAAATATTTTGGCAAAAATTCCATCCGGACCCCGTATCACCAAGAATCTGTGGACAGTACACGAAAAACTGCGAATATGGCAATATTTCCGCTCTGGGCCTATTTCGAACCTTAAAATGAAGTCATTTGCCCCTCAGGACCAACTCACGCCATTAATAAGGTCTTAACGAACCCCCACAAAAACTTTCAGCAAAAATTCCCTCCGGACCTCGGTTCACCAAAAATCTGTGGACTATATAGTACACGAAAAAGGGCAAATATAGCCATATTCCCGCTCTGGGCCTATTTTGAACCTCAAAATGCAGACATTTGCCCCTTGGAACAAACTCACGCCATTAATAATGTCTTAAAGGACCCCCAAAAAATATTTCGGCCAAAATTATGTCCGGACCCCGTATCACCAAAAATCTGTGGACTATAAAACAAGAAAAATGGCAAATATGGCCATTTCCCGCTCTTAGCCTATTTTGAAGCTCAAAATTCAGACGTTTGGCCCTCGGGACAAACTCACGCCATTAATAAGGTCTTCACGGACCCCTATAAAATATTTCGGCCAAAATTCCATCCAGACCCCGTAACACCAAAAATCTATGGACTATAGTACACGAAAAACGGCAAATATGACCATATTCCCGCTCTAGGCCTATTTTGAACCTCTAAATGCAGACGTTTGCCACTCATGACCAACTCACGCAATTAATAAGATCTTAACGGACCCCCATAAAAAATTTCAGCAAAATTTCCGTCTGAACCTCGGTTCACCAATAATCCGTGTACTATAGTACATTTAAAACGGCAAATATTGTCATATTCCCGCTCTGGGCCTATTTTGAACCTCAAAATGCAGAGGTTTGCCCCTCGGGACTAACTCACCCCATTAATAAGGCCTTAACAGACCCCCATAAAAACTTTCGACCAATTTTTCGTCCGGATCTCGTTCCACCAAAAATCCGTGGAATAGTACACGAAAAATGGCAAATATGGTCATATTCCTGCTCTGTGCCTATTTTGAACCTCAAAATGCAGATGTTGCCCTCGGGACCGACTCACGCCATTAATAAGGTCTTAAAGGACATTCAAAAAAAATCGGATAAAATTTCGTCCGGACCCTGTATCCCCAAAAAATCGTGGAGTATAGTACACGAAAAATGGAAAATATGACTATATTCCCGCTCTGAGCCTATTTTGAACCTCAAAATGCAGACGTTTGCCTCTCGGGACCAACCAACTCACGCCATTAATAAGGTCATAAAGAACCCCCACAAAAAATTTCAGCAAAATTCCATCTGGACCTCGGTTCACCAAAAATCTGTGGACAATAGTACATGAAAAATGGTAAATATGGTCATATTCTCGCTCTGGGCCTATTTTGAACCTGAAAATGCAGTCGTTTCCCCTCGGGACCAACTCCTGCCATTAATAAGGTCTTAACGGACCCCCACAACAAATTTCAGCCAAAATTTCGTCAGGACTCCGTATCACCAAAAATCAGTGGACTATAGTACACGAAAAACAGTAAATATTGCCATATTCTCGCTTTGGGCCTATTTTGAACCTCAAAATGCAGACGTTTGCCCCTAGAGACCAACTCACGGCATTAATAAGGTCTTAACGGACTCATACAAAAACATTCGGCCAAAATTCCGTCCGGACCTCGGTTCACCAAAAATTCGTGGACTATAGTACACTAAAAAAAGCAAATATGGTCATATTCCCGCTTTGGGCCTATTTTGAACCTCAAAATGTAGACGTTTGCCACTCGGAGCCAACTCGTGCCATTAATAAGGTCTTAAGGGACCCCCACAAAATGATTCGGCCAAAATTCCGTCCGGACCTCGGTTCACCAAAAATCCATGGACTATAGTACACGAAAAATGGAAAATATGGCCATATTCCCGCTCTAGGCCTATTTTGAACCTCAAAATAGAGACGTTTACCCCTCGGGACCAACTCAAGCCATTAATAAGGTCTTAACGCCACAAAAAGTTTCGGCAAAAATTTCGTCCGGGCCTTGGTTCACCAAAAATTTATGGACTTATAGTACACGAAAAATGGCAAATATGGTCATATTTCCGCTCTTGGCCTATTTTGAATCTCAAAATGCAGACGTTTTCCCTCGGGACTAACTCACGCCATTAATAAGGTCTTAACTAACCCTCACAAAAAATTTCGGCTGAAATTTCATCTGTACCCCGTATCACAAAAAATATGTGGACTATAGTACTCGAAAAACGGTAAATATGGTCATATTCCCGCTCTGGGCCTATTTTGAACCTCAAATTGCAGACGTTTGCCCCTCGGGACTAACTCACGCCATTAATAAGGTCTTAACGGACCCCCACAAAAACTTTCGGCCAAAATTCCGTTCGGACCTCGGTTCAGCAAAAATCCGTGGACTATAGGACACGAAAAATGGTAAATATGGTCATATTACCGCTCTGGACATATTTTGAACCTCAAATTGAAGACGTTTGCACCTCGAGACATACTCACGCTATTAATAAGGTCTTAACGGACCCTCACAAAACATTCGGCCAAAATTTTGTCTGGACCCCGTATCACCAAAAATTTGTGAACTATAGTACATGAAAAATGGCAAATATGGTCATATTCCCGCTCCGGGCCTATTTTGAACCTCAAAATGCAGATGTTTGCCCCTCAGGACAACCTCACACCATTAATAAGGTCTTAACGTACCCCTACAAAATATTTCGGCCAAAATTCCGTCCGGAATTCGGTTTACCAAAAATCCGTGGACTAGTATACGAAAAACGGCAAATACGGTCATATTTCCGCTCTTGCCTATTTTGATCCTCAAAATGCAGACGTTTACCTCTCGGGACCAACTCACGCCATTAATAAGGTTTTAACGGACCCCCACAAAAAAATTTGGCCAAAATTTCGTCCGTACCTCATTTCACCTAAAATTTGTGGACTATAGTACACGAAAAATGGTAAATATGGCCATAGTCCCGCTCTTGGCCTATTTTGAACCTCAAAATGCAGGTGTTTGCCCTCGGGACCAACTCACGCCATTAATAAGGTCTTAATGGACCCCCAAAAAATATTTCGGTCAAAATTTCGTCCTGACCCCGTATCATCAAAAATATGTGAACCATAGTACACAAAAAAAGGCAAATATGGCCATATTTCCGTTCTGGGCCTATTTTGAACCTCAAAATGAAGATGTTTGCCCTCGGGACAAACTCACGCCATTAATAAGGTCTTAACGGAACCTCACAAAAAAATTCGACTAAAATTTCGTCCAGACCCTGTATCACCAAAAATCCGTGAACTATAATACACACGAAAAACCAATAAAGTCGGCTAATTTCTAAAAGTTGGCTCGTAAATGAGAAAATATGCCTTAAAATGGCGGGACTATACGCAATGCTTCCCCAACTCATTACGGAGGTCCTCACAAAGTTTTTTCAGAAAAAATTTTTGGGTGCTCCAAGGCGCCAAATCCATGGGCTAATATACACGATAAACCAAGAAAGTCGGCAAATTTCCATAAGTTGGCTGGTAAATGCGAAAATATGTCTAAAAAATGGCGGGACTATATGCAATGCTTCCCAAACTCATTACGAAGTCCTCATAAAGTTATTTCAGAAAAAAAATTTGGTGCTCCAAGGCGCCAGATCCATGGGCTAATACACACGAAAAACCATGAAAGTTGGCTCGTAAATGCGAAAATATGCGTAATAAATGATGGGACTATACACAATGCTTCCCCAACTCATTATGGAGGTCCTCATAAAGTTTTTTCAGGAAAAATTTTTGGGTGCTCCAAGGCATCAGATTCATGTGCTAATATATACGAAAAACCAAGAAAGTTGGCTAATTCCTAAAAGTTGTCTCGTAAATGCGAAAATATGCCTTAAAATGATGGGACTATACACAATGCTTCTCCAACTCATTACGGAGTTCCTCATAACATTTTTTTCAAAAAAAAAGATTTGGATGTTCCAAGGCGCCAGATCCATGGGCTAATACACACGAAAAATAAAGAAAGTCGGCTAATTCCTAAAAATTGGCTCGTAAATGCAAAAACATGCCTTAAAAATGGTGGGACTATACGCAATGCTTCCCCAACTCATTATGGAGATCCTAATAAAGTTTTTTCAGAAAATATTTTGGGTGCTTCAAGGCCCCAAATTAATGGGCTTTAACACCCGAAAACGGGAAAAATTCTTATTTTCCATTTCGGACCTCGTTTGAACTTGAAAATGACGACACTTGCCCGTCCAAACCAACGCACACCATTAAATAAGTCGTCAAGGATGCCCAAAAAAAATTTCACCCAAAAAACTGTCGGGCGCACATATTACCCAAAATTCATGGATTATAACACACATAAAATGGATAAAAACTATATTTCCCTTTCCGAGCCTGGTTTGAGCTTGCAAATGCAGACGTTTGCCTTACTAAACTAACACACACCATTAAATAGGGCGTCATGGACGCCCACAAAAAATTTCAGCCAAAACTCTACCTAGTAAATAATGTAATCAATGATTGCCTCGCCTAAAGGCAAACAATATATACTACCATAACTTTTAGGCAATGCTTCCCTAACTCATTACGGATGTCCTCATTAGGTTTTAAAAAAAAATAAAATTGGGTGCTCCAAGGCGCCAGATCCATAGGCTAATACATATGAAAAACCAAGAAAATTGACTAATTCCTAAAAGTTGGCTCGTAAATGCGAAAATATGATTTTAAAATGTTGGGACTATACGCAATGCTTCCCAAACTCATTACAGAGGTCCTTATAAAGTTTTTTCAGAAAAAAAAATTTGGGTGCTCAAAGCGCCAGATCCATGGGCTAATACACACGAAAAACCAAGAAAGTCGGCTAATTTCTTAAAGCTAGATCGTAAATGCGAAAATATGCCTTAAAATGGTGGGACTATAAGCAATGCTTCCCCAACTCATTACGAAGATCCTTATAAAGTTTTTTTTAAAAATATTTTGGGTGCTCTAAGGTGCAACATCCATGGGCTAATACACACGAAAAAACCAAGAAAGTCCGCTAATTTCTAAAAGTTGGCTCATAAATGCGAAAATATGTCTTAAAAATTGTGGGACTATACGCAATGTTTCCCCAACTCACTACGGTGGTTCTTTTAAAGTTTTTTCAGAATAAAATTTTGGGTGCTCCAAGGCGCCAGATCCATGTACTAATTCACACGAAAAATCAAGAAAGTCGGCTAATTCCTAAAAGTTGGCTCGTAAATGCGAAAATATGCCTTGAAAAATGGTGGGACTATAGGCAATACTTCCCCAACTCATTACGGAGGTCCTCAAAATATTTTTTCAGAATATTTGTTTGGTTGCTCCAAGGCGCCAGATCGAATGGTTAATATCACAAAAAACATAAAAAAAGTCTGCTAAATCCTAAAAGTTGGCCCGTAAATGTAAAAATATGCCTGAAAAATGGTGGGACTGTACGTAACATTTCCCCAACTCATTACGATGGTCCTCATAAAGTTTTTTCAATTTTTTTTGGGTGTTCCGAAGCCACCAGATCCATGGGATAATACACACAAAAAACAAAGAAAGTCGCATAATTCCTAAAAACTGGCTTGTAAATGCGAAAATATGCTTGGAAAAAATGGTGGGACTATAAGTAACGCTTCTCCAACTCATTACGGAGGTCCTCATAAAAAATTTTCAGAAAATAATATTGGGTGTTCCGAGGCATCAAATCCATGGGCAATCAAGAAAATCGCGTAATTCCTAAAAGTGGCTTGTAAATGCAAAAATATGCTTGAAAAAAGCGGTAGGACTGTACGTAGCGCTTCCCCAACTCATTACGAAGGTCCTTATAAAGTTTTTTTAGAAATTTTTTTTGAATGCTCTGAGGCGTCAAATCAATGGGTTAATACACAAAAAAATCAAGAAAATCGCGTAATTCCTAAAAGTTGGCTCGTAAATGAAAAAATATGTCTTAAAATTGGTGGGACTATACGCAATGCTTACCCAACTCATTACGGAGGTCCTCATAAAGTTTTTCTGAAAAACATTTTAATGCTCCAAAGCGCCAAATCCATGGGATAATACACACAAAAATCCAAGAAAGTTGATTAATTCCTAAAAGTTGGCTCGTAAATGTAAAAATATATCATAAAAATGGTGGGACTATACACAATGCTTCCCCAACTCATTACGGAAGTCCTCATAAAGTTTTTTCAAAATAAATTTTGGGTGCTTCAAAGCGCCAGATCCAAGGGCTAATACACACGAGAAACCAAGAAAGTCGGCTAATTCATAAAAGTTGGCTCGTAAATGCGAAAATATGCCTTAAAAATTGTGGGACTATACGCAATGCTTCCCCAACTCATTACGGAGGTCCTCATAAAGTTTTTTGGAAAAAGTTTTTTGGGTGCTCCAAGGTGTCAGATCCATGAGCTAATACACACGAAAAACCACTAAAGTCGGCTAATTCCTAAATGTTGGGTCGTAAATTCAAAAATATGCCTTAAAAATGGTGAGACTGTACTCTATGCTTCCCTAATTCATTACGGAGTTCGTCATAAAATTTTTTCAGAAAAATATTGGAGCACTCAAAGGCGCCAGATCCATGGGCTAATACACACAAAAAATAAAGAAAGTCGGTTAATTCCTAAAAGTTGGCCCGTAAATGCGAAAATATGCGTTAAAAAAATTGTGGGGCTATACGAAATGCTTCCCCAACTCATTACGGAGATCCTCATAAAGTTTTTTTTAGAAAAAAAAATTGGGTGCTCTAAGGCACCAAATTCATGAGCTAATGCACATGAAAAACAAAGAAAGTCGGCTAATTCCTAAAAGTTGACTCGTAAATGCGAAAATATGCCTTTTATATAGTGGGACTTTACTCAATGCTTCCCCAACTCATTATGGAGGTCCTCATTATGTTTTTTTGGAAAAAGATTTTTGGGTGCTCCAAGGCGCAGATTCATGGGCTAATAATACACACGAAAAACCAAGAAAGTCGGCTAATTTCTAAAAGGTTGCTCGTAAATGTAAAAATATGTCTTAAAAATGGTGGGACTATACGCAATGTTTCTCCAACTCATTACGGAGGTCCTCATAAAGTATTTTCAGTAAAACATTTTGGGTGCTCTTAGGCGCTAGATCTGTGGGTAATACACACGAAAAACCAAGAAAGTCGGTTGATTCCTAAAAGTTAGCTTGTAAATGTGAAAATATGTTTTAAAATGGTAGGACTATACGCAATGCTTCCCCAACTCATTACGGAGGTCCTCATAAAGTTTTTTCTAAGAAAATTTTTTGGTGCTTCTAGGCGCCAGATTCATGAGCTAATACACACGAAAACCAAGAAAATTGGTTAATTCCTTAAAGTTGGCTCGTAAATGTGAAAATATGCCTTAAAATGGCGGGACTATACGCTATGTTTCCCCAACTCATTACGGAGGTCCTCATAAAATGTTTTCAGAAAAACAAAAAATTGGGTGCTTCAAGGCGCCAGATCCATGGTCTAATATACACGAAAAATTAAGAAAGTCGGCTAATTCCTAAAAGTTGGCTCGTAAATGCAAAAATATGTCTTAAAAATGGTGGATTATACGTAATGCTCCACCAACTCATTACGGAGGTCTCATAAAGTTTTTTCAGAAAAACTGGTGCTCCAAGGCACCAGATCTATGGCTAATACGCACGAAAAATGGAAAAATCCTTATTTCCCGTTTCCGGCATCGTTTGAACTTGAAAATACCGATGCTTGCCGCTCCGAACCTACGCACGCCATTAAATAGGTCGTCATGGTCGCCCACAAACAATTTCACCCAAAAAACCATCGGACGCAGATATCACTCAAAATCCATGGATTATAACACACAAAAAAATGAAAAAAAAAACATATTTCCCTTTTCGAACCTCGTTTGAACTTGAAAATGCAGACTTCTTCCTTACTAAACCAACAAACACCATTAAATAGGACATCACGAACGCCTACAAAATCTTTCAGCCAAAAAACTGCCGAATAAATAATGTAATCAATGATTGTCTCGCCTAAAGGCAAACAATATATACTACCATATCTTTTAGTATGCAATGAATTAGGTGGCTTCGAACTGAATCGTGCCATTAAATAGGTCGTCACAGACGCCTACAAAAAAATTTGGCCAAAATACCATTGGGCGCACATATCACCCAAAATCCATGGATTATAACACATGAAAAATGAAAAAATCCATATTTCCCATTGCGGGTCTCGTTTGAACTTGAAAATGTAGACGTGTGCCCCTCCGAACCAATACACGCCATAAAATAGGTCGTCTCGAACGCCTACAAAAAATTTTGACCAAAAAACACACAAAAAAATTAGTGTCAGATCCATGGGCTAATACACATGAAAAAACAAGAAAGACGGCTAATTCCTAAAAGTTGGATCATATATGCGAAAATATGCCTTTAAAATATGGTGGGACTATATGCAATGCTTCTCCAACTCATTACGGAGGTCCTCATTAAGTTCTTTCAGGAAAAAAAAAATTTGGGTACTCCAAGGCACCAGATCCATGGGTTAATACACACAAAAAAAATAAAAAAGTCGGCTAATTCCTAAATGTTGTCTCGTAAATGCAAAAATATATCTTTAAAATGGTTGGACTATACGCAATGCTTCCCCAACTCATTATGGAAGCCCTCATAAAGATTTTTCAGAAAAAAATTCTTAGGTGCTCCAAGGCACCAGATCCATGGGCACACGAAAAACCAAGAAAGTTGGCTAATTCCTACAAGTTAGCTCGTAAATGCAAAAATATTCCTTAAATAATGGTGGGACTATACTTACTAAAAAATTGAGAATATATAGGAAGTTTGGTTTTCAAATTTCTTTTTTCGACAACGTCATCACATCTTAATCAAAGGATGGGGTTGTTCCTTTTTTAACCAAAGGTCTCATATTCGAGTCTAGGGTAGGCCCTACTTGACACGAATTCAGAATAGTCGGACTCCAATGCGAATATCAGAGGTGGGAAACCAAGAAAAACGTCATCATATCTTACCAAAGCTTTGATGAGTTCGAAGTCTTTCTCTTGGTCTTTAATTCACACAATGTCAAAGAAATAGCATGAGTAGGATTTTGTATACATATTCTTGTATGATGTGCCAAAATGGCACAAACTGGTCCTGTATTTCACCAGGTATGCCAATACTTGAAAACTCCATGGAACAATTCACAATTACCTCCTCTAATGCACGACGCAAATTTGTACCCAAGATAAAGGAAAGGTAAATAGTTATCATTGTCCCACGAGCCATAACTCTATTTCCCTCTGATGAAAGGAGAGACTCCCACTTGAAAAGGACGTCCTTGGGCCTCCTTATAAGGCTTGGAAAATCCTCCTTCCTTTGAGCCTAATTTAACATGGTACTAAAGCCGGACGTGGTGTGGGTCCCAAGGAAATATGACAATTTGCAATGGACGTGTGATGCGATGGATTTATTTGCATCTCTCTTCACGCTTAATAACTCCCTAGCATCACCTTGAAAGAAAAATCTGATTTGTTTTCCAAAGTGTTGCTGCACCCGTGTCAGATTCTCCGAAAATACAGTACATTTAAAGAGTCCAACATGCCCCGACGATATTTTCAAAGAGTCCGGGCAACATATGGGTACCAAATATTGAACAAGAAACCAAAAAAAAAAAGCATTCAAGAAATGGATTTGCCTGGTTTTGTTCTTGATGGACTTGGATGATGATGAATTCTTGACTGGCCTGAAATTGGAGGAGGGGAGACTGTTTCTTGATAATTGGAGAAATGGGCATTGGTTTTTTCTCATTGTTACTATGGAAAAGAGTAAAAAATGCTCTTAAACTATGTGAAATTAAATAGAAAGGTTCCAGTTAATAGTTTGGTTCAAAAATGTCCTTACTGTCGTCATTAGCAAATGAACTTTTTTCACTTGAACAATTACAATCTTTAGTACTCTTCAACAGTTACACTTTGAATATTGGATCAAGAGTAAGTTTAATAATAATACCTAACATAAATCCCTTCCGTACTCTTAATCAGAGGTATCTGATTTGAGCCCTCTTAAAAATGGGTCCTGCAATGTACGAATCCAAATTTAATGGGGCTCCAATGCGAGTACCACACACTGGGTGGAAAATTTAGAGGAAAAAAAACTACACATAGTGACGGATAAATAACATATATGTATTGGTTTAGTTTATATGAACTTAGCATTTTTGTTAAGAAACTTAAAAATATATGTAAACATCATCAAAATTATGTAACTTTGTTGTTATTGTGGATAAAGTTTATTTTTCATCTCATGAAGTTTGAAATAGGTTCCTTTTCATTTAAGGAGTATGATTATTTGATGAGAATCCCTTTTAATTAGGTTCCTTGTCAATGTTCTTTTAGGAAATTTACATTTTAACTTATGTCTGATTGCAACATCAATCACGATTATTAAATTTGTAATTTCATTTTTGTCCATTCGAGATCAGTAACTTCATAGTTTTCTTACATGCATCTATGTAATTTTGATCCAAACATGTAAAAAGTACTCCAAATCACGTGTTTGGCCCGTGTGTGTCACGGGAATTAGACATCTAGTAGTCTTGAGAAATGCCTCTTTATAACATCAATAATAATATTATTTATATCTATTAATTGGTATAGATGTTTGATTCACTTCCTCAGATATTTGTATCATAAAACAAAGTTCTCTCCACACAATTTCTTCTTAAAGGCAAGGGGAAGAATTAATTAATATTGCAAAAAAGAGTTAGAAGTTGTTAACATAACTATCCGCTTTAAATGATAATATTTATTTAATTAATTATCAAGAAGAAAGCACTTTAATTAGAACAACTGAAATAGAAAATTTGAAACTTTTTGTCAAAAACAAAAGGAATCTTTTCTTGTGAAGTAAGAGTGAGTATGAAATTTGGGGATGCACATGTGCTTATTTATAGCACAAGAACCATGTGTAAATGTATAACTATTATACAGTTAATGAGAATCCCTTTTAATTAGGTTCCTAATGTTCTTTTAGAAAATTTACATTTTAGCTCGATTATGTCTGATTGTAATATCGATCACGATTAGTAAATTTGAAATTTCATTTTTGTTCATTCGAGATCAATAAATTCATAGTTTCCTTACATACATCTCTGTAATTTTGATCCGAACATATAAAAAATACTTCAAATCATGTGTTGGGCCTGTGCGCATCACGGGCATTAGACATTTAGTAGTCTTGTGAAAAGCCTCTTTATAATATTAATAATAATATTATTTACTTCAATTAATTTGTATAGATGTTTGAATCACATCCACGGATATTTGTGTCATATACATAGTTCTCTTTACACAATTTCTTCCTAAAAGGCAAGGAGAGAATATAATTAACTAATAATGCCAAAAAAGAGTTAGAGGTAGTTAACATAACTTTCCTCATTACATGATAATATTTAATTAATTAACTATCAAGAAGAAAGCACTTTAGAACAATTGAAATAGAAAATTTGAAATCTTTTTTCAGAAACAAAAGGAAGTTTTTCTTGTGAAGTAAGAGTGAGTATGAAATTTGGGGATGCACATGTGCTTATTTATAGCACAAGAACCAAGTGTAACTGTATAACTATTGTACAGTTATACAGTTTAATGAAAATCCATTTTAATTAGGTTCCTTTGTAATTTTCTTTTAGGAAATTTACATTTTAGCTCAATTATGTCTTGTTGCAATATCGATCACGATTATTAAATTTTTAATTTCATTTTTGTTCATTCGAGATCAATAAATTCATAGTTTCCTTACATGCATCTCTGTAATTTTGATCCGAACATGTAAAATATACTTCAAATCACGTGTTGGGCCCATGCGCATCACGGGCATTAGACATTAAGTAGTCTTGTGAAAAGCCTCTTTATAATATCAATAATAATATTATTTACTTCTATTAATTGGTATAGATGTTTGATTCACTTCCACGTATATTTGTATCATAAAATATAGTTCTCTTTACGGAATTTCTTCTTAAAAGGCAAAGGGAAGAATATAATTAACAAATAATTCCAAAAAGTGCTAGAGATTGTTAACATAACTATCCTCTTTACATGATAATATTTAATTAATTAACTATCAAGAAGAAAGCACTTTAGAACAATAGAAATAGAAAATTTGAAACCTTTTTTCAGAAACAAAAGGAAGTTTTTCTTGTGAAGTAAGAGTGAGTATGAAATTTGGGGATGCACATGTGCTTATTTATAGCACAAGAACCAAGTGTAACTGTATAACTATTGTACAATTATACAGTTTAATGAAAATCCATTTTAGTTAGGTTCCTTTGTAATGTTCTTTTAGGAAATTTACATTTTAGATCAATTATGTCTTGTTCCAATATCGATCACGATTATTAAATTTTTAATTTCATTTTTGTTCATTCGAGATCAATAAATTCATAGTTTCCTTACATGCATCTCTGTAATTTTGATCCGAACATGTAAAAAATACTTCAAATCATGTGTTAGGCCCGTGCGCATCATGGGCATTAGACATTAAGTAGTCTTGTGAAAAGCCTCTTTATAATATCAATAATAATATTATTTACTTCTATTAATTGGTATAGATGTTTGATTCACTTCCACGGATATTTGTATCATAAAATATAGTTCTCTTTACAGAATTTCTTCTTAAAAGGCAAAGGGAAGAATATAATTAACAAATAACTCCAAAAAGTGCTAGAGATTGTTAACATAACTATCCTCTTTACATGATAATATTTAATTAATTAACTATCAAGAAGAAAGCACTTTAGAACAATAGAAATAGAAAATTTGAAACTTTATTTCAGAAACAAAAGGTAGTTTTTCTTGTGAAGTAAGAGTGAGTATGAAATTTGGGGATGCACATGTGCCTATTTATAGCACAAGAACCAAGTGTAACTGTATAACTATTGTACAGTTATACAGTTTAATGAAAATCCATTTTAATTAGGTTCCTTTGCAATGTTCTTTTAGGAAATTTACATTTTAGCTCAATAATGTCTTGTTCCAATATCGATCACGATTATTAAATTTTTAATTTCATTTTTGTTCATTCGAGATCAATAAATTCATAGTTTCCTTACATGCATCTCTGTAATTTTGATCCGAACATGTAAAAAATACTTCAAATCACGTGTTGGGCCCGTGCGCATCACGGGCATTAGACATTAAGTAGTCTTGTGAAAAACCTCTTTATAATATCAATAATAATATTATTTACTTCTATTAATTGGTATAGATGTTTGATTCACTTTCACGGATATTTGTATCATAAAATAGTTTTCTTTACAGAATTACTTCTGAAAAGGCAAGGGGAAGAATATAATAAACAAATAATTCCAAAAAGTGCTAGAGATTGTTAACATAACTATCCTCTTTACATGATAATATTTAATTAATTAACTATCAAGAAGAAAGCACTTTAGAACAATAGAAATCGAAAATTTGAAACCTTTTTTCAGAAACAAAAGGAAGTTTTTCTTGTGAAGTAAGAGTGAGTATGAAATTTGGGGATGCACATGTGCTTATTTATAGCACAAGAACCAAGTGTAACTGTATAACTATTGTACAAGTATACAGTTTAATGAAAATCCATTTTAATTAGGTTCCTTTGTAATGTTCTTTTAGGAAATTTACATTTTAGCTCAATTATGTCTTGTTGCAATATCGATCATGATTATTAAATATTTAATTTCATTTTTGTTCATTCGAGATCAATAAATTCATAGTTTCCTTACATGCATCTCTGTAATTTTGATCCGAACATGTAAAAAATACTTCAAATCACGTGTTGGGCCCGTGCGCATCACGGGCATTAGACATTAAGTAGTCTTGTGAAAAGCCTCTTTATAATATCAATAATAATATTATTTACTTCTATTAATTGGTATAGATGTTTGATTCACTTCCACGGATATTTGTATCATAAAATATAGTTCTCTTTACAGAATTTCTTCTTAAAAGGCAAAGGGAAGAATATAATTAACAAATAACTCCAAAAAGTTCTAGAGATTGTTAACATAACTATCCTCTTTACATGATAATATTTAATTAATTAACTATCAAGAAGAAAGCACTTTAGAACAATAGAAATAGAAAATTTGAAACTTTATTTAAGAAACAAAAGGTAGTTTTTCTTGTGAAGTAAGAGTGAGTATAAAATTTGGGGATGCACATGTGCCTATTTATAGCACAAGAACCAAGTGTAACTGTATAACTATTGTACAGTTATACAGTTTAATGAAAATCCATTTTAATTAGGTTCCTTTGAAATGTTCTTTTAGGAAATTTACATTTTAGCTCAACAATGTCTTGTTGCAATATCGATCACGATTAGTAAATTTGTAATTTCATTTTTGTTCATTCGAGATCAATAAATTCATAGTCTCCTTACATGCATCTCTGTAATTTTGATCCGAACATGTAAAAAATACTTCAAATCACGTGTTGGGCCCGTGCGCATCACGGGCATTAGACATTAAGTAGTCTTGTGAAAAACCTCTTTATAATATCAATAATAATATTATTTACTTCTATTAATTGGTATAGATGTTTGATTCACTTTCACGGATAATTGTATCATAAAATATAGTTTTCTTTACAGAATTTCTTCTTAAAAGGCAAGGGGAAGAATATAATTAACAAATAATTCCAAAAAGTGCTAGAGATTGTTAATATAACTATCCTCTTTACATGATAATATTTAATTAATTAACTATCAAGAAGAAAGCACTTTAGAAGAATAGAAATAGAAAATTTGAAACCTTTTTTCAGAAACAAAAGGAAGTTTTTCTTGTGAAGAGTGAGTATGAAATTTGGGGATGTACATGTGATTATTTATAGCACAAGAACCAAGTGTAACTGTATAACTATTGTACAGTTATACAGTTTAATGAAAATCCATTTTAATTAGGTTCCTTTGTAATGTTCTTTTAGGAAATTTACATTTTAGCTCAATTATGTCTTGTTGCAATATCGATCACGATTAGTCAATTTGTAATTTCATTTTTGTTCATTCGAGATCAATAAATTCATAGTTTCCTTACATGCATCTCTGTAATTTTGATCCGAACATGTAAAAAATACTTCAAATCACGTGTTGGGCCCGTGCGCATCACGGGCATTAGACATTAAGTAGTCTTGTGAAAAGCCTCTTTATAATATCAATAATAATATTATTTACTTCTATTAATTGGTATAGATGTTTGATTCACTTCCACGTATATTTGTATCATAAAATATAGTTCTCTTTACAGAATTTCTTCTTAAAAGGCAACGGGAAGAATATAATTAACAAATAATTCCAAAAAGTGCTAGAGATTGTTAACATAACTATCCTCTTTACATGATAATATTTAATTAATTAACTATCAAGAAGAAAGCACTTTAGAACAATAGAAATAGAAAATTTGAAACCTTTTTTCAGAAACAAAAGGAAGTTTTTCTTGTGAAGTAAGAGTGAGTATGAAATTTGGGGATGCACATGTGCCTATTTATAGCACAAGAACCAAGTGTAACTGTATAACTATTGTACAGTTATACAGTTTAATGAAAATCCATTTTAATTAGGTTCCTTTGTAATGTTCTTTTAGGAAATTTACATTTTAGCTCAACAATGTCTTGTTGCAATATCGATCACGATTAGTAAATTTGTAATTTCATTTTTGTTCATTCGAGATCAATAAATTCATAGTTTCCTTACATGCATCTCTGTAATTTTGATCCGAACATGTAAAAAATACTTCAAATCACGTGTTGGGCCCGTGCGCATCACGGGCATTAGACATTAAGTAGTCTTGTGAAAAGCCTCTTTATAATATCAATAATAATATTATTTACTTCTATTAATTGGTATAGATGTTTGATTCACTTCCACGGATATTTGTATCATAAAATATAGTTCTCTTTACAGAATTTCTTCTTAAAAGGAAAGGGGAAGAATATAATTAACAAATAATTCCAAAAAGTGCTAGAGATTGTTAACATAACTATCCTCTTTACATGATAATATTTAATTAATTAACTATCAAGAAGAAAGCACTTTAGAACAATAGAAATAGAAAATTTGAAACTTTATTTTAGAAACAAAAGGAAGTTTTTCTATTGAAGTAAGAGTGAGTATGAAATTTGGGGATGCACATGTGCCTATTTATAGCACAAGAACCAAGTGTAACTGTATAACTATTGTACAGTTATACAGTTTAATGAAAATCCATTTTAATTAGGTTCCTTTGTAATGTTCTTTTAGGAAATTTACATTTTAGATCAATTATGTCTTGTTGCAATATTGATTACGATTAGTAAATTTGTAATTTCATTTTTGTTCATTCGAGATCAATAAATTCATAGTTTCCTTACATGCATCTCTGTAATTTTGATCCGAACATGTAAAAAATACTTCAAATCACGTGTTGGGCCCGTGCGCATCACGGGCATTAGACATTAAGTAGTCTTGTGAAAAGCCTCTTTATAATATCAATAATAATATTATCTACTTCTATTAATTGGTATAGATGTTTGATTCACTTCCACGGATATTTGTATCATAAAATATAGTTCTCTTTACAGAATTTCTTCTTAAAAGGCAAGGGGAAGAATATAATTAACAAATAATTCCAAAAAGTGCTAGAGATTGTTAACATAACTATCCTCTTTACATGATAATATTTAATTAATTAATTAATTATCAATAATTATTCCACATCATATAGAAAATGTTTACAAGCTTGTCTCCTCGAATTCATCCATCAACAAGTCAGAAACCCAATTGAAGTTTTGAAATTCTTGATCTTGTGACTCAAACTCAAACTCCACTGGCTTTTTCCCCTTTTCATCATGCATTTTATTCACCTTAGCATGAGAGGTACTCCCAATCTCAAGATTCTTTAGCTCCTCAATTAATTTTGAATGACTAGATGAAAAAAGTGAAAAATCACTTTCATTTTGATTTGTCTGATCAATTTTTGGTTGAGATTGAAAAGACGAAAGAGGAGAAATTCGTTGAGAAGTCAACGAATTTTCAGGTTCAGAGACAATAGTACCATAATACTGATCATGTGGTGATGATGGTGGCGGCTGATAATTACAAGGAATAACAATCCAAATACCCTTTGGTTCATCTTCAATTAAAATGTCAGGGTAAGGTTGGATGTGCAAAGGGTACTGATACACATAACACCAATTGTACTTAGTCTCCGGACGAAGCTCTTCTAGTGTATGAGCAAAAAAACATACCCGCCTGTCACATGACGTGCCAGAATGGCATGGATGGGTCCTATATTTGGCTGGGTGTAGCCAGTACTCAAAAACTCCATGGCACAATTCACAATTATCCCCTTTTATGCACGATGCAAATTTATAGCCAGGACAAGGAATTGGTAAATAGTTATGTTGTCTAGGATCACGACGACGTGCTTTTTCCCCTCTATGTGTAAAGGGGCAAGAAGTCCAGTCATGACTACGGAGATTTGAGCACCTTTTTACTTTGTAAGCATACATACGAAATTCATCTGATTCGTATAGAGCTTGATCGATGAATTCCTGAAAATCGTCTTGATTGGTCTCATGCCCCCCAAATTGTTGACGATATGGGGAAAGAGATGAACAGTAGTTGAAAAGGCGATCATTCCTGTAAGCCATTTATTATAGGATGGTGACGATACAATTGATGAAAATGCAACAACAAAAAAACTTGTAAATGTACTATTTTACATAAACAGAGAATCAATTGTTAGAAATAAGAAGAAAGCTCTTTAGAACAATTGAAATAGAAAATTTGAAACTTTTTTTCAGAAACAGAAGGAGTTTTTCTTGTGAAGTAAGAGTGAGAGAAATTTGGGGATGCACATGTGCTTATTTATAGCACAAGAACTGTACAACTATTATTCTCTCCGTCTGAATAAAAAATATCACATAAATTAGGACAAATAAAAATACTTAACACTCATAAAATAAATTAACTCCATTAATATCGCTCGTATCTACTTATAACTACTACCAACATGCAAATCTCCACATGTTTGTAATATATTGGGAAAAGCCCCAAAAATAAGAAAAATAATTAAAATTTAACTTATATTCTTCTCATATAGACCTCGAAGGCTACACCTTTGTTTTATCAGTAAAGGCTGAATTTACATGAACAAAAAGTCGTCAAATAGCATTAAATAAGGTTGAAAAATTAGGTCATAAAACGACAATCTTCAGAAAATTACCTGCATGCAAACTCCAGGTGTTTGAACTGTGTCAGAAAAAACTGAAAAAGAAGACTTCTCATACACTCCTACAAGTTTGTATAAACAATATTTGAGTGAAGTTACAACTTTTTAATCGGTTGAGTTTGGGATTATATATAAAATTTAATTATCAAATAACATTAAATGACAATAAGAAATTAGGTGGTAAAATGACAATAAATAATGGCATAATTTGTATGCAAATAGCCGCATTGTAAAAGGAAGCAAAACTCTAAAAGGCATCCCAACTATTAAATTTGCCATTTGTTCCTTTTATAAAAAGAAACAAAACTACTTTATAAGAAATATATTTTTGCAAAAAAACTTCACCTTACTAAACAAACACAAATGATACATAATTTATGTCTTAAATTGTTTTATGAATATACTGTTTTATAAATAAACTTGAAGATGACTTGCAACTTCCATCCTAATAAGACCAGACACATTCATCACCTCAAAATTTTCTTTCAACAATTATCATGTGCGTGCGTGTATGCGCTAAACTAGGACTGAAGGTTTTGATTAGGATATATGTAATTCTAGATTTACCAAATTACCAAAATTAAAGATAGTATCTCGTATTCGATTGGTGAATATTAATTTGATAGGAGTTGAGACATTCCAAGATACCAAATTATAGATTGTACCATAAGTGACATTACTTTTAAGGGCAAACTACATAAATTCCACTAGTTTAGATTCTAATTACTAAGATTCCCGATAGTTTCAAATATTACTTTCTCTACAATATTTTGTGTTAGGATATATGAATCTGAATCTGCGAGATACATGTATCTGCCGAATGTATCTATTATCAATATATAATGTATTCAACAAACTAAACACATAGATATATAAGTATCATACAAATACATTCATATGTATCATAGAAGTATCTAGTATTAATTTCATGTATTTGTTATATGTATCTAGTATTAATTTCATGTATCTATTTATATGATCTAATATTAATTTCATGTATCTTTTTATATAATATAATATTATTTCATGTATCTTTTATATGTATAATTTAATGTATCAAGTATCAATTCCATACGTTATATCCAAAAATATCTATATCAGATAAATATAAAAATAGTCAGATACATTGTAATAACATAAGAGTTATATATGATAATATTAAGGTATATGATAGAAGACAGATACATATGACAAGACTCGGATACATGACAGAACAAATTGTGTCAAATACATGCACAAATCTCCAATATATTTATTAGATACATATACAGTTAATAAGATACATAGATAAAAACTAGATACATATAATCGTATCTCAATAATGTATCAAATACATCAATAATGTGTCAAATATATGCGTAAATCTCCGCTTATTGAAACTTTCTGATTACGTTTGTGGCTGGTAAGGGCATCTCATCACTACGACGTTGTTTGCTTTTCCTTTTTGATTCATCGATGTTGTTCACTGCGCCTAGATCCAACAGGAGAAGTGACACGAAGTTTCCTGGTTGATTCATAGGATACACAGTATGCAACCGGTGCCTTTGTCAATGTCAAATTTGATAAATCTATTGGGCTTGAAATCTCTGCCTACAACGATACCCTTGTCTTTGCATGCGAGAGGTGTCTCCCCTTGCGAGAAAAAATGGCTGGTTCGTGGGAGATTGGTTTGAGAGTGAGAAAATCAAAGGCAATGAATTTGACGTGTGTTGACAAGCTGTAGAATATCCATTTAATGGAGTGTTTCTTTTCACTGAATTTCGGCTGATCAAGGGAAGAGGAAGAGGAAGAAGAAGAGTTAGAGTTTTACCCTAACTCATACTCCCTGAGAGATTTTTTTTTATTATTAAAATGTTAATTTTAGAGTTTAAATATAAAGATAATTAATTAATCTTAATTTTAAGGGATGTGGTATTAATTGTATCTTCAATAATATATGGTATAAATATTAAAATTGATAAGATATGTAATTGTTTGAAAGTAGAGATAAAATTAGTATATATGGTAGTGATGTATGTCTAATAAGGTAGTTTATCCTACTTTTAATGGTACTATTTAAAATATTATCAAAATTGACAAAACAGCACTTCAGTCCTGTAACATTGCACTGTGAACTAGAGTCAAATAGAAAAACATATTAAAAAGCATTGGTGAATATTCAGCCAATCACAAATTTCTCCAATAACATATACTTGGATAAATATGTGATAAGAAAAAAAATATAAACAAAGCATTGAAGTTGATATGGATCTTGTGCTTGATAGTATTTGGAAAAGTAAAAATTACACATAAGAGTATTATTGGAGGTTAGTCCAAAGGATTCGTGTTCTTATGCTTTTGAGGGGTTATAATTGGATGGGTAATTATGTTTAATGATTTAACTTATTGGTTATCGATTATTAAATGATATATTTTGCTTGTCAATTGAGAAGATATTAGTTGGTTCGGTATTAGGTTAGTCATTATCATACAGTGTCTTAACCAAATCGAAGAGACAACAAATATTATAATCAAGTAAAACTATAAACATAATAATTCTTAACAAGTTAACGGCTTACTCCATAAAGAAATTGAGTAATTCCCCCTCACACTGATAAGTCGTTAATTATAAAATTTAAATTTGTTCACCAACTGTTAATTCGATAAATCGATAACAATAATCCAATAGGTCAAGTTTGCAGTTAATTATCGATTACGACTCGATTTTGAACCTTTTAGAACTTACTAAGCATTGTTAATTGATTGGTCTGAACTCTGAAGGCTTTGGTCAGGAGCCCATATTACAAATTAAAGGCAGCCCATATTGCAAATTGAGATGGGCTTTAGGCTCATTTTGTTTATTTCGTTTGCAAAACACTAAAAAGAATTCTTATTACAACTTCATTTTTTCAAAAAATAAACTCCACACAAATAACAACTTGTTTGGATTGTTGTATTATAGAATTAATTCAAATATAATGTTTGTTTTGATTTTTATTAATATTTTATTATATTGTATCACTAAATACATTGTTATCTTTTTTTAAATATTGATCAAAGCTTACATAGTTTGAATATCATAAAGTAAAAAGTGTCACATAAATTAGGACAAATAAAAATACTTAACACTTATAAAATAAATTAACTCCATTAATATCTCTTGTATTCTACTTATAGCTACTACCAACATGCAAATCTCCAGGTGTTTGTAATATATCTGGAAAAGCCCAAAAAAGAAGAAAAACAATAAAAAATTAACTTATATTTTTCTCATATAAACCCCGGAGATTACAATTTTGTTTTATCAGTAAAGTTTGTATTATATGAACAAAAAGTCATCAAAGAGCATTAAATAAGGATAAAAAATTAGGTCATAAAACGACAATCTTCAGACAACTATCTGCATGCAGAACTCCAAGTGTCAGTACTGTGTCAGAAAAAACTGAAAAAGAAAAGAGGAAAAGAAGACTTCTCATACACTCCTACAAGTTTGTATAAACAAAATTTGGGTGAGATTGTGAATTTTTAATCGGTTGAGTTTGGGATTATATAAACAAAAAATCATCAAGTAGCCTTAAATGACAATAAGAAATTAGGTTGTAAAATGACAATAAATAATATCATAATTTGTATGGAAATAGAGACATTGTAAGAAGAAGCAAAACTCCAAAAGGCATCCCAAACCATTTAATTTGCCATTTGTTCCATTTATAAAAAGAAACAAAATAACTTTATAAGAAATATTTTTTTGCAAAATAACTTCCCCCTTAATAAACACACACATACGATACATAATTTATCACTTCAATTTTTTTATTGATATACTTAAAGATGACTTGCAACTTACATTATAATAAAACCAGACACATTTATCATCTTAAAAATATCTTTTAGCTATTGTCATATGTGTGTGCGCGCGATTAAAGCTAAGATCTTGATTAGGGTAGATGCAATTCTAGATTGAGGGGGAAAATTGATGCTTTAGTCCCTAAAATACTAACAATTTTTGTTTTGGTCCTTGCAGTATATCACTAAGCACGTTTAGCTTTTAATTCGTTAGAAGGAAAAGGGGGCAAATATATCCTTAAATTTTGGGATTTAGAATAGATATGTCATTCGTTAAAAAAATGGTGTATATTTACTTTTTTCGTAACAGACTTATATTTACATGAGGGAAAAGGTGCACATATACCCTCCAACTTTGCTATTTAAAATGAATATATCCCTTGTTAAAAAATGATGTATGCATACTCTTGATGTTTAATAAATAACACATATTTACCATTTTCATTAACAGACCTATATTTACTAAATTTTAAAGGGGAAACTAAGCAAATAGCCCTTAGAAGAAAAATAATTACAAGCTTATACCCCATTACTTTCATACCCCCAAAAATAATTACATTTTATATCCCTCCCCTAAACAATGCGCATAATTGATTGATTTCCCAAATTTCATACCCCCAATCCCATTTTTGTAGCAGCACTGCTCTGTTTCTTCATCATGGAATTGAATCATACCAAACGAAAGTGGAAACCGCCAAAACTATCATTATCGCAGAGACCTCATCTTTTAACTTCCATTCATTATTCTATTTTCCGTTTCAATCCATTTTCATACCCACCAATCTCATTTTTGTTGCAGCACTGCTTTGTTTCTTTATCATGGAATTGAATCATACCAAGCAGACTCTGCAAACGGCTATGGAGAATAAACAACAACATCTCTCCCTCTCTGTAGCCTTCACCTACAACTTTCGAGCTCATCCCTTACGTTTAACCTCATGTTAAGTTTGGTCAGATGCCTCAATTACTGTTAATTCGGGTGATAGATGTTGAACTTTTGCCATTTGTTGTGCTTAACTGCAGAAAATAGATTATACCCAGAATTTTCATGAATGTTTACTAAGAGAGAGTATTTTCCACGCAATAGAAAAGGCAGGACACATTTAGAATTCCAAATCATCTAAAAATTGATACTTCTGGAACTATCGATATGAGCTATTCAATTACGCAAGGATTTTATTATTAACTTAGTAAGGTGATACTAAAAGAGCATATAGCTACTATTTTGGTATCATTCAGGTTTTGTTGTTCATAATTAACTTACTAAGTGGTACTAAAAGAGTATATAGCTACTATTTTGGTATCATTCAAGTTTTCTTGTTTCATAATTAATTTACTAAGTGATACTAAAAGAGTATATAGTTACTATTTTGGTATCATTCAGGTTTCCTTGTTCATAATTAACTTACTAAGTGATACTAAAATATTATATAGCTGTTATATTAGTATCATTAAGTTTCGTTGTTCATAACTAACTTACTAAGTGATACTAAAAGAGTATATATCTACTACTTTGGTATCATTGAGGTTCTTTGTTCATAACTAACTTACTAAGTGATACTAAAAAGGTATATACCTACAGTTTTGGTATCATTAAGTTTTTTTGTTTCATAATTAACTTAGTAAAGTGATACTAAAAAGGTATATATCTACTATATTGGTATCACTAAGGTTTTCTGTTTCATAATTAACTTAGTTAAGTGATACTAAAAGAGTATATAGCTACTATTTTGGTACCATTCAGGTTTTCTTGTTTTCATAATTAACTTACTAATTAAGTGATACTAAAAGCATATATATCTACTATTTTGGTATCATTCAGATTCTTTGTTTTATAATTAACTTAGTAAAGTGATACTAAAAGAGATATAATTACTATTTTGGTATCATTCAGGTTTTCTTGTTCATAATTAACTTACTAATTAAGTGATACTAAAAAAGTATATAGCTATTATTTTGGTATCATTCAGGTTTTGTTTTTTCATAATTAACTTACTAAGCGATACTCAAAGAGTATATAGCTACTATATTGGTATCATTAAGTTTCGTTATTCATAACTAACTTACTAAGTGATACTAAAAGAGTATATATCTACTATTTTGGTATCATTGAGGTTCTTTATTCATAACTAACTTACTAAGTGATACTAAAAAGGTATATGCCTACTGTTTTGGTATCATTAAGTTTTTTTTGTTTCATAATTAACTTAGTAAAGTGATACTAAAAGGGTATATATCTACTATATTTGTATCATTAAGGTTTTTTGTTTCATAATTAACTTAGTTAAGTGATACTAAAAGAGTATATAGCTACTATTTTAGTATCATTCAGGTTTTCTTGTATATATCTATTATTTTGGTATCATTCAAGTTCTTTGTTTATAATTAACTTAGTAAAGTGATACTTAAAGAGATATAACTACTATTTTGGTATCATTCAGGTTTTCTTGTTCATAATTAACTTACTAATTAAGTGATACTAAAAGAGTATATAGCTAATATATTGGTATCATTCAGGTTTTGTTTTTTCATAATTAACTTACTAAGTGATACTAAAAGAGTATATAGCTACTATTTTGGTATCATTCAGGTTTTGTTGTTCATAATTAACTTACTAAGCGATACTCAAAGAGTATATAGCTACTATTTTTGTATCATTCAGGTTTAACAGGAGAAGGCTATAAACCGGGTCAGTAGAAAATGGGCCGAGCTTCAATAAGAAATTGGCCCAAAAGGAAGAGGAGGGGGTATGGGCTGTAAATATTTATTGGAGAATGGATATATCAAGAATTAGTTTGGATTTGGCTATAAACTTGTAAATATTTTAGGTTTGATGGCCTTTTTATATAGTTTTTCTAATTTTAAAACATATCCTAAAAAACTCGTGAAAGAAAAATGCCTAACAATTTATTAAAAGTGCTAGCGTGTCATGTGAATAAACAAATTGTTTAAATCCCTTTCGACTTGAAAATTTAGGTTAATGCCAAGAAATAAAATTAAGGAAAGATTATTGAATTTGGTCCATAAATTATCACTATATTTTACCAAATTAGCAAATATATAATTGAAGATTAAATCTCGTATTTGATTGATGAATATGTAATAAAAACTTTTCAGGCCAAAATGTCAACCAAAGAAATATAAATAAATAAGTAAAATCCCAACATGTGTCTATGTGTTTGATGGTTATTGGGCGGGAAATTATGTTTAATGATTTAACTTATTGGTTGTTGCTTTTAAATGACAATTGATAAGATATCGTTTGATTCGGTATAAGATTAGCCCTTATTTGGTGGTGTATAAACCATATTAAAGTGACAACAAATATTATAATCACAATAGTCAGTCCCCACCGACGAAATTAAAATCACGACTTTCAATTCTTTTGCACAATTACTTTTGCAAAAGATTAAAAATGAAAGGTCTAGAAAAAACAACCAACGGAATCTTAATAACTAGCACAAGTGCTTGTGTCAAGTTCTTTTGTCTAACTCTTCTAATTATAAGACCAATTATAGGAAAAGTCATTACGTTTAAGGTTAAAGAAGTGAATGGAATATATAATGGAGCTTTAACTTGAGGGTTTACAGTAGATACTTTTTTGTACCTAGGGGTGAAAATATAAACATAATATTTCTCAACGGGTTAACGACTTACTCCATAAAGAAATTGAGTAATTCACCCTCACGTCGATAAGTCGTTAACTATAAAATAGTAATTTGTTCACCAATTGTTAATTTGATAAACCGATAACAATAATCCAATAGAACAAGTTTGCAATTGGTTATCGATTACAGTTCGATTTTGAACAAACCTTAGGTACGTTTCGAAGGCTTTGGTCCGAAGCCCATATTACAAATTAAAGTCATAGCAATATTGAAGCCCATATTACAAAATGAAGGCCTTGCAAGCAAGCCCATGTTACAAATTGAGATGGGCTTTAGGTTCATTTTGTGTTTAACTTCGTTTGCAAAACACTAAAAGAATTCTTATTAGGAAAAATTATATGGAATGGCAAACCTTACTACTTTATTAGTCATTAATGGTACACTTTAATTTATTTACATTTAATAAATACAGTTTTAGTTTTTTTGCCACTAATAATGGGACCCACACGAGTTTGTATATCGATGACCAATAAATAACTCTTCCTTCTATGTATATCCATATATACAATTCAACTCTCTCTCTCATGCATTCAAACCATTAAATTTCTCCTAATTTATCTCTTCAACTTCCAATTTCAAATTCGAATTTCATCTCTCCCTCCAATTGATTTTCCAATTTTCGTAGGAACCGCCTTAATCGTGGGTTTCTTTCTTCTTTTTTATTTTATTTTTATCAATGGTATATGAACTGTCCTTCGTTTTTTCGTTTATTTTTTCCTAAAATTCCTCTAACTTTGTTTCAAATTATCAGTTTTCCAAAAAAAAATGGACGATTTGTCTCCATCTACTCGGATTACTAGAGGTACGCCTTTGCATGTTAATCCTGTCGAGGGTGGACCATCGTTTTCAATTGGGTTAACTTAGGTTATTGGATTTAATGTAGGCTCTTTGGCAAAATCTAAACAAGTTATGGAGCAAAAATCCATCGAAGAATTGTCGTACAATATACAAATTTTTTTCACTTATATAAAGACTACACAGAATGTATATACACACATGTTTATGTTCAGATTATACTAATATACAAATCAAAATCATTAAACATGATTATACAAATAATCATATACAAATAACACACTAGACAAATTTGCAGATTTGTATACAACCATTATATATACAATTACTTACAATTAATCCTACAGTTTATACACAATATAAACAAAATTATACAAATACTACAGAATCGTACAATATACAAAAAAAATTCAATTATATAAAAAATACACAGAATGTATATACACACACGTTCCTATTCAGATTATACTAATATACAAATCAAAATCAGTAAACATGATTATACAAATAAATCATATACAAATAACACACTATACAAACTTGCAGATTTGTATACAACCATTCTATATACAATTAATTACAATTAAACCTACAATTTATACACAATATAAAAAAGTATACAAATAATACAGAATCGTACAATATACAAACTTTTTTTAATAGCCTACACAGAATGTATATACACATGTTTATATACAAATTATAAAACACTTCAATTACAAATTTATATACAAACGTTCCCAATATTCATATAGAATTTATATATACATTTCACATACAAGTTTTTACACCATTAAAACTCAAAAAAACTATACACATCTTTTATCAACTCTACAATATACATTCTTTACGTTGTAATATACAATTTGTGACTTCCTGTTCATATACATAAACACACTTCGACTCAAACAGTGAATGTTACCATTGAACAAAGAATAAGAAGAGAAATCATGAATTTAACCGAACTAAATCCTTACATGCACTTCAATATACGATAGCTTTGATTAATCCTAAGCTTCATTAGTCAGTTGTAGGAATAATCTGATTCTTCGTATGGAGTTTCTATGGAAATAGAACTCTTTTTTTTGGAACAAGGAGTATTTAATTGACACGCTTCCCTTGAATATATGGGATTGTGCATAGTCAGTTACCACATTTAACTCTCATTAATTGTTAAAACAGAATTTGTATATTTGACTTTAAAGAATCACACCATATACAAAAAAAACCTTAATAGCAAACTAAAATATATCCATAGAATGTAATTACATAAAATATACCCATATAGTGTTATTTTATTAAATGCATTTGTCATATCTGTAAGTTACCCTTCTTATTACAACTTCATTTTTTCAAAAAATAAATTCAACACAAATAACAACTTGTTTGGATTGTTGTATTATATCGTTAATTTAAATATAATGTTTGTTTTGATTGTTTATATTTTATTGTATTGTATCATCAAATTAATTGTTATCTTCTTCTCTCTCTCTCTTTCTCTCCCCCCATTTGCCTTTTGTTTATTATTTAATATTTTTATTTATCATTTACCCTAACTTCTTCATAATAACTTTATCCCGGCCTTCTAAACTTTTGTTATAATAATATTATAGGAATGTACGTTCATTCTTCAAATTATTGATGTATGGCATTATGTAATGATAAAAAATGATACAATATATTCAAACATTATATTTATCAAAATAAAACTGCACAACATAATACAATATAATATATTATAATATAATATAATATAATACGATGCTAATCAATACGTAACAACCATCCAAACAAGCAGTATAAGTCTCAGATCTAAGTCTTAGAATGGAGTACCACATAGAAATAATAAGGTAACCATAATTATTTCTTGATTGGAATGACAATTATTCAACAACAACAACATACCTCGTGCAGGTGGAAAGGTATAGAGAGGGGGAGAGTATTGTATGCAGACCTTATTCTTCGTGGAAGTAGAGATGTTGTTTCCAAAAGACCCTCGATTCAAGTAATGTATATCAAAGTAGTATGAAAGGAAGATACAAAAGTAAAAAAGACATAGCAAATAATAAGAAAAACATTCAATAACAGCAAGAAAGGAACAGTAACAACAACAAAATAATATGAAGTACCATAAACAATCGATAGTAACACTAATCATAAGACAAAAGCTATTGATATGAAAGGAAAAACAGGTACAATGCACCAAACAACCACCAAGTCTAACACAAATTGAAGGCAAAAAGTATTTTTTAACACAAATTAAATATATGTCAACTACTAAAATTACATAAATGTGATGGAAGTGATGCACGCCTTTTTATTTTGTTCATCCCCTTGAAAAATGATTGTATTTTATATCAAGTGAGTTCTAATATATCATGTCATTATGAGAAAATAAAAAAGTCAAAACTATATAATTCTTTTTAAAAACAATGGTGGGTAATTAGGATAGCCTCGGAAGTCAATGTCCTACTCTCAAGGATAAGCTTGAAAGAAGTAGGGTCTATGGACAACAATCAAACAGCATCCAATAGATCATGTCATTATGAGAAAAAAAAACTATCTAAATTAGAATTAAAAAATTTAAGTAAAATTCTCCAAAGAACAAACTAAAAAGAAAAATAAGGGGAATATGGAGTAATTAGGACAACCTCGAAAGTAGAGGCAAAGTCAGAATATAAAGTTTATAAATTCAAAATTTTAATTATTTTAAGTTACTGAATTTGATCGAACTCATAATGACTCCGATCTTTTTCTGAAAGTCAAGGTCCACCTCTAAGGATAAACATGAAAGAGGTAGGTCATATGGACAACAATTGACAAATAGCGGTGTTTTTAGTCTGCTTATGATTTAGACTACACACACGTACCATACATAAATGACCTATCCACTTGGTTCATCTACCATTGACTTCTACTTGGTCCATCTACCATTCCTTTCTCTTAAATCACCAAAATCAAATTTTTGTTATTCGATAATTCGATAATCGATAAATTATTTAGGGCTTAAGAGTAAATTTTGAAATTTTTATAGTTAATTTCAGTATCTTGATAGCTAATACTATTGAATAATGAACTCCCACTTGGTATAAGGGACAAGTTTATTGTTAAATTATAGTGCACGTGAACTCATTATCATGTTCCAAAGAGGTTGAAACTATGCACTTAATTTTAAATGTTGAGTTATTTACTTAAAGGAACAAAAACCAATTCCAACTTAGTACTTTAGTTTTTCATCTTTCTTTATCATCGCACTCATATTTTAGGAACCCTAAATCCGTCCTAATTTTTCAAAGATAATTATTAATAAAGATAATTTAATATGATAAGCATTTAACTAGTGTTTTTTTAAGAGAAGCACAATATGTAAATTTGAAGGGTAAGAGACATTAAGGAGTGTACCATAGAATTGCATATTTCCAAATCCTTTTTTGACGTTTGAGGTTTTCAAGTGAGTTTCGCCTTATCTCACTAAAAAGAAAATTACGTTTTATATTTATGGAGAGAAAATATATATTTCATTCAAAGAATGTCTCAAAATTCAAATAATTGTGAATTATATAGCAACTAACAAGTAGAAAGGCCAAAACACATTTTAATTTGGACGAAAAAAGTATGGATTTAAAAATATGATTTTCATTTTCCGCAATATTACTTCGATAAAACTTTTACACGCAAGATACACTTAAACTAAAGTGCTCTATCTGTCCCACTTAAAAGAGTCAAGAGCAATATTATATATAGTTATGCTCTTTCCACCCAACAAACACGGGGAAATTACGTTTATTAGTCACTTTTTAACTTTTATATTAAAAGAAGTTATTATCATCATTTTAAATTTATCATAATTTTTTCATAAAATGTGAAATTCTATAATAATAAATAACTTTCAAAAATTACTCATGAACACTATTTCTCCGTTTAATTTATTATCATATTCGTATAGTAATCAAACTTTTCTTGTTGGAATAAAGTATTAAAATTATCTTTTTATCATATTAAAATAATTAAATCTTATAAATAATTAGTAAAGAACGAATAAAGTTTCAATCACTACGTAAAATTAAGATTTCTTTCAAATAATTATTAATGAAAATAATTTTTTTTACAACTTTCGATTAACCCGATCACAATAATTTTGTCTTTCAACTTTCTATTCTTCTCCATTATCATAATCCGACACATAAAGTATTTCGTTCGGGATAAAACGCGCTCAAGTTATCATAGTCCGATACATGAAGTATTTCGCGTTTAACTGACCAATAGTTGATGGCCACCTGTCAATTGTTCAATTTGACATCCAACTTGCATAACACTTGATCTACTCTCCACTTCTCCATCACATTTCCGAACGGCTTTTCTTCTCCGTTTCATTGAACCGTTTTCCGACGAGCTAGCCGGTTCCGGCGATGCTCGTCTTTTCGCCGTAACTCGAACCGGTTCCGGTTCATTCAAACCGATCCGGTGCGGGAAATTCAAATGTGCTTTTGATCCTCTCATTCTATAAGCCGCTTTATCATAAGCAATTGCAGCTTCTTCAGCTGTTTCGTACGTTCCAAGCCAAACCCTAGCTCCGTTCTTCGCCGGATCTCTAATCTCCGCCGCAAATTTCCCCCACGGCCGCTGTCTAACGCCTCTATAATGTCTTCCCTTCGTTGTTTCAGCCGCCGGAGCTGCCGTGGCATCCGCCGGAGAAGGTACTAATTCAGGCGCCGACTCAATTTCTTCTCTCGGCTCCGATTTTACTTCGCCGGCGATGAAATTAAACGGCGACCATCCGACGCTAAGAGCGTCTTTTAATAGACCGTAAATTACCATATCTTCGGAATCGTCGACTTTTAGTGGTAAATCTCCCCATGTTTCAGTTAAACAGGGGATTAGACGACTGAAGCTCGAATTCCGGCGATACACCGGAAAATCTACCGGGAAGTTCGTCGGTGGTAACTCAGTAGAAATTGGTTGATCCATTTTGCTTTGAATTTTTTGGTATTCAATTTGGATTAGATAAAAAGGAATTTTGAGTTTTTTTTTCTTCTTTTTGGTAAGAGAAGAATGAGGGATGAAATATATATAGGGAAGTGAGGAGATACGAGATTCATGCATCTAAGAAGGATCTATTATGATGTCATGATATTTTGTTTTCCCACTCGATTTTCGATATCCACACAATTTGATATTCGATATTTGATATTCATATTCATATCGAAATTCCACTAAATATGAATTCGCGTCGAAAAGTCTCACATTGAGATTAAATGTACCTTAACAAAGGCAATTTTATACTTAGGGGATTCAAACCTGAGACTTCTGGTCACATTGAAAAACTTTACTAATGAGAATTTGTGCATTATTCGAAACTTCTGATTAAGAAAAGAAGAATTTCAACCACTCATTACAATTTATATTGATCTGTTTTGAGTTAATTAATAGTATTTGTATTGCTATTCAATTAAATTTAATTTTGCTTTGTAAATTTTTAAGTGGAGAGATAAAACACTCTTAATCTCAATTTTTTTATTTTTTTAATATAGTAGAAGGAGAGTTTATCATTTCTCGATAATTTTTAGTGGTAATATATATAAAGTTATGAGTAATGGAGATAAGGTGGTTGTTGGAAGTTTCTATTGTAGGCAAGTGGACATATTGTTTAATGCAATATTTTATCACGTGGCCAAAAGGCAAAGACACAACTTGAAATAAGGGGCAATTAATGACGTCATTGATTTAGAAAAATCAAGTACTTATTACGCCATATTTTATTTGTCAAAATATTTGTTTGTTAGTTAAGTATGTAGAGTCGTTTCGTAGCTAGTTAGAGTCATACATCTATTAATAAAATATCGATTAGTTATTTCACGTTGTATAAATGCCTAAATTTTCTTATAATTTATACATGTATTAGTTATGTAAATTTCTATATTAAAATCAAATGACATATTAATTTTATATATGAATAGCTGCTTATTAAATTAATTTTTTATGAATAAAATCATTATTGTACTTGAAATACTTTCAAATTAGTTTTCAACCTTCAAATTGATTTTTTCTAGTTGAAGTTGAAATGGTAGTTGACCAAAGACCAAAATGTGAATCAAATATCAATTTGCAAATATTATTTCAAAATTTTTAAATAAATAAATACCTTTCTTTGAGTTGATTAAAGATAATTATATATGTTCCATAGTAGAGTACTTCGCACGAAAGTTAGTTAATTTAATTAATATTATCAATATTTAAGTGTTGTTATTTGTGCTTGGCATGTGCTTATGTCGTTTGCTAATCTTCTAGAAAGAATTGCATACATAATTTATCATTTCAAGGTATATTATTAACAACTTTTTTATTCGATGTTCAGTACTTGCATTGAGGTCCAACTAAATTCAAATTTACAGCTGACGTTGAGGGATTAAACTGCTCCCTAACAAAGACGATTTCATACCCAAAGAAACTCAAATCTGAGACCTCTGATTAAGAATGAAATAATAATTTCTTTCTTTTTTATTTATTGTGTTGACAAAGACAAAATGATTAGATTCTTAAAATTCATTATAAAAATGTTTATATTAATTACCGTATCACGTAAGCTATTAGCTACTGATTATGTAATATAATGAATCTGTTAAACCTTTGACTAGTGGTTAACGTTAAGATAATTAAGTAACTCAGACATAAATTAAACAGCCAATTGAGTTGTCTTCTGCTATGATCACTTGTTAATTATGTTTATGGTCCCTATATATCTTGTCGATGACCTTTTAATTAATTAACTAATCGAATCTTTAATTTCTCTAATTTTTATGTCGACAATATAATTGAATGAGATTTGTTTATTCTGCTGCTAATTAAGACTATTATATGCTAATGATATTGTTTAACAAATTATATAATGGTTGTTTGGCTAGCGAAAATTGTTCTGCCAAGGATGACAAAATTTGAAGGTAAAATCTATTAATATCGTGTTATGATTTTAGGATAATGTACTATTTAGGTCATTATAAAAATGAGATAAAATTTGTGGCAAGCTTATATGAATATAGGATTGTGATTTGTGATCATGATAATAAACATCATCAATGAAGATTCTGCGTAATTTGAGATTAGTTAGTATGTTAGTTTGGTATGATTGGGTATTTTTGATAGTTTTTAAAATTTACGGATATAAGTCATGTTTTATATATTTTAAAAAAATTGAATTATGTTTTCAAAAACTATGACCAAACACATTTTGATACTTTCAATTCAAACTTCACTCAAATCTGATTATTAAAAAATATTTGGAAATCTATGGTCGAGCGCTAGCGAACCCAACAATATTCTTCCATGAGTTCCACCTGAACTAAATTCCACATGGCCCATTATGAACTAATAAGTTTTACATGATCCATCACTCTATGAACTTATCCTGAAATTAACTTTATGCTACTCATATCATCCGAGTGTATATGGTCACCGTATCAAGGCTCACATACTTCATTTTTTGTGTAAATGTCTTCAAAGCTATAAATAACGATAGTAAATGAGTTTTCGAGTGTATATGGTCACCGTATCAAGGCTCACATCATTTTTTTGTGTAAATGTCTTCAAAGCTATAAATAATGATAGTAAATTAACTCACAGACATGCAAAAACATCAAGTTGGACTCACTTCATCATTTTCATATTCATCTTGCCGAATCATTAGTCTATAGGCATCGTGTAGTTATTAAGCCAACCCCATAAATAATCAGCATACATGATATGATACTATCAATTTTGGACCAAATCCAGATAACTTTCTTCATAAAATCTCACTACAATTATCTCTATATATAACTCTTCTTCTTTGAAGTTATATTGATTTTGTCCGCACATGCAATAATAATATGTTATTTATTATACAATCATATGATCAAATGCATGTAGTCTAATGGTGTCTTAATATTTTTCTTATTAAACTATATCTTGATTAATAATATAAGGTTAATAGATGCGTGTTAAACACAATTTATGACACAATAGACATCTATCTAGTGCCATTACTTTATTTTTCTTCAAAAGATCACCATCATGCTTAAGTAAGAAGTTGGTTGATGTTTATCTTAAGCAAGAACTAATTAAGAATAGGGTTTAATTAACAATAGTATATTAATATTTGTGGCATATTTTCTAGATGGGAGTTGAAATAAAGCATTTGATATACCTATCTCATTCCCATTGAAAATGAAAATAAAATATTATGAGATTATCTTTAACATGATTTTACACTACATAATACTCTAATTCGTTAAACTTGTTAATTTGTATTAAATTAATCTTCTAATTAATTATTTATATCACACCGCGGTATTTTTATTTATTTATTTTCACCATGTTAACAAGAAAAGAAGAATCAAAATGAACTAATTAACCACAAAATTGCACATTTATTATGGGTAAAATGATTGGTAAAGTCGGATTTAGAATTTTAACTTGATAGGCGTAATTTTAATATGATCTATATGCTCTATTTTTAATTTGCTGAGAATTTGTAGTTTTTTTTTTGGGTATGTGAAAGCAGTGGCGGAGCCAGAATTTTAACTAAGGTGAGTCAAAATAAAAAAAAGTAAAATTGTGTAGAAGTCAAGAAATGTTAACATATGTGATATATATACATTAAAAAATATCTTTACCTAACTACACAATATAATTTTCTGAAAAAGAGGTGTTGATGGACACCCCTCAAATATATATTGCTCCGCCACTATATGCAAGGTAGCATGCAACCCTCACAATTAGGGCTACTTATAAGTAGGTTTGGTTCGATTTTATATGTTATTCAGTCAATTTATTGCTTATCAATTTGTAAATATGTTAGAACGGATAACCGAACCAATAAGGTATTCTTCACAATAAGAAATGTTTTTTTAGGGGCCAATGACCAATTACGTGCTTCGATCCTTTATGTATTTTTCATTTCTAGACTTTTATTGACTTAGTTATATTATTCTTACCCTATCCGATCCCCTCGTGTGCACGTCTGATCTTTTTGTCATGTCTAAACACATGATTTTTTTTTTTGATATTGAGTAACGATAAGATTCGATCTTAAAAGCTTTACTTTTATGTTTTATTAAAGTGTATGACCATATCATTAAGAATATTAAACTTTTTTAAAAACCACACTACTTGTCAATTACTAAAAGATACTTTAATTTTGTCATTTTGCAAAGGCAAACTATATAAATGAGCTTTCTCTATGTTGGAATGGGTGTGAAGGAGAGGGGTGCTAGCACAAATAATATTCCTTTGATAATTTCAGCAAATCTACTTGAATCTTAATGATATTGACATTGTCTCTCTTTGGAATTCCACACATTTTATAAACAACAACATATATATGGTCAAATATGCAACCAACAAATAATGGAATTGTATAGGAGTTTTTTTGTTTGGTTGTTTTTTAACTGAGAATCAAATCCTTACTAATAAAGTGAAAATTTAGGTAGTCAATCGAACAATTGAGCTACTAAGCTTTCTCAATTATATCGGAGTTTAAAATTTTGTTTATCAGCTTTTGAAAATCAAATTATAGCGCTCACAGCAACTACGTACTAGCTAACACTACTAAGGTACTAGTATAACCATCACCAACTAGTCATCACTGATCCAACAACACCTCTATCATCATTTACCTAAACCAGTCATCGTCTTCACCACCAATCACCTCCGCCATCTAACAAAAAACTCCATGACCGCCGACAACCATGCCTATCTCTATTACTAACCATACTCATAAGTTTTCATATCAGACAACTCTTGTTGTAGTCATTACTCACCATCATCACCATCAACTATCATGTCAGATAACTACTAAAACATAGCCATAAAATAACATTTACGTGTTTTAACTAATGATAAATGATGCACATTTAGATACCTACTTAGAACATAAATAATCTCAATTTGATAATATCTTAGTAATAATTAAAATAAGTATCATTACTTATTTAAGGATGGAACAGTTGTGCCACCTTGATACAATGTACATATGCATGAATTATGAGTGGACCCAAGAATATTCTTCTTGTTACCCCCATTTTATTCCAAAATAATGATTTGGTGAAAAGTAGAAAATTCGTTAATAATTATTTATTTATAAAAACAAATGCATATTCAAGTCAGATATAATAAAGTAATAAGTAGAAGCACGTAATTAACAAGAATTGTGATGAAGTGATAAGTACTCTTTAATCCTTAACTAGAAATTTTAAGTTCGAATTCATGTTGATACGAAATTGTCTTTGTTAGGAAGTGAATTACCCTTAGTATAGAACTTCTCGATACGAATCCGATATTTATCAAATACTAACAAAAAATAAAGGAAGAAAAGTCTTTGCATCAGACAGCACAGAATCATTTTCAACATTCAACATTTGAAGATTGACGATGATCCATCTTTTATTTAATTAATTATTGTGAGTTGCATTTTCACGTTTGCCTAAATTGTCTTGAGTTTGATGCCTACCAATTTCTTTCAACTGTCCCCTCGTGCACATTTAAGTTTGATACGAGAGATAATAGATAATTTATTTCGAAAATTATTTTAGAATAAGAGCTTATTTTATATTTTATTGAGATAAAATTATAGATTAACTTATATGGAGGTAGTTATTTCAGGGTAACTTGTTTTCTTATCAAATGTGTCTTTAGAATTTTTTTTGTTCTTTCGCACCGTGTTTTAATTTATTATTTGATTAACTTAAACTTAAGCTAGGAATTAGTCCTGATTTATCGCTAAATTGTTTAATACTCATACTGATTTCAATTGTGAGTTCGAATTTGAGATTTTTGATTGATTAGGATTGAAGAGATACTTATTAGCATACCACAAACTTTAATAGGTTTTTGAAACTTGTTATAAGTTTAATTTTTATTTTATGTCTTTAATAAACGTAATTTTTTTTTTAAAATAACATACATGAGATCTTCCTAGGATTATTTTCATTTATACAATCGTAAAAGGTTGTATTTACTCATTTCCTTCCATCTTATGTTTAGATATTATTATTTTAAAATTTTCAACTATGATTGTTTTAAATTAAATTATTAACTATATTAACTAATAAAATGTTTCACCAAGATCCTGAAAAGTCAAAGGTGCTTATTAATAAATTTTATGTCCAATTTCACATAAAAAAAAGCACCTTTCCTAAACTATTTATATCCCATTAATGAGTGTAAATATGTGTATGTTTGTATACCTAAAGTCCTATTAATATAGTGTGTATGTGTTTTGTGTATATATCCAAAGTACTATTCTACAAATTCCACAAAAAGTTTACTTGTCGATTTGTATGGTCTTACCTTTAATTAACGGTTTCAGGTTTAAACAAAATATTGAATATGTATGAAGAGAATCTTGACTAGACACTTCTCCTAATTTTATGATCTTATATAATATGAATTTGAATTAATTATTTTTTAACGTAAATATTGATTATCGAATGAAAAAAAAATGGCTCAATTTTGTAACAAAATTAGACTTTGCTTGTATAACTAATTTATTATTATTAACTCTCCTTTTCTCCTAGAATAATGGGATATGAGTAATGGTCCATTGTGAAATCTCCATGTGTATCTGAAAAAGTCTGATATTTTAATTAAAAAATTGATCAAGTTGAATTCTACTAATTAATTAATTAATTAACAGAATAATTGCAGTTGATATTTCTACAGAAATCAATACTTTGCGGCTGGTTTTTAAAATTATATCCCCTCCCAAATATCTTTTTTTTCTTCTTCTGAATATTATGTCGATTTAGTCAATTCTTCCTTTCGATATTGGTGGAATTATATTGGGTATGTCATCATTTATTCAATATTTTTATTAAATTATTTAATCATAAATATTTTGTATTTTCAGTCAAAATTCTCCGTCGAACTTCATCTTTTCTATTTTCTTCGCTTATACTTTTCACTTTAGTTGAGTCTAATGAGGTTCGAGTATGTAACTTTTTACTATGGATCGAGACTATGCAAAATTAGAACACAATAAAAACTTTCCTAATTCAATCATTAATCTTGATTTTGCTATGCTCAATAAGAATCCAGAATTAATAACAAAAATAAGTTGGTGTATTGCTTTCAAAGTCAATCGTTGTCAGTTCACACAATGATTCGATTCATTCTTACTGTACTTCTAGATCAATCCAACTGAATGAAAAGAAAAGTTTCAATCAGACAGCGATATGATATTTTGACGAGTTATCACCTTATTACAAATTCAAATATTGCAGATATTCTTTTCACATAGTGTAAGTCCCATATTATATATCTTAAAGAGAAATTCAATAAGTAATTGTATATAGGGTAAAATTGATAATTAATTAATAAAGAGATTTTTATTTTTACACATAAGACATCTTCATTTTTACATTTGAAAATTTTGAATATATTTTTTTCTTTTTTTTAATTCAATTTTATATTATCAGCGTATATAAATTCAATCCAATATAATGAAATTTCTTTTTGGACCATGAGAATATACAAATATACAATATTAAGCAACTTAAAAAAATTTGATCATGTCGGCTAAACATTCTGTCATATATAGGTAATTAATAACAATAGGCAAAATAACAAAACATGCAGCTTAGTTTGATAATTAATTAAATTAAAAGTTGAAACCTGAAAGATACAACCTATATTAATTAATACTAATATAATGCTTCAACAGAAAAAATATTATTACTTAGCATAGAATTTTGCATTATTTTGGGTGGTTGTTGAACAAGAAAAAATAATTGTTACCTAATGTAATGTTGTGTTTCGTTTGGCATTATTAAACTTTGATATATAGTTGCATAAACTATGTGAAATTTAATTTGTGGATTATTTTACTTCAGATACAATATGAATAAGATCATAAGAATACGTGCATTACAAATAAATGACCAAGTCTTTCGAATAAGAAATTTCACATAATAATTCCTACATTAGTATATTTTATTAATATTGATTTCATAAACAATTAATCTCAGTTACGTAGCCACATATAATAAAAGGCGATTAATTTAATATCATTCATCAAAAAATCATATATAACAAATTATACAAAATATATAGATCAAACGTGTATATTAAATTCTAAATACTCTTAATGAAAATTCTAATTTTTCCACCGATTAATTAAAGAAAGTGACCAGATTCATCCCCTTAGACCTCAGCAAAAATAAAACAATTTAAAAAGAAAAAGACAAAATAGGAGAAAAGGCTGCAACCTGGATAATTCCTAGGGCCAACACCAAGTTGATAAATATTAAAGCAACCAAAGCAAAGAAAATGACCCTTGATCAAGTGGTTCGCGATAGGATCGGAGCTAAAATTTTGATTATGAATTTTATCAAATTTAATAATTTTGGTCTAAATTTAAATTCATATTAAGAAATTTATGAACATGAATGAATCATAAATATAAATTTATTAACTTAAAAAAAGTAAAATTTAAAATTTGTAAATAGTAAATCCTGATTTTATTGCACCACAATCTATGTCGATTGCCTTATTAGAGTTGATGTTGCATGCAAGTCATTTTTGTCGATTTACGTGCCATATTTTGCTAGCTACTTTCTATTCATGTGATATACATACATGATACAACTTTTTATGTCCTTGACAATACTAATAATTTTCTCTCTTTTGGGTAATTAATAGACTATTAAAGGGTTTAAATTTGGCTTTGGTTTAGTTTTTTTCAAAATACAAATAAACGGAGCTCCTATTTGACTATAGATTTTGGAGCTAAGTTCTTAAAAATTATGTAAAATATTGCGTGTTCATGAAATTTGATCATTTAATTTATTTGATCTAGATAAGATTTTTGGTGAAATTTCACTTTCACTCACAAAATTTCAAAAAAAAAAATTCAAGTAAAATGTCAATTCAAATATGACTTAGAAAAATTGACAATTGTATGGTAGGGAAAAAAGGGACCCTTCCATGAATTTTGCAAGAAAAAAAGAACTTTATAAAAAAACGTGTGTTATTTGTCATTGAAATTTTAATTTACTTTATATTATATCCACTAAGAATTCAACTAATTGTGTTACTAATGATAGCTGTAAATACCAAATTTCATTCAAACGATCATTCTCAGATGCCTCATTTCAACATCTACCAAAGTAATAGTAGGTTATATTTTTGACTTAGAAATATAACCTTAACCACAATCACACTAATCACTTATTTAATTAGTTCGCAATGTGTGCTAATATGTGT
Organism: Solanum appendiculatum; assembly: GCA_018342035.1. NCBI lineage: Eukaryota > Viridiplantae > Streptophyta > Magnoliopsida > Solanales > Solanaceae > Solanum > Solanum appendiculatum. The sequence continues at coordinate 1,787,510 of JAGDQO010000434.1, read as the reverse complement.
CTAATTAGTATTGGAACAATAGTCAAACAATTACCAGCCGTAATTTGACGGATCTAGAATTTCAAGAGGATAGATGCATTATCATAAATAGACGAATTCAATATTAAAATTTGACGAATTCAATTTAAGTTTAAAATTATGAAGACTAAATATTCAAAATAAATTATGAGTTTAATAGTGTTTGTCATTGTCATTATACTAATGTTATTGTAGTTTTTATTTTTGATATTTCGATTATCACATTATTTTGTTGTTACTTGCTATATTTTCGCCATTGCCTCTGTTTTCTTTGTACCTGGATTTGCTGCACTTGAGCTGAAGGTCTTTCGGAAACACCATGTCTACATCCATGAGATAATGATAAGGTTTGCGTATATTCTATTCTTCCCAGACCTCACTTGTGAATTTCACTGAATATGTTGTTATTATTGTTCTAAGGTTTAAATTGAAAACTTCTAATTAAGAAAAGAACATATCCATTCTCAACCCGACGAACCCATCATTTATACACCTGCTATGAAAGTAATCGTGCCGCCCAGGACTCGAATACATGCAGCAGACAAACGACATAAACTATCACAAGTCTTGAACCTTAATAACAAGAAGCTGCCTTTTCACTTCTCTCAAAAATTCCTTTTTTATCTATTTATCAAGATTACAAATAAAAAATACTAAAATAGAAAGACATTTTCTATAATATCAATTTTACTTGAGTCAAAGATTTTATCAAAAATAAATCTCTCTATCATCATAAAATAGCGATAGAGAAGTTTATCATAAATAATCATGTCATTTTCTTCGGACTCCACTTATAGAATTTTATGTTATTATTTTCATTGTATTTCCTATAGTATCAATTTTCTTCGTTCTTTCATGTAAAAAAGTAAAAGAAGATTAATATAAAGGAATGAAGAAGCAACCTAGAAATAGGGGTCCATAAGTGGAAGATACATCATCAATGACACTAAAAACATAAAATCAACATCATCTATTTCATTATTATTAATGTTTTATTATTAAAAAAGAATATCCTTAATCATCATTATTATTATTATTATTATTATTATTATTATTATTATTATTACTATTATTATTATTATTATTATTATTATTATTAACAAGTGGTACCCCTATATACTTTTTCTTAAAAATGGATAAGCCCCACAAGAGGCTTCCTAGTTCTAACCAAGAAGGCTCCAAGAAACCTCCATTGAACTCAAAATTTTCCACCCTTTATAATCTCCATTTTCACTCTTCATTTTCCACTCAATTCAACTCTTTCATAATAATCAATCAACAATTTTTTTTACAAAATTGTCTTTTTCTCAAATTTTACTTTTTAAAATGGATTCTTCTTCACTAGAGTTGATAAGGCAACATCTTCTTGATGATGCTGTTTTCATGGAAAATTATTGTTCTTCTTCTTCATCAGAAACAAGTAGTACCCTTTATTCTCAAAACTCATTGAATTCGGAATCTTTAGAATCATTAACCTCTGAGATCAAACTTGAAAGCAATTTCTCTTTTTACCCTCAAAGTTCAAATCTTGAATCCTCCTCTCCTTTGTTCGATAACTCAAATATCAAATTCCAAGCAAAACCCCAAAAGAAAAGAAGTTTCAATGATCGAAAACCTTCGTTAAACATTTCAATTCCTTCTGTTAAGAAAACAGAGGAACCAAAAACAGAGGATCCAAAAACAGGGGAATTGAAAACAGGGGAAGTAAAAACAGGGGAAATAAAAACAGGGGAAGTAAAAACAGAGTACTCTGTTCAGAAAATGGTGGAAAATTCAGAGAAAAAGCGATACAGAGGAGTGAGACAAAGGCCATGGGGGAAATTTGCAGCGGAGATTCGTGATCCTACTAGAAAGGGGACTCGGGTTTGGCTAGGAACATTTGATACTGCAATGGATGCGGCTATGGCATATGACAGAGCAGCATTTAAGCTCAGAGGGTGTAAAGCAATCTTGAATTTCCCACTTGAAGTAAGTAATTTCAAGCAAGAAAACTATGAAATTGAGAAAAGAGTAGTAAATTTGAATTTGAATTCGAATATGAATTCTTTTGGGAAAAGGGTAAGAGGGGAAATGGAGAATGATGGCGGAGTTGTGATGAAGAAAGAAGTGAAAAGAGAACAAATGGTGGCAACTCCATTAACACCTTCAAATTGGTCTTCAATTTGGGATTGTGGAAATGGAAAAGGTATTTTTGAAGTGCCACCTTTGTCACCATTATCACCACATCCAAGTTTTGGTTACTCTCAGCTTTTGGTTTCATAGTGAAATGACCAAAAAGTCCACTTGAATATGTTATGGGATATTGTAATATTGTATAGAAGAGTGATCTTGCTGTCACGATCAAATTTGTTAGTGCTAATAGTTCCTAAAAAAAAAAGGATATCATGAACAAGTATGAGATGATTCCAAGTGCAAAAAGGTAAAAGGAATACTTTTTGGAAATTTGGATTAAAATATTTGAATATTAGCATATTTCTTAAACAATGATGACAAGTATGAATGAAGAAACATGGAGAGATGGAGGGAGAATGGAAGTGTTTTGGATCATGGATATTTTTTTTATATTTTTGATTTCATTGATTAAGCTTTATTTCATGTAAATATATCAATTTAATCAAGAACCTTTATTTGATTGGCTTATTTAAGGGAGAAGGTTCAAATATATTCCTAGTATTTGTTATTTGTTTTATATTTATCTTTCGTTTACTTATTAATTCGTGAGATCTCTTACCATCATTTTTTATTTTGAATATATTCTTTCAACTAACGGTGTTCTATCGTGTTAAAAATGATCGGACTTGGTATGCACGAAAGAAATGTTAATATTGTTAGATAGGCTTATCCCATGCTAATCTGAGTTAATAGAGTCAATTAACTTATAAATTTTCTCTCTTCAATACGAATGACTTCAATGGTCCAAATCATTAAAGTGAAATATAGAATATTTACATGATTTTCCTAATATGAAATTAGGGAAATTACAAACTAATGAAATGTCACTTTCGGATCTTGTTTGTCTTTATATTTCTCATATTTAGATTTATTTCGTGTAAAATAATATTAATCTAAGGAAGTTTGAATTTTGAAAGCAACCAACAATAGAATCGTGTGAACAAAGGTGATACGTAATTCTAAAGAAAGGAGATTAAAAAGAGGCATTTTTTCTAAATGTCAAATTTCAATAATTCATCAAGGGTAAAGTCAAATTGTCATCTTATTATTACTATTTTCATCCTAGGCAAATTTCACCAACTAAAGCTGACAAATTTATGTATTAGTTTTTTATATTATTTAATTTTTTTGTTTGGTCATATTTTTAATTTATGTATAACTAATACACATGTTAGTTATACACCGTGTTCATAGTAAATCATGATATTAACATTATGAGGTACTATTTGTATTCTAATACATCATAATCTAGTATTATTTCTATTCTAATACACTATATTTATTTAATATAATAAAAGATAATATCAGCATAACTTATCTCAATACTATTAATATATCGATACCTTTTTAATACACCCTAACAAACAACCCGTAAACCTCAGTATTAAGATATATAAAGTGTCAAAATTGAACACACAATTTGAAGAGAAAAATGACAACTATTTAAGAACCTACAAGCTAAAACACTTGAGAAGATTTTGCTTGTGAACTCAACAAGTCAATTAGTCACACCACAAAGAAATAATTTGTCTTGTGAATTAAGTTAAACCTCACCATTGTCAAAAAAAATTATATTTGTTCTAAGTAGATATTGAAAGAAAATAATTGTCTTAATTCATACTAAAAGAAAATTGGGACCAACCTTCATCAACTCTCAAATAATCATATAGATTAGCAGCAAGAAGCTTTAATTATCTTCATTCTTGATGTACAACTTATATAACAAAAAAACAATGAAGAAAAGTGAAAGAAGAGGAAAATACTGTTTAATGTGTTTATTCATAATCAGAAGTCTCAAATTTGAGTTCTGATTTAAAATTGCATTGGTCAGGGAGCGCTTTATCGATTTATCTTCTAATGTGACACTTCTCAAATCGAATCTAAATTTAATCAATCTCCTATATAAGTACTGAACATCGAAGGAAAAACAAATAATTGAGATTATTACTCTATTACTTAAGATTTTAAGTTATTATGTATAGTTCGATACGTAAAATTATCTATTATTATATGACAATTTAACATTGATAATATGAAAATTCGTTATTATATCAGTGCACATGACATAACTTTTTTTTTTATTTTTAAAAAAGACAAATTAATTAATGGAAATTAAACATATGAGGGGTTCACATGTTATTTTATTGTTTACTTTGTTTTCAATTGTACATTTCAAAGTTGTGGACTTCTTGGCTAAGAGGAATATAACTATACCGCAATATTAATTAAAATATATTAAGTGGGAAAATTCAACTTCTCAACACAAATTTTGAAGAGAAAAATGAAAAACTATTCTTGAACCAACAAGTCAAACGCTTTATGTAGTTTCGATTCAAATTATATATACATATGTGTTGCGTGTCTGCACATACATGTTATTATACAGAATATTATCATTTATAGTATCAAATTATAAAGACTCATGAAGACGTCAAATAGTAAAGTGAGTCTAGCATACTTTTTCATTTACAGATCGACAAACAGTTTAAAAGGACAATCTAGATATTGGATGTTATATATGTAGTTGTGATCCATTGATTTTCGAGATTGTTGAGTCAATCATATAATTCTTGCATATAATAACAAAGATGTCAGACAAGCTTATTATACCTTTTTACGCACTCTATGAACGTAAGAACATGACTTGTGTATACGGGGATGAAGTAGGGATAGATATATTCTTGGGCTAGAAATTGTATATTAGACCTGTTGTGAGCATGCATGCATACACGTACGTACGTATGTACATACATACATATAATAAAAAGAAGTGTAGATAAGTTTAATTATGTATTTCAAAATTGACATTTCAAAATACAATTTGTATTTTATAGTATTCAAAACTTGAATCCGACACATCTGGAAAGATGGTCTACTCCCAATTTCAACCCTTTGAATTATGGGAAGCCAAGTAGAACAAAGAAACTATATCAAGACATGGACAAAATAGAGATCTTTTTGCCAAATATCATCTTTGTGTACAATGTAAGTTATAACGGTCTAATCTCTTACACTACTAATCAATGAAGCAACTACAAATCTAGAAGAACCAGCTGCCAATGTATGGGTATATGGTTTTGAGTTAAATTTAATATTCTCTCCGATTTAATTTGTTTGACTTATCACAGAGTTTAAGAAAATAAAGAAGACTTTTGAATCTTGTAGTCTTAAATTAAAGATATGTCAAATGTATCAAAATACATTATAATATTGTGGTATTAAAAATATCCTATGAAAGTTGAAACTAAATAGTTGTTGAAAGAGAAAGAATCATTCTTTTTTAGATGGACTAAAATAAGAAAGTAGGTCAAACAAATTGAAACGAAAGGAGTAATAGAATTTCATGACCTCTTCAAGTCAGAAGCGGAATAAGACATTGAAATTAATAGATTCTCAATTTTTCACTGTGAATCGAGTGTCTATCGAAAACAATCTTTCTACCTTCAAGATAGGATTTAGGTCTGCATACACTCTATTCTTTCCAGACTTTACTTTGTAAGATTATACTAAATATATTATTATTCGATTCATATCTAATATTATAGTTCTGCCCCTGATTTATATTGGTACGGGGGTAGGGTAGGGTCTTTATGTTAGGATGTCTATTTCCGTTCCAAAATCTGAAATTCAGTGAACCTTTTGCAACTTGGAATTTGTCAGCTTATAGACGGTTTTTTTTTTTTTTTTTTCATATAAACTAAAAAAATAAAAATAGATCAAGTTGACATTGAGTAGAGTTTTTATATTTTGGTTAATTTAATGTGATGGGGTCTTTGTTTTATTTTGGGTCCCAAATTAGTTGATTGTTGAACTATTGAGCTGTAATTAATCATCTCTCTGGAAAGTACACAATCAAATCGACTAACAAATTGGGAAATGTTCATTCTACTATCACTATACGGTAATTATTTAGCGATAATAATATAATTATCATTATATTATATTTAGTAATAATAATAAATATAAGTATTTGTAATCATCATTCTATATAAATGTTGTTTAAGACTATAGCAATTTTAAATATAATAATATTAACTCTATTACGATTAAATATAAAAAATCTATTGTCACTGAATATTTAATTTCTTGTAGTGTATCAACATTAATTGAACTTGAACATATATAATTAATTAGTTAGTTTGAACTTCTTATTTCATTTTCACTAGTATTATTCAGGTTGGACGACAAGTTGCAAAATGGAAAAAGAAGTTTCACAAATCACAAAGGATATCATTAAAATTATCTGATAATAATGATTTAGAAAATATTTTTTAGAAAATGATTTTTTAGTAGGATAAGAAAAATAAATTTCATGAATGCTATTTAAAACTCATCATCTCTTTCCTACTTCCAACACTCCCAACTTCTATCAACCATTGATCAATAGACTCCGATTCATCATAGTATTTTTCTATATTACATATTAAATACATTTGGTTTGGACATAAGAAATCCTTTCAACTTTAGAAAATAAAAGTTATTTTTAAATAATATTTATTTAATATAATTTTTTTAATTATGTAAGAAATTACTTATTTAAATAAAAATAAATTAAAAACTAAATTAATTTATTTTAGACTAAGTATAAAAATTTAAAATATCATATAAAATGAATAGAGAGAGTAGTAGTTGACCATAAATGCTAGTTATTAATCATCATAGAACTTACTGAGATAGTTTGACTTCCTGTACTATTAACTAAAATTTTGGGTATGTTTGGTACGAAGAGAAATATTTTTTACAAAAAATATTGTTAGAAAAATGAATGATTTTTTTTTATTTTTCTCTTGTGTTTGATAAGTAAATAAAAAAATACTATCCTAAAAATGTTTATATAATTTATATCAATATTATGAGAGATGAGGGTGAGGAGGTAGGAATGTCGACTGGTAGAAATGAGGGTTATGGAGGGTGAAGGTGGGCGTGAAGATAAGGGGCGTTGGAGGGTGGAGAGGACTGCAATGTCACTAGTATAACTTGTTTTTTCTACTTTCATTAGAAAAGTCGTTTTCCTCAAGAAACTTATTTTTCTAGAGAAATATTTTTCAAAATTTTGACTAACTGATCGAACATGAAAAAATTGAAAAATATTTTTCAGAATATGATTTTCTTGATATCAAACACACCCCTTAATTATAAGACTACTTGAAAATAAAATATTTTGATGCATATATAAAGCTATTACTCCTAATTAATTTATCGACGTGAATATGAATTAATCAGATACTTTTTCGAAAGAGATATATACTACACTTATTGTGATAATTTTACTATTGGGACAAATATGTTGATCAAGTGGATGCATATTCTTATCCTCTTTTTGCTTAACCAATGCAGAGAGGCCAAGGGAAACAACAAAAATAAAAGAGATTTTATGAATAGTGTACAAATATTACAAGTTATAATCAAGTAATTTTCCACCCATGGTACGGATGGGTACCCGCAACTTGCATTTGTATGTATTTGGAGGCTCGATATGGACATGCGATATAAAGTCATAATTTTAAAGCGTTTGAATATGTAATTTGCAATCATGATTTAAAATTATGAATTCAAACCTTAAATTTTTCAAAAAGCATAATTTGGGACTTCAAATCATGATTTCAAATTCTTTTTAAAATAAAATTTGATCCATAAGTTTATATTTTGTAAAAAAAATATTCATAATTTTCAATTTTGTGAAAAAAAAAAAGACTTGCACGAAAAAATTATTCATACCATATAAAATAATGGCCAAGCAAACTATAAATTTAACAACCAAAATTTGTTAGAAAGAAACGACTAACACACTTCCAAGATTAAAACTACTATAAAATCTAAAGTATCTGGAATTTTTCTTTTGACCTATTCCATCATTGGTGTCAGGATTTTTATTTTAAAATCAAGAATATAAAGAAATAAATATAAAAAATCAAGAGCATTCAATATTCTATTATATATATGCATAAAATAAAATTTAACTTTGTATTTATAATATAATTTTTCGTCCAAAATGATGCAGATGAACCCCGTGTTCCGACTTCACTCCGCTCCGATCCTAAGGCACTTCTTTTTAGTTTCCCATCCCGTATTCAGTACATATTTGAGTCTGATTAAATCTGGATTCACACAGGAAAGTCCTACATTGGGGTAAAGCCAGAGGCGTATCCAGGATTTTGAGATGATGGATGCACTATTACGAAAAAGTAGATCTAAGATATAAATTTGATCAGTTTAACATTTAGGTTCTTATCACTGAAAACCATTAAAAATTTAAAATTATAGGTCCAAAATTATTTTTTATCTATTCAAACCACTTAGAGAGGCGTTACCCAATTTTAGAAAGGAAAGTAAAACAAGGTAAATAAAAGCTTCAAATTTATAACCTCATTTAGAGAGGTGCACCTAATCATTATCGCACGACATTATACGATACTTCAAGTATGGATTCACACATCTATATTTAAATATTTTAAAAAAAATATAACACTACTATATATGATTTCAGGAGGGGAGCATGGGTTCACGTGAACCCGGTGACCCCCTCCTGGATACGCCTTTGGGTAAAGCGGTTCCTAGCTAACACATACGATTCTATACCCAGAAGAACTCGAATTCGAACATCTGATTAAGAATGAAGAAGTATTTATCACTCCACCACAACTCTCGTCGGTGATCCAAAGGCACTTCATATCATTTACGTAGCATTTATTCAAGATATCTACTCCGTCTCTAGATAAGACTTAACTACATCACGGTACAAAGTACTATTGACTTGTACAAAGAAAAAAAAAGTAGTATTGAATTTTTTGTTGACTTGGGAAGTCACGTTTACTTTTTCAATTTTTTAAAAGTACGATAGTAGATGAAAAACTTTATTTTATGTCTCATATAATCGATACTATTAATTATGTGAAGTTTCTTTTTTGTCTCACGGGTAAAAGACATATTTTGTATCAATAGAGTTTTCTTTTAGTGATATAATTTGAGTTAGTATTATTATATTTAGAGTCGATGAGGCTTTTATCGGGTATTTATGTAGAATGTTAGTTATAAATATATGAAAATATTATATTATTGTTATTACCGTTAAATTCTTTATTTGTTATAGTGTCGTAAGATATAAGAAGTCTCGTGAATAATTAACTTCTCAAAAAGTGTATTATTAGTTAGAACTTAGAAATAATAAGTTGGTGTTCAAAAACAAAGATTAACAACTATTTACTCTCATGATTATTAACTATATCTTAAACAAATCCTTGACAGTTTGCAGTTCACTGATTTGTTTGTTAGATGGATAATGACCTGCATCAGTACAGTCACATACTCTATAGTGATTAATGGTGTGCCTGCTCCTCCTTTTGAAGCAAAGAAAGGATTGCGACAAGTTGATCCTATGTCACCTTTTTTATTTGTACTAGTATGGAGTATCTCAATAGATTATTAAAAACCCTGCAGCAGGAAAGTAAGTTTAAATACCATCCTCGATGTGCAAAATTAAAAATCATTCAACTTAGTTTTGCGGATGACCTGCTTTTATTTAGCAAAGGAGATATTCAGTCAGTTAACATGCTATTTCAATGTCTTAATCAGTTTTCACAAGTGTCTGGACTCCATGCCAATATGCAAAAATGCTCCATTTATTTTGGAGGAGTCACTCACGTTATGCAAAACTAGATTGTTGCACTTCTTGGGATGCCTAAAGGAGAATTACCTATTAGATACCTAGGTGTTCCTCTTAGCGCCAAAAGGTTATCTATTGTGCAATGTCAACCCCTACTGGACAAAGTGCTTGGCAAAGTGACCTCCTGGAAAGCAAAGTTCCTCTCTTATGCTGGCCGGCTGCAACTCTTAAAATCAGTATTATTCTCAATTCAGACTTATTGGTAGCAGTTATTTTTGTTGCCCAGGAAAATCATTAAGCTGATAGAAATTGTATGTCGGAATTTCCTATGGACCGGTGGAGTAGACATATCCAAAAAGGCACTCATTGCTTGGGAGAAATTGTGTTTACCAAAGGCTGCAGGGGGCTTAAACTTGCTGAACGTGGCAATCTGGAATAAAGCAGCACTTTGCAAACTTCTTTGGAACCTATGTAGGAAAAAAGATGTGTTGTGGATACAATGGGTTCATATATACTACGGCAAAAGTGGATCACTGTGGAGTGCAAGGTCGAAGCAAGCATGCTGGATAGTTTAAAAGATATTGAAGGCGCAAAAATACATTGAGGAGGTAGGTATAACTGAAACTGAGTTGCTACTGATATACACGTTCTCAATCAAAGTGATGTACCAGAAGTTGATAGGTGTCCATCCTAGAGTGCCTTGGAGGAGACTAATGTGCAACAATCCAGGATTACCAAAGTGGTTATTCATCTTATACGTGACTATTCATGGTAGACTATATACTAAAGATAGGATGCTAAAATGGGGAATGCATGTCTGCCCTTTATGTCCTCTCTGTGATATTGAATCGGAAAATATAGATCACTTATTTTTTGAGTGCTCTATAGCTTCCTATGTGTGGAGAAGAGTATTGCATTGGCAAGGAATCCATCGACAAGCTATGAACTGGGCAGGAGAAATACAGTGGTATGAAACTATGTGCAAAGCCAAGGGCAATGCTGCTATTATTTTCAGAATGACACTTGCTGCCTCTGTCTATGAGTTGTGGCTGGAAAGAAATCATAGAGTTTTTCAAAAGACACATCGCTGCGAGGATATCATTGTGAGAAAGATTATTCAATAGGTTTATGTTCGAGAAAGCATGCATGGAAAGCTAGCTAGGTGTTTGAATCAGCTGAATTACTATCTAGTTTAGCAAATTGTGGTTAGGAGATAAGGAGATTATGCATAGTAATATACAAGGCCTGTCCGCGGAGTTGGAGTAAGGCCTGTTGTTTTTTTCCTTTTTTGAGCTGTACTTTGCCACTTTGGTAATAAAATGTGTTAGTTACCAAAAAAACAACTGTTTTTACCCTAAGAAATACGACAATTTGTTTTTTAGAACCAAGACTGTTTTCTTATTATTATTTTTTTAATTTTTATAAAAATGATGATCGAATCTGCTTGTACATATATAACTTAATTATTTCATCATGTACTTACTGTTTTTCTATCATAACATATATCACTTACCGCATAACTCTATCCTTTAAGGAAGAAACATATAGTCTCACTCTTTACTAGAAAATACCATGCACTCAACTTAGCAGGCGTTTGATCGTATATTTTAATATTTTTTATTTTATTTAAGATTATAAAGTTGAAAATAAAGTTGTGTTTTTGCAAAGGAGATAAGAAAACATTTTATTTGAAATTATAAAAATGCAATTGAAAAACAAGTTATAAGTAGTTTTAAAAATTTTGAATCCAACTTCAAATTAAATTTGAAATTTTCAAGATCAAAATTAATTTAAAATAAAATTAAAAAATATTTCAAAATAATAAATAATTCTCAAATCAAAATGAGTCCTTAGTATTTTGGTCCCGTGTATATAGGCGTGTTAAAAGAGTGTAAGAGTGATTATATGCATGCATATCAATAAAAGCATATATAGTGAAGGGTTTTTTTTTTTTTTTAAAGAATTTCATCAGGTGTTCAGTACCCATATTAGAGCCTCGATTAAATTTGAATTCGCACCGGGAAGTCCCACATTGTGGGGGAGGGGGTAAAGCGCTCCTTGACAAAAGCGACTCCGTATCCAGGAGGATTCGAACACAGGTCCTCTGGCTAAGGATGAAGCCATGAAGGAGTAGTTACCAGTCCACCAAAAACCCGGTTATATAGTGAAAGTTATTGTAAAGTAAGATGGTCCGTGACTTTTTTCGAACTAATATATAATTTATGACAAGGTCCATCGTATATATTATCATGAAATCTTTTGCCTTTCTCATGAATTTTGAGTTGAAGATATTTCACTTTGACTTTTTCTCATACTCGAATAAATTATGGCATGAATAAAGTTTTGAATCTGATGAGTGAATTAATGGTGTGTTCAGAAGGATTTCTTATTTTAAAATCCTTCTGTATGTAGTGTATATACATATGTATTTAGTTTTTTTTAAAAAAACTTCATATCTAATTATATAACATTACATAAATTGAGACTGAGAAAACTTATTTTCACTACAACTAAAGCTTGACTTTATATGGTTAGTGTGTGAGTCATTTGTATAACATTAGATGTATATATGAACTACTTTCATAACGAGGGATATATCAGTTCTAAATAATAAAATTGAAGGGCGTATCAGATCATTTTCCCTTCTATTTATATACACTACAATTGAGATGCTTATATTTATATTTATGAGAGATGACCCTACTTCCTCCCACTTGTGATAAAAGATAAAGAAGACTGATAGAGTATTTTGTCTTGTTACCACTTGTAAACACCAACAAATCAATTCCTCTTCTCCAACGTCATGGGACACAATTTGCATCTATTTCCATGCACCCCACGAGCTAGATCACCTCACACCCATACGTGTATAATTCATCTTAATTTATTTGATATTATTGAGAATGATGATATATAAATTGAGATAACAAAAGTATTTAATTTAACGATGAGAACTAAAGTATAATGTATGCTGATGATTATGTAACTAGATATTTATATTTATAGTATAAAGTTTATACGAGAATAACAATTTTTATTATCTTTATCAGATAGGGATAAGATTAATATATACATCATTTTCTTCAGATTTAAATTTCGCTAGCCTCTCTCCTCTTTCTAACATATAGTTATAAATCGTAATTAAGTAAACTATAGTTATAGATCTCTAATTAAGTTCAAATCATCGTCATTTTTGAAAGTTTTCTATAAAATCAGTTATCCCATTATTGTAATGCAAATAGTGAGATGAATCATCTCAAACTTAACTAATACCCCTAACTAAACATGAATAAAATAATCCTACATTTTATTCCAAAATTATTATCCACTAAATGACCCCTTAGAGTTCATTAAACAAAGAAAACATTTTTTTTGAGTTTCTTCATTCCTAAAACTTAAATACCAACAATAGAAAAATCTCATTTATCCTATCATAGTAAAAACTTATCCATTATAAAGTAATTAAGCCAAATCAATGAAGACAAGTCATATGCAACACACAATAGATAACTCTTCCTAAAATTAACCCAAAACAAAAAGTTGCTTTCTCTTTTTTCCAGCTAATCACAAACTCACTGTCACACACAAATCAAAAAACAGTGTCCAAACCGTATATAACCCATGCCATAAACCCCACCAATCAGAATCAATTCTTAATCAGAAGTCTCGGACTCAAATCCCTTTAAATATGAAATCTCCTTTGTTAAGAAGTATATGTGAAATCTCTCTGCACAAATTCAAATTAATCAAACTTCGATGTAAATATTGAACACCAAATTAAAAAAATGCCATAAATCCCACCAACAAAGGTTGTGGTGGAGTGATAAGTACTTCTTCATTCTTAATCAGAAGTGTCGATTTCAAGTCTCTGAGTATGAAGTCTACTTTGTTAGAAAGTGTGTGTGAAATTTCTTGACATGAATCCAAATTTAATCGAACTCCAATATAATATCGAACACCAAATTTAAAAAATGCCATAAACCCCCTCAACCCCCACCCCACGCCTCCCCCTCCTTGATTTATACATGTGTGTGTATATATAATACTACTCACTACTCCACATAAAGAGAAACTCACACAAACACAAACACAAACACAAACACCTTCACTACAAAATTTTCAGACTCACAGAGACATAAACACAAACACCTTCACTGCAATTCTAAAAAATACTGCAAAATGACGAAACCAGATGAAGGATTAACATTAGAACTCATACGACAACATCTCCTCGAAGATTTCACAACTACAGAATCATTCATCAGCAGTCTAAATTCTTGTTTTTCCGATCACATCTCGTCCTCCTCCTCCGACATCTCCCCTGTTTTCACTTCAGTAAAAACAGAGCCATCTACATCCAATTCCCTCTCAGATTCACCCAATTCCTCATACCCAAATGAACCCAACTCCCCAATTTCCCGTTACTTCAATCTCCACTCCGATTTCCCTGAATTCAAAATCGATTCAGACACCATCCTCAGTCCAGTTTCCGACAGCTCCGCCGGTTCTAATGAAGACAATAATAAGAAGAAGAGTTACAGAGGGGTAAGGAGAAGGCCATGGGGGAAATTTGCGGCGGAGATTAGAGATCCAAGTAGAAAAGGATCGAGGATTTGGTTAGGTACTTTTGATACTGATATAGATGCTGCAAGAGCTTATGATTGTGCGGCGTTTAAGATGAGAGGAAGAAAAGCTATTTTGAATTTTCCGTTGGATGCCGGAAAATCTGGTGCTCCGGCGAATATTGGCCGGAAAAGGAGAAGATAGAACAAGATGGAGTTGGTGGAGATGCTTAGTTTGTAATTTGTGTGAAGTATGTAATTACTTAATCCTTTAAGTGATGTATTAAACTACATTACATTATAATTAGTAGAGTTTTTTTTTCCCCACATATTATTAAAAATATAATAAAAATATATTATACCATAATGTAAATTTTAATTAACAAATATGAATTCTTAAAAGTGATGAATGTTATTATACTAAATAATGTGGGTAGTGGAAGCACTATATATTGTTTTAATTTGAGAAGTGGTCAAAATGTGTTTAAGTTTTGTGTGGGTAGAACTTCTTAACATTATCACGTTAAGTTGTTCGAGAGTATAGTGTGCGCAAATTTTATCATTATTTTGGAGATAGGTGATTGTTTTTGATAGATTTTCAATTTAAGGAAAATACAAAATAAAGTAGTATAGAGAAAGAAATACGAAAATGGAGAATGTTTTGGCAAAATACTAAACATAGTCATAGTAAAGATAAAAACAACAATAGAAGTGTAAAAAAACCCCATAGATAATAATCAAATTTAAAGAGCAAGAAACTACAAGAGTAATATCATAATTAGTAATACGACTAATACTACAGAAGAATGAGCGTGACAACACTAAACTATCTAACCAACTAACTAACTTTTTAGTTTAATCCGCGATCTTCATAAGCTCTTATGTAAAATCATGTCAGCTTAACATAAATATTTTCACAGAAGATATTTTCCTCCATACCAAACACCTTGTGTGTATTTTACTGTTTATAATTAGTCCTCCATCAATCTTCTACACTATTTAGTAAAAAACACTCACCTTTGAGTTATTTTTAAGTAATTTGATAAAACAGTCAAAGTTAAAGGGCATAAATATTAGATGAGATTAGTTAAAGGGCATATTTATGTATTTATGCCTGATTTAAAACTACATATTATTTCAAACAATGTTGCATCAATTGGAATAGAGCACACCGGAGAATTCAGAGCATAACCTATTATTCACATGAAACTATTAGCTTTTATGTAGTTCATGTCTATATATAAAAAAAAAAAATACTAAATATCTATAAATATATGCTCATGAATTCAATTATTATTATATATTAGATTGTTATAAAAAATTACTAACTTCAAATTCTGAATCGATTCTTACGATAGGTAAGATGGGACAAGCAACACATAAACAAAGAATAACTTCACACTTGTACAAACCAAATAGAGGACCATTTTCCATATGCTTGAAGTTAAAGGACTAATTGGACCCCAAAAAATTGGTTCATGCATTACTACTATATATTGACAACAGTCTGATGCATAGACAGACAATGACAAGTTTATAGATCACAACATAGTATAATATGTATATAGCAATGTATATAGACAAATTTTACAAATCTATGAAAACTATATTTCAAAAAAATCTACAAGGGAAAATTAACTCTACTTAATGTGCTACTTGCTAAGTGGACCCTTTCCCTTACCCCATTTTAATAACTAGTTGCTAAGCTTTTGTCTCAACATCCCTAACATGGACCACACACAATTATTTGTTGGTTAAAATCATCAATGTCACAATCAATGGGCATCACATAATTGTGCCATTGCAACATTGAGCTCATCTTCCACTTCAACTATATGGGGTCGTTGGGTTAAGTTATTTCGAGATTATAGTTTTTGAACTAAATGAGATATGTAAAGTAAGATAAACTAATATCAAGCTAGACAGAATATTCATTATTCAAGATTAAGTTTGAGATTAACTTTACTCTGAAATATCTCATCTTATTCCATGAACCATATGACGAGATAAATAAATAGAGATAGGAGTTATTGGATATTTTCAAGCATTTATTAGACATATATCAAGTGGAAGCAGCCGCAAAAATCCAAAAGGCCCATAACTTTCATACTAGGGCCAAGGGAGACCTACATGTGCCTCACATATCCAGAAGCTTTTAATAAGTTAATGTTATCCTATCCTATATATAAATTTATTTTATTTTTATATAACAACTTTCCAATGTACTGTACATAGCATTTCTTTCATAGGTGCGACTTTAACATTTCTTCCAAAGTTAGGAGTCGGTGTAAGATATAAAGTATAATAATCCCGAAATAAAATGTAAAATGATTTTATTCTGCGTTTAGTTGGAGGTAATAGGTAGTTCTTAGATTATTTATCCCACCATTTATATCATAGTGATGTGATAAGTTATCCCAAATACATGACGGAATAACTTATTCCTAACCAAATGACTTAATGTATTAAAATTTCTTGACCACTTAAAATGAATTAAAAAAATATTTTTTTTAATCTAAAGAATTATCAATAGGCTACAAAATCAATTCCCTCCCATCTTTACCAACAACAAAAGTAAATAAATACAAATCATGTACATATAACATCTTCCCTCATTATCTATGAGGAGCAAATTTACCGTATAGTAAGCGGATTCAGTTGAATTCAATAGTGTTGATTTAAATATCGTTTATGTTAAAAAAATATGATAAATAAGTACACGCTTATCTAAGGGCGAAGCCACTGTTACAATTACGAATTCAATAGAACTCGATAGCATTACTCAAATTTGTATTAAATAGTATCACAAATGTAAAAAGTCATTTGCGAAGCGGCAACTCA
This sequence comes from Solanum appendiculatum, assembly GCA_018342035.1. Taxonomy (NCBI): domain Eukaryota; kingdom Viridiplantae; phylum Streptophyta; class Magnoliopsida; order Solanales; family Solanaceae; genus Solanum; species Solanum appendiculatum. Next base: position 1,770,314 of record JAGDQO010000434.1, on the reverse strand, counting down.
TGTTTTGTGTTTCCTATACTAAATTTGGTATTTCACGTAGGATATACGTATAGTTGAGTTGATTAAATACATCTCTATAAACTAACATGTAAAAATAATAATAATTCACGATAGATACATCTCTATAATAAGTAAAGAATTGTGAAAATATTTTTATATTATTTCTCAAAAGCCATGAAAGAGGTTTGTTGTTTACTAGATTAATTCATATTGAGTAATTTCCCCTCAAACGTTTCTTTCATCTTCGTATAAGCCATAAATCCGTAGCACATTCTAAATTCACTATTCTTCCCCAAATCAAGTGCTCGTAAATAGCAAGGGAGTTCAAAATTTGAAGAAGTAAACATATGAAGAAATCAAAAAAATCAATATCTACTATTATATACATAAAAAGTAATGTAGGCAGTCGAGCACTATCTTAGTATTAGCATATTTATGTAGTCTTAGAGTTAGTAGTAGTCTAAAGCACCATGCCAGTCGTAGTATTAGTTTATTCATCATGTGGTATTTTAATATATACATATATAGAGGGAGAGAGTTTGAACAAAAATTACTGCGTTCGTGTGAAGTAATAATAAACCCTCTAGATATGCCACTCCCTGAAACCATAGATGAAAAAATCAAATTACTTTTTCCAGCATTTAACAACAGGCCTCCAATGCAAAATAATTTAGAAGCATAGGATAGAAAGGAAATAAGAGAAATTAACATGCAAATCATTGATCACCTTGAACATTTCAGATTTGATTTGGCCTCTATACGATAAAATTATCGATCATATGTTGTATAACATCAGCACCTTCGGCATCCATTTTTTGATCCTTCACCTGTAAGCATAAGTATTGCAGTTTAAAGCCCACATTGCATGTAGGTAAGGACGAAAACGTGAAAATGCTTTGGAAAAGGTTCAAATATGCCGTTCAATCAAGTATTCAAAATTGAGCAGTATACCCTTCGTTAGTAGTTTAGCTCACATATGCTCTAACTGTTCATTAGTTGATCCAAACATGTCCTTAATTTAACTTGAGCACCTAATTAGCAAATTAAAAAGCAAAGAGGGGACATCAGTCCCCTTGGAAATTTGAAGGCTAAAATTTTACGCGATAGCGCTATATCAGATACTGAGCTCCCTTCCAGTCTGCTAACACTAGAGTCATGCTGCACAATCTTCATAATGGAATTTAGCTACAGATTTTATTAAGTGTAACAAATTACATTTAGTTACAGGGTTTATGAAGTAAATGGGAAACTGCATCAAGTTACAGGGTTTATTGACTGCATCTAGTCACGGTGTATAAAGTGAGTGAAAGATTCAACCCCAGGGAAGAGAACAGGATGAGAAAATTGAAGAGAGTGGCAAAACTCAAAAGTTGTGCAACTTCAGTTGGTCTGGTTAAAAGGAAAAATGGAAGGATACATTAGATTTGTCCTTATTTTGGGAAGACATATTGTAAACCCGAGGAAGGTATACAGCTCCTTTTTTACTTTCACCATCTTTTCAACTTTTCTGTACCGAAATGGACAGGAAAATTATAAACTTTCTTCCTTTCATATCCTTCCTCTCCTTTATAAACAAGGCACAAGATCAACAAGTAGTGGAACCAAAATTTTCACTAAGGGGGTTTAAAATATGCAAAAGATGCACGAAGAAGTCAAAAGGGGTTCAACTACTATATATACATAAAAAACAATTTTAACTATGTATAAACAGTGTAATTTTCTGCCGAAAGGGGTTTGGATGACCCCCCTGGGTCCTACCTAGATCTGCCCCTGCCCACATTGCATTTCAACATCTGCAAGAATTACTTATATTTACTGCTTCAAATTGTAATCCCTCTGTCCCATTTTATTTGACGGTTTTTGACTGTGTAGGGAGTTTAACAACGAAAAAAAGACTTTTAAAACTTGTGGTCTAAAACAAGCCATAGATATTTTGTGACTTATAAATTAATCGCATTGAGTTAAAATAGTTTCTAAATACAGAAAGTAGACGTTTTTTTGGGACAAACTAAAAAGGCAAGTGTGTTAATAATGCTTTCCTCCCAGCTGGCTTACAAAGTGGACTAAATGAACGAAACAATAGTGTAAAACATATCACACGCTACAAGGGTGTCAATATCTTACACTAGCTCTCCCCACCATTGCTACCACCACCACAACCTTGGGCTATAATAATGTTCTCATTTTTTAGCACCACATACTCCTCCACTATGTTATCTACATGTCTAAAGTGGCAATGTCTTAGACTGGCTCTCCCACAGTTGCTACCACAACCACTTGGACTATAATGATGTTCTCATTTTTTAGCATCAGGCAGTCCTCCACTATATCATCTACATGTCTAAAGTGGCAAAGTGGTCCAGAAAGAGACATGGTTCAAGCCAAAATCTCTCATTTTTCTATTAATGCAAGGTCAAATAGTGCGATACACAAGATGTGGAAATGGAATAGTAATACCCCTACTTCAAAAATGCAAATTGTCGGTCAATGCAGTTTCTCGCACCAGGATACAGCACATGAACACACAGGATACAACACCAAAACTAAAAACCTTGTTCAATCTGCATAACTAGTTAATATTTTTTCTTACTAATTCTTGAGGCTATAAAAAATAGGCAAACACCAGGATACAACACATGAACACACAGGACAAAGACATAAGTCTCAGGTACTTTTTCAGGTAAATCTGTGAGGTAGATGAATGAAAGTTATCTTCTACAAATTAAACAAAATAGTGTACCGTTCATACTTCCATCAACGTAATTAAATGAGACTTGACTGTGGTTCAAGGAGAACCACTAAAATATCTAAAAATGCTGTGGGCAATCACGTTGTAATTATCAGTAGTCAGGAGAGAGACCTGAATAACAGTGTGAGCAGCAAATCTACGCCTGCTCCTGTGAAAGCTAACATCCACTTTATCCCATGACATTCTAGATAAACCAGTCACCAATTCTTCTGCATAAGAGTCCAAACATGAGAACTGAAATATTTAGAAGCCAAGAAAGGCTATACACACATACATACAATTAGGGGTGGGCATGGTATGGTATGGTATGGTATTTGAAAATTTTGATACCGTAATTTCGGTATTCGGTTTTTAAAACATTATACCATTACCATACCAATTTAATTTGGTATGGTTCGGTATATTGAAGTTCGGTTTCGGTATTCTACGGTATGCAAATCGGTAACCATAATTTATTCAACTTCGACTAATATATACTCGTATAATAGAGTATTATGACTTCAACAATTAAAAAAGGTCTCAATTGTATCATACTCACATTACACATGTAAAAATATATATGCAAAATAAAGTACAAACAACTCCTTTTGTTAATCAATTACAATTCAAATACATTTCAATCAAAATAGAGTAGTCAAGTTTTAACTTTTAAACATTTAGTTTATACTAATACGAGGTTGCATATTTGTTAGTATTTTAATAATATATATATATATATATGTTATTTATGTAACTATATACTTCGGTATTTCGGTATGTTATTTCTAAATACCAAATACCGTACCGAATACCAACAAAAATTAAAATGTATACCATATACCACACCAAATACCATAATATCAAAGCCACGGTATTAAAAATTTCGGTATGATATGGTAATTCGGTATATACCATACCATGCCCACCCCTACATACAATACAAAGGGCACAATCAGAATTCAGTGGACCAAACAAAATAATAATCACTCAAACCAAAGAGCTTAGGGCAAGTTTGAAAAGGTTGAGGCCTGTCTTACATGTATTTGTTTAGGAGCTACATGTTCAATACACATGATGTAAGTATTTGTATGACTGCATGGAGCTTTTTCTTCATAATTTTTAGTGTATTTTAATGAAATACTCACACCCAATGTACACCTGTTTCCATTACCGTCTCTGTTTTACAAACTTAATGCTCCCTCCGTTCCAATTTATTTAGTTTGTTTAAGAAAGAATGTCACTTTTATATATTTAGTAAGTTTTTATTTCTAACATTCTCATTTTACCTTAATGACACTCCCTTATAGGAATGGCGAGGCATGTTTACTCCCTTATACACACCCTTTAGTTTACGACCAAAAAGTTCAAAAGTCTTTCTTTTTTGTATTCTTAAACTTCGTACTGCAGTCAAACCTAAGACGTATTAAATGAAATCGCGGAGTAGCATAATAGTTTAGGATCGACACATTGGTTTTTTCTTTTAACAGTGGTATGTACTAGAAACTCAATGCACAATCAAAGTCAGTCATGCATGCATGTACAAGAGAGTAGCATTACAAAATATATCAAAGGCCCCAGAAGGGGGCGAGGAGGATGGAACTAAAAGAACCAAGAAATGGTATGACATAAAGCCAACTTCTTTTCGTAAGGAAAGAGAAACAAACCTTCCAACTTGTCCAAAGAATCATCTTCCTTCACAACAGACTCACCTTGCTCACCGTCACATGCCTTGCAATGTTCTTCATAGACAATGTGAGGATACTTCTCATTCAAGGAGTCTTCCCACTATAAACACCAAAACAGTTTTTCACATAAGATCTGATAGGTGGCAGCTAAAATACATGCGACAGAAAGATTGTACCTTGGGTAGTTCATTATTACGTCTAATAGATGACGTTCTCCAACCAACAATATCTAAAGAATTATTGTTAAATAAAAATGGTCTATTTCAGAAGTTAGGGTATCAAAATTGCTGAATGCCTGATTCAACAATGCAATAAGGATACGGTCATAGCCAACATTTGAATATGCAACTCGGCGCTTGAATGAATGCAACGCAGACCTATATACATGAATTTTTCAACTAATCAGCATCAATATACAGTAATATTTACTACAGGTCCCAGTAAACACAGGACCAATCAATCCTATATGTAATTTATTAATCTCTGTAACATACAAGAACTGTAGTTCACCATCGTCTTCCACCATGCGTTTAAGTAATGGAGGCCTCCCTTCATCATTATCGCAAAGAAAAAGGTGCCGCCCTGTTCTTTTAAATATCAAATGGATTACATGGAAAGCAGCTTTCTCTAAGGCAGTTACACCAAAAAGAAATGGCACCTGACAATACCTTAAAACATTAATATTACCAAAAGGTTCAACAGCTGACATAGCATATTTTATATTTTAGACAAGGAAGAAACCTCAAAATTTTACAAACATGAACACACTTGAGAAAACAGGAACAATGCACTTTGACATATATCTAGATATAGCAACAAATAGAATATGTTAAAGATTGGCAATCACCTCGATCCTTCCAAATAGTTCGATAAGAGAGCATATTTCCACGGTCATCCAGCATTAATCTGGGATCAAATTCTATGTACAGCTAACCACTATCACTTCCAAAAAACTAATTCTAAGCTATAGCAAAGTAAACCAAACAGAATAAGTACAATGCAGAACCGTCACTGACTGGCGGTTCTTAAAGAAGTTGAGCTGTGGAAGAACAATGTTTATTACCAGAAAGTGCCAAGGTTAAAGAGTAAAGATCTTTTACGCTTTTAGAAACTCAGAAAACCCAAACCTAAATCACAACGTACAGAGAGAGTCAGAGAGCATTATGACAAGATCTAAGAGGTTCGTCAGTATGCAGATATCTGATATGATAAAATATGGCTGGATTAAAAGATTCATATTGGGCAGCATTTAGCACACTTGGACTAGTTCAACTTGAAAGTAGATAAAACTATTCATGGATGGAGTTTGGATAAAGGTCTGTACTCCCACTACATAAGCAGGCAAAAAGACTTTCTGGCACCCTCAAATGTAAATTGGAAGAAGGGCACTCTTTTTCATTCATGGTTGCTCTTCTGCTTCCTTCACTCATGTGCCCCTCCAATGCCACTTCACCTGCCTTTGTCTAGTTCATCTTCAACCCCCCACCAATGAAAAATTGAAGCTCCCTCTACCAGGCACAAATGCTCTCCCCAACCTCTCTCTTGGACTCCCCGAACCTTGCATCAACCCATCCCTTCACCCATGAATCTATTTCCCCCAACATTCTAACACACATCATCTCCTTCACCCACCTTAACCCCACTTTGATCTCCTTTAACTGGCTCCTCCACATATCAGACGCTTAGTCTTCTTCACCCTGGCCATTTTTTCTACTTTGCTGCATTTTATCTGGTCTTTGTTGCTGTAGACCAAAAGTCTCCTTCATTGCAGTAACTTCTCTAGATATCAATGCTTTTGCATGAAGATTGCATCGGAAATGAAAGTAGATGGTCTAGAAAAGCTAGTCATGATTTTGAAATTAAAACCACCACTTAGTTTTCTTTCAGAAACCAGTACAGGAAAATAGACAAAAGAAAATGAAAAAATTAAATGTGTATCAAGGGTATTTAGTGATAAATATTATTCTTAACTAGACTTGATAAACAGGAGGATATCCCATCAAGAATCATGATAAGGTAATGGATAGCAATCCAATCTGAAAGGAAGTTATATTGGCATGCCAGATGACCCTTAAAACTAACTAAACCCGGTTTATATAAGTATCAAAATGTGGAGGTGTGAATCTATCTCTTCTGCTCATAAGCATCATTTACCGATAACGAGACAAAGGCATATTGAAAGAGGATAAAAATCCATTTTCCTCAATCACAACTATATTACCTTTAAGTATTTAATAAGATTTGAATAATAGCGCTGGTACCTGCTTTTTACCCCTAGAACCAAGATGAGGTGTGGCAACAGTGACAAAATTAACTGGTTCCAAACCAGCTATCGTGCAACCCTTCGACCCTTCTACACACGCTTTGGCTGATAAATCATCAGTATTCTCTATTCTTGGACGTCTAAATAACCTCCCAATGGCATATCTTGCCACCAACCCTCCAACAGAGTGTGAGACAAAAGAAATTTTCTTCAGACCTGGCTTTCTCTTGATCACTTCAAGAACCTAAAAACATCTCCACATCGTTAGTAGATTTGGTAGACATACCAAGATCTGGAGAACAAATTAGAAAAAGGATAGGTAGGAAATGAAAAGAAGCAACAAAGAAGAATGAATAGTATTAGAAGAAATTAACCTCCTCTGACAATCTCTCACCCATTACATCCACACCATCCAATGTTAGTTTTCCAATATTACGTTCGCTACCTGCAGAGAAAATCATTTTCTTTAGTCCTCCTTTTGGTATTCTATTTTTCTGTGCACTTATAACCAATATCCATAGGATATTGGACGCATGTTAAAACTCAAGAAGAGAGATGCTACAAGAGTACAAATGTTCATACAATCTTGTGTGTAGCTCATTAGCACTCAGCTCAAATGATATCACGCAAAATCAGAAAGAGTTGGCAATTTCACTAGAAGAATTCGGTGAACACAGTTTCCCACTCTTAATTAAAAAAAGGGAGGGGGAGCAAATAAAGAAAACTTAGTAGCACCCCGTCCTCGTAGACAATGATTTTCTACATCTTATGAAGAAAAAATATTGTGTAGAAGAAGTGAAAAGGCTTCTGAATCCAATACCTCGTGGGAGAGTACAACTAGTGAGAAAAACTAAAAACCATTTAGCAGCTATTATACACCTCTGCACTTTGCAAATTTTAACAAGCATGACTCGTTTGTGGTATCACATTGACTTGCTTTACTCAAATGGAAGTTTCTACATGATATAGAACTTTAAACTAAAGTGTCCCCTTTCTAATAACTTATACTTCTAGATGGGGCAGTTCATACACTTCAACACAGATAATAAAGCAAGCAAAAATTTTGAATTCCAGCGTCACCACCATTCATTAACAAAATATTTTTACGTACTTGGTTAAGAACTAAGAATCATGCCAAACACGAGGGAAGTGACGTAGCGAGGATTTTATACACGTGGAATCATTTTCCTATTTTTTGTTTGATAAATGTAACAGTGTTAGATAATTTCTCTAGCACAAAGGCTGTGCTGATAGCCAACTTTACTGCTTACAAAAAGGAAACACATCCTAAGAGTAAATCTTTGTTCTTCTCACAAAGATTCTATAAAGCCTAACAGAGGTACTATGTCATTTACAAAATCTCTTTACACCAAAATTAAGGTAAATACAAGTGGATTCAAAAGATACAAGAATGCCATTGTTCAGATTTGAACTTGTAAACTGAAGCAACTTTAAACCCCCTGTACAGTACACTAGAATTTTCCCCTTTACATAGGATTCAACCATTTATATATAACAAAAAAAATCATTTTTGTCCTATTCACACAGTATAGTTTTTCAACGACGGGGATTCAACTAAGTCCCCTCCTTCTTACAAGTTCCTCACAGTATGAGGCAACATGTTGTAGGCCTAAACTACATTCATTTACCTGTTTCATCTAAGTTAAAGAAATTAGTTCCATCAAGGCAAGCAAATGATTACTAGAAGGTTGTATTAAGCAACATAAATGATAGTTCAATTTTCATATAACCAAACAAAGAGCAAGATTCAGATGAATAACTTTGGCCTCCACTAGGAACAAATAACCTCAATCTACAATCTAATTTGCAACCAAAATTTGCTGGAACAGAATCAAACGTGAATGTACAAGAAAATGCAGTTCCTGTCGGGATGATTATTTAATCCTTATACCTTGTTCTCATTTATATGCATTTTACTTCGACTCGGAACAGATGATATACAATTAAGGACAAGAGTGCAACCACTTATCAGATATATCAATGTAGAAGGCAGAGAATAACAAAAAGGGTACCTGATATTTATTGACAAAGCAGCAAAATGGTAAGTGCAGGGGGATGAAGTGTAGAGGAATTGCAGTATGCAGAAACAAGCATGTGAAATTAGAAATGCCACTCCGGAGAGATGCACTTACAATGAACAAAAACTTTGTCAGGAAAGCTCCGAACAAACTGCTCAGTACCAAACTTCCAGTCTGTGGTGCTGTTGAAATATATGGATTACAAAACCAAGGTATAAGTACCTTTGCTTTCAGTGAACCAGAGAACCAATAGAAAATTGTTTAACGCAGTTTGAATTCAAACGGCTAGCAACTAAGCATTCCAACTGAAGATAACCCCTCCCCAACAAGAGAAAAACTAATGAACACAGCATACAGTCTAAAAACAGTTTTTTTATTGGCGTGGAAATTTTCATGTTCTATCTACTGAAAGAAGCATTCAGTATGGTCATGAAAATAGCATAGAAGAATATGATCAAGTCAATCAACTATGCATAACAGGTTCTGAAAATTTCCTAGATAATGAAGCAAGCCAAACCACTCCAAAAAGTGCATAGGAAAATATCGAGAATAACGACTACTCACTCTATTTCAATTTGTTTGTTTTACTTTCCTTTTTAGTCCATTTCAAAAAGAATGTATCTTTCCTTTTTTGGCAACTCTTTAATTTCAACTTTATATGTATAAGAACACAAGATTAAAGATCATTTTGGTACATACCATGAGATTCTTAATTAAACTCAGTGTCAAGTCAAAATCAGGCAAACAAATTGAAATAAAACAAGTATTAACAAAACCTAAAGAAATATCCTCCATCTCTATAGGAACTATAATAAGACAAGATAAACAAAAATATCAAGGGACTAATTTACAAATCTCAAAAATCACAATCAAACAGTAGGAGCTAAGATCAAAATCCCCATTTTCCCCTTCTAATTAGATCATAATACTTCAATTTCATCATCAACATCAAAATAAATTACTTCAACTTCGATATTCCGCAAATTAATAGAATAATAATACAAAACTCATACACACACACACCTTCCGAGAATACCGTGAACCATAATTACAAGATGGTCAGCAGAGGAAGCATCGAATTTTTCGCAACTGAAGACATCTTCGCCGCCGTTAACAGTTTCCGATGAGCATACTCCTCCTCTGTTCTCTTCTTCTCCGTTTTCCATTTCGTTTTTCTCCTTCTTACTCTAATATAAGTAATTCTTCAGTTCCGGGATTCAGTACTAAAATTTTTCAGAAACTGAAGATCAAGTTAGGGGAAATTGATCGGAAATTAGGTCCACTAAATATCAATATACATATTCATGAAATGTTGTTACCATAGAGAGGTTTGACCGTATATTAAGATACTCAAACGTGACAAGTAAGCACTCCAATATTTTGAAGTGCGGACACTTCAATTTGGTATCAATTGATAACTACATACTTCAACTCATTTTTATTGTATTTTGTGGACACCTGACGCACATATAATATATAAATTTTGAAAGTATCTAGAATAATCATTATATACATTGAAGTGTTTAACTGATATAGTGAAGATAAATTGAGGTGTTTAGATTTTGAAGTGTTCACATAAATTAACACAAATTTTCAAGTATATAGGCATATCTTAAGTTCTTTATAACTAAAAGTATCCATAAATAAAAGAATCCAATATATCACAAAGTTATAAGTATCGAGAGATAAAAGAGCCCAATACATCACAAGTTACACTAGCAATTAAAAGAAATTGCCTTGGCATTCTTTTATTTCAACATGTCAAAACATTAAAAATATTGTCTATCACGCTTTAAGTGAAATATCATAATTATTAGTTAGATTAAGATTATCTAAGATATGTTTGTTCTCCAACATTTGAATGTTAACGAAGACATTAAGTGACAATTGATGTCCTTAATGAGTTATCAGGTCTTGTATGTGGAATACATCACCAGTATAGTGCTTATGAGCAAAGATTTAGTTATTCATAAAACTTCATAGATTGAATACGAGATTTTATCTTCAATTTTCTATTGCTAATTTGATAAAGTGTAATAATTTAAGGGTCAAATCCAATAATTCTTGATTTTATTGCTAGGAATTAGCCCAATATTTCACATGCCACACTAGCACTTACAAAAATCGGTTAAGACATTTTTCATTCGTCATGTCAAAACATCAAAAGATTATCAGTTATGTGATAAGTGAAATGTCAAATTCGATCTTGACTCTTGAGATGATAGAATTTTGATTCATTTATTTTGTGTAGTGTTCTATTGTATCAAGAATTTAAAGGTAGAAATTTTTCTCACTTGATGTTTATAGCAAACAATACAAATTTATCAAGATTGATATACAAATTTGGCAAGATTAAGAGATAAATTAAGGTGAAAAAATATATTAATAAATTATGATATAATGCTAATAGTGTATGTGAATACACGTGTCATGTTATCATTTGTTAGGTCTTAACTTTAGATATTGATAAGTTTTTAGTGAATATGAAATTATTACTGAATAGGATCGTGACTATTTTAAAAAATCAATTTGGATTTATGCTAGGACACTCGATTATAGAAGTCATTCATCTCGTAAGAAGACTGATGGAGTAGTATAGGGGGAGGGGGGAAGAAGGAGTTACATATGTTAATCGGAAAGGCTTATGACAAAGTCCCAAGAGATTCTATAAAGGTGCTTGAAGGCTAAATGTGTACCTGGATAGAGTCAAGACTCGAATAAGAATACTGAGAGGAAACTCGGAGTACTTTCTTGTGTTGATGGGGTTGCACCAGGAATTAATCCTAGCCCATTTTTATTTGCCTTGGTGATAGATGTATTGATGCGGCAAATTCAAGGTGAGGTATCATAGTGTATGTTATTTGCGGATAAAATGATTTTGATTGACAAGACTCACGAAGGAGTTAATACTAAGTTGGAGGTTTGGAGACAGATCATGTAGTCTAAAGAGGAGAAAATGATCAAAATTATCCTTTATCTTTGAGTTGAGAGTCAAAGTAATACTTGTCTTTTTAGATGGAGTACTTATAGTCCTCCATGTTTAAACAATTGGTGCACTCTTGGTATTCTCTCAAACATCCATCTAATTCTTAACCGTGACATTTGTGCCCACGTGAGGAAGCCTCATCTGTTATATACCATAACACTGTTTCCACCATTGCTAACCATATCTTTCCCATCCCTAATTCCATAGTTTTGATTCTCATATTAGACAAATAGAATAAAAATAAAGAAATTGGTAATTGAATAAGTAAGACTCATTCAGTTGCATCTTGTTGTTCTTGAAGAATCTCTTCTCACAAAATGTTTTTTGTTCATCTCTCTTCATGGAAGTTTTTGACAAAAGTAAAATTCTCTGTTTTTATGAATGCAAAGCAGTTTTAATTGTCATCAAGTCTTCACGTTTAAATTATATTTTGCTATTGCTTTTCATTTGTTTTTTTGGTGCAGTTTTTGTGGAAATCTGCTTCTGTTTTTAGTGCAATTCTAGTGTTGTTTTAGTGTGAATCTAGTGCAACTATTTTGGTGCAATTTCGGGGTTTGTTTTGGTGCTTTTCTACTGCTGTTTTGGTGCAGTTTCAGTGCAGCGAATCTGATGCTGCTATTTTGACATAATTCTGGTACAGTTTTGAGGCTTTTCTAGTGCAATTTTAGTGCTTTTTCGTGCAATTTTTGGTACTTTTCTGCTTCTGCTTTGGTGCAATTCTAGTGTTGTTTTAGTGTGAATCTAGTGTGCAGCTGTTTTGGTGAAATTCTCATATTGTTTTGGTGCACAAGAAAATCGTTAAAAATTAGACAGACGTTTGAGAGAATACCAAAAGTGCACCAATTGTTGAAACATGAACGACTATTAGTGCTCCATGTTAAAAGAAAGGGATTACTTTGACACTTAACTCAAAGATAAAGGACAATTTTAATTTTTTTCTCGTCTAAAGAGTTTATGTTGAGCAGGACCAGGACAGAATACTTGGTGTGCAAGTTTAATGAAGTGACGCATGAGATTGACGTGGAAGTGATCGAAGTTTGATACACAAGTCATCCAAAAAAAAATAGTTTCAAGTATCTTAAGTCTAATATCCAGGGAGATGAAGAGATAGATGAGAATGTCACTCACTATATTGGTGTATGATGGATGAAGTGGAGGCTCGTATTCAGAGTATTGAGTGATAAGAAAGCATCACTTTCACCTAAAGACAAGTTCTACATAGTGATGGTTATACCAGAGATATTGTATGGGCTGGAGTACGGTTAGCCAATCAAGAACTCTCATATTCAGCAAATGAATGTGGTGGAGATGAGGATGTTATGATCGATGTATGGATTTACTAGGTGAGATAGAATTAAGAATGAGGATATCCGAGACAAGATATAAGTGACTTCGGTTAGAGGTGGAGTCAGGATTAGGAGTTCGAGGGTTCTAAATTCCCTTTTAAAGGCGTTAATAGTGGGATTCGAACCCACAACTCTAGCATGAAAGCATTTCCACAACTCATTCCTTACCACTAAGTTATCAATCAGTGTTGTTAGCGGTTCATGAGTTAATATACATATATATATATATATATATATAATTTTCTAGTACAAATATAGGGTTTACGGAAAGGCTTGGGTTCATCCGAACCCACGAACTCCCACCTAGCTCCGCCTCTGACTTCGGTTGAAGCTAAGATGCGGTAAGTGAGGTTAAGATGACTGTGCATGCGATTAAGAGATGGACGAATGCTCCAATGTGGTGGTGTGAGAGATTATTGACTATGATGGATTCAAAAGATGTAGAGGTAGATCGAAGAAGTATATCACTACTAAAAAAATTGAAAAATTAGCTATGAACTTTTTCATTAGTCCGTCGTTATTTTGCTCGTAGCTAACAAAAATTCATTGCCAATATAATCAGCCACGAATTTTGCTATTTAGCTACAAAACTTATTTGTTGCTAAATCCTTTTTAGTAGTATATTGGAGAGAGGTGATTAGACAAGATATGACATAGTTGCAGCTTACCGAGAACATGACATTAGATAGGAATGTGCGGAACTAACAAATTAGGATAAAAGGTTTGTAGGTAGGAGTATGTCCATGCTATTAGGTAGGAGTGCATTGTCTGTACCCAACTAGTAGTCATAGTGCTATGCTTGTAGTTTCTTGTTCTTTGATTTTGTGTTATCTATTGTTTCGTGTAGTTCGATTGTAATATTATTTAATTGTAGTATTGTTCTTCTACTATATGTTGTTTTGTTGCTACCTATTATCTCTTGTATTTTTATTACGTCTTTTTCTAGTCTGCTTTTGTCTTGAGCCAAGAGTTTACCGGAAACAATCTATCTACCTCACCTGTGAGGTAGAAGTAAGGTCTGTGTCCCCTCTACCCTTCTCACACCTCACTATATATGTGGGAATACACTGGATATGTTATTGTTATTTCTATTTGAAAGGAAATGAGATTCCTAAAAGAAAAAAAGGAGAGAGAGAGAGAGAGGGGACAACTGGATGAATCTACACCGTTAAAACGACAAGTCTTACACTTAACACAAATGTTGTAAGCCATGACGACGTGGTGGAAATAGAGAAGAGCGATTTGAAACCAAACTTCCTATATATTGTTAAACTTTTTAGCAACAATTCACTCGCAATGCCTACAAAGCCAATAAATGGTATTCCTATGCCATCATTACTAACCATTCTCCTATCTTAGCATTTCTTGATCGATCTCTCAAGAGATTGATCCCTCTTTCTTTATCTTTAAACACAACCTCTTACATTTCAAAAGCAGAGTGAGTCTTTTTGCTCATAGTTCTTTATCTTATTAATTTGGTAAAGTATAATTGTTTATGTTAATTATAGATTTTTAGAACTATTTTTTCTTGTGAATTTGCTAATATTGTTAGAACCTACCATTCCTTTTTCATTTGCTTCTAATTAAGTTTTTGACATATGTCTCAATTTTATATATCATAACTCATCAACTAATTGTTTTTCTTGTTGTTTTTGGTTTAGTCTCTTTTGAATTTGCCTTTTTTTTTTTAATCAAAACTTTTGAACTTCATGGTTTTAACTTAAAAAAATAATCTTATTTTGTGTATTTTTTATTTTTTTAATGATAGCAGTAAATAATAATAATAGTAATATAGTAAATCATACAACTTTTTCCAAACTTCGTTTGTGAGTTGACGAGGGGGTATATTATCGCTGTAATTACAAATTAATATTCAAATACTGTCAAACAAATTGATTTAAGTGACAATATCAAATGCACCAATCTTGATCTATTCAATACTTTATTTTTGTTTTTTTTCTTTCCTTAAATCAATTAAAGATTTATTTCTCTATTCATATATCATGTTAATTTAATTAAAGGTACAATATTGCTTTTTTTTTAAAAAAAAAAAGAAGAAGAAACTTGTAGCAAATCAAATAAAATAATTACCCACTCTTTCCTTTTTATTTATGAAAGTGGCACAATCCATTTTTCAATTATAAATACAAACAATTTTTTACTTGAAATGCAAAATGGCATGGCCAAAAGATTATTTACAAAATAAATGATTTTAACATTTGTAAATATTGAAATAGCTTTTCATGGAAAAACAAACTTGAAAGATTTTTGTATTAAAATTCAAGTTTTAACTCTCTCCTCTTTTTAGGTATTCAGAATTCAAAACTCAGTTGCTCGAACATTATAGTTTCATGCTCGGTAGGTACACTAAGGGGGATCAAATGGACTTACAAGAAGTTATCCATCCCTATGACTTGGACTCGACACCTCTGGTTAATAGTGGAAGAGATTTTAACATCCTTCCACACCCTTTGATGGTAAGTTCTAATATCTCGATTCATTTATGTTTCATCAATTTGATATCAATCGTTCTATTTTTTCCTTCACATATTAGTTTTAATTAATTTTTCTGTGATTTATATGTTCATATCTAAATTATCTAAAAATAAATAAATTCAAAATATATGTTTCTTAACTATGGGTTTTTTAAGGGTTCGAATCATAAGTCAATTCATTTTTAGGCCCAATTTATTTTGAAGCAGAAGACATATAATTCTCCATTATAAACTTATAACCATTAATTACTCTTATCAAACAAAATTTTGCTATTAACAAAATTTACGAAATCTCCATTAGTTATAGTAAATTTTGATTTTTATCATTATGCTTATGATTTATTTACATAGAAAGTATGTTATTTTAGATTATTATTATTAAAATACCCTCAAATAGAAGGAAACAAATATTAGTTTAACCTAGCAAATGGATAACTAAATAATTTACAATTAATAATTTGTTAAATTTGTAAAGTTTCACAAGTTGAAAGATAAAAAGTGTACATTCTAATTAATTAAAAGTTAAATGTGTTAAGTGATATACTGCAAGGATCAAAATAAAAAACTTATCAATATTTTAAAGATTAAAACCATCAATTTCGATTTTTTTTTCTTCCTTTTCCCCCCTTTTTTATTAAGAGGAACAAATGGCAAAAAATTCGTTTTAGTTTTTTTTTTAATTTTTTTTTTTTGCTTTTTTATTAAGAGGAACAAATGGCAAAATTTGTTCAATTTTCATGCAAAATATGACAACTCTAAAAATTGTCATTTTTATGACGTAATTTTCTTATCTTCATTTATGGCTTTTTCTTCATACAATTCCAAATTTAACCGCTAAAAAGTTGTAGCCTCACCTAAATTTGTTTGTATAACCCTTGTCGGTTTAGGGTCCACATAGGAAGTTATTTTCTTAATCTCTTCTTATTTTTATTTTTTTAATATAATATAAACACGCGGAGTTTTGCATGTAGGTAGTAATTATAAGTAGAATACAAGAAATATTAATGGAGTTTATTTATTTTATGAGTGTTAAGTATTTTATCTGTCCTAATTATATTTTTCATTTTTTGAAATTTAAACTATGTAAACTTTGATCAGTATTTTAGAATATATTTTTAATCATATTGACGTAATAAGAATTGCAGCTTATAATACTTTTTATACAATTATTGAATATCTAAATTTTAATTTTAAAATATTAAGTTGATTTAATCCACTTTTAACTTTAGATTAAGATTAGCAAGTTATATTTCTAGACAATGTTCTTCATTCATTTTAAGGTTCTTATATTTTAAGTTTTTAATTAAATATGGATCATCAAATTGTCATTAAAGAATCACTAATCCTTTTATTATCAGGCAGATACAGAAAAGTATAATATGTTTTAGTCATTAACTCATGAATGAATAAAAGAAAGTTAAATCTCAATTAGTGATTGCCTGATTTATGTATCACATAAATTATCATATTAATGATAAAAATAAAATTTTAAAGTTAAATTATTTTTACGTATAAAAAAAATGACATTTTCTTTGGGACAAAAAAGAAAGTGTACTATGTAAATTTGAACGGAGAAAATAATAGTTGAACATAAATATATTTTTAGAGTAAGTAGCACTTGACTCTTCAAGCTATAAATAGCTCTATTGTTCATCCACCAAATTCCACTACCACTCCTACTCTTTTAGAAATTTCCTCTTTTTTCGTTTCAAGAAAAAACTCTAAAGTTCCATTTCAACTGTTCTAAAGAGTTTTCTTCTTCTTTCTAACAATTGATTTTTTGTTTGTGCATCATTCCTTTAAAAGTACATTTTCTTGCATTTTCATCCTATATTTCTTCAACTATATCATCACTATACACTACCATATGGCCTACATGAATTATTGCCATTTCAGCTACTATTCATTGCCTTCCCCATATCCTCAACAATTTGGGGGGCAAGAGATAAGTTACAACAATTTTGGCGAATTTATTCATTAAGCTCTATACGAGTCAGATGAATTTTATATGTATGTCTACAAAATAAAAAAAATGTACAAACCTCTATGCTCACGATTGGAACTCTTGCCCCTTTACACACCAAGGGGAAAAAGCACGTCGCCGCGACCCAAGACAATACAACTATTTACCAATCCCTTGTCCTGGGTACAAATTCGCGTCGTGCGTAAAAAGAGATAATTGTGAATTATGCCACGGGGTTTTCGAGTACTGGCTGCACCCAGCAAAATACAGGACCACTCCATGCCATTCAGGCATATTGTGTAACAGACAAGCCTGTTTTTTTGCTCATACACTGACAGAGCTTCGTCCTGAGACGAAGTACATTGGTGCTATATACGCCAGTACCCTTCACACATCCAATTTTACCCTGACATTCTTATTGAAACTGAACCAAATGGTAATTGGATGATTATTCCTTGTAATCCTCAACTACAACCACCTGCCACAAAATCAATACTATGATACTACTGTCTCTAGACATGAAAATTCATCGACTCCTCAAGAAAATACATCAATGTCTGAGTTGTTTGTTCCTTCTCTTCCTTCTTTTCAGTCTCAATCAAGAATTGATCCGACGGTTCAGAATGAGAAGAGTTTTTCACTTTTTTCAGCTAGCCATGCAAAATTGATTGAGGAGTTTAAAAATCTTGAGATTGGGAGTACTTCTCATACTAAGGTAAATCAAACGTATGATGAAAAGGGGAAAAAGCCCTTGGAGTTTGACTCACATGATCAAGATTTTCCAAACGTCAATTGGGTATCTGATTTGTTAGTGGATGAAATTGAAGATAGAAGCTCGTAAATATTAATTTTACATTGCTTGTAGATATCCAAATATGATTCAGTCAATGTAATAGAAATTCATGAAACTTAATTTCCATTGCCCCTTTACTCTATAAGTTTCTCAGTCTTAGTCCCTCAAATTGTTTATTTAGCCAACAAGTTTTGTCCTCATAATCTTATGAGTTGTGACACGTATCCCCAAAAAGGAAGCCACAGATATAGAACTGGTAAAATTTCTATACAAGTCTGATAATGATAATACATTATCTGAAATGTAAGACAAAATATAAACATAGAGTAAGGAAATTGGTGTTGTGGATCTGCTAGACAACTCATCAGTAAATCTCTTGATAAACAACCTCAAACTCAACGATCATCTCGGACTTGGCTAGTACTCAGATCTACATGAGCACCCAAAAAGGAGCAATAATAGTAATATGAGTATAACAACATGTACCCAATACATGATTTATGGTCACCATCCTCATTATTCATTTATGTGCGAGATCATCAAGGTCTATTATCAACAACGATCTCCTCGGACTCCGTTAATGTATGAATGGATAGAGAGTTTTTAAAAATTGACTTAACCCATCGGTGGCCCCTTAAAGTTGGCACGATATTTCACTTACATGATTGATCTCCATTTCAACTACTATTCACCGGCTTCTCCATTTCGTCAACATTTTCGGGGGCAAAGAGAAGTCACGACAAATTTCCATGAATTCACCGATCAAGCTCTATAGGAATTGGATGAACTTCGTATGTACAATTAAATTATTTCTACGTATGAAAAAAAAATGACATTTTCTTTGGGACAAAAAATAAAACGCGTCACTTAAATTCGGAAGGAGGGTAAAATAATTAAACAAAAATATATTCTTAGAGTAAGTAACACTTGGTTCTTCGAGCTATAAATAACTCCATTGTTCATCCACCAATTCCACGGTCACTTCTACTCCACTAGAAATTGCCTTTTTCTATTTCAAGAAAAAAAAATTCAAAATTCTATTTCAGCTGTTCTAAAGAGTTTTTTTCCTCTCTTTTGATTTTTTGTTTGTGTAAAATCATACATTAACAAGTACATTTTTTGTTGCATTTTCATCCTACATTTCTTCAACTGTTATCATCACTATACTATCACAAATGACTTACATGAATGATCGCCATTTCAACTATTGTTCATCGCCTTCTCCATTTCGTCAATATTTTGGGGGCAAAGAGAAGTCATGACAAATTTTCACGAATTCAAGCTGTATACGAATTGGATGAACTTCGTATGTATAGTTAAATTATTTTTACGCATAAAAAAAAATTGACACTCTCTTTGGGACAAAAATAAAATGTGTCACTTAAATTAAGAAGGAGAGTAAAATAATTAAACAAAAATATATTCTTAGAGTAAGTAACACTAGGTTCTTCAAGCTATAAATAACTCCATTGTTCATCCACCAATTCCGTGGTCACTTCTACTCCACTAGAAATTGTCGTTTTCTGTTTCAAGAAAGAAAATTTGAAGTTCTATTTCAGTTGTTCTATAGAGCTTTCTTCTTCTTTCTAACTATTGATTTTTTGTTTGTGTAAAATCATACATTAACATGTACATTTTTTGTTGCATTCTACGTTTCTTCAATTGTATCATCACTATACTATAACAAATGACTTACATGAATGATCGACATTTCAACTACTATTCATCGCCTTCCCCATTTCGTCAACATTTTGGGGGGGGGGGGGGCAGAGAGAAGTCGCAACAAATTTTCACAAATTCATCAATCAAGCTCTATACGAATTGGATGAACTTCGTATGTACACTTACAAAATAAAAAGGTGTCCAAATCTCTGTAGTCATGACTCAACTTCTTGCCCCTTTACACATAGAGGAGAAAAAGCATGTTGCCGCGACCCTAGACAATATAACTATTTATGTGTTTACTCATACAATAGGAATGCAAATGATTCAAACACAACACAAAGACTCAATATACTCAAAAGCATTAAGAAAATAAACTTGTTCATCTGCACCTTCATAATCACAGAGTTCCTCAAGTGTCTTCTCTATAATATTGTACCTCATGGCCTTACAATCACCAGGAATTGCTAGAACCAAAAATGCATCCTCTTCTCGTCTACCTCGAACCAAAGATAACACCGTGAAATTGTAATAATTCAACTCATCAGGATGTTCAAGATCAACCTTGTACTTAACAAACCATTCAGAATAGTCCTTTTTCATCTCGTATACATCAAATCGGACCGTGGAAAAAGAAAATTTTATAAGGTGCAGATGATCACAAGATTCACCAAAATATGTTATGGTTGTTGCTTGATCATCTGGCAAAGGTGGCATTGGCATTACCCCTAAGCTCTCAAACTCAAGATTGTAACATAAAGAAGTCAAGTTTCCAATAGTGCTAATCCAGTGAATTGATCCATTCCAATAAACTCCATTGTGAAAATTAACATCACCAATGAATGGACCACCTGATAGTCTCCAAGGACCTGTTTCGGGTTAATTTCACGTGTGGTCATTAAACTTTATCCACTATAACGATAAAATAACATAACTACTTTTTGTCATATTCACTGAACTTTGTACATTATTATCTCTGTTTCATATTAAGTGATGTTTCACGTAATTAAGAAGACACTGATTTTGTTCTTCTAATTTTAGCCTTAAAGAATTTTGAAGTTTAGTGTACACATATGAAATTCACAAACCTGTTTGAGATGAGTAAATTTCAATCTGATAATGTTGAGGAGACGACACAGAATTGCGAACACATACTACTTTGTAATGAGGAGACTTGGCAGGATCAAAAGCTACGTTTATACCATAAATCTTGGAATTTTCAGTTTCAAGAACTGATTTTGGAAGTGTTGTGTAATGTTTCGTAGTGGGGTTGCAAACATAGTAATTTGTTTTAGCTAGAGACGATCGAGAGCTGGAACAAAGCAATAGTCCATTGCAAGATTGTAGAACACTAATACCAGAAGAGTCTTTAATGAATTTGAGATTCTTAAGTGGTGGCTTTGTGGGATTTTTCTTATCAAAATGAACATAATCAAACTCGGGTTTTGCTGGAAGAGAACAAGGACAGGGCAAGAAAAGGCCTATTGCGCGATTTGGATTGGGGTGACAGAGGACAGAAAATTGTGGATTAGTAATGATTGAAAGCCAATGCTTGGATACTGTTTTGAAACAGAGAAGTGATCTTATAGGTACGCGTAAAAGAATTTCAATCAAGAGATCATCTGTAGACACGACTATTTGAGCTGATGATGGCTGCTCTAACAACTCTGAAATTTTCGGAATCTTGAGTTTGATACATTGCATTTTCTTAGTAGTAAGTTTTCTTTGGTTGTGCAAGAATTGTAGATGATGGATGCATATTTAATATGTCAACATATAGGTAAAGATTGCTTAGGAAGTTTCATTATTTGATTAAGTTGACAAGGTCAATGATGTGAACAGATGAACAACTTTTTATTTATTCTCTTAAGACTTTTCCTGCTTAATTATCATAATGTACAAATTTGTTAACTTCTGAATGTGTGTAACAAAGTGGGAAAAAAGGAATAAGGAAAACTTACACGGGTGGGGCGTGTTGAAAACATAAAAAATTGTTATCCGGGGCAGGGCAGGGCGGGTTGAATAGGGTATAATGCATATTACAAAGCCCACTTCCTGCTCATTGCCTCATTTACTAACGAAATTTTTTGGATATAATTAATATCTCGGATGGTGACTGAGTTAAGGCTCGTGGCCCGTGATAATTCACCAGTTATGCCATGGAATATTGTCCTGTACATCTTCGTGCTCCCTTGGTGCAGGAAAAAGGGGGACTCAAAAGTTGTAATATCTCCTTATATGAATATGACTATCGTGCTCGTCTTGAACTTGATTATATTTCGAGCTTGTTAAGCTCATGCAATGTCGATGTTGATGAGAATGCTATCTGATTGATCATGCCAATAGTCATATACTTGTCTCGAGATTAAGTGATACATGTGTATATCTGAACTAATTCGGAATATTTTGTGTTTATCAAGAGATTGGAGATGAGAACTATTTTGTATTCTTTCAAGACTTTGGGACTCTGATGGTTTTTTTTTTTTAGTACAAATCTCCTCAATCATTAAAAAGGGGGCATCAGGTTCATTTTTAAAACTTGTGATTAGTGGTGGCAAATGGGAGAGTTGAGCCAGATTAAGAAGTTTGAAAACGAATCAACATATATAAAATAGGTAATAATCCAACACATCCATATTTCTAATGGAAAAAATGGGTTTAAAAAATTAAAATTTTTTTCTATAGAAAATATTTTACCGATCACGAGTTTTGGAAAATGTTTTTTTATCACTTTAAAATTATCTTTTATAAACGTAAATTGCATCAGTAGGATCAACATTGACTCCGTGGCCCAATGGATAAGGCGCTGGTCTACGAAACCAGAGATTCTGGGTTCGATCCCCAGCGGAGTCGTATATTATTTTTGCCATGTTTGCCTTTTACAATCATCACCATAACATCTCCTATCAATCACCACCATATATCGACAATCAACATCATTAGTCACTTTTTATAATCATCACTATAACAACTACTATCAATCGAATCAATATGATTAATTATTACTATCATCCATCATAATTATCACCTGTCACCATCAATTACTACTGTCAATCATCATCACCACTAGCCAACTTCATTTACAATCAACCACGGTTAACCATTACCATCCCCAAACGTCATACAACTTTATGAAAATATTTCATTGATATAATATTAGCTTAATTTAATATCTTATTAAATTGTATATTTATTTATTAACTTCTAAATAAAAATAAATTTTATACATTCAGATATTAAAAAAACACACTCAAAATAGTCTTTCCTCTTATATCGGATTCTATAATACATATTACAAGAATGAGTAACATTCAAATCACAGATCATAAAGATAAAATGGGAAGTCTAAAAATTCCAGAATTGGTTCCTTCTGCAGCTGAGGATTCTCAGCAACTAAGGAAAGCTTTTGTAGGTATCTCTCTTTTACCTTCATGATTTATATTCAGATCTATATTCATAAAAAAAAATTAATTTACTATGGAATTAGTTATGAAATTCGTCGTTAATCTATCTAAATAGGTCGTAGCTAACGGGAGACTTTTTTTTATTAATAATCGCGTTAAATAAGATTAGCGATAAGTTTTTGTTGTTTAATGAACAAAAAGTTGTCTGTCGCTAATTCATGTATTTTTTTTTGGTAGTGAATTGTATTATAATGGTTATTTCAATTATGTAAATTATATTATGAATAATTTGTATTTGTTTAAGTAATCACTAATTTAATCATGATTTGATAGAATATTCAATTAGTAGTTGCATGACCAGAGAGACTGATCTAGGATTTGACCTTTATGAATTTAGGATTCTAGATGAACGATGACCTCAAATGATTATAACCGAGTTCTAAATCTAATATTTAATACATATTTGATGGTTCATATTTGTTGAAGATTTAGTATATGTGTGTGTACGTTTTCTGGCAAAAATATTGGGTTCAGTTGAACACATTGAGCCCATATGGCGCGACATTTGCCACTGAATGTGTGCTATATATGTTAATCAAACATTTGCAGGATGGGGAACGGATGAAGCGTGTATTATTAAGATCTTGGGTCATAGAAATGCAGCACAACGCAAGTTAATCAGAGAAACTTATGAAGCAACTTATGAAAAGGATCTTCTCCAGGACTTGGATGGAGAAATATCAGGTGACTTTCAGGTTCGTTTCAATTTCTCATTAATTCTTTGCTTTAACATGATTGGCGGAGTTGCATTGGTCCAACGGTGGTCAATTGAATCCCCTTCGTGAGAAAACTATGCTCGTCCATCCCAATTTATGTGAAATAGTTTGAATGTAAGCAGAGTTCTAGAAAAAAATTGAAGACTTCTGAAACTTGTAAGTAAGATTTGTGTGGTTATAAAAGCCTCTCATTAATGGTAAAATTGGAAGGGTAAAGTTAATTGTTTCCAAATTTAGAAGTGTGTTATTCTTTCTGGGACGGACTAAAATAGAAAGTGTGACACGTAAACTGGAATGGAGGGAGTAGTATTGTGCTTAGGTGAAAGTCTTTTTTATGTATACATATTGGTTGTTGATGTGACATTCTTTTAGCATTTTTTGAATCCCCTCGTCTCCAATCCTGTCTCGGTATGTTTATAATGCAATCAAAATGGTGTTACAGCGTGTAGTGCATTTGTGGACTATGGCTCCAGCTGAGCGCGATGCATGCTTGGCTAACGAGGCTATCAAACATCTGCCTGGTAGCAACTGCATTATCATGGAAATTGCTTGTGCTAGGTCTTCTGTTGATCTCTTTAAGGTGAGGCAGAACTACCAAGCTCGTTACAAGAAATCGCTTGAGGAAGATGTTGCTGATCACTCAACAGGGGATTTTCGTAAGGTACTTTCACATGTTGAGTATTTCATCTTGCATAGCAGGTGCTTCAGTGTCGTCATTAAGGCTCTAAGGCATACTTTTTCTTCCTAATGAGTGTAATCTTGAAGAGGCAACACTCACCTTATTGAAATCTTTATTCAATTTTTGGTTCATATATTTGTCATACGTGCTTATAATTATTAGTCTTATAACTAATCCCCGAACAGCTTTTGATTTCTCTAGTAACTGCATTAAGATATGAGGGAGAAGAGGTGAACATGGAATTAGCAAGTGATGAAGCAAAGATACTACATGAGAAGATCTCTGATAAGGCTTATAGTGATGAAGAGCTCATCAGAATTCTTTCGATTCGGAGTAAAACACAGCTCAATGCAACATTTAATCAGTACAATGATAAATTTGGCAATGCCATCAACAAGGTAGAGTTCAAAACATCACTCAAGAAACTCATTGTGAAATTTGTTTACTCAAGTCTTGTTAGTTTTTTTTTTGTTTGGAAGGGAGACTTGGAGCAACGGTAAAGTTGTCTCTGTGTGACCTACAAGTCACTGGTTCTAGCTGTAGAATCAGCCGCTAATGTTTGCGTTAGAGTAGGCTGTCTACATAACACCTCCTTGAGGTGTAGGTCTTTCTCCGAACCCTGCTTGAACAAGAGATGCTTTGTGCACGGGCTGCCCTCTTTTCTAAGTCTTGTAACTTTTACATCCATTGTCCAAAAGGGGTCTTTTTGCTATTCCTACGAAGAACCCTGCTACAACTATCCGTTATTGAATAACGAGAGCCTTGGCATAACTGGTGAAGTTGTTGCCATGTGACCAGGAGGTCACATGTTCGAGCTATGGAAACAACCTCTTGCAGAAATGTAGGGTAAGGCAGCGAACAATAGACCCTATGGTCTGACCCTTCTCAGACCCCATGCATTACAGGAGCTGAGTGCACCAGGCTGCCCTTTTTTGAATATCAATGTTATGAACTTTTTCTAATCAGTCATTGGGCATATGCAGGATTTGAGAGCTAATCCTAAGGATCAATACTTGACCTTACTCAGATCAGCAATAAAGTGTTTGATGGAACCTGAGAAGTACTTTGAGAAAGTTCTTCGATTGGCAATGAAGGGGTTTGGGACAGACGAAGAGTCACTTACTCGAGTTGTTGCCACTCGAGCTGAAGTCGATATGGAGCTCATAAAAGAGAAGTACTACAAGAGGAACAGTGTGACTCTGGAGAGTGCAATTTCTGATGACACTTCAGGAGACTATGAAAAAATGCTTTTAGCCTTAATTGGGCATGGAAATCTTTGAATGATACAAGTATGTTGTAGGATATGAGATGTGTTCCCTAAATTCAGCAGTTTTTGAGTTTTAGTTCAAGGAGGTGTGGCACTATGTCCCATAAGAGTTAGCTTCTTGTTTTACATAGAGTTAATGGTGACTAAACACAATATTCCCTCACTCCATCTGGACCATTTTACTTGTCACATTTTTAGTTTAACACGTCCCTTAAGAAACTATGTCTTTTGACTTTCATATTCTTATTTATTATCTTTAATCATTTAAAACGTTAATCTCTTGTACTCACTTCCAAGAATAATTATTACGAGAAGGAAAAAATGGGACGAATGTACTCAATTATATCTTGATTTTTTAAAATGACAACTATTTTGAACCATCTATTTTTAATAAGAACGACAAGTAAAGTTGTCTGAAGGGAGTAACAACAATGCCTCAATTCCAAGCATCTAACAATTTTCGAGATCAAGCGACTTTCTCTCATTTTATACTCTTATATGCTACTTGCACCTTCACGAATGTATTCATTGAGGTTCCCAGTTTGAAAAAAGGGCAACGACAGAGATTCGAAAATAAGTCATTATGCTTCCACAAAGGGAGTAAGACTGCATTGAACCAGTGCACCAAATCGATCTTGTAAACGTACGAACATATACACATCATTTTTTCTGAAGTTAACGAGTACACGTACACTCCACCCTTCCACGTGGGTCAAGCTACTATAATGAACACTATCCAGAAAAGTAGTACTCCAGTAGGATAATAGTCCTGTATTTTGAATCAAATGAGGGTGTAAATATTGTTTAATACGATATGATTGACACTTAAAAATTTACAATCCTCTTTCCTAAACCACATTGAGTAGGAAAAGGCCTCACTACACAGATGCAGACGAAGTGTTTGCATTTACAGGTTAACAATTAACATAAGTATCGCGCAGTATGATGTGATCATTTACTTAAAATAATCTGATGCTGCTCTCTCCACCCGGTGGTTTACGTACGCCACCATAGCAAACTCTGGAATCAGATTTACCATCGGAGAATATACCGCTACCACTCATTTCTTTCAGCTTAGACCTGCTCAGTGACTTTTCTGAAGATCCAGGAGGAGTGACGGTGTCTCCCTTGAAAATGCCATTGCCGTTCAACTCCGCAACCTTCTGGTTATGTATTTTCTTTACTGGCTCCATAGCAGGTTCACCGCCAAACAAGATACTACTTTGACCACCAGAAGGCTGCACAATGCACAAGAGAAGTGAGATCCATAGTAGCTAAAATGCCAAAACACGGAAAATAAGATGAGTCGAATGCAACCTCTTTACATTAAATCCACAACACAAGACAGCATTTTAGACATTAAGAGTCAAAATCAATCTTCAGATCCAGTAGCATTTTTCTAAAAATAAATAAATTAATCATTTGACAGAATTTTTCAAGTTCCACATTAATTAGAAGGTGTCTTACTGTTTTGCAACTCTTTTTCCTCTGGATCACTATTCACTACCTTTTTCTTTGGCATAATACATAGACACCTTAACTTGGCCTCAACTGAAAATCAACTTTTAGAATGAACATCTAGTAGACACCTCAACTCGTCCCCACGTGTTTCGTGGACAGCCGATGATGACGCAGCCCATAAATTTTGGAGGTGTCTAGATGATCATTTTGTAAATTGGAGTGTTCAAGTGACACAATGGAGATGTGTTGAGATGTCTAGATGTGCATCCTCAAAGTTTATGTATTTAGCTGACAGTTAAGAGTGTCTATATATGTATTTATGCCTTTTTCTTTTGTCAACTTATCTATCTGAAGCATTTTATTATGGTAAAACCAAAAAAGAGTTTCCTTACATCTAATACCATTTTCACGAAATAATCGCATTGAATACTCAACTCTATTTGAGAAAGCAGATAGTGGGAAGAGATTGAGAAGATGAGCTGGGATGGGAGAGTGGTGCAGTCAAGGCTGGAGAAAGAAATTCGAAACACAAACAAGTCTCAATAGGCAACTTACGTTAGAAACCTTGACAGATGTGCGCACAGTTCGTGGAGCAGGTTCACCCATGTCTTTGCTTTCTTCGGGCTGCAATGACCGTGCAACAGTGAATGATCTTGGAGGAACTTCTATCGGAGGTCCAAAGATGTTACTTCCACTAAGTTCCTTGCTCTTTGCTTCCGACAACTGCTTCTTCAACTTGCTAGGTATCTTGCTTTCTTGGTTTCCACTCAGCTCATGTTGCTTTTCCAATTCTGTTAGAGTGATAGGCATTTCCTGGGAGATATTTTGTTCAGTACTAAATGAAAGCCTATCTATCTTGCTTTCTTGGTCTCCACTCAGCTCGTCCTGCTTTTCCACTTCTGTTAGAATGATAGGCGTCTTCTGGGATATCTTTTCTTCAGTACCAAATGAAATCTGGCTTTTCCCATTTGCACCTTGCTACAATGGCATCGTAAAATTCGATCAAAGTGCTATTCACTGATTTCCTAATTATGTAGCCTGCTTATACTACTAGTCCGATACAGAAATAAGTTTTCTTAAATACGAGTAACTAGTACCTGAACGATCCGTACAGATGTCCTGATGTTAGCATTACCATTAACAGTTCTAGATTCTGATGCGACATCCTCACCACCAGCAGAAAATATATTGCTGCCATTCATCTCCTTCAGTTTATACCCTGAAGAAGGTCTCCTGAAGAGAGCAAGTTTCAACAGGGATAAGTGCTAGGAATAAGAGTAAATAAATTCAATTTTTCATTTTCTTTCCAAACAATAGGAACTTCTTCATCTACAAACACAAGTTGCAACAACACGGGAACATAATCCTGATGACTCCAGGATTTTGGTTCCACTAGTCGCGTGAGAAAACAATTACCACTCAACTGTGGAAGTGCTTAGACTAGGCTTTCATTTAGCTTGGATGAAGGTTATCATTATAATGATATAACGACTATCTTTAAGCTAGTCATCAACCTACCGCAATCCTCCTCCTTCAACATTACATCCACAAATATTTCTTCCAAGTCCAAAGACAAAACCATATAATAAAGAGCTAATTAACTTGATACGATCCTTATGGTTGTAATTTCTAATACCAGACATCCACAAAATAACATCCTAATTACATCAATTACTACTATACAGAATTACTTCCATTTCCCAGAATGATCAACAATGCTCCTAATGCAAAGGTATCGTAAGATATAAAATGGTGGATCAGTTAAGAAATCGAATGTTACAAAAACCTATCAATGGTTGTTGAGAATAAAAGTTAAATAATAAAAGTGTGCTTTCTCTAACAGCTTAAGCTTTTAGATGAGATGGTCACACACTTCAACATGGTGTCAAAGCAGGCAAAGATCCTGAGATCAAATCTCACTGCCACCCAAATAAAAAAAAAGAATTTCAACCTGCATGACTCATAAAAAAGAATCAAGCCCGCACGTGAGAGGGCAAGTGTACTCTCTCTAACAGCTTAAGCTTTTAGATGAGATGGTTACACACTTCAACAGTCAGCAACATCAAATCTACATTTTCAATTAAAAAAATGTGAAATGGATAACAAATATAAAAAAGAATCAAGCCCACACGTGAGGGGGCAAGTGTACTTTCTCTAACAGCTTAAGCTTTTAGATGAGATGGTTACACACTTCAACAGTCAGCAACATCAAATCTACATTTTCAATATAAAAAATGTGAAATGGATAACAAATGGTGGGACAGATCAAAAACACAAAAGCATTCTACATTTTCAATTAAAAAAATGTGAAATGGATAACAAATGGTGGGACAAATCAAAAACACAAAAGCATTTGAACCAACAATCATAGAGAGGCATGCACATCCTAATCAATGAAAAGGAAAAGCAACGGAGATCAACACCTCCACTCTATCGTACATTTAAACCAAAACGGCGATCAACTTTACTAGGAAAAGAAACAGGGAATAACAAATTTTAAAAAAATCATCTGTATTGAATACTGGAATAAAATTGAAAAAACAAACAAACTAAAGGCACGCATTACTTCTATACGAATCATAATCATAATTGTAATTATAAGAGGAGAAAATATGAGATTTCAGGCAAAATTCTTGAGCTTGAAATGAACAATGCAGCATTGCACAATAGAACATATAAAGTTAACATGCAATACAAGAAGAAAAAAGACTTACAGAAGAATCAAATAATAATGAAATATCAATCAATAAATAAATCAATTACGCTTCAATTCCAAATTAATTAGCATATGCTATATATAACCCTCTTTCTATTCATTCATTTTCACGCTCATTTCGTTCAAATACCAAATATTAAACAGAAACGGATTAAAAATGCCCTAAACTATGTAAAATTGAACAAACTTTAATAGTTTGGTCTAAAAATACCCATGTCGTTACTAGCCTACCTAATAGGGGCATTTTTTTTTATGACCATCGTGTCAGGACCCAATTTCACGCACCTGGACAAATTTCACAGGATACCTGACACCTCCCACTAGCACTAGGTACCTGATAACTTTGTCCACCAAGAACTAATAAGGGCATTTTTTTGAGCCGAACTATTAATATCGCGAACATTTTTGGATCAAACTATTACACGAGGTCATTTTTGTTCAATTTCACATAATTTAACGATAGTTTTTACCTTTTCGAATATTAAACAAAATGAAACAATTCAAAAAGCTTCTTCTTTTTTTTTCGTTCTTCTTTTCGCTCACCTTTTATACAAGCTTTCAGCTTCCTCATCAGTAACATCCCCTCCAAACAGCACCTTACCCATTCCATTAGAAGGCTGCAGTCACAGAAACAACAAAAATGACAAAATCAACCCTCAACACCTCGGTCGCCGGCGAAAACGACCGGAAATGGCAAAAAAAAAACATACATGACGAGAAAGAGAAGCGGACGACGACGGCGGCGGAACCTCCGACGACCAATTCAACAGATCCGCCGTGCATGTTCTCGAATTCCGTGCAGGTGTAGATTTCTCCATTGTTATTGTTACAGCCACCGAGTTAACAGAACAACTCGGTGAGTCGGTACGTTTGGAATTTTGAAGGAATTATTTGAGTTTTTTTTTTTTTTTTTCTGAATGTTTTTTATTTTTCAATGCTATTTGTTGGTAACGTTTTAGATTTATTGTTACTCATTTTTATTTTTTTTGGTGTGGGGCCCTTTGCATGGATGTAGAATTTTGACACGTGGATTGTGAATCCATGTAAAGTGGAAAAAAGAAATTTCTAAAAATGATCATAAACTAAAATAGAAAGAAAAATTCTTATTAGCTGGCTTATAATTTGAAAAATGTTAAAGTTAAATGCTATATTTCACTTTGAAAATAAAATTTTCAAAAAAATTTCACAATTTTCATGGCGAAATTTTAAACTAAAAGACTGAGGATAAAATTAGTCAATTTTGAGTAATACAAAAAAAAGTATTACTATAACCTTATTCTTTAACTTCTAAAAATAAAAAGTATCTTTCTTTCTTTAATTTAAAATCTTGTGGTTTCACATTATAAATGAATTTAATTAAATTTTCTCTTAAGTTTAAGCTCTAATTATAATTGGAATAAGATTATATTTACTGGTATGATTAGCACCAACAGGATCCGTGGCGCAATGGTAGCGCGTCTGACTCCAGATCAGAAGGTTGCGTGTTCGATTCACGTCGGGTTCAATCCCTCGATTCTATATTGGATCCATTTTTTTTATATAAATATACCAAATCTAATTTCAACATTATATACATATGAAAAGTTAATTTCCACAGTTGTTGTTTACCAAGTATCGGTATTCGTTTTGGGATCGACTTATTTAAATTTGCACTCAATGCTAATAACTTTATTTTCAGGACTCGATCGAGACTTAAAGATTATGGAATCTAATTTAGCTTCTAGTATTTATCAAGTTTACTTATTTTGGTGTTTCACATTCAAAATTAGTGGTTTTGATCATTATGCTTGTGATATTTTTTTACACTTTTGATCTCTTTATTTGTGAATATTCACAAATTTACAATGATTATTAACTTTTCTACAACTTAATTATTCCTGTGTTATGTGAAGTCTGTAGTGTTATTAACTGATTTATTATGTGATTAAAAAATTACGGATTAAATTGATTTGATTTTGATTTTGATCATTTTGATTGTAAAATCAGAGTCACTATCATTACCACTCCTTGTAATGCCTTGACCTTTCAGTCCTCGATCGATGAGGACTGTCTTGTGTCTGGACGCAACATCTGCGTCCAAACACTTAAGTTTCCCTTAGGTGAACTAGGTTTACGTGAGGGAATTGAAAATCTTGTCTCTGCCACTACGGGGGAAATAGCTATGGCATAATCTATCTGCTCCCGAAACCTCTGGAGCAGATGATTCGCCATCTCAATCCTCAGTGCATTGTCTCTGACATGCTTTTCCCTTGGACCGTCGATCTGGCTGAAGAGTTGCACATCCCGAGGTTCTCATTTCAACCCACCAATTTCTTCTGTCAGTGCGTCAGGCATTGTCTGACGCACTACACACCTCATTACAAGGTGGATTGGGATTCTGAGAGAATCTCAATCCCCGGGTTGCTTCATGAGATCAAAATGAAAGGCTCTGAGATTGAAGATTATTTTAAAGAGAAGACTTATTATGGGAAGATGGTATAATCAGTCATAGACGCTGATATTCGTAGCCATGGCATCATTCATAACACTTGCTCCGAGCTCGAACCTGGCTATGTCAAGTTGTATGAAAAGTTTAGAGGGAAAAAGGGTTGGCATGTTGGTCCCCTCTCTCTATTTATCAACAAATTAGAAGACGTAAAAAGTTCGAAAGAAAATCCCAATTCCAGTCATAAAGACTCAGATGATTGTTTGAATTGGCTTGAAGATCAAGAACCTAACTCTGTACTATTCGTTTGTTTTGGGAGCAGTACGCGATTTTCAAATGATCAGCTAAAGGAAATTAAATTAGCTTTGGAAGGAGCCAATTGTCCATTTATTTTGGTTGTTAAAGATCATCCAGATGATAACAACAATAAGGAAATGTTGATCAAGAATGACAAATGTTTTATTATCAAAGGGTGGGCACCACAAGCTTTAATTTTGAAACATTGAGCAATCAGAGGGTTCATGACTCATTGTGGTTGGAATTCTGTACTCGAAGGTCTAACTCTAGGTGTACCGTTGATTACCTGGCCCGGTTCCAGTAGAAGAAATCAAATGTTTTTCGGTTCAGAATGAAAGATTACTCTTTAAAAAACTATCATACTGCAATAATACAAACAACATAGCAAGAAGTAAGTTTGTTCTTCGTTAGATTCGATGTACAGACAACTACATTGCTGAAAGAATTCTGTGCTCATCGTTCTCAAGTAAGGACTGTTGTTCTTCGGATGGAGAATTGCCTGTTTCTTCAATTAGCTGCAACCGGACGCGATCCCTATCTTGTGGATATGTGCAATATAGGAAGGAATAGATGAAGCAACAAATGACCATTGGAATGGCTATTGCAGTGTACAATGCCTTGGCAAGTGATGCAGCATTTTGTCTATCTGTTTCAATTTCTTGTGAGCCTGTTGATCCCTCCGGGATTGGTTTATAACCAAAAACTTGTTGAGCTAACATACCAACCACCAATGGAGCAAAAGACGATATTATGGTCTCAAAAGATCGATCCAGAGCATAAATGCTTGTTCGAGCTCTCTCAGGAACTATCTCAGCAAATATAGGACTACAAACATGTCAAGGGCGAAATATTTTATTGAACTCCTCAAGTTAACTTCACAATATGTACAGCATATACTCCTTCCGTTTCAATTCGGTTGTCTTAGTTTCCTTTTTAGTTTGTTTCAGAAAGAATGTCTCTTTCTCCTTTTGGCAACACATTAGTTTCAATTTTCCACATGACATACTTAAGACTACAATTTTGGTACCTTCTGCATATCTATAATTTAAGACCACAAGATTCAAAAGTCTTTTTTACTTTCTTAAACACTGTATATCAAAAACGGACAAACAAATTGAAACGGAGGGATTATAATAATCCGATTATTAGAGCTAGATATCATGAATGAGGAAAACGATCATGAAAAAAAATCTGCGAAGTGTTCTAACAAATGATATATTTGATGAGTAAAGACGTACTTGTTTGTAGCTGGACCACACCATGATATGATTGATCCCATGATGAACAAGATTAAACCGTGCAACGTAGCTGTTTTAGGATCATTAGGCAATAGCAGCAGCAGAATTGCAGCTAAAGGAATTGCTGATCCAGTGCTAATCTGAGAGAGCATAATCCTACCAGAATTAGGCAAGCGTTTAGCCAATACATCTCCCATGAATCCTCCAAACAATGCACCAAGCGACTGAGAAACTAGAAACAAAGTCCAGAGAAGTGCTGTTGTCTTGTGAGAGAATCCGATAAGCTCCAACCACGTTGTGGCAAATGACAATGCTGACCAGGGGAACGTCCCGGAAACCCCTTGGGCAATAAGTATGTGAAAGGAAGGCACTTTGATAACTGCTTTTGCTTCTTTTAGCAGTTCAGTAACTTCTTCTTTAAATGGTTTTACTTGAAGCTGATCTTTTTCTTTGTCAGCCTTACTGCCAAGATATCGTGGATCGTTGGCAAAGAATTGGACTAGAAAACCAACAAGAACACTTATAATACCAACCAGGTGAAAGGAGATTCTCCAGCCAGGGATTCCCATGAATGATGTTTCAGCAATCAGCACAGACATAGTCCCACCAACGATCGAGCCAAAACTTCCTGTTAGTTCTCACCATCCGAAAGCGGTACCATGGTTACTTTCATGAGTTGAATCAGCAACTAAAGATTGGATTGCTGGTGTGACTATTGCAAGTCCTATTCCATTTAATCCTCTCGAAATCACTATCTGTTGAACAACATCTGTCAGATTTGCTAAAACAAATCTTACAGCCTAAATTCAAGTACTATGATAAAAGGCCTACTAGAAGGGTAACAAAATGCACATGTCATCAAATTAAAAGAGAAGATCACAATCATCTGTAAAGGCAGAGGTAGAGAGACTGTTTCCGCTAGACCCTGACTCAAGACAAACATAAACACAACATCTATGAAAACATAAGCAGTAACAATAACATGCTATACGCGACATAAATTAAATAACCTGAGTGAAGGTGGAAGAGATGGCAACAAGGAAAGTGGCAGCAGACCAAAGAAAAGCACCAAGTGCAATGACATGAGCTCTGTTGTGATGAGCAGAAAGATATGCAGCTAATGGATAACAAAGACATTGAACTAATGATCTAAACAGAGTAAGAGAACCAAGACCAGTTGGATCAGTGTGCAAATCTTTGCCAACTTCTGTATAGACATTAGGTAACAAAGATTCATCAGCTTTCTCCATTATACCAGCAATATTCACCAATATGAGAGTCAACTTATCTAATCTTAAGTTCTTCATTGGAGCAATTTGGAATTTTTGAAGAATTCAAAAACGTTGATGCAATTTGGATTCTCACTTCTAATATGTAGCTAGAGGGTGTTGACTAATAAGCTCTGTTTCTCTGCTTTAGAGCTAACTAAAACATAGGCAGAATACATCGACAACCCTTTAAATTTGTTACATATTAAATTTCATTTACATATAAAATTGATCTAATACTATTTTTATAAAATATTTTAAAATATTTATATGACAGTTGGTGATAGTGATGAATAACGATTGTGATTGTGTGTGCCGATTTGGGATGGTGTTGATTGATGAAGATGGTTGTGGGTAGTATCTTATGGTATAGTGGTTAGCAATAGTAATTAATCGTGGTTGGTGTAGCGGCTAATAATTAGTAGTGAAATAATATTGGTAGCTAATGATGGTGGTGAGTGATGATGGCGGTTAATGGTATATAATGTTGACTAATGGTGGTAGTTATTGGTAGTGATAAGTGGATGTAGTAATAGTTGATGGTGATGATTACAAATGATGGTTAATTTTGCTGATGATTAATTTTGGTGATTGACGGTAATGGTGGTTGTGGATGGTAGGTGGTGGTCATTGACAAAGGTGGTAGTTGTGGCTGAAATGGTGATTGTGGATGGTGGGTGAAAGTAAATAGGGTAGCAGTGAACTATCATATAAATTTTTTAATACATATCTTAATGATATAAAGTCTTTGTTATAGATCTTAATCATTCATACCTATTCAGACCCCTTAAGTGGTTGTAAAATAAGAAAAACAAGCACATTTAATGATTAAGATTCAGAACTTGAAAATAAACAAATTTAATGACTGAGATCTGAATGATTAAGATTAAGACCTTCATGCAGTGCAAAAAAAAATAAAATAAGGCCTCTAGTTAAAAAAGTTTAATTTAGCCAAAAAAAAATTTGTTTTTACACAAAATGAGTAGTTTGGTCCATAAAATTTAGAGTGAAAGGGTGTCTCCGAAAAGGAAGTTTATCCAAATTTTGAATGGACTCAATAGTATAGAAGTACTCTGCAAATATAAAAAATTTTCTTTTTGATTACTCGATATTCGGTATCTACATCAAAGTTTGATTAATTCAGCTTCGCGCTTTAGGACGGCTCATTTTAGAAGGGAACGCTTTCAATAATATTTTTTCATTTCTAGACTCGAACTCGAAATCACTTATTAATGATAAAATATCTCTAGTTGCAACTTTAGCATTTATTTAGTAATAATAATTCCTTACGTGTACTTACCAACATGGGTTGTGGTGCACTGGTGGGAGTGCTTCACCCTTAACTAGAGGTCTCGGGTTCTAGCCCTGGGTATGGAGAAAATCATGTTGGGAGCTCCACCCCCAATGGGCCCTGCAGTGCGCGATCCAGATTTAGTCGGAGATCCAATGTGTGCTCTGGAACCAAAAAAAAAATTAAAAAAATTCCTTACGTGTACTCACATGTCCTATATGGCTACTGCCTACTTGATTTATTATCAATGTAGGTGTAGTTGTTCTGGTTCAGCCTAAAATTATGATACAGTTACCATAATTAAAGCAAGCTTAATTATTTAATTGTTGGACATTTTTTCTAATCGTTGACTTTTTTTAAAATGTCATTTGCCTCTTTTTCAGTGTATTTTGATTTGTCTAAAGTAGTTTAATATCTAAATAGAATATTAGCAATTGTGATAAGCAAGACGATCTAAATCTAAATTTTTAACACGTAATTAATCATGATTATAGATTTCGCCTCATTAAATCACTTAATCATAGTAAATTTATATGATTTGATGTAAACATCTAGTGCGAGATGCAAAGATCATTCCAAGTTTGGTTGTTACACTATGGTGAAACTTAAAACTTGTTACACTATAGTTTATCATTAAGAGCCACAATCTTTGATATATTTCTACTCTTATATAGTTAGTACAAACAACTAGCTTAAGATAAAATTAGACAATTTGACATAATCCTTACATATTCCATTTGAAAATAGTAAGCAAATACAGCTAAAATATAATTCCCATTTTTGAGTTGAAGAAATCAATTTTTCAATGCTAGCTAATTCAGTAGTTATGTTAATGTGTAAAAAAAAAAAAAATTATGGGAAATTGACTTAAATTATGATTGCACACTAAACAATATTTATGATCAATGCAAAAAATAACATAAAAAGGCATTTTTATTTGCTTTTTTTTCACCATTTTGAGCTTTGTGAATGTACCTAACATAATAACAACAACACACACGGTGTAGTTTCACAAAGTGGAGTTTGAGGAAGGTAGAGTTTACGCAAATCTTACCCAACTTCAGAGGCAAAGCGGATGTTTCTGATAGACCCTCCGCTCAAGAAAAAAAAAGTCCAGAAAAAGAAAGAATGAAATAACAAAAACAACATATAGTAACGGAATGGAAACTACAACAAATAATATAATAATTGAGGTACAAGGAATCAACAGATAGTAACAAAAACCGAAGCAAAAGAAACCACATGAGCAATACTACGACTACTACTCCCTCTGTCCCATATTAACGGATCACCTTTCTAAAAATACTTATCCCAAATTACTTGATCACTTACTAAATCAAGATAAAATTAATTAATTCTTTCCTATTTTACCCCTATAATTAATACTATCATAAATGTACATAGGTTCCAATGATACCTTTTGTATGCTCTATGTCATCATAAATTATCTTGATATCCATCAATATTGACGAAGGATAAATTTGTCAAATTGATCATCTTATTTATGATTTCTTAAATACCGTGTAAAATGAAAAGTGATCTGTTATTATGGGACGGAGGGGTAGTATAAATAAGACTAAACCATGCAAATGTTATATTATGATGTTTTGATGAACTAACAAAACTACAGAGTAAATAGGGTTTGGTAGAGGGACATGATCCTTCGAGTGACAGTCGTTCAAGACAAGTCAATGGAGTGCAGCTGTAAAACTGCCAAACCTGCCGTGATAGGTGAGCACGACAGCAGAGGCGCAGAGCTCTTGTCCAATGGCGTATTACTGGGTTATTTTTGTCTCTCATATACATGGAAAATATTGATAAGATAACCTAGTTTTTGCAATCAAGCATATTTAAAGCAAAAGCCATGATGCTTCAAGTAAGAGCTATTCTCATACGAACAACACGGGACCTGATGCGAATAAGTATTTAGAGGAAAAATCATTCCAGGTTTTGCTTCTTACACAATAACATTAACTACTGAATTTGCTGAAAATTTCACAACTAATTTGCTAAAAGAAGTCTCTGCTCATCATGCTCGTGTAAGGGCTGTTGTTCTTCGGATGGAAAATCGTGTGTTTCATCAATCTGTTGCAACCGGACACGATCCCTATCTCGTGGATATGTGAAATACAGGAAGGAGTAGATAGAGCAACAAATGACCATTGGAATGCCTATTGCAGTGTACATTGCTTTGGCAAGTGAGGCAGCATTTTGTCTATCTGTTTCAATTTCCCCTGAGGTTGAAGATCCCTCAGGGATTGGCTTATAACCAAAAACTTGTTGAGCTAAAGTACCAACCAGCAGAGGAGCAAATGATGCTAACAAGGTCTCGAAACATCGATCCAGAGCATAAATGCTGGTTCGAGCTCTCTCAGGATCTATCTCAGCAAATATTGGACTACAAACATGCCAAAAGAGCAAAGTATCAAAGACATAAAAAAGGCATTTTGAGCTTTGTAAATGTACCTAACATAACAACAACAACATACACATTGCAGTTCCACAAAATGGGGTCTGGGCAGAGTAGAGTGTACATAGATCTTATCCCTACCTCAGAGGAAGAGAAATTGTTTGCAATAGACCCTCGCCTCAAGAAAAAACAGTTCAAAGCAGTTCAGAAGAAGAAGTAATGGAAGTACAAGAAACAATAGTTAATAACAAAAACAACAGATAGTAACAAAACAGAAACTACAACAAAGCAATACGATAATCGAGGTACAAGGAATCAACAGATAGTAACAGAATCGAAGGACAAGAAACTAACAGGAGCAATACTATGACTACTAATATGAATGTACCTAACATTTCAAGTGCATACATATGCCTGTGTGTGCGTATGCAAGAGGAAAGAGTGAAAAAGGCAGTATATTGGTTCAGAGTAGATATACCTGTTTGTTGCTGGACCGCTCCATGATGTGCAAAATCCCAATATAAGCAGGACTAAACCATGCAACAAAGCTGTGGAAGGATCATTAGGCAATAGCAGCAGCAGAATTGCAGCTAAGGGAATAGCTGAACCAGTGCTTATCTGAGAGAGCATGATCCTACCAGAATTAGGCAAGTGCTTAGCCAATACATCCCCCATGGATCCTCCAAAAACCGCACCACATGACACAGAAACTACAAACAAACTCGAGATGAGTGCTGTTGTCTTGTGAGAGAATCCAACAAGCTCCAACTACATAGTGGTAAATGACAGTGATGTCCCAAGGAATGACCCGAAAACCCCTTGTGCAACAATTATCTTGAAGGAAGGTACTTTGATCACCATTAATATCTCAATTAGCAAAGCTTTTTTTGTTTTGTTTTGTAATTCAATGTTAACATTTAGGACTACTGAACGTTTTCTAATTTTAGATATTTCAACTGAGGCTAATACCTACTCCCTCCGGCCTCTATTAGTTGTCTACTTTCCTGTTTACACACGCCTTCAGAAATCATAAATAACAAGAATCTTTTTACTAATTTACACTCGGGTGGTTCAAAATCTAACTGTAACCGATAATCCAAATGCAAATTTGGCTTATTAGGTTATTCAATTAACGGTTGGTGAACGGATTAAAATATTATAATTAACGTTTTATCAGTGCGGAGATCTATTACTCAATTTTAATAGTACTTGTTATTTTCTTTGCTTCAATTATCATATTGTTTTCAACATGGCTTCTACAACTATGCATGCTTTACATACTTGGTTTTTTTATATGCTTTACTAATATATTGAATTTAACTCTTTTATTTTTTTAAAAGAAAAGGAATCATCACTCTTAACACTGAATAATTATCATCAATTCTATATATGATAATTGATGGACCAAAGCATCTTATCAATAGGCTCCTCTGATAGTGGAGAAAAAATAAAAATAAAGTGAAAGTATAAAATAAAATAATAAAAGTACTTTGGGAATTAGTTTATTTAAATAGGATTATAGAATATATATATATTTTTAATTTTTGGTAACCAATGTAAATTATCATTAACAAATGAAAAACAAATATACCTAAAGAGCACTCAATTTCCTAATCACCCTCAAAGAAGGGTACTAAGAGAGTTAAGCCTCCTTCATAACTCTAGTTACACAAATCTCTACAACAACCAGCTATACCTATTCGCCTTTCTAGACAGTTTAACTACCTCAAGTCTATCTACAAATTCCTTCTTAATCTTTGTCACGACTGTATCTGTATTTACAGTGATGCCTTTAAACAATTTCCAGTTTCTTGCTCTCCAAACCTGGTATATTATTGCTCCGCACAATGCAGCAATAAGTTCCTTGTGGAATTGCTATCAATGCTTCCTTCTGAGTCTATTTAGTATATGTTTGACAGTTCCGGCAGGAATAAGTATCCCAGACCATTGTTGCATTTCAGTGTGGACTCTCACTATCCATTCACAAAGTAGAAAATAGATGAATATGTGTCTCCTTCATTCATTTATCATACAAACAACATGTATCATCTTTTAGATAAATATGTGTCTCCTTAATCTCTCTTTGGTTAGTAATCTATCTTGCATCGCTAGCCACAACATGAACCTATGCTTAGGTTGAGCAAATCTAGTCCAGATTAAGTAAGACACTCTAAGTCTAGCATGTTGCCCTGATAGTCCAGATTAAGTCAGACCATCTAAGAGAACTAGGAAAGTGCTTGGCCCAGACATCCCACATGAATCCTCCAAACAACGCGCCAAGTGGCAGAGAAACTACAAACAAAGTCGAGATGAGTGCTGTTGTTTTGTGTGAGAATCCTACAAGCTCCAACCACATAGTAGCAAATGACAGTGATGTCCCGAGGAATGACCCGAAAAGCTGTTAGTGCTGACCATCCAAAAACTGTATCGCGACTATTATCATCAGTTGAATCAGCAACTAGAGATAGGATTGCTGGTGTGTCAACTGCAAGTCCTATTCCATTCAATCCTCTCGAAGTTGCTCTGTTAAACAACATCATGAGGTGCTAATAAATCTTAAAGCCCAAAATTCAAGAAGAAAACATTTTCATTCTTGTCAAAGTTTCAGAAAAAGGATAGCTAATGCAACAAAAACGAAAACAACATACCCAGTGTAGTGTAATGCCACAAGTGGGATTTGAGGAGGGTGGTGTGTACGCAGCCCTTAACTCGAATAACTTTGTTCCTAATCTTATCTCTCCTACTATGCCCACACATCCACCTCAACATCCTCATTTCCGCTTTATATGAAATTACTTTATATGTTTCCCCTTATAATAGATGCCAAGGTGCAATCATTTTCATCATATATCCTATGAAGAGTCGAGAGAGGAAAACAACAAAGGATAAAACAATGAAAATGACAAAAACACCTATGAGGTCCCTCAAACCTTTTTTTCTACTCAATAAGGTGACAAGTATTTTCGTAGACAATCAACTTCTTCTTAGAAGTTATGTAATGCATATTATTCTCAATACAACAAACCAAATAGTCAATAAGAAATAATATCAGAATAACTAATCTCAACATAACTTGCCTTCAAAATTAGACAGATATATAGAAGTCAGCTAGAATTTTTCGCAAAAGTTACTAAATGACTTATCATAATCTTTACATATTCCATTTGAAAATAATAAAGCAAATACAACTCAGAAAGGACATTTACATCATTGAGTAGAAGAAATCAAATATTTTCCAGTTCAGAATGAAAGATTACTGTTTAAAAATAAACATACTGCAATAATACAAACAACATAGCAAGAAGTAAGTTTGTTCTTCGTTGGATTCGATGTACAGACAGCTTAAGATTTCGTTGGAGGATTCAACTACATTGCTGAAAGAATTCTGTGCTCATCATTCTCAAGTAAGGGCTGTTGTTCTTCGGATGGAGAATTTTCTGTTTCTTCAATCAGCTGCAACCGGACACGATCCCTATCTCGTGGATATGTGCAATAGAGGAAGGAATAGATGGAGCAACAAATGATCATTGGAATGCCTATTGAAATGTACAATGCCTTGGCAAGTGATGCAGCATTTTGTCTATCTGTTTCAATTTCCTGTGAGCCTGTTGATCCCTCCGGGATTGGCTTATAACCAAAAACTTGTTGAGCTAAAATACCAACCACCAATGGAGCAAAAGATGATATTATGGTCTCAAAAGATCGATCCAAAGCATAAATGCTAGTCCGAGTTCTCTCTGGTACTATCTCAAGAATAAAACAGTTCAAAGCAGTCCAGAAGAAGAAGTAATGAAAGTACAAGAAACAGTAGTTAATAACAAAAACAACAGATAGTAACAAAACAAAAACTACAACAAAACAATACGATAATCGAGGTGCAAGGAATATACCAAATCATCGAAACAAATAATATATTGGTTCAGAGTAGATATACCAGTTTGTTGCTGGACCGCTCCATGATGTGCAAAATCCCAATATAAGCAGGACTAAACCATGCAACAAAGCTGTGGAAGGATCATTAGGCAATAGCAGCAGCAGAATTGCAGCTAAGGGAATAGCTGAACCAGTGCTTATCTGAGAGAGCGTGATCCTACCAGAATTAGGCAAGTGCTTAGCCAATACATCCCCCATGAATCCTCCAAAAACCGCACCACATGACAGAGAAACTACAAACAAACTCGAGATGAGTGCTGTTTTCTTGTGAGAGAATCCAACAAGCTCCAACCACATAGTGGTAAATGACAGTGATGTCCCAAGGAATGACCCGAAAACCCCTTGTGCAACAATTATCTTGAAGGAAGGTACTTTGATAACCGATTTTGCTTCTTTTAACAGTTCTCTCACTTGTTCTTGAAATGGTTCCGGGGGAGGTAGATCATTTGCATTGACGTCTCTGTCAAGAAAGCGAGGATCTTTGGCGAAGAGATAGACTAAAAGACCTACAAGAACACTTATAATACCAACCAGATGAAAGGAGATTCTCCATCCAGGGATTCCCATGAATGATGTTTCAGCAATCAGCACAGACATAGTCCCACCAACGATTGCACCAAAACTTCCTGTTAGTGCTAACCATCCAAAAACTGTACCGCGATTACTATCATCAGTTGAATCAGCAACTAGAGATAGGATTGCTGGTGTGACAATTGCAAGTCCTATTCCATTCAATCCTCTCGAAATTGCTATCTGTTAAACAACATCAACAAGATTAACCCTTTCATTCTTGTTAATAGCCCCTACTAATAAACAAGAGACAACATTAAGAACAAGACAAATAACAGAAAACCAAAGTTTTTCTATAATCCAATTGATATCAAGTTAGCACACACTCCACTCATAACTCTCAAGAAATCAGAGTCAACAACAACAACATAGTCAGTGTCTGGGGAGGTTAAGTGTACGCAGACCTTACCACAATCTTAGAGATAGAGGGGCTGTTCCCGATAGACCCTCAGGTCAAGAAAAAACAGTCCAAAGCAGTATATAGAGAAAGAAACACCATATACAGAGTAATGAAGCAGAGACCTCAGGAAAGGTAGAGGATATGGCAACAAGGAAAGTGGTAGCGGACCAAAGGAAAGCACCGAGAGCAATGACATTAGCACGATTATGACGAGCAGCAAGGAATGCAGCAAGAGGGTAACAAAGACATTGAATTAATGATCTGTAGAGACTAAGTGAGCCAAGACCAGTAGGATCAATGCTCAAATCCTTGCCAACTTCTTTGTAAACTCCAGGTAACAGAGTTTCATCAGCCATTTCCATTATAGCAGCAAAATTTATCAATATAAGTGTCAAGTTGTTCTTGAGCTTCATCATCACCTTTATATCTCAATTAGCAAAGCTTCTTTTTTTGTTTTGAAATTCAATGTTAACATTTAGTACATGCACAAAGATATATATGAGGAACTTGAGAAAAAGTTATTGGGACTATAAATATAAGTATTATAGTAGGATTTTATTAAATGCCAAATACCTTGACAACTACTGAACATTTTCTAATTTCAGATATTTTATCTGAGGCTAATACCTAGAGTAAATATCTTAAAGCTCACTCAACTATGAGTAATTGTG
Source organism: Solanum appendiculatum (assembly GCA_018342035.1). Lineage (NCBI taxonomy): Eukaryota > Viridiplantae > Streptophyta > Magnoliopsida > Solanales > Solanaceae > Solanum > Solanum appendiculatum. The sequence goes on along the minus strand of JAGDQO010000434.1, from coordinate 1,725,548 downwards.
TAAGAAAGTCATTAAATTTTAATTTGTTTCAGTAAAATCACTCAACTTAAATTTTTTCTCTTAAAAAATCACTAATTCAAATTTATCATTAAAACAATTAAATTATTTCCTTATATCATGTAGACATGAACTCTACTTAATTAAATAAAATTAAAAAAAGACTCATATTTTATATACGACCCACCCACCCGTAAATCAAAACGAATTTCATCTTAAACCCGTATTCCCCTCTGTGCTTCTTCTCTAATTTTCTTTTAAATTTATGTTTCAAGTTCTAGTAAATATAAGAAAAATAATCTCTATTTCTTTTCTTCTAGTAATTTATTTTCAAATGAAAATTTTCTTTTCTCCGCTCTCCAGATCTTCGATGAAGCCAACATGCACTGTTTCTTTAGTATCATAACTTTAAATTCAATTATGTATGACCATTGTTAATTCGACCGTTCCTCTTTTCCTATCAACTTCATAACAAATGGAAAAAAATTACGGTGTCCAGACCCAACAAATTTTACGATCAAATTATTATTTAACTGTTTTTTTTATGTTGATAAAGTAGTGTTTATTTGATTCATACAACTTGACTTGCTGAAAAATAAGTCAATTCGGTTAAGATATGAGATAGATTTCTTGAAACATAAATTTAAAAGAAAATTAGAGAAGAAGCATAGAGGGGGAATACAGGTTTAAGATGAAATTCATTTTGATTTGTGGGTGGGTGGATCGTATATAAATATGGGTCTTTTTAAAATTTTATTTTATTAAGTAGAGCTCATGTCTACATGATATAAGAAAATAATTTAATTTTTAATCATATTTTTTTAATGATAAATTTGAATGAGTGATTTTTCAAGAGAAAAACTTTAAATTGAGTGATTTTACTGAAACAAATTAAAGTTGAATGACTTTCTTACACAATTACTCATAGTTGAGTGATCTTTTGAGATATTTACTCCTAATACCTACTCCCTCTCTGTCCTCTATTAGTTATATACTTTCTTGTTTACACACGTCATAAATAACAAGAACCGTTTTACTAATTTACACTAGGGATTGTTCAAAAGCTAACTGTAACCGATAATCCAACTGCAAATTTGGCTTATTGAGTTATCGGATTAACAGTTGCTGAACTGATTAAAATATTATAATTAACGCTTTAATATTACTTGTTGTTTTCTTTGCTGCAATTATTACATAATTGGTTTTTTTCTATGCTTTACTAATATATATTATTTTATTTTATTTTTTAAAAAAAGAAAAGGAATCATCACTCTAACACTGAATATATGGTGGACCAAACCATCTATCAAAAGGCTCCTTTGATAATGGAGAAAAAAAAAAAAAAAGTGAAATCATAAATTAAAATAATAAAAAGTACGTTGGGAAAGAAATATTTGAAATTCCATTTTCAAGAATATCCCTACATAAATCACTTAACTGAAATGTTACAATCTCATCAAAATTTATTGTTTTACCTTTCTCTCTATCCATTACTTATGAGCTTAAATAACTTACAATAATAACTACGTCTCAGTCTGAAATAGTTTGTGTAAGCTATATTCATCATTACTGCAATAATACAAACAACATAGCAAGAAGTGAGATTTGTGCTTGTTGGAAACTATGTACATACAGCCTAAAATTTCGTTGGAGGATTTCAACTAATTGCTGAAAGAAATCTGTGCTCATCGTTCTCAAGTAAGGGCTGTTGTTCTTCGGATGGAGAATTTTCTGTTTCTTCAATCAGCTGCAACTTGACGCGATCCCTATCTTGTGGATATGTGCAATACAGGAAGGAATAGATGGAGCAACAAATGATCATCGGAATGCCTATTGAAATGTACAATGCCTTGGCAAGTGATGCAGCATTTTGTCTATCTGTTTCAATTTCTTGTGAGCCTGTTGATCCCTCTGGGATTGGCTTATAACCAAAAACTTGTTGAGCTAAAATACCAACCACCAATGGAGCAAAAGACGATATTATGGTCTCAAAAGATCGATCCAGAGCATAAATGCTTGTCCGAGCTCTCTCTGGTACTATCTCAGCAAATATTGGACTACAAACATGTCAACAGTGAGATATCTTAGTGCAACTCCTCAAGTTAAATTCAGAAGATGCACAACATTCGATAGACTTGAAGATGAACGAGGAAAATGAACAGGTAAAATGTGCCAAACATTCTAACAAATGATATATTGGATGAGAAGAGACGTACTAGTTGGTCGCTGAACCACACCATGATATGATTGATCCCATGATGAACAAGACCAAACCGTGCAACGTAGCTGTTTTAGGATCATTAGGCAATTGCAACAGAAGAATTGCAGCTATAGGAATTGCTGATCCCGTGCTAATCTGAGAGAGTATAATCCTACCAGAATTAGGCAAGTGCTTAGCCAATACATCTCCCATGAATCCTCCAAACAACGAGCCAAGTGAGTCAGCAACTCGAAACAAAGTCCAGAGAAGTGCTGTTGTCTTGTGAGAGAATCCGATGAGCTCCAACCACATTGTGGCAAATGACAATGCTGACCAAGGGAACGTCCCAGAAACCCCTTGGGCGATAAGTATTTGAAAAGAGGGCACTTTGATAACTGCTTGGGCTTCCTTTAGCAGTTCACTGACTTCTTCTTTAAATGGTTTTACTTGAAGCTGATCTTTTTCTTTGTCAGCCTTACTGCCAAGATATCGTGGATCGTTGGCAAAGAGATGGACTAAAACACCAACAAGAACACTTACAAGACCAACCAGATGGAAGGAGAGTCTCCATCCAGGGATCCCCATGAATGATGTTTCAGCTATCAGTACAGATAAAAGCCCACCAAAGATTGAGCCAAAATTTGATGTTAATGCTAACCATCCGAAGGCAGTACCACGGTTACTTTCATTAGTTGAGTCAGCAACTAAAGATTGGATTGCTGGTGTGACAATTGCAAGTCCTATTCCATTCAATCCTCTGGAAATTGCTATCTGTTAAACATCATCTGTGAGGTGATAAAACAAATCTTACAGCCTAAATTCAAGAATGATGATACTTCTATTCTTGTTATGTATCATAAAAGGAAATTCAATTGAACTCCTTCCCTGATTGTGGCTCTGCCACTGTTTGTCAATGTACTGACAAGGGCAGAGCCACAGTGAAATCATAATTTTGAAAATTTGGGCATTATTCAAATCTAGATCAATCATGACAGGAAATCGCATGTCCAACACTAGCTTAATCATGTGAGTGGCCTTTTGGAGAAAATCAGATGAGTTTGATCTAAAGTAGACAATATCAAACTGTGTAAATATATAATATGAATTCGGTAAAATCTAATAACTTAAAATCCTGAATTCGACTCAGAGACAGAAACTAACCTGAGTGAAGGTGGAAGAGATGGCAACAAGGAAAGTGGCAGCAGACCATAGAAAAGCACCAAGAGCAATGACATGAGCTCTGTTACGACGAGCAGAAAGATATGCAGCTAATGGATAACAAAGACATTGAACTAATGATCTAAACAGAGTAAGAGAACCAAGACCAGTTGGATCAGTATGCAAATCTTTGCCAACTTCTGTAAAAACATTAGGTAACAAAGTCTCATCAGCTTTCTCCATTATACCAGCAATATTTACCAATACAAGAGTCAACTTATCTGATCTTAACTTCTTCATGAGGAATTTGGAATATGGAGAATTCAATAAAGTTAAGAAATTTGGATTTTCACTTCTAAAATGTAGATAGAGGGTGTTGACTAATAAGCTCTCTTTCTCTGTTTTAGAGCTAACTAATAAAAATGTGTAATATAGAGCTCGATCAAAATATGTCTTTATTTGAGTATCTAAATTAAATTTACCGATAAAATTGGTGATTTACACACCAAAGGAGTTGGAATAAATAAGTTGAACTTTTGATCTCGGTTGCTTAGAGTCAGAGACAACACTTTAGACTTTTTAAAGATTATAGCACGTAATTTCCTGACATACAATTATGATATGTATAACGGGAGACCCGTTCACTGTCCAAAACTAGCGGAAATTAATTTAATTAATTAAATAAAATCCCATGCATATGTGGGACCAAATCAAGTTTCCATAATAAATAATAATAATAATAATAATTATTATTATTATTAAGTTTCCCAAAAAAGCGTTGAATATTAGACATTGAGGTTACACAAGGACCTAGAAGATTTTGGATCGTTTTCAAATAGATTTTATTTTCTTTGTTTTTTTCTCCATTATTATTGAGGTCCTTTTCTTTACTCCATTTTTCAAGATATTTAATTTTAAATATAATTTTATATATATTTAAAAGTTAGATAAAAAGTATTATAATGATATAAAATATTTTTAAAATTATAATAAAAAAATATTTAACTTTCAAAATATTAACACCATGTATATTTAGCTTTATAAAGAAGCAAAGAAGAAATTAGTGAAGATTTAACTAGCTTTATAACTAAGCAAGATCTTAATTTTTTTAAAAAAAGTAGAATTATGTCAGCAACTAGACCGTAGGTATTAATAATGGAGTCGAGAATTTTATCAAGGGGGTTTAAAAAAATGAAGAAGTAAATAGATAAAGAAGATAATGGTTCAATATCTAATATATATATACACACAAAAAAAATATTTTTAATCTTATATATACAGTATACGGTGTAAAAGACACATTATATATTTACAAATTCGATGTAACACTACGTATGGATAAAGTTTTTATTATTATTATTACACTGGGGTCAGGTACTTGAATGGAAAATGGGGATGAGATTAATTACTGGCCAATAAAGTAAAAATAGCACCTAATGTGTAGAAATTAGGTGCTATATATCTATGGCATGAAAATAGCACCTAATGTCTAGAAATTGGTTAGTTTTAATAGATTTCTATAATTAGGTTTAGGTTTGGTAAAACTCATCTTTCTTGATCAATGACCTATTGACCATACAAGAAAATACCAAAGTTTATAAATTTAACCGCACTCAATATTTACATTAAATTAATTAGATGCATCACATGTCATTACGATAAAAATAATTTTTAGTGGCAATAAATATGTATATTAATAAAGAGTGGTAAAGTCTTTACCACATTAGTTAATTGTCATAAAATTCAATGTCGCTATAGGCTTTAGGGACATTTACAAAGAATTTTAATTGCCGCTCAAAATACATATTTAACAGCAATTAAGCTATTACCATTAATTAATTGCCGCTAAAGATCTTTTTGGTGTAGTGATGTGTTTGTACATAAATTTTTAACACTTAACCATGCTTAACTAATATAGATTTTCACCTCATTAAATTATAATTATAACAATTTATATAATTTGATGTAAACATCTGGCGCGAGTAAATATTTAGAGAAAAAACCATTCCAAGTTTTGCTTCTTACACAATAACATTAACTACTGAATTTGCTGAAATTTCACTATTAATTTGCTTAAAGGAGTCTCTGCTCATCATGCTCGAGTAAGGACTGTTGTTCTTCATATGGAAGATTGCGCGTTTGATCAATCTGTTGCAACCGGACACGATCCCTATCTCGTGGATATGTGCAATACAGGAAGGAATAGATGGAGCAAGAAATGACCATTGGAATGCCTATTGCAGTGTACATTGCTTTGGCAAGTGAGGCAGCATTTTGTCTATCTGTTTCAATTTCCCCTGAGGTAAAAGATCCCTCAGGGATTGGCTTATAACCGAAAATTTGTTGAGCTGAAGTACCAACTAGCATAGGAGCAAATGATGCTAATGAGGTCTCAAAACATCGAGCCAGAGCATAAATGCTGGTTCGAGCTCTCTCAGGAACTATCTCAGCAAATATTGGACTACAAACATGCCAAAAGAACTAAGTATCAAAAGACATAAAAAAAAAGGCATTTTGAGCTTTGTGAACGTAGCTAACATAACAACAACAATATACACGCAGTTCCACAAAGTGGGGTCTGGGCAGGATAGAGTGTATGCAGATCTTAGAGAAATTGTTTGCAATAGGCCCTCGCCTCAAGAATAAAACAGTTCAAAGCAGTCCAGAAGAAGAAGTAATGAAAGTACAAGAAACAGTAGTTAATAACAAAAATAACAGATAGTAACAAAACAAAAACTACAACAAAACAATACGATAATCGAGGTACAAGGAATATACCAAATCATCGAAACAAATAATATATTGGTTCAGAGTAGATATACCAGTTTGTTGCTGGACCGCTCCATGATGTGCAAAATCCCAATATAAGCAGGACTAAACCATGCAACAAAGCTGTGGAAGGATCATTAGGCAATAGCAGCAGCAGAATTGCAGCTAAGGGAATAGCTGAACCAGTGCTTATCTGAGAGAGCGTGATCCTACCAGAATTAGGCAAGTGCTTAGCCAATACATCCCCCATGAATCCTCCAAAAACCGCACCACATGACAGAGAAACTACAAACAAACTCGAGATGAGTGCTGTTTTCTTGTGAGAGAATCCAACAAGCTCCAACCACATAGTGGTAAATGACAGTGATGTCCCAAGGAATGACCCGAAAACCCCTTGTGCAACAATTATCTTGAAGGAAGGTACTTTGATAACCGATTTTGCTTCTTTTAACAGTTCTCTCACTTGTTCTTGAAATGGTTCCGGGGGAGGTAGGTCATTTGCATTGACATCTCTGTCAAGAAAGCGAGGATCTTTGGCGAAGAGATAGACTAAAAGACCTACAAGAACACTTATAATACCAACCAGATGAAAGGAGATTCTCCATCCAGGGATTCCCATGAATGATGTTTCAGCAATCAGCACAGACATAGTCCCACCAACGATTGCACCAAAACTTCCTGTTAGTGCTAACCATCCAAAACCTGTGCCGCGATTACTATCATCAGTTGAATCAGCAACTAGAGATAGGATTGCTGGTGTGACAATTGCAAGTCCTATTCCATTCAATCCTCTCGAAATTGCTATCTGTTAAACAACATCAACAAGATTAACCCTTTCATTCTTGTTAATAGCCCCTACTAATAAACAAGAGACAACATTAAGAACAAGACAAATAACAGAAAACCAAAGTTTTTCTATAATCCAATTGATATCAAGTTAGCACACACTCCACTCATAACTCTCAAGAAATCAGAGTCAACAACAACAACATAGTCAGTGTCTGGGGAGGTTAAGTGTACGCAGACCTTACCACTATCTTAGAGATAGAGGGGCTGTTCCCGATAGACCCTCAGGTCAAGAAAAAACAGTCCAAAGCAGTATATAGAGAAAGAAACACCATATACAGAGTAATGAAGCAGAGACCTCAGCAAAGGTAGAGGATATGGCAACAAGGAAAGTGGTAGCAGACCAAAGGAAAGCACCGAGAGCAATGACATTAGCACGATTATGACGAGCAGCAAGGAATGCAGCAAGAGGGTAACAAAGACATTGAATTAATGATCTGTAGAGACTAAGTGAGCCAAGACCAGTAGGATCAATGCTCAAATCCTTGCCAACTTCTTTGTAAACTCCAGGTAACAGAGTTTCATCAGCCATTTCCATTATAGAAGCAAAATTTATCAATATAAGTGTCAAGTTGTTCTTGAGCTTCATCATCACCTTTATATCTCAATTAGCAAAGCTTCTTTTTTTTGTTTTGAAATTCAATGTTAACATTTAGTACATGCACAAAGATATATATGAGGAACTTGAGAAAAAGTTATTGGGACTATAAATATAAGTATTATAGTAGGATTTTATTAAATGCTAAATACCTAGACAACTACTGAACATTTTATAATTTCAGATATTTTATCTGAGGCTAATACCTAGAGTAAATATCTTAAAAGCTCACTCAACTATGAGTAATTGTGTAAGAAAGTCATTAAATTTTAATTTGTTTCAATAAAATCACTCAACTTAAAATTTTTCTCTTATAAAATCACTAATTCAAATTTATCATTAAAACAATTAAATTATTTTCTTATATCATGTAGACATAAACTCTACTTAATAAAATAAAATTAAAAAAAGACTCATATTTTATATACGACCCACCCACCCGTAAATAAAACGAATTTCATCTTAAACCCGTATTCCCCTCTATGCTTCTTCTCTAATTTTCTTTTAAATTTATGTTTCAAGTTCTAGTAATTATAAGAAAAATAATCTCTATTTCTTTTCTTCTAGTAATTTATTTTCAAATGAAAATTTTCTTTTCTCCGCTCTCCAGATCTTCGATGAAGCCAACATGCACTGTTTCTTTAGTATCATAACTTTAAATTCAATTATGTATGACCATTGTTAATTCGACCGTTCCTCTTTTCCTATCAACTTCATAACAAATGGAAAAAAATTACGGTGTCCAGACCCAACAAATTTTACGATCAAATTATTATTTAACTGTTTTTTTTATGTTGATAAAGTAGTGTTTATTTGATTCATCCAACTTGACTTGCTGAAAAATAAGTCAATTCGGTTAAGATATGAGATAGATTTCTTGAAACATAAATTTAAAAGAAAATTAGAGAAGAAGCATAGAGGGGGAATACAGGTTTAAGATGAAATTCATTTTGATTTGTGGGTGGGTGGATCGTATATAAATATGGGTCTTTTTAAAATTTTATTTTATTAAGTAGAGCTCATGTCTACATGATATAAGAAAATAATTTAATTTTTAATCATATTTTTTTAATGATAAATTTGAATGAGTGATTTTTCAAGAGAAAAACTTTAAATTGAGTGATTTTACTGAAACAAATTAAAGTTGAATGACTTTCTTACACAATTACTCATAGTTGAGTGATCTTTTGAGATATTTACTCCTAATACCTACTCCCTCTCTGTCCTCTATTAGTTATATACTTTCTTGTTTACACACGTCATAAATAACAAGAACCGTTTTACTAATTTACACTAGGGATTGTTCAAAAGCTAACTGTAACCGATAATCCAACTGCAAATTTGGCTTATTGAGTTATCGGATTAACAGTTGCTGAACGGATTAAAATATTATAATTAACGCTTTAATATTACTTGTTGTTTTCTTTGCTTCAATTATTACATAATTGGTTTTTTTCTATGCTTTACTAATATATATTATTTTATTTTATTTTTTAAAAAAAGAAAAGGAATCATCACTCTAACACTGAATATATGGTGGACCAAACCATCTATCAACAGGCTCCTTTGATAATGGAGAAAAAAAATAAAAATAAAGTGAAATCATAAATTAAAATAATAAAAAGTACGTTGGGAAAGAAATATTTGAAATTCCATTTTCAAGAATATCCCTACATAAATCACTTAACTGAAATGTTACAATCTCATCAAAATTTATTGTTTTACCTTTCTCTCTATCCATTACTTATGAGCTTAAATAACTTACAATAATAACTACGTCTCAGTCTGAAATAGTTTGTGTAAGCTATATTCATCATTACTGCAATAATACAAACAACATAGCAAGAAGTGAGATTTGTGCTTGTTGGAAACTATGTACATACAGCCTAAAATTTCGTTGGAGGATTTCAACTAATTGCTGAAAGAAATCTGTGCTCATCGTTCTCAAGTAAGGGCTGTTGTTCTTCGGGTGGAGAATTGCCTGTTTCTTCAATCAGCTGCAACTTGACGCGATCCCTATCTTGTGGATATGTGCAATACAGGAAGGAATAGATGGAGCAACAAATGATCATCGGAATGCCTATTGAAATGTACAATGCCTTGGCAAGTGATGCAGCATTTTGTCTATCTGTTTCAATTTCTTGTGAGCCTGTTGATCCCTCTGGGATTGGCTTATAACCAAAAACTTGTTGAGCTAAAATACCAACCACCAATGGAGCAAAAGACGATATTATGGTCTCAAAAGATCGATCCAGAGCATAAATGCTTGTCCGAGCTCTCTCTGGTACTATCTCAGCAAATATTGGACTACAAACATGTCAATAGTGAGATATTTTAGTGCAACTCCTCAAGTTAAATCATAACATGCAATACATTCGATAGACTTGAAGATGAATGAGGAAAACGAACAGGAAAAATGTGCTAAACATTCTTTAAAAAAATGATATATTGGATGAGAAGAGACGTACTTGTTTGTCGCTGAACCACACCATGATATGATTGATCCCATGATGAACAAGACTAAACCGTGCAGCGTAGCTGTTTTAGGATCATTAGGCAATAGCAACAGAAGAATTGCAGCTATAGGAATTGCTGATCCAGTGCTAATCTGTGCGAGTATAATCCTACCAGAATTAGGCAAGTGCTTAGCCAATACATCCCCCATGAATCCTCCAAACAACGAGCCAAGCGATTCAGCAACTCGAAACAAAGTCCAGAGAAGTGCTGTTGTCTTGTGAGAGAATCCAATAAGCTCCAACCACATTGTGGCAAATGACAATGCTGACCAGGGGAACATCCCGGAAACCCCTTGGGCGATAAGTATTTGAAAAGAGGGCACTTTGATAATCACTTTTGCTTCTTTTAGCAGTTCACTAACTTCTTCTTGAAATGGTTTTAGTTTAAGTTGATCTTTTTCTTTGTCAATCCTACTTCCAAGATATCGTGGATCGTTGGCAAGGAGACGGACTAAAAAACCAACAAGAACACTTACAATACCAACCAGATGGAAAGAGATTCTCCAGCCAGGGATCCCCATGAATGATGTTTCAGCAATCAGCACAGACAAAAGCCCACCAAGTATTGAGCCAAAACATGATGTTAGTGCTAACCATCCGAAAGCAGTACCGCGGTTACTTTCATTAGTTGAGTCAGCAACTAAAGACCGGATTGCTGGTGTGACAATTGCAAGTCCTATTCCATTTAATCCTCTCGAAATCGCTATCTGTTAAACATCATCTGTGAGGTGCTAAAACAAATCTTACAGCCTAAATTCAAGAATGATGATACTTCTAATCTTGTTATGTATCATAAAAAGCCAACTATACCCGCTATTGAGGTGGGAGAGCTCAAGGTTATGTAAGCCCTATATCAGCTCCCAATTAAATCGATGTTAGACTGTAGTCCCATACTTTGCAATAGGATCATAACATATACATACAAAAAAATCATTTTTACCCTATTTATACAAAACGGTTTCTCAACGAAGGAGATTCAATTGACCTCCTTCCTTGGCTTTGGCTCTGCCACTGTCTGTTAATGTACAGACAAGGGCAGAGCCACAATAGAAGTTATTGTTTGTTGTGTCAACAAAACACCACATGTGAAGCTGAAAAGAGGAGTAAGCTACTTATAAGGTCTTGAATACTCTGTCTTTTGGGGGAAACAGATAAAACTTAATCTAAAGCAGACAATATCACACTTCGTAAAAATATCTTTTGGCTGATTTAAATTAACCATTATTAGTAATTTCGGCCAAAATTCTGTATTTTTAGTAAGAAAATTCATATAATGTTATTCAGAATCCAGTAAACAAAAAGAGTTGCATCTCAGAACCCAACAACAACATAACTGCTGTGGGCAGTGTCAGATTCAGAATTTTCATCAAGGGGTTCAAAATTTGAAAAAGTAAACATAGAAAAAAGTCAAAGGGTTCAACATCTACTAGTAAGAACTCCTACCCTTACTAGCTCGACCCCTAAGACCACAAGCGGACACAATTTACCCTATTTTGTGCAGACAGAGAGACTGTTTCTGATAGATCCTCTGACCCTAAGACAAACATAAACACAACATATACGGAAACATAAGCAGTAACAACAACATGATATACGCGACGACATAAATTAAATAACCTGAGTGAAGGTGGAAGAGATGGCAACAAGGAAAGTGGCAGCAGACCATAGAAAAGCACCAAGAGCAATGACATGAGCTCTGTTATGACGAGCAGAAAGATATGCAGCTAATGGATAACAAAGACATTGAACTAATGATCTAAACAGAGTAAGAGAACCAAGACCAGTTGGATCAGTATGCAAATCTTTACCAACTTCTGTATAAACATTAGGTAACAAAGTCTCATCAGCTTTCTCCATTATACCAGCAATATTCACTAATACAAGAGTCAACATATCTGATCTTAAGTTCTTCATGACTTCTAGTACCATTATCTAGCTATGAAAATAATGACTTAAACAATTTGGTTATACATTGTGTATATATATAATTGAATTCTATTTCAAAACTGTAGAGAGTGTTGACTAATAACATTTGTTTCTCTGTTTTAGAGCTAGGGTATAATAGCTTCGACAACTACTTTCATATTACTTGACCCTGTTGAGCTGACATATTTCTTAAGAAATTTTTAATTAAATGAATTAACTTTATTAATGATCATTGCAGTTATTTGAGCTGACATATTTCTTAAGAAATTTTCAATTAAATGAATTAACTTTATTAATGATCATTGCAGTTATTTAATACTATGGATGATATGAGAAAAAAATAATAATAAAACTCTCTTTGTTAAAATGAAACATTTATTTTTTCATATAATGGTCTATTAAAATGAACAAAAAGGAGTACTTCTTTCGTATCAAAATAGTTGTTGTCCTTGCTAAAATTTTTTTTGTTATTTCAGAAGTCAATACAAAATTAATTATTTATTTTTTCTATTTTATTCTTAGTAGTAATTGTTATTAAAGACTATCTCAATTATGACACATAAATAAAGAAAATATTCAAAGTCAAACACATCTTTTAATTAATGTTTTTTTAGATGTGTAAATGAAAAACATGACAAGTATTTTGAGACGAAGAGAATAGTAAATTTCATATTTTTATTTAGATATTTAAACTACTAAACAATTCACCACATAATAACTTATTCCTATTAACCACTTCCAATTCAAATTATGAAGAAAATTGATGTGTATAAACAATGTAAGTGTTATGATTTTACGTGGTATCGCTTGAAAATAAGAATAGAAACTTTTACAAAATTTGAACAAAAGATATCTATTATGATTTATGAACACTTTATCATGTGCTCGATCAGGACATATCATAACTAATTCGAATATAAAATTTACTGAATTTGAATGATCTTGAACTTTTAATCTACTTATCCCACGGACATACATGAATAACATTTTTTACTTTAAAAATTCGCGATTACTCAAAATCATTTATTTTTAGAGAAAAGGCATAGATTCCCTTCTAAACTTGTCCCGAAAAGTCAGTTACACGCTTAAACTATCATGGTGACCTATTACACACCTTTACTACTCAAAAGTGAATTTATTACCACCCTGAGACGTGTAACACCACTCTCACATTATGTGGTGTATTACACTCGCTGCCACATCAGCGCCATGTCATAAATCATAATTTTTTGTTTTCTTTTCTTTATTAATTAACTTTTCTTTTGTTAACTATATTTTACTCTAATTAATCCCTAATTAATTATTTTAATTCTCTAATAATTATATTTTCTTCATCACTAAATCCCACTCATTTCACTTGTCATTTCATCGGAAAAATCATATCCGGCCACCTTCACTATTGATTTTGTTCTTCACCACCACTATATCACCTTCAATTCTTCTTCTTATTTGTCACCCAATACCAAATATCACCACCACCATTATCAATATTGATTTTTTCTTCTTCACCACCTTCAATTACCTTTTTCAGATTTCGCCACCGGCCACCCATCACCACCAAACCCCTAAAGCTGCTATCACCACCAAACCCCTAAAGCTGCTATCACCACCAAACCCAAAAGTTGATTAACCAAAATTTCTTCAACAAAGTCAAAAAAATTGAAAAAGATAGAAACAATCAATCGAAATTTTTCTAGATAAAATACCATTATTCACTAACAAATCTATGGGAATTAACCTAATTGCGAATAAAAAAAATTTTGCTTTAAGATTGTGGTAAAAAGGAGAAGAAGAAGTGTGATGAAAATAAAGAATGAAGAAGAAGAGGACAATGGGTGGGGTGTGAAGAAGAAGAGGTGTGGGGAGTGGGGTGGAAAAGAGGATTTTAATTACTTTTTTTAACTTTAATTTCAAACTGATGCGCCTATTTTTTATTTTTGTTTTATTTTTTTGCCACGTCAATTTTAGGGGGTAAGAAAATTCACTTTTGAGTAGTATAGGTGTGTAGTAGATCACTATAATAGTTTAAGCGTGTAATTGACTTTTCGGGACAAGTTCAAGGGGAAATTTATGTCTTTTCCCTTTATTTTTAAGAACATTGCGTGTAATTTCACGCGATAAAATTATGACCTGTATAACGGGAGACATGATTTCAATGCCCAAAACTTGAAAAATGCATTATGTGGGACCAAATTAAGTTCCCAAAAAAGCGTTGAATATTAGACGATGAGGGCACACCCACCAAGAAAATTTTGGGTAGTTTTCAAATGGATTATTTTTTCTTTGCTTTCCCCCATTATTTGGAGTCCGGTATCCAGAGTCTGTATTGGAGTCCCGATCAAATTTGAATTACGTACGGCAGGATCTATTAGGGTGTGGTTCCAATTAGATTTTTTCCATATTCATGGCTCCAATATGAGACATCTGATTAAGAGTTGGGCAATTCTATCACTGCATCCACGACCTATGTTGGTGGGTCCTTTTCTTTCACTCCCTCCGTCGAAATTCGAGATATTTAGTTTTTAATTATAAAATTTTGAGAAATAAAAATTATTATTAATCAATAAAGCTAATGATTTAAAAGAAATTAAGAAAATTATAATGAAAAATTTATTTAACTTTTTAAATATTACCATCTTCACGTAAAATGAGATAGAAAAAAAAAATAATACTTGTACGTTGTTTTTGCTTTATAAGGAAGCAAATTAGAAGAATTAGCATTTGCGTGAAGAAAACATGTTATGGAAAATTAGTGTGTAAGCAAGATTTAAATATAGAAGTAGAATAGTGTGAGCAATTAGACGTAAGATATCACTTATCAAGATTTAAAGAGTAAAAAATATACGTAAATTATTTTACTTAATTGAGTGTCATATCTGAACTATTGAGAGTGTGAGTATTTTACTTGAATTGCCACTTAATGGTTAGCGAAACACACCTAGATGTTAACTAGACCAAATGTTTGTCTAGAAATGCTTCTAGGCACGTTAATTTATTCATAAAATCTTCGTCCACCTAGCATATATAATTGCTCTATTTGTTGACACATTAATTTTTTAAAATGTATATTTAATTGACTTTTTTAAAATCCACAAATCCTCCTCTTTCAAGTCGGAGATATCGATGCCACGACAGAGACAAAAAGACTGCGGCTAAGATGGTGGATGTCACAATTGAAATAAATTAATTTATACGATGATAATTTTAACCATTAACTTTAACTTTTAACCTAATAGTAATTTATTTAAATTTGCTAAAGGGGAATTATTTTTCCACATTAGGCATGTATAAGTTTTTTTCCTAGACTATATTTTAGTTTTTGTCCTTCTGTTTTCCCCTCTTTTTAGGAAGGGGTGAGGATATCGATAAGATTCCTCCTAAACCCTACATTAATTTTTTTGATAATAATCATATAAATAATTAAAAAATTGAAAAAATAATATTATAATTATTACTTACCGTATTCTTGGCGTTATAATTTTTCCAATTATTTATTGAAAAATGAAGTATTACAAAATCAATAGGAGGAAAAATATCAAATCTCATTTGCAGGTTCCTAGACCCAATTATAAAGCTTACTTATTTAATTATTGGACATTTTTCTAATCATTGACTTTTTATTATTATAATGATTTTTGCCCCCTTTTAAGCGTATCTCTATTTTTATTTGTCTAAAGTAGTTTTAAATCTAAATACAACATTTGCTATTGTGATAAATCCTGATGATTGTAATAAAAGATGATGAATATGGTAAAAATTTATCCACACTTAATATTTACATTAAGTTAATTATATGTGTGACATGTGTTTGCATATAAATTTTCAATACTTAAATTATAATTAATTAACATAGATTTTCACCTCATTTAATCATAATAAATTTATATGATTTAATGTAAATACCTGACACGAGTAAGAATTATATTGATGTAACTATCATTCCAAGTTTGGTTGTTACACTATAGTGAACCTTAAAACTTTCTCTAATCAAGCTAGTTTATCATTAAGAGCCAGAGTATTGTATTTTGAGTTTTGATGAATTAATAAACTATAGAGCAAAGGGACCTAATCAAAGAACCTGGTCCTTAGAGTTGTCATCGTATAGGACAAGTCAATGTTGTGCAGCTATAAAGCTGCAAGAACCGCAGTGGTTGGTGGACATTGTAGCAGAGGCAGTGGCGGAGTCAGAAATTTCACAAAGGGTGTCCAGAAATAGCACAATAAAAACTCTTTTCAAAAAGTAGAACTAGAGTGAGATTCACAAAGGGTGTCTAGAAATAGCACAATAAAAGCTCTTTTCAAAAAGTAGAACTAGAGTGAGATTCGAACATGCAAGCACTACCTCATTCCAAGGATCTGAAACCACTGGGCTATAACAACTTGTTATGTTAAGGGTGTCCAAAATATGTTATTTAATCATTTCGTGTATCATTTTACTTGAATATGCAATATTGTTTTCCAACAATTGGACACCCTGACCAACATGTAGCTACGCCACTGAGCAGAGGCTTGGAAAGGACAACAGTTCCCGACCAATGGCATGCTACTAGGTTATTTTGTCTCTCTCATACACTGGATATGTTGACAAGAAACAACCTAGTTTTTGCAATCAAGAATATTCAATTTTCAAAGAAAAATCCATTCTCTCACACGCAGCAAGGGACCTGATTGAGTGTTGCAGCGTCTTAAGTTGCTCTTTGAGTTTAGTGTATTGTGCTCTCATATTGTAGATCTATTCCTATGTTATAAAGGATTATAGATCGTTTCAGTTCATTTCATTTATGAGTTGTGTTTGAGGCTAGAGTTAGCTAAGTGGTGTTGTTAAAGTATATATTAACTAGAGGTAGTTGATATAGTGGGCATTATGGTTATTGCTTTGTGTCTTATAATAGAGGAGTTACAAGGTGTGTAGGATTATGAGTCTAATCCTTGGTAAGTACTCGAGTCGGTAGTTACGAGCTGCTTGAAGTTATTGGAGCTTTGAGAAATTCAGTGTGATACTTCGTTGTTATTTTCCCCCCTTGAGCAAGGAAATTTTCACGTAAACATCTATGCTCTTTGCTTTAAGCATTCTCTTTACTTTCTATTACTAGTTTCTATCAAGGGACCTGGTCTCTTGACAGGTGGTGGATTCATACAAGCCATCACAGAGTTTTTGATATAATTCTACTCTTAGTTGTATAAACAACTAGCTTAAGATCTAAAATTAGACAATTTGACATAATCCTTACATATTCCATTTGAAAATAGTAAGCAAATACAACTCAAAAAAAAAATGATCACATCCTTCAAGAGTAGAAGAAATCAAATTTTTATTGCTTATTCAGTATTTTTTTTTTACGTTATTGTATCAAAACAACTATGGATACAATCAACAGAGAAAGAAAGTGAGTTTGTCCTTGTAATTAGATTCTATGGATTCCAACTAATTTGCTTAAAGAAGTCTCTGCTCATCATGCTCGAGTAAGGGTTGTTGTTCTTCGGATGGAAAATTCCCCGTTTCAT
Organism: Solanum appendiculatum; assembly: GCA_018342035.1. Taxonomy (NCBI): domain Eukaryota; kingdom Viridiplantae; phylum Streptophyta; class Magnoliopsida; order Solanales; family Solanaceae; genus Solanum; species Solanum appendiculatum. Next base: position 1,708,033 of record JAGDQO010000434.1, on the reverse strand, counting down.
CAATCTGTTGCAACCGAACACGATCTCTATCTCGTGGATATGTGCAATAGAGGAAGGAATAGATGGAGCAACAAATGACCATTGGAATGCCTATTGCAGTGTACATTGCTTTGGCAAGTGATGCAGCATTTTGTCTATCTGTTTCAATTTCCCCTGAGGTTGAAGATCCCTCAGGGATTGGCTTATAACCAAAAACTTGTTGGGCTAAAGTACCAACCAGCAGAGGAACAAATGATGCTAAGATGGTCTCGAAAGATCGATCCAGAGCATAAATGCTCGTTCGAGCTCTCTCAGGAACTATCTCAGCAAATATTGGACTACAAACATGTCAAAAGAGCAAAACATCAAAGACCATCTCAAAGATCAATGTAAAAAAACATAACATGGGCATTTTAATGTGAAAATTCAGTCATTTTCATTTGCTCTTTTCACCATTTCGAGCTTTGTGAATGTACCTAACATAACAACAACAACAACATAGACAGTGTAGTTTCACAAAGTGGGGTCAGAGGCAGAGAGATTGTTTTTGATAGACCATCGGCTCAAGAAAAAACAGTCCAAAGCAGTCCAGAAAAAGAAGTAACAAAACTATAATGAACAACAGATAATAATAAAAACAACAGATAGTAACAGAACAGAAACATATGATAATCGAGGAAATCAACAGATAGACGATAGTGACAGAAATCAAAGGAAAAGAAACTACATGAGCAATTCTACGACTACTAATGCATATGCAAGAGGAAAGAGTGAACAAGGCGGTATAAAGAGAAAGAAGTGGAAAGAATGGCTGAATAAATTAAAATGCTGAACAACATAACATAAAAGGAGCTGGAGTGGTCTCTTACATTGATCTATACAAGGTATGAGTTTGGATATAATTGGAGACAAATGGGGAAAACGAACTGGAAAAATCTGTCAAATGTTCGAAACAAATGATATATTGGTTCAGAGTAGATATACCCGTTTGTTGCTGGACCGCTCCATGATGCACAAAATCCCAATATAAACAGGACTGAACCATGCAACAAAGCTGTGGAAGGATCATTAGGCAATAGCAGCAGCAGAATTGCAGCTAAGGGAATAGCTGAACCAGTGCTTATCTGAGAGAGCATGATCCTACCAGAATTAGGGAAGTGCTTAGCCAATACATCCCCCATGAATCCTCCAAAAACCGCGCCACATGACACAGAAACTACAAAGAAAGCCGAGATGAGTGCTGTCATCTTGTGAGAGAATCCAACAAGCTCCAACCACATAGTGGTAAATGACAGTGATGTCCCAAGGAATGACCCGAAAACACCTTGTGCAACAATTATCTTGAAGGAAGGTACTTTGATAACCGCTTTTGCTTCTTTTAGCAGTTCTATCACTTGATCTTGAAATGATTCCTGAGGAGGTAGAGCTTTTCCATTGACATCTCTATCAAGAAAGCGGGGATCTTTGGCGAAGAGACGGACTAAAAGACCAACAAGAACACTTATAATACCAACCAGGTGAAAGGAGATTCTCCAGCCAGGGATTCCCATGAATGATGTTTCAGCAATCAGCACAGACATAAGCCCACCAAGGATTGCACCAAGACTTCCTGTTAGTGCTAACCATCCAAAAGCTGTACCGCGATTACTATCATCAGTTGAATCAGCAACTAGAGATAGGATTGCTGGTGCGACAATTGCAAGTCCTATTCCATTCAATGCTCTCGAAATTGCTATCTGTTAAACAACATCAACAAGATAACACTTTCATTCTTGTCATAGTTTCAGAAAGTAATAACACATTAACAAAACACTCAAACTTGACCACAACTGACAAGTAAACACTCCAACTTTGAGTATGCAAATCCAAATACCTCAACCCGTCTCCACTGTATTAGTTGAACACTCCAACATACAAAATGATAATCTAGACACCTCCAAAATTGTCACAACATCGGGTGTTCACGAGACACAATGAGGACGAGTTGGAGTGTTTAGTTGTCAGCTGAGACCGAATTGAGATGTCTTATATCTATTCAGACATCAGTATATACTTTAGATCATTCCTCAATGATAACTAATATAACAAGTCCACACTTGAAATTTAACTTGGTAGCCCTAGATACTTAAAACCTCAACAAAAATAAATTCCTATAGGCTACATATCAAGAACTATTTTTCTTATTCTGACTAACTGAGCTACTAATAACACTCATAACCTCAAACTTTCCATTTCTCAAGAAATCAGAGTCAACAACAACAACATCCAGTGTACTAATCCCATGAAGTATGGTCTGGAGAGGTTAAGTGTACGCAGACCTTACCACTACCTTAGGGGTAGAGAGTCTATTTCCGATAGACCCTCATCTCAAGAAAAAACAGTCCAAAGTAGCATAGAGAAAGAAATACTAATTCTTTTTCACTTAAAACCAAGTTCTTTAATTCAATTACTACTAATTTATGTTCATGGATCCAAGGCGGAGCTAGGGATTCATCCAAACCCCTTCTCCTCAGAAAATTACACCGTATATTATGTATATACAATATATATATTGGTTAAAATACTGTTTCTGCCACTACACGGATCTACACTAACAAACCAAGTAAACCACAAAAACAACACTATTTTCATGAAACATCAACTAAAATTCGATTCATTTCTATATTTGAAAAACACCATCTACAGAGGAATGAAGCAGAGACCTCAGCATAGGTAGAGGATATGGCAACAAGGAAAGTAGCACCGGACCAAAGGAAAGTCCCGATAGCAATGACATTGGCACGATTATGACGAGCAGCAAGGAATGCTGCAAGAGGGTAACAAAGACATTTAACTAACGATATGTAAAGACTAAGTGAACCAAGACCAGCAGGATCAATGTTCAAATCCTTGCCAACTTCTTTGTAAACTCCAGGTAACAGAGTTTCGTCAGCCATTTCCATTATAGCAGCAACATTTATCAATATAAGTGTCAATGTATCTGATCTCAAGTAGTTCTTGAGCTTCATCATGAACAAAGCTTTGTTTTTTTTTAACTCTTTTTTTGTTTGAAAGTCTATGTTAACATTTAGGACAGGCACATACATATATATGAGGAACTCGAGATAAAGTTATTGGAACTATAAAAGAATAATATAAATGTAAGTATTGTAGTAGGATTTAAGTAAAGGCCAAGTATAGACAACTACTGAAGTATCACGTTTTCTTATTTTTAGATATTTCAACTAAGGCTAATACCGACTCGCTCCGTTCTATATTAGTTGTCTACTTTTTGTTTACACGAGCCTTCAGAAATCATAATTAACAAGGATAGTTTTACTAATTTACACTAGATTGTTCAAAATTGAACCGTATAGCCGATAATCCAACTGCAAATTTGGCTTATTGGGTTATCGGATTAACAGTTGGTGAACAGATTAATATATTATTATTAATGATTTATCGGTTGTTGTTTTCTCTGCTTCAGTTATCATATTATTTTTCATTGTTTATTATTCTCTTCTTCATTATATTCAACATGGCTTCTACAACTAGCTTTACATACTTGGTCTTTTCATATGTTTTACTTGAGTTGAAAGTCTATCGAAAATAGCCTCTCTGTCGTCACAAGACAGGAATAAAACTGCATACACTGCACCATCTCTAGGCCGTACATTAGAATTACACTAAATATGATGTTGGTGTTATTAATGTTGTGTAAATTCAAACACAACCCTAAACAAATTGACAATTGAAAATAGTTGAATGAAACTATATAAGAAGTTCTATAAGTCATGATTAACAATTTAAAATATTTAAAGGGCATATGAATAAATTGTAGTAAAAAAAACTTTTTGTTTGACTCTCGAAATTCGAACTATGTCATATAAATTAGGGTAAAGGAAGTATATTTTCACCTCATTAAATCACTTAACTATAATAAATTTATATAATTTGATGTAAACATCTGGTGCGAATAAGTATTTACCGGAAAAGAATTATATAAGATGTAAGGATCATTCCAAGTTTTGATGCATGAAGTTTCTCCCCTTTTTGTTACTACTATTTTATACTCAATTAAATGTATAGAGAAGAGTCACATGTCTGTATAGAGTAAAGTAACTACAAACAACAGAGCAAGGAAGTGAGTTTGTCCTTGTTAGATTCTATGGATTTCAACTAATTTGCTGAAAGAAGTCTATGCTCATCGTGCTCGCGTAATGTCTGTTGTTCTTCGGATGGAAAATTGTGTGTTTGATCAATCTGTTGCAACCGGACACGATCCCTATCTCGTGGATATGTGAAATACAAGAAAGAGTAGATAGAGCAACAAATGACCATTGGAATGCCTATTGCAGTGTACATTGCTATGGCAAGTGAGGCAGCATTTTGTCTATCTGTTTCAACTTCCCCTGAACTTGAAGACCCCTCAGGGATTGGCTTATAACCAAACACTTGTTGCGCTAAAGTACCAACTAGCAGAGGAGCAAATGATGCTAACAAGGTCTCAAAACATCGATCCAGAGCATAAATGCTCGTTCGGGCTCTCTCAGGAACTATCTCAGCAAATATTGGACTACAAACCTATGCAAAAAACATAAAAAGGCATTTTAATTTGCGCATCTTTTGAATGTACATAACATAACAACAACAACAACATACACAGTGTAGTTCCACAAAGGATCTGGAGAGGGTAGAGCGTACGCAGACCTTGCCCCTACCTCAGAGACGGAGAGATTGTTTCCGATAGACCCCCGCCTCAAGAAAAAACAGTCCAAAACAATCCAAAATAGAATAATGGAAGTACAAGAAACCAACAGATAATAATGGTGAAAGGAGATTCTCCATCCAGGGATTCCCATGAATGATGTTTCAGCAATCAGCAGACATAGTCCCACCAATGATTGCACCCAAACTTCCTGTTAGTGCTAACCATCCAAAACCTGTGCCGCGATTACTATCATCAGTTGAATCAGCAACTAGAGATAGGATTGCTGGTGTGACAATTGCAAGCCCTATTCCATTCAATCCTCTGAAAACTGCTATCGCCTATCTGTTAAACAACATCATGAGGTGCTAAAACAATAAATACAGTAAAGCAGAAAAGAATAGTAACAACAACACATAATACAATATCCGAAGCTAAGAAAACAACACGTAATAATAAAATTGGAGAACAAGATAGTATGTGAGTAATAATAACAACCCTTACAAGGAAAACTAGATATCGCTCGATTACCTACTAACTTTATACCCTAATCATCAACCTCCATATCTTCCTATCTAGGGTCATGTCTAATCACCTCTCCCAAAAAAAATTTCGGCCTACCCATTGAACTAATGATCTGTATAGACTAAGTGAGCCAAGACCAGCAGGATCAATGTTCAAATCCTTGCCAACTTCTTTGTAAACTCCAGGTAACAGAGTTTCATCAGCCATTCCATTATAGCAGCAACATTTATCAATACAAGTGTCAATGTATCTGATCTCAAGTACTTCTTCAGCTTCATCATCACCATTGCTAATTTTTTTTTGTTTGTTTTGGAAGTCAATGTTAACATTTAGGACAAGTATATACATATGTATGAAATCTCGAGAAAAAGTTATTGAAACTATAAAAGAACTACAAATATAAGTATTATAGTAGATATTTCAACTGAGGCTAAAATACCTACTCCCTCCGTCCTATATTAGTTGTTTACTTTTCTGTTTACACGCATCTTCAGAACTCATAAGTAAAATGAATAGTTTGACTAATTTACACTAGGGGTTGTTAAAAATCAAACCTAACCGATAATCCAACTACAAATTTGGCTTATTGGGTTATTGGATTAACGGCTCATGAGTGGATTAAAATATAATCATTAAAAATTTAGGCATAATACATAAATGTGCCCTTTAACTTTGTCTCATTTCACATTTATGCCCTCCAATTTTGATGTGCACAAATAGACACTTAAACATCTATAAAGTTGACAAATGAGTCCTATGTGGCATAATACACGTAGGATACTATGTAGGACACAAATTGTCATATAGGATGCCACATAGGACGTGTGTCAATTTGTTCAACTTTATATAAGTTAAAGTGTCTATTTGTGCACATCCAATGTTGGAGGACATAAATGTGAAATAAGACCAAATTAAATGACATATTTATGTATTATCAAACTCCATGAAAAATTCATGAATAATAATTTTTTTGGTCTCTCATTTATCGGTAAAGTTTAATTTTAATCTTTATGATATATGATTCAACACATTTAGTTTTTTAATTAATTAAAATATGTGTTGTCGATCTTTTAACATAAAGTAAGTTACTTCCTCCGTTCCATTTTAACCATGACTTTAACTCTTTTCATGCCCATTATAATTAATAAATACAAAGTATGATTTATTAAGTTATCCTCATTTATTATGTTTTTTTAAAAAAAAAATCAGCAGTACTAAAAATTACTTCTTTACTGTTAAGAGTACAGTTTGAAAAAATTGTTAATTTTAGTCTTCAATTTCTAAAGCAATAACTATTTTAGGACAAATTTTTGAGCTAAAATAATAATTAAAATAAAACAAATAATATATATAAGTATATTACTCTCCCATATGAAGCAATAATATAAATTTAATATTATACATAAGAAATCTAATGGTGAAATAATCAATAACTTTATAAAATTGATGATCATTTACAATCAAATGTATTAAAAAAATATACATTTCAAATAATTAAAAGTTAAATATACTCTATCATAGCTTCACAAACTAATCTTATCCACTATGTCAACTATATGGTCCTACGTATTCAATAACAATAACAATATATATACTTAATGTAATTTACAAGTATAATTTTGAGGAAACTAAAATATACACATATTTCAATCCTATATTGAAAATTAAAGAGATTGATTATGATAAACTTGACTCGAGAAAAAGTAAAGATGGTATATAATGACGGTGTCAAGAATTTCACTAAAAGAGTTCGAAATATTAAAATAAACCTACCAAAACATGCTTTTTGCATGTTCAAATGAACCATCGGGCCTTGCTAGCTCCGCCCCTAGTCCATGGTCTATACATATCCATTTATCTCCACGTGGAGTCCTTTTGAAAGATTTTCTAAAACTTCTCGCCTTTATGGTTGTTAAAATTAGTCAACAACCTCCACCGGCCATCATCATCTGCTAATCAATTTCAGTTTTTTCCGTCCAAACTCCGATCGCCGGAAAAAATGGTGGAGCTGAAGAATCTGCGATCAAATACGTTAACTCTTGTATTGATAAATATTGCTGGAATTATGGAGAAAGCTGATGAAACTTTGTTACCTGGTGTTTATAAAGAAGTTGGTGAAGATTTGCATACTGATCCAACTGGTCTTGGTTCTCTTACTCTGTTTAGATCATTAGTTCAATGTCTTTGTTATCCATTAGCTGCGTATCTTTCTGCTCGTCATAACAGAGCTCATGTCATTGCTATGGGTGCTTTTCTTTGGTCTGCTGCTACTTTCCTTGTTGCCATCTCCGCTAATTTTACTGAGGTCTCTGATTCAATTCCTTTTTATATCTATATCGTGTTTAATTAGAGAATTGAGTCGAAATTCAGTTGATAATTCATGAATTTGGTGCTGTCTTGGGGGCAGGGGATTACAGGGTGGGTAATTGAACCTTCACTTAATGAGGTGAAAGTTCAGGTAAGTAATCAACTGAGCTACTAAGATTCGTTTTGTTAATTTGTGTATATTTGTGATTTTTTAAGTGAAAAAGAACAAGGTGTGATTTATGGGAGTTAGAAACCTGATAACATTGAATTTGGGGAGTTACAGAAACAGGATCTATTTTTTTAATTTAGAAATGGGAAGTTGGTGGGGATTCCTTGTATCTCGATTATTGTAGTTTTTGTTTTGTTATTATCTGTTGTTTGTTGTACTCTGTTACTTGTTTTTTGGATTGATTTGGATTGTTTTTCTTTGAGTCTAGGTGTATTGGAAACAACCTGTCTATCTCTGAGGTAGGTAGGGGTAAGGTCTACGTATACTCTATCCTCTCCAGAGCCCATTTTGTAGGACTACACTGGGTTGTTGTTGTTTGAAAGTTTGCGGGGAGGGGGTAAATGTGAGGGATGTATCAGATTCTGTGCTTGGAGTGATTTGATAACATCATACTAATCGGATAATAGAAATTTTGGTTTGTATTATTTGAGGTGTTCTCAATTTTGTGTCTTGTTTAATAGTAGGGGCTAATGACAATAAGACTGTTGAATTCAAGAATGAGATTTGAAAATGAGGGATTCGAAAAATAAGTGTTTTTTCTTTTGCGAACTGGTGTGGTTGGGAAGTAGAAGTTTGATTAGATTGAACTAAAAGCTTCTTGTTGTTTTTCGCTTTATATGATACATAATGCACATTGACATAGTCTCCGCCTTTTGAATGGGAAAATATTATCATTTTGTTGCCCTTGTAGTTTGCTGCTTTTAATTGAAGAATGATGATACAAGTGTTATCTTTTTTGAATTTGAGTTGTATGGTTACACTCTAGCAATCTCATGTTGTTTGACAGATAGCGATTTCTAGAGGTTTGAATGGAATAGGACTTGCAATAGTCACACCAGCAATCCAATCTCTAGTTGCTGACTCGACTAATGAAAGTAACCGCGGTACAGCTTTTGGATGGCTACAACTAACAACAAATTTTGGTTCCACCCTTGGAGGGCTTATATCTGTGCTGTTAGCCGAAACATCGTTCATGGGGATACCAGGCTGGAGAATCTCCTTCCATTTGGTTGGTATGATAAGTGTTGCTGTTGGAATTTTGGTCCGTCTCTTAGCCAACGATCCCCGTTTTGTTGACAGTGATGGCAATGCAAAAGATCAACCTCCACCGCCACCATTTCAAGAAGAAGTGAGACAACTTGTAAAAGAAGCAAAAGAAGTTATGAAAGTAGCTTCCTTTCAATTACTTATTGCCCAAGGGATTTCGGGGTCATTCCCCTGGTCGGCATTGTCATTCGCCCCTATGTGGTTGGAGCTTATTGGCTTCTCTCACAAATCAACAGCCCTCCTATGGACTTTGTTTAATGTTGCTCAATCGCTTGGTGCATTATTCGGAGGTACAATGGGGGATGTCCTAGCCAAGCATTTGCCTAATTCTGGTAGAATTATTCTAGCTCAGATAAGCTCTGGTTCCGCAGTTCCTTTAGCTGCAATTCTGCTTCTACTATTGCCTTATGATCCTTCAACAACTCTTATACATGGTTTAGTCATGTTTATCATGGGATTATGCGTATCGTGGAATGCTCCAGCAACTAACAAGTATGTATCATCTGTTAGAATACTTATATGACTAACAGTAAACATGACTCTTCGCTTTAATCTTTGTGTTGGTCCTTGATACGTATGCAGTCCAATATTTGCAGAGATTGTTCCAGAGAGAGCTCGAACTAGCATTTATGCTCTGGATCGTTCTTTCGAGTCAATTATATCATCATTTGCTCCTCCACTGGTTGGCATTTTGGCTCAACATGTTTTTGGTTTTAAACCAATTCCAGAGGGATCAACAGGCTCAGAGGAAATTAAAACAGATAGACAGAATGCTGCCTCACTTGCTAAGGCACTGTACACTGCAATAGGCATTCCAATCGCGGTTTGCTGCTTTTTCTACTCCTTCCTCTATTGCACATATCCACGAGACAGGGATCGTGCCAGGTTACAACAGACTGAAGAAACAAGCAATGCTTCATTTGAAGAACGACAAGCCTTACTCGAGAACGATGAGGAAACACTTGTTTAGGTTAGTTGAATCTTCTAACAATATATGCTGCTGCACATTTGGATTGTTACTCTTCATGTGAAGTTATTTATTGTCAATAAAAATTGCATCTTCTTGAAAGGGGTTAGCTCTAACTTAGAGTCAATTAATTAGTTAAAGTGATGATTGCATTAATTCAAAACTAATGGTAGTTATGAACCTATCAACAATAACAAGTCTTCTTAGAACTTGACATATGAGTCCTACATGTAGGCATATGTGTTTTAAGTAGCGTCCTACATGGCAATTTACATCCTAGCAATCAAAAAAACCGATTAAAGATTTAGCGGCATTAATTATTTAGCAACAATAATAGAAATTTACGACTAATACTCTATATAAATATTATTAAATGCTTTAACGACTCTGAATACAATGACATCAACTCAATAATATTATCGCTAAATATCTCTTTTATCGTAATGGTATTTACTGTCATCAAAATCTTATCATGAGTCATTGCTGACTCAATAAAAAAAATAGGACAAAGAAAAATATGATGCACCATTAACCTTTTCTCTTTCCATCTTCTATAATAACAACAAGAAGAATAATAAAAAAATGTTTCTTCAAAGAAACGTCAAATCGTCTCAAGCGACTTTCTATCTCTATGACCAACTCCAAATTTACATGCATGTAACCATAAACTATTCTTATATCGTCACATTTCTTCTTGTTTTCAATTCCTGCTAGTCTGTTACGTCCACCCCTCCTCTCTCTGACATGGAAGGGCGGACCCCACTCACTGGGAACAGGAAAAATAGCATTAACAGACTTTCTTCAGCAACATCTCTCCGTTTAGCTTCCCCTTCTGACCGAACATCAGATACCTTCGTTGTTCAAATCCCTAAAGATCAAGTTTATCGTGTTCCACCACCTGAAAAAGCAATAATCGTGGAAAATCGTACCCCTAAGGATAATGTACAAAGCAAGAAAAAAATTGGACGTCGTTGTTGTTGGACCTTATTGGGGTTACTAATATTTGGTATCGTTATAAGTATTACCATCGCGATTATTCACATGTTGTATATACCTAAATGTCCTAAGTTTTCCGTTGTTGATGTACATTTCAAGAATGTCACAGACCCTAATAGTCGTGATCAAGGACAAAAATATCAACCACAAGAACATTCAAAATTCGAGTTTGATTTGAAAGTCAATAATGTAAATGAAAGAATGGATGTTTCATTTGGTGATGGAAAGACAAATTTTGTTTACAAGAAAACATGATATAGGACAAGGGAAATATCCATCAAATTCACAAAGGGGTTTGGGTAGAAATAATATTCATATTAATCTTGATGTTGGTTCAAATGGGAAATTGCCTAGTGATTTGTTGAAGACACTTGAAGATGACAAGAAGAAAATAGTAATAATGTCATTGATGATACATGTGCCAATGGAAATTAAAAGTTGGGTTAAAAATTTGAAGAAAGATTTGACAATTACTTGTGATTTTGATGTCGAAGATTTGACAAAGAAAGCCAAGATTATGCCTAATGAGTGTATAACGGATTTCTAAAGGTGACAAGTTAATCCATGGAAATTTAATTAATTAATTCATGGTTAAGAAGCATGAATTTTCATTATCATGCAATAATATATACTAATCATTCTCTATTTGTTATCACTTTTTGTCTCATCTCCACATAATCTTCCTCATCCTTTCTAAGTTTGGGTGTCATTTCATGTTGGCAAGTCAAGTAAGGAAAGGTATAAAATATGTTGTTGGCCTATCTATCGATTGAACCAGAGGTTGGGCTCTTGTCGACAGTGTATAATGTATTATATCTAGTGATTTCTAGATTCACTAGATACAATAGGGTCGCGGAGTTAGGGGCATAAGGAGGTTCATCTGATGAACTCTTTTCATTGTATGTAAGGTTAAACTTATGTTTTATGTATATATAATGGATATTAAATTCCTCTGACTTTGTGTTTATTTCTTTATATTTTGAATTTCGTAAGATTGTGCATATGTTTTCTTTCATTGCATTGTTAATTAATTTCTTGTAAACAAAGTTTTCTCTTTGAATGAGATTTCTCTAAATCAATATGTTGAATGGTTTTTTGGACATCTCTACAAGTAATAAAGTTTTGGGCCAACAATAAGAATGTGCTCAAAGGTTATATGGTAAAGGCCTAACTAAAATAATTTTAAAATAAATGAGATTAGACAACCAATTCATTGACAATCATCCATTGGCCTTGGTTGTCATTGGAATCAACACCTCTTTAGACTGCTACATTAACAACATTTCTAAAGTGGTCCATAGGTTAAATGTGTGGGTTTCTTACACATGGCAGATTCTTCTTTTACTCTCTTTTTCTTGGTGTTTGATATTCATATCGGAGTCATTTTTATTCCCAATGGCTCAAATCCGAGACCTCTAGTGAAGGTTGTTTATACTTTCTTTTTCTTTTTTATTGGGGGTGGGAAAGGAGAAATAGGGGAGGAGATTACAATGTGGGCAATCGAACCCTCACCAACAAGGTGGAAGTTCAGATAACCAACCAACTAAGCTACTAAGATTCCTTTACTTTGTTGCTCCCTACTATCCAAAATATTAATCATTTTGATAAAATAATTTGGTATCAAATATTTAATATTTTCTTAAACTCTGTATCAAGTTAAACTGAACTGTGACAGTAAGAAGATTGGAATAAATGCTTACATATATAAACACAAACACATAGGTAGCGTAAGAATTAATACTCATTCATTGAATGTTTGAAAATTCCTTGTCATTAAAGTCAAATATCTAACACTCTTTTTCTTTAAAGGATCTAGGGCACTTGGAGAAGCCTTTTTTTTTTCCAATTGTTTCACTTTATACTTCAACTTTATTTAATTTTTTGTATTGCCAACTTAGTTCTAACTACTTAAACTACCTGAATTTCCTCAAAAGAAAGTTCAAAGAGGGATCTATAATGAGTGTGAAGCTCATGACAAAGGACAGGTTAAAAAGAAGGATTATCAGGCTTCTAGGTAGACAAACTTTTAAAGAGGCCACGTGCATAAACTCATATTGATATGGAAAAGGAAAGTGAAGAACTCCATAACGTATAACACAAGTTTCAGAAGATGTACGTGCTTTTAAATTCAATGATATATAAAAATAGTCTATAAGACAAATCGTACGGTCTATAGAACTAAAATAAAAATAATATACATGTCATGAACTTGAACCGTCATAGGCAAAGGTTCATACTTCATAGGCTAACACCTCGTTTGGGAAAATGTCTAATAATATTCCATTATTGTACTACAAGTTATGTTTGTTATTCTAATACTAAGAATTTGATAACATAAAGTTTAAGAATCAAATAAAAGATTTATTAGGTTTCAAATATCACATTAAACTTCACTTTTTGGGACTTAAAAGTAAAGATCAACTTAAACAGAAAAAAAGAGACTAGTTAACATAAAGTTAGTTTCTTCTTAATTTTACCCTTTTTTGTTTTGGCTAATCACACTACACTAAAAAGGACATTTAGTAGTAACATAAAGTTAGTTTACTCTCAATTTAATTAATTTTTTAAATTAAATTGGAATTTGATTAACTTAATATTTTAAAATTAAAACATTCAAAAGTTATAAGAAAAGTTATAAATTGTCATTTTTCTCATATCATATGAAAAATAAAGTTTAAAATATTGATGAAAATTTAATAATTTGAATCACTCAAGCAATAAATGACATATAATTTGGGACAAAAAGAGTATAATTTTAATGAATATTCCAAAGAGTTATGTCCAATTATTTTTTGGGGAGGGGAAGCTTGACTATCACAATTTCGAGTATCAATTTTGGAATTTTATACTACACATAGAGTTTTTTTTCTTTTAATTTGCCTTCTTCATTTAATATTATTTTTGCATATATTCCTTTCTATTAAAATTTTTTATTCATTTCAATGAATAAAAAATTACGAGAGCCATGAGATCAAATTGTGACGCAATATAAGTGTTAAGAATTAAACAATATAATACAAATAATTTTTAAAACTACCTATTATTATATTATAATATACTAAGTTTTAACTTATATATGCAAACATTGGGAAGAACTTGTGTAAGTATAAATGAACTATAATTTTGCAATGTAAGTTAGGTAATTGTATTTTTTTTGAAATTTTTTCTTTTATTGATACTTAGTTAAGATTTAATTTGCTTTTTATTATTCACTCCGTCTCAAATTATATGATACCGTTTGAATTTCGAAAGTCAAATTTATTAATTTTAATTACTAATTCGGATATAAAATCTTTAAGTTTTTAAAAATAAAATTTGCCTATGTGAAAACAACGTGAAAAATATTATAAGTCACAATTATTTATAATTTTTAAATATTTAAAATACATAATCGTGATTAAAAAAATATCAAATACTGAGTAAGAAATAATTTCGAAAAAGTTGGTTATTCTTTTCAATTAATAGTTTAAAACATAAAGATAGCAATATGTGAAAAATTCCAGACATGATGACTGGATATTGTTATTGCAAGAATCTCATACTTTGTTGGTGGTGTGTGTGGGGAATTATGGTAGAGAATAAATAATTGTTAGATTGACTAACTTTTATGTTGGAACTCTTGTTGTTATATGAATTTTAAGCTGAGTATGAAATCGTCTTTGTCAGTGAACACTTTATTTTTTAGTATGTGACTTTTCGATACAAATTTAAATTAGTTGGATTTTAATATTAATATCAAATATTGAGTAAGAAATCAAAATTAAAAATGCATAGAACTCATAATTTGAACCATTTGAACTTATACCTAGTGTAACCACTACAAGATTGTGATGGCAAATGCATAGAACCATGAACATAAAGACGAATTGTACTTTTTAAGTTTTATTTTATTTTATTTGATATAAAATTTAAGTAATTATAAATAATTTTAGATATTCTATTTTTAAATATTCAGTAGTATTTATATCTCTAAAAATTAAAAATTAGAACTCATAATTTTAAATATATCATCATGTATTCGCGTGATTAAATAATATAATTCTTGTTGTACTTGTGAACAAGTGTCTATCGTATCTTTTTCATAAAAATAAAATACTCAACTCAGAATTGTACCTAAGTAAATATATATCCAAGATTCAACTCTCACCGCTATCATTATAATAAAATTTCCACCTATTTTGGAAATGACAGTTTCTTTTTCAGTGAAATAAACTCAGAGTTTATCTAGTATATGTTGCTGATAGAAGGTGACAAGTATCCCGTAGATTTGATCGAGATGCATGAAAGCTAATCCGGACATCATGATTATAAAAAAATTATTTATTTAATTACTGATATCTGTTGGGACAGATGACAAGTAAAAATATACTAAAAGACATAATATTATTATATGGTTTGACCAATTGGCCTACATATTAAAAACTAATAAAAAACATTAAAACTGTAGAGAGAAAGAATAGCCACATATGGAAGAATAGCCACATATGGAAGAGAAATATATTTTACTATGAGAATATGAATCTTCAATTTATAGATCTCCAAACTTTTCCTCTATGGAAAGAATATCCACATATGGAAGAGAAATATATTTTACTTTAAAAAAAAGTTCAAGTATTTATGGTAATACTTTAACTTTTCTTTAAGGAAAAAATAAATTTCAAAGAAAGTAAGAAAATCAGGGCAAAACCCTAAGAATATCCAGCAAAATAAATTAATTAATTACTGATGTGGCATGACCCCATGTCAGACAGAGATTCAATAGAAAATTTTATCATGGCAGAAGCACAACCAACAAAAGGCGTGTGATGCTCCATTAGCTTTTTGACATGTGGATAAATGGGCCTTTTATCTACTTTAAAGCAAGAATGATATCACTAACAAGAGAGAGAAAGTATATTTACGCAATAAATTAAGTTGAACAAATATAAAAAATGCAAGAGAAATTAATTATTAATATTATATTAATTTTGAAAATTTTCTTTTTTAATTATTAATATTATATTAATTTTGAGATTACATTAGATATGTTATCATTGTTGTAGTTGTATGTTAGTTTGATGAATTTTCAGAAACCCAGAATAAAAATATCAAAAAGTAAAATAAGTTTTATAATTAATATAAATCTCATCAGAAATAATACATTTCACTAAATATATAAAAATAAAATAAAAAGTGATTGTGGATCCACATTTTATACTTGTTGAATTTTATTTTATTTTTTTGAATTTTCTTCGAAACATTTTTATTAAATCAGATGATTTTGATGTTCAAATTGAATCTTTCATTTTTAAATTATTTTTTTAACGTTCTTGCTGATGTTAGAATTTATTTATTTTTGGGTCAAAATGTTGGAAAAAAAGTTACATCCTTGTTGATGCTGAAAAGAAATAAAAAGTTAATTTTTCAGATCTTAGTTTTCTTTCTAAATCTTGCAATCTTTAACTTAAATGAATTATTATTTAAAAAACGTAACAAAAAATAAAATAAAATAAACGTACTCCACAAAATTTTTAAGTACTATTTTATTTTAAAAAAATAATAGTAAAAAAGTAACAGTGATAAAAACGAAAATATAAATTATATTACACAAAAAAAATATCATATCAAAATAAATTCATCAAACTAACATACAGCTACATAACATATTTAATATAATCTCATAATATTAAAAAAGAGAAGCAACAACGTTTAATTTTTCTTGAATTTTTATATTTGTTCAACTCAATTTATTGTGTAAATATACTAAAAGAGAAGCATTATGTAAATTTATTTAATATAATCCCAAAGTATTGAAAAAGAGAAGCAGCAACGTTTAATATTTGTTCAACTTAATTTATTGTGTAAATATATTTTCTCTCTCTTGTTAGTGGTATCATTCTTGCTTTAAAGTAGATAAATGGCCCACTTATCCACATGTCAAAAAGCTAATGGAGCCCCACACACCTTTTGTTGGTTGTACTTCTACGATAATAAAAATTTTCTACTATATAGGGGGGCGGAGCGCTAAGAAAGAGAAAGCATTATCACTATACGAAACGAAGCAGCGGCTAATATTTTCTGACGTGGCATAAGATCCAAGCTGGAAGTGGACAAGAACCACTTGTCACTTTGTCAATACGGTCTGGTGGGGCCACTTAACCATATGAAGTGGAGCCCACTCCAAAATATTCCCTCAAATTTATAGCAATATTACTTTTTTATATAATTTATTTTCGATCATAAATTTTATTATTTATTTTTAAATTATGTTTCGAAAACTCCAATCTAGCATGTCCACTTTTATCTCGAGAAAAATACGATTGGGAGGAGCTAATTCAGATTCTTTTGATAAAATCCATATAACTAATATCTACATCATTAATATCAGCATAATTCAAACGAGAAACAACGACCCCTTAATGTCTAGTTACAACTATAAAATAACTAAAAACCACCCCAAATCTCTCTCACACACTCTCTTTCTCTCACCTCTTTGCTATTCTTGTTCTAGAATCACAATTGCTCTCTTTGGTTCAATATCTTGTACTTTTGACATATTACTTGAACAAATTTAGGTAAAAAATTGAATATTTTCTTTTTTCTACTTAATGGATATATTTTTGTGATTTATTTTTTATTTTTTATTTTAGAAAATTGATTCTTTTTTCATTGATTTTTTTTATTTTGAATGTGTAGGTAGTTATAATAATGACTAAACAGAATTTGTCCGATGCTAAATCCTGTGTCAACTCCACCACGATGTTCGTGGTAGAAGTGATAAAGCCGCCGCCACCGCCGCCGCCGGAAGGTTGCAATATTTCAAGAAAGACACTTGTTGAAATAAATGGTGATCCAAGAATAATGAAATCTTGGGTTGATTCAATGAGAGCTTCTTCTCCTACTCATCACATGTCCACAACTCTCTATGAAGACAACACTTCTTGGATGGTGAGGAATCATATTATCTGTTATTGTCGTGGTTTCTAAAAATAGTTATTTTAAATTATTTATCGTTTCACAAGTTCAAAATAATTTTTTTTTCTATTTTACCCTCAGTACTTCAATTATGAGGTGATATTATGATTGTTCAAATACCAATGAGAGTTAAAGTAGTTAAAAAGAACGTCCCTCTTCTAATTAATGTTTCTTAAAGGACGTGTAAAAGAAAAAGTCACGCGACAGATAATTTGAGACGGAGATAATTACATGTTCGAAACACATTGATAGCGTAAAAATTAGAGACAAAGCCAGAGTTTTAGCTCGAGTTTGGCAGAATCATTAATTTATTCACTGAATATGTATAAATGATTCATCCATAATTCAGTAAGATGTCATTTCTAGAATTTAAAACCTATAAACTCAAAATTTTGTATCTTGACACTCTAAAATTAGAAAATTATGACTACTACATGTATTTTTTTATATATATTTTATTTTTGACACTCTAAAATTAGAAAATTATGACTACTACATGTATTTTTATATATATATTTTATTTTTACGTTATGTTGTTTTATTGGCCAATGATGTAATAGATGTGGACATTTTGAGATCATCAAGATTAAAAGAAATTAATTTTTTGTTGTGTTAATAAATGAAACAGGTGCATCATCCATCAGCAGTTGACATGTTTGAAGATATTATAAGTGTTTCTAAAGGGAAGAAAATTGTAATGTTTTTAGACTATGATGGTACCCTTTCTCCCATTGTTGATGATCCTGATGAAGCTTTCATGTCTGATGTTGTAAGTATTATTAACTTTTTATTATTTTTCAAAAATTGACTTGTCGAAAATATTTTTGATGAATTATTTTCCGTTGAACAACGAGTCAATTTCCCATGGGATAATATCCAATGGAAGTTTCGCCTTCTTTAGTAGCGCGTTCTCCTTGTGTTTTAACTAACTTAATTGTGTAAAAATTACTTTCAGTATATGATCATAAATTGTGTGATATCTCATCTGCAAGTTTAAATAGTTAGAGAGAATATCTCTTTATTTACTTAATTAATTATGTATTTAACATGCTCTTTCATGTGTGAGACTTATTCTTTTTGGCTATGATCTAAGCACATTAAATTCCTTTTTTTTATTTTTTATTTATTTATAATGGATAGCGACAAGACTCAAACTTATGGCCTTTTTCTGTTAGGATATTGATAATTTTGAAGTGTGTGACTGTGACCATTTCATTTAAAAATTTAAACGGTTAGAAATCAAATTTTTAATTCTTCAGTTACATTTTCAACATAATGTGCACACATGCAACTTAAAATCTTCATTTTCTTCAAGTACTTTTATTACTACAAGAAACATAAGGAATTAGCGATGGATAAAATTTTATAGTAAAACAATAAAAATTCCATGCTAATACCCTTAAGATATAGATTAGCGACAAATTATATAAAAATCCAATAAACAAAAAGTTATTTAGCGAGAAATTAACTAGAGATTATCGATAAATTTTATAGCTAATTCCGTATTTTCTAGTGGCCGGTGTTTATTCCAACCCCCAATAATCCATTCTTTATGTGTATCAGATGAGAGGAACAGTGAGAAAGCTTGCTAGATATTTCCCTACTGCTATAGTTAGTGGCAGGTCCAGAGACAAGGTATACATTTTTTTTATTTTTTGAAGGTTTATATAGTAGTTATTTATTTATTTATTTTCTCATTTTGAGTTTTGTATAATTATATAGGTATACAATTTTGTACAATTGTCAGAGTTGTACTATGCTGGAAGCCATGGGATGGATATAAAAGGACCATCAAAAGGTTCTAAATATAGTAAGAAAGTGAGTGATATATCTTAATTAATTTTTTTATTTCCTCAGCGATTCAATCAAAATATTTATGAAAATAATCATAATACATTTTTCCATGGAAAATTTCAGTGGAAAGATCATGATATATTAATAGTGAGAGGGTCGACTATGATTCACGTAAACCTAATAAATTTACCATGAATATATATATTAAAAAATCCATTAAATATCTATAAATATTTGACTATATTGTAACAAATTTTAAGTCGTTGTAAAAATTCATAATTTCAAATTTTAAATCTACATCTACCTAGATAATTGGTGTTTTCTCTTTAATTAATCAATGGCAGCATGTTACCTATCTTATTTTTTGGGGTTTCTAATTCTCTACTTATAAATTATAATGGACTTATTACTTATTGTTATTTTTAGGTATATCCTGATAGTATACATTATTTTTTTATACTATCAAACTATTAATGTATAAAAATTAAACTCATAGTTAATATATATTTTCATTTTCATGTTTGAAATTTCAGGAAGCTCAAGGTGTTCTTTTCCAACCAGCAAGTAAATTTCTTCCAATGATTTTTGAGGTCAGTCTATCTCTATCAAAATTAATATGAATTAATTAAACTGATGAGCGTTTGACCATGCTTTATTATTAAAAAAATTAATTTAAAAAAAAAATTTTAAGTGAAAATTGTGAGTTAAAAAAAAACTAAAATGTTTATTTACAATGAATTAATTTTTCAGGTTTACAAAGAATTATTGGACAAAACAAAGTGTACTGAAGGTGTTAGAGTGGAGAATAACAAGTTTTGTGTGTCTGTGCATTTCCGTTGCGTCGATGAAAAGGTATAAACAAGTTTCACCTATTATTTTTCGAAAAACTTTATTACGAGTCTCATACAACTGATACGAGTAAATATCTTGATAAATATTTGTAACGACTAACGAGTTTGTAAAAGAAAGCCAATGTCTTTTGAGATGAAGCTTCTACGAGTGAAACTACATAACTATAAATATATACTCGTAAAAATTAAAACCTCAATTCAATAACTATTTTTCAATTACAGATGCAAAAAGACCACTATTTGTGAATTTTACTCAAAAATAATAATTACATTCTCAATGTATATTAATAATCCATAACCATGGCCCATTTAAAAGTAAAATTAAACAAAAATAACATCATCTTTTTAAAGTTTAGACAAAGTATATATAGATTATATATAACACAAATAATGTTAAGGTTTTTTCTTTTAAAAAGACTTGCAACTTTAAAAAAGTTTAAGAAAATATTTAATTTGATTTTATAATAATAATTTATTATTATTTTGTAACAGAAATGGGGTGAATTAGTACAAGAAGTAAGGTTAGTGCTAAAAGAATATCCAAAGCTTAAATTATGCCAAGGAAGAAAAGTATTAGAGATCCGTCCTATTATTAAATGGGACAAAGGAAAAGCTGTTGAATTTTTGCTTCAATCACTTGGTAAGAATATTCTAATTTTAAAATATTAATAATTTTTATTTATTTTTTACTATCAATTAAATAAAATATTGAGAAGAAATTTAATTTGATAATTATTAATCTTACTGCAACAGGATATGCTAAATGTAATGATGTCTTTCCTATTTATATTGGTGATGATCGAACAGATGAAGATGCTTTCAAGGTTTAATATATTCTTCTTTACTCTTTTTTTAATTATAAAAATTTAGTATATTTTAATTTGTCTTAGAAGGTTATTAATTTTCCTTATTTTTTTAAGTTACTAAGATGAATATTTATAAGGAATATTTAAGTTATATCACTACTAAAAATATAAGTTACATTGAACCAACTTATTGGGAAAATGTATGATGGAAAACAGATTCTCACTGAAACATTGGGAAACTTCCTAACATACTAGTTTTTCTTCTTTTTTTTCACCGATTCAATCAAAATATCTATTGGAATAGGCGCCACAGAATATTTTTCAATGAGAAATTTCAATGAAGTAATTATAATTTTTTTAATAATGTACACACTAATAACGTAATGATTTATTTATATTATCAATAAATTTTAATTTGTGATAGTATGTTCGTTTGCTATTTTATCAGATTTTCAATTAGTGTTTATCTATAGATTATTTGTAATAACCTAAAAAATAACATGATTGTATAAATATATGTTACACTATTAGTAAATATAATTTAGATTCTATTTATTATATAGTTTTATATATATTTGATAATTATTATACAAAATTATTTTATACTATGAGAAGTTAGACTATTCTTAATTATTAAACCAATTATGTATGTTGTATAATAGGTACTTAGAGAAAGAAGGCAAGGTTTAGGCATTCTTGTCTCAAAAACTCCAAAAGACACACATGCATCTTATTCTTTACAAGAACCTTCTGAGGTGAGAATCTTTATACATTAAGTTTCTTTTTGGATCACTTCAAACAAAGTACATTAGATCTTGTACAAATTAATAGAGGGGGCCTAATGCCTATACTCATTTTGTTTTTGATAAGAGGTCACAATTTTTGCAACTTATGGACATTGGATGAACTGATCATTAATTATATTGCTTAACTCTTAAGCAACTAGTTTTGATACCAAAAATATTGTCTAAACTTCTTGCATATCATTTCCCAATTAAATTGGATAAGACTCTAGATGTTGGTTTTGAACATTTTTATTTTTTCTTAATTATGTCTTTAACATGCCTCCTTATATGTGAGCCTGATTATTTTTCGTGGGACAAGAATATACGTACGTAGAAGGTTTTTTTGATAATGGATGACGCTGAGACTCAAACCTAGGACCTCTCTGCGTATCTACGTATTTCGATGATATGTTGAAATGTGTGACCATCTCATCTAAAAGTTCAATGGTTCGAAAGAACATACTTTTGCTTGTAAATATATGGTTAAAATAACTTCTTGTATAGAACATTATTCTCTTTAAAACAAATTTTTTTTTTCTCACTTATATCCATTTGTTATGTTTTAATATATATACCGTAAAACTTCAATAATATTTTTTTTCAATATATATAATTACCTTGGGATGCATTCCTTCTCCAAATCCTACTAACACGGGATATTTTATGCATTAACCGCCCTTTTTTACTTTGGCAGGTTATGAAATTTCTACTACTCTTGGTAGAGTGGAAAAGATTGTCTTTAGGGAGACAGTCTAAGATCCAAAAATAAGTTGAGGAGATAAAAGCATCTCTAAATTATTGAGAAATGTCCAACTAGTACATATGTATATGCCTTTGTTGTATATAAATAATAACTAACAAAGTACATATGTATATGCCTTTGTTGTATATAAATAATAACTAACAAGTTTAGAGAAAGCAAAAAAGAAGAGGAATTCTTTTGCTACGACCTTTAAAGGAGCTAATCAGTAATCATGTAAAATAAAAGAAAAATAACGTGAACAAGGAAAAATGAAAAATATCACACATTAATTTTATATATCTTCATAACTTTATTTTTTGAAAAAGAAATAAAGACTTATAATTAAGCAAGGAACACAATGAAAGTAGATGACATGATCTCTTTAACTATGACTTTCATCACAATCCAAATCCCAAATAGAAATTGCAACTTCATGATTTAGAAAATCTTGTGATGAAGTTCCATTTGATGAGTACTTCAAGTTCCCATTAGTTGTTGCATCATAGTTCAACTCTTTAAGGATATTTTCATCATCCCAAAAGTTTCCAAAATTTTCCACCACTACATGAGATGATATTTGTGCATGATAGTTTTCAAAATCTTGTTGGATAGTGATTTCCATTTCTTCTTGTGGCTTTTTTATTGCTCCAATCAAGCTAGAAAAGTTGTTATAGGTACTTTCTTGGTAATCTTGATCATTCTTTTTACCATAGGAACAACTTTACTCATGTTCAATTCTTGAATTCTTGTCTACAAATCCCAAGCCTAATTCACTTTGTGGACAATTCATGTTATGGCATGTATACAATACATCCTCCATGTTAACATCATGATCAAAGATGTACTTTCTTTGGTCATTTTTTCTCAACATTTGGGGAACAAAAGCAAGATCTAATTGATCTTCTTTATCCTTATTTTCTTCTTCTTTGGATGTTGAAATCTTGAGATCCCTAGTCAACTTGAGAAGGGCTTCTTCTTGGTTAACAACTTTAGACCAAGTAGATGTTTCTTTGGCTGTCATCTTGTTTTGTAAATTCTTGGATTGATTCACCAATCTCCTCATCCTGCCTAAATCAGGAGACATGTGTTTGACAATTGCAGCTAAAACACTTACTTTCCATGCCTTCTTCAAACCATGGGGTTTCCTATAAGGTGGTGGACCTTGTTCTTGGGCCAACCCTTGATCACCCCACCAAAGTTCATTCCCTATCACGACAGATTCAAAATTTAAATTTGATGATCAGTTAGATTAAAGTTAGGAATTTTTCAAATTCATGAGTTCAAAACTAATATTTACATAGTACTCGTTTGTTCTAATTTATGTGATTCATTTCACCTTTTAGTATGTCTTTATATTTAGAAATAATTTCTACTTTAAACTTTCTATTTTACCCTTCATTATAACTCTACAGATATCTATAGTTGTTTTAGAGAACTAGTTTCGGAAAATTTTATTTCTTTATTAAATTTTGTGCTCAGTCAAAGTGCACACGTAAATTGAGAAGGGAGGAGTAATATTTTTTTCAAGAACTTTAACATGTCTAAATATACACTTCCTTTGTTTCAATTTGCGTGTGTCTTGCATTTCTTTATAATCTGTTTTGAAAAAAGAAATATCACTTTGTATATTTTGTAATTCTTTAATTTCAACATCCTATATATGTTTAAGATCACGAGATTCAATTACATTTTAAAAAAATCTCTCTTACATATTTACTTAAATTTTGTGTTGCTGAGTTAAACTAAGACATATAAATTGAAACGGGAAGAAAGTTATGATGTAGCTACCTGTTGGCCACCAAGGTGGGGCTAAACCTCTCTCCAAAGGGAACCTCCTTTGTGGAGGGATACAATGTTGCATTAGAGCTGAAAGTATTGAGCTCAAAGTAGTGTCTTGCAATTCTTCAAGAAGACACATAAATGAGGAATTAAGATCCAACATGGTCTCCTCCTCTACTAATTTGGACAAGGATTTAGCAATAACAATAGGGGCATTTTGGTCAAATCTCACTTTATCCTTCCACCATGCTTGCAAACTATCTGAACAGCCACTCACCAACTTCCCCTTCTCTGACACAATCCCATACACAAAGCCTTGACCTTTGCAAACCTCCATGATTTTTACCTGTTAATTAAACAAGAAAAGTCTTTCAATGTCAATAGATGTATTAATGGTAAGTTGGAATGTTCAACTGACATCATGGAGATAATTTAGGATGTAGGTCTAGATGTACATATTCAAAGTTGGAGTATGTACTAGCCAATTAAGCAAAGTTTGAATATCTATATACATATTACGTACGTTGTAAGTTGGAGTGTTCAATTGACACCATGGAAATAGGCTAAGATGTACGTCTAAATGTGCACATTCAAAGTTGGAGTGTTTAGTTCCCAACTGAGGAAAAGTTTGAATATCTATATCTGTATTATTTTGTAAGTTGGAGTATTCAACAAACACAACAGAGACAAGCCAAGGTGTACGTCTAAATGTACATATTCAAAGTTAAAAGTGTTTACTAGTCAGTTGAGCCAAAGTTTTAATATCTATATATATATGTATTATTTGTAATTTGTGTTCATCAACTTACACAACGGAGACAAGCTAAGATGTATGTCCTAGATATGAAAACTCAAAGTTGGAGTGTTTACTTGTCATCAGCTAATTAAGTGTAAAGTTTAAATGTCTATACATGTATTATCCATATAATAAAGCATAATATATATATGGCAACATTACCATGTACTTGAGAATAGAATCTTGAGCTTTGGACATCTTTCTCCTTCTACATAAATATTGTTCTTGACCTTTAGACTCATCAATCTCTTCATCTTCTTCTAATAATAATTTGCTCTCTCCTTTCTTCTTGAACTTGTGCAATCTCATCTGGTCCTTCCACATTCTCTTCTTGAGTTCATCATAGCTTAGTTCTTCTTCCTCCATTTTTTTGTCATACAAAGATAAAAGGGGAATATAGTGATTGGTGATAGTAACAAGTAGTAACAAGGAACATATATTTATATATGTTAGTTATATGTGAATGTATATATTAAATATAAATGCTAATATTGGTGTAAATTGGCGGTGAGAAATGTACAAAATTTAGTGGCTATAATAATTTTCCCAAGGGTGAAAGGAGATTTTGGATGTAAGCTCTGCAGTTTTGCTAGGAGAATACTTTGCATGCATGTGAGTTGGGCCGGTCATTGATCTGTCTATTTATTAGTTTATTAAAAAATCGGGTGGTGGTTGACCACCAGCACATATCAAACCTCATATATTTTTCAGCCCGTCAATTATTAGTATCAACCAACGTCACTATCACAATCACCATTATTATCAATCGTCCCCGTCATTACAGTTACTATATACCAACCACCTCGACCATTACAACTATCATCATCATTACATGTCACTAATTAATATTAACCATTATCATTCAGTGTTCAAGTCTAGAAATAATATCTTAATCATTTAAATGAAACATTCAGATATCCTAATCTTAATTAATAAAAATAAATGAGACCTTAAATGGAATAGCGAAAATTGGACACCTCATAAAATGTTTTCTTAGATAAATACATGTGATTGGTCCAATGCCAAATGAAATTACTGAGCTAAAGGCTAAAATCAGTAATTGGTCCAATTACTCAAAGTAAAGGCATAATAATAATAATAATAATAATAATAATAATAATAATAATAATCATAATAACAATAATAATAATAATTTAAAATTGGTCTTCTGAAAATTCATATTGTTGGAGGATTTTCGTGCAACTAGCAAGAGGCTCATTAGAAAGGAATCCCATGGAATTAGCGAAGCGAGTATTAGAGACCATCCCATTGTTGCTAGTGAGGACAACACGGGCTCGATCGCGACCCATGTTGGGTTCCGCACACATGGGATTGGAGCTTCTAAGGAGGACGACATCGCAAAATTCATCGCGACGATCACTGTTCACAAGGATCTTATATTCTCCTTTAGAGTTTGTAACACCTTCAACAGTGTATGCCAAATCGTTAGTGTCCCTATTCTTGCACTCAATTCTAACCCTCGACCCTGTAAAGTGCATTCGATATTAAGTAAAAAAAAGTATATTGTATAACAATTTTTAGATTAGATGATCATACAACTCTAACATACCAAAATAAATAGGCTTAATTCGTCACTTAAATTTTATTTTTTTTGAAAATAACATTTAGTTTCAAAGTAAAGATATATTAATCAAAGAAAGAAATGTGTCACATATTGATATCCTAGGTTCAAAACATCAAATTAGAAATGTAGAAGAACTAGAATATTAATCCGAGCTCATAAGTTGACTCTGTGTCGTTAACAAATTATAACTCACTCACTATTTTCTAAGTTTTGAGTTACTTCTTCTCAAGATAAAACGGAAAAACTCAAAAAATTTAAATATTTCCTAGAAATTTGAAACTTTGGATTTGCAGAAAGGCACACAAAATTACAAAAAAAAGTGACATTCCCACGATTCTTGCACGGGGAGTGACAAGATCCAACCACAAATTCAGCTGAACCCAAATGGATTTGGTTGAACCTTATATACGTGTTCAATTTTACTTATTCAGTTTGGACTGTGCATGATATTTTTAAGAAATGGTGATTGACATAAATATTTTACTATCCTCGGACCACTTTAATTGTTACACTTTTAGTTTCTACGGCCTTAAGAAATTATATATGTATTTTAAATGTCATATTCTTATTTATTACCCCATCTTTAATCATTTTAAATATTAATTTCTCTTCCATAAATAATTAAAAAAAATTAATCTACACAATTACAATAATGGAGTATGTGTATATGCTCTTGATTTATGTTTTCTATGTTAATTAGTCAATGTTTATTACTTTTAAGAATAATTACTGGTAAGGAAAAAATGAGAAAAATGTATTCATCAATTATATCTTGATGTTCTAAAATGACAATTACTTTAGACCATCTATTTTTAGTAAAGATGGTAAATAAAATCGTCCAAAGGGAGTATCAGAATATTCATATTAATTGATGTTTAATCTCAAGTATCTCAAAACTCACTCTCTTATCTCAAAATCCAACACATCTAAATACTAAATACATATTCTACTGAATCTCTATCTTTGATCTGAACTTCATACTTTCAATGCGAAACATAAATTTATGTATAAAAATTCATTAAAATTATAACAAATAGCAGTTATGAACTTTAGATCCACAATGAATTTAAACTAAATTCATAAAATTTAAATTTTAAATTCACGATAAAAATAAATAATGACTAGAAAGTAAAAGGGGTTGATAATATTACCAGGAAGATACTTAGAGGCAGAAGTCTCAAAGCCACAACGACAAGTGTCACAATAAACTTTGCCAACAACAAGAAAAGTGTCCATAAAATTGGCACTAGCATTAATAGAAGCATATAATACTAAGCAAACAACAAACAAAGATATCATCTTTGCCATATTTTTTTTTATCAACTCAAAGTTAAGTGTATCTATTCTTTAATTTTTATGTTTTCACAAGTTCTTGACATGTAAAATAGAGATGAATTTGATATAATGATGATAATATAACAAAAAAAACAAAAAAGAGAGAGTAAAAGTGACATAATTGAAAATTAGGGGACCCAAAGTGACTTTATCTTCTTTTGTGGTAGCGTAAAGAGTGACTAACAGCTCGGCCCTGTAATTATTCAAAATTATGAAACTGACCCTACACTAGATTGAGATCAAAGTTAATGATTCGACAAGATGAGTCTAAAAATGATAAAAAAAAGTTATATGGAATTCGATTTTACTATTTTTATCAAGCTAAGGATAAAATAGGTTCAAACGACTTTCACACAAATAACATTTTAGCTGAGAAGAAATAATAGAATCAAACGACTTTCACAAATATTGATTTAGGATCTAGATTCAATTAGCTCATGTATGTACTTAGGCAAAGTATGTGTCTCTAATGTTCATTGCTTTTTTCAATATTAATCAAAGCTTCTTAGTTTCCTTCTCTGTTTATTGAGTGTTAAGTTGAGTAAATTATAACATTCATTTTAGTATTTATTACTTCATTCGTCTATTTTTATTTGTTTATTATATTTTAAAAAATTATTTTTATTTGTTCAGGTTAAAAAATTAAGAGATATATAATCTATCACTTAATTTCTTATTTATACCCAAAATATTAAATTTAGTATATTTAAAAAATATATAATAATAAAATATTGGTTTTTAATACTAGCTTGATCTTCTTTCAACTATTAATCACCTTACAACCAAGTGACTTGACTTTACCCCAAGAAAATAAAATATTCATTTCTTAGAAGATAAGTAGAATCTTGGTGATTGTATTATGAATGAAGTCAACAATGTTTTTCATTAATTATCTTTCAATGAGGTTTCTAATATAATTAAAATCTTTTTATTTTAATGCCTCTATCTCAAGTGAAGTGACATCTTGAAGTAATATTTGATTTTCCCAGATTTGTTAGCTATTTAATATTCAATTATACCATGTAGTTTTATGAGGAATTAAAGTCAAGCTTGCCTTGTTCTTTCTTAATTTACTAACATTTCTAATTACACGTCATCTAGAGCGTCATAAAACTTTTTATATTTAAGCGCGTTTGGACAATATTTGGTTGAAGTTGAAAAAAGAGAAGTCAAATTGAAGTTAAAAAATTATTTGAAAGTTAAGCTTACGTTTGGACATAAATTTTAGCAAAAAAAGAAAAGTTGAATATTTATAAGTTAAAATCATTAATTCCCTTGAAATATACTTGTCAAAGCAATTATTCAACTTCAAATTCTCTATTTCTAATTGAATTAACAAATCAAATTATAGAATAAATGTTAATTATAGAGTTTAAAATAATGAATTATTACTTCCTTTATACTTAGGAGTTCGATTATTTTCGTTGATTTACTCCTTTTTAGCTCATTATTTAGATTATGTCTCTATCTTAAAATTTGCGTAAATATAGCCCTTGAAATTGATGAAATATTATACTATCACTATATCAAAAATGATCTTTAGCGGTAATTAATTAACGGCAATAGCTTAATTACCGCTAAAAACATATTTTTAGCGGCATTTAGCACTCTTTGTAAATGTCTCTAAATCCTATAGCGACACTAGATCCAAATGGCATTTAACTAATGCCGGTAAAGGCTTTATCACTCTTTGTTAATGTGTATATTTATTGCCGCTAAAAGTGATTGTTGTTGTAGTGTATTGTGTAAAGTTGAAAAAATTATAGACTGTGATCTAACATTTCTTCATATTATTTTCAGATTTATCAAATAAAATGCTCGATATGCATTGATGCATAAGAATTAAGATCTCTTGATCAAATACAAAATGAATATAATAGAAGAAAATAACCTTTATGAATCTCTTACGTGTAAAAATAAAAAATTCTTATAAATAAATCATAAAATTAAAAGAGAATTTGTAAATGGCCTATAAAATCAATTCTTCCGATTAACTGTTACTGATGAGATGAAATTATTTTTAATATATTTTGCTTTGGAGCTGTTATGATCAATAGCATGAGTAAGACCTTTATCTTTTCAAAAATTTTCTTTTTATCCTTTTTATTTTCTTTTTTTATCCATCACTTTTTAGTAGTCTTATGTCAAAGAGCACTTAGGTTATGGCCTACTTTGGTCCCAATAATTCACACTTTGTGTCACATATTAGCTGTTGAAAATGACTTAGTTATATGTCAAACCATATAATGGTGTGTGTGTAAATGGGAGGTAAAAAGTTTAGATTAATTATTTTTTAAAAAAAAATAAAATTATATATATATATATATATATATATATATAAATAAAAAAAATCAGTGAAGAAAATAATTTTTGTAAAAATATTTTCATCTATTCAAATTGTAAATGAACGCAAAGAATGGGGGATAGATTGAACTAATTGACAAATGACTAATTTTTTTATGGGAGTTAGGTGTTGCAATTGAAAAATAGGGGCAATTAGTTCCTATCAAGTTTGAATTTAGAAATTGATGGTAAGAATAAACAAAAAATTTAGAAAGTGATTGTAATAATAAACAAACTAGGGAGGACAAATTCTAGATCCTAGTGTTATAATATGACTTTGATATATCTCACCTTCAACAAATTAAGATGTGTGAGTTTTGTTTTCTTTATATGAAAAGATGTCATAATAAATAAATAATTAAATAGTGAAATAGTTCATAATTATGAAAATTTGTGAATATTCATCAAGCAAATACATCAATAATTTATTAATTAACTTAATATATCACATATAGTGAGACGATTAATAGTTCAAAAAATTTATGAATACTCACAAATAAATATATTAAATATTCACATTTTAAGTAATTAAAAATTAAATATACATAGTCAGATATCACAAACACTAACCAAAGTATAAGGTTATGAATATGCAGTCTATCTTATCTTTGATAAAATAATAAGCACAAAAATTAAAAGGAGGAGGAAATAATTAGTTTTCTTTACATCACCCAAAGCCCCAAAATTATGGAAAATTTAAAAATAAATACCTTAAAACAAGGAAGAATTTGGAATATTCATAGCCCGTTGATATTTTCTTTTCTTTTTTAAAAATTTGATAGGAATGTCATTTTCTAATCTAAAGTTTTTTAAAGTACCAAAAAGCAAATGTAAAATTTTTACATCGTTTTCTCATTTCATCATCACTACTTAGTCCAAATAACAAAAGGAAAAGGAAAAGGTGCAATAACAAAAACATATTGGGTGATTATATAAGTAGAGTTGATATACGATTATATAAGTAGAGTTGTTAAGTCTTCTACATCGGTGGAGAGTGAGTTATTTGATCTCGTTATATGAACTTGTGCAATTTTTTCTTTACAAGCTACCTTTTGAGGTTGAGTAGACTTATATCATATCAGAGTCAGTCAGACTTATCCCAATCTTTGTACTCCACTAATGTCGGTCTTGATCCATGCACCATACTTCTAGCCCTGAACATGATGAGGGGGTGTTAAGTCTTTAGACATCGAAATGGGTTCTTTGATCTCCTTATATGAATTTGATAAAAAAATTTAATAAATTAACTTTTGAAACTGAGTTAGGATAACTAAAGAAAAAAAAAAGGGAAGTATTAACACTAGTCGCAATAAAGAAAAAAAAAGGATGAATAAGAAACTAGCACAATAAAAAAATATCTTACACTAGTTGCAATAAAGAAAAAAAAAAGGATGAATAAGAAACTAGCACAATAAAAAAATATCTTACTTTTTTGTTTGTTTGTGTTGAATTGTTCTTGAAAACAACATTGCCCTAACTAACAATTAATTACATTTAGTGTCTGAATTATTTTTTTTAGAAAATTCTGGTCAAATTAGATTTATTCCTTTGTTTTTGGAAAAAATGAATCTAATTATTTGATGATATTCATTAACTTAGATTAAATATGATCAATTCGTGGAACTAAACCAGAACATATATTTAACTTTTAAAATTAAATTTTGCATAAACGAAATGTAATATAATTAATATATAATTTTCTGAATAGATCGAAAACTATGAAATAAATGTGCGATAATTTAAAATTGAAATTAAGCATAATATCGCAAAGTGATCGTCCTTATTAAATTCTAGATATATTTTAAAGTACCAAAGCACCTTTATACCAAACGATGGCATAACAAGTCATCTTATTAACTAACATGTATTATGGTGCAATGATGAGACTGCTTCATTCTTAATTAGAGATCTTGGGTTTGAACTCTGAATATATGCATGATCCAGATTTAATCGGAGCTCTAATATGGACTCCAAACACCGATAAAAAACCAAAAAAAAGAAGTCATCTTATTAAAAAAAACTATTCATTGTTACGTCAAAACACACTAACTTTATCATAGATAAGTTTGTGGGGTTTAAGTAGTGAATTGACATGAGAATATACAATTAGGAACCATAGTTAAAAAGAGAGGCGAAGTAAACTATGAAAATTTATATTGTATATTCAATGTAAATGTTGGATGTAGAAAAATTATAATAAAAATGTAAATTATAAATTATAAATTATAAATTTTTAATTAACAAATATGTCAGATCTTTTTATTAATAATAAAAGGGAAAATGCATAAATATACTTTTCAACTTTACTATTTATTGTATAAATTTTAAATTAACAAATATGTCAAGAAAATATATTAATCCTAAAAGCAAAAAGAAACAAATTTGCCCCCGTCAATAAAAAAAATGATGCATATATATCTATTCAATCACATACCAATAGTGTTTAAAACCAGATTAATAGATACCTGACATTCATTTTTTGAGAACACTTTGATTTCTTTGAATCAAATAAGCTCATAACCTAAAATTCAAGTAGGAAAAATCGATTAACTATGAAAGTAGTTTTTAAAAAAAATGGTGATTGATTTCTCTAGTGAAAATAGAGAAAATAAGTTTTTTATAAGTGATATTTCACATTAATTATCGACTCTTTAACGTACTTCATCTATATTTCTACCCCGTAATCCCCATCTTCACCACTTGGCCACACTCATATGTAACATACCTCATCTTTATTTCTACCCCGTAATCCCATTCTCACCACCTAACCACACTCATATGCAACACACCCTCATCTTTATTTCTACCTCGTAATCCCCATCCTCACTACCTGACTACACTCATATTCAACACACCTCATCTTTATTTCTATCCTGTAATCTTCATCCTCACCATTCACCCACACTCATATTTTTACATCCATCATCTTTCATAATATTTATCTAAATTATATAAATTTCTTTAATTAGGATAATATTTTTTATATACGTATCATCAGATAGAAGAAAATAAACAAGAACATAAATAAGAAATTATGAATGAACACACCCTCAAAGTCAACACTTTGACATAAAGAGTAATGGAAGAATCTCTTATTATCTCTAGTACATAAAGAAATAAAAATAAAGGGCTTAGATTAACTCTCTCTCACACACCATTTTTCTATATATTTGTCTCTTCATTTCATTTATCTCTACTTCTTCCCTTCCAATTTCTCTACAAAAATTAAAAAAAAAAAATTGCTCTTTAATTTTGTGATCCTATGATGAGGAGAACAACAAGCATGAAAATGATCACCATTGATGTTGGTACTAAGTTGCTTATTGTTGATGAGATTATTAAACCTAATAATTATGGATCGAATGGTCATGATCATCAACACGTGTCATCAAAATATCACCATAAAAGTTCAAGTTATCAAGGTTTTGATCATCATATAGAAGAAAAGGATCATTTCTTGACAATTTGTGGACTTTGTAACCATCGATTGACACCTTCTCGTGATATCTACATGTATAGGTAATTATATATATAGCACTAACAGTGTAACGAATTTTCATATATTATCGATAGTGTATTTTAAGTCTTTCAAGTTATATAGATCGTTATCGATGTAAATTGCAACAACATACCTAGTATGATTTTGCAAATGAGATTTGAAAGAAAAACAAAATAGAGTGTAGACAGTCTTAATCCTATCTTGTGATGATAGAGAAGTTGTTACTGATGAGTTATCTGTTTAAGTAGCGTATGTAAAAAAATATGAAAAAGGAATACAAAGTAATGAAATAATCATGCTAAAAATAATGAATGAAAGAATATCAATAACAACAAATAATACTATAACCTAAGCAAATAATTATAAAAACAACAAATAATTAAAAAAAAAAACGAAAAGTAAGATATAATTTTCATTAAATTGAATAGTCAGAGTTTACCTTTCAAATGAGGGATCATTTTTGTCATTTTTCTTATTTTGGTTTATTGCATTATTATATAGTAGGTATGAAGGATTCTTTTTAAATTATTTGTGGGACAACAATTATTGCCATATACTTAGTATATTATACTATCACATTTTATATCATTGATCATCTCAACATTTTAGATAATTGATCAAATTGTTGATTAATATTCTTCAATTTCATTACACCTAATCCCTTTCATATCGATCAGGTATAAAATTATACTGAATATGTTATTTTTGTTCGTGAACAGGGGTGATACTGCATTTTGTAGTATGGAGTGTAGGGAACAACAAATGAAAAGTGATAAAAGAAAAGAGAAATTAAAGCTTCTTATGCTTCAAAAGAAGAATGAAAATCATCACAATTACTCAGAATTGCCCTCTGCTAACTCTGAAAATTCTGGCAAGACTAAAACTATTGCAGCAGCTTGAAGGGTAATTTTGGAAAAGAAAAGAGAGAAGAGAAGAAAATGATGTGTATTTATTTAAGTAGAAATAACTTAATTTGTATATATTAGTGTAATTTTTTTTTATGTTATTAGTGTAATATAACTTGCAATGAAATGTTTATTGTGTTATTTTTCTAAGTAATTAGTTTTAATTGCTCTCTCCGTTCATTTTTACTTGTTCAGTATTGACGATTTGGTGCACTTCGTAAGGAGCAATAAACAAAATAATAAGCTTACTATAGCACCCTTTAAATATAATAAATTCAATGTTTTGTGAAATGACTAGTTCATAATTAGGAAAAGTTAGGAATTGCGTGATAAATATTTCTTGATTTTTTTAACTAGACAAATAAATTTAGTATATTGGACAGGTAAAAGTCGATAGAGGAAGTAGTTAATTACTTATTTTAACTTATATTCCTTTTTGAGGAAATGAGATCTCTTGCTCACTTATAATTTGAATAGAAGAAAATGTCATTTTCAAATCTCTTATGATCCACTTACAAAATGAAAAGAAAAAAAAAAGATTTTTTCAAATCTCTTATATTAAAAAAACATAAAACTAAATTAAGTTTATAAAATACTTCCGTCCTCGTGTTGCATCCCTCCTTTCATAATAAATAAAAAAAGTTTATAAAATACTACAAAATCAAATCTCCCTATTTGCTAATTTGAAAGTTCTGATTTATTCTTTATTCTTATGTATACATATTTGAGGCATTGTTCTGAACATGGGTGATCTTGAACTTTTAACTCCACTTATCACACGATCAAAACTTCAAGTTTAATAACTTTTGATCCTAAACGTCTACCTATGAAACTGTCATTACAATTTAATTTGTGATACAAAGCTATTTACCAATTTACTAGGTTGTCACTAAATGTTTAATATATCAAAGATGTACTTATAAATCACCTTAGATAAGTGATCTAAATGTGTAAAAATATTGTATATTGTTAACCGTGGTAAAATCAAGAATTTGACAAAGAGTGTGCAAATTTCCTTCTCAGTTGTGTTAAGGAGGTGCAAAAGTAAATTAGTGATCTAATTGTGTAAAAATATTGTATATTGTTAACCGTGGTGAAACCAAGAATTTGACGAAGAGTGTGCAAATTTCCTTCTCAGTTGTGTTAAGGAGGTGCAAAAGTAAATAAGTAATGTAATTGTGTAAAAATATTGTATATTGTTAACCGTGGTGAAACTAAGAATTTGACGAAGGGTGTACAAATTTCCCTCTCAGTTGTGTTCAGGAGGTGCAAAAGTAAATATGCACTAATGATAACTAGTAACATTTAACCTCTGAACCACCCTTCGCTTAATGTGGCTCCGATCCACTCCTAACGGTTAGTGCATACAACTTAAACTCTTATGAAATAGAGGGGAAAATGTGGATTACTAAAACAAAATTTAAATCACCATGTTGTATTTTTTTTTCAATAGAAACAAGATGTTGCTGGCTCTACCTGAGCTAAAGCAACCAACATACAATTTGGAGATAAGAGGGCCAAAAACAAGACTTTGACCCTTTAAGCTCTCCTACACTTCACAATCATGCCACACTTTACTTAATTATATGATGATGAGAAAATTGAAGATATAAAAGGGACAAAAAAATAAATAGAGAATGATCTTTTCTACAAATGCAACTGCACTTGAGTTAGAGACCATTCTCTTCTAGTAATTTCCTTCATCTGCATATTTTCATTTGTATTCCAAAATCATGTTGTTCTCTGGTGCCAAACCAACACAAGCTCTCATTATGTTCTCAAGCATTGCCCTCTGCTTTGAAAGGGCATTCACCACTGGAGTACCTGGTGGTACCTGTTTTTCCAATTCACAACAACAGTTAATGAAAGGAAAAAGGATAGCCCGGTGCACGAAGCATCCCGCGTTCACGCAAGCCACACAGAAAGACTGCTACTAAAAATATCAACACAGTAAGAAAATGGCTCTAATGGAACTAACTGTATATCTGCTCGCGCATACAAGGAAACATTCTATCCTTTTGCAAAACCTGACCATGTCTATGTTGCTAGGACTCTGCAAAAATGATGTGGTGCTCATGCCGGATTCTTCAATACTTCTAAAGGATCCGACATGCACTTTTGGAAGAGTCCGAGCAACATAAACATGCCCTTTGTGATCCCCATGTGAAGTCTTATTTAGTTTGTTGTGACCTTTGCATATCTTTTAGACTATGTCCATATGGAGATAATAATAATAACTGCTTTTGTGTTGGCATCATTTCTAGTTTGTCTGTGGACCACAGTTTGCTCTGGTCATTTACTTAAAATGAATGAAAGAAACCAACTATTTCACATCAGCTATAGCTCTAGCACATGCTCTGACCAAACTATCTGCCAATTATATATTCACTCTGGCAACTTTTTCGCCAACACTTGATAATTGCACAATGTTAACTTTTAAGCTATTTGTTCAGACTCTTCAAAAATTCAAACGGTTGTCTGTCGCATCCTCCTAAAGTGGTGTATTTTTGGAGGATCCTACACGACCATGGCAATATTTTTGGAGAGTCCGAGCAACATAGTTTTTGAGTCTATTTGAACATAACAAGAATAACCCTCATAGAAACTTTACCAGGGGAGCCTTGGTGAGGTAGCTGAGAATAGTAGCCACAGGGTGGAAGGAGTGGAACTTCCCCTGAAAACAAAATCATTTCTCATCAGAACAATCACACAACATTTAAGTGCACACACAATGTGACGAAGTGTAAATCTTTGAAGACATTGAGAAAGAAACTGACCTCCCCTTCAGCTTTGAGCTGAATGCGAGTGCTGAGTTCAGCGAGAAGGACCAAGTCCAAGATAATTGGAGCTGCTAAAAGAGAGTCCTCACAAGTGTTGTGCAAAACTATGGTGCTCTTTCCGCCCATGAAAATCTCTGACATGTACTCATCCATTGCCCTCTTGCTGTCTCCAACATATGGAACATACTGAAATCCAAAATCAAACATTCGTTTTGACAAATTAATATGCCTGTTTATGTAGATTAACTTAAACTTTCTCGTGTTATATTATTACCTTGATCACAACAACATGGTCAGGGTGCTCGCCAGATTCATAGAGAATGGCGTTGCTAGCAACCATGTCATCAACAACATTGCTTTTTGAGATCTCCTTAGACCGGAAAGTTTGAGGAGCAGAAAGATTCATTCCGTCATTGTTACCCAAGTGATTGTAGCTCACTATTGACGTTGGCTGTAATACAAACACCACGAGTTTCAGCACAGCTATACTATTTCTCTATAAAAAAAACTCCATCTTCAAATGACAAGTATGCGTATGTGCTTAATCTATGTACATAAAGTGCTTCAACATTTAAACATTCTACCAGAATTAACAGCAAAAGTCATACCTTAATACCAGCTCCAACTAGGAAATCAACCAAGACGGATTTCATCTTGGTTTGACCACTCTTAAAGTCATCACCACCAATTAAAGTGTTCCTCTTTATGGCCAACTCAATAAGACCTGAGAAATTGTATCAGCAAAAAATACTTAAATTATAGAAGCTAAGCTATTGCTGGTTTTCAGCAGCAATTATACTTTCAATAACTGGTTACAATTGTAATCGAGATTCCATACCTGGAACAAAAGTGTTTTGAGGGCTTCCGTTGATGAAAGGCACATTTTCAAGAATACAAGCTATAGCATGCAATGTAGAAGGAGATATTTCAGCCTCATTTCTATCCACAGCAGCTAAAAGGTTTTCCATGGTGTCGTTAAGGCCAACAACCACATTGCTGTATCTTTCGGTGTTGGCAGTCCATAGAACCACAATCTTGTCTACCTTGTTCTTCTCCTTGAACTCCCTAAATTACCAAGCAGACATGTTATTTACACTCTAAGCTAAAAATCACATCATTTTTCCAGAAAAACGGACAACTTTGTTCAAGATTGAAGACAGTTGATCAAGATTATAACTTTTACCTAATATCTTTAACAATTTGATCAACTTGTTCTTTCTTGGTTCCTTTGATCACATTGTTGGCACGCGCTTCTTGATTAGCAGCAATGAAGTCAGGGTCATAGATACCAGGAAGGGGGACCATGGATTCCATGTAGGGCCTCAGTTGCTTTTGCAGATCAACGTCGAAAACCTTTGCCCTGACCATGGCATCTGCCAAATTCATGTTGCTAATGTCCCATCCTCCAAACACTACATCGTCTGGGTTGACCTATTCACCATCAGATCAAATATATCAGTGTGAATCTGACTTCATGTCATTTAAACAATAATTACAGGTTAGTATAAGACAGAGTAACTTTCCATGACTAAAGTACTATAAAGAGTTCATTAAACTGTCCGGGTCGTTTGGTTGCAAGCATACCGGATAATAATCCCGGGACAAAAAGTGAGATTATTTTATCATGTGTTTGGTTAAACTTTTTATCCGGTATAAGCAATCCCGCGATTATTATCCCTTATATATCTATTTTTAGTCCAACGAATCGAACATTTATAAGTACAAGTATATCAACTAAATATTCAATCATTAATCAACCCTTATACTACAATTATCACGCAGGGGCGGAGCTAACATTTCAATTACGAGTTCAGTAGAACCCACTAACTTTGACACAAACCCTGTATTTGTATTTAAAAAATCCACTTAATATGAATAAATCATTTATCAAAAAATCCATAACTTCCTCTTTTTTCGATTCTAGAACTCATAAACTCAAAATCCTACCTCCGCCTCTGCAACAATCTCGCGTTATAATCCCAATATAACTTGTTCACAAACCAAACCACTTGGAAAGTGCTCCATTATATCCTCTTAGCATCCAACTATCCATAAAGCCACATAAAGTTACTTCACTAAAGGCAAATTAACCAATTGGGAAATTTTAGTAGCAATTGGTTCGCCTTATTAGTCAGGATTCGATTCTACACCTTATATTCCCCCACCACCACACCCACACCCCACACCCCACACCCCACACCCACACCCACACCCCATTCCCCCAATTTTGATAAACAAAAAAAAAAAAGCAAGGTGAGTACCATTGGAAGGAGGCTCTTGAAGGGTGCATAGATCTCTTCACCATTAAAAGATCCAACTCGAATTGTTGATGCCTGAGTTAGAGACCCAAAATAATTGGCTTGCTGCACTTTTTCTTTCGTTGCCCATGAAATTCCTCTGCCAAAAATAATCAAAACCCATAATTCAGAATCCCAAAATCTCATAACAAAATCAACACAAAATCATATAAAAAAAGAAAAACTCACTCTCGATTCGCAATAACACCACCAGTCAATGTAGAACCATTGTTTCCTCCCCATCCAACAAGCATAACCCTAATTAAACAAAAAAAATCCACAAATTTCACACCCAAATTCATCTTCTTTTTTTTCAAAAAAAAAGAAATCTGAGAAAGAATGAAGAAACTTACCCTAATTTTGGCACATGGGTATCAGTTTTGAATTCATATTTGACAGATTTAGGCTTAACAATCCATTGATAAGTTCCATTTCTCTCTTCATGAACAAGCTCTGTGGTTTCATAATCATACACAGAGTGAATTTCATTCTCTATATACTTCACATTGGGGCTTTCCACCTTAAAATTTTCAATAAACATTTTGTCAAATGAGAAAGAAACAAATCTGAGAAATTATTCAATTCAGAAATTCAAAGCAGAGAAAAACAAGTGTTTCAATATTTGCTGCCATGGAAGTGTATATATAGAGCTTTTTTTTTGTTGATTGTGAAGAGAAAAATACAAGTGGCACTTTATTAGTGGAGTCCCACTATAAAGTGAAAGCTTACCCATGCAAAAATTTTGATATTCCTATAGCCTTTCTTTTTTTTTTATTTTCACCTTCGGAGTCAGAGTTGGAGGTCTGACTAAATTCAGATCGTGCATTATAGAATTTATTCAGCGGTGATGCTCCCAACAGATACTTAGAGCTTTTTAGTAATAACTATTCACACATGATGTTTACGTCAGATTTATATATATATATATTATGTATTTGTATATGAATTTTTAGTGTTAAACCATGGTAAGTTAAATATAGAATGGGGGTAAGTGGTGTATTCGAATGAACGCAATAATTTTTGTTTAGATTTTGTTTTTGTATTAAAAAATTCATTAAAATTATTGTATATAACTATTTAATTGTGGATCTAGTAACTATGATAATTATGGATTTGATGGCAAGTTTAGAATGAGATTTTTTTAAAAAAATCCTTACTTTTGTATTTATCAGCCTTTTACTCTTTTGTTTTTTAAGTTTAATATGTCGATGATGTAAAATATATTTACATAAATCAGTAAGGTAATTATACACAAATATTTGTAATTGACACTAATTGATAACCTGGTAAACTTCTTATTTTATCTTTAGTAAAAACTGCTATAGACACACAAAGTTAACAAATACTTATGCTCGAGTGTATAAAATCTTATGATCACACAAATATAGTAACACATTTATAATTACAAGTTTCGATAGTGTAGTATTTTTTCTTGAACTCCATACTCATTTAAATTTTGCCACATAAATTGAAATAAAGAATTTATTTGTTTATGTTATCAAAGATTATATTGACTAATAGTGTTTTAAAATAATGCTATCAATATATACATTGATAGCATTATTATTTTTTTAATTTTTAAAAAAAATAATGCTATCAATTTTTATATTTGAAATCTTCTTATAATTTTTATTTTATTAGAGTGATAAACATGTGGGTTAGGTTTCTTGCGTGGCTTAGTGTTGTAAAGCTGATTTGAGGATTTCTAATTAGGCTGTTTAATTGGTATTATTGTTAATAATAATAATATTAAACATAATGTTATACTTAAATATGAGTTTAATTATAGTTACTCATGTGCACGACAGGGGATTTTGGCTTAATTATTTGAAGAATAATATCAAAATTAGATTTTGTTTAGAGATTGAACCTAGTATTTTAATCAGTGTGTGTGTGGCCTTTTTATTGTATTAAGGTGTGGTTGAACATGCTATTTCAAATTAAGATTTTAAAATTTTAATTCAAATTATTTTTAAAATATATTTTTCATTTTTAGCGTGTTAGCCTCGATTAGCAAAGGGTTGGAGAAACTTTCTATTGATTTCGCATTGTAATTTACGAAAGAAATAGTCTCTTCCCAAAGCACTATAATCTTATTACACGAGCATATCTCGATTATAAAAAAACATAAAGTGAATGAGATATTCTATATTATAATCTTTCTTTGAGTTGTACCTGTTCGAACTAGACTCATTCAGACATTTAATAGATATCTAGAAGGATTTTTTTAATCATGGAGTATTTCGAAGTTGTAACTTAACTTAAGGCAAAGAAAATGGGGACTTATACCTTCGAGTTTATCCTACATTTGTCCCTTATATTAGACGATCCTAATATTTCATTACATTCTATCGTTGTTTCCAAGAATAAAAAGTTGCTTATTCAACTTTTAAATAAAACTTTAACATCAATTATAATGATTGAAATTCAAGTCAAAATAACTTAACCTCATCAATTATATATATCTGAAGTTGATGAAAAAATGACTGAACTTCAATGCGTACATAAACTACGATTAGACACAATATATCTAAAATTATCACAAAATGAATCACTTAGTATTATGTGGTCATACATCTTTTGTGGGCTTCACCCACACACTTGGCAAATTAGAAATGGATCATTTTTCAACATTCTGGGCTTGAATATTGAGCCCAAAAAATGCACCATTTATTAAAAAAAAATCTTTAATATTATATCTTATAAAACCTTTCACTTTTTTCTTTCATTCTAATATTAGATTCGCTTAAAATATCATGTGTACTATTTATTAAAAAAAACTTGTCATACACAATTACACATCACAAATGCATAATACTAAACTATGAATATGAATCTTAGAACCAAGCATTTAAGAAAATTGATGTATGTCCCAAAAATTGGTATTATTCATAGTAAATTGGTAAGCATATACATATGGTCATAAAAGTATTATTGGAAGTTACTCAATAATGGACTTATCATTCACCATGTTTCCTCAACAATTAATAACCACTAATTAATTAAATATTAATCTATGTGGCCATTTGCTTATCAATGATCAATGGTTCCATTTTTTTCCTACACCATAATTATGTATTTTTAGGTCCATGGATTAGGATTTTAGGAGGACTAACTAATCAATTTATAGGCTAAATTAACATTACTTATGAATGGATCCGACCCAATATATTTTTTAATAACGTGTTTCAATAGAGCAAATACGAGAGGAATTGATAGATACAAAATAGTGTAAAAAAGCATCTTAGATAGTTTTAACAAATACCAAGAGTATCTTGGTTGTCCTAAGTGTAGACGAATATCGAGACTTCTCTAAAATTTAATTCGATAGTATATATATCCTTTTTCTATTGTTTTAAGACAGATCTTTCACTCTTGACGAAGAAAAAGACTTCCAACTTTGTGGGTGAAAACAAGTTTTAGGAAGAGAATTTCAATTTTCCTTTCATTTCTAGAGGTAAAATCACATCACATCACTTTAATTCATGTTTTTTAAATTGTGGGAGTGAAAGGAGGAGAACGAGGGACCCTAGAATTATTTTTTTTAAAAATAGACTTCTTTAAACAAGATAATAACTCTATATATATGTGGGCAAAGTCCTTATATATTTTT
This sequence comes from Solanum appendiculatum, assembly GCA_018342035.1. Classification (NCBI taxonomy): domain Eukaryota; kingdom Viridiplantae; phylum Streptophyta; class Magnoliopsida; order Solanales; family Solanaceae; genus Solanum; species Solanum appendiculatum. The sequence goes on along the minus strand of JAGDQO010000434.1, from coordinate 1,664,432 downwards.
AGGTTTTTGTTCTTTTCTATTTTGTTTGATTTGGACATTTTAGACATGAAATTCCTAAGGTTATCCACCCAAGGAAAGACTCTTAACTTTTTATAAGTCCCTTCAGAGACGAATTAAAAATTTGAAACTATAATCGTTCAATTTGAAATTATATCATGATTCATTTAATTTATTTGATTTTGAAATCAATTATTTATATTTATTCAATGAAAATCTTTCATATATATACAATATTTGAGTCAAAGACATTGATTTAGATATATAAATTCTTATCTTACACCTTGCATTTGAACTCGAAGTCTGTCCTCGATTCTTATAATTTATTCTGAGGAATTTTTTTCTCACCATACTTGGTATTTAAGCGAGAAGAAAATTAATGGAAAGATAGCTCATATATCTTTTTAGGCTTTACCCAAATTAGTAGGGAAAAAGGTTATATTTACTTTTCTACTATTAAAAATAGTTCACATTTAATATCACATGCAAAGTTGTTAAATATTACATAACGACATTTAGGTAAGGTGGATATCACATGCCATGATAAATTTTTTTAGAAATTCGTTCTTTCACTTTTTTTTCCTACTAATACTAGAAGAGAAACTTGTCCTATCGAGAAACAATGAGAAATTTGTGCTATAAATATAACTTTCTCATTCTAATCTCATTGAACCAATTTATAAGGAAAATATATGGTGGAAAACTAATTTTCATCGAAACATTGAGATTAACTATTGAATATTTTTCTTTTCTTATTGATTCAATTAAAATATTTATATGAATAATTACTGAATATTTTTCGATGGAAAATTTCAATTGAAAAATAGTAGTATTTTTTTTGTGGTGTTCCTTTGAGATGATGAGAGATGTTTCTAGTTGGGAAAGGAAGTTGGTGAACGTACGTTATAGTTATGGACTTTATGGTTGGTTCCACTTACGTTCTTTTCAAGAAAATTATAGGGACGGATATCAGAGGCGAAATCAGAATTTTAATTTTATTGATTTAAAATTTTTTAACGACGATTTCAAGTGTTAATAATTAGGTTCTAAACTTAATATTGATACATATTTAATAAGCTTCTTAATACAAATACATTATTTTAAAAAAAATATTGAATTTGACTGAACTCATACCCAAACTTCTAACTCTGCCCCAACTTATATTGACAAAAAAATAAAAAGACAATGAATTAACCAGACCCTAACTTTAGATGGACAACAAAAAGAACAAGGGTAAAAGAAGAGAAAAAGACACTTTTGACATCTTCAATTTTTGTTTCTCAAAGCAAATAACAATTTTTACACTATGTAAATTTTCATTTTCGTGTTATTATTATATTTCACAAGTTATTCTCCATATTCTTAAAAATATTAAGCCCCGCTAAACGTAGGTTTGATTTTCAAGGGCAAATACAAAAAATCAACATATTTGAAGGACAAACCATTCAATTAAATGGAATGGAAAAGGAGAAGAAATAATGAAAGTTATTATTATTTTTTTAATCTTTGAGAAAAGAAATAATTAAGAAATGACAATAATTCAATGAATCTAGATTTTCTGCCCCACATGTTTCTTAGGAAACAAAAATTTATTATTGCAACTTGTTTTTTTTAATGACCAAATGTTTAATGGTTAATTGTTCTTTATTTTGTAACTTCTTTTGTCTTTATCAAAACCCAATCACAAAATAAAATTATTAATATTAGAATTCGTTTAAAGAATTTTGAGTTAACCAAACCAGAAAGAAAAATGTCAATAATATGTCATTTAAAATTAAAGTACATATAGGGGCGAAAAATGTAAGGTAATTCTTTTTCATATGTCAAAATTTCAATAGACAGAGAAATCTGATACTTATATTGGTATGATTAGAGTCAAATATCCCATAAAATAGTTGAAGTGTGAGTAAGATGCTTGATCTCTACTAATTATTTAGAAAAGTTAAAATAAAGAGTCAAAAAAAGTATGTATCATATACATTACGAATATTTATTTCTAAATAAATAAATAATTCTCATCGATTTTTTAATCTTAGAAACATCAAATGAATATATATATATATATATATATTACATCTAGAGAGAATTGGTTGACTCTAAGATGATATCAAACCAAACAAAGAGAAAAGACAACCATAAAACTTAGATTTCTTCCTTGAATTAAATTATGTTGGAAAACCAATTCTTTTTTAATAAAAGAAATACCTATTCGATATACATACGTTACATCCTAGCCAGAATAATTTAAATTTATATCGCATAAAATCGAAGAGTAAGGGACAATTCTTTGAACACACAAAAGACAACAACAGTGCCATGCAAATAAAGATTATACAACTCATACAAGGTAGGTCACCAAAACAAATATTAAAATACTACTAAAATATTTTTTTTTTTTAAAACAGACATAAAAAAATTAAAAAACAACCACGTGTAATCTCTTAAGTAGAGTCTGGATAAGGTGATGTGTGTAGTCGATCTTACCTTTAATTCTCTCGTGAAGGTAAAAAGATTATTTCCAATAAACCCTTGATAAGAAAATGACAATATATAAATTGATACAAGGTCCATCACTTAAAGTCTTAAACAAACATGAAAAGACATATATTTCAAGCCAAACTACATATTAGTCAAGGTCGTCCATTAAACTAACCACCCTTAATTACCCAAAAAATTCCACTAATTATTCTTGATTAAATAATATCTAAATCTCATTAATCATATTTAAAACATGCATATCCTATATATAGATTTTACACACATACACATAACACACACACACCAATTATTCATATTTACAAAACTCTCCTAGATAAAATCTTGACAAAGAGTTACACCAATCAACTCGATCTGACCTTCGAAGTATAATTCTCTCTTCTCTCTTCTCATACTCCTCGTTCTTCGTTCCAGACGTACTATGAATATATCATTAAAGATGAATATCTATAAGGTGGATATTCTTCCAATATTTATTCACAAAAAAGGTGGAAAGAACAATCTCAAAATCATGGCAAATATGCAAAAGGGGAAATTAGGTAATAATTTCTATGAAGTGCTTTCTCTACATTCTACAAATGTAGGGTTTGAAGAGATTAAAAAAGCTTATAGATGCAAAGCTCTTCAATATCATCCTGATATTTGTCATGATTTAAATAAAGAAGAATCGACGATACGATTTATTGAGCTGAGAAAAGCATATGAGACTCTTTCTGATCCAATTTCTCGTCAAAATTATGATTATGAATTAAGTTTGATGAATTCTTTTGAGAGTGAATTGATGTGGAAAAAGTCTAAGGAAAATAGGAAGATGGTTTTCAATAAGGATGTGTGGGAAAGACAACTTGAAGGGTTGAAAAGAAGATCTTGTAATAGGATGAAGAAAAAGAAAAGTGTGTTCACCTAGAAATTATTTTATCTGTTTCAGTTTGTGTGACGTTATCTCTTTATTAGTTTTGTTATGAAAAGAATGACATTATTATGTATTTGGAAACAACGAAAAGTTTTAAATTTCTCATTTTAACTTTTATAAGTTATACAAATGTCATAACATGTTTAAGGACTTAAGTTTCAACAGTGCTATATAGGCATACATTTACCTTTTAGACCATGATTTCAATATCTTTTTTGAGAAAACTAAAATCTTATTAGGAAACATTAGACCATGATATCAAATTTGTAAATAATTGGAACAATATATATATATACGACAATCCAATTAATATTTTATTTGTAAGGTTGAGCAATATATGAACAATGTTTGACATATATAATTAATCTAATTAAAGTCCAATCATTTTACCTGAGCCACATGTAACTTCAAAAAATGAGTCTAGAGTTTGGTTTTATCAAGCATAACTCCAGACATCACATGTTAAAGTAGAGATATGTACGATTTCCCACTATAAAAGCGGGTACATGTTAAATAGAGGTGCTAAATAGGCCGGCTTGTGAATTTTTTAGGGGAACTTACATAAATTCCATTAGTTTAGGAGTTAATTACTTAGATGCTCTCTAGTTTACAATATTATGTATTTTACTAGATTTTGATGCATCTAGATACATGTATCTCGAGATACATGAGATCAAAATTAGGTGTAATTTGCTCTAGATACATTGTATCCAAGTGAATTCACATGTATATGGGATATATAACAAATTTCGCTAGCCTCCGTCGCCTCTCTCCCATCTCGCTCACTACTCTCCTACGTATCTGGTATCCCAGATACATGCGAATCACACTAGATACATACAGATACATGTATCTATTGTGTATCTAGTGTGATACACATGTATCTAGGATACATAATGAATCTCGCTCTTATCTCTCCCTATTTTAGTGTGTCTGGTAGCAAAAATACATGTATTTAAGGGTATCCTTCTCAGTATATGGTAGGATACTCTTAATTAGTTGTAAGATATATAATATTTTGAAAGTATAGATAATCCTATTTTACAACAAAAGTTCACAAATCAGACAAGTGGATACCAAACCCATCATAAAAAATGGCCCATTTCAAGACCGGCCCATTGAAGTGTGATAAGAATCAACACAACTTATAGTCCAAAATGAGTTGATGGTTAAACTTGTTTTCTAGAAACATTTTTTTAAAAAAATCATTGATCCTATCGCCAACAAAAAGAAACAAATGGTCTTGTTAATAATCTATATTTTCATTGATATTATCATCAAAAATGATATAAAAAATCTTATAAGTTGGTAATTATCATATGATTAAACTAAAAATGTGTTTTGATTTGAAACACACTTTAAAGAAAGTAAAGATCAAAACAAAACGAGGAAGCTATGAGGAAGGAGATTCCAAAGGCTTATTAGCTAAGGAGGTTGAGAAATGGGAAAAACAACAAAATGATATGATAATTGATCAAGGAGTTGATCATGATCATTTTCAGCCGTTGGATTCATCATCTACCAAAACAAAATAAATTTCAAGAGATTTCTCTGATTAGAATACCGCGGTAACAAATCAATGACACGTTACGACAGCCTGGGCATATAGCATTTATCATTCTGAGTTACTTTCTCATTGCACTTAAATTTTGTCGTAATCAATAAAATCTTCCACCATTTCATCCTACTTTTAATAGTGAACGGATGGCAATAGGACGGGGCAGATTTAAGGCTATGTGAAGTAGGGCGGGGCAGTCTCTAAACTGGTGCGAGGCGGGTCAAAACCTTAGTTTTTTATAATTATGAGGGTGCGGGGCGGTTGCGGATCTCCTCCCTTCTTGTGTTCAAATTGCTTCTTATTAAATATATCTGTAGTATTACTAGTTATCTTATTAACAATGTATATATTAAATAAAAAAAAATTTAGACAAAAAAAAAAAAAGAGTACAAAATTTAACTATCTAGTACATCTTCTTTTCTTTTCTTTTTTTCAAATTTTAATTATCTAGTCATCTCAACATTTTACCACCAAGTAAAATGACAATAATTTTATACAAATATGTGTCATTTTAAAAAATAAAATTCATTCAGTTTATTGTGTAAAATATTGACTATTGGATTGCCGCGAACGAGCTTCGTTTTGAAAGGTGTTATTTCAAAAGAATTATATGTTCATACAAAAACAAATTCAAGGTAATCACATATATGGGATATGAGAAAGGTGGTGTGCATAATCTTACTCTATCTTGTGAAGGTAGAAAGACTGCTTTCAATTTTACCCTCACGCAAGTAAAACAATGGAACTCAAATATGAAAAGAAAATATAGTAATGAAGAAATCATGTAAAAAACCAAACCGACCGATAAACTGAATCAAAAAAGTGTTATTGATTTATTGGATTAACAGTTTTTTAATGGTTTTATAAAAAAAAAATATTGGGCTATCGGTTCGGTATTGATTTTTAATATTGGGTAAACCGATAACCCATTAAGAGTATACTAAGTAAATATTAATCTCAATATACACACTTTATAGTGACTTTGAGTTCATAACTTCACATTACACAAAACGTCAAAACCTAAAGTAAGAACAATATTCATCTTAATTTCTCTTTGTATTATACTTGTGTAGTTCTTTTCATGTTTGTTATTATTGTTTCTATTTTATGAGCATTTGTAAAATTACATTATTATCTTGTCGCGTCAAATTTATTAGAGAAGTCATATATTTATTTTATAAACATTTTTTCTTATTGGTTTAACTGAAAACCGATAAAAAATATCTTATTGATTTGGTTATTGGTTTAGCATATTTAAAAATCGAAAACCGATAAACCAAACCAATAATACATAAAATCTAACTAAACCGACCGATACATACCCCTAGAAACCATGCTTCAGATAAAGGAGGAGAACAGAAAAACAAGACGTAAATGAAGAGAAGAAAACAATAGATCATAAAATCGAATAAATAAGATAGTAATAGGGCTGCTAGACAACGCTCATATACCAACTAACATTCTACCCTAATCCTCACCCTCCATACCCTCCTTTATAGGGTTATGTCCTCAATAAGAAGCAAATGTATCATATCTTTTCTATTCACCTCTTGCCAATGCTTCTTTGATCTACTCTCCTCATACCCAATCTAACCAACCTCACATGGACATCTAGCATTCCTCTTCGCATACCCGAATCATCTAAGCCTCGCATCCTTCATCTTGTCCACCATGAAAGCCATTCTTACCTAATCCCAAATATCTTTGTTTCGAATTTATCTTCCGAACATGTGAATAATTAACCGAATACTCCACTCTATATAACATAGCTAATCTAACAACTACTTTATAAAATTTACCTTTAAGTCTTAATGACACATTTTTATCACACAATACAACGAATGCAAGTCTCCACTTCATCCACCCCGCTTCAATTTGATATGTAACATCATCATCAATCTCTCCATTTCCTTAGATTACATACATCACAAATATTTTTCTTCTAAAACTATGACTATTTGATGATACATTCAGTTCCATGCTAAAAAACTCTCGACAGACTTATTAGCTAAATGACAATTAGGACATACAATACGCCCAGATTAAGCATGAGTTTTTTCAAAATTAAGAAATAGACTATTATGCATCCTCTGTATGCATATACTAACAGCAAGCTCACGAGCTATAGAAAATGCATTCATAGTTTTGTCACCAACGCCAAACTGCAAGAAGTCTTTCCCAGATCGCTGTCATTTCCCGATGATCCTAGAAGACTATATACGTTACATAACATGCATAAAAACTTTGCTTCAGCGCTATTCGCAAATCACAACCTCCATCCACAATCAAAATCACCAAATCATAGAAATACATGCTCACTTCGTTCAATCAAGGAACAGGATATGCACGTCCTAAGGCATCAGACGCCTGGCTTTGTGCAAATTGAGATTTGGCCATAGAAGGACAGTGTGATAAGATTTCACAACTCATAAGGGAGGTTCGGTTTTGCTCTGACAATGGACGGAGTCGAAGCACAGTTGTTTCTGAAATCAGCAGACTAATGAAGGAAATAATGTGTTACAGAGCAGGAAAACTAGAGGCAGGTTCAACAGAATCATCTTAAACTTCTATAAGCCAAGCATGTCTAGATAGTTATAGCTCGTTTGAGCAGATTAATTAACTTAATCTCATAGAGCGTCTCGGCATTAATTAGTCATAAACAAGTTCAAATCAGTATGACCTCTTGCTTCTTCAAGTTACCATCTTTTATCACTTAACAAGACTAATATTAGTTGACAGTTCCAACTGACATTCATGACCTTATATAGTAAAACAAAATATTAGTGCTAGGATGTTGCTCCACTAACTTTAAGAATACAAGAAAGCAATAACAAAACAAAAGCAACGGCATACTACTTAGAATCCAAAGCCAGGAAAAGTTTATAGAGCTCTGGAAATTGAATACGTTCCATATGATCAGCGACAACAGATCAACTATGCAGAACAACCTGATATTCAGATTGAGCAACTACAGAAGCATAACTCTCTGAGGTTCAAAGGACTATTAAGAGTTTGATGTCTTATTTATACTGCTTCTAAGCATTATGAATTTCAGCGATGAATCTTAACTTCTAGATTAATAGGGATGATAGGGCTAATACTAGAACATCATGAGCAGAAACCAGCTTTCTTGACATAAAAATCTGATATCATTCTCACAAAATGTGACTGAATATGCCTCGATGAATACACAACAAAACGGAAGAGAGGAAATTCTTAAGAATAACTTCATTATTTCACCATTTTTGGACGGAATACAAGCAGTTAATTCTTACTTAACTAACACTAAGAATAAAAAACAAATCATGTCACCCAAAAGTAATGAGATATAAGAGGTCCTTCTTTCTATATAATCAAAGAACAAAAAATGTGTCCCAAGATACAAACAATCACACAATTAGAAAGAGGAAATGAGATTACGAAAATGTTTATCTGAATTCTCATTCTCAGTTACATCTACCAAGAACAATACCTCATGATCGAGTACAAGACGAGTCAAAATCATCAGGAGCAACTCTAGCAATCCAATTGTTAAGCGTCCTCTTAATATCAGCATGATTAACATAAGCCAATTCATACATACTACACAAATTCACCACAAGAGTCTCATTCAACGCCACAGTTGGAACTCTCTCCAAAGCATTCTCCAACACCTTAATAGCATCCGATAAATCCCTCGAATACATCAAACACAAAGCCTTATTGTTCATAGCCACCATATCCATTCCATCCCTCTCGATACACTCCTCGTACTCCCTTACCGCAGAGACGTAATCCTTCTCCACTATATACATCAATGCCTTACTCCTACTAACCAAATTCCTCAACCCCACTTCACTTTCACTCCCTATCATTCCCTCCACCGCGCTAAACGCCTTTTTTGCACCCTCCACATCTCCATACTGCATTTTCACATATCCTAATTTCGACAACACGTTCGGATCATCATCCCCACATATTCCTATCAGCTCATTCAACAACCCCAAACATAATTTAAAATCTTTTTGACTCAAATGATGACTAATTATCGTATTCAACACCAAAATCTCTCTTCTTTTCCACAAATCTTTACTGGGGTTAGTCAAAACTTTCAACTTTTTCGATCTAATAAAATCAATAAGTGTATATAACCTGTCGAGTGATTTCATCCGCTGATTGAGAGAGTAAGGAAGATAAGCATGGAGCCAACGGAGAGCAAAAGGGACGAAATTGCCCTTCATATTTGGGTAATGATTAGGGTAATTCTGGTAATGGAATTGAGGGGTGTTGAAATCTTCGCCGTCGAGGAGGGTTTCGAGCTCTTGATTGGCGTCGACGGGACGGCGGAGCTTGGTGAGTGCTAAGACGTTGAAAGTGAGGTACGTGAGGTGTTCGTGAGGTTTAGTGAGGAGGTTGAGGGACCGCGCGTGGCCGACTTTGTCAAGGATTGATTTCCACGCGCCGCGGGTGGCTAGGTCTTGGAGATCGGAGAGGTCATGGCAGATGGCGTTTAGGGAGGTGTATGGATTGTTTAGTGGATCGTCAATGGCAGTGGTGGTGGTGGTGGTGGCGGTGGTGGTGGTGGTGTCGGGTTGTGGTGGATTCGGGTCGGGTAATCCGGCGGTGTCCATGGCGGAGAGTAGATGTATGCGGCGGAGGAGTTTTGGTCAGGGAGCTGAATTGATCTGGATGTTAAGTGTTGAAGGCTTTACGGTTTTGAAATTTCGGGTTGGGTTCTCAAGTGGGTTTGGATTTGAGATGGATCTGGATCTATTGAATTTAGGAAAATTTACTCATCATGATTAGAAATGAAATTCATAATTTTGAGGAGATTAGCATGTTGAGGTGGATATGTGATCCTATGAGTAATGATAAGATTAGAAATGAGGGTATTCAGAAAAAGGTGAGAGTGACATTCGTTGTGGACAAGATGAGAGAATTGAAACTGAGATGGTTTGGACATGTGAAGAGAAGATGTGTGGATGCACCGGTGAAAAGGTGCGAGAGGCTGATTACAGAGGATACGCATAGAGGTAGGGGTAGGCCGAGAAAGTATTGGGGAGAGGTGATAAGACAAAATATGACACAACTTCATATTACCAGGGACATGACCAGATAGGAAGGTGTGGAGGACACATATTATGATAGAAAATTAGTATATAGTGTAGTGTTGTCTTGCTTAGGATGATTGGTGCTTGCCAGCGTACTAGTTTTTTGTATTACTGTAATTCTTCTTTTTAATATCCATCATTATTTATTACCGTTTTCAATAATCTATTCTAGTATATTGTTTATTGTGTTTTGATTATTGAACTATTTTATAGTTGTTGTTGCTCCCTTTGATAAACTTTGCGATGTTTTCTGGTGACTAGCTATATTTTCTTCTTTATATATGGAAAAGTTACTTTTGAGTCGAGAGTTTTTCGGAATCAACTTCTCTCCTCCACAGGGTAGTGGTAAAGTCTGCGTACATTTTACTCTCCCAGACTTCACGTGTAAGATTTCACTGAGTATGTTATTGTTACTCCTCTTGATATTTTTTGTATATATAATAATTGGTTGGGGTTCGATTATTCCACAATTAACACCGAAAAGTTTCACTTTGAAGGATATAATGTTCTCTTATAAAGACTTGAGTCGTCTTTCTCAAGCATTCACGAGACTCAAGGTATGTGCATGGTCATAAAAACACTTTATTACTATCATGGAGTTTGCATAAAATTTAGGCATGATACATAAACGTGTCTTTTAACTTAGTTTTGGTTGATATTTATGTCTTTCAACTTTAAATATACACAACTAAACACTTAAACTTGTATAAAATTGAATAACTAAACACATTCATCCTACAATTTTAAATTTATCTACAGTTAAAATATGTTTGTTTCTTTGAGTTAGAATCTCATATTTATTTTTTACACATGATATTAGAGCCAAACATTACTAGCTAGTTACATTAATCAAGTATGTTAATTATACACTATTACAACAAAAGCATTTACCAATCTCTTGTAACAACGAAACAAGAACTTAGTATTAATTAAACATTCATATATTTTGAAATTTCCAACTACATATATATGTATTTTTTTGTTGTAGTTGGCACAACTCCATATATATGTATTAGTTGAGGGTCTATCGAAACAACCTCTCTACCTCAAAGGTAGAGGTAAGAACTTTGTATATTCTACCCTCTTAGGTCCCACTTTGTGGGATTACTCGGGGTACGTATGTTGTTATCGTAACTCCATATGTATGTGTATATATGTATGTACATATTACATATTAAATATTTAATCAAATTGAATGATGATGCTTGGACTTTTTCCCTTTGGGCTGAAACCAAGAGAATTCATTATTCCCTTCTTGATTAGTGCAAGAAGATGTTGTTGCTTCAGCCTGTAGATATGGTGCCAATGGTCTTAATGCTGAGGTTGGAGTTTCCATTTCAGCCTGCAGGTATAACAAACAAAAAGTTTATTATTTATCTCTATCATAAAATACATGTTCGATATATATAATCAGAATTCACTGGCTCGATAGACTAGTTTAGATTTACGACATGTCAGTCTACTTCAAGGGAAGCACTTCTTACCAAGACTTTTTTAAAAAAAATTTCGTGACCTTTAGTTAAGGATAGGAAAATCTCGTATATCCTATATACTATACCCCTGGATGGTTGCACATTCTAGACATTTAATAATGGACCCAAGCTCCAACAATACCCTCGAGGAGTGGTGAGCAGCACGGAACTTGTTTCAATCAAATGGTATAGTATTGGAGTAGGAGGCTTTTCTTTGTTATAGAAATCCATAGACAAGATATCCATAGACAAGATTCTAACTTCCAAACCAAAGAAATACAAAATAAGAAGGAGCGTTTTATGTTACGTTTCAATAGAATAAATTCGGTAGGTGTAGAATAGATTATATGGTCGATCGAAGGTGTTGCACCACTTGAATTTCCATCTTTGTCAAACTAACTCATAACATAGACCAAGACTGACACAACTGAATTGGTCGAGGAAAAGGAACCCCCGGCAACCAAGCACTCCCGCCCCAAAAAGCGGAGACCGAAGTATAAAGTTAAAATAAATTTTATGTATATAGAGTAGATAGATGTTGAATCCCCTTTATTTCTTCCTATGTTCACTTCTTTATATTTTGATTTTCTTAGTGAAAAATCTTAGTTTTATCGATGTCTATCTAACCTTAGAAGGAATGCTTTTCATTCACATGACTAGCCAATGCGTGCATGGGTGGATCTAGAATACTTATTACAAATTCGACAGAATTCACTAACTTTAATTATGCGTAGACGAAAGAGAAAGGAAAATAAATACTAAGATTTTCATTTTGCATACTCCATGTAAATTTGATGATGCAACTTAAAAGCTATGCACACAAATTTAATTTACCATCCCCTCCGTTTCAAGTTATGTAACATAACATAAAATTCGATTCAACTAATCATAATCGATATAGTTAACATGTTGGTTACCCATATTTTGGAACACTACATTTTTTATCGATAAACATTGTTGTTAAAATATATATATATATATATATATATATATATATATATATAAGAAAAGGAAGTATGAAATTACCTTGGCAAATGAGAATGAAGTTTGTAATGGAGTGATAGCCGGGAAGACCCTATTTGAACTTTGTGATTGCTTCAAGGTTTCATCAGTTAGGCAACTAAAACTTCCTTCAATACTTGTTTGGGACAATTCAGGCTGCCATAACAAACAACAAGTCACATTACTAGTATCTATAAAACACTTTATGCCTTATCTTATTAGGGGTAAAATTGAAAGTTTAGAGTTCAACTGTTTTTGGAAAAAAAAAGGTGTCATAATTCTTCGTTATAATCCGTTCTTTTCCTTTTTTGAGCTCGGATTTGATAGTACATTGGACAGGGGTGGATTTATGAGGATGGGAAAGTGTTCACCTGAATTCCCTCGGGAAAAAAATTACACTGTATGTATGAGGTTCAAAATTCACCTTGAGGTTTCTAGTTCTAATCCCAACAATTACATTTTTAATTTTCGAACCCCCTTAGTAAAAACTTGAATCCACTACTGACACGTGATAGTAATTCCCCTGAGCCCAACTAGCGACCCAAGGTGTCAATTGGAAAAATGATAAAGGGATGTTAAATGTAATTTTAAAAGGGCCTTCTTGCAAAAAAAAGAAGACAAATCTTGACAGTTCCAGTGAAAGCTTTTTAGATTAGTTCCACTAAAATGACAAATAAACTGACTTTTGGGAGAGCTTTTATTGTGATAATTAAAAAGGAAAGTGTGTAACATTTTAGAATAGGAATGAAGCACTTGAAAAAATGGGCAAGTTACGTATTTGATCAGTCAACCAAAATAATTACATTCACTAGCTAAATATACAGAAAAGGATATACACTATTTTGTATATAAAAAAGTATATATTATGTATATCATACAATAATATAAATAATATTTATTCACTGATTATTATTTTGATGGGCAACTATACAATGTAGTTTTACCTAAAATAAATAAATAATAGAAATGAAATGTATTGTTGGAAGAACTCACCTTGGCAAATTTGAATGAAGTTTGTAAAGTGAGATTTGGGAAGGTCCTTGTTGAATGTTGTGATTGCTTAAACTTCTCATTATTTTGAGAATTAAAAGTCCCTTCTTTATGATAAGTCTCACCACTTAGACTTGTTTGGGACATTGTATCATAAGTAGTTGGGGATGGAAGGTTCATAGAACTACATACAAGTCAACAACTAATTAATTATTCAACATATATAATTAAGAGTTAATTACAATAAACACTCCTATAATATGGTTCAATTTCTTATATACCTCATATATGATTGTAATTAAGTGTATGATTTTCATAATATAAGGGAGTGTAAGTATTTGATTTTAAAATAAAAGGGGTATAATTAGAAATTGAATCATATTATAAGAATACATAGTATACTTAATCCTATAATTAATTAATAAATTATTTTATCCTTTAAAAATGATGGGGGAAATTAAGGTCCATACCTTTGAGAAATTGAAGATGTTTCTGAGGCAGTATAGAGAGGACTATTAATATTGTTGTTGTCATGATTATATTGACAATTATAATCTTCAAGCTCTAGCCATAAATCATAAGGGGGTTTCTCATGAACTTGTGTGTTGTCTATGTGTTGAAGGAGTGCATTTATTTGCTATGATAAACCACCAAAACAAAAAAAAAACAATAATTAGTTTGCACAATTGGTATATAAATAGAATCAGTGACAGAATCAGGAATTCATAAGAGGTGATTTGAAATCCTTATTACATAAAGAAATAGTTTGATACATCTAGTCAAAATATCAGGGTTTTTCCTTATGTCAAGGAGATACAACAACTTATATATTATTAAAAAAGAAACCCGTTTTTCTCTATTTGATTTTAAAAAAGTCCATACCTCCATATTATCTTCATAATTTGATGTATGATTGCTGGAGAGTTGTTCCTAAACAAAATTAAACATTTAAAAAAATGAATAAAAAATAATTCATCATAATCTTTGTTTTTATTTAGGCAAAAATTAGAAGAGGTATTATACCATTCTTTGTCTAACTTGGTTCAATGCAACTTGAAGACGTTTTTCACATAAATCAAGCTCATGGAGTGAAGTAATTCTTTGTGTATCTGGTTCAAATATTCTTTAAATAAAGTCAAAATGTGAGAAGAGAATAAATATTCAAATAATTAAGTGAAAAAAAAATACAAAATGTCATATCACATGAAGAGGATAAATTGAATTAGGTGCAAAATATAGATAAATTAGAAATACAAAAACAAATACTCCATAATAATTAGACCAGAAAATACAGTTGCATTATAAGATATCAATTAAACAGACAGAGAGCTAGCAGAGCAAACTCGAATTGACATAACTTGAAATTATTAGGTCAAAAGCTTCATAGAGAGCAACAAAGTTCACATACCCCCAACAGAGTCGGAGCCTTAATTTAAAGTTTATGAGTTCAAAATTTTAATCCTTTTAAGTTAATAGGTTCATTAAGTTAATAATTTATACATATTCAACGGATTTCTTAAGACAAATATGAAGTTTGGACTAAAGTTATTAGATTCAGTCTAACTAATAACCTAGACATGCACTAAATCCCGCCACTTCCCTGAATTGACATCAACGAGTAAAATCTTCTTATATTGCAGAATTTATCCAAATTAATTACCTTAATAATCCCTCAGCCTCATCGAGTTTACAATGCAAGCCATTGATTTCATCTTGAATTTTCTAAATACAAAAACAAAGAGGAAACAATTAATCTTAAGGTTGATAATATAAAAAATGAAATAAAAAATTAAAACAAAAAAAAACATAGAAAATAAATTAATTAAGCACCTTTGTCGTGTCATTTGCGTTGATGTATGCAGGATTTATCCTAATTAATTTTAAAAATGAATTATGATAAATAATACATGAAAAAATTATCTAAAAAAAAATAAAATCCAATTAATTAAAGAAAACTAACCTTTCAATATCGCAGAATTTATCTTCAATTTCAATTTTCCTTAAGTTCCAAAGTACAGACTGCATGGAGAGTGCATTAATGAAAATAAATTGCCTTTTCTTACTCTTATTTTAGTCTCTCGATTATTAATAAATTCTAATTTTAGTTCTCTTGATATTTGACTTATACATGTCCACTTTTTTCTTATTACCAATTTTTGAATATTCAATTAGTTCTAGAATTATTAATTGTTCCATTATTTAATTATTCATTCATTATGTTAAAATTTGTACTATTACTCAACGTATTTTCATGTGTTTGAGCAGAGTGCTTATAAAAAACAGCCTCTTTATCTTCTCAAGGTAAGAATAAAGTCAATTATGTAGAGTTTGTTTTGTTGTTGTACTCCGTGTTTGAGTGCAATATATTTCTAAAATTAGTCCAAATATAACATATTTTTCATATAAACGAATCAAAAACACATATTTTAAATGACTGAAAGTTAAATATGTTGAATCGTATATAACAAGAACTAAAAACATAATTTATGAATAATTGAGAGAACATAATGAGTCAAGTAAAGCTCACCTCTTTATTATTGATGTAGCTGCATTTGAAAGAAGAAAAAAAGTATGTCTTAGATAATCTAGTTAATAATAAAAATACCTAAAAGATGAAAAAAAAAAAAAAAAAGTGAAAAAAGATATAATAAAACCAAGAAGAGAAAAAAAAATAATTAAAAAAACTTACAATCCTCTTTCACTATCTGGGAGACTGATGAGCTCAGAAAGAATATCTTCAATCCTGCATTAATAAAATTTAATCTTATTAGTCCATCCAGAGGCAAATGTAATCAAATTTGACTTTTATTTTTTTTTTCCTAAAGTTTATCAAAATTATAAATTCAATGATTATATATTTTTTTGTTTAATAAAGACATATTAATGTACTAATCGTATCATTATTACAATCATATTTGGACACAGGGGCGTATCTAGGGGGGTCACCGGGTGCACGTGAACCCAGGCTCCCCTACCGAGATCATATATAATAGTGTTATATTTTTTAAAAAAAATTGAAATATAGATGTGTGAACCCATATTCGGAGTTTCATATTACAATAGTGCACCCCTCATCTCGAAATTCTGGATACGCCTCTGTTTGGACAATATATTTATTTTTAGGAATATTGCATTATTTGTGTCAGATCATTTAAAAATGTAAATCATTACCTTCTTTTACGTGAATAATGTGTGAGACGACCAGAAGGAGAGAACATGATGATAGCAACATCTATGTCACATAAAACAGATAATTCATAAACTTTTTTGAGAATTCCATTTCTTCTCTTGCTAAATGTGACTTGTCTATTGGTTAAACTCTCTATCTTCAACAATGGCAACTTACTTCTTCCCATATTTTTTTTCTTTTTTAAAAAAATCTTTCTATAATTTAGAAAGATATATATAAATATATATGTATATGAACGTAATATACAATCAATTAAAAAATGGAAGTTTCATTTTTCGTATTGATATGATCTAGCAACATAATTTGAACGTATTTTGCGTTCATGTTGTTGCTAGAAACAATCGATTTCATCCCATTAAGAATGTCACGTCGAGGAATCCACTCTTTAATATATATGTATTTGATCAATGGAATATAAAGAAAATTATCAAGGTGGATTTTAGGGATGGAGAAAATGAACTTTGATGAGATTTTACATTTGTGTGTTTTTAGGGTAATGAAAATATTAATTCCCATAGATTTGAAAGAGGAAGAGGAGAAGGAGAGAGTTTGAGAAATTTAATTAGTGGTGGGGATAATTGATTTTGTCCTAAAAGAAAGGGGAAGTTGGGGTTGAATTGATTTTTCTCATGTGGGAGACCTGGGATCGAAATGATTTAGACTCCAACAATTGTGGGACTCATCACCCTCTCCCTCGGGCTTAGAACTAAACATTTAGAGCTTATACAACAGAAAATAGGATTTCAATATCGGATAAACCATCAAATGAGTTGGCTCTAAATTCATAATAAGAAATGAATTTTGTGTTTAATTCAATTTCAAAAACTGATTCAAGAGGTGATGATTACCAAATATCATATAAAGTGATAAATGATTCAAGCCCCACAAAATGTGGGACTCACTCCCCCCCCCCCCCTCTCCCTTCCCCGGTCGTGCATGCTAAGAATTAGATATTGGAGCGTGTACAATATAAGATATGGGCTAAATGTACTGAAACTATCGTAATAGCTACAAATTCGACGTAATCTAATAACTTTGGCTCAAATTCAATATTTATGTTAAAAATTCATTTAGCATGTACACATAATATGTTCAAAACCTTGTAAGAAAAAAAATCATGTTCCAAAACTCAAACTAGCTCTACCATTGTGGCCAAATATCAGGTAAATCACGAATTAATTGACTTTATCACGATAAGAATAAATTTTGAATCTGACTCAATTTCGAAAACATGTTCAAGAGATAAGAATTGACCATATAAAGAGACAAATAATAATGGGACAATAGAAAGAATCCATAGGGTAAAATTATTGGTCCTTTATACATCAAGGTGTCATTTCGTGAGTAAATAACAAGGAAAATTATTGGGACAAATAATTGTAATTAATTTATTACTTTATGGTATCCCTGCGACGTTTCACTTTATTGGACTAATATAAAAGGCACATCGTTTTTCATTTTTTTTTACTCCTTTCATTTTATTTTATATGATTTGATACAGAGTCTTTAATTTTTTTTTAAAAATGTTTCTTCCCCCTTCCCTCCTTTTCTTTTTTAGCAATTTATTGATTTCAAATTTCTATATAACATGTTTAAGTCCATAAAATTAAAGAGCACTTTAATATATTTGATATATCTTTAATTTAAGATTACAAGATTCAAAAAATTTCTTTACTTACTTAAACTACATATTAAGTCAAAATAGTAAAACAAATTAAAACGGAGAAAATAGTAATTCTAGGAGCATTCATGTTACCATGTACCTAACACAAGGGGGGGGGGGGGGGAGTCGAGTTACATATATACCACCCCTTAAAAAAAAATTGTGGTGCGTGATTATGTGCAAATTGACACGAATATTATGTATTAATAATGCCCGTTACATAATTTTATCATGCTCGGCTACATATAAAGAGGTACAAAACATCGATAAAGTACTAATTATATACACTCTCATAGAATTCTATAGTTTGTTATTGCATACAAATTGATACGAACACTATACAGTAACAATACTCTTATACAATTTTATAGAGCTGCTAATTGATACAAACACCATGTACTAAAAGTATCCTTACAAAGTTTTATAGTTCAAACTGACACGAACATCATGAATATACTCATAACACCCTTACAAAATGACACGAACACCATATGCTAATAACACTCCCTTACAAATTTTTATAGCACATGCAAACTGACATAAACATCACCGTTATTTAACTAATTACATAATGGAACAAGCATTAGGATTGTCATCACAAAACATGGTAACATAAGGAGGATCCTCAAATCTTGAAATTGTTCCTATTGTTGTGTTGTGATCCACTCTTCTAACATAACCAGGAGGAGCCTTCTTGTCATAAGCAGCAACAGCATAGGGTTGAGCCACTAAATTGTAAGGCACATAAGGCCAAATCTCAGCCTTCTTCCCTGTTGATTTTGCCTTCTTCCCTGTTGATTTTGCCTTCTTTAACACTTTGTTTGCTTCCACATATCCTGTTACTATCACCTTTTGTTGTTTCCTGTTTATCTCCACTGATTTAACACCTACAATTAAACAACTTAATTAGTTAACATTTTTTAGAGGCGTATTCAGACTTTCGAGAGAATGGGTGAAAATGTGGATCTAAGATATATATTTGACCTAATTGACCTTTAGGCTTTTATCATTAAACTCGTTTAACTTTTAAAACTATAGATACACTTCGAGATATCTATTTTTAAGTTTTTTTTAAAAAAAATATAGCATTAATATATACGATTTAGGAAGGGAAACATGGGTTCACGTTAACCCGGTGAGGCGGTGACCTCCACCTAGATACGCCCCTGCATTTTTACTAATGATATAAATTACTTCTTCTGTCGACTATCTCAATTTATATGATATACTTTGTCTCAGGAAGATCAAATTGGTGAGTCATGTGATGGGACCTTCCCGCACGATTCGGAGGGCACTGAATTAGAATGAGAGGTTTTTTAGTTCATTTCAAAAAAGAATGACACACTTTTTTATTTTCTAAATATTTAATGACACTATTAAGAATATTTTACTTATAATGAGTCCAACTTATTTAGCAAAAAGTACACAAAGATGATTTACTTTTTTAAGGGTAATTTTAAAATATCTTCCTATATTCTTAACTTCGTGTTCAGTCAACAAACTATATCACATATATTAAGACAGAGAAATGTACTCGTTTTGCTTATATGATACTATACTATTTGATTCAGAGTACATACGAGGGTCAAACTATCTAATTCTCAATGTGAATTAGGCATAGGGGGAAATAATCTAAAATCAATCAGTTTAACATATGGTGTTTAATTAAGTTCTTACCACTTAATGAAAACAAAGTTTTCTTGACTTTAAGCTCACAGCCATCACAATCCATTCTGACTTTGAGCTCCACTGTGTGAAACTGCTTCTTCTTCTTGTTGGATTTATGACTAATTTTTATCATATTACAAATATACTCCAAAGTTCCTCCAAGACCCATATTTTCTTTTTGCTACTTTAGTTTATGAAGTCTTTATTATTATTTTTTCTTTTTTTGCTTCCTATATGATAGTATCTTGTCTACTTCTTATATAGGCATTTTTTTTCAAACAAGGGGTGAAAAGGGTAGGAGGCCCCCCCAAAGACAAGGTAAATCATGAGCTTGATATTTTAATAGCTCATGTCATTAATCAAAATATAATTTAAAAAAATACTAAATTTTATTTTTATCGTTTCAAGTTCATAAAAATTGTGTTTTTTACAAAATTTAATACTCTCACACTTGTCTAGGGTTTGAATTAATTCTTCTCTAGGTAGAGTAGAACACCGTTCTGTAATATTAGTAATCGAAATTATAGAACTTCAGCGAACTAAGTAAACATATTATATCACACCACACTTGTTTTTTATTCTTGAAAAATGAAAACTTTTATGCAAAAAAAAAAAGTTTGAATTATGTCAGTTTTTAGGAAATAGAAGATTTCATTTTTCAGTGTATCAAATGAGAAGGGAGGTAACTTTCCATTGAAGAGAGGTAACTTTCTGTTCAAAAGGAATATGTTCCTTTTTTGCGAATTTTAAATAATTTCGTAAATTAATAAATTAATATTAGGGAAAGAAAATTAATTAGCGAAAACAAAAAAAAAAATTTGGACAATCACATTATTTGTCGAAACCGAGTGAGCGACGATAACGATACAAGAGTCTCTCTTCTCAATCTTTTAATAGTTAGAAGGAGTATGTTTACTTAAAAACACAAAAATTCTCCTCTTCATCACAAATGACGGAGAATTTTCCAATTCACATTACACCTCAATCTTGAAGCTTAGCCTTTAAAAAAATCCAACAATATATACATGCATGAACTAGCTAATGGTGAATATTTATTTGTTGGTGAATGAAATGAAATATTTCACTATGATGAATGAATAAAATTTTAAAGTTTTTTTAGTTTTTAAAGTGTGAGTTAGGTTTAAAATCTAATTTAACACAGTATCAAAACAGGTTCAATGTATAAACATGTTAGCTCCTTCTAAGCTAACTTTTTAAGATATGAATTAAGATCGAGACCTAATTTAAGAAAAATTAGAAGCGTCCATGAAAAATGAAATGTTGCAACAAATTGTGGGCTTAAACTCTATGATTAAATAGGCAAACCACCAATTATTGAAAGAGTAGCTTCGACGTTTCGAAGTATGCATTGAACACGTGTCAAATAAGTTAAAAATTACATATTTTGAGAAATATTTTTACTAAAATAGCTTTTAAAAAATATTTTAGAAAATAATGATAATTTATGTTTAACTATTTTATTTGAAAAATGTTTTTGATTAGTGTATAACAAATTTTATTTAAAAAATACTTTTAAAAATCAAATTACGTAAAGAGATAAAAATCAATGCACCTATACAATATATTAAAGATCATTTTAAATATTTATTATGAAATAATATAATTATTTTTTTTACTTTTATTTAATTTAAAAGTACACATTAGAAATTTTTAGTCAATATAATTAATAATATATAGATATATAAAACTGCTTGTATTTCTATTTGAAAACTATTTTACTAATTGATTAAACATCTCAATTTTTCAACAAAAAATAGAAATAAAATTTAGCCTCTCCGCCATTTGGCAAACAGGCTCTGAAATTGCTTGGATCAAATTCTTCGATTCGTTTTTGTCTAAATTATATATAAATATTTTTTAAAATAATATTTTTTATTAAATTACCAAAGACAAAAAAGTAATAAGTAAATCACTTTAGTTAGTTTTGACATGAGAATAATTTATTTAATGGAAGTTGTTGTTTTTACCTTCACTTCCCATTATTGAAACCAAGGCGTTTGGTTTTTGCTATTATTTTACTTTATTTATTTTTAGTAAAGAACACCTTACATTATTTTAAAAAATTTGAACCTTCTATTTTTAGCATGTTATTGCAACATTTCCTAAAATCTAATGTCATGTCAGTTACAAAATAATACATAGAAAAACCAGCTGTCCTGCAAATATATTGTTCAACAATGTCTGAATTACTTTCTCGGATAACGTTAGATTTGAGTCTAATATTTACTCATATATTTCTCAAATTTTCAAACAAAACATACTAGCTGTTGTTTAATGGTGTGATAACTTAAAAAAATTTGAATTATGATCTAATATTTTCTCATAAGATCGTTAGTTTTCTAAAAATCTTTAAATCGTGATCTAAAAAATCTATAAATTATAAAAAGAAATCATTTACTATATAACTATCCCAAAAATTTCACCATTTTAAAACAAACAGGCCTAGATATTTATAGCCTAAACTGATCACATGGAGATGCTCCTGGTTAGGCCTATAGTGGGGGTGAAGGAAGCATATAGATTTATAAATAGTCATTTTTCGATTTTTATAAATAAAAAATAGTTAATATTATGAAGTTTCATATTATACGAATCAAAATATTATCATAAAATTTTATGGAATAAACTTGTAAAAAAATTAAAGTCAATGGTTATATTATTCTCGGAATAAATGGTCACAAGCTTCTATATTTTAATTATTATTTTTTATCTCTTATGTCATCATCCTATAAATGTCTGAATTAATTAAAAACTTACCAAGATCCATTACCACAAATATATTTAGATATTTACCTGGGCCATGTTCACTCTTAGAGGTCGGGTGGTTGTTGTGACGGAGCCAATATTTTTATTGAGGAACTCAAAATATAAAAAGTAGACACATAAAATGTTAAAAGTGTTCAACATTTATTATATTATATACGTAACATAATAATTTCAATCATGTATAAACAATATAATTTTCTGTCGAATGAGGTTCGAATAAACCCATCAACCTTACCTAGCTCCGCCTCTGCCGTTTTGTGATCAAGGTTTGGGGTGAAAATGACAGTCAATACCCTAATCTACGAAGTTATGAAAGTTGACCCAAAAATCAAATTAATATATACATTGATAATTATCATTTCGATGGATAATAACTAAACTTTGCTATGACTTTTTTTTTTTGCACTCCAGCTAAAAAGAATCTCATTTTAACTATTATCTATTTCATTACTATGTTCTCATACGAAGAAATACACCGTTATTTCACATGGATTATCCATTCCCTTCATTAATTATAATATCCCTATGGTATAATCTTTTGCTAATTGTGGTTAAGACGGCTAGCTAGCTATGTATATACATATCATAGGATAAGTTTAATTAATTATCCATTAATGTTAGTATAACCTCCACTTAATATAATGGATTAAGTTAATATAAAAAAATATTTTTACCTAATCAATGACTTTTAATCCATGAAAACAAGTTACTATTACATTTTTAAAATCTAACTACTTCTTATAACAGATCGATAACCTGTCTTATTTTCAAAATTCAAATTTCATATATCAAAAGTGCTATTTACAGATGCCCACTTTTAAGGCTAGCTAATAATGCTTACATTATTTACAATAAGCTTAAATTCTATTATAATTATAGTCTAAGGGCCACCATCCACCAAAAAGAAAAAAACTTTAGTAATAAGGCAAGGAATTTCCTCTATAAATTCCCTCCCTCCTTTATAGTTTTCTCAAAACATCAAGAAATTAAGCAAATACACATTTCAAATACTTAGCAATATTTCAAATTATGGCATCCATGGGAGTAAATTATGCTCTTCTTCACGTACAACAAAAACGCCTTAAAGAGAAGTCAAAGAGAAGGGAGGAAGAAAATGCTCGAAGTAGTAAAAATAAGGGTGATGCGGTGAAAAAATTAACTGCAGATGGTAAAAATAGTAAGGGAAAGAAAATTTACCCCGGTGACTAGGGGTGTGCACTATTTGGATTAAACCGAAAAATCAAACCGAATTTTAGTTTGGATTGGTTTTTTTGGTTTGGTTTTGGATTTAGAAAAATAAAAATCAAAAAACCAAAAAAACCGAATTTTATATATATATATATATTTTAAGTTTTAGTTATTGTCTTTCATTATTATTAAGTTTAAATTTTATATTTGGACATCTATAATTGGTATACTTTTAAGTATTGTGTTTTAAGTTTTACTTATGATTTATATTAGGAAGTATATTTAAGAGATTTAATATATATATATATATATAGTATGTATGTATGTTTGTTGTTTCATTTTTCAAATTATAAATATAACTTTGATTGTGTTATTAATTATTAACATAACCGAATAATTAAACCGAAAAAATCCAAACCGAATAGAGAAAAACCTAACCTAACCAAATTTATTTTGGTTCGGATTGGATTACACTTTTTCAAAACCAAAAGTCGAAAAATCCAAACCGAATAATACAAAATCAAACCGAAAAACTGAATGCACACCCCTACCAGTGACTTAGGTGAAAAATAAAGAGTAGTAATTTGGACTCTGGAAAATATAGCAAGGTGGTATATGTAAAAATATATATGTGTTAGTTCATGTATCTTTTTTTTTCCTTCTATTTTCTCTTTTTTGTTTAACTTTTTTTACTAGCTTG
Organism: Solanum appendiculatum; assembly: GCA_018342035.1. NCBI lineage: Eukaryota > Viridiplantae > Streptophyta > Magnoliopsida > Solanales > Solanaceae > Solanum > Solanum appendiculatum. Next base: position 1,639,718 of record JAGDQO010000434.1, on the reverse strand, counting down.
TTGTATGTTAATATATTGTATCATTAAATTATATGAACCCTAGCACATGGTCGTTTTATTGATTAAAAAAAAGGTCCAAATGGTTGCAGTCACTTATATTGCCAAAATAATTGTTTTACTAATAATAAATTGCTCTCCGAGTTCGAAAACAAAATCTCTAAAATTCAAATACAGAATGTAGGAAATTTAAAATTTATTAGGGGAAAATCCTATTAGATGATTTCTTCTGATTAACTTAAGCTTTGTCGAACAAACATCTCCGATGAAATAATTGAGGTGTGTTAGACTGCGATAAGCCAATACCAATATGCCACCATTATCCAAAAATAAATAAATACAAAGTGCAAGACTGGTCTTTGAAATAGGTCTATCCATACATAAGAGCCATCATAAATAATTTTTCTTTCTCATATCACAAATCGTAGAAGATTTTAGTAACCAAAGTCTCTACATAATTATACCTCTCAACATAAAATTTGCTTAGTAAAAATCAAGCTAATAAAGCTCAGGAATATTTTCATAATGATACAAATTCAATTTATCAAGTCACAAAAAAAAGTGTTAACATAGATGAGATACATGGTACACGATTTGAAATTTCTCTTTACACTTTAACAGAAAAAGGTTAAAATGCCCTTTAACTTAATACAAATGATTTTAAAATATCCTATTTTCATCTATTGGATCAAAAATATTTTCAATGTATTAGAAATAACTCAAAAATGTCTTTCTCCCACCTGTATTCCGTATAAATGAGAGATTTCAAAAGAAATTTGACCCGAGAAATGTGATCATAAAGATCACGATGCGTCAAACTCATAACCTTGTCAAATTTAGGCTAGATGTGCGAATTAGAAAAGTCATTCCAAGAAAGGTTGAGCCTTTGGAGATGAGAGAGTTGAAATAAGCTGCTATTGGAATCCGATCACTCTTACAAGTTGGTTGGTTATAACTGAAGTCAAGTTAAATAACATATCTAGTCATCTCATCAATCACATTTCACTTTATCCGACAAGTAGTAATCTCTGCTCATATTCCACATATCCGTTTTTGATAAGACCATTGACCGCGAAAAAACAATTAAAAGCACAATTGAGAGCTGCCTATAGCCCATATTTGAATAAAAGAGTTCAAATATAGGTACTGAAAATTGTGAAGACTCTATGACAAATTATCCATAATGAAAGATCAAGTGATGATAATTAACCTCAATAAGTATTGAACATTCATATCTTTGATGATAATACATATTCTTAATTCTCCTCAATATGCATGTTTGGAGTGTTGGATATTAATTGTCCTGAGTTTCTTACCATAAATGAGTTTTTCTTTTCCTAAAAGGAAAACACAAAGTCTCCATATATGGATAGTCCATTTTTTGTAGGAAAGGATTTAAGACTATAAATAGAGGTTCATTCCTTCTAACATAGTAGCATTCACAATGTAGTTCTAGGAGCTTTGAGAGTTTTGCGTAGGGGGAGAAACGCAAGGGCGGAGCTACAGCCTGATAAGGGTGTGCACGTGAATACCCTTCGTCGGAAAATTACACTGTTTACGTAAGTCAAAATTTATTAAATACCAATATATAATTCATTTTGCACAACCTTAACATTACTAGAGGCTTTGGCGTAGTGGAAAGGGTGTTCAAAAGGAATGCTGAGGTTGGCAATTCGAATTTTGTTGCTATTATTTTACTTTTTTTTGTTTGTCAAAATCACACAATCCTTTGTGGGTCCACCTAATTTCAAGTTACTCTCGCAAACCAAAGTTATATTTTACTTTCTTATTTAGGGGTCATTAGATACTACTTATTTAATAATTATTTTCTCCATTTCAATTTATATGACATTGATAAAATATTAAAAGTCAATTAAATTTTTTATATGTTTTTGAAATATTTTAAGTTATTAATTATTGTGATTTATATTATTTTTAAATATATAAATTTTGTTTCAAAGGCTAGTATTTCCGAATTTACGGTCTAAGTTTAAAATTTTGAATCTCAAAATTTCAACTGTGCTACATTAATTGAAAAAGGAAAAATAATAAATTTAACTGAAACCTTAATTTGGATATATATATATTTGTAAATATAAAATAATATTTTAAATGAGTTTCTACTTAAAGAATTAGAAAATTAAAGAAGGTTATATGCAATTACACTTCTCCATTTCCTCTTAGTAGGTCATGCGGAGGTTTGAAAAAAAATATTCATAAGGGGTTAATTTTTTCATAGTTTCATAATTGAATTTGGAGATTTGAAACTTTTAATTAGAATTTTCACACATTTTCTATTAAAACAAAAGAAATTTAACATACATACATTGAAATAAAAAAGTAGCAAAATCGATAGGTTGAAAAGTAACTTTAAATTTAAGTAAAAATTAATAAAAATTTTTTTTTGAATATGTGCATGTGTTTAGTAAAATCTCGGCCCATTCATTATAAAACTATTATTTCAGTTGATATAAATTATCATGTATTTTTGAAAGCAAACCAAATTAGAGAAAAAAAATTTCCAAACGTTGTGTTTAGTGGAAATTTTTTTATTGACGGTGCTGATAGTAAAGTCGTTAGGTAGAACAAGATGGATATAAATCCGACTTACTGAAAATTTTTGTTCGTTGCTTTAAAAAATTTTGAACACCCTTCATAAAAAGTCTAGCTCCGCCACTGGAGAAATGGGGAGACACAAGTGATACATTATCACTTGTGTGAACCTCTTTGTATTCCGAGTAAATTGTGTGAGATTACTTCTCTCGATATTTTGTACTCTCATATTTATATAGTGAATTGTCCATCTCCTCTTATGGACGTAGGTCGATTGACTGAACTACGTTAAATCTTTGTGTCTTTTGGTATATTTCTCGTTTGTCTTCTTACTTGTGGTCTTTCAAGATTTGTTTTGCTAGCTTCCGCATGAACCAGACGATTTCGATTCTAACATGGAGAACTATTACCATGCCTTATTTGTTTTCGAGATACGATTTTTTTAATGAATAAATAGAGGCATGATACAAAAAGAAGATTAGTTTAGCATCAATAGAAACCCTATTAAATTATATCCACACAAGCTAATTAATTTTTATGAAAACCAAATTAAAGCACTTATCATAAACAAAATAATAATTATTCTCTTAAGAGTTTGATTTGTTATTGCCAACTACTAAGACAATACTTATGTTTCTCTCTCAAAAATAGGGATAACTTGCCCAAACTTTTTAAAAGAATTGTTAGGTAAAAAAAAATATAGAAAAAATTGTCCAGGGTGATGTGCACCTGAGGCCATTGTTAGATAGTATAATAATACCAATTTGTGGCTACAATTAATTAGTACCTCTAAGAAAGAGATTAGTTAATATGAACTAATTAATACCACTATTCATTAAAAGACTAATGGAACAAATACTTAATTAGTGTTCAAATGGATATTTTAATTTGCTTCAATAATTAATTTAATCTTTCTTTAGTTTCCATAAAAGACAACATAAAGCTTACTCAAACTTTTTAACATTAATAATAATAATAGAGTGCAATTATCACTAAGCAGATTTATTACTTAAACGAAAACATTCAAGTTGGTAATAGAGATATTATTAATTAATTTCTCAAACATTTTAGGAAATAGAGATACTTTAGGTTGACCTTCAAGATTAAATATTAATTAACTTATTTTTTACGACCCACAAGACAATTAGACAAGAATAAAGTATATTTATAACTTAATGTTGTTGTATGAAGGGACATATTTTACCTTAGTGGAGATATATTAATTATATACTCCCGCGTCTCATATTAGTTGATCACTTTTCATTTTGCACGGTGCTTAATAAATCATAAATAAGAAGATAATTTTACTAATTCACCGTACCCCTTAAAAAATAAATGTGAACACTTTCAAAAAGAACTAATTGCAAGGGTAATATGGAAAAAATTTAACTAATGCTTTCTTGATTTAGTAAGGTGGACAACTATTTTTAGTATAATGATCAGCTAATATAGGACGGAGGGAATAGTTTATTTGGATTATGATTTATGGCTAGCTCTAATCTTGGAGCCAATACTAATTAAGGCACTTATAAAAGGATGGATAAATGAGTGTTTAAACTTATACAAATTATTTACATGTTTGAAAACTAGGTAAGAATTATAACATAATAGTTTAAAAACAAATAATTATTCCCAATGTTTTAGCTTATGTTAAACTGTAAACTATTCTTTTACAATTAGTCTATTAATTCTTTTTAAAAATGACATTTTTTTAACTTTGAAAATAAATTAATAACTTTCTAGCTATAGTTTTATCTTTAACGATAAGAAGAGGAAGATGACCCCGATCTACACATATATACAATGTATACTTGTATATTGTTAAGAATACAGTTAACTAGTAAAAGTGTGATCTTTATAATAACTTAAGTTTTTAAATAAGACGATCACACACTTCAACATGGTATCAGAGCAGATATGCGGGAAATGACATTTTCCGGTCAAGCAAGAAGGTCATCTAAACAACGAAAACAACAAACAACCATATTTGAATTGCATCATTTCATTATGTATTGAGCATTACCTAATTAAGTTGTTAAACTTCTTAATTAGAGAAGTTTGACAGCTAAGTACTCCACTAGCATCTAACTTTAATTTGTTAATAGTGGTTAATTAAACCGCCTAATTAATAAAACATAACAACTTTATCCTTAAGTGTAACCTCCACTTCCATATATGTCTTTAATTTAATTTGTTCTAAACCGTCCTAATTGAATAATTTTATAACCCAAGAGTCACCACTAGCTAATTAAGCCACACACAAAAAAAAAAGAATTTTTTTTAATAATTATTTGCTTGGTTACAAATGCAAGGAGTCTCCTCTATAAATTCCCTAGTTTATGGTTTACTCAAACATCAAGCAATTAAGCAAATACACATATCAAACACTTAGCAATATTTCTCTAAGGATTAATATTTCAATTATGGCATCCATGGGAGTAAACTATGCACATCTTCACGTGCAACAAAAACGTCTTAAAGAGAAATCAAAGAAAATAATGGAGGAGGAAAATGATCGAAGTAGTAATAATGATCAAGGTGGTATGATGAAAAAATTAACCGCGGATGGTAAATATAGTAAGGGTAAGAAAATTTACCCTGGTGGATTTGCTTCTAATGAGAACTTAGGTGAAAATAAAGAGTAGTAATTTTGGACTATGCACAATATATTGCAAGGGGGTATGTTAAATAATGTACAAGTTTAATTTCTAGTGTTCTTTCTCCATCTTCTAATTTATCTCTTTTTTTCTTTAGCTTGTAAAGTTAATGTCGAAGCATTCACCTAAATTGTGCATGTTTATATATGGTATTATTAAATTCTATGAACTCTTTTACTGATTTGACAAAAAAAAAGAAGTCAAAATTGTTGCAGTCACTTCATATTATATGGCCATATAAAATAATGTCTCACTAATATTGCTAAAATTGCACTCCAAGTTTGAAATAAAATTTGTGAAATCCAGCTACAGAGTGCTCATGTAAATTTTCGTTGAAAATATTTTAAAAAATTACTAGGTGATTTCTTCTGATCACCCTAAGTCTTGTTGGGCAAGCATCTCTGATGTAATAATCAAAATGCATTTGGCGGGGATACCACCATTATCCAAATATAAAAAAATAGAGAGAAGTCTTGAAAACACGTCTGAACTTGACGTAAAATATTAGTTTCATTTCCGAACTATTAACAACCTTAAGAACACCCCTTTACTTGCCTAACTAGACTTAAATACATCTCCGATCTTGCAACATGAGTGAAATACACCCCTAATTTCTTGCCATGTTTAGGGGTGTTGTCAACACTTTTCTTGATTTTTTTTTATTAAGAGCCCCATGCTCCTACAAGAGCTTGAGACCACTTGTTATGTCATGTTGCAGATCGGGCGTGTATATAAGTTTATTTAGTCAAGTAGAGGAGCGTTTTTAAGGATGTCAATAATTGGGGAATGAAACTAATAATTTGCGTCAAATTAAGGGGTGTTTTCAATACTTCTCTCTAAAAAATTACAAATTGTAGCCAATGCTCGATTTTGAAATTATTTACCTTTAAAGTAGTACAATTTAAATTTATAGACGTGATTTAAGAACTAAACTTAAGATGGCCAAAATATGTGATTTGTACACGATGACATACTTAATTAATGTGAACAAGAATATTAAACAAACAATGAATATGAAATTTGAATCAAAATAGTAAAGTAAAAGAATAACATGATCGAGCTTGAGGTTCAATGCTGATGGCTGACAGTGTTTTTAGATCTCTCTGCTCAAATGTTTCATCTCTCTTATACTCCCATTACCACTAAGTGGTCGTTTGGTGTGATGGATGCGAGAAAATATTGATGTGATAAATTTTTAGTGCCTCATTATTTCTTATCTGGTTACAATGTATAAAATAACTTATCTCAAGATTAATAAATAGTACGTACTAGAATAAATTGTCTCTTTCTCTTTGGTGGAATAACGATACTAGGATAATTTATTCTGAGATGAAATAATTAAAATGACCAAAATACCCCTCAAACCCTTTTTATCATCACTTTTCACACCTATGCGCCACATTTAGGTTGTTTTAATGCAGTTTTTGCTCTTGATTTTGGTGCATTTTTGTTGTTGTTTTGATGCAGTTTCTAGTGGAGTTTTAGTTAGGTTGTAGTTTTGATTCATGTGAAATGTAAACAAACAATTGAGATTCATTTGGTATAATTTTTAAGAGTGTATAATTAAAATTTTACAAAAAAAAAAATATATATAAAAAACTAAATAAGGTGGAGGGTATTTTTGTAAACAAACAACTTTTTTTCAACTCCAAACACCAAGGATACAAGCTCCCTAAGTGGTGGGGGCTTGTGCATAGACCCCTACCATGTATATTACTAAGCAATGAATACATTCGAGGGGGACATTGACCTAAACCCCGAGATAACAAACAACTTATTGACAAAAGATGTGCAAACACATTGGGAGGGGAGGAGAGCTATCCTGAAGCTGGAATCATGAGCTCCCGTAGAAAGTATGCAATGATTATTAATTTTAATACAAGAAATCAGATAATCTTTTAATAACCAATCCCAACATAACTTAACATGATAGAACACATACATTAAAAATGAATTAACTACAAGCTTTGGATATGAATACCAAACTACAGCACTTATATTAATCAATAATAGTGACCTGTGGCTAAATAATTATGGCCGGTTGCTCCACTTAACTAAATTGTTTGAGTTAGTGGCTTACTAACACAAAATTAGTTAAACAATCAAGTTGACAGTTTATTAACAAGTTGTAACAATGTTCTTTCACTATTCTATCCAAAACTAATGTTTTTTTTATCAATGTCTACTAGGGAATTTCCGTACCTCTGTTGGTTGGCTACCAAAATATTTATGGCCAGAGTTCGATTTTCCATACCCTCAATAATTTTTATTGTCCAAACACAAACTAAATATATATACACACGCGTGTGTATGTGTCATGCTACTATAAAAGTCTAAATTAATTAATTAAAGACCACCAAGATCCATTACCAAAAATATATTCAGAAAATGTAATGCAATTTGGTTTTCCTATGTGGCCAGCTTAAGTTCTTGATAAGTGTTAATGATTCGTTAACAACTAACGGTATAAACACTTAGAAGGAAAAAAAAGTTTAGTGAGTAGAGACTTTGCATTAATTAATTAATAGTTCATGCATACAACACTATTTATTTATATTTACTTTGAAAAATCCACCTATTGGTAAGCAAATTAATTAATTAAAGGGAAACATGCATGTTGGTGGAGTACGTTTTCACTATGGATTCTTCACCATGTATAACATTTGCTTTACATGATTTTTTTTATATGTTTCACTTGGGTCGAGAGTCTATCAAAAATAATTTTTTTATCTTTTTAAAATAGAAGTAAGACTGCGCGCGTAATATACAGTACTCTCTTCAAATCTCACTTATCGGATTACACCGAACAAGTTAGTTGTTGATGTTGGTGGACATTGTCATAAGTGAAGAGGAAAGGAAAGTAGAGTCGTCAATATGGACTAGACTCGTTGGGCCAGCCTGGTCTAAATTGTGATTTGATAGGGCTGGGCTAAGATTTTTGGTGTCCATTTAAGAAAAGGACTTTTTAGCTCGATCTGAATAAGTCTACTGATTTGGGGGCTTAAGAAATATGGGTAAGGCCGACCCGTGGGCCAAATAAAAATTAATTAAAAAACAAAAATAAAATAAAGTGTTAAAAATAACAAGAGTCCAAACTCAAAATCTACTTAAAGTTTTAAATATTAAAATTTAAATACAAATTATGTTTATAAAATATGTACTACATAAAATAAAAATTCCCTAAATTTTCTAGGGAATCACTAAGTAGGCCGTAGCCTATGAAACATTGTCATATTTTTGTGTTTTATTATAGTCATTGAAAAATAATTAGGTTAATATTTCTATTTAGCTATTTATACTTTTACTTGAAATCAAATTTAATAAATATTATAATGATAATTTTATTTGTGGATTTAATTAACAAGTAGTAACACTAACACCATGTAATATTGTCTTGTCGATATTTATGATAACATTTTTAAATTATATTTTGATTTAAAAATTATAAAAAATATACTTTTAAGAAAAATAGGCCGGCCCGGCACAACCTGTAGTCCACGTATTTGTGGATTGGGCTGACAGTTTTCTGGTCCAAAAAAAAAAGGGGCCAGTCCGACCTGGTCTGTCAAGTTTCTATGCCTATATAAATTAGCCCGGATGGGGTGGGCCAACCTACGACAGCTCTAAAGGAAAGTATAGCTTTCTAGAATTTTACTTTTAAAAAACAAGGATTAACTTTAGGTTGACCTTGATGATTAAAAAAGTTTATCAAATGATACATCACTAACTTTTACAGCCACAAGACAATTAGAAAGGCATAAATTGTTTAATGCTTAATGTTGTTATATGAAGGGACATTTTACCTAAGTGGAGATAATTATATTTATCCAAGTTAAATCAATAAGATGTAGCTTTCATTAGGCAGACTTCCAAAACTTGGAAATTAAACTAAACGAGTGGTAAGTATCTAGGCTTTACTCATTTGCTTAAAAAAGGCAAATTTAGAGAGACTTCCTGTTTTTTGTTTGATAATCCAAGTATTATTCATGGGGCCTCTGGCCCATGGGCATATGTCGTTGGCTAAGTCATCGCAGTGACCGCCTTGAAGTACAATTTTCATTGAGTGATGAGAAGAATCCTTTGCAGATGATTTAATACGTGATGGGGTATTATAAGTGACAAAGTAACCTTGTCACCACATACACGATCTACTGAGATTCATCCCTTGATCCCTCTGATTCATTAAAAAGAATGGGAATGAAAGACAAATTTCCTTGATATGTCCGGACTATGGGTGGAAAAATTGACTCATACTCATTGTTAGCCCATATGTTTGGGCTGTTTTGTATTTAGGCCATTTTCTTAGTTAGGTTTTTCTATATAATCTCCTACTTCCTTTGTATTTAGATAAGTCTTTAGATTATAATGAAACTCTACTCTCTTGTTCTCAAAAGCATCTTCTATTCATAACATGGTATCAGAGCTAAAGCGATCCATGCTCTTTGATTTGTTTGTTGAAGATTTTGTAGCAGTCACCTACTGTGCGGATCGAACTAGAGTTCTCGATTTGCTGCTTCCGCTACTGTCTTCGTTTGATGCTATTGCTGTTCGTTTGGATTGAGTCATTGTTTTCTTCCGTTGCTGCTGCTGCTGCTTGTTGGATTGGTTCGACCTAGGTATTTTACTTTTTTCTTTGGAATTGTTTGTGTCTTGCTGTCTTTGCCATCCCTTTTGACAATATGACTGGAAAGGATGATTCTCTCCAGTCCATTAGTACTCAATTAGATGGTAAAAACTATGCATATTGGAGTTATGTCATGAAAAATTTTCTTCGTGGGAAGAATATGTGGGGCTATGTCACTGGAGTTAAAGCCAAACCTACGGATGATAAGGTTGAGAATTTTGCACTGTTGGTCGACTCATGGGAAACTGATAACTCCAAGGTTATCACTTGGATCAACAACTCTGTAACTCAGTCAATTGGTATACAATTGGCTAAGTATGACACCGCAAAGGAAGTTTGGGATCATTTGGAGAGACTGTATACTCAGTCTAATTTTGCTAAGCAGTACCAGTTGGAATATGATATTCGTGCTCTTCAACAGAATGATATGTGTATTCAAGACTTCTATGCTGCCATGTCGGATTTGTGGGATCAATTGGCCCTTACTGAATCTGCAGATTTAAAAGGTTTTGCGCCATACATTGCTAGGAGGGAAGGACAGCGGCTGGTTCAGTTTTTAATGGCATTACGTTCTAATTTTGAAGGACTGCGTGGAACGATCCTTCATCGATCTCCCCTCCCAACAGTTGATTCAGTTGTTCATGAACTGATTGCAGAAGAGACTCGTATTAAGTCTCAAGTCGATAAAGGGTCTAAATCAACTACTACCCCTGCCGTGTTTGCTGTTTCAACGGATCAGTCTAGACTACCACGTTCTCAGACTTCAAATCAATCTAGACAATCTCCTAAAGTTGCATTTGATGAGTGTGCATTCTGCAAACAGAAAAATCATTGGAAGGCTCAGTGCCCGCTATTGCTGAACAAGGCTAAACAGGCTCAATCTGGGCAGCAGCAGAAGTATGGGCAGCAGAAGTCTTGGAAGTCTCAGTCCCAATCCTCTGGTGCTCTTCCATGGTCACCCTCATCCTCCACAGTGGAGTGCTGCTGCTGCTGCTGCTGCACCATCTGAGTCTGTTAGCACTATGCCACCCTCTGCGTTGGATCCCCAGGTTTTCGAACAGTTCAGACAGTTTCTGGCTTCTAATCCTAGTGCCATGTCAGCATCTATGTCTCATTCAGGTCCTGCTACTTCTAGTACCTCAGGTATTCCTTCATCCCTGTGGATTTTGGATTCTGGTGCGTCTCATCATATGTCACCCTATTTGTCGTCGTTTGGTTCTTTGTCACCCATTTCACCAATCTCTGTTATGTCTGCTAGTGCTGCATCTATGACAGTCGAGGGTGTGGGTTCTGTCACTACTCCTCACATTGTTCTCTCTGATGTTTATTACATTCCCAAACTTGCTTTGAATCTTGCTTCGGTCAGTCAGTTGTGTAAGGCTGGTAATTGGGTGCTCTTTTCTGATTCTGTTTGTGTTGTACAGGACCAACACACTCAGAAGGTGATTGGGATTGGCCGTAGGTTGGGGGAACTCTCTGTCTTGGAGATTCTCAAAGTGTCTGCTGTTGCTGCCTCTAGTATTGATTTGTCTTCGTTTCGTTTGAGTCCTTTGTCTTCTCAGTTTTATCTTTGGCATTCCCGTTTGGGACATGTGTCAGTGTCACGTTTGCGTTTTTTAGCCTCTACTGGTGCTTTGGGTCATTTGAACACTTGTGATATTTCAGATTGTAGTGGTTGTAAACTGGCCAAATTCTCTGCTTTACCGTTTAATAAAAGTGTGTCTTATTTTGTTGCTCCTTTTGATATTATTCATTCTGATGTGTGGGGCCCATCGCCAGTATCCACTAAGGGTGGCTCGACCTATTATGTTTCGTTTATAGATGACTATACTCGTTATACCTGGGTTTATCTTATGAAACGCAGATCAGATTTCTTTGACATTTACAGCTCGGGACCATATCGCTTCCTTTTGTTCCATCATCCTTACAGATTGCTGATCTCTTTACGAAGGCACAGTCGGCGTCTCGGTTTCGTTTTTTGTGTGACAAACTCTCAATGCTCATTGCTATTGCATTGTGAGTTTGAGGGGGGATGTTAGCCCATATGTTTGGGCTGTTTTGTATTTAGGCCATTCTCTTAGTTAGGTTTTTCTATATAATCTCCTACTTCCTTTGTATTTAGATAAGTCTTTAGATTATAATGAAACTCTATTCTCTTGTTCTCAAAAGCATCTTCTATTCATAACACTCATGTGATTCATTCAAACCGTTCAAGTTTTAATAGATTTCGATCAGAGTGATTTTGAGCTGAGGGCCTATTGAAAATAGTTTTTTTATTGGGCTCACAAAAATAACGATTTGCGTACATTTTACTCTTTTCAGACTTCCACTTGGAATTACACTAGACTCCCGTTTGACCATAAATTTTGAAGTTGAAACTTGAAACTTCGAAATTTGGGTTTCTAACAAATAATGCCCATTCTCATCACTTAACTTTGACTTAAGTTTTTCTCTTCTTCTTATACTTGAACTTTTTTTTCTCTTAAAGAGAGAATATAATTAAACAGTGTTTTATTGGAGAGAAGTGTTAAACATTATCTAAATTGTTAAATTAGTTGTTAGAGAAGGCTGACAGCTAATTCCATTAATGTTAAAAGCTAAATGCACCATTAGCATTCTCTAATTTTGTTAATATTAGTGGTTAAGCCACCTTAACAATTAAAGATAACCCTTTATATATGTTGTAACCCTCCACTTCATGTGTTGTAAATTAAACCTTCATGTTTAATTAATAATTATACCCTAATGATCACCATTAGCCACCCAAAAAAAATTAAAAATAAATTGCAATATTGCTTGCTTATAAAGGCTATAAATTCCCTGCTTTATGGTTATCTCAAACATCAAACAATTAGGCAATCACACAATATTTCAAACACTTAGCAATATTTCATCTTAGTATAAAATAATTCAAATTATGGCATCTATGGGAGTAAACTATGCACATCTTCACGTACAACAAAAACGCCTAAAAGAGAAGTCAAAGAAAATGGAGGAGGAAAATGCTCAAAGTAATAATAATCAAGGTGGAACGGTGAAAAAATTAACTGTGGATGGTAAACATAGTAAGGGTAAGAAAATTTACCCCGGTGGCTTTGCTTCGTTGGAATCTAATGAGAACTTAGGTGAAAATTGAGAGTTACTACTTTCCAAAGTTAACAAAGTATTTTTTAGTGTAGAGAGAGAAGCATTGTAAACAGTACTTTGAATTTGGCACAAATTATTTGTTTTGTGTTTGAACTATTGACAACCTTAAAAACATCATTCTTCTTGACTAAGTAAACTTAGATACACCCTCGATCTGTCACATGGCTTATGTATCAAACTCTTGTAGGAGCATGAGGCTCTTAATAAAAAGCTGAGAGAAGTGTTGAAAACACTCTTAAATTTGACGAGAATTTAAGGGTATATATTTCACTCATGTTGCAAGATCGGGAGTGTATTTAAGTTCAGTTAGTCAAGTAAATAGGTGTTTTTAAGACTGTCAATAATTCAAGAATGAAACTAATAATTTGTGTCGAATTTAGTAGTGTGTACTCCTCTATTTAATTATTTTACTTGGGAGGCTATGCGAAGAGTATATTTTGACATTATATGGATCTGGTTGGGACGAAAGGAAAATATTTTTCATAAAGAAAATAATTAGTAATCTGGTTGGGAGGCTCTTGTTTTGTGTGTTTCACCCGCTCCGTATGGACTCTTGCCACATAGGATGTCACATCAAAAAATGTGTTTAAAACGTTGTGTTTGGATGGGTTCAGGGATCTAGATGATAAAGGGGTAAGTAGAAGGATTCACAATACAAACTGATACAAGTACAAGGGTCCACCAGACCATTTCGCCAAATTTATATAATATTATCCGCTGGTACACAAATTATAAAAAGACTAAATAATACACCTGGTTGAAAGTTGATTTTTTTTTTTTACCTAGAGGACTAAGGATTTGTAAAGCAAGCAATCTGAAAGGTTGATTTGTCACCCATGAACTCCTATCTTTTCCCAAAATGGCAAATATTAATTTTTATCTATCACGTTATATAATTAGGAGACATCTCAAAAAGATATAAATAATTCGTTTGAAAAAAAAAAAGGTATTCGCATTGGAGTTTGACTATTTTGGATTCACGCGCATACCTATTTGGGGGGAAGCACTCCCTACCAAGAAAGACTCGAACCCGAGACATCTGGTTAAGAGAGAAATAGCCTCATCCATTGCACCACATCTTTTGGTGGTAAAACAAAAAAAAAGAAGTAGGTTATCTCTATTTCAAGTTTCAACACATTTATATCGTCTTACCATAAAAGTTTAAATTAATTAGGACAACCAAGATCCACTATCATAAATAAATTCAGACAATTAATGTAATGTAATTTGCTTTTCCTATGTGGCCATTCTTAAGCTCTTGATAAGTGTTAATGATTCGTTAACAACTAATGGTAGTATACACTTAGGGAAAAAAAGTTAAGTGATTAATTAATTAATATATAATTCAATGGATTCCATGAAACACAACATGTATATTTTACTTGCAATTGACCATGGAATAAAGTATATTCATGATTAACATATTAACTTCTTAAAGGAGTTAAAATATGTTGGTGCAGACATTGCCATTAACGAAGAGGAAAAAAAATTAATGGTACAACTTTTTAAAAAAGTTTTAGGTTGATCTAATACATTTCTTAAATGTTGTTATATGAAGGGACATTTTGTCTTAGTGGAGATGTAATTATCTGCCCTTTGGGGATAAAAATTGGCGGCTTGCATTGGGGGCAAGTGTATATATATGGAGTTAAAGATACATCTATTTTTGCTATCACTAAAATAGAGAGAGAGGCGAGCGAGATTCGTTATGTATCTCAGATATACGCGAATCACACTGGATACATGTATCTGTATGTATCTGGTGTAATTTGCATGTATCTGGGATACCAGATACGGAGAGTGGCGAGCGAGATGAGAGAGATGAGGGAGGCGAGCGAGGTTTGTTATGTATACCATATACATGTGAATCCACTTGGATACAGTGTATCTAGAAAAACTACACTTAATTTTGACCTCATGTATCCCGAGATACATGTATCTGAATGTATCTGGACGCATTAAAATCTGATAAGATACGTAACATTGCAAACTAGAGTGTATCTGAGTAATTACCTCCTAAACTAGCGAGATTTATCTAGGTTTCCTTCTCTTTTTTTTGGTGGCTAATGGTTACTTAACATATAAAGTGGTTATCTTTGTTAAGGTGGCTTAACCACTAATATTAACAAAAGAAGGAATTAAGATAATGAAGAGAATGCTAATGGTGCATTTAGCTTTGGACATTAATGGAGTTAGCTGTCAGCCTTCTCTAGCAACTAATTTAACAATTTAGATAATGTTTGAAACTTTTATAAATCCACTAAGACAAAATGTCCCTTCAAAAAACAACATTTTATAAGCTATATATACACACATACTTTATGTTTGACTAATTGTCTTGTGGTAGTAAAAATTAGCTATATATATATATATATATATATTATATTAAGTTCATAATTATTTTAATAGGTCAACCTAAAGTATACCTTTGGCTTTTGGTGATATGTCTCCCAACATGCATGTTTTCCTAATTTGAATAATTAATCTTCTTAATTAGTGATAGGTGCATTCTATCATTTTTTTTAGGGATAAATAATCTTTGTGTTGTCTTTGATGGAATGAATGAAATTAAGACTAATTAAATGAAAAGCAAAGTCTCCACTAATTCACTTGACTATTTTGTTCAAGGTGAGTTGCATTAATTTTTAGGAAAATTAGATAAAATATCCATTGAGTTACAATTTTCTTATCCAAAATAATCTAATTATCACTTATTTACTCAAAGCTAATGTTATTTCATTAAAAGTGCATTAGTTCTTGTCCACTTGGTCATTAATGGTTGCCTTCCTTCTTCTACCTTCCTTAATATTCTTCTATTTTATTTCGTGAATTATTTAGAGTGAATAATATATTACTGTAAGGAGTTTTTTGATTCTTTCGAAGACATCTGATAAAATTAGAATGATAGAGAGAAAATTAACATAGTTCATGCACAAGAATAACATGCACAAATCAAAAAATGTTTTAAACGTTTTTTAAAAGGATTCTTCTCGAGTAACGTAGGTTAATTGACAATATAATAATTTTTTGTTGGATCCTGAAGGGTATTATCAGTAACCCCTAAAAATATAGGAGCAAGTAATAATATACAACGGGAAATAATTATAGTTAATAAAAAAAAAAATTTAAAATTAAGTGATAAATTCTTTATTTTTCAACTGAACAAGTAAAAATGGACGGAGTAACTAATAAATAATTACTTGATACACCACTATTTTGTATTTATATGACCACAAGACAATTAGACAAAATAGTATAAAGAAAGCTTAACTAAATCTAAAATGTTGTTATATGAAGGGACATTTTGTCTTAGTGGGGATATAAGTTGTTTAAAAATTAAATTATTTTAAAATTTAATCATTCTTTATAGAAAAAAATAATTAAAAAATAATCTCACATCAAATAAAACACAATGTATTAACAATACCATATATTACAACTTGGCTTACAGAAAAATACATAAAAAGTGAAACTTTTTTACAAGAAAATAAAGAAAAATATAACTAACCCTAAAAAGCAAGAAAAAAACACATTTTTACATATATACCCCTTGCTATATTTTTCATAGTCCAAATTACTACAATTAATTTTCATCTAAGTTCTCGTTAGACTCAAATGAAACAAAGCCACCCGGGTAAATTTTCTTACCCTTACTACGTTTACCATCCGCGGTTAATTTTTTTACTGTTCCACCCTTGTTATTACTACTTTGAGCATTTTCCATCTCCATTTTCTTCGATTTCTCTTTAAGACATTTTTGTTGTACGTGAAGATGAGCATAGTTTAGTCCCATGGAAGCCATAATTGAAATTTTTATTGTAAGAGAAATATTGCTAAGTGTTTGAAATGTGTATTTGCTTAATTGCTTGATGTTTGAGAAAACCATAAACTAGGGAATTTATAGAGGAAATTTCAAGCCTTTGTAAGCAAGCAATATAATTAATTATTTTTTGTATTTATTTTTGGGTGGTGAATGGTGACCATTAGGATATAATATTAATTAATTAGGACGGTTTAGTTGACAACACAAACAAGAAAGTGGAGGGCTACTTAACATATATATAAAGTGGTTAATTATAACCACCAGTATTAACAATAGAATTGTTTCATTAATGCCAATGGTGCATATAGTTGGACAAATGGACATTGTCAGAGTTACATTCTAGTTAGGGGTATCAAAATGAGCGGATTGAATTGAATTTGAACGAGCTAAAATGAGTTAAGTTGATAAATGAGCGATCGAAGTTATTTGGATTATTGTAATGGACTAAACAATTGATTATAGTTCAACTCGCCCAATTTTGATTATTAAACCGTCCAAATTAAATTTGAATAGGTTAGATGTATCATATTTTCATAAGCTAATTTTTACCCGCTTAACTCCCTCCTCTTTTCATCTCCTATATACACCCTCTATCTAGATTTGGTGGTCTTTTTTTTAAGTCCATTTAGAAAGAATGTTTCTTTTCTTTTTTAGCAAAGTTTTAATTTTAATTTTCTATCTGACATGTTTAAAATTATGAGATTAAAGGTGCATTATATATATTTTAAGTTAGAGAGTCCAATATAGGGTTGTGTATCAGTCGGTTCGGTTCGATTTTAAGTATTATCGGTTTGGTTTATCAATTTTTTATTTTTAAATATGCTAAACCGATAACTAAACCAATAAGATATTTGTTATCGGTTTATCGGTTTTTGGTCGTTAACAGTTCGGTTTTCGGTTTAACCAATAAGAAAATGCTTTCAAAACAAATATATGACTTCTTCAACAATTTGACAAATCAAACTGTTGCAACTATAAAAGCCATACATCGAAACAAGCAAATCAAACTGTTGCAACTATAAAAGCCAAAACACAATATGAATTTCTGATGTTAATCGAATTGCAGACATTTACAATCGTGCAAAAGCTATTATTAGTCAACTATAAACTAAAACTAATTAAAACCAAGAAGTCCAGTTGTGACCCAACTTTGATCCGAATGTCACATTTCCATAAAGAGAAAATCGTCAGTTTATCATACTCTCCACAATATTTTTTGTTTGATATTTATGTATGACTAAAAATTAAAATAGTAAATTATTATATTCTTAATGGGTTATCGGTCAACCCAATATTGAAAAATCAATATCAAACCGATAACCCAATAATTTTTTATATATAAAACCATTAAATAACCAATAAACCAATAACACTTTTTTCGGTTCGATTTATCGGTCGGTTCGAATTTTGCACACGCCTAATCCAATATCTAAAAAAAAAATTAAATTCTTAAACTTTATATTAAATCGAAACCAGATAAACTAATTAAAACAGAGGTGACATTTTTATATAATCAGTCAAATAATTATAACGAATGAATTTGTTCATTTTTAGTTTTGTATCTAAATGGTAAAGCTACCCTGTAGGTATCTTTTGACTTGTCAGTAATAATGTAGTAATACTACTCTCTTCATTTTTTTTAATTATTACTTATTTCAAAATAATTATTAACTTAAACTATTAGAAGATAATTAACCTTTTTTTAATTTTATCTTTAATTTCAATTATTCTAAAATTAAGCGATATACTCTTAGTCAAACTGCTCTCTTAATTATTTTTTTCTTCAAAGTCGTGCAAACCTCTATTATGATAATTAAAAAGTAACAGGAGTATATCCTTTCACATGGCCCTTTGACTTTAGAATATATTTATGACTATTAAAAGTCGTTTGGCGTAAGATATAAGGTATAATAATTTTAGGAATTATGTAAAGGATTATTTTATTTTGCGTTTCGTTGGAGATATTAGATAGTTTTGGGATAATTTATCTCATCATTTATATCTTAGTAATGGAATAAGTTATCTTATATATATATGATAAAATAACAACTTATCGCAGAATAACTTATCTCGAAATAATTAATTCTGAAATAACTTGTGCCAAACAAAACGAAAATGTTGATGACTAACTATTCCCTTATTAAAAGCAAAAATAAAGTTAATCACGACTAATTTTAGTAACCTTTTTCTTTTCTTTATTTATATATATATATATATCACTAATCATGTTATATATACATATTTCTTCTGAACTGGCATTATTACCTAAGGATAAGAAAGTCACCAAAAAGTCAAGAACAAAAAGAACATTGGCTCTTAGTTGCTCAAAAAGCCAATTTCAATGAAGAGCTCATTTATATAATTTTACCATATTGTTGCTACATATTATTAGAGGTGGCAAATGACCGGGATGAACTGAATTTGAATAGATTACGATTGATTAAGTTAATAAATGAGAGGGTATTAATCCACACTAAAGTTATTTGGGCTAAAATGAATTGAATGCAAGTCAAAATCATTATTTTTCTTTACTATAGTTATTATATAACAAATCAAATAAAAAATATTTTTTTGAAAATATTTTGACAAGATTTCTCATTGATCAATTTGAACTAAATATCATCCTAAACATTGAGGGGTTGAAATTGATTTGGCTGAAACGGCCTGAGCTAATGAATCAACTCAAACTTAAACAGGTCATACATATTATGATTTTAGAGCTAATTTATTTTGTCACCTTTAGATATTATTGTTATTGAATGATTTTTTGCAATAATAGCAACATAAACTCTCAACATAATTATATTAAGAAGTGTGCATGTATTATAAATGGTAAATGACCTCATGAGCATGTAAAATCACTAGCTATGATGATAATGATCAAAGTATTATCAATAAAGTGATAAAAATATATGGATGGAATGTTGACACTAAGGAATGTAATTAAGGTATATATCGTGCATATACACTTTTAATATTTATAACTAAGTAATATATATTTTCACTTTAGTTTGTTGATTCCTAAAATTTCGACCAAGGGTTGTCAAACTTTAGGGGTGAATTTCGAATTTAATTTTGGATATTTTGATATTTCATTTTAATTTGTTGATTCCTAAGATTTCAAATAGGGATTAACAATCTTCAGTAGTGAAATCAAAATTTTAATTTGATAGATTTAACTTTTAAATTTTTCGTATTAAACTCATCAAAATTATGAAATAATTATATATAGGATCAATTACATTTTTTTAGATCATAGTGATCTTTCACATATATCTAAAAAAGAATCGATTTCTATTGAACCCTCAACGCTACAAATTACAATCATCTAACCTTGGGATTTTTGTAGCCCATAATAGTGAACCAAATGTTTTTAGGCCCATTTAATAGTATCGTAATTTGAAAAGCTTGGGCACGAGGCCCATATGAAGCCTTTTCTTTCATGGGTGATTTACACTAATAATTTTGTATACGTCACATAAATCACAGTGTAAAGATGAAATTACTATTTATCCATATTTTTTTTTTCTAATTACAATAATCCCTTAAAATTAACCCAATCCAGTTACATTAATGAAAGCGCGAATACATTAATACAGATACATTATTAAAATAAGGGATTTCTCAATCCGGATACATTAATACGGATACACTATTAAAATAAGAGATTTTAGAGATTTTTAAAAGATATAGGGGAATATTGGGAAATAGTTTACTTAAAGCTGTGTAATTTAGTAATTTTTCCAATAAGGTTTCAATGTCGATATTTAAAATTTAATCGTGTTTAAAAAAAGTGTAAAAATAGTTGTTTTCTAGAAGTGTGAGTAAATTTTGGCGGGGTCGTCAAAATATTTTATTTAATCTAATCAAGAATTTTTTAAGAATGAAATTATGGTGATCGTTAGAATTCACACAATACTTACCTTAACAGTGAGTTAGGATAATCATTAGAATTTTGATCACAAATCATAATGGCTAGTCAGAATTTTCAACATTTTGACATTTTATCGCGATTTCGAAATCCGATAGACTACCCTTACTTGTTGTTCATAAATTTTAGTAATATGTTTTTGCTTCAAAATTGATACACAACGTCACAGATCAACTCCAAATTTGAGATCAAGGAAGTACCATTTTTTTTTTCATTATTAGAGATCTTTTGAGATTCCTTTCCACCTCTTTTACCACTCAGGATTAGGTGAAAATTTTCTTCGACTCTTAATTAAAAATTTCAAATTTTAATTTTAAAAACTCAAAAAAAAAATGATAGAAAATATTTTTTTTCTTTAATAAACTTTAGCAAATCGAATCTAACTTAATCAAGTCATTGAAATGAGTAATAAAGCATTGGACCAAAAAAAATAAAAAAGACACAAGAAAACTAAAACAAATTAAAGAACTTCTTTTTGCTTTTTTATCTTCTTTTTCACGATTTACGCAAAATTTAATTCGTTTTCTTAAATTTCAGCAGAGTCAAAATAAGTCGAATAAATTAAAACAGAAGAAGTTAATATATATGCATAGATACAACATCCTAGCATGAAATTTCTCCTTGAACCCTAGAATCGTCGTAATTTTTCTAATAAAAGTAGTTTCTAATTTCCAAAAACTTCACTTATGCCAAGAAGTACATATTTCATTTGGTGCTCGAGTTTTGAACTTTCGATTGACATTCTTCTTTAGATGCAATGACTACGGGGTGAATTTTCTTCTTTCCATTACCATTTTCGTTGTTTTTCGATTTTTCGTTGTCCATCTTTTTCTGCTTCTCCTTTTGACGATTTTGCTGCACGTAGAGATGGCCATAGCTAAACCCTAAAGAAGACATAGTTTCAAAAATACCAACAAATAATAATAATAATAATAATAAAATGTTATCTCAATTGGTTTAATTTTCAAAAGTGTCCAACCCAATGTGAGAATTTATAGCAAAATAGCTAGGTGTCCCACCACCCACCCCCTCCTCTTTTGAGAAAAATAATAACTTAGAATCCTTATGTTTAAAGTAGATTTAAAATGGTCCCTTAAATATTTCGACCAATTTTGACCTTACAAGTTTTTTAAAGATAATTATTTTAATTTTAAACAGGTTCAAATTCGAGTAACCCTAAGATCCGAACGTGGGTGATCTATTCAGGATCAGGGTGAAACTTGGGTGAAACTAAGTGGAGGGTCGATCTGAGTAATGTTAAGTCTGTATTTTTTCGATCAACTCCAAAAATTAAAAGAAAAAAATCAAATATTTTTTTTCGAAAATATCAATAAGCTGGACCCATATTTTGAATTATTTCATGTCATAAATAAATTCGAACACTCAACAAATTCACTGGCCATGTGAATTTAAACCTCTTACAATTATGAATTAACAACAATTCTCTGTAAATCTTTATTCTTTTCAAATATTTGATGAAAACAAAAAATATTCGCTCCTTAATAAATTTAAAAGACTAAAAACTTCTCAAAAATATATTTAAAAAATTATTTTAAATCTATCCAAAGAGACCACTTTTAACATTTTCTTGTCTAAACTTAATATCGTAAGAGTAAATATGACACTCTTTTTAGAGTACAAAGGTAAATATGATTCTTTTTAAGAATATAAAGACAAATGTATTGATGACATAAATACCTAATACTGTAAAATTATAAATTGATGACATAAATACCTAACGCTGTAAGATTATATATTGATGACTTGAGGATTTAATATGATAATTACAGAGAGTATAAAGATAAATATGATCTAAAATTAGATGAAAAGGATAAATATGCTGAAAAATATAACAACTACAAATAAAACTTATTTGTGAGAATCTAACGACAAATATGACTCTTTTCCGATTTTATAAACTACAAAAAAAAAAAAAAACCCAAAGGTGGTATAGCACATAGATAAAGTTATTTATTGGTGGGGTAGGTTACAAGAGAAAATTTTGTAATTGGTTTAGTTGTCTGCTTTGTGTGCTACATGTAACATGCATTTTCTTAGTTGGATCTATCCATCTCTGTGGGTCTAAACAGGAAGAAATGCACAGAATAAAATTAATTAAGAACTCAACATTAATCAATTAATAAATAAAATAACATAAACCATTTATTTAGGATAATGTCTTGCAATTAAGGGAAGGAGGTGATAGAAGTTTTATTTAATTAATAAAATTTCCTCTCTTTTTTGTTTTGTTTGTCCACCAATTCGTATGTTATACGTAAGGAGATAGATGTTGGGTTTCTGATACATCTGGAAAAATTGAAATCAAGATTAGAAATTTTTAACAAACAGGATCAAGAATCATTACTCTTTCGTTTAAATACAAGAAAAAAGGATTTTTTTTTACATCCTTTTCTTATGCTGAAGACTAGGAAGACAAATAATCCCTCCTGAAATATTTTTCTTCCCTGCATTTATCCTCCGTATTTAATTTTTAAATACAAGTGATGCATCTAAAATTAAGTTATATTAGTACATCTATTTAGTGTAGTTAATTTTAATAAAATATTATGTACCGTGCAAAAGTTAAATTCTTACGGCTCTATTAATACGAGGATAAGAGATAATAATTTTGAAATTAATGTTAAAATTAGTTTATCTCAAACTTGTTATGCTATTTTTATTCCAAATTAAAAATCCTAAAATAAAAAATTTTAAATTAATTTATTTCAAAATAACTTATTCCCCGACCTAACCCCGTATTAAAAATAATAAAAGAAGTGCATGACACTTCGCTAAAGAAGTGCATGAAACTCGGCAATTATATCGCAATCAAATACTTTTTGAGATTTTTTTTAAAAAATAACAAAAATGGTAAACATTTTATAAAAAAATATCTTTATTCATCTTGATTTTTCATATTTTTAATGGTAAGTTCTATAAAGAGATAATTAGATTGACTATGTCATATGTAATAAAGTATGGATCAGTTAAAAACTCTCATGGTTAGAAGATGAAGTTACGAAAATATGAATATTTTGAGGTGGATGCGTAATTTTTATTAGGAGAGATAAGATTATTAAAACAAAGATATTTAGAATAAGGTAAAAATGACATTTATAATCGACAAAATAAGGAAAGTTAAATTAAAATAATTTTTAACATATAAAGAAGAGAATGTAGATCTCACATAGATAATCATCAAAAGAGGTAAAGCCAGAATGATAAGGAACTATTTGGAGAAGGTAATAGCCTAATAGTATTTAGTACGTTTAACATCTTAAACTTACTAAAAAATTCTGAATCCGTCAGTGATCATCGTATTATATTATGTATTTTAGTTATTGCTTTATTTCGTTGCGATTATTACACTATTGTTTCTTCTTTAGGTAAAAAAACATTTCTATCTCAATAAATAGATAAAATATGTCTTTAAACAAGATACAAAATGTGTCTATGCCTTATAATCACACTTATATCCTGTCACTTATTATATAAAGATAATAATTTCACATCAAAATCGTAAGATAAGGTTTACACTTCACAAAAAATGCACACATTAAGACTTAATTATAATTAAATTTATTGTTGTACTTGATGATTAACCGGAAGCCAACATTAAACCAAAACAGACAATACATGTCAAAAACTCGAATAATAATTACATTTACGATTCTATTACAATTTTACTATATGAAAATTTCACCATACAAAAAAGAAGTAAAAGCATAACAAACTACTCAAGAAAATGAAAATAAAACAAATAAAAATAATTCTTCAAGCAGAAAACAAACCATTAATTGCTGCTAAACCAATTTCAGTTTGAGGTACAAAAATTCTTTTTTCATTTTCTCCAAATCTCATTTTTATTTTAGAAGAAGATCCTTTAAGCTCTTGAACCAAAATTGAGAAAGTTGAAAATAATTCAATTTTTTCTTCATTTCCAAATTTTCTTGAATTCTTGATCCTCCTTTCATATTCTTCAGCAAACAACATAGCAATATCAGCCATAATAATAATAATAAACTTATATTTCAAAATATTAATTTGAGTAATTTATTGGAGAGTATTTTGTAATTGGGAAATTTCAAGTTGATATTTTTGCTTTTTTGCTTTGGCTTATATATAGGGAAAGACCAATTCAAAAAGTGCATTTAGGGTGTGTTTGGTATTGGAAAATAGAAAATGTTGTTTTTTTAAAAAAATTGTTTAGAAAATATTGAAAAATATCATTTTTTTAATAGATAACATGTTTTTTTTTAAAATAAGAAAAAATAACTTTATTAATGAAAATAGAGAAATCAATATTCTACAAGTGTTATTTCATTGATTATGTCGTTCCCATCTTCCAACACATCTTATTTTCGCCTCCGTTCCCACCAAGCACTTTCCTTACCCTCCCATTCCTACTTCTTAGGGTCTGTTTAATTGTTAATTAAAAAGTGAATTACGCAAGTATTAAATACTACATAAGTAATATTATATTTAGTAATTGATAAGAATCAGGTATGTTATTTATATATTTTCTTTGTTATAATTTGTTTGTTCTAATTTTTTTTTGTCTATTTTAAAAGGAGTATATCTTTCTTTTGTTGACAACTTTTTATTTCAAATTTTCATGTGACGTGTTTAAAGCCACAAAACTCATAAGTCTTCTTTATTTTCTTAAATTTCATAGTCAAGTCAAAACAAGACAAATAAATTGAAACTTAGGAAGTATAAAACTAATTGCAATATTTGGTTTAAATTCAGATACTCATATAACTAATATATGTATAAGTTATGAAAAATTTTATGTATTATTTATGTGTGGAATAATTAATATATGAATAACTAGATCTGTATTACTAATACCTACATATACACTCTCATAACTAATTCTTGTATTACTAATACTTAGATAACAGTAGTCAACTACCAAACAATTCCTTATAGTATTATTTAGATAATATATAACTATTATAAAAATATTATTTTTTACCTACTTACCTATCTTAAAAAGAAGAAAAAGAAATAACCCACTTTTTTTATACCAAACACACCCTAATAGTACAAAGTACTATGGATTATGGATAAGGATGAAGTTGAATGACACACACAAAAGAAAAGAGTTAATATTATTTTATTATATGGTGGTCTTGTTGGGTGAGGTTGTATTATTAACGTGTCTTTATTTTGTGGTTACAATTTGAAACTTTAGATAGGGAATCCACCCACTTGACGAATATTCTCTTTTTTCTTCCAATTTGTTTTTTTTTTTTGCTTGGGTTTGGGAATTAAAATAGGTAGAATTAAGAAATGTTCACCGCCAAAGAATTTAGTGCAGTGGATGAATTGTTTCTTTCTTAATCAGAGGTCTTATATTCAAGTTTAAGTATGAAAAAATCCTTGATATATAGGAAGTGCTACACCTTGAATAGAGCTCTACCTCACGCGAATTCAAAAATAATCAAACTCTAACGTAGATTTCTATCAATAGAGCTCTACCTCACGTGAATTCAAACTAATCAACTAATCAGACTCCGATGCAGATTCTTAATAGGAAGCGTTACACCCCGAATACTGATTCTTGATAGGAAGCGTTACACCTTGAATGAAGCCCTATCCAACGCGAGTTAAAAATAGTCAGACTCCAAACACAGACACCGAGGTGAAAGATAAAAACAGATAAAGAAATGTTCAAACTAGGGTAGGTTAAAAGGAATTTTATATTGTTTCAACCGCCCTAATTGGTAAGCATGGTCGGTTTGATGAAGCCTTAAAAATCTTACTTATTATTTTATTAATGAAAGAAAGTTTAAATATGTTAACGAATTATTAGAAATGACTCAATCTTTGCTACTCCTTAATAATTGAGCATATTTATAATATCGTAGTGACATAAATCGTAATATGCACATTCATACCATCTAATACTAACGGGTTAAATAGTCAATTTTAAAATATCAGATAATACACCTATAGTTTAATTAAACGATTCACATCACCTAATCAATGTGCTTAAAATATTTTATCTAAATAAAACTAACTAAAATGAGGCAAAAATTGCTTAAACTTCAACCGGTCATATGAATGTCTAAAGCTAAACTTTATTAGGATTTTGTGTGAAGTTATTTCAAAATGGATACATTAAAAAAATGATCAGTTTCTTCAACAATTACATTTATGTGAATTGTGATCATTCATATAAACTATGCACATATGTGGAAAAAAAAACATTTTCAAAGAAAAAATTTCTGTTATAAACAAGAATTGTCCCATAGTAGTAATCTCCTTTGTTAACTCCTTCAAGTTTTAAACAAGTCCAAGTGATTCCAGCTTCTGAACATGCTGTTGTGGCAGTGGTGGTGGAGACCAATCGTTACAACCCACCTCGCCAACGTCCTCCACGACATAGTCCTATACAAGAATGAGCATATAAGATATATGACAATAGCAGAGACGGATCCAGAATTTTCAGTTTATGAGTTCTAGATTCCAGATAGATAGTTTATACATAACAACAACAACATACCCAGTGAAATCCCATAAGTGAAGTCTGGGGAGGGTAGAATGTACGCAGACCTTACCACTACTTTGTGGAGGCAGAGAGGTTGTTTCCAAAAGACCCTCAGAGATAGTTTATACATATTAAGTGGATTTCTTAACGAAAATATAGAATTCGAGCCACAGCTCTTGTGGTGTAGATCCGCCCCTAGACAATGGGAACCAAATTGAAAAAAAAACAATGGTGTGGCTTACCTTTGTCAGCATTCTTTTTTCGAGTATGTAATAGTGTCGCTGCCAAATTCTCTGTACGACCATTGTAGCAACCAAAACACTGTAAAACATGCCAAGGAGGGCGAATAGTCCTAGCACAATTACAGCCACAACTAATATTCCCGGTATCCCAGATTGATCGCCATCGCCTCCTAAGCAATTTCCACATTCACAGTCCGTGCAAGAATGATTCTCGGAGCAACACTCACATGTCGAGTGTGAACAATTGTCGCAGCATATGTTAGTATCAATGCAAATGTAAGTTGTACCTGTATTAGGTCTACGCGTATGACAGTCTGCACACAGGCTGCAAAGATATGGAAAAGGATCAGAAAGAAGAAACAGATCAAAAAAGAAACTGAGGTTACTATGGTCTAGAAGCACATAATGAAAATCAAAAGGAACCATAAAACACATTATTTGTACCTAGTGCAAGAGCAACATGACAACGCATTCTGGCAGGGCTGACTCAAATCATCGCGCACACTTTCGTCAAAGCAAGTTAAGAAACAGCCAGATATGCCCACCAAAGCAAAAAACAACAGTGCTCCTGCAAGAAAGCCAGCAAATAGCATCAAGATTAACTCATACGATCATTTAAGAATCACTATATACTTAAAATAGAAAGAGTCCGAATTTTGGATAATGCACTATTTACATCTTGAGAATACATCAAGCATATTCCTTTCACGCACTGATGGACATACAAAAAGGATATGTTTTATTCGGAATAGGCAAGGGAGAAACAAGCAACCATTTTCTGGACCTCACGCCTCTTCATCATAGTTTTTTTTTCTTTTTTCTATTTTGATATCCGAGAAATTCCTTAATGGTCAATGAAGTGAGTTGAGAACCATGGGGTCTCAGATTCAGATCCAACATATTCAAAATCACTTGCTGGTTTCTTCCATTGGTCCAAACTTTGATGGACAGAGTACCGATATTTGTGTTGGTGGGAGTTAACAAGTAGCTCACGGAATTAGTAGAGGTGCACTCACCTGACATAAAAAAAAAAGAAAAAAAAAGAAGGGCAATACGGTGCACTAAAGCTCCCGCTATGCACGGTATCCGGGGAAGGGCTGGACCACAAGGGTCTATTCTGTGCTGCCTTACCTTGCATTTCTGCAAGAGGGTATACCTGTGACCAGACATATGATTATCAAAAATAAAATTTCTGAGTTAGCTCTTCCAACCCCAATAGTGTCCACAAGTTCAAAACTCCGGGGAGCATGAGTATACCCCTCCACCATTCTCCCAATTAAATACCATAATTTAGTTAGTGATTGAGTTTAAACTCGTCATGTGCACTTAACCCACACTTTATGTGTTGCGTCCTCACCACTAAACCAAAGCGCTGGGGTATCTTTCTGTTGGTTCTTCAATGAGTGAAGGTTGTAATTAGCCTTATCGCAGTCCAAGTAATCGATAGTTGGACAACGCAATAGCACCTACGCTTGAATTTGTCCAAAGTTCCAATAGAAGAGTCACACAAGGAAAAGCTTTCTTAATAGAAAGCAAAATGTTTTCAAACTAAAACTAGAAGAGGCACGACGTTTGAACTTTGGAAGAACTAAGTAAATATTGTTTATCTCATATTCGTCCACCACTCCCCAACCAAATCTCATTTAGCAAACAACTAAATAAGATATAAAATCCCAAAAACCAGCAGGAAAACCAGGTCTCTGGGGACTATTGGTACTGAAGTTACTTGTCAACATGGGTATGTAACAACTGTATCTGACATGTGGTCATTTTGTTCATCTATCTGGATTGGTCATCAGACAAAAGAATATTATGGAGACAAAACAACAGTTCGACATACATACATACACAAATAAATGTTGATAACTACTGTAAATGAATATGTTTTACCGCATACGTAATAGAAGCCTAGTTTGCTCCCAAACCCCCAATGCAGACGAAGCCAAAACTTCTGGTGTGTATCAATCACAAATACTAAATATCCCAGTGCAGCTATAACCTGCAACACAGAAGGTTAGTGATCCTATGAAGATATTGTCCACAGCACTATGAACAGTAATATCTAGAAATGAATAAGAAAATTGTAAAAAGGGTCATCCACGTACAAGCTGAACTGCGAGAAAGATGAACAAGATGTCTGTGGTCACAAAGAACCGAAATTTTAAGGTTCGCCACTTTCTTTGAAGATCGTTAACTCTCAAGTAAAATGGAGCCTTGCAAGTCGTACAATGAGAAAATGCAAATCCTTCCTGTAAAAAGACAAACTTTAGGGAAAATGTATATACTCAATTTGATGATTAAAGCTTACGGGTATTTAGTAGTAATCTGCCAGCAGTTGAAGCCTTTGTCTATAATGATGCAAAAACCAATAACTAATTGAATACTTGGTCTAGTTATGGACACAGTAAGCACATACAACAAATGACAGCTTGTAACCACGCCAAGCTGAAAGCTACTCAAGAAAGATACAAGTACAAATGAATACAATTTGATTCCTCGTCATACTCTTTAAAGTATCGACGCATGTCTAATAAGTTCCAAGTTAAGCAAAACTTAGAGGTAATAAGGCTAAAACTTCTGACAAAACAAACGATCTGAAAACATACCTTCATTGCACGCCACTGATCAAGACACTCTCGATGAACATACTTTGATGTACCCTTGCATTTACAAGGGGCAATAAAATCCTCACCTAAAAAATAGAAGTTCATAAAATCACGGAAGAATTCAACAAGAAGCACTCAATAAAAGATACTAACAAACTAACAGCTCCTCTTTGTCAAAATGTTCTTTCTTCCTTCAGTCATTTGAGTTGAATGATTCAAATCAATCAATCAACTAAGCCTCGATCGGAAATCTGTTATGCTTGCTTTCCCCATACATAACCCAAATTAGCTAGGGAGTACTTTTATAATAATTTGACTAACTTTTTATCAACCTCAACCAACAGCAACCCTCCTTTAACCAGACATGGAATTAGCTCTGACATGTGAATATATGTCGAGTTCGATCCGAACTATTTCAAATAGAATAAAAGCTATGTGATATCTTAGACAATGCAACCAATCATCTACAATTCAAACTAAGAATACCACAACAAACCAAACACCACATCTTCAACTCCCTCCCAACAGGGGCAGAGATAATTACATTGCATATGCAAAGCTCAAAATTATTTTTTTATGTACCTATAGTAGATGTTGAATTCCCTTAGCTGAATATTCTTCATGTGTTTAACTTCTTTACGTCTTGTCTCTCATGCTACTAGTATTAGTATTATTTTGCTATTTCCGTATTTCTCATTCTTAGTTTTCTATTACTACATGTTGTCTTTTTTGCCTTGATTCTCTTACTCTCCTGTTTTTGTTGCTGTTGTTACTGCTTATGTCTCCATAAATATTGTGTTTTTGCTTTCCTTGAGCCGAGGATCTATCGAAAACAATCTCTAGACCTGCCAACC
Organism: Solanum appendiculatum; assembly: GCA_018342035.1. Taxonomy (NCBI): domain Eukaryota; kingdom Viridiplantae; phylum Streptophyta; class Magnoliopsida; order Solanales; family Solanaceae; genus Solanum; species Solanum appendiculatum. The sequence goes on along the minus strand of JAGDQO010000434.1, from coordinate 1,608,788 downwards.
TCTCTACCTCTAAAGGTAAGGATAAGGTCTGTACACACTCTACCTTCCCTAGATTGAGACTATACTAGGTATGTTGTTTTTGTTTTGTCTACTACTTTATATTTTGAATCTCCTTAATGAAAATCCGAACTTTGGCACTACCTCCCACATGTAAATTTTCATTACTTAGGGCTAAAATATTTTAGACTTTCAACTAGAAAAGGGGCAAAAACCCATTACTCATTCAAGCTGATCCAGACATCACGATTATCAAAACAGAGTGGACCCATAACCCAAAAACACACTTAATTCAGAAATCATTGAACACCCAATTCACCCCAAAGCAACTTGCTTTACAAATTACACTTAAAATTCAAAAACAGAATCATAATAACAAATATAAACTAACTAATATTTCAAGATTTGAACAAAATCAATGAATAAAAGTAAAAGGGTCATCAAAAACACTCACCATCATTTTCAAGGCAAATTCTACACTGAATTTGGTCAAGATTTCCAGCTTCAAGGTCAACTTTACTGGGTTTAACAATCAGAGGAGGAACTAAAGAAGAAGAAGAAGAATCAAAATGATAAGACATTTTTTTTTCTTTTTCGTCTCTAATTATCAAAATAAACTGTATTTTGTTAAATTAAGTTCATATTTGTTGGAAAAATTATCAAATTGATATTTTAATTCTTATTTAAATAGGAATTATTTACCTGTTTGAAGTTTAAGCTATTATTTATAAATAGTGATATTACTAGCTATTTTCGAAAAAAGAGAAGTATAGAGAATATTTTTAAACTCGATGTGAATTATTATTTTCATCTCCGAACTATTGGTAATCTTAAAAACACCCCTTAACTTGACTAACTGAACTTAAACACACCTCCGATCTTGCAATATGAGTGAAATACACTGCTAAATTCTCGTCAAGTTTAAGGGTGTTTGCAACAGCTTTCTCGACATTTTATTAAGAACCCCATATGCTCTTAGTAGAGTTTGAAACCACTTGCTATGTCACGTGCCAGATCAAGGGTGCATCTAAGTTTAGCTAGTCAAGTAGAAAGGTATTTTTAAGGCTATCAATAGTTCAAAAATGAAACTAATAATTTATGTCGGATTCAGAAGTTCTGTCAGTCAAAAATTATAAGAAGCTAAATAAGAAGTCTTTGCAAGGTCTATAAAATAGTGTTTGAATAAACTATGTTCAAGTGGGCAAAATCATCTTACAATAAAGTCAATAGTAAATGTTTATACCATATTATATTTGAGTACTAATATAATATTATATACATTTATTTAAGTTTATTAATCTTTTAATATTATTCATCAATAAAACTAGTAATTTCAACTCTATAGGTGGTGTTGCCCCTATTGCGTGAAAGTTTAGTACTAACTACTTAGTATTACCAAGTCTTATTATTCATTAATAAAATAAACCTATTGTTTGACTTTCTAAATCATAAGAAATCTCTTTGATTAAGTTTAAACTCGATGTTCCATATATTTGTTAGCAACTAACTTGATAAAATTCTTAAAACAACAAGTTGGCATACTTGAACTATAGTTAACTTATTTAATTTAGATTCAACTAATATTTATGTCCTTCAACTTTGAATGTGCACAAATAGATATTTAAACTGTCATAAAATCAAACAAGTAGACAGACGTGTGTTTACTTGCTCTATAAGACAAAATAATCTTACAGTAAAGTCAATAGTAAACAAATACATGACAAATCTCACACAATTTTCATGTAAAACATGTGTTTACTTGCTCTACTTTATGATAGTTTAAGTATCCACATTCAACATTGGAGGACATAAATATCAAGTTAAAAGACACATTTATATATTATTTCGTGTATTTATGTTTGACGATGGGTTTGGAGTTTTTATGGCATCAAAGGGGAAGAGAGAATTTAATCACAACATTAGCAATAAGGAAAAGCAGAAGTAACCAAAAGATAGTTATTGGTCCAAGAACACAAGGCATCCCTGTTTTTACATAGCAAGGAAGATTACACAAAAAACAAGTTCTCGAGATTCTCAATCGCTCTTTTTAGGGGGCGTTGAAAGCAAATAACAAACAATTACATTACATGACCGTTCTCTCAACTTCTTACATTTCAGCTGGTGAAAACATCAGAAACTAGTTCAAACCACATATCGATAAGTAATATAACGGCCTGCAGTCTCACTTGGTCTACTAATTTTCACGACCTGGCCACGTTTTAGTCCGTAGTATCTAGCAATTGGGTCAGTGATCTGAATCCGCGGAAGCTGTTTCAATAGAAGAAATATTAGGCAAAAAGTGGCAGGGTAATCAAGATGATCAATGGCTGTGTTTAGCAAGTGAAATGATATTACGAAAGACGAACCTGTGTTTCTTTCACAGTATATCTTTCCAACAAGGTCTTCTTTTCTTCAGGAGTAAGTAGCTGGTGCTGAGGAATTAGAACATGATTTTTTATGTTTACCAACATTTCTGCCTCCTGAAACATTAAAACGTACATCTCGATGATTAAGCATCCTAAGATAATAGATAATTATCAATCACGTAAAGCAACTAAATGTGCATATTAGAAGCCAAGCAAGCTCCCCGATTTGCCAAATAAAACAAATAATAGAAGTGTCACCCCTAGAGGAATACCAAATAACCTTTTATATGAGTGAAAATGCTAGCAGAATCATTCTCTATCAAAACCCATACCAACTTCGGATAACATAAACTTGCAGAATACTTCCCAATAGATAATTTTTTCAAATATGTGAAGTCATTCTGAATAGAACGTCCATTTGTTCATATAATGTACAACAGTGTTAAGCCATTGTCTTGTGGCTTACGAAGTCAGGTACAGGTTGTCTAGGCTAGTCCAATCCATGATGGCATATAAGCTAGGTTTTTTCCTCATATACTTGAAAGAGCACTTTGGATTCTATTATCATTTTAGCTTTGAGTTAGAATTTGCTAAATGAGCCATCCAATGAGGGGGGTTAGGCAGCTCTTAACAGTCTCGTCCCTGAACTACCTCCCCCATTTCACTGGCACGGACTTGACAGCCCCATATGGCTTCTAGGAAGTTTGGATATGATTGCACGTAGTAGGAAGTAGATTCTTAAACTAGACAATTGGTCTTTGCACTTTTATTCTAATTCCAAAGAATCTGAACATCTATCCTTCTGAAACTTGAAAATGTCATTAAATGGAAAGGGCCTGTAAGCAGATACAAGGTCTACTGGAATTGGAGACTAATATCCAGAAGTATCTTTTATAAAAATATCCGAGAAACCCGCTGTGTTCAGCTTTGAAGCTCGGTGGTATAGACATCAATATACCCCTCCACACTTTTGAAAAGTTACACTTATTTGATCCATTGGTCCTAACTTCTAAGCAATATCTGGCAAGTGATTAAACAAACTCCATTAAGAATTAGTCACAAAAGACTCTTGTTTTGACATAGATCTTCATCTGATGAAACTCCAGATATCAATGTTTGGACGAAAGGTATCTTAGATATAAAAGTTTCAAAGTTAGGATAAACATTGAAGACTTTCTTTCAGGGTGCATCAACCATATGCAATTCAAAATTATATAACATAATCTGATCCTACATTTTACTCATATTAACCATTCAGAGTCTCAATGATATCTTTTTCATAATGAGCTGCCACCACTTTTAGCATACCAGACCACAGATTTCAATTGAATAGCATTAGCCATGCAACACAACAGCAAATTGGATGCCTAATGAATTTCAAACACTTTTCCAAAGGAAACAAATGACTGAATGTCCCCCCGGCCCCCTCCCCCTCCCACCCCAAGGAATAAGAACGACACTAATTACAAGAACCCAGAGACAAGCTTCTCATTCAGAACACATATCTAGAGTAATGTGAAGTGGCATCATCATTATGCCATTCTAGCTACAAAGATAGTCCACTTATCAAAATAAAAATGGTATCGTAACAACATACTATGTCTCAAAATGTAAATGGTATCGTAACAACATACTTGAGTAGTGTCAGGTGCTCAAACGAAAAGTAGTCGAACCAAAATCGAAGAAACTAAATAACAAAGGTACCAAGAATAAAATGATCACAAAACTAGGAGTAAACTAAGATCCTCAGCTATTTCATAACAATTTAAATCCTTCATTCAAGTAGTAAAAATAAGCGAATAGTAGAAATAGTACAGTAGTCACCTGGAAAACCTCCAAGTGGAACTTTGTAGATATTTCACTTATGCAGGTACGAGCAAAGGGAGTCAAATTTTGTTGTACAATCAGAATTGCTTGGAACACGTCTTCTTTTTTCATGCGCTCTGTATAAGTTTTCATTGTCTTAACACCAACCTTTGGCTCCTCTGGAAAGAACACATATATCTGGAATCAATAAACCAAGGAAATGGCTGAGACATAGGTAGCAAATAATTATGAAATCCTCAGGTATACACTGAATTGATGAAGTGACATACTTTACTGACATACTAGTAGAAAAAAAAGGAGTAACTTACGTCATAAAACCTGGAAAAAAAACCTTTTTTTCGGGAGAAGTAAAACAAACACAGTACTTCATCAATTCAAGGAAAGATCTTTTTTTTTTTATCAGTCGTCAAATTCAGGAAATATTGAAATCCTTAGACAAGAAAGCAATGCAAATAAACTTACAGTAACCATAATCAAATTATGCAAGAAAGGAAATTGAAAGAACACACCAGATCAGAACTGTTGTTACGTTTGGCTTTCTGAAGTACAAGGTCTTCTCTCTTCATGTTCTCACCATACTTCTGAAGGAACTGATGTTTTGACATATTTATCTCAAAATCTCCAACAAGATAGCCCCTATCGGACAACATTTCCATCAGTGTCTTACGAACTCTGAAAAGTTTTGAGAGCTCCTCCTCTGATAGAGCCATCTTTGTGTTACTAGATTCAAAAATTCAAAAAAGAAGTTGTTATTATGGTAAAGAATTTGGTAGAACTCCTAGTTACAGCGAATATTCTGAACACTGCACGCATCAGACAAGAATTTCAATGTCATTTTTGTAACAAGAAACTTTGCCCAACTGCCTTAGCTAAAAGTCCTGCCCCTCTAGCTCGGTGGTTACCAAGGTTTAAAAAAAATTATCACTACAAAATGCATTGACTAGACAGACAGAAAAACTATGTTGAAGAGACAAAAAACTTCTCTAGCAAAAACTGTTTTTTCTGTTCAATAACTTTTGTTGCAAATAATAACACTAATAAAAAGAAAGAAGAGTTCAACGGCAACGACGTATAAGTTTTTAAATTATATACCATATGCGACACCATAAATTTCTTTCTTGAAACTCCCAACCTATATCCAATAAATAGATGCTGATTCTTCATCATGGAGAATAGAAGGCAATGTTGTTTTGCTGGTCACTAGATCAAATAATAAAAGACGTAAAATCCCATAAGAAAGGGATACAAATTTCCCAAAATCCCTTAGAAAAGGGATGCAAACTTCGTAACTTTTCTTCATAACAATCATATCATTCTATCAATTTGTATGGAGCGGAGTATTGATCAGTTAAGTTAAAGAACTCTCATATTCAGAAGATGAGAGTTGCGAAAATGAAAATATTGAGCTGAATGTGTGAATATACTAGGATAGATAAAAGATTAGGAACAAAGATATACAGGATAAGGCAGGGGTGAGATCATTCGGGCATCTGATGAGGAGATGCGCAGATGTTCCAACATAAAGATAGAAACTTTTCCTTTTTACTTAACAATTCCATTAAAAACAAGCAAATCATTCAATTAAAATCATATATTAAGCACAACTTCCATCTAAATTTGGGCATTCAAAATAAAGTGACAAACACATACACTTGCAGTTAAAGATACCCAATACCCATATAAACCCTATACAGAAACTTCCCCAAAAAACCCTAATCGGAGCAAAACTAAATACAAATACAGCTTTTCTATTATGTATCAGCACAAGAAAAATTCAAAATTAAAAACTAAAAATCAACTCAACTAATTGAATGTAAAGTCTAAGAACTACTCAAATTAAAAGATGCAGAGTGGAGAAGTTACGTGTATCAACGGCGGCGGCGGCGGCGGCGGCGGCGGAGATACTCAGAAGGATGAAATCCGATAAACGCCGGCGCCTTTCAAGGGTTTTTGTTTGGTTGGTTCACTTCCCTCTTTTTATTTTAGGAAAGGAAGAAAAACAATTTATTTTAAATTCATATTTTTAAAAATGAAAAAAAAAAAAAAAGAAGGTATATTAATCTCGGGCAAGTAAACATTCCAATTTTGAAAATTTAAAATTAGAAATTTTTATTTTAAATGGCAACTAAACACTCTAATTTATATTTCATTAGCTTTTCTATATATATGCTTGATTGATGCCTTAAATTTTGATGGGAACAATTTTTATTAGATAACATGCCAATGATATCAAAGAAATCAGTTTCGATTACTAAGGGTGTGCTTCCATGTAAATGGTGATTTTGTATATTAATTTTAGAGGTGTTTGGATGATCATTTTGTAAGTTAGAGTATCCAATCGATACATTAGAAGCGAGTTGAAATAATAATGCGATACAATAAAATAGGTAACAACCATTCCAAACAAGTTAGTAAAATGTTGAAAATATATTGATTTAGGGAGAATTACACAAATCTCCACCGAAAATTTTAATTTTTTCAATTTTCAATTGAACTTCCACATTTTTCAATTATGTAGTAAAGTTATAGATTTAATAGCTTTTTCGGATCAAGCAACTAATTCTATCGTCCTCAAGGTAATAATTGTGAAATATTATTATGAGCACTCATCAACATAACTGTAAAATAAAGAGCACCCAACTTTTTTGTTCCACTTTATACCATATAATTAGTTTCTCTATCTTTATGAAATACAGTCATACAAATAAAATCAACATACATTTTACTTTCTTTAATATTGAATCAATTAACATTTTTAAAAAAAAATAATTTCATTATATTATTCTTTAAAGATAATAAATCTAATGTAATGAAAAAAATGCATAAATTATATAAAAACTATCTCTTAAATTTTTAAATTGAACAAATAAAAATAGATAGAGTATCTGACATTTGAAATTATTAAAAGCCACGCGTGAAAGAAAGTTACAAAAAATATGTGACAATAATGGCCAGCGAAAAGGGAAAACTCATTGATTAATGTAGAGTAGTACTGATTAGCTGTGAATGCAAAGATTTTTTTATATCCTATCATTATCACTGGCAATTCCTAAACTGACTAGTTTTTCGATTAAAGAAATGAATTTTAGATTTAACTCAATTCAAATCATATAAAGAGAATACATGTTCACTCAATGTGAGATATTTGACATCCAACGTGTTAAGATTTGGACATGTCATGTGTGAACAAGACAAGATGGATCTAACATTGGGTGAAATTATGAATCGTGATAATGTTATATCATGTTAAAAGAAATAAATTTTGAAAAAAACACGTTACAATACAAAAATATTTAATTTTTTTCCTAAAAAAATGGTCACATCAACTCAATTAGTCTTATTTATTATTGGTTGGTAAGTGTCTAAATTCTAATAATATAAAAAAAAAACTTCTTAATTATACACTGAATTGGTATAAATTCAAATTCTACCATTAGAGCAGCACTCATTTTAGCTTGCCGCAAGAATATCTCCAGCTCTAAAGGATGAACATCACTTGTAAGTAATGTAGAATTTATTTTTTTGTTTCAATTATTTTTCTTATTCATATAATTTTTAAGAATATGGTTTATTAGGACCTCATTTTCTTTTTGATCAAAGAATTACCAAGAAATGAAAGAAAAAGATTTGATCTTTTCATTGTTATGGCTTTCACTATAGTCTTTTTTCTTTAAATAGAGTGTATACTATGTGTACTTGAAGTTCTATCATTTAGGTATCGTTTGGTTCGCGGGGTAAATTATCTTGGGAATATCTATAGTCTGAGGATTATAATTCTTGGAGATAGGACAAAATAATCTCAAGTTTGATGGAATAAGGTGGAATATGTGAGATAAATTTATACCGTCAACCATACAATATAAATTTTATCTCAAGCTTAACCTTGGAATATCCACCTTATCCCGCGTACCAAATGACACCTTAATGTATAAAATGATAGCTTGATGCACTAAGCATCCCGTGTTCATACAGGGTTCGGAGAAGGGCTGCAATACAAGAATGATGCAATTTTCAGTTTTTCTTGAAATGCAAATTTCTATTTTGAGAAGAACCAAAAAATAAAGCAATATTATGTAGAAATCAGTCAAAGAATGAACTCAATTTGTTGAAGTTTCCTCTTTCTAGATTGTTGGCAGGGGCGAAGCTAGAGTTTTAATTACAAGTTCGGCTGAATCAGAAGCTTTAGTCAAAATTCTGTATTCGTGTTAAGAAATTCACTTAATATGTATAAATAATTTATCCAGTAAGTTGTCTTTTCTAGAAATCGGAGCCCTTAAACTCAAAATTCTGAATCCGCCTCTGATTGTTTGTTATGAAAGCTGACGACTTCATTGATTCCCTTTACAGCTCTGTTGATGTCAAAGTGGCCTTGCTCTAGATTTTCGCTTCTGTTGGCATTGCTGTTGGTTATATCTGGAACAAGTACAAGTTTAGCCTATGATAGACGCGAGGTGATAAAGGCAAATCATGGTGTGGTTGCCACTGATGATGGACGATGCTCGAGGATTGGAAGAGATGTTCTGAGAGAAGGAGGTCACGCTGTGGATGCAGCGGTTGCTGCAGCATTTTGCTTGGGAGTTGTAAGTTCGGCGTCTAGTGGCATTGGTGGAGGTGCATTCATGCTAATAAGATCAGAAGATGGAAAAGCACAAGCCTTTGATATGAGAGAAAATGCTCCCAAAAAAGCCTTCAAGGTATTTTAAATGTCTTGCAACTTTTTGATTGTTCAATTAAGCAAGCCTATACATTCATGATATTTGATAACTAGGTTATAGTACTAGTTATCGATATTGCTTCAAGTTCTTGTAATTTTGAATAAATATATGCACTTAAGAATTCCTGGTAGAATTCTTACAAGTCATGTTATATCTTTCGTGTCCAGAATATGTATGCACAAAATGCTTCTCTAAAAGCTAGCGGAGTTCTTTCAATAGCAGTTCCAGGAGAAATTGCTGGCCTTTACAACGCGTGGAAACAATATGGAAAGCTTCCATGGAGAAGGCTTGTGAGGCCAGCTGCACATTTAGCTCATAGCGGGTTCAAGATTTCTCCGTATCTTCACATGCAAATGCTCAGAAGTGAATCTGATATAATGTCTGATAAGGGACTTCATGACTTGTTCACTTCAAATGGCAGCCTTTTGCAGATAGGAGATATATGTTATAACAAACAGCTAGGGAAAACACTAAGAGCACTTTCCGCCTATGGAATTAGACCATTTTATAACGGATCAATTGGGGTAAAATTGATCAAGGATATAAGAAAATCCGGAGGCATATTGACAATGGAAGACTTGCAGCAGTATCAAGTTCGTATAAGAGAACCTATCGTTGCAGACGTGATGGGATTTAAGATAATTGGTATGCCACCACCTTCATCAGGAGGCGCTTCAATGGTGCTAGTAAGTATATGTTGATAATATAATTAAGTAAATAAAAGTATGCTCTCGGATTTTTCCTTTTAGTCATTACTATGTCTACCTCATTCGGAGAAATGCCTTATACTTGTTGTCCTCAGATACTGAACATTCTTGCACAATATGGATTTCCAATGGAAGGTCCGAGCTCCCTTCTGATTCATCGACAAATTGAAGCCTTGAAACATGCATTTGCAGTGAGGATGAACCTTGGTGATCCAGATTACGTTAACATTAAAAATGTCGTAAATGATATGCTTTCAACAGAATTTGCAAAACAGTTGAAGGATACCATATATGACAACATGACTTTCAGTCCCAATCACTATGGTGGCAAGTAAGCAACTTCAACTAGTTCCTTTCGTTTAACCTATTTCGAGCACTCTAATCACTCGTCAGCATTTGTATGTCACTTAAATCATTGTGACAATAGGTGGAATCAGATTAATGATCATGGTACTAGCCACATGTCCGTTGTGGACAGTGAACGAAATGCTGTTTCGATGACAAGCACTGTAAATGCTTACTTTGGAGCTAAGTATCTCTCACCAAGTACTGGGATAGTTCTTAACAATGAAATGGATGACTTCTCCATTCCTGCAAAACGTTCAGAGAATGTTCCACCACCAGCACCAGCAAATTTTATCCATCCAGGCAAAAGGCCATTGTCATCAATGACACCTACTATTGTTCTCAAGGTAAGATTTACAATTTTTTCCAAGTGTAATGAGCATGACAAAATGGAAGAGGGGACTTCACAAAATGATACTACATTCAGTCCATATTAGGCGTCTTTCGATGCTTTTAACAGATTCCTAGAAGGACAAAAGTCTTTGGACTCGTAATGGATCTTGAAGTACTATTTCTACATCTCCCTGACCAAATCCGCCTACATCAAAGGCCTCTGCCCTTCCATCCCTGGAAAGGTACGGAGGATCCATAGCGACTAATAGTGTCAGAGTAAGAATTTTCACTAAAGGGGTTCAAAATATGAGAAGTAAATACATAAGGAAGCCAAATGGGGTTCAACATCTACTATATGTACATAAAAATTAATTTTAACCATATATAAACAGTGTAATTTTCCGCTAAAAGGAGTTTGCATGAACCCCCTTGGTCCTACTTGGCTCCGCCCCAGACGACTAATATTTAGGAACCGAGGTAGCATATTCTGTGGTTTGAACCTTATTTGTACTATAAACAGGATGGACAACTGAGAGCTGTTGTTGGTGCAAGTGGAGGAGGAATGATCATTGCTGGTACAACTGAGGTTTTTCTGAATCATTTTGCAAGGGAAATGGATCCCTTCTCTTCTGTGATGTCTCCAAGATATTACCATCAGGTACTTACACAACTGACGTTTTTACGAATCATTTTGTCACATATCGTTCCATAATGTATCGTATTGCATTTTATTGTACTATATTGTTTTGGCGCATACAATGTCCGGATAGATTTTTAATGCCACTGATGAGGGGAAAAAAAGATAATGACGCGATCATACCAAAGTTATATAAAAAAATGACTCTGTTTACTGTTAAATAACAACGAATTTGATTATACAATATAACTAAGACTTTAAGTAACACTCAAAACAAACATTTTATTTATAGTAACGACGATTCAATACAATAGGTAACAAGTAACAACCACATCCAAACAAGCTGTAAAAGCCAATTGTTATGATCTTTAAATATCAAAATTGTGTGCTAAATGGCACATAAGGCATGATAAACTACATGGTTCAATCCTTATTTCTTTACATAAAATGGAGAATCTTATGTATTTTAATGTGTCACAACAATAACATACCCAGTATAATTCCACAAGTGGGGTTTAGAGACGTTGGAGTGTACGTAGACCTTACCACTACCTACAATGTAGTGCTCGTGATTGCAAGAACATTATTACTCTTCTTTTTCTTCCAATCTTCTGATTTTCAAGCTTATTCAACCTTCATGTTATTGTACTTTGCAGTTGATTCCAAATGTGTTACAATACGAGAATTGGACAGTCGTGACAGGTGATCGCATAGAGGCTCCAGAAAAAATAAGGGCTGCCCTACAAAAGAAGGGACATGTCCTACAAAGTATTGCTGGAGGGACAATCTGCCAGTTTGTTGTTCAAGAATTCAAGTCATCCAAGTTAGGGGAGCTTGTAGCTGTAAGTGACCCGAGGAAGGGCGGATTTCCTGCTGGCTTTTAGACGTTGAACCAACGTCTAACAAGCAGTCGTCTTCGCTGCACAAGGCCCCTAACAGAGGAAAACCATGTATGATCATTGATCAGTACCATCTGGTTAAGTGTGTTTTTTATTTTATTGAATGTCTAGGAGCTCATCTGTGTAACAAGGTAGACACAAGGGCGGAGCTACAATTGGCGAAGGGTGGTTAGTTGAACACGTATTAGGACCAGATATTTCAATTTGATATTTTCAAAGTTTGAATTCAATAATTTATAATTGAAAATAATTAAATATCAAAAAATTTCGTAGCAATCGGAACATCACATAAATAAAAACATTACATTATACATATCTCTAGTTCAAGATCACAAAATTAAAAAAAAAAATCTTTACTTTCTTAAATTCCATATCCAATCAAAGTGTCAAACTAAGACAACTAAATTGAAACATATAGAGTATCTAATAGTAAGTCTAAACACATATATAACATAAGTAAAGGGTGCTTTCCACCACATCCTCGTTTGGACTACTAGAAGAAGGCTCATCAACAAAATCATAGATATGATGATTGTGTGAACCCAAACTAAAAATGATGAAATACTCACTGAACCCAAAATTTGATATTAATCCTAAAGTTAATATATAAAATTAGAATATTGTGATCTTCATAGTATGTGGGTCTGTATTGAACCTGCGATACAATAATTAAAATATGAGAGGGTAAATTCAAGAATTAACAAATAAGTATAATCATAAGATGTAAAAAGGAAAAAGATAAATCACAAAACCCCTTAGGTTCAATGATGAGCCTCTGATAATCGGCTTAGGCTAGGTGCCACAATAGAGTTTGATTAATCTACTGATTGAGGCCAGAGCAACTCTAAGATCATGATTTGCTTGAACATATGCAGTGCTTTTGTTAATACTTTTCCTCTTTTCTTGTTGAGTTGCTTTCATTTGCTTTATAAGTGCTTCAGACAAATACATTTCTATTCTTAATGCTCTTATTGTTAGTATCACACAAGTGATGATTGAAATAGTCAAAGCAACCGTTAAGATGATTAACATTTATCCAAACTCAATGGTCATGCGAAAATGGCTTAGTAAAATATTTTCTACATTGATGTTCTACTAAGCCATATGCGCAAGGACATTGAATTTGGATTCGTGTTAACCATCTTAATGATGGTTTCTTTGGTTGTTTCAAAAATCACTTGTGTGATATTAACAGTAAGAGCAGCAAGAGAAGAAATGTATTTGTGTGAAGCACTTATAGAGCAAATGGAAGCAACTCAACTAGAAGAGAGGAAAAGTATGAACAAAAGTTGCATTTGTTCAAGCAAATCATAATCTTAGAGTTGCTCTTACTTCAACCAATGAATTAATCAAGCTCTATTATCGCACCCATAGCATGGATGGTGGCCCGTTACCGGAGGCTGACCAGTGGCGGAGCCAAGATTTTCGTCAAGGTTGTTCATACTTTAGAACAAGTAAAAAAATAAACCTTGTAATTATTGATCTCTACATAGTGCTCCAAGTTGTTCATACTCTTTACTTGTTCAGTATCAAAATATACAACTATCCAAAATGAAAAATCTCAAAATGGAAACTTACAAATTATCAATGGATAAACTAAAGAAGATGAAGTAGGAAAAATATATTGACTGATAGTTTCATACACATCAAAATATGTAAAGTGGTAACTACAACTGCACTCGATGACACTTCATCTCTTGAAATGTTTTCATAATACACTGATTAGAAACATTTTTAAATACTTTTTTTTCTACATAAGGCTGTAAGGCACTATGCAACCATCTAAGAATTCATCATCCATTCGATTTCGCAAGTCATTCTTGATAATCTTCATTGTTGAAAAAGCTCTTTCAACTGTAGCAGTGGCAACAGGTAGAAGCAAAGCAAACTTCACTAAAAGAAATACGAGAGAATAGTTTAAATGCTTCTTTGTCTCAACCAACTTTCTTGAAAGTTCCCCAAGTCCACCCAAATTGAAGAACCTTTCATCAATATCACGAACATCAATAATGTAATTAACAAGTTGATTCTCAAGAGCTCTCATGTTGGATCCATCAAAGTCATCGAGATATAATTCAGCCATTCTCACTATCTTCTTTATGTCAAAACTAGAAAATGAATCAATTGGATTTAAGCAAGATACTCCATTAAGCAAATCACTTTTCACCTCATTGAAACGGTCATTAAGTTCTTGTAGCTGCCAATCAATGATTTTATAAAAGACATCCACACGATAATGATGCAAAGTAGTACATATTACTACTTTGTGCCATGATCTCCCAGAATTAGCATATGGATCATCAAAATTGGGTAATGGAATGCCATGCTTGATACAAAATGCTTCTACCTTTTCTTTAAGTGAATTCCATCCAATATTTTTTTTTAAGAGAGGATCCCATTCATTATCCCTTAAAGCTTGCAACCTTCTCTTTGCTACCTTTACAAGAATCACGGCATTTGCAATATCTTGCTCTTTTTTCTGTAATGAAACATTAAGATCATTTGTGATTCCTAAAATATCAGTCATCAAATGCAACAAGAAAATAGTCTCAAACGTTTGACAACTTCTGAGAAATCCCGATGCGCTTGCTCTTTCTTCCAAAGTACTTGCATTTACAACAATAGTATCAAGTACATCAACAATAGAGTCAAAGATACTAATAAAGTTTCCAAATGACTTGTAGTGAGATCCCCAACGAGTATCACCGGCTTTAATATGACCAAGTTCTTGATTCAACCCTCTACCCGTTTCTAGTTCACCCATATCCAATGCTTCTCGGAGATACTTTTTTTGAGATTCTCAAAATTTATCCACACGTTTAAAAGAAGCTCCCAACACATTTAAAATATTTGAAATTAATAATACAAGTTCACCAACTTGAACACACTTTTTAGAAATCGCAACAAGAGTCAGTTGAAGTTGATGAGCAAAACAATGAACAGAATGAGCCGATCTACTTTCTTGTTTAATCAATGTTTTAAGACCACCTAGCTCACCTTGCATATTGCTTGCCCCATCGTAACATTGCCCACGTACATAAGATAAAGTCAAAGAGTGGTGAGCAAGTACATCTACAATTGCTTCCTTTAGAGATAAAGCACTAGTATCTTTAACATGAACAAGTCCAATAAATGCCTCCATCACAAACCCCTTTTTGTCAACATATCTTAGACAAATAGCCATTCGCTCTTTGCGTGACACGTCTCTAGATTCATCAACCAATAAAGAAAAGTAGTCACTATTTATATCCTCTATTATAGCCTTAATTGTTTCAATCTTACACGCTGTTGCTTCCAATTGCACACGCAAGTGTACGTGGTATCAGAAGTAATAAGTGGCTCTTTAAGAACCGGAATATCGAACCCACAGAGACTTGTCAATTAACTATTTACTAAATTATATTAGTCTAATTATTTATTTAAGAGTGTCAAAAGAAATAAAAGAATGCAAGAATTAATTACTAAGATTAACTTACAGTGATTGGGACAATTCCAGGGCTGCAACATGCATAGGGTTTCATGTATCGCATCTCATGTAATGAATTAACTAAGGTTATCAAATTACTGATTTACAGGGTTGATTTTATGATCATGATCTCTCGACCTCTAATCGCCTACTCCAACTAGCTGTCTAACTACATCGTTGAGCGGGGATAGGCAGTCCTAATTGGCGAGCATTTATATTTCATCCTGTTTCGTAACCAAGCGAGGTGTTCGTCCGGGAGTCACACCTGAACACGAATCTAAACAAAGTTAGAACAAGCTCTTTGCATTCTCTGGTCTATCTACCTCTTTATCTCTCGAGTCCAAGAATAGACAATAGATTTATTTCTATGGTGATCAAGCATGAAATACTAAAACAAGAATACAAAAGTAATTTAAACGATAACCAACATTAATTCAAAACAATCGATGTTCAACAATTACCCATGGCCGCAGCCCCAGAACAAGGGTCTTTAGCTACTAATACCTAAGAAAAAAGAAGAAGAAAAGAACCCTAAAAAGTATTGACAATATTTCCTTACAAAGTGTCTTTCTTAAAAAGTGTTCTCCCCCAATAATTATTTCTATGGACTATTTATAGATGTAGAAAACCCTGAATAAAATAACTGAGTCCAAAACAAATTAGGAACCCAAAACCAAAACGGAATTGGATTCCTACGTCCGCGTGAACACTGCCCAACCGCCTCAATTTGCTTTCCTCGCCCAACTTTTCCATATATATAAATATTAATATAATATTCAATTTAATCCATTAAGTTGTCTGCTTGATTTTCCTTCTTCAATCTTTCATAATTAATTCATTCTAGCTCCAAACTTCTTCAACTTTGTACCAATTTAATCCTACAAATAAAATACACTATTTAGCACAATCCATAAAATTCCTGCTCAAAAAAGACAAATATAAATAATAAATATGAGGCAATTAATGATAAGAAAATATATTTTTGGCCTCAGATCACACGCAGTCACAATATCTTTTTGAATGTCATGAGAAGTCATTTTATTATTTTTTGGAGCTTTTTCTAACACAAAAGGTTTAATTGCTTCACATCTAGCAGCATACCAAGAAAGAACTTCAAGAAAATTACCTTTGTTCAATAACGATTCACTCTCGTCATGACCACGGAATGCAAAACCTTGATTCAAGAGAAGTCTTACCACATCGATTGAAGCATTTAAGCGAACCCGATATTCATGCTTACTTTTATCATCCGACTAGTAAAATGCGGCCTGAATGGATTGTTGTTCTCGCAT
The DNA here is from genome assembly GCA_018342035.1 of Solanum appendiculatum. Lineage (NCBI taxonomy): Eukaryota > Viridiplantae > Streptophyta > Magnoliopsida > Solanales > Solanaceae > Solanum > Solanum appendiculatum. The sequence continues at coordinate 1,592,204 of JAGDQO010000434.1, read as the reverse complement.
GAGATCTTCACACTTTATTTTGGATTGATTATGAATGCTACTCGGTGGACCAATATGTGTAGCAAAGCTATCCTTTCTATACCAATTTGTAAATCCTTTAGTCGAAAATACATTACCACCACCTTGATTAATGTTTTCTCCTTGAAATAAATAACAAGGTAAACAATAAGCAGCATCCACACTAATACTGTATTCCAACCAATCACGATATTCATCAAACCACGTATAAACAAAATGAAGTGGTGTTCCAAAAATATCAGTTTGAGGGAACTGATGAGATCGAGGTTGACAAGGACCTTTTATGATGTATGCCCTCCTTATCTCATCGCGAAGATTTGGATGATAATTCAAAATTGGAGTTCTTTTCACCGGATCAGCCTTTAAATCATTTACATCAAATTCTTGTCTTTGGGAAGAGTGAGATGATGTTACTATTTGGTTGACATTTTCATCTCGGCCTAGTTGATTTTGATTTTGAGACGCAGAACTTGTTTTGGGTACTCTAGGACAATATTTCTCCAAACTCATTGAACTCCAAACTGAAATAGCAATCAAGTGTACCACACTTATTAAAAATCAATCAACAATACACCAAATATTTGATCCATACTCGAATAAATAAAGTTTCCAATAAAAAATAAGATATACAAGTCTTTCAACACATGATTAGAAAAAAACTAAACCAAAGGAAAAAAAGAATTAAGAAATACCTTTTCACACTTCAATGGCGGTTGAGGTAGAAATATAACAATGAATAAAGCTTTCAATTTCTTAAAACTTGCAAATATGTATGAAAATTGAGAAGAGAGAAAGGTAAAGAGTAAAGTTATAAAGGGTTTTTGGGAGAAGGAGAAGACAAAAAACTAAAAGGTTAAAGGTTTATGAATATATTCCTTTTGTTTAAATTAAGAAAAGTCAAAAGAGGACTTTTGTTTTCTTTAACTTAAAAAAGATCACTTTTGTTCTTCTTGAAAAAGAAATTGAACAAAAAGCCTACTTCTTGCCTTTTTTAAGAGAAAAAATGGAACAACAAAAAAACAAAAAAAAAACGCCTAAGCCTGGGCTCGAACCCAGGCCACAAAAGCTTAAGTCTTGCCTTTTTAAAGAGAAAAAAGGAACAACAAAAAAATCAAACAAAACGCCTAAGCTTGGGCTCGAACCCTGGCCATTGAGGCGAATTTGCACAAATTTTACCATCAGGCTATCTCATTTTACTTTGTGAAGGGTGTTCAACCATTAGTGTATATCTAAAATTATCGATATTTAATATATACTCTCACAAAAATTTTCCGGCAAGGTTGTTCATCTGACCAACCTCGCTTAGGCGTAGCTCCACCCTTGAGAGGCTCATCAATGAACCTAAGGGGTTCAGGTGCGATTTATCTTTCTTTTTTTACATCTTATGATTATGTTTTAATTATTGTGTAGCAGGTTCAATCCAACCTCATATACTACAAAGATCCCTTGTGTGCTTATGCAGGAAACGATTATACATCATTTTTTCTAGGCCTTACTCCCCCCTCTTCTCATCAAACAACATAAAAGATCTGCAGTATGCTCAGGCATCACCTAGAATTCTAGGATAAGACCAAGAAATATATGTCATATCTGCACAATGACTCTGCAATGTGTCATTTCTCTCCTTTTCATTGCATAAAAACATCTAGACACAATCTGAAATTTCCTCCTTTTCAATGTCTCATAAGTCAAACATGCTCTTTTACATGTCCATCATGTAAAGCACTTCGACCTGGTTGGAATATTATGTCTCCAAACTTGTTTTCAAGGACCAGTAATGCCCTTAGGTTGTGCTAGAAAGGATTGTGGGGATCAGAGTTATTGTCTCGAATATAAAGATCCGAAAGGTGAAATAGAATGACTATTTTCTGAAATAAATATTTCCAATCCATTGTTTAAACACAAGTGATACTACTTCTACTATTGTTTAAAATAAATATGATTTAAGATAAATATTTATCAAATATGAATACTCAACTTTTAAAAAAAAATTAATCACTAGTTGTAGATTTTGTTTCAGTTTACAACTGAAAAACTAAATTATATATCTTTATTCAATGTTGAATGAACCACTTAATCTAGGTAAGAAGAAGTTTTTGAATCTAAAAATATAATTCAATTTTAAAGATTTGACATCGGTCAACTTAACTTCTATTTAAGCAAATACAATAACTAATTAAAACTGAAAAGTTTTATTCAAGCATAGATGTTTTAATGAAATAAGACTATTTACAAAAGATAATTCATTTAAGTATTCAAGCATAAATTCATATATCATCCAACAAAGAAAAGATAAGGAAGAGAAAAACATACGAACATGCTATTCATTGATTCAATTCTGAAGAATTGACGAAGAGGATTCATGTTGAAAACGGATTCCTCATCATCATCGTCACCCTCTTCTTCATTTTTGTGAGCTTCCTTCATCTCAGCGCCACTATTGATTTAGTTACGATTAAATGAGAGGTAAACATCATTATGTATACGAGGGGTAAGGAAATTGGTTTTTTTAAAAAAGTTATTACAATTTTTTTTGGTCCAAATACTATTACAAAAAAAAAATTAGTCCAAAAATTGTTACAAACTTTTAAATTTTTTGATCATTTGGTCCCAATTTATATACCAATATCAAAATTCTATTTTTTTTAATGAAACTATTTATCTGAATGAAACATTTGAAAGAAATAGAAAAAATATGATTTTTTATTTGATTTGAGTAAATATTATTATTTCACATGAATTTCGTTTAAAAATAAAATAAAAATAAAATTTGAGTAAAAGTTATTATTTCACTTTAAATATCTTCCAAATCTTTTCTTTTTTATGAAACTTTATTAAAGATATAAATTTTCTTCCTCAATTACTATTTATTTAAATAAAACATTTTTGAAGAAAATCAAGTTTTTTTCTTCTTATTTAAGATAAAATAAAAATAAAAATAAAATAAGAATAATTTACATATAAAATACACCAATGTTATAAAACATAAGCTTAAGGCTATTCCTTTCACACCGCTGGCAAATTCAACCATTTCCCCAGCTTGAATCTCGTTCAATCCATAAACACGTGCAATCCCATCCCCAACTGAAACCACTCGGGCGTTTAACTGTAACTCACCGGTAGGACAGATAACGTTTGTGGTTTGAGTTCGCTTATAGAAGTGGAAATCCGACATATATTTATTTCCAACTAAAGGTAAAGGCGCTTTTCGCTTCACCGGAATCCGACGTCAATTGGTTACCGGTTGGTAGTTCCTCATCGTGCATTGACTGACTCCATGTCAGAATAATATAATATAAAGAGGAGAAGACAAATAATATAGATGGAAGAGAGAACTTTTCTTCTTATTCAAGTGTGTCTTACCATGGAGAATGATATCTCTATTTATAGGTAGAGAAATCACTCCAAAAGCCATCATGATGAATGCCAAATTTAATAGATACATTGTTATCCCAAAAAGGTTCATATCACCTAGGGAATACACATACATGATAAGTATAATTTTATGGATAAACTCAATGGACAATCCACTTAGTTCAATGGATTTATAACACTCTCCCTTGGATGTCCATAGATAATGTGCCTCGTTTAAACCTTACTAGGAAAAACCCTGTGGGAAAAAAAATTCTAGTGAAGGAAAAAGAGTACACATATCTTTTGATACGCATTATTTGTTGCCTCATTAAAAACCTTGCCAGGAAAACCCAGTGGGACAAAACCTCGGTCAAGGAAAAAAAGAGTGCAACGCGTATTATACTCCCCCTGATTAAAACATCACTTAATTTCTTGTGATGATGTCATCCAGTCATATATACCAACTTATCAAATATTGACAGTGTCTTTGTGATCAAATCACATTCACGAATATGTTACATCATTGAACTTATCTTGATATATCATTTTCTGGTTTCATGGATATGATAAGGCTTTGATCTTAGCCGAATACATTCTTGAATTGCAAGGAAATTGCTCATTCAACTTGTTCATAGCAACAATCATGTTGTGGACACTTCATTTGTAGTTGATTGTCTTGTAGGATAACTTCGTATATGTCATTGATGTCATTTCAACGTCTTCTCGTTGGGGAGGAGCGAAATCTTATCAATAAACTCACTGCAAAATATTTGATCATATATAGCAAGGTTCATTAGTGTCCCAATTGACTGATATATGGAGTTTCATCACTAAGAAGCTCTTCGTCCTTCTTTTGAGATCGAAATGGATCTTTATTTATGTCAAGCAATCTCATAATCATTGGGGTACTCAATGAATGTGATTTATCCATATAAAATCGCATCAAAACTTTTCTATGTATGTTGATTGATGGACAAATATTTCATTTGTGAAATTCTCAATCTATAGGCCAAGACAAAATTTTGTCTTACCAGGATCTTTTCATTTTAGATTTCCAATTCAAACACTCAATAGCTTCTAAAAGCTCTTTAAGAGTGCTAATGTTCAAGTCATCAACATACACAACTATTATAACAAATTTAGATCCTGACCTTTTTATAAAAATACAAGGACAAAATAGGGTCATTTTCTATACCCTTTCTTCCTTGATTATCTCAATCCATATGAGGATTCTTAAAGCTTTATTGAAAAAGTTTCTTTCAAACTTTTATATGTTTCAAGCACCTTGATTGCTTCAAGGATTTTCATATAAACTTCATTGTCTAGCTAGACATGACAATTATTCATTATATGCATTCAAATTTTCATATATTGCCAAATCAAAACAAATCTCATTGCATCCACCATAGGAGAAAACATCTCCAATAACGTCAGGACTTTTGCGAAAAACCTTTATGCCCCAAGGCAAGCCGTACTTGATATTTACGGTTATACTATCGCATAATAATTTATTTGTATCCCACTGACATTATACCTTGATTTATGGACTATCAGTCCAAAACGTCACTTTGCTAAGTGAAACAAAATATACTTGAATTATGCATTTTATTAGGCCAATCATTTATCTGTCCACACTATATGACATATTTGAATTCAAGATCCTCGTCACGATCTATATCATTGAGCTCTACTTCATATCAAAGATATCGTCGATGGTTATTTGATATCGATTCCGATATGACATAACTTATCGAGATCTTTTCATTTTTCATCATTTCAGGTACCTGAACCTTTGTCAAGGTTTTATGAAGTGTTATGTCGTTGTGCTACTTTAAATCACTTGTCTCATTATCATGACCATCCTAATCATTTGCTCCTCTCCTTCCTCAAGGAGTTTTATTTTTTGGAATCGATCGGTCTATCACGTTTCAAGCGTATAATAGACTCTGTCCTTCAAGGACTTCTCATTGGAGCATTTACAGCTGAACTATAACATAAGGTCAGTAAACTCATCTGGCAATTGATTTGCAACATTATGCAAATGAATTATCCGTTGAACTTCAAGTTCACATTTATATTTTCTTTTAACGATGATCTAGATAATTCATAATTCATCTCTCACATAATTTTCAGCTGTCAATCATCTCTCCCCTTAATGTTAGAAACTCTAACATTCATCCCAACTTCATTTGGGGATTCATCTTTATGCGTGTGGTGAGCAATTAAATCATAACCGTACATTCAAAGTTTTAGATGAAAATTATTTGGTTCCTGACCCTGAACCAATTTTGATAGGGGACTTTTGTTGGCTTGATGCGTACAAGTATTGCTATATGTTAAATAAATTCATCTCATACCAAAATTCCTTTCGGGAGATTTGTTCTCGTACCCACTGACTTAGCTATAATTAGAGGCATACAATTTCTGCTAAACCAACCAGCATTATCAACATAATTTGATAATTTGAAACTGTGCTCATAATTTAACAATTGGAGCAAATAACCTTACAAAAATCAAATTGCAAGTTGATAACAAACGCACATGTGACCATAGATGCATCTATTAAATCATAATAGTAAACGTTCCACATGGCAGGTGAACGGGCCCATATTCACCTTTTTATATGTTCCAAATAATTTCAGGGAATACAATCCCAACCTTAGCTGGTACAATGATAATTTTATCATGAGAACAAGCAACACAAGAGAATTCTTGAAGAATGTGTTGTTTCTAAATTCAGATGCGTATCCAGGATTTCGAGATGAGGGGTGCACTATTGTAATAAGGTGGATCTAAGATGAAAATTTGATCGGATATATCTACACATATATAAGATTCAGATTTCTAACCTCACTTAGAGAGGTGCACCCCATCATCGTCACATAATATGATACTCCGAGTATGGGTTCACACATCTATATTTCAATATTTTTAAAAAGATATAACACTATTATATATGATCTCAGGAGGGGAGCATGGGTTCACGTGAACCCGGTGACCCCCCCTTAGATACGCCCCTGTGTTTCTTCAATATATAACCATGTGAATTCTCAATTATTTTTGCATCATAATTTAATCGGAATGGCCAACTGATCACGCCAACTGATCTTTATTTCAGTATACTTATAGTTTACTTTTGCATGTGATTCCATCAGCATGCACATGTTTGTGTGCAACAAAAAAGATGAGGAAAATGGGTAACCTTTTACATAAATATTTATAACCCGTTTCGGTTGTAGTAATATGAAGATATTAAATCTTTTCATAAATTATAGTCTCAATATTTCTTTTCAATTCATTCGAAACTTAAAAAGTTTCTTTTGAGACTCACTACAATCATAATATTTTTCCTCCGATAATAACACAATACATCTTTAGAGCTTACAATTAATTTTGTGTACTATCACATATTCCTTGACACCATCCGTATGGTGAACATCTCCTTCAAGGAGAAGATTATATTATTATTGTCATGGTCAAAATTATTACAAGAAAAGACATGTTTCTTGCTTTACTTTTGTCGTACCATAGGTACACAATCAATGACAAATTTGTATTACCACACAATAATATTATTATTTTTTGTCATTGCCACAATATTTATAGGCAAGAATTACTTCTTTCTTTTTGTCCTTTTGGTAGTTCACAATAAACATACCATAATATTTATGACGTATAAACGTACACGACCATTTACCATTCCTGCCAAATAAAATTTATTTATTTCTCTCAAGCCTCCTATAGAGGTGAGTTGTGGCATATTTCCAACCATGCATGAGCATATCCTTATTCATAATTCTCATCACATCTTGAAGAATGGTCGAGCAATCACAATACTAATTATCATAAGTCACATTCTCTTCAATGAATGAACTATAACCATTTGTACATGCTTTATAAATTTTCATTACAAGATCGTTGTTTCATTGTCATACCTTGACATTTATCATATAAATATGATTAACCTCAACATCATTTTGAAAGGAAAAGTGCACCACCACTTTATATTCTTTTATTTTGATGGAGGATTTATAAAACTCATCAAATTATTAGGTTGCACGACAATCACGTGTCCAACACATTCAATCTGATTTGATGATAGTTATTACCTTCACCTTTTGAAGGACTATTTTGAGAACCCATATTGTTCTTCCTTTTATAATTACCACAATGATGACTATATAGTTTTTGTACATCCACGTCCATATTCATACATTCAATCAATTATCATCTTTCAGACTTATTACTCACTGCTACCACATTCATATGATAGAATGGAGCAATTGAGCGGATTTCAAACTTATCATGTACTGCTACCACATTCGCATCAGGGAATGGAGCAAATTCAATGGGACGAATTTCATGACTTTTCATCAAAGCCTTAGTCATCATTATATCATCACTATGGTGCATTTGTCACGACCCAAGCCTAGGGCCTAGATGTGACCGGCGAATGGGGAACCCGAAGGAACCCCAAACAAGCCTCATAGCGTATCATTACACATCCTTGGTCGCGGAAGCAATTAAATGACCATAAGCGATAAGCATAATCAAGGGGGAAATCGGGACTAAGGGAGCAAGAAAAAAAAAGAAATGATACATAAATACCATAGATGAGTCAAGCTCAAGCATAATACACAACTTGTCCAACACCACCTCTAAACATGAGTACTTAGCGGGGGCCAAGACAAACTACCGGGCTCACCCTCATAGTCAAAACATAACTAGAAAGGAAAAGTTTTATACATAGCAAAAGATCATGAGCAACGTCCCCGAAATGGAGGACTCACCAATAACCACTATAGAAAATCGTACTAGCCACGCGGAGGAGGATGGTCAAGCGGTGCTCCGGTCCCTACATGGTGACATCATGTAGGCATAGAGTATGCGTTAGTACATTTGAATGTACTAAGTATATGGGATGCAATGCAATGCTACATTAGATGGACATCATAGGAAAAATGCGTAATCATACCCAATAGATAGCATATTAATGAAATGATATGTATAATGATGCTTACATAAAAATCATATTTAGTGGGACGTAGTACATGTGTGGCGAGTGACCATCAATATAGTATTTCCAAGGCCTACCACCCCCTTGGAGAGGCGAAAGAGGTACAAACCCCTCAATATGGTTACACGGGCCTACCACCCCCCGAGCTAGGGACCAAGGTACAAACCCCTCGATATGGTTATACGGGCCTACTACCCCCCGTACTAGGCAACCAAGGTACCAACCCCTCGATACGGTTATACGGGCCTACTACTCCCCGTACTAGGCTTGGTCGACTCACAACACTTATATAGAGAAAATCATATACATGTGTCCATTTCATCATCATTCAGTAATTACATAACCATCCGACTCATAGGACGTACCTTGGACCTTCCCTTTCCTAAGAATTCTATAAATGGGCATTTTTTGGGATTGTTCAATCATGTATTTAAGAATACTAAGTCCACAATTCCACAAATCCATATAACATTCGCCCATCAAAAATTACATATTATATCAACTTCCATAATTTGATCATGGAAGCATGTAAACCATAAACATCACATAATAATTCATTTCATGATAATATGCAAATGGACCATAATAGGTGTGTAGTAGTAATTCCATAATTCAAGAGTTCATAAATAATCATAAGGACCCATAACTTGAAGTAGAGTAATAGAGGATAAATGGTTGGACTTGTGGAAAGGAAGGTTTCCACAATCAAACCCACATACCTCAACTTTGGAGAATCCTTGATGAAGATTGGAATGGAGAATCGAAGCTTGAGTTTGAGTCTTGAATCCGGAATTAGAGCTTGAGATGTTTGAATTTGGTTGAAGATCTTGGTGGAATTTTTGGAGAGGGCTTAGAGAGTGTTTTTGGAGTTAAGAAAAATGACTAAGTATGGGACATATCCCCTTTTTATAAAAAAAACGTCTCCAACCCGCCTAAAAAAAAGCTCACTGGAAATTGCAAATCTGCACAGACAGGTTTTACGAAAATGGTCATAACTCCCTCATCCTAACTCGGACTAAGGTGAAACCAAGTGCGTTGGAAAGCTAACTCAAAGAGCTTTAATTTGATAGGTTGCAGCCCTTCCAGTTCCTTGTGTGCTAAGAGATATGCCCCTTTAAAGTTGACCCTCCAAATCGCAATTTTTGCGATTTTTGAATTTTGATATGGTTGCTCTAAAATTCGGGTTAGACCCATTTCCCACTCAATTTGACCCCACAAATAAGAATATGAAGTCGAATTTCCGAAATCATGCACGGATTTTGAGATATATGGAAATTACAATTATAGGTGTTTCCGAAGCACATTTTCGGGCATTTTTGGGGTCGTTTCAGCATTGAAACTCAAATTCAATGTCTTACCCATATAAGGCGCGTTAGGCCATAATTCTATAGGACTTGAACCCAATCCTTATCATCAAGGTGCATCAAAACTCAAATTGATGTCTTACCCTCTTGGTGCGATAGAACTTGAATCTACCGTCTTACCCTCAAACAATTTTCATTATGGTGCATTCGGACTTTAAGCTGATGTCTTACCCTCAACCAACAGTATAATAGACCGAAGTATAACATGATTCACCCATTGAGCCTTTCAAAAACACTGAAATAAAATTCATAAAATATAATACTCAAACTCATGCTACCAAAATTTTATACCTTCTTTCCATTTAAGGAGCTTTGTGGAGCAGAGAATATTCAACCAGTAGTAGTATATATCTTCGGTTCCTTGTCAATATTAGTGACCGAACACTATTGTATTCTAAATCACCAAAAGATTCTAAAAAATACATACCTGATTTTATGCATATAATACCTTGATTGCAGTAGTTATCATTTTTCATTCTTGATTCTCATAACGAGATCAACTAGAACATGAGTTAAAGAAACACTAAAACTCAATCTCAATTGGCTAGAGTCTCGTGCTGATAACGTGTTATAAAACATAAGCTCAGAATAATATAATATAAAGAGGAGAAGACAAATAATATAGATGGAAGAGAGAACTTTTCTTCTTATTCAAGTGTGTCTTACCATGGAGAATGATATCTCTATTTATAGTTAGAGAAATCACTCCAAAAACCATCATGATGAATGCCAAATTTAATAGATACATTGTTATCCTAAAAAGGTTCATATCATCTAGGGAATACACATACATGATAAGTATAAGTTTATGAATAAACTCAATACAATCCACTTAGTTCCATTTATAACAACCAATTCTTTTTTATAAATAATACTTAGTTCTAAAAAAATCTTAAACAACACTGAGCAAATTGGCAAATGTTGAGTATACTCAAATTGCAGCCATCGTCGCTGTTGTTCAGCAATAATTCCGACCAATTAACCGCCGGAAACTTGGTTTCCGGCCGGAGGATTAGTATCCGATTGCGTCAACGTCATTTGGCATCTCTTTCGGTTCAATCGGAAACCGCTTCGTCGTCATCTGAGCCATTGGTTACCTCTAATTTGAATTCCATTGTCGGATCTCCGTCGGCGCCTCAACTCTCCCAGTGGACCCTTACTCATCGCCATATTCATATCCTCAATTTCATTGCTTGCGCCGTACATACTCTTTTCTTTCACTCTCTTATATACAAACACATTTTTGCTGATGTTATCATTTGGGAAGATTTATGCTAATTTGGGAGATTTTTTATACATAAATTGGAGCTTTTGCTAATGATAGCCAACTGCTTCATAAGCTACTAAGAGTTACTATAAGTTTGTGCACGCATATGCATATTTATCCCTGTGTGAGATTACTGTATGAGAGTTAATATTTCATGAATTGTTCATTGGCGAAGGTTTCAGTATATTCCGTGGAAATTTAGTTCTCTGCTTATGGATAACTTGACTAGATAAGTTGCAGGGAAACGATTCAAGGATTTCATTGGTTTTGTACTTGGCTTTTGTTTTCCTTTTGTGTTTATGATAAACTGAACTTATGTGAGTTTTGCATCCGATATAAGATTTATATTGTTGAGTTGAGATTCACACTGTCGGCCCCTATCCTAAATAGGAGTAGGATTGCTATGGTTAGTATACTAGCCAAATTATGATGAAATCTAGTTTTAGAGAATTCACAGTTGCCTTTAAGAGAGAAATTTTGGAATGAAATAGGTCAAAAGAGTGTTGAATGGATAGGTCAAAAGAATTTTTTTTTTTTTCTTTATCCAAAAAAATATAAGCAATCCCAACTATATTGGGATTGAGGCGTTGTTATTCCTTTTGTTTGCTGTAGAGGTAGCTCGCTGGATAGTACTATTGCTTTCTCACCATTCTTTCTTCCGTTAGTGAGGACTGATGCAATAAGAAAAGGAGTATGAGTTCTGAAACTGATTTATGTTACAATTCTAGTTCAACTATGCAAATGCCTTACTCAAGTTTTGAGAAATTTAATTTATATAGTTCTTGTAGATTGATGGAAATGTGACTGGTTCATCTGTGATGGTATGACAGCTACTAGCTTTATTATGAATGAGAAACTTGGGAAATTAATTCCTGATCTCTTGCATTAGAAATGATATGTTATGCAACATCTGTATGATGTTAAATTGGCATTTACTGTGTTTGAAATCCATCATATGAACCTAAATTTGCTACCTACGCCTCTACCCGTAATCTGCATAATGATAGCTCATCAAAAGTGCGACATTTTTTCATTTCCTTTCTTCCTTGAAAGCATGATGAGATAAAAATGGTGATCTGAAAAAACAGAGGATGAATCTTATTCTCATTAGAATCTCAACTTATTAAATATGAAGGAGTGCTTCTTTTGGGTAAGTAATCATGAGCAAAAGGAAAGAAAATCCTCATAATATGGGTTATGGATATTTGTATATTTGAAAATTTGATTATCTTATAAAAGCAGTGTTTGATACGTTGACTCGTGGAAATTGTGATTTTGGGGATATGAAACAGATGTAAATAAGATGAACGCTGACTCGTGCGCGCACACTCATATTTATCTCTGTGTGTATATGTGGGGATAACTATATGAGAGTTAATATTTCATGAACTTTTCATTGGCGAAGCTTTCAGTATATTCCGCGGCAATCTAGTTCTCTATCACCTTATGGATAACTTGACTAAAAGATGTTGTTGGGAAACGACTCGAGGATTTCATAGGTTTTGTACTTGGTTTTTGTTTTCCTTTTGTGTTCATGATAAACCGCGCTTATATGAGTTTTGCATCTGATGTAAGATTCATATTTTGAGATTCACGCTGTCAGCCCCTATCCCATATAGGAGTAGGATTACTAAGATGGCTGGCTGGTGTAAACTAGTCAATTATGATGACATATAGTAATGGAGAATTCCCAATTTGCCTTTGATCGACAAATTTCGGAATTTTGGGATGAAATAGGTCAAAACAGTGTAGAACGAATATGGAAGGTTCATATATGCAATCCCAACTATTTTGGGATTAAGGCGTTGTTGTTGTTTTTGTTTGCTGTTAAGGTTGTGCGCTAGAAAGTACTATTGCCTTTGTACCTTTCTATCTTTCTTCCATTTGTGGAGGGGTGATGCAATAAGAAATAGAGTATGAAATTTGAAATTGATTTAAGTTACAATTTTAGTTCTACTAAACAAACTGGAGTTTTCAGAAATTTAATTTATGTTGTCCTTGCAGTAGCGATGGAAATGTGACTGCCTTGTCTGTGATGGTGTGATTCTGCAGTTTGTACTTTGTTTTTTAAAGCTACTAACTGAGAAGCTAGTTGGTGGCTTTATTATGAATGAGTAGCTTGGGGAGTTAATTTCCTTTCTTTTGCATTATAAGTAATATGTTATGCAACATCTGTATGATGTTAAATAAACATTTACAGTATTTCAAATACATCATATGATCCTAAAATCGTTATCTACCTGTAATTTACATAATGATAGCTCATCACTAGTGCAAACATTTTTCATTTTTCTTCCTTCCATGGAAGCCTAATCAGATAAAAGGCAGCGTTCTGAAAGAAAAGAGGATGAATCTGATTCCCATCACAATTTTAACTTTCTAAAAATGAATGCCACACAGGAAGATTCAAGCAATGTACTTTTTACTTATTTTTATTTTGTGATTAATTGGTCTATGATGGTCTTATATGAGTAGTGTGATGGTACATGAGTTGGGTCTCTTGGAAGCCTGTGATTTGCAGATTTGGTTCCGAATGTTGCTATTGATGCCTCCATTAATGGTTTTACTGTGAACTTACCTAATGATTTGAGCCTAGAAAGATAGGGCAGTTTTATTTCGCTGTACCTTACATGAACTAGTGAAATTTGATAATATATTGACTGAGTTCTTGTAAAATGCTTGGATGTGGGAGGGTTGCAAATGTTGTGAGAGGAAGGCTTAGGTAGGCATTTTCAAGGTTGGGGGGAGAGGTTGTATGTACGGGATACAGTGGAGCTCAGTGAGGGCATGTTAGGGGGTTGTAGTGCTAACTGTTAATGGAGACATGAAAGGGATGGAGGTTTACTGTAGGACGACTCTATAAAAGAAATCTTCTGGCACAACCTGGGGGCATTACTGGTCCTTGGAAACAAGGTGAAGTGCTTCACATGGTTGGTTTGTAGAAGAGCATGTTTGACTCAGGAGAAGCTGAAAAGGAGGGGATTCCAGATTGTTTCGGGATGCTTTTCTGCAATGAAAAGGAGGAAACAAACAGCCATTTGTTTCTTCATTACAGTGTCACTGTCCAGATACGGCACATGTTTCTCAGCCTTATCCTAGGATCCTGGGTGATGCCTGAGCATACTGCAGATCTTTTAAGTTATTGGATGAGGAGAGGGGGGAGTAGGTCCCAGAAAAAATGGAGGAGTATAATCTCTTCCTGCATATGGTGGTCCATTTGGACGGAAAGAAACAACAGATGTTTTGAGAATATTACTAATCCAATGCAGAAAGTTTAAGAAAACTGCATTAACACTCTGTATTTTTGGTGTAAAGAAGAGGGTATAGATGAATTAGAACAGTAAGTAGATTTCCTAGGTTCTCTGTAATTAAGATTACTTGCCCTTGTAATTTTTGAAGGTTGCCAGCACACCCTTATTGCTGGAGATACAACTTTACCTTACTCAAAAAAAAAAAAATTGTATCAAAAGATGTAAACGAAAACAAATAGTGTTATTATTATGTGTTTGTGAAATAGAATTTGTATATAAAAACAAATGATTTAAATAAGTAAAATGAGTACACTTTGAGACAGGATGTGCTCAAGTGTCTCTGTAGAAGCATTTGGTTCTATTGTTGATGAGATGATACATATAATGTATGAGTGTAATGGTCAAGTTACTGTTAACTTTAGAATCCCTACTTTCTGATTGAACCGGGTAGTTGTTTCACTATTGTTGAAAGCAAACAGTAAGAAATGATTTCGCCGTCCCCATGCCTACTTTTGACTAAGAATGATAAAATTTTGCTTAGATTGTTATTCACCATAGCATTATCTGATATCTGAGCTTTGTATTCCTTGACAGGCTGCAATTTCTGCAACCTCGCTGTTTTTTTCTGCAATTCCAACTCTTCTGGTATGTGCCAATAAATTCTTCCTGCTTATAATAATTTGTCCAAAACTTATTCCTGAGCTTGCATAAAAGTACATGTGCAGTAGAGCTCTGGAAACAGATTAAGGCTGTTGTGAATTTCTTGCCTTTCTAGGACAAAGAAATGTTTACTCGACTCTGAAGCAGAAGAAAGTGTAATTTATTTGCAAAGAATCTTATTCCTATGTGGTGCATGTTTCTATATCTCAAATAACTTAATGATCAATTTTTACTCTAGGCTTTTAGACGAGCTGCAGAGTCGCTAGAGAAGCTAATGGATGTTACTAGAGAGGAGCTTCCTGACACTATGGCTGCAGTTCGACTATCTGGTATGGAGATCAGTGACCTAACTATGGAGCTCAGTGACATTGGGTTGGTACAAAACATATGAACTTATTCATCAATTTGTGGAATCATTATTGGACATGATGTTAATGTTGTAGTCTTGATCTTCCCAGCCAAGGATTAACACAAGGTGTTAGAAGCTCAACTCGAGCTGTCCGCTTAGCAGAGGAAAGATTACGACAGTTTTCAAGCACGCCTCAATCAGGTTACTAGACATTTAGCTGTCATTGCTCTTTTTATATCATTGAAATGGTTCAAGTGATGAATTTGGCTTCATCTTTACTTCATTAGCAACCGTGCAGGGTCTACTAGTCCCAATGGAGACCAGGACAGCAGGACCAACTTTAGCAAAAAAGGCGAGGGACCTAAAGGAAGGGATAATTAAAGGTCGTCAAGTTTTACAAATGCTTTTCACCCTCACCCGGTATTCTAGGACGGTCTTCAATTTCTTCAAATCCAGGGAAAAGACAGAGATCCAAGAGCATTAGGTCCAAGAAAATCAAATCTGCCTTAAGTTGCATAGTTCTTGTTAAATGTTTGTGGTTGAATGTTCACTTTCACCAAGTGCTAGGCTGTTATTTGATCAAAGTGAAGTAGCAGACTTCTTTTTTACTATGTTCGTATACATAAGACTTTTGTCTTTGTTTACTTTCCCTAGTTCATGGAGTTGGTAGGCTAATCCATAATGTAGTTCAGTTAGGTCATATGGATAATGAATAATTTTGACATTATTGTGCAAAGCTTTTGATGATATCCATCCTCCTATCAACACCCATGGTCCAAGGTAGTGTTTTTCTCTGTCAGAAATTTCGAAGCGCGACAGGAAAACTTATCCGCACCTGATGTTGATGTTTATACTAACATGAGTTCTTACGCGCACTCTTATCACTTAATCATTTATAATCTCAAATTTATTATTTAATTATGAGAAATTAAGTAGTTTGGTGCAGAAGTAGGTGAGTTTTTCCCCTTTCCATCTCACACATATTCGACTGATCCCATAATCATGTGGTTAAAGACTATTCACAACATATACAAAGTGTTTTCGATATATCTTCGACTCAAGAAAAATCAAACAAAATCCATCTGAATAGATGAATTCTCCATGCCAACAAGAGTATTTGAGTCAGAGGTATTAGCTACTTTTTGAGATTATTTTATTCACTATTTGTATTAAAATAAAGGAATTACTATCTTATACTTAAGGTGTGATAAAATAATCCCATGAAACATCCTTATCTCATTCTGCATCTCAAATGAACCTAAATTCTCAACTTAAAATAAATGTGGAAATTAGCTTTCAAGAGAAAAATTACATAATCGCAATTTCATAGTTGTGTTAGTGTCTCAGATTTTGTATATCATATTTTATTCAGAGAAAAAGCAACAAAAATGAATTTGAAAAAAATGGAGAAAACACAAAAATAATGGATCCGATTAAGAATCGGGGGATTGAACCCGACGTGAATCGAACACGCAACCTTCTGATCTGGAGTCAGACGCGCTACCATTGCGCCACGGATCCTTAGTAATGGTAAATATGAAATAAATTTTTATATACCATATATGAAAGTCCACTCTATTGTAGTCTCACAAGTGGAGTTTGGAGAGACCATAGGATACAACGTAGATTTTATTCAGATTTTTGTAGGGTATAGAGCTTGTTTGAGATAGACACTTGGCTCAAATTAAAGGAATGTTATAGAAGTGGGATTGTAAGAAAAATATAACAACCAATACTCTTAAGATACAAAGCAAATGAAACAACAAAAAGTATCACATAATTAAGAAATTAAGCATTACTAAATATATAGTACTACCAATAGTGAGTAGGGGAAATGAGGAGCTTAGACCCCTACATCTCCCCCATAAAGCGCAACAAATGCCTGACTATTTACTAACCTTCTATCCTAATTCTCGATTTTCATACCTTTCTATATATCTAGGGTCATATTCTCAGTAAGTTGAAGTTGTGCCAAGTCCTATCTAATCAGCTCCGTCAATTTTCTTTTGGCCTACCTCTACCTCTCCTAACTCATGCTACAACTAATCTCTCATATCTCCTAACTAGCCCGTGCATTCTCATACATCCCCTTCACATGTCCGCATCACCTTAGTCTCGCTTCCCTTGTTTTTTTCGCTCCAGATCAGGCCAATTATACTTTTACCGACAATAACTTCATTTCTAATCATATCTCTCCTAATATGCCCACACATCCATCTGAGCATCTTCATCTATGTTACTAGCCTCCATCTTCTGAACATGGACATTCTTGACTAGCTAATAGTCTAACACTCTATCTTGTATAAAATATTGATCTTACCATCACTTTGTAAAACTTACATCTATCTTATGTATTTTGATATTGAATAGAGAGTGTAGTTCTTTACAATTTGAATAAATGAGAAGATGACTACTAATATATTTTTTACGTTGTAAAAATTATAAATATCTCGAATAAAAAATATCATCTTAAAACTAAATTTATGTAAAGAGTTACAAAATCAATTGATTTAACTGCCACACACTTAATTGTTTATGAATAAAATAGCACTCACTAGAGACTTGTCATAAAATGTCTTTTTTCTAAATAAGTAGGTAATTATAGTATTGGTTAATTAGTTCCACAAATTCAGGTTCCGAATTCTATGGAACTAAACTCAAACCAAGGAAAATTAAACAAAAAATATCATTTCCAAACAACCAAAATACAATTAATCAACCCCCCCACCCCACCTTCTATCTCCATCTTCATTTGCATGCATTGCATGCAAATTCAACATCCTTAATTATTTTTTTGTGTTTTCTTCCTCTTTTTTTGCACGTACTTTTTCCTCATCCATTGCTGGTTACCCTATAATCGGATACCAGCAATGGATCAGGCCGAACCACCACCACCATCATCATCAACACCACGAACGAGCGTATCATCAACGTCTTCTTCTTCAATACCGGTTCCAACAACAACAACTCCGCCATTATCCCTTCTTGAACCGGCTAATTCCACCAAGAAAAAAAACCGGACGAGGGTTTTTCGAGTTTTTCGTAACGTTTTTCGATCATTCCCGATTATAACACCTGCATGCAGACTACCATCTCTACCCGGTGGCCGGTTACCAGATAGTAACAGCCGGATAATAGGCGGTTCAAGAATCACCGGAACGTTGTTCGGATATCGAAAAGGACGTGTTAGTCTTTCGATTCAAGAAAACCCTAGGACTCTTCCTACGGTTGTTGTTGAACTTGCTTTGCAAACAAATGTTTTGCAGAAGGAAATGAATCTAGGCATGGTAATGTAGTTTTTTCTTTAATATTATTTTCACTGTTTCAATTTATGTGAAAGGGTTTGAAAACGAATATTGAAATACCTTAGATATAAATATATATATAGGTTTTTCATGTTATCAATATATATGTTTTTGAGTAATTGAAGAGGCGTTATATTGTTTTCCATTTGTTTGGAAACATTTTCATATTCCTTAGTCAATTAGTTGTGAATTTTGAAATAAAATTTATATATTTGAAAACTAGGTGTAAAGTACTACTATAAGTTAGCAAAAATATTTTTACTAAATTTAAAATGTTTCTAAAAATCATAAGCGAAAAAAAAATGTTTCACTTTTGAAAGAGCAATAGTAATAGTGTTTGATAAACTAGGATAAAAGAAGTGTTATATATATATATATATATCGGGGCGGAGCTAGGAGGGGGTTTGTGGGTTCAGATGAACCCAATAACTTTTTCGTAGATTCTGTATTTGTACTTGAAAACTAAATAAATATATATGTATATTAACTCGTGAACCCCTAACAAAATTGATTGGCAGCTTAGTAGTAAGAAAGGTGTCGCGGAAATGCTTTCCATGCTAGAGTTGTGGGTTTAAATCTCATTATCAATGAAAAGCTTCTCTTTTGAATCTTAAGTCGGGGGTTAATGAGAAGCAACCTCTTTATTTTTATAAGATAGACGATAAGGTTGCCTACACACAACCCCCTTAAACCTCACTTATTACACTACTTTGTTATTGTTATATGTTAAATATACTCAATTGTTTCGTATGTTTACTTATTTATACATTTGACTCTAGTAAAAATTCTGATTCCTCCACTGACCAAGTCTCGACTTCTATTATTAATCCCTTTATTATCCTTCCTAATTGTTTAGGTAAGGATTGCATTAGAATGTGAGAAAAGGGACAAAAAGGAGAAGATAAATCTTCTTGAAGAACCCTTATGGACTATGTATTGCAATGGCAAAAAAAATGGGTATGGTATTAAAAGAGAAGCCACAGAAGAAGATCTTAATGTGATGGAGATTCTTAAGCCGGTGTCGATGGGCGCCGGAGTTTTGCCCGGAAAATCCGACGTGGAAGGACCGGACGGTGAGATGACATACATGAGGGCACATTTTGAACGTGTGGTTAAATCAAAGGATGCTGAAACCCTATATATGTTAAGCCCAGATGCAAATGATGGACCTGAATTGAGTATTTTCTTTGTAAGAATATAATTAATTAATCATGATTATGGGTAATTAATTATACAATGATCTTTGGGTCTTTTTATTGTTATTATTAAGTAGTTGGATGGATCCCTCTAATATATTATTAGGGAGGGAAATTTAAGTAATTTATTTATAATTTTTACAAGATCAGGTTATCTGGGGCAGGGTGGGAACGAAGCTGTCAGTTTTCTTACAGATTTGACATATTTAGTATCTATGGTCCAAATCCTGTATATGTTTGAGTTAAGAAATGAACTTAATTTGTATAATATAATTTAGACAGAACCCTTAATGATTAAACGATTGTCTTTTCTAGAATTTAGAATCTATATAAAACGTAAAATTCTAATTTCACCCTTACAAATCATTAAAAGAATATATACAAGTAAGCCTCTTTAAAATGTCATAGGACTAGTTTTTAGTTTATGTCCCCTCCTTCATGATTTCGGTTTTTTTTAATTATCATTAATTTACGAGTTAGGGGTTCTATTAATTTAAACCGCCTGTCATCTTAAAGCGGCTTAGCGTATTTTTTTAGAAAAACAATTGGGTGTAAGAGTTACAAGGTAGGGAATCGGACTCTCATCAACAAGGTAAAAATTTAGAATGTCAACCAACTGAACTATTAAGATTTCTCTCAAAACGACTTAACTAAAAATACATACACGCAAACAAAAAAAATGTATGAATTAAATGTCATTACAAGCCCAAACTAGCCTAGGATATATAATATGTATATTAATTACGGTGATTACTAAAATGGGTGATCTCCGATCTGGATAATCATCTCGAGCTAATTTTTGGAGTGTAAGTTAAGCCTAACATCTCATTTTACATTGTACCATAGCAGGACTAATCTCACCAGATATGTTTTTTCTCATTAAATTTTCCATGCTCTAGATTTTCAACACTTGGCGTAATGGGGTGTTGAAGAATGATTAAAAATAAAGTCTCATATCGGTGATTAGTAAGATGTGATCTCTTTAATTTATAAGATTTGGACAATTCTCTTTTGAGCTAACTTTTAAAATATGAAATCGTTCCGAGACTTTAATTTTACATACTCTAAAACCACTCTAAAAAGTGAATTTGTGAGACCACATTTCCTTTTTTAGCAAGTGCATCTGTCACTGCATTTTACTTCCTATATACATAGTGGATATATGAATCAGCTAGCTGAATTATTTCCGTGCAATAATGTAAAAGGAATTATATGTATGTGGTCCTAATTGTACCAAAAAAACTTATGTGGTCATAATTGTACCAAAAAAAAGTTATGTGTCCCTAATTGTACAAAAAGAAAAGCTATGTGGTCCTAATTAATTGCTTCTTTTTTGCTTTATTACAAATTTTCTGACTTAAAGTAATTTTTTTTTTTCGAACTGTCAAAATCCTCTTTTATGTATGATGGTAACATCCTCTTATCTGGATAAACAGAGGCGTATCCAGAATTTCGAGATGAGGGGTGCATTAGAATAAAAAGGTGAATTTAAGATGTAAATTTGATCGAATATATCTATATATATATATATAAGATTCAGATTTCTAACCTCACATAGAGAGGTGCACCCAATCATCGTCACATAATATGATACTCCGAGTATGGGTTCACACATCTATATTTCAATATTTTAAAAAAAATATAACACTATTATATATGATCTCGGGAGGGGAGCATGGGTTCACGTGAACCAGGCGACCCCCCTTAGATACGCCTCTGTTGATAAAGAATCAAAAGGTATATTTTCTCCGTATCAATTTATATGATACAATATGATTTGATATAGAAATTTTAAAATTAAATTACTTTAAATTATAGAAATCTAACATTTTTATTGAGATAGATTAAAAAGAAAAATATATCACATAAATTGAGGCAAAAAAAAGTAACGTTTATAACGAATTCAAATGTCCTTTAAGAACAATGTTTACTCAGAATTTAAGTTTTATGCATTGATTATATAAAAAATATTTATATAATTAGATCATAAATAAAATAGTTACAAGTATTAATAATATTTTTGGCATTTAAGTTAAGTATTGGTAATTTTATATCCTTTAGCCAATTTAAATTTATTCTTCTCCCAGTGATCGTAATACCAAGTAATTTCTGACATGCTCTAATATGAATCCGATTTATAAGTATCTCTTATAAAATATGAACAAAATCTCAAATCTTTCTAGAGTCCATACCTCTATTTCTTCTATTCGTTGTTCTCTCTATTTGGCTCTTCCTTTAATGGGTTGTTGTCAGGGGCGTATCTAGGGGGGTCACCCGGTGCACGTGAATCCAGGCTCCCCTCCCGAGATCATATATAATAGTGTTATATTTTTAAAAAAATATTGAAATATAAATGTGTGAACCCATATTCGGAATATCATATTACAACAGTGCACCCCTCATCTCGAAATTCTGGATACGCCTCTGGTTGTTGTGTAACAAGTGCATAATGTTTGTTGAAATACCTATGGTTTTTATTATCAACTTAATGAATTGATTTTAAAATGAAAACCCTTTCCATTTATAATTGGTTGTTCAAAAGTATTCCCCGTCCTTCCATTAAATATTTTATTTTTTTGGATATTCAGGTTCAAATATTCATGGATTTGATGTTTGCTTATTGACTTTGCATTCTACTAATAATTTAAATCAAAGCAATTGGATGTCCAACTTATATGATATAATCGATCAATAAATCCACCTTTATTATATATTCCATACATTATACTAGATAAATATATCATATCATGAAATATGATTCATTTTCAAGATGCTTCGAAGTAAAATTGTAGCTAGGAAAGACTCAAAAATCTCATGCTAAGAAAGGTGCCATATACAATTCTTTTGGATACGAAGATTATATATATATATATATATAATAGTTACTTTCGTAGTTTAGTTCTAGAAAAAATATTTTTATACCAAAAAAAACTAAAAATATTGCATAAAAAATTATCATCTCATTTAAAACGTGAATAGGATATTGTTTCCAACTCTAAAAGAGGGTAAAGTAGAATTTAGTCAAATTGATTATGATATACACATCGACTTTCCACATAGAAGTTGGACCCATGAAAATTGATATATTTTGTCATATATTATAAGGACTAAAAATAGAAAATTTTAATTACGTAGAGACCAAAATTTTGTTTATGCCTGATTCGTATTAATATGATTCAAATGATAGACTAATTTACTATCACAAGTTAAAACACCTAAATAATATACATTAATTTTTACACAATTAGTATATATAACTTAAGTAAGTAATAGGTCGTTTAAATATAAAAAAACTCTCCCAAATGGATCTACGTGTAAATTCAGATCAATCGAATTTTAATATGAATACATATTAAACACTAGATGAAAAATTGAAAAAACAAATGAAGACGTTAATATAGATTTGTAAAGGTTAAAACCAAAATCAATTCTAACAAAAAAATGTCAATTTTTTTAATTAAATTTCATATTTAGTTTAATTCGATTTTCCTTGAATACCCCTAGTGATGAGTATATAAAGCTCAGCTCTGAAGAGTTCAAATAAACTAAGAAAACCCATGGAGACTCCTTCATATGATATCAAAAACAAAGGTATCATTTCTTCATATGCCTAAGTACTTATTTATTTATTTATTTTGTAACTAAATTTTTATATTAAAATCACCAAGTGAGAGTTTAACAAGAATCATCTCAATATATTAAAGAAAAAAAATATTTTTTTAATCATGGTATTATATCCTCCAGGAGATGATGTGCAAGAAGAACCAAAGGTAAGTTTAATTTCTCCTATTTCTTTTTCAAACTTTTTATTTATTATTTTTGTATTTTTTTTTATATTGTACTGCTCATATGGTCTCAATGTCTAATAAATAATGGGTTTGAATCACCATGTTATTTATATTAGACTTAATACATTGATAACTTTCTCAAATTTCTTAGTAAATTTTATTTAGATATTCAGACTATGATTTGTTTTAATTGTGCACTTTTAAACATGATAAAGTATTTCTATTATACACTTTCAGTTCAAATTTTGAAAAAAAATTGTATGTGCTCTCAAACGTTTACTAGATAGTTAAGTTAACTACATAAAATATGTCATCTCATTTTATTATATACATGAGCCTCAGTTGGAACATGCTTTGAGATTTTACGATTTATTAAGGCTAATGTGTATAGTTAAAGAAGGTAACATATATTTTAAGTGGTTAACTTTTTCTTTTTTTTTTATGTAATTGATATTTAGAGAATACACGTATAGAGTTTTTTCAAATTTTAGACTGATGTCTAATAAAAACATTTTATCATATGTTCAATTGGAACAAACCGTAATCGAGTATCCAAATAAAATTGAATGACAAGTATAAGGGGTTATCGATATATTAAGCCTTTATGTTATAAATTTCTCTTATATTAGTGGAGTCATGAAAAGTAAATTTGAAATTATATAAATGATGGGTCAAGTACGAATAAGACTGTGTACACATCATCCTCTCCGATCACTTGTAAGATTCTGTTGGATAAGTCGTTGTTTTTGTTGTTGTATGGGTCCAGTTGAATAGATTGGTTATAATTCATTGATTAGCTCATCTTGATTCAATCTATTAATAAATAAAATTGAATAATGACTCATTTATTGATTCGATCTTTTTTTGACTCACCCGAAATCATTCAACCAACTCATTTATCACCTTTATTTATGCTCATTTTAAATAATGGATTTTATACTTTGTACACAATTTGCTCATATGTTCTTTTTTAATTTTTTTAAATTCTGTGTCTAATCAAATATGATAAATAAAATAGAATTCAAGAAATATTATTTATTATTGAAGGATATTGAATTTTTTTTTCCATCAAAATTTACAGGGAGGAGATAAAGAAAACATAATTGAAAAAGAGACTCCATCCCAAGATATCAAGAACAAAGATGTCATCTCTTCATATGTCTTAAGTATTTAATTTTCTTCTTATTTTTCATCCTTTTTTTTCTCATCTTCTTATTTTAATCATCTTAAAGAAGTTAATATTATTTTATTTTTTGTAACTTTAATTATAATATTATCCACCAGGAGATGATGCACAAGAAATACCAAAGGTGGAACATGAGGAGGTAATTATATTTTTCAATTTATTTACTAATAGGAATAAATAATGACTTATTTGTGTATACAATTTTGCTTATATGTCATGTATTCTTTTTTTTTAAAAAAAGAAACTTTATGTTCAGTCAAACGTAAGATGGAGGAAATATTATTTATTATCGAAGGATATTACAGGGAGGAGATGAAAAAGAGAAAATAGTTGAAAAAGAGACTCTATCCCAATATATCATCAAGATTGAAGGTATAATCTATTTATATGTCTAAATATTTAATTTTCTTCTTATTTTTCAGCTTTGTTAGTATGGAATCTTTTAATTATTTTTTTTGTGAATCATTTTCAAGAAGTTAATATTATTTTTGGTAACTTTAATCATGATATTATACTCCAGGAGATGATGCACAAGAAAAACTAAATGTGGAATATGAGGAGGTAACTTAATTTCATCTTTTGACTTTTTATTTATTATTTTTTGTATATTTATTTCATGTTCATAAATTATATATATGTAATTCAAAATAAACATGCTCTGAAATCTAATAATGCTACAATTCAAAATTTTGAAATTGCTCTCTGAGTTTTCCTTTATTTTGAATTTTAATTCCCTCTCATTTCTTTGCCTTTGCACTCACTTTAAGAAAGTATTAATTAGTATTTATTTTAGTAAACTATTCCTATTAATAACTTTAGTTATCTAATTTCTACTCTACTAGTACTTCAATTCTTTCAAAAATAGCTACTTAATACTCATTCCATTTTGGATAGGATTAAGCAATTACTCATTTATCAATTCAGTTTATTTCGAACATTCAAATTTAATTTAACCCGCTTAATGCTCATTTATCACTCTATGCATTACTCATTTAAAGCGATAATTTTGATACTTTGTAATTTGTACATGTCATATATCTTTTTAAAATTTTCTAAAATTTTGTGTCTGATCAAATACTATCTACTATCTGTAAAATTGAATAGAGGAGAAATTATTTCTTATTGAAGGATATACATTGATTTATTTTTCTTCAAAATTACAGGAAGAATATGAAAAAGAGAAAATAGTTGAAAAAGAGACTCCATCCCAAGATATCAACAACAATGGTATCATCTCTTTATATGCCTAAGATTTAATTTTCTTCTTATTTTTCATCTTCTTTTTATTTGCTTTAATATGAAAAAAAAATAATCTTAAATAAAATATTATTTTGGGTTACTTAAATCATGGACCTTATGATCTCCAGGGGATGATGCACAAGAAAAACCAAAGGTGGAACATGAGGTAACTATATTTCTCTTTCTGTTTATTACATAATCATAAATTAAACAACAATATAGTATACTTAGAGTAATTTTACAAGTGAGATCTAAAGAGGGTGGAGTATATGCGACCTTATTTTTATCTTGTGGAGTTATAAAGACGGTTTCCAAATAGACCACGGTTCGAGTAAAACATACAAAAAATCAAGTATGTAAAGCAAACATAGTCGTGAAGAAGTCATGCTGACAACAAAACATTCATTTCGTGACGTGAGGCACAATGCGAAGAGCACCGTCAATAATTTGTTCATCGATGGACAAAGTTTTCTTTTTATCATCTTGTGTCATATGCAACATCCATCTTCCTTCTCGCGAATCACGGGAGCGCTTATCACCTAGCTTAACCTCTAATTTCCGACAACGATGCTAAAGTAGTGAATCTATCGGTACCATAGCAATAGTATACAACTTTGGACCTAATGCCCGCCCTAGTAATTTTTCAGAATGCGGGATCCCCATTGGCAACACAAATTTGTATGTAATTAATGTACAATAACAATAATATATCTAGTGTAAATCACAAGAGGGGATATTATTTATTATTGAAGGATATTATTGATCTTTTTTTTCTTCTAAATTACAGGAAGGAGATGAAAAAGAGACTCCATCCCAAGATATCATCAAGATAGAAGGTATCAATCTATTTATATTTCTTATAAATATTTTCTTCTTACAATTTTTCATTTGCTTTGGTATATATGAAACTTTTTTTTTAATCATCTTTAAAAATGTTAGTAATACTTACTTTTGTGTAACTTTAATCATGATATTATCTTCCAGGGGAGGGTGCACAAGAAATAGCAAAGGTGGAATATGAGGTAACTAAATTTCTTCTTCGATTTTTTATATATTATGTTTGTATTTTTTGTGTGACGGTTCATCCGAACTTCCTTCGATAGAAAGTTCTACTATTTATACACGATTAAAATTGTTTTGAATTAACGGTAAAAAAACACACTTAAACTATCACTTTTTTTGAGTGTCATACCTAAACTATTAAAAGTCATGTGAGAAACACACATAAATTATCATTCATTATTTTTTTATGTATATACAATAGACATTGAACCTTCTTCGGCTTATTCGTGTATTTACTTCTTCATATATTGAACCCCTTAATGAAAATTCTGACTCTATCATTGTTAATATATATCTTTCTTTTGTTTTGATTTTTAATTGCCTTTCATTTCTTTAGTTATAATAAGGGTCTAATAATTTAGTTATAACATGAGTCTACTATTTTAGGAACACTACAAGA
The DNA here is from genome assembly GCA_018342035.1 of Solanum appendiculatum. Classification (NCBI taxonomy): domain Eukaryota; kingdom Viridiplantae; phylum Streptophyta; class Magnoliopsida; order Solanales; family Solanaceae; genus Solanum; species Solanum appendiculatum. The sequence goes on along the minus strand of JAGDQO010000434.1, from coordinate 1,564,748 downwards.
AGCATGCAATTCAAATTCCAAACTTTTTCAAGAAAATATTTTTTTTCTATTGTTTATTATAAAAGGATATTTGATTAATTCTTTTCTTTTTAAGTACAGGAAAGAGAGAAAATTGTAATACAAGTAGATCTTGCAGCTCATTCAACACCTCCATCAAAACGTGATCCTCCCAAAATGCAAACAGACAATAATAAACTCTAGAACCCCCCCAACCCCCACCCCCCACCCCCCGCCACAATCCAAAATCTAATAAATAAAAAAATTATAAATCAAAGCGATAAATTAGAAATTCGGAATCCGTCTCTGATGGAAAAGTAAATAAGTTCAATGTTAATAGGAAGATATTTGTCTTCCTATTGTATTTTCATGTGTAATTTGGTTATTGTACTTTGAGAAGCATCTTGGATTGTTATGTACTAGTGTTGCTTCTTTTCTTTTGACTTATTTATGTTATATAATAATAAGTAGTAGGCGCTTGGCCATGGGACATCATTTCACGATATGAAATCATGAGATGGAAGTAGCGTTTGGACATGCGATTTCATGTTGATTCTATCTCATGATTTCATATCATGAGATGGAATCCCATATTCTCCAAAAATCATGATTTGGGATTTTCATATCATGATTTGGGATTTTTTTAAATACAAAATTGATCCACAAGTTTATATTTTATTACAATAACCCCACATTTATATATCTACTGACCATTTATTTCATAAGTAAATAAAATTTATAATCATATCATTACTTTTTAAACTTTATTATTCACTCACCAACATAAAATTTATTATAACTTTAAATTTGGTGAACATAAATGATAAAGTAGGAATTGATTTGGTGAAAATAAATAAGAACGGATCGAGAAATGCAAATTCAACGTGAGGAGACTGTCTGTACTATGTGGGAGGATTATATTAAAGACTAGTACACTACAATTGATGTTCAATTTTTTTTTTATTGAATTAAAGTTTGATCAAGTAAAGTTAGATGAAACAGTTACTTAAGTGGAAAACAAATAGCTTTGTAATAATTTATTATGCGATTTTATAAACTTTTGTTTATTTGGTAAGATTGAATAAACAATTGGGGCTATTTTATTGGTTTTACAACTTATGGGTTTCTTATATTTATGAGAAAATATACAACACAAAATTCCACATCGCATGTCCAAACAAAACTTCAATTTCATCTCATAATTTCATATTATGATATTATATCATGATTCTATATCGCATGGCCAAGCAGATCCTTAATTTCCTTTGATTTATTTAGGAAGAATGGTCAAAACGTATTTAAATTATCTTAATTTTTTGAATTTCATATCTAAATTAATTATTAGGAGTGTGAGTTTTCTACGTAAAGTCTGAACTATCATCTAATGATTTACAAACACACCTCGACTAAAATTTGATGGTATATATATACTACACTCTCTCCTTTGTTTAATAAGCTTAACAACATGTAGGTGGTGCTTCTCTTTAGTTACTGTCATATCAAGATTATTTTTTTACCCAATTCACTGTCACATCCTTATTTTTTCCAATGAAATTTTGAAGAAAAAAAAGAGTTTTCTTAATTAAAGTGACATTTTGAAAATAAATTATTTATTTTACAGAATTATCATTTGGAATTAAGTTTTAGTGTTTCAAGTCATCTTATTTATTTTTTTAAAAAATCATTTATTTATTACTTAATACCTTTGAGTATTGTTGGTTGGTTATGGACTTATGATTAATGAAAATATTCTTTTTGATAAGTAAACTTAGTGGACCATAAGAGAATTTCCCCAATCAAAATTCATGTAATCTTAGTTTTTAGCCAACTAGTTTATAGTATTGACTATATATATTATTAGTCAATAATTATTTTTTCAAATGTAATTTATAATTAGTGGATTAAATTAAATGTATTCCTTTGAAAAACGGTTATATAAATCACTATTCATCTTCTTTTTTCACTCACTGAGTCATCTCTATATACAAAAAATTCCTTCAGTTAGTTGTTTTTTAGTAGCAGTCAGGACTTCAAGCCACGATCAATGACCACAATTGGTGCATTTACAAGCATAGTGACCGTGGCTTGAAGTCATGACTGTTGCTAAAAACAATACTAACTAAAGAAATTTTTTGTATATAGAGATAACCTAGTGAGTGAAAAAAGAAGAAAAAGAAGAGTGATTTATATAGCCGTTTCTCAAAGGGATACATTTAATTTGGTCCACTAATTATTAATTACATTTGAAAAAATAATTATTGAATTATTGACTAATAATATATATAGTCAACACTATTAACTAGTTAGCTAAAAGTTAAGATTACGTGAATTTTGACCGGGGAAATTCTCTATGGTTCACTAAGTTTGTTTACATCCCATTTTATTCAAATGAGGCAAAACGTCATGATAACTCAAAAAATAATCAATTAAATTAAATTTAAAAGAATTTTAAGAAAAAGACTTAAGAAGTCGCTACCTAATTTTTGGAAACCAATTAATTAATTACAAAAATGTCTACGAAACCAATAAATTCTAGGTAAGGGTTCAAGTGATTCCGAAGGGAAGGTTAATAGCACCCTTCAAAATCCACAACTGTGGCTCCCGGTTGAATTCGTTTTTACAAATTAAAGAGATAAAAATAATATACAAATATAATGAACATGCAATATACACAAAGAATAAAATAAAACAATAATATAAGAAACGGGGCTAAGGTTTACCTAACGTCAATAATATGCACAATAATGAAAAATAGCATTCGAACTCTAGTCGAATAGCTTCCTCCTCGGAAAGCAACTCCCGGTACCTATAAACGTACTTAATAAAAGTGTTAGTAATGAATTAGTATGAATCAAAATAAATTAAGTAAATAATAACTTAAAATAAAACCAGTCATATATACATGGGAGGCCTTAGAAATCGACGGTAATTTCTTCATTTGCCATTTAACATACAATTTATATGAACTTAATCTAAAATTTCCGTCTTTTAAAATGGGGAGGCCTCGAAAACCGACAGAGGAATTTTTTTCATTGGCCATTTTAACATACAATTTATATGAACTTAATCTAAAATTTCCGTCTTTTAAAATGGGGAGGCCTCGAAAACCGACAGAGGAATTTTTTTCATTGGCCATTTTAATATACAATTTATATGAACTTAAACTAAAATTTTCGTCTTTTAAAATGGGGAGGCCTCGAAAACCGACTGAGAGATTTTTTTCATTGGCCATTTTAACATACAATTTATATGAACTTAAATTAAAATTTCCATCTTTTAAAATGGGGAGGCCTCGAGAATCGATGGAGATAATTTTTCATTAGCCAATTTTATACAATTATTTCAACAACTCAAAAGCTTGCTTCTACCCGGATTCCATCTCATACAATTAAAAATCAACAACCATTAAAGTGTCAATAGAATCACATCTAATTTCATCAATTTGCTAACTTAGAATCTAGAATCGTGAGCAAAAGACAACTAAAAAAATGCAACACTAACATATATTAATTAATAAAATAATTTAAACACTATGTATGTATCACTTAATTATAAATAAATAAAAGAACTAAGCTAATATTTAATATGATTTATAAACAAAACAAAGTAATAGAAGTAACCAAAACTAAACAAAATAATGAAATCCAAACCACATTCATGAACAGTGAACAAAATCAACAATAAAAAGAAACAAAGAAACAATCATAAAGATATGCATATTTTGTACACCACAGTTAAGGATAAAATCAATAATAAGATAAAAACAAGAAATAAAATCTACTAGAAATAAGCAACCCACATGAAAATAATAACAATTATCATGAAAAATATGAATCAAACAGTGCTAAAACAGGAATTACCGGAGTATTAAATTTTTTTCGATGAGATCAGAAAGTTGTCGGGGTCATGCTGTTACGACATAGGTGGTGGGTCAGATCTGATTGGCCGGAGCTTGAGGCTCGCATCTTCACGATGGTCCTCTGGCGGTTGTTTCGTCGGATCTAGGGTGGTTTCGAGTGCTGTTGCCGGAGCTGTTAGTTTCTCCAGATGCTGTTGTGTTTGTTGTTCACCGTTTTGATTGGGGTTTTGGTCAGAGACTAGGAGGGTTGTCTGGTGGCGTTTCGCTGGAACACTGGTGTGTGGAGGTTGTTTTGATGGTCTTGTGACTGTTGGTTTGTGAGTTGTTCATCGGAGGGGGTTTTCTCCGGTGTGAGAAAGAGGACGCAGAGGAGGTCTCGATGAGTTTTGGATCTGTTTGGTAGCTGTTTGTCGGACTCATTGGGTGTATTGTTGGAGCTGGTTTCTGGTCATTTTTGGTGTAGATCTAGTGGTTTGTGACCGTTGATTTTGGTTGTTTCAGGCGGTGGAGGAATGGCGGTGAAGATGGATTTTGCCGGAAAAAGTGAACGGAGACAGTCAGAGTGAGGAAGAAAGGGCTAGGGTCTTGGGGTGGTGGTAGTTCGCCGGATTTCGGCATGCTCATCAGAAAATAAGAGAACTTTTATGAATTAAGAAAAATATGAAAATTACTAAACCCTAATCTAAAATATTTTATTCGTCACTCTCTAACTTAATGACCAAACAATTGTTTAAATAGAAAATTGAAAACCACCTAGATATAATACCATGACCTAAAAATTGTGGGCCGAAACCATTGGTTAATAAAATATCTATGTATGTAAATTTTATCCGTATTTAAATGTATTTCTTGAACTGTGCTAAAAAACATCAAAATGAATATTAATAAAAGTAACAAATAAAATGAATATTAACAAATGTAACGATTAAAATGAATGACATGTAAAAAATGTAATTTAACAAAAAATAATGATCTAATCAAACTGAACAAATGTTTGAACATATTCAACCGATTGTGACAAAATAATGTAATCAAAACTAACTGATAAAAATCCTAAAATTTTGAGAAATAAGGATAAGTATCAATAAACTTATTTAAAAGTATAAAAAAAACGTATTTTGAACCATTGAATGAATACAACTTAAAAGTATGAATTTTAAAAATGTTAGACCAAAATTGGGTGTCAACAAAGTTTACTTATTAAAAAGAATATTTTCATTAATCATAAGTCCATAACCAATCAACAATACACATTAGGAAAAATTCTAATTGGAATTTTTTTTTCTTCAAAATTTCATTAGGAAAAATAAGGGTGTGACAGATTGCGACTCCGCTGAGGAAAATCAAAATTCGATTTTGTAAATATTGAATTATGTATGACTTTATTTATATATTTATGTTTTTTTGGTGTTGTATTTGTTGGTCTAATGTGCTAATTGTTTACTTATTTACTACTTTGATACAATTTGAACTATATATAACTGTCTTCTCTCGCGCACCCCTCTGAATATTCAATAATATAATAAGGGAAATTGCAATTGCGCACCCCACTTCTGTGAAGATATAGCCAATGCACCTTTGGTACATGGTGAAAGATTTTAATCACACATTTTTAGGATGGGGAACACCCACAAACAAAGTCAAAAAAGCGCTACTATCGATACGTTGCTACTCTCCAACTCGAGTTGTCCACTCGTTTTACAACCAGTCTAGACACATATTCCACTAGATTGTTAAACTTAGTAAAAGAAGCTTCAACAATGAATATCTCTAATAGGATTCGCTTTATCTGCATCATGCACATTTTATTTGAATTAATGGGACTCGAGACATGAGTCAAGTCCGTCTAGCACAAATAATTTTTCTTGAGACCAACATGTTTATAACTACGTGCTACTTGCTACATTAATTAGAAGGATTTCTGCTAAATATACTAATTTTGCTAAAATCTCAAATAGTTCAGTCTTAAATTTTTTCAATAAGATGTCCGAAATAAAAGAGGTTTTTCAAAAGTAAAACATACTTACGAAAGTTTCAAGAACTACGCACATCTGATTCTCACCTCGATGAGATCTGTAGGCAACCTTTCTCGGTTTGGTAATCGTTATTTTTAAATTCAGAAAAAACAAGTTTTTTATTCTTATTCAAAAATAGAAGAAGATCTTTATCCTTCTACAAAAAAATTTTAAAAAAATTACTTCATATTTCACACTTTGTGAGTTATCATACATGATTCTCATAACCACGGTGAAATACATAGACAACCATCATTGGGTCCAATATTCTTTAAAAATGAATTTTTATTTATTTATTTTTTAAAAACAGATTAACTTGGTTGGAACCAATATACTTAAGAGTATGCATAAGAAAAAAGAAATTGTTAAACTATTTGACAAGACCTACCAACTTTTTTGTAGCCTATTAACTTCTTTTGGTAGCTTTTGATATATTTACATGACACTTAAAAAGTTATCTTGCTTAAAGTTAAGGCTAAAACAAATTCTACCTCATTGTTTTATGTGCATTGTGTGGTGAGCTTTAGATATAAAATTCAATGACATGACTTTTGATGATCTAGAACTTGACCCGAATGTTAGTTGAGGTGAAATTTTGAGCAACATTTAACTTGGGAAAGGATTAGGCTTTCTTAGATCCGATTGTGTCTGTAAGCCCACCAAATAACATATTATCCATAGAACTCCCATTTCAAGCATGAAACATCTTACTTGAATAACCATATCTTAGCATATATCCTTTTGAGTGCATAAATGCACTATCCCTTGGTTCCACCTCCTTGAACGTACTATCAATTATCTACACAGTGCCAAAGATCTAAGTTGGGTAACAAAGTGAAAAAGTCAAATATGTGAAAGTTCAATAAAAAAACACAGACACACTCGCTGACTACTAAAAAAAAGAAAAAAGAAAAAAGAAAAAAAAAACACATAACACATACGATCAGTAAACAGACATACACCCTACATACACTACACCCATGCACGCAACAACAACAAAACCAAAGAAAAAACGACGCAGCAACAGAACCAAAAATCGCCCTGTGGTAAGGTGGAGTCTTGATTTCGTGGTTCCGAATTCGTGGCTTCTGATTATGGTCTTTTAATTTTTGGGGATTAATCTTTCAAGAGGTAACACTTAATCTTCTTTGTATAGTTTAATGTCATGATTATGCAAGACTTAATTGCAATCTATTGAAGTTGCCAAATTTCATATGTGTTTAACCCGGCCGTTAATATTCTTTGATGTTATATCATGACGTATGTTCAAGTCTTTCATATCAACTTCATGTTCAGATCTTTTATATCGTTAAATTTAAAATAAAATTTGTATAACATATATTATTTCTCACATGCTTAAATGTCCTTTTTAAAAAAATTTGTTCTGGATTAAAACACGAAATTTGATGTTTTATGTTATGTAATTAATTGATATTTGAATGAGACTTAATTTTAATGAATTGAGTTACTTTTTCACCTTGTATGCTCAATAATATTATTATTGTGTGATAAAATAAAAAGATAAAATCTACAATTTTCTTTGCATTTTTTTAAGTGATGAATCTATTCAAAGTATTAAATTGACAAGTTTATATTGACCTATGTAGTTAACTTCTCCTTTAGTGAGTTACAATAATTATCTTTTAACAAAATATTTTATAACCCTTCGCCTTTTACCAAAAGATTTGGGTTTTCAAATGATTTTAATAATTAATTTAATTTCCTTGAGTTGAATTGTTAGGAACATAATTCGGCCGACAATAATAATGGGCAAGTTTAACTATTTGAAAAGCATTACACAAATTTTAAACATGACATATAAACAAATAAATAATTTGTGGTAAGGTTGAAAAGCGTTGCTACCAACCCACCATACACTAATAAAACAAAATATTCCTTTTAGTTTAATTTGTTTCGCTCATTTTAATTTGATATTGAGTTTAAAATAGTAAAAAAAAAGATTTTAAATTTTACAGTCTAAAATTAAAGATATCAAATATATTAAGGGCAATTTATATAAATCTCACTAGTTTAGGATCTAATTACTTAGATAAACTCTAGTTTGCAATACCACGTATCTTACTAGATTTTGGTGCCTCCAAATACACGTATCTTGAATACATGAGATCAAATTTAGATGTAAATTTTCTAGATAGATTGTATCAAATGGATTCGCATGTATCTAGGATACATAGCAAATCTCGCTCGCCTCCCTCACTTCTCTCCCACTCGCTCGCTACTCTCCCATGTATATGGTATTCCAGATACATGAGAATCACTACAGATACATGTATCTAGTGTGATTTGCATATATCTAAGATATATACGAATCTTGTTTGCCTTCCTTTCCAATCTCGCTCGCCTTTTTCCCTATTTTTGTGTATCTGTAACAAAAATATATGTATTTAAGTGTAAGATACGTTGGAAACTCTTAATTAGTGGTAAGATACATAATATTTTGAAAGTATAGATAATAATAGTATATATGATAGTAAATGTCTAATTATATATTTTTTTCTAAAAAAATACTCTCTAATCTTATGGTCTTAAACATGTTATGTATAAAGTTGAAAACTTGAAATTAAAGAAGTGTTAAAAACAAAAGGAAAGAATCTAACATTGTGAAATAGACTAAAAAAAAATAGGTCAAACAAATTGAAACAAACCACGTTAAAAATCCAAGGGACAACAAGTAGTGGTAGTCAATTAGCAAATAATCAAACATGAATTAAAAATGACTAAACGTGCCCAAAAAATATGTCAAAAGCTGAAATTATTGTACTGCGTGCTTGTGTCATCATTAGTATATTTGGTGATATTCTATGAGAATCAAAATTTAGATCTATTATTGTGAAAAAAAAAATCTTATTGATATTACAATATTAATAAAAACTTTAGGGTAAACAATTAATGTGTGTGTATATATAAAGCTCATAACTGATATTATCCATTGAAATAAATCAAGAAAATCTATGGCAGCTGCTTTATTTTTCCAAGATATCAAGAACAAATTTCTAGATCTAATTAAATTCCTTATTTCTTTTGGTAAAGGTATTTAATTTTCTTCTTCTTTTTCATCTTTAGTATAGAAATAGAAAATCTTTTATCTTAAAGAAGTTTATTTTTATAACTTTGATCATGATATTATTCTCCAGGAAATGATGAGCATGAAAAATTAAACATTGAAAATGAGGAGGTAACTTTTTCTTCTTTTTTTAATTTAAAAAAATATATATATCTATTAGTAATAGAAATTCTTGTAGTATTTATTATTTTGTTTTGTTTTTCTCCTTTCATTAATTTCCTTTAACACTCCATTTACTTCTACTTCAATCGTTTTGCTTGTGAGTGGAAAATATATTTTTATTGAAAGTTAATAATGAATTAGCGAATCAGAAGGTATTATGATTAATTTTTTTTAGTATTGATAATTAAGTACATAAATCTCACAAGTTTAGGATCTAATTACTTAGATACACTTTAATTTGTAATATTACGTATTTTATAAGATTTTGGTGCATCCAGTCCAAATACATGTATCTCAGGATAACTGGGTCAAATTTGTTCTAGATACATTGTATCCAAGTGGATTCTCATGTATCTGAGATACATAACAAATTCCGCTCACCTCTCTCCCATCTCGCTCACCACTCTCCTTTGTACGTATCTGGGATACATAACAAAATCTTGTTTGCCTCCCTCCCCATCTCGCTTGTCTCTCTTCCTATTTGAGTGTATCTAGAAGCAATAATACACGTATCTAAGTGTATTTTTCTCAATATATCGTAGAAAACTCTTAATTAATGTTAAGATACGTAATATTTTAAAAGTATAAGTAATAATAGTATATATGGCAATGATGTTTGTCTAATTATGTATTTTCTCCTTTAAAATATAGTTCTGATTTCATAAAACATATTCTCTTCAATAATGACTTCCACCATATCAAACACAATGTGATTTTCATTTTGGATTGTTCAAGGAGTTAGTATTTTTTTAAAATTTAGTAATTATCAATAAATAATTTTTTATTATTATTTCAAAATAATTACAGGGTATTAGTGAAGAAGAAAAAGGAGCTTTTGTAAGGCCAGCAGTAGCAAGACGTTCAACACCTCCAGGAAAACGTAAACCTCCTCGTTTTCAGACTGGAAATAATATTTCCTAGCTGTAAAAAAAATAAAATCAAATTTGTATATTTTGAAGATATTTAAATTTTTGAAGGTTTTTTTTTTCTAAAATGTAATTTATTTTGGGAGACTTTGTCTAACAAATAAGATGAATCAATTTGATCAAGTGTGTGATTAAGTCACCTAATCTTGTTATTTTAAAAAACCCCCCAACTTAAGTCTAAAACACATATATACAATACACTTGACATATACTTTGCATGTTGTTCGCATATACATTGAAAACACATACATTGAATCCAATTGGCTTCACATACAGTTGATATATTTACATACATACAGTTTTAGCTTTGGAAACACATACTGTTGGCCAGTAGCGAATTTAGGATTGTGGGTGCTCTCTTAGCTTAAGAGTGGCGGTGTTCAAAATATAAAAGAAAACATGTTAAGAGTGAGATTCAAACTCAAAGTGGCAAAGTTCAAAATATAAAAGAAAACATGTTAAGAGTGAGATTCGAACTCAGAGTGGCGAAGTTCAAAATATAAAAGAAAACATGTTAAGAGTGAGATTCAAACTCGGGCTCAGCAACACTAAAAACAACCTTAAGCACCCACAATGAACCATTGGACCATTCAAGTCATTTGTTCACTGGGTGCTCTATTAAGTTTATACGAATGCTTCTAAATTTCAACATAAATATATATAGTCCGATATAAGGTTAATGGATGCTCGAGCACCTGGAGGAGTCTGTGGATCCACCCCTGCTGTTGGCCACACATTACATCGAGTTTTTTCTTCTAAAACACATACATGCATACATATATATACAATTGCTACACATACAATTACAATCAGATATTGTATATATTCGCGCAGTTTTAGTTAGGATTAGGTTTTGTATGTGCACGAATTTAATGTATTTTTCTATCTTTCCAAAGGAAAATGTTGTTACGTTTTTAAAAAAATGGATAAATTACTTTATTAGATATACATCACTACCATATATACTAATTTTACCTCTACTTTTAAAAAATTACATATATTACCACTTTTAATATTTTATACCATATATTATTGAAGATACAATCAATATCAATATCCCTTAAAACTAGGATTGAATAATTATCTTTACATTTAAACTCCAAAATTAGTGTTTTAATTAAAAACAAATATCTTTCTCTATATGAGTTAGGGTAAAACTCAAACTCTAATTCTTCATCTTCCTCTTCCCTTGATCAGTCGAAATTTACTGAGAAGAAACATTCCATTAAAGTGGATGTTCAATAGTTTGTCAACACACACATGTATTTGACACATTATTGATGTATCTGATATATTATTGAGATACGATTATATGTATCTAGTTTTTATCACTGTATCTTATTAAGTGTATATGTATCTGATGATTATATTGGAGATTTATGTATTATTGGAAATTTACGCATGTATTTGACACAATTTGTTATGTCACATATCTTGTCATATGCATATGTTCTTCTATCATGTATCTTAATATTCTCATATATATTTGTTATGTTATTAAAATATATCTAACTATTTTCATATTTATCTGAGATACATATTTTGGATATAACATATGAATTTGATACTTGATATATCAAATTATACATATAAAAGATACATGAAATAATATTAGCTCATATAAATAGATACATGAAATTAATATTAGATCATATAAATAGATACATGAAATTAATACTAGATACTTCTATGATACATGTGAATGTACTTGTATGATACTCATATATATTGATAATAGATACATCAAATTAAGATACATTAAATTTCCAGAATTAATTATCCATGTATTTTGAAAATCATCAACTACTCCTCTAATTAAGGAAATTAGTTACAACTAATTAATTTAAATAAATAAAATACGTATCTCGATTTTAAAATTCGACAGATACATGTATCTCGCGGATTCAGACTCATGTATCCTAAGCACGAAATATGGTAAAGGAAGTAATATTTGAAACCATCGAAAATTTTAGTAATTAGGACCTAAACTAGTGGGATTTATGTAGTTTGACCAAAAAAAATCTCGCTATATTATACAGATCTAAGAGGCAGAATATTGCCCATTTAGCCCAAACTAAACTTGGGCCATTCTTGTGAACCAAGAATCCCGTTATGAAGCCCAATGCTTGCATTTCGTGTTCAATATATCTAATAAATGCAATTTTGGATATGCAAGTAGACATTTAAACGTGTATAAAGTTGAACAAGTAGACACACTCACACACACGTCCTATGTGGTATAAGCCACGTAGAACGACATGTAGAATGCAAATTGCCATGTAGGACGACATGTAGAACGCAAATTGCCATGTAGGACGCCAAATAGGATGTGTGTCTAGATGTTTAATTATATACAAGTTTAAGTGCCTATTTGTGCATATCCAAAATTAGAGGACATAAATGTCAATTAAGATCAAATTAAAGAGCATTTTTATGTGTTACGCCAAATTATTATCTATATATAATTTGACCTGATTTGAGCAGGTGCAATTTGAAGATATGAATGTAACTAATCAAATAAAGAAGTTGATAAACCTTTTGCCTTCACAGTTTAAAAAATATTTCTTTTTTTACAATTTGAATGCATATGAGTTGAACTCAAAGAATAAAATGAGAAAAGCATTTAAATTGGCATGAATAAATCAATCATGCATTTTCACATGATATGATCTTTGTCACGATCTAATTTCTCAAGTCATGATGACGCCTACCAACCCACCAGTAGGACAGCCAAAACCCTATCCCGGAACTAACAGTAACGGGACTAAGGGTGGAAACTAATCCATAGCCAAGCGGAAGCATACAATAAGAGCACTCACGAAAGCTGGAACAGAACCAAAATAATATATACAACACCTCCCAAAACCTGGAAATCACAAGTACAGAACTACTAAAAAGAGTACAAGTCTCGAAAGTGGACCACTGGAACAACTGTCTCGAAAACAAAAGACAAGCCAAAACATATAAACAGAAGGAGACTGGTAATCCCAAAACGCCAAGTGCTCACCCTCGTTTCCTAAACAGACCGTTGCAGGCTCGATATCAACACTGATAGCTGGTGCTCGGACCTGCATCACGAAAACAGATGCAGAGTGTAGCATGAGTACCAAAACAACAGGTACCCAGTAGGCATCATAGGCCGACTGAGCAAGAAGGGTAAAAACAAGCGGACAAGATAGAATCAGCACAAACAGAGGTCAACAGAATAGGAAACGAAAAATCTGAAAGGAAGCACAAAGAAATAACTAAAATAAACCCAGTTGAGCCCCCCATAAGACCCGCTGGGCACACTCGTGCGCAAGTTTAAATAAAACCTGAACGGACCCCCATAAGCCCGACAGGTACATAAAAGAGCTATTCTACAGAAACGAAGGAATAACCAACTCAAGAACAACACCAGGCCCCGCCCAATCATTACCATCAGAGCCCCGCTCAGTCATAAATATCAGAGCCCAGCTCAGTCATCAGTCACGAGCTGGAAATGCCGAACTCTAACCGGGCAACCTTAGTCTCGGACTGGCACAAACAGCCCACACTCGACAGTCTAACGCTGGAAATACTGGTTCCACCGGATACGTCGGTCGCATAGCTGGGACTAGTAGCCTATGCTCCACGGACTCGCATTGGAAATAACGGGCTGCAATTGTGTAACGTCAGCTGCGGACCGGAGTGGGTAGCCTACCCCCGTCAGCCTAGCACTGGAAATCCTGAGTGATAACCGAGAAACGTCAGCTGCGTACTGGAGCCAGCCGTCACGAACTGGATAAGCCACAAAAATAATACACTAAGAGACTAAAAATCACGGGCCGCCGCCCCCACATATATACCAACCGAAGGCTCCCAGCCTAACACAATCCAGCCGACAATCGGCACAACCACGGTATCTTCCGGCAGCATCCCAAAAATCCCAGCGATAAGGGGCAAAGAATCGAAAGGTCCGAAAGCCACGAAAACGCCTATACTAAGGCTCATAATCTGACCCAAGTCATCTATATCAGTCTACAAGGATCTAGTCCATCCAAAACTACATCGGATACATACTCAAGTCAACGAGGTACATGAGACTATGTCAATAAATCACAACCTATTCTAAGGCAGAATCACAATAATCAGTCAATCATCAACCAGATTCACCCGGACCCACTCATGCAACATCAGATAACCACCAACAGATACCCCACAGCATGCATATCAGCAAATCAAATCAACAGTCCAACCTATAGCATGATACTAGCTCATAACAACCCAACAGTCAACTCTAAACTGAGGAAGTCGGGGAACAAGGGAAACAATACTAACTAACCACCTAAGATTCATAAATATCAACCAGCATTTACATAATCAGGCTCAGTCTAGAAAGAAGGGAAGCCGTAACCTACCAAAAAGCCGATCACGCGCGGTCCAAGTCATTCAATTGGAGATTTTCCCTTCCGAATGGACTCAGACTACTGCCACGCTACCAAAAATAGAATCACAGTGTCAATACGGTCGTTTAGACACCAAAAGTAACAAATTCGGAGACAGACCAATTTTTGGGTCAAAATCGGGCAAAGTGGGACCCGCTCCGGATTTCCCAAAATTGACTCCGTCAAAAGGTCCCAAATCCTTCTCCCAACACTAATCCTAAACTAGTTTATCAAATAGGGGTCGGATCTGCTCCCAATCAACCAAACAATAACAAATCTAAAACTAACAAAAATAGGCCAAATAAGGGATTTACCTCCGATTTCATGCAGAACGAGGTGCACCCATCGAACCCCAACCTCAAATATATGAAGCCAAAGAAAACCCGAACACTAGGGACTTTGAATCACCAAAAAAGGAGCTCTAGAACTCGAGATATCAAAATTTAAAATGAAGAAGAAATCATAAGTTGATGGCAGCAGCTTCGAGCTGAATTTCACCACAAACGAGGGGTCACCAACACATTCCGATCACTCCACTGCCTAGCCACAATCTCCACGATCATACAGGACTTCGAATCACTCAAATCGGAGCTCGGATGAGGGAGAAATCGGCATTTGAAAATGAGGGTGAAAGCTGAAATTTCTAGGTTATAAAACCTAAACCTCTACGCTAAAGACCATTTCTTGTCACTAAAAGTCCAATTTCTGGTCGCTAAAGGTCTGCACCAGCAACCAGATTTTAGCTATTTTTTTAAAGTCTCCGAACGGACCCTCGGAATTCGTTCGGGACCCGATAAAAATAAACCAGATATGCTACCCCACTAAATTTGACAATTTGACATTCCGGACTTAATGGCACAGTCGAAATTTCCATACGAGGTCGTTTCGACAAAAAGTGGGTCCCACACCCATTATGCCATTTTAGCCAAATTCTACCTAGGGCCTCAGATTTTGATCGGAAGCTCCCGGTAATTCTCGAAAGGTCGTTCTAGACCAAACTCGACATTCTGGAACTAATCGCGCTGTCGGAATTTTCATCCGAGTGCGTTTTCCTAGAAAGTTGACCAAAGTCAACCTTAGGCCAATTTCCAAAGGCTAAAGAGCTAATCGGCCCCAAATTCACACCGGAAACCCCGGGACTCATGCGAACCATGCTATTAGCCTAATTTGGCCTTTCCGGGGCTGATGGAACCGTCAGAATTCTAATCTGAGGTCGTTTACCTGAAGTTATGACCGAAGTCAACTTTTCAAGGTTTAAAAGCTCCAAAATAGAAAAATGGGCATAAAACCCAAACGAATGACCAGGCGACCGAATCGTTAGTGCCAGCAAGTCATAAATGACTCGGAGTCGCTACAGGAACGCTCTAAACGACAAAAAGAAGGCATTAACACAGAAATGACCTGGAGGGTCATTACAATCTTACTCCAATCATATGTTTATGTGTTCGAAGATATAATTAAATAAATAAAATATGCGCTCTCTTTAATAACTTTAAGTTCAACATATTTAACATGGTACAACAACATATAGAGATTGTAAGTTTGAATCTTACCGCCACTAATTATCAAAAAGAAAACTTACGTGTCTGATCTATGAAAAAATTAGAGCCCTAAAAAGAATATATAATATAATTAAATAAATAAAAAATATATATTTTTAATAGCATATTTTTTTAAATGAGAAGATCAAGACACTTTAATATTATCTAAGGTTATAAACGGTAATATCATATTTATTTGTGATGATGGTTAAACGAAGACAAGTGATTTATCCAAAATAAATATGAAGTAGAACAACATGTTACATAATGCACTTCCATGAACGAAGAATATCTTTTTCAAGATCTACATTAGAAAAATATTTTAGTAGTGCAACAATAATATTATATATAGAAGTTATACTAAGATAAAAACATACACACACACAAATATATATAGTATTTGTGTATTGCGTTGGTTTATTTGTGTATTTACTTTTATCTATATATTGAATTTTTTTTAGTAAAAAAATTCTGATTCCGTCACTGATTATTTGCGATCTAGTAAATTGATCTCTATATCCAAATAGCATTAGCCTTTAGAAGCAAATTTTTGAGCTTGCCTCTAACATTAAGACTCATAATCTCATTAGAACCACCAATAAACTCTTCTCCAATGAACACTGCTGGTACACTTGATTTACATCCTAGTAATTCAATCAATGCCTTCTCCATTTCATTCCCATTTGAAAGTTTATCGAGCTCGTAAACGGTAGGGTTTGCTCCAAAACCTCGAATTAGGGTTTCGATGCTATGAGAGATGCAACAAGTGCTCTTGCTAAGAATCACCACTGGACTTTCTGCTCCCAACTTCATCACCATATCCATGTTAATATATAGACCTTGATTAAAAGAAATTAATTATATGGTTTTAATTTACTATAGGCTATATATATAGCAAGTTGATGTGTTTTTGTTGTTGTGTGAAGATGTCTTAATTAAGTGAAGAAAAGAAGTCTAGACTTGACAATTGTTATGAGAAACATGAAGTTGTAGAAGGGTATATATAAGGTTCAAAATGATGGGATATATATGTTATTAATTGATGATAAAGGAAAAAATATTAAAGGATTACAAAAAGGACAAGACGGTGGATATGCAAATTATTCCTTGAGCATATATATATTTGTAAAAGGATCGTACCTTATCATAAATTAAATTAATGTGTGTTCGTTTTAGATGAGATAATCATACATATTACTATGGTGTCAGAGTAGACAGATAGATATGTGGGATTAGAGTCGCACAACCATCTATTATTGAAGAGAATATTCACGTATACGTAATTTGTCTAAAAAATATAATCAGGTACACATGTGAAAATAATTATATTTAAAGGAGAAATATTTTACTGAAAACTTTATGATTCGATACGTAAAAAGAAAAAACAACGGAAATGAATACACTTGTAAGGATTATTCAAAGATCTTCTTTTTTGGTCTTAAAATCCAATATTATTCTATTATTCTTTTTCAATCCTATCGAACATATAGGCATCTTAATTTTTGATTTGGGAAAATAGAAGCCGAAATATCGATCGATGATGACCATGACAAAAGGCAGGGCGATGAGAGCGAATTAACGGGACAGATCGATCAATATGTTTCTAAATTGACAAACTTTTTTAAAAAAAGACGATTCCCACCAAGAATTTTGTAAAATGTATGTTTACATGGTGAGCATACTTTTGTACTCGATAATAACATAAATCATAAGACTTGTTGAGCCAAAACGAATAACACGTGACATAAAATTGGATTGCGACAATATCCTAAAACATTTACTTTTGCATGAAGTCCATAATATTATCCGTACTAGTGAAGAGGTATCTAGATAACTCTCCAACTTTACAATTGACTTTGCTTTAGTTATTAGCTGGATATAATTGGAATAAATTCTTATCAAATATTCCCAACATTAAATCTCATGATAAGGAGGAAAAAAGTGTACTAATGCATCGATTTCCTTATCGTAAAAGTGAAATTAAATTTAGGTCCTTGAGCTAGAAAAAAAAAAGGGTCGGTTGCAGCTTCGAAAGGCCATATATTATGTTGTTTATACCAGCAATCGTGACTTTCGTTAACAGAGAAAGTCACGAATATATACAATTCGATCAAGTAATTTACCAACATGATTGATAGTGTCTATATTGTGTAGAAGTATGTATATATGTATATTTAGTAAAGATATGTGCAATTTATATATTTTGTACATATTTTATAAATTAGTTGGTCGAATTGTTTATTATCCATAGATCTACCCTGCCCCTCCTTTTGTTGTTCATCAAGTGTTAAAAAAGCAAATAAATTAAGGATATGGTGTTTCAGAACTGTTCCACTTACTGTTAAAATGGGCTTATTGTATATGGGCTAGGTTCATTTAGGCCTACTTGTTGGGTCGTTTACTTTGACCCATTATCACTACTAAAAAATTACATGTTTCCACTGAAATTTCTCACCGAAGAATGTTCAATGGCTATTTTGACAAATATTTTGATTGAATAGATGAGAAAAGAAAAAGTAGTAATGTTTCATACGGAAAAATTAGGAAGCTTCCTACTATTTCAGTGAGAATTTGTTTCTTGCCATGCATTTTTCTAGTGAATTGGTTCGGTGAGAAATAAGTGAGAAAATCATATTCTATAGATTATATAGCATAAATTTCTCATTAATTCTCGCTGATTTTTCTTCTTTTCTAGTAGTGTATAGTAACCTGCTCTATTGTAATTGATTGGTTTATCTTCATTTTTAGACAATAATATCTCACCTCTTGTCTCTCAAACTCAAGATGAACCCTAATTTTTATTCATCATTTCCTCGAAATTCCTCAAAGTATCGCTTGTGAGAGGTATGAGGTTCGAAAAGAAAGGAAAGTTGAGTCTGAGATCTATCAAACCTTATATATTAACATCACTAAGTGAAATTTCTGACTTCGCCACTTTCTGTGATACAAGAAAACTCCTATTACGTACCATTGAAATGACCATCGAAGATCTAAAATTTGATGAATTTTATTTTTTAAACTAATTAAAGTTCATATAATAATTATTCTTTGTACATGGTTGAAATTCCACTAGAATTTAGGTGAGACACGATCTTAATTTATCTATCATATATAGGGACATAATTCAGATCTATGTAACGTCTTTTTGATAAAATTTGATGCTACTCGATAAGAAGTACTTTTGTCCATTTTATATCAAAGTTTAACGAGATCAATTCCTAGCGTCCTTGTATGCCTTTATGCTCCTAAAATTTTCTATTCCCTCTTTTCTATGCCAAAGAATGAATAGGTAAGTTCCAAAAGGGACCATCATAGACATAACTGGAGTCAGAATTTTTAACTTATGAGTTTTAAATTATACAGTAAAATTTCAGTTAAGTGGAAAGATCGAGAGATATAAAGCAAGGTTAGTAGCAATACATGATTCACATAAACTAAAGAAATAAATTATGACGAGACCCTTTCAACAAAGGTAAAAGATCCACCAGCGAAGTCAGATATTTCATACAAGGTGTTCATATATTAATATATACGCATTAAAAATAATTTATAACACATATACTTTGTATAAATATATTATAGTGTAATTTTTTGTCGAATGATGTTCAACTGATCATCCATCCATGTATGTAGCTATGCTACACCAAAGGTCATTCAAGTCTACTGATTTGTTAGAATTATAAACTTTTTTATCTATTAATTAATTCTGAATATATTATTTATATATATTAGATGAATTTATTAAGATAACTTGAGAATGTATTGGATTGGTGTAACCTAATGGAGGTAAATTATTATATTTGTTTAAACACAATGTGCTAGCTACATCAATTAACATGGGAAGTACTCATAAAAATATATTGCAAGATCTACATTGGAATAAACCTTAGAGGTGCACCAATACATTGCAACAAAAACAACTTTTAATTAGCGGTAATAAATATGCATATTAACAAAGAGTATTAAAGTCTTTATCGACATTAGTTAGTTGTCATTAGATCCAATGTCGCTATAGGCTTTAAGTAGCATTTACAAGAGTGCTAAACTGTAATTTGTCACTAGTAATTGTCTCTAAAAAATATATATTTAGCAGCAATTAAACTATTATCATTAATTAATTACCGCTAAAAATCATTTTGAATATAATGGGAATAGTAAGTAATTACCCTTGTAAAAGCATACTTTTATTATATTATAGGTATACATACATAAAAGAAACACCAAAGATATATATGACTCAATAACCACTCCAACTAGCTAGTAAATAATTTAATCTGCGTCTTGTATTTTGTTATGATGCATATTACATATTTAACATAATTATCATTACACCAAAAAAGAAAACTACTATGAACTATACTTTGGGACAAATATTTGTATAGACTTACTAGCTAACTAGTAATTAATTAATTTATATATTTGTATTTGACTTATTCGTATATTTACTTTTATACTATATATTCTGAATTTTCCTAAGTGAAAAATTCTAATTCCGCCCCAATGATCTCTACATCCAAATAGCATTTGCCTTTAGAAGCAATTGTTTGAGTTTGCCTCTAACATTAAGACTCATAATCTCATTAGAACCACCAACAAACTCTTCTCCAATAAACACTGCTGGCACACTTGAATTACACCCTTGTAATTCAACTAATGCCTTCTCTATTTCCTTCCCATTCGAAACTAATTTATCGAGCTCATAAACTTTAGGGTTTGCTCCAAAACCTCGAATTAGGGTTTCGATGCTGTGAGATATACAACAAGTACTCTTGGTGAAAATCACTACTGGACTTTCTGCTCCAAACTTCATCACCATATCCATTTTTTAGACCTAGTGTAATGGCTAAAAATGACCTTAATTTTGTGATTGAAAATAACAGAAATTGTGAAGGTTTAATTTGTAGAGAGAAAAAAGATTATGTGTTGATTTTTTTGAGGCTTAACTTGCTATGAGAAAAATGAACTTGTAGAAAGTTATATATATAAGATTTAAAGTGGTGGAATTAATTAATGAATAGAAAAAAAAAAATATTACACAATTCCAAAAGAACAATATAAAGTTAGTGGATATATATGTGCAAATTATTCCTTGATCATTTGATGATTCACAAAGTCCTATTTCACTTTGTTGCTTGAAGTCATAATATTTTCCGTATGTACCAAGAGATAAGAAAAAAGTATTAAGGGTGGGTGTGTTTGGTAGAAAATATCTTTCTAGAAAATATAAATTTCTTAAAAACGAGGAAAATGACGTTTTTAGTAATTAAAAGTAGAAAAACAAGTTTCATGTGTAAAAATGTACGTAGAATCTCACATTAATTAATTGTCTCCTCTATACTCTTTAACGTTCCCCCACCCCCACCCCTTTCGTAGCCCACATCTCCACAACCCCCACACCGCGCAGCTACTTCTAACCCTAATTTCATAGCGTTTGAGATATTTATTTTAAATATTATAAAATAAGAGAAATTAAATCACTTATTTTGCTAGAAGATACTTTTAGCAAACATTTTTCATTCATACCAAATACACACCACACTGAAAAAACATTTTTTGATTTTTTCATATTTGACTAATCAAAAAATATATTTTCTTTAAATCAAGTGCCACCTTTACGAGGGTCACATAAATGTCATTTCATGTTGATTGTCCTCTCAGCTCTTAATACTGTCACCGGCCTTCATCCC
Source organism: Solanum appendiculatum (assembly GCA_018342035.1). NCBI lineage: Eukaryota > Viridiplantae > Streptophyta > Magnoliopsida > Solanales > Solanaceae > Solanum > Solanum appendiculatum. The sequence goes on along the minus strand of JAGDQO010000434.1, from coordinate 1,543,070 downwards.
CAAACTCCCACCCCCATCCCCCCACCGCCCACCCATACCCCACACCCCACCTCAATAACCATACTAATTTTAATTTCTAATTATGTATTTGTGAAATAGTATTTTTATTTACTTATTAAACATTAAAAAATAAGCAAGAAAATCACTTATTTTTAAAATAAAAAAAAATTTAGAAAAATATGTTCCTTGGTACCAAACATGCCCTAAGGAGAAATCTAGATAACTCTCCAAACTTTTATTTTTGATGATAAATTGACTTTACTTTAGCTAGATATGGGAATAAATGCTTTTCAAATATTCCAAACAGCAAATCACATAAATATGAAGAAAAAAAAGAGTACTACTACTAAATCAAGCTACTTCGAAAATGGTCGGTTTGCTACTTCGAAAGGCCATATATATATGATCTCATCTCAATCTTTTTCTTTCATATAGAGATCAGATATTCCTCGTTTCAATTTATTTGTTTTACTTTTCTTTATAGTCTGCTTAAAAAAGAATGTTTCGTCCATTTTTTAGCTATAATTCTTTAATTTTAACTTTCCATGTGACATGTAAGATCACAAAATTAATTAATGACATTCTGATACATTCTATATATTTTTACTTTAAAATCACATGATTTAAAAGTTTTTTCTTTTTACTTTCTTAAATCTTGTATCAAATTAAAACTAACAAATAAATTGAAATGGAAGGATATAAGATTATAGAATCATCAATACTTCAATTTAACTCAACAAAAACTGATGCATTCATGTGAATTTGTTTTTTTTCCTTCTTCCTATTTTGAGTAGATTTAATTAGTTTTCATTTATGCTCCTAAAATTCCATGACATTAATTCTCTCTTTCAGAAAAGTCGAGGGATTATCATAAACAATCTCTCTATCTTTAAAATTCTTGAATAATAGTAAAATCTGAATACATATTACCTTCTTCAAACTTCAGTTATAAAATTATACTTAATATGTTATATATTATTATTTCTGTTGCAAAAGAGAAAAGATAACAAAACAAAAAACAAGGAATACACAGACCAAAGTATAGAGAGAGCAAGTAGAAGTGGCCATATGTGTGTTTTTTGTGCGCACACCAAAGGCATAGCACACTTTTTTTTGTGCCAAGGCTAGCTGCTTCGTAGATGAGTTGATGTTCTTTTTAATTAGAGACAAATCTTGTTATAATAGTCATTCGTTATAATAATTTGATTTTTTAAAATTAATTTTTCATGTTATATTTTACTTCTATATAATAACATTTTGTCTATAATAATAGTGACATTCATTATAACGGTACACTCTTTATAAATTACCCTTTTATAAGACTATAACAGTCATACTCAAATATATATTATGTATATGAGAAATATATTATGTATCAAAATAAAATATTAAAATATTTACGATAATCATCATTAGTGCGTGTTTGGTATAAAGGAGAATATTTTCTTGAAAATAAGTGATTTTCTTACTTATTAGTTATTATTAAGAGTCTTTCTATTTCGGAGATCAAATACGAGATATCTGATTTAAATTGAAATTTTTTTAACCCAAGCCATGGTTACTTCATAATTTAATGGAGTATCAAGATCATAAATAAAAAAAAATAAAAAATAATGGATTATCAAGCGGTAAAAGACAAATTGTTGAGAGTGGGATTTGAACCCACGCCCTTTCGGACCAAAACCTTAATCTGGCGCCTTAGACCAACTCGTCCATCTCAACATATATTATCTTTTAGTTGCAAATTACATAATTATTACAATAATCATCTCTACAAAATCATCTAAGCTAGCTAGTAAATTTATGTAATTATTATTTTCAAATCACCATCTAACCAAAAGGTAATGGTAGGGCTGTTCAAAATCGAATCATAATGGATAAGCCAATTGTAAAATTGGCTTATTGACTTATTGGTATTGGATTATCAGATTAACGGTTGATGAATGGATTAAAATTTTATAGTTAATGGATTATTGGTGGGGGCGGATTACTCAATTTTTTTATTGAGCGAAACGTTAACTCGTTAAGAATTATCGTAGTTACATTTTTATCGTAAGTATATTTGTTAAGTAAATACTTACGTGCACATACCCTCAAAATTTAGACTTTCATATGTGTCTCACTATGATTTACAATTACTAAATTACCAGCTTAAGTGAGGTTAGAAAAAATATTTTGTTTGATGGGAGATCATTATATTGGCGAGTGAAAGTGAAAGAAGGGAGCCAGTACACCACCCGATAACCGTCCGTTAATTCCTAATCCGATACTGAACCAACCGATAACTTATTGATTGGCTAGCGGATTGGTATATTTAAAATTCGATATCCGATAAGTCAAACCGTTAAGCATAATTATCCATCTGATCTGTTTAATAAACAACCCTAGGTAATGAGATCAAATTTCATTCACACAAAAAATCGAACATGTAATAAATACTCGATGAAATAGTCAAATACACCTAAATTTGACTCGAACATCATCGTTATCAAAAAAAAAAAGAAAAAAGGATGAAGCTCTGGACAGTAAGAAGCAATCATCAACACTTGATTTCGTAACAAACAATTGTTGTTGATCATCAACATGTGAGAAATATTGGTACATTTATCATTACATTAGAACATCATAATCAATCACATGAATCTTCAAGCTTTCACACAGCAATTGAAGTAACTGAAAATGCTTTTCCTTGTCTGTCAAAAAGAAAAAAATTAGAAATAAAAACAAAAGAGCCTAGGTGCATATATATAGCATTAAGCATATTCTTCAATCCTAATTAATATGCTTATCTTCTTTTTATTTATTTTCTTTTGGTATAACCATTTCCATCTGAAACTCACTTGCTCGACTAATCTAGATCAGGAGGACACGTCAGAAAGTTGTTCATCCTGTACACTAATGGACTATGAGAGGGTGGAACAGAACCAACCAAAAATCCAATTTTTTTTATTGAACTCTTCATAATCCATTCAAAAGATTAGAGATGGCTGGAACCAATCATCAGAAATGCAAATAGCATAAGCAAAATCAAAAAATAAGTTCATTAAAAATTAGAAAATTTACTTTCTTAATGAAAGAAGTGAAAACAAATTTCACTAGTGGCATTCCATATTAATTGTCTTCTCCTGTACTCTCCAACACACCTCATATTCACTTCACCCCTATAACACCCCTCCACCACCCCACCACCCGAATCTCTACCCCTGACCTCCACCTAATATAGTATTTATCTAGATTATATACAAATATTTTTAAAATAAAAAAATTTACATACTTATCGTATACAAAAAAATTAATAAAAACTCCACTTATTTTTATGAAAAACATTTTCTATCATACCAAACACACTCTAATTTATATGCTGACAGAACCACATTTTTTCACCACAAGTCAAACTGTTACGGACTTAGACTTCTTCTAGTGCTCCGTGCAGCACTTGACAACTTACTTTCCGCCACAGACACTACCTAACATAAGTAACAGCAATATAATTGCATGTGCCTTGCTAAAATTACAACACTTGCTCAAACAATTTTTCTGGACAAGAGAAGTTGCTTACCCAATAAGGCATTGCAAACATCACTTTCTTGCAACTTGTGTTGCATACAGATATCATGTGATATTGTACTTATGCAATGACCACATGATCAACATCATTTTGAGAGGAGCTAACCAATAACAACAAAAATAGTATAATTTCACAAGTGGATTAATAGTATAATTTCATAAGAGAAATTTTCGAACCAGAAAAAATATAATAGCAAGATACAAAGCAAATTAAATTTGTCTCTGCATGCCACCTACTGGCAAGCAAGTTCAATCTCTTTATAAACACAACTAAGCACTTCTTGCATTATACGGTGACAAAGTCAAAAATTTATATTACAATATATAGAATTTTAAAAACAAAAAAATTAGCATATCACAGGTGAGATTTGAACCCTTTTATTACTAAATTAACATTTTAAATTCTTCATTTTAAAGGGTTTCAATAATTTACACATAACAAAAAAAAGATTATTTTTTTATCCTATTTATAAAGTATATTTTTTAATGAAAGGCATTCACAGCCACTCAGCCACACACACTAACAAATAGGGATTCAAACTTATGATCTAAAACAATTTTTGAACTACTTTGCCGTTACACAATAGATCCTCTTATATTTAAAAAAATTTAAAAATTATTATCTATTTACACAATATAATTTTTCGATTTCGTAATATGTGGCTCTACCACTAGGCCTATCACATGTATCGCTCTAAATACTTTTTGCCACTCTTCATCAAGAGTTGCCAATTACTTGTCTCATCCATGTACTTAATGCCACATTGAGTCCTGCTAAATTAACTAAAAGAACAACAATTCCTTTCGTTTCACTTTATTCCATCGTAGTCTGACTTGACATAAAATTTAATAAAATAAAAAAGTTTTTTAATGTGTGTAATCTTAAATATGTAATAATATTTGTATAATCATAAAAAAAAATTAAAAAAATTTATAATTTTAAATATGTCATAATGTTTGTATAGCTATAAAAACTTCTCGTTAAGAAAATATAGAAATTTATTATTTTATCGGAACGAACTAATAAAGAATAGTGTCAAACAAAATACACTACAAAAAAGGCCTAAGTACCTATCTGTTGGTAAATCGAGTTACTAACCGATTACCAACAAAAAATAAGTCTTTGCTAAAAGGCTCGATGGTAAATTTTGCCAATTATGAGTGATGTTATGCTTGCTTCAATTTTCATTTTACCCTTAACAATTATTGTTCTTGAAGACTACAAACACTTCAATTATGAGTGATGTTATGATTGTTCAATACCAATGAAGGTAATACTACTAGTTAACAACCTCTCATAATTAATGTTTCCCAAAGTCACTTGTAAAAGAGAATCACAATAGATAATTTGAGACATAGGAAGTACTGGTCTATGTTGCTAGGACACACACAATATGTTGTTGCATTCGTGTCAATCCCCCAAAAGTCTACTACTTTTGAAGAATCACAGATATACTTAACGTATTTTTGAAGAGTTCAAGCAACATAGGTACCAAATAACTATAGCAACATTCAAATTTCAAACCAAAAATGATGCATTAAGCACAAGTTTAAGAAAAAACAAAGATATATAAATAAATTAATGTCACAAAATCTTACAGTTGGAGAGTGTTTTTGATGGTAACTTTGATCATTGCTTTGAGTTGAATGGCTTGTATTCACATTATTATTACTTGTAGTTGAGATGGAATTAAAATCCTCCTCATTACCAAGACTAGCTCTGGACTTGTTTTGTTTCCTATTCTCTCTTATTTTTGAAAAATCCATTGAGTAGTCTGGTAATGCTCCTTTTTGATCCCAATCCCCAAATTGTGGTACTGATAGCCATGGTGCTGCCTTCTGCTAAATTTGACAAAAATTATGGTCAATCAATTGCATATCAACTAAATTATTGGTCGATCAGAAGGGTTGCTAGGATGGTAAACACCCTCGCTACAACAAAAGAGACATTTATCAGCAATAAATTTTTCTATTAGTGGCATTATATATTTTGTTGCCGCAAAAGCATTTAACTATATTTGAATTAATGTCATTGCATCCAGAGTAGCTAAAGCTTTTAGTGACATTTATATAAAGTGTTGGTTAGAAATACTCATATTATATTAATACGCTAAATAATTACCACAAAATCTTTTATTTATCGTAGTGTCTTTACCCCTAACTCTGAGATTGTGGGTTCGAGTCACAACAAAAAAAAGGTAAAAACTCTTAGAAGAGATAAAATGATTCATATTTAAAAATATTTGACGTTTTAAAAAAAAAGTATTCAATATTTGACGTTTTTAGAAATAACTTAAAAACAATATTTTTCAGAAGGTCTAAAAGTATTCAAATTTATCACGCCAAGTGATTTAGAGCAAGTCATATATATATATTACTCCATTATTCTTTAGCTTATATCACATCACTAATAAATTTATTAATTACTAGAAAATATGAACAAAAAAAAAAATATGTGCATTGTGTATGGTCCAGCTGGAACAGCTAGTACATACATATTTTTCCTTCAATTCAATGGACATTTGCATTTTCAAATTTTTGTGTTGATTTAGCTTGCAATTCAAAGTCTAAATTTGACTAAAAGTGAGCCACCAAAAATAAATTATTTTTAAAAAATAGATTTAAATGGAAGAAAAGAAATAGGAAATTATAGTCATGACACCCATAACTTCTCAGACAAAAAGGAAGAGTATACACTACTAACAGAGTCAGAATTTTTACTAAAAATAATAAGTAAACACACGAAAAAGTTGAGAAATTTAATATCTACTATATATATATATCAAAATTAAATTTTAATTATATATAAACAATGTAATTTTCCATCGAATCCCTTCGATCTTACCTAACTCCAATAAGGTATGCAGGAAAAAAATTCTTGAATAATTAGGAAATTATTCATACAATTATACTCGAGAAGATTTAAATTCACCATACAGATAAAAAATCTGGAATAATTAGGAAAGGAAAAGAAAAACAAGCAGTTGAAAGATTAGTAGAGCTATGGGCGGAGTTAGAAGGCACAAAAGAATCGGCAAAAAATTATATTAGTATATATAAGTTCAATTTTTTTTAATGCATATACAAAATATAGTGAAAAATCGATTCGCACATGATGTTAATATCAAGACAATCATATATGTTTTATATAAACATTTATGACAACATAACTAAGATTATGTAATACTATTTCATATTATAATTACGATTAAATTATTTGATTTGATATAAATAATCGAATAAATATTTCCATAGAGAAAGGTAGATAAAACAACAAAGAAAGTTCCAACTCTAAATTCCTACCAAAAACAACAGCAATAAGAAGCAAAAGTTGAGGTGAGGAAAGAGTAAAGAATATAACATATAACAAAAGTTTTTTTTTTTTTTTTACCTCTTTGCGATCTTCCATTTGCAAGCAAAATAATTTGAAATTATTGTGAAGTTTAATTTATATGAAAAAAGGCAAGAAATGAATTGGTTGATATAGGTGTAGAGAAGTTGACAGAAAAAGGGAAAGGAGAAGGGGATTTTGGTGTATTGTGTTGGTTATGAAGAAGAAGAATGGTATAAAAAGAAATGGAAGAAAACAAGTAGGGCCTTTGGTTATGTCTAAATATAAAGGGTGTGGTTCGGTACGAAGGAAAATATTTTTAAAAATAAATAAATAAATTTTTTATTAATTATTTTTTGTGTTCGGTAAGTAAAAATTATTGTCTCAAAAATATTTATATTATAGTCTGAGTAAATACTACGAGGGAGATGTTTAAATCTCAAAGAGAAAAGTATTGAAAGCACCCTTATCCACATTAAAATGTAGACCTCAAATATTTAATAATTTTCTTTTTAAAAAATGCTTATTTTTAATACAATATCTCCCCTTACCACATTAAAATGTAGACCTCAAAAAATAAAATAAAATTGACAAAATGATCACAATTCAACTACCACGTGTAAATAAACCATAAATAAATTATAGAGTGAAAATAAAAAAGAAAAAATCATTTGTGTGATTTGCAGGTAACAATGGCGTTCTCTGCAACTCTTCGATGTTCATCTTCTCTATACCGCCCGTCGAAGAATTCAACAATTTCAAGCATTTTGCCTCAATCGTCTTCTTCAATCTCCTTTCGATCTTCGCCTTCGGTTTTTAATCGCAAAAAATCATTGTCTATTCGATCTGCTACACTTGAAGGTAATCTTACTTGACATTTGATTCAATGAAGTGAAGGAAATCAAAATTGTTTAGGATTTGATATTTTTTTAGTTTGTTTAATTCATGTTTGAATTAGATTTGTAGTTAAAATTATACATAAATAGATTTTCTAATTTCTAGTTAAAGTAAGTTTTTGAGTTTTTATCAATAGAGGTGTTTCTAGCTATGTGGAGAGGAGAATTGTAGTGAAGAATAACAGATATTATTGATATTTTGAGTAAATTATTTACCTTCACTGAGAGCTAAGTTTGAAGTTTATGGTTTGGGATTTTAGTTTTATTAAGTTACTGAGTTCTAAAATAATAATTTGTACATGTTTAATAATAATAGTTTTATTCGCTAGGTATGTTGATGTCGTTGTTGTAATGATTTTTTAGGAAGAAAAAAAGGTTTGAACTCTGGCAGAACCTTTATGCTAGGCTTTAGCTCTGCCCCTGTCTTCACTATTTATTTGCGTTTAGCTAAGTATAGTCGATTTGAAGGATAAAGGAGGAGATTTGTGGTGTGTTTATGGTTGGAGTTGAATTAGTTAAATTATGGTAAATTGTCTGAATAGTGAATGATATAGGAGATTAGTATAGGCTATCTTGGGTTTGAGGAGTAGTTGATTTATTGATTACAGTACATACGAAGGATATAAAATGTAATTCTTTGATTGATTATGCTTGAAGGAAGAAGGAAGAAAATTTTTGTAAGCTATGAAGAGCAGCTGAGCTTAGTCTGTTGCAATTTCTCGTCATGCTTCTAGTAGCGAATATGTTGTAAATTTCTATTGGAATATCATCTCACTCTTGAACTGTCTGTTTTGTCCCAAAATTAGACTTGAAGATGATAGTTGTTGTGTGAAAACTTGGGTTTAAGACTTTGTCCTGACAGTAATATACTGGAATAGCTGAAATTGGATGACTTTCGTTTTTTTTTTCTTGCTGTAGAGGTCATTTGTGAGAGTATTTTCCTAGATGGACTGTACATGATGACTCTTTTTGTCACTTGATTGGTTACTAGCAAACAGAAAATTATCCCTTTGGAAAGAGGAAAAACAAGAATCTACCTTCTAGGTTTGATAGTGTTTGGACATTTTAACGTGAATTTGTGCTTATAAACAGTCTGGAATTCAGGAGAGACTGTTTGACTGATTTTTGAGTAGTCCGCTTCAAACTTCTCAGTGAGATACTAGAATATGGGATTTGCTTTTGATATTTTTCGAGGTGAAGAACCCTAACTTTTGCATAACATTTAGAAATAGATCAAAAATTGAAAATTGAAAATATAAAAATATATAGATGAAAATTGAATATAATAGAAAAGATGCACAAAAATTGTTTTAACTATCTAGTCAGATTAATATGTGTACATTATATGAGAACTCTTTGGAAAAGTAACCGTTCAAGATACTTTGAGGAAGGTCTATTACCTGTTTCCAGATTAACCAAACTTTTTGAATACTGTAGCACATGCTTAGGAGAGTTTGAATGCTTCGCTTCAGAAACGTGTATCAGGAAGATTCAGACGATATGCTTTCTTTTCACTTTCCATCATTTAAGATAAGAAGCTGTTTAAAGAAGGTTAGGTACCATTGGGAAGAAATTGATTAGCTGTTATCACCTTGCTTGAATTTAACTGGTTTTTCTGTTATCTCAATTCTAAAATAAGAAATTTGGATTTTGGGTCGATGAAGTGATGAGCAAGTTGATAAGAGACGGTTGGTAGCAGAATGTCTCACTAAAACCATCATAAAGGAGGTCAAGGGCCTCAAGGCTTGTATTGGTCTGATTATCTCTTCTGTGCTTAAAGTCAAGGATGACTTTACTGGCTTTGTACCTTTCATTCATTGAAAGAAAATCATGTGGTGCTTTTCAGGGCACTTAACTTTAACAGCAGGGAAAAAGAACAGTCTAATAATAACATCGAAAAACTTTGGGATATGGGAGTAGAGCCTGAATAGAACATTCTCATTTGTCAAATGATCTTGTAATAAATACTGCAGCCTCTTTTGACACAAGATAACGTTTGTAAATATTCCTGGATTACGACTATAAAACTTATAGCTTTTTGACTCATTTTCTACATTACAAAACTGAAGAAGAAATAAACTCAAAGTTTGTATAAATGATGGTATTTTATTGATATAAATATGGCTTAAGTTGGGATATCCAACCAAAATGCAGAGAAAACAATTCAGCTTACTTCATGAAGGCAAAACCAATTAAATGTGCAGTAGCTATTCTAGACTCTAGAGTTAAGATTCTTTCGTTGCTTTGCTCTTTTTCTGCCAGATGTCATTTCAAAGTAGTGCATATTTACTAATTTCTCCTTTGTCAACACCAAATCTTGCTCAAAAGGCTGTCTTTGAAGTTATCTTATTTGCTAGAATAAGACTAGAATAAGATCCATGAACTTGTGAGGGAAGTAATCATCAAGTTACCTTGTTGAAGGTCCATATACTCCTGTCAGATTAGCCAACTTCTAAGCACTGCACCACACTCACAGCATATTCTATTGACTGGTTCACTTCAAAAGTAAGGATGCAGGATATGATTTCAATGATTAAATAAAAGCTGAAGAAAGAAGAGTAATCCTTTTTATCTATGAAGTTTAGCTTAGACTAATATATTGTGAATTATATCCATGTTTCTGCTGTAAAGAAATAATTTCCATTCATCCTAGTGTATGTTTGGGATTGAAGCGTAGTTATTGTTGTTGCATTTCATCCTGGAGTACTGATACCTCTATTTTGGTATGATGTCGGGCTAAATGTGGAGTTTAAGATGTTAATTTCATGTACATAAAATTCTAGCATGACATGAAAGAAAATATTAAAAAGATATTGAATAGCTAGCTTGATAGGAAAAACATCACAACATGTGAACAATGATTTTGAAATTTTGGAAGTTACCGAAGTTGTATAGAACAAGATTTATTTGTGGAATGGTGTGAAACATTTTGGTATGTCCCAAATGGAAGAGTGTCAAGGATTCAAGTAGACAGAGATGGTTGAAAACGTTTACTCGATTATCCAAATTTGAGTACCATAGCTTACTCAAGTAAGTTTGAGTGCTTCACTTCAAAACCTTATAAGTTATATGAGAAATATTCAAACATTATGTTTACATTTTACGAGACTTAAAAGGGATTCTACTATTGTCCAAATTATTAGTTGCACTTACTTTAACAAAGGAGATGCATTTTAATTGTAATTATCTTATAGGATTTTATGTCTTTTATAATTATTATAGGCAAATTGTACATAATACTTTAAATATGATTTTCTGAACTCCAACTTAGTTTATCTAGAATAACTAAATCACTTTGTTTCTTTTCAGAGTGAAAATAGTAAAAGTGACTTTCAAGAAACGAACCGTGCCATCTTTAGTTAGGCTGAAGTAATAGATAAAGCTTGACGTTGACATTATTACAGGCAATCTCTCTTGGCTCTGACAAGTTGCTTTGGTTCTAATATATGCAGCAGCACCTGCATCTGGAGGAGTAGCACCTGCAATTTCCTTAACCGACAATGCATTAATGCACTTGAATAAAATGAGGAATGATCGGAATGAGGATTTGTGTCTTAGAATTGGCGTTAAACAAGGGGGATGCTCGGGAATGTCATACACGATGGAGTTTGAAAAGAGAGAAAATGCTAGACCAGACGATTCTATCATTGAGTACAATGGATTTGTTATTGGTATGTGTGAATTTAATTTCTCATTTTCTAACATATCAGTCTTGGGTTTTTTGCCAGACAATGAATATCTTTTCACACCAAAGTTAGAGCAAATTTGCAGTTAATTTCCGTTGTATCTGTGTCCTTCTGCAAACCCTTAACTCCTCAGCATGGAAGAAGATAAATTCACTGAAACAACCATACTTGTGTTAATCATGGATACTCAACCTTCACTGTAGTTGATGAGATAAGTTAGTCGTGTTCATTTAATGAAAAGACAATAAGATAAGTAAAAGGAAGTATGGATTGAGTGATTGGTTGGCCTGATAGATAAAAGAGGTGATAGATGCATTAGCAATTTAATGTGATGACCTCCATATAAATTAAAGTGCAAAGAGTTCACAGGTTTTAACAGTCTTGTGGGGAAACAGAGAGGGGAGATCACTGCTCAAATGAAGTATAACTTTGCCATATAAACATTTACGGAATTTCACTTTCACATCTCCATTGAAATTTTCACTGGACCTACGCATAACAGGGAGCTTAGTGCACTGGGCTGCCCTTTCATCTCCATTGAATTTTTACTCTCAGGGATCTGATCTATCTATGCTTCATACCTCGAGACTTGTGTGCTGTGTAAAATTTGCTTGATTGACTATCTGATGCTGATTGTGGTTTAAAAAATTACCTATATTTAGCTCTTGTATGCTTCTAAGGCTAGCAGTCTGATGCTATACCCATCTACTATGATAATTTAGTTCACTTTCAGATGGAATTACACTGTGAGACAAATTATAATGTCCTTGATTTAGTAAGTTTCCCTCGCCAATTTGTGCGGCTTTTTTACTCATGAAGTAGTTAAAGCTTATAGTGTTGGGTCAATACAAGACACCAGTACTATTTCGCTCTAATATTTGTATGTTATGCGTGCTAGCTACTTGTGTCTGTTTTCTTTTCCAGTGATTATTGACGTTTATTTATGAAAATTTTGTTACATCGACTCTTTCTTGCAGTTTGTGATCCAAAAAGCCTTCTCTTCATCTTTGGAATGCAACTTGACTACAGCGATGCATTGATAGGCGGGGGCTTCTCTTTCAAAAATCCAAACGCTACGCAAACTTGTGGTTGTGGTAAATCGTTTACTGCTGAGATGTAAGAGCATGTCGTCTTAGAAATGTACTACAACATTAACATACTAGAACACCAACTGTGGTTTGCTTGGTCCTCTAGATATAGACAGACAGTAATGAAGATCTGTTAAATTATATTATGTGCATAGGGACTGTAACTTTTAAATATGTGTAACTGGGAATGCATTTTATTCTTCCTGCACAAAAGGCTAAACATCTATGCCATGTCGATTTATGCTTCGTGGGCCAGAGCCGCAATGCAACATGTGGGTTCACGTGAACTCAATAGTTTTGCCCGGATCTTGTATATGTATTTTTGAAAATATTATTAAATTTATATAAATGATTGTGAACCCAGACTATCAGTTCTGACTTTTTTTCCAAAGGAAGCGAGTGGAATATAAGACAGCGAGTAAGGGAGTGAGTCTGTCCAAATAAGCTCTTAAGAAGCGGAGTTTCACTCGACAAAAAGGGTTTCGAATTCTCCTCACGCTTTTTCCATCATGATTCTTCCCCTCGTTCTTTTTATCCGTCCCCATAGCAAGCTTCCTATTGGCTTCTCACCCCGGACTGAGACTCGCTCTTCTCGTCCAGAAGAATAGTTGTCTTCCTGGTTAACTAGTCATTGGTCTTTGATTAATTAACATCTCTTTTTTTTTTAACTCCTCTCCTTACAGTCAAGTGGCTTTCAGCTCCTCTCCTCGCGGCTCCCTGCGTTGATATTCGAGGAAGACACGAGGGATATACAAGAAAGACCTGCTCTAGATCCCCAAGTCTCCATGGTCGTTCTTAAAATATCCTATATACGTAGGCGGGAGCAGGGGAAGGGGTCAGATTTATCCCGACGGCAGCAAGAGTAAGAATGCGGTTTGTGTGAATAATGGAATGGTTAACATTACTCATTTTAAACTCTCTCACGGTGATATAATATCTTTTCAAGAAAATGATGCGAGAACCCGAGGTGAAGTTATTATTGTATTAATGTATCCCATCAGATGTATATATTCAAAAAAATAATGCATGGATTGATCACAATATATCTATGTTGATTAAAAACAAGTGTTGTAAATTAGAAGTCAAGCGTCCAAAGTATGATGATATATTTATTGAGAAAGTATAATAGATGACAAAAATAGCTTATTTTCGATCTATAGAGGCAAATATAACTCTATTCTAAAAATAGAAATATGTATTTTTGGAACTAACTAAAAAAGAAAGTATATTACATAAAATGGAATGAACGATTAATTACTACTATTTATAATAAGATACCCTTTAATGATATTAATATAATATATTTATTTAATTATTTCAATTTGTTTGTCTAACTTTCTTTTTTAATTCGGAGCTTCATCGGATTAGTGGGCTACTATAGACGATTTGTGGAGGTCTTCTCGACTATTGCAGCACCCTTGGTCCGATTGACTCGCATTGATGTTCCATTTGAGTGGTCAGAGTGTTAGTTGAGCTTTTGGAAGCTCAAGAAGTTGCTTACCACCGCTCTTGTATTGACTCTTCCAGTTAGAGGCGAGAGCTTCAGAGTGTATTGTGAGGCATCTGGTATTGGTTTGAGTTATGTATTGATGCAACGGAGCTAGGTAATATAGCTTATGCATCGATGCAGCTTCAGTTGCATGAGCTCAACTATCCAACATGTGAAGGCCAAACATTTGAGGCCTAGCGGTGAGTTTCAACGACTATACTTAATGCTTCCCCAACTCATTACGGAGGTCCTCGTAAAGTTTTTTTTAGAAAAAAATTTCGGGTGCTCCAAGGCGCTAGATCCATAGGCTAATACACACGAAAAATCAAGAAAGTCACGTATTTCCTAAAAGTTGGCTCGTAAATGCGAAAATATGCCTTAAAAAATGGTGCGACTATACGTAATGCTTCCCCAACTCATTATGAAGGTCCTCATGAAGTTTTTTCAAAAAAAATTTATGGGTGCTCCAATGCGCCATATCCATGGGCTACTACAAACAAAAAACAAAGAAAGTCGCGTAATTCCTCATAGTTAGCTCATAAATGCGAAAATATGCCTTAAGAAATGGCAGGACTGTACGTTATGCTTCCCCAACTCATTAGGAGTTCCTCATAAAGTTTTTTCAGAAAAAATTTCCGGTGCTCCAAGGCGCCACATCCATGGGCTAATACACACGAAAAATCAAGAAAGTCGTGTAATTCCTAAAAGTTGGCACGTAAATGTGAAAATACGCCTTAAAATGGCGGGATTGTACGTAATGCTTTCCCAACTCATTATGGAGGTCCTCATAAAGTTTTTTACGAAAAAAATTTCGGGGGCTCCAAGACGCCAGATTTATGGGCTAATTTAACACACGAAAAACCAAGAAAGTTACCTAATTCCTAAAAGTTGGCCAGTAAATGAGAAAATACGCCTTAAAAATGGTGCGACTATACGTAATGCTTCCCCAACTTATTATGGAGGTCCTCATAAAGTTTTTTCAGAAAAAAATCTGGATGCTCCAAGGCATCAGATCCATGGGCTAACACACAAAAAACTGAGAAAATTATCTAATTCCTATAAATTGCCCAATAAATGCTCAAAATGGACTCTAAAAATGGTGAGATTGTACGTACTGCTCCCCCAACTGCATACGGAAGGTTCCGTAAAGGTTTCACAAAGAAATCATCTGGGAGCCGTATCTCCAGAATATTTATGGGCTAACATACACAAAAAACTGAGAAAAAATCGTTTAATTCCTGTAAATTGCCCCTTAAATGCCCAAAATGGACTCGAAAAATGGTGAGACTGTACATAATGCTCCCTCAACTAGCTAAGGAGGGTTTCGTAAAAATTTCGCAAAGAAATCGTCTAGAAGCCATATCACTAAAATTTTCATGGGCTAATACATACAAAAAACTGAGAAAATCACATAATTCTTGTAAATTGCCCTCTATATGCCAAAAATGGACTCTGAAAATGGTGAGACTGTACGTACTACTCCCCCAACTCCCTATGGAGGGTTCCATAAAGGTTTCACAAAGAAATCGTCCTGAAGTCAAATCACCAAAATATTCATGGGCTAACACATACAAAAATTGAGAAAATCACCTAATTCCTGTAAATTGCCCCTAAATACCCAAAATGGAATCCAAAGATAGTGAGACTGTACATACTGCTCCCCCAACTCCCTATGGAGGGTTCCGTAAAGGTTATGCCAAGAAATTATCCAGAAGCCATATCGTCATAATATTCAAGGTCTAACACACACAAAAAACTGAGAAAATTGCCTAATTTTTGTAAATTGGCCCATAAATACCCAAAATGGACTCAAAAGTTGGTGAGACTGTACCTACTTCTCTCTCAACTCCCGACGGAGAGTTTCATAAAGGTTTCACAAAGAAATCGTCCAGAAGTAATATCACCAAAACAATCATTGGTTAACACACACATAAAAAATTGAGAAAATTGCCTAATTCCTGTAAATTGCCCCTAAATGCCCAATATGGACTTTGAAAATGGTGAAACTGTACATACTGCTTCCCTAACTCCCTACGGAAAGTTCCATAAAGGTTTTGCAAAGAAATCATCGGGAATCCATATCACCAAAATATTCATGGGCAAAATCACCTAATTTCTGTAAATTGCCCCCTAAATGCTCAAAATTGACTCTAAAAATGATGAGACTGTATGTACTGCTCCCCTAACTCCCTATGTAGGGTTCCGTAAAGATTTCATAAAATAATCGTTCGGAAGCCATATCACCAAAATATACATGGGCTAATAAACACAAAAATTGAGAAAATCACACAATTCTTGTAAATTCCTCCTTAAATGTCCAAAATAGACTCTGAAAATGGTAAGACTGTACGTACTACTCTCCCAACTCCCAACGGAGGGTTCCATAAAGGTTTCACAAATAAATTATTTAGAAAGCAATATCACCAAAATATTAATGGTCTAACAACAAAAAATTGATAAAATCACCTAATTCCTGAAAATTACCCTCTAAATGTCCAAAATGGACTCTAAAAATGGTGAGACTGTACGTACTATTCCCCCAACTCCCTACAAAGAGATCCATAAAGGTTTCACAAGGAAATCGTCCGGAAGCCATATCACTAAAATTTTCATGGGCTAACACTAAAAATACTGAGAAAATCGCCTAATTCTTGTAAATTGTCCCCTTAATGCCCAAAATGGACTCTGAAAATGGTGAGAATGTACGTACTTCTCCCCCAACTCCCTACGGAGTGTTCCATAAAGGTTTCACAAGGAAATCGTCCATAAGCCATATCACCAAATCATTCATGAGCTAACACACACGAAAAATTGAGAAAATTGTCTAATTCCTGTAAATTGCCCTCTAAATGCCCAAAATGGACTCTGAAAATGGTGAAACTGTATGTACTTCTCCCCAAACTCCCTACGGAGGGTTCCATAAAGGTTTCGCAAAGAAATCATCCAGAAGTCATACATCAAAATATTTATGGGCTAACACACACAAAAATGAGAAAATCACCTAATTCCTGTTAATTGCCATCCAAATGCCCAAAATAGACTGTGAAAATGGTGAAACTGTACGTACTGCTCACCCAACTCCCTATAAAGAGTTCCATAAAAGTTTCTCAAAGAAATCATCAGAAAGTCATATTACCAAAATATTCATGGGCTAACAAACACAAAAAATTGAGAAAATCACCTAATTCTTGTAAATTACCCTTAAATACCCAAAGTGGACTCTGAAAATGGTGAAACTGTACATATTGCTCCTCAAACTCCCTACAGAGGGCTCCATAAGGATTTCACAAAGAAATCATCCAAAAGTCATATCACTAAAATATTCATAGGCTAACATACACGAAAAATTGAGAAAATCGCATAATTCCTTTAAATTGCCCCCTAAATATCCAAAATGGACTCTGATAATGGTGAGATTGTACGTATTGCTCTCCCAAATCCCAACGGATGGTTCCATAAATGTTTCGCAAATAAATTGTCCTGAAGCCATATCACCAAAATATTTATGGGCTAACACACACCAAAAATTGAGAAAATCGCCTAATTCCTTCAAATTTCCTCCTAAATGCCCAAAATGGACTCTGAAAATGATGAGATTGTTCATATTGCACCCCAAACTCCCTACGGAGGGTTCCATAATGGTTTCACAAAGAAATCGTTCGAAAATCATATCACCAAAATATTCATGGACTAACACATACACAAAAAATTGAGAAAATCGCCTAATTCCTGTAAATTGCACCCTAAATGCCCAAAATCAACTCTGAAAATGGTGAGACTTTAAGCACTGCTCCCCCAACTCCGTACGGAGAGTTCCATAAAGATTTCGCCAAGAAATCATCCGGAAGCCATATCACCAAAATGTTCATGCGCTAACACATACAAAAAACTAAAAGAATTGCCTAATTCATGTTAATTGCCCTCTAAATACCCAAAATGAACTCTGAAAATGGTGTGACTGTACGTACAGCTCCCTCTACTCTCTACGGAGGGTTCAATAAAGGTTTCACAAAGAAATCGTCCGGAAGCCATATCACCAAAATAATCATGGGCTAACACACACGAAAAATTGAGAAAATTACCTAATTCTTGTAAATTTCCCCCTAAATGACCAAAATGAACTCTGAAAATGGTGAAACTGTTCGTACTGCTCCCCCAACTCCCTACGGAGGGTTCCATAAAGGTTTCACAAAGAAATCATCTGAAAGTCATATCTTCAAATTATTCATAGGCTAACACACTTAAGAAATTGAGA
This sequence comes from Solanum appendiculatum, assembly GCA_018342035.1. NCBI lineage: Eukaryota > Viridiplantae > Streptophyta > Magnoliopsida > Solanales > Solanaceae > Solanum > Solanum appendiculatum. The sequence goes on along the minus strand of JAGDQO010000434.1, from coordinate 1,524,758 downwards.
AAATCGCCTAATTCTTGTAAACTGCCTCCTAAATACCCAAAAATGGACTATGAAAATGGTGAGACTGTATGTAATGCTCCCCCAACTCCCTACGAAGGGTCCAAAAAGGTTTCGCAAAAAAATCATCAAAAAGTCATATCACCAAAATATTTATGGGCTAACACAAAAAAAAAACTAAGAACATCGTCTAATTCCTATAAATTAGCCACTAAATATCCAAAATGGACTCCGAAAATGGTGAGACTGTACGTACTGCTCCCCCAAATCACTTTGGAGGGTTCCATAAAGGCTTCGCAAAGAAATCATCCAAAAGTCATTTCACCAAAATATTCATAGGCTAAAACATAAAAAAACTGAGAAAATCACATAATTCCTGTAAATTATCTCCTAAGTGCCCAAAATGGACTCCGAAAATGGTGAGACTGTACATACTGTTTCCCAAACTCCATACGAATGGTTCTATTAAGATTTCACAAAGAAATCGTCTGGAAGTCATATCATCAAAATATAAATGGGCTAACACACATAAAAATTGAGAAAATCGCCTAATTTCTGTAAATTGCCCCCTAAATGCCCAAAATGGAATTCGAAGAATGATGAGACTGTACGAACTTCTCCCCCAACTCCCTACGGAGGGTTTTATAAAGGTGTAGCAAAGAAATTGTCCAAAAGTTATATCACCAAAATATTCATGAGCTAACACACACAAAAAAACTGAAAAAATCACCTAATTTCTATAAATTGGCCCCTAAATATAAAAAATGAGACTGTACCTACTTCTCCCTCGACTCATGACGGAGAGTTCCATAAAGGTTTCGCAAAAAAATCATCCAGAAGCCATATCACCAAAACATTAATGGGCTAACACACACAAAAAACTGTGAAAATCACATAACTCCTAGAAATTACCTACTAAATGCCCAAAATGGCCTTTAAAAATGGTGAGACTGTACATACTGCTTCCCTAACCCCCTAAGGATGATTTTATAAAGGTTTCCTAAAGAAATCGTCCGAAATTCATATCACCAAAATATTCATAGGCTAACACAAACAAAAAACTGAGAAAATCACATAATTCCGGTAAATTGCCCCCTAAATGCACAAAATGAACTTTGAAAATGGTGAGAATGTACGTACTACTCCCCTAACTCCCTACGGAGTCTTCCGTAAAGATTTCACAAAGAAATCGTCCGTAAGCCATATCACCACAATATTCACGGGCTAACACACACAAAAACTAAAAAAATCGCCTAATTAGTGTAATTGCCCCTTAAATGCCCAAAATAGACTCTGAAAATGGTAAGACTGTACGTACTACTCCCCCAACTCCTTTCGAAGGGTTCCGTAAATGTTTCACAAAGAAACCGCTCAGAAGCCATAACACTAAAATATTCATGGGCTAACACACACAAAAAATTGATAAAATCGCTTCATTCCCGTAAATTGCCCCCAAAATGTCCAAAATGGACTCTGAAAATGGTGAGACTGTACGTACTGCTCCCCCAACTCCCTACAAAGAGTTCCGTAAAGGTTTCGCAAAGAAATAGTCCGAAAACCATATCACCAAAATATTTATGAGCTAACACTAACAAAAAACTGAGAAAATCACCTAATTCTTGTAAATTTCCCCCTTAATGCCCAAAATAGACTCTGAAAATAGTGAGACTGTACGTACTGCTCCCTCAACTTCCTAAGAAGGGTTCCATAAAGATTTCATAAAGAAATCGTCCAGAAGCCATATCACCAAATCATTCATGGGCTAACACACATGAAAAATTGAAAAAATTACCTAATTCATGTAAATTACCCTTTAAATGTTCAAAATGGACTCTGAAAATGGTGAAATTGTACGTACTTCTCCCCAAACTCCCTACGGAGGGTTCCATAAAGGTTTCGCAAAGAAATCATTCGGAAGTCATATCATTAAAATATTTATGGGCTAGCACACACAAAAAATTGAAAAAATCGTCTAATTCCAGTAAATTGCCATGTAAATTTGCCAAAAATGGACTCTGAAAATGGTGAAACTGTATAAACTGATTTCCCAACTCCCTACGGAGGGTTCCATAATGGTTTCGCAAATAAATCATCTGGAAGCCATATTACCGAAATATTCAAGGGCTAACACACACAAAAAATTGTAAAAATCATCTAATTCTTGTAAATTACCCTCTAAATACCCAAAATGGACTCTAAAAATGGTGACACTGTACGTAATGCTCCCCAAACTCCCTACGGAGGGTTCCATAAGGATTTCGCAAAGAAATCATCCGGAAGTCTTATCACTAAAATATTCATAGGCTAACATACATGAAAAATTAAGAAAATCGCATAATTTCTTTAAATTGCCCCCTAAATATCCAAAATGCACACCGATAATAGCGAGACTATACGTACTACTCTTCCAAATCCCAACTGATGGTTTCATAAAGGTTTTGCAAAAAAATCGTCCTGAAGACATATTACCAAAATATTTATGGGCTAACACACACAAAAAATTGAGAAAATCGCCAAATTCCTGTAAATTGTCCCTTAAATGTCCAAAATGGACTCTGAAAATGGTGAGATTATATGTATTGCTCCCCAAACTCCCTAAGGAGGATTCCATAATTGTTTCACAAAGAAATCGTCTGGAAGCCATATCACCAAATTATTTATGACACGCGAAAAATTGAGAAAATTGCTTAATTCTTATAAATTGCACACTAAATGCCCAAAATAAACTCTAAAAATGGTGAGACTTTATGCACTGCTCCCCCAAATCCGTACGAAGAGTTCCATAAAAGTTTCGCCAAAAAATCGTCCGAAAGTCATATCACCAAAATGTTCATAACTAACACATGCAAAAAATTAAGAAAATAACCTCTTTTAATTGCCCTCTAAATGCCCAAAATGGACTCTAAAAATGATGAGACAGTACGCTCTGCTCCCTCTACTCTCTATAGAAGTCATATCACCAAAATATTCATGGGCTAACACACACGAAAAATTGAGAAAATCACCTAATTCTTGTAAATTGCTTCTTAAATACCCAAAATGGACTCTAAAAATGATGAGACTGTACGTACTGCTCACCCAACTCCCTATGAAGGGTTCCATAAAGGTTTCGCAAAGAATTCATCTGGAAGACATATCTCCAAATTATTCATGGGCTAACACACATAAGAAATTGAGAAAATCGCCTAATTCTTGTAAATTACCTCCTAAATACCCAAAATGGACTATGAAAATTGTGAGACTGTTTGTACTGCTCCCCCAACTCCCTACGGAGGGTCAAAAAAGGTTTTGCAAAACAATCATCCAAAAGTCATATCACCAAAATATTTATGGGCTAACACAAATAAAAAACTAAGAAAATCGCCTAATTCCTATAAATTAGCCCTTAAATACCGAAAATAGACTCCGAAAATGGTGAGATTGTACGTACTGCTCCCCCAAGTCACTTTGGAGGGTTCCATTATGGTTTCGCAAAGAAATCATTCGGAAGTCATATCACCAAAATATTCATGAACTAACACACACAAAAAACTGAGAAAATCACCCAATTTCTGTAAACTACCTCCTAAATGCCCAAAATGAACTATGAAATTGGTAAGACTGTACGTACTGCTTCCCCAACTCCCTACGAAAGGTTCCGTAAAGGTTTCGCAAAAAAATCATCTGAAAGCCATATCATCAAAAGATTCATCGCTAACACACAAAAAAAATTGAAAAATAGCCGAATACATGTAAATTGCCCTCTAAATGCCCAAAATAGAATTCGAAACTGATGAGATAGTACGTACTGCTCCCCCAACTCCCTACGAAGGGTTTTATAAAGGTGTCATAAAGAAATTTTCTAGAAGCCATATCACCAAAATATTTATGGGCTAACACACAAAAAAACTGAGAAAATCGCCTAATTTCTTTAAATTGGCCCATGAATATCCAAAATAGACTCCAAAATTGGTGAGACTTTACCTACTTCTCCCCCAACTCCCGACGGAGAGTTCGATAAAGGCTTCACAAAGAAATCCTCTAGAAGCCATATCACCAAAACATTAATGGGCTAACACACACAAAAAACTGAGAAAATTGCCTAGTTCCTGTAAATTGCCCTCTAAATGCCTAAAATGGACTTTGAAAATGGTGAGACTGTATGTTATACCTCCCTAACTCCCTACGAATGGTACCAAAAAGGTTTCACAAAGAAATCTTCCGAAATCCATATCAATACAATATTCGTAGGCTAACACACACAAAACCTAAGAAAATCACCTAATTCCGGTAAATTGCCACCAAAATTGACTTTGAAAATAGTGAGACTGTACGTATTGCTCTCCTAACTCCCAACGGAGGGTTCCGTAAAGATTTCACAAAGAAATCATTTGGAAGCCATATCACCAAAATATTCATGGGCTAACACACACAAAAAAAATAGAGAAAAAATGACCTAATTCGTGTAAATAGCCCCTTAAATGCCCAAAAAAAGCCTTTGAAAATGGTGATACTGTACGTACTACTCCCCACGGAGGGTTCTACAAAGGTTTCACAAAGAAATCGATCGGAAGCCATATCACCAAAATATTCATAGTCTAACACACCTGAAAAGTTTAGAAACTAGCCTAATTCCTATAAATTTCCCCCTAAATAAGAAAAATGGACTCCGATAATGTTGAGATTGTACGTACTGCTCCCCCAACTCACTACGTAGGGTTCCATAAAGGTTTCACACAAAAATCATCGGAATCCATATCACAAAAATATTCATGGGCTAACACACACAAAAAACTGAGAGAATCACCTAATTCTTTTAAATTTGCCCCTAAATATACCTAAAATGGACTCCTTAATCGTTGATATTGTCGTACTTCTACCCCAACTCCCTACAAAGTCTTTCATAAAGTTTTCACAAAGAAATCGTTCGGAAGCTATACCACCAAAATATTCATAGGCTAACACACATAAAAATTTGAGAAAATTGCCTGATTCTTGTAAATTGCCCCCTAAATGCCCAAAAAGGACTCTGAAAATGGTGAGACTGTACATAATGCTCCCTCAACTCCCTACAGAGGGTTCCATTAAGGTTACACAAATAAATCATTTAGAAAAAAAAATATCACTAAAATATTCATGGCTAATAGACGAAAAATTGAGAAAATCACCTAATTTCTGTAAATTGCACCATAAATGCCCAAAATGGACTACAAAAATGATGAGACTGTACGTACTGCTCCCCCAACTCCCTACGGAGATTTCCATAAAGGTTTCGCAAAGAAATCCTCCCGAAGTTATATCACCAAAATATTCATGGGCTAACACACACAAAAAACAGAGAAAATCGCCTAATTCATGTAAATTGCTCCCTAAATGCCCAAAATGATCTCTGAATATGGTGAAACTATACGTACTTCTCCCCCAATTCCCTATGGACGGCTCCATAAAAGTTTCACAAAGAAATCATCCAGAAACCATATCACCAAAATATTCATGTGCTAACACACACGAAAAATTGAGAAAATCGCCTAATTCCTATAAATTGCCCCCTAATTGCCCAAAATAGACTCTGAAAATGGTGAGACTATACATACTACTCCCCCAACTCCCTACGGAGGGTTCCTTAAAGATCTCGTAAATAAATCTTCCGGAAATCATATCAACAAAAATATCTATGGGCTAACACACACAAAATATTGAGAAAATTGCATAATTTCTGTAAATCGCCCCCTAAATATCCAAAATGGAATCTGAAAATGGTGAGACTCTAGTACTGCTCCCCCAACTCCCTACGGAGGGTTCCATAAAGGTTTCGCAAAGAAATTATCCTGAAGTCATATCACCAAAAAATTTATGGACTCACACACCAAAAAAACTGAGAAAATCGCTTAATTCATGAAAATGGTGAGACTGCATATATTGCTCCCCCAACTCCCTACAGAGGGTTCAATAAAGGTTTCACAAAGCAATCATCTGGAAGACATATCATCAAAATATTCATAGGCTAACACATACAAAAATTTAGAAAATCACCTTATTCTTGTATATTGCCCCCTAAATGCCCAAAATGGTCTCTGAAAATGGTGAGACTGTACATACTGCTCCCCCAACTCCCTATGGAGGGTTCCGTTAAGGTTTCACAAAGAAATCATCCGGAAGTCAGAGCAACAAAATATTCATGGGCTAACAAACAAAAAAACTGAGAAAATCGCTCAATTCTTGTAAATTGCCCCTTAAATACCAAAAATGAAATCTGAAAATGGTGAGACTATACGTACTGCTCCCCCAAATCCCTACGGAGGGTTTCATAAAGGTTTCGCAAAGAAATCATCCAGAAGCCACATCACCAAAATATTAATAGGCTAACACATACGAAAAATTGAAAAAACCACATAATTCTTTTAAATTGCCCCTAAAATATAAAAAATAGACTCCGATAATAGTGAGATTGAACGTACTACTCCCCCAACTCCCTACAGAGGGTTCCATAAAGGTTTTACAAAAAAATTGTCCGGAAGCCATATCACCAACATATTCATGGGCGAACACACATAAAAAAGTAAAAAAATCACTTAATTCCTGTAAATTGAACCTAAATACCTAAAATGCACTCCGAAGTTGGTGAGACTATACATGCTTTTCCCCCAATTCCCTACGGAGGGATTCAAAAAAGTTTCGCAAAGAAATCATTCGGAAGTCATATAACCAAAAGAATCATGGGCTAACACACACAATAAGCCGAGAAAATTGCCTAGTTTCTGTAAATTGCCCCCTAAATACCCAAAATAGACTCTGAAAATGATGAGATAATACGTACTGCTCTCCCAACTCTCTATAGAGGGTTCCATAAGGGTTTCACAATGAAAATAAACGAAAGTCAAATCACCAAAATATTCTTGGTCTAACACACACAAAAAAATGAAAAAATCACCTAATTTCTATAAATTGGCCCCAAAATACTCAAAAATAGACTCGAAAATGGTGAGACAATACGTACTGATCCCCCAACTCCCTACAGGAGTTCCATAAAGGTTTCACAAAGAAATAATTCGGAATCCATATCATCAAAATATTTATGGGTTTACACACAAAAAAATTGAGAAAATCGCCTAATTCCTGTAAATTATCTCCTAAATGCCCAGATGAACTCTGAAAATGGTCAGACTGTACGTACTGCTCTCCCAACTCCTTTAAGAGGATTCCATAAAGGATTCACAAAGAAATCATCTGGAAGTCATATCACCGAAATATCCATGGGCTAACACACACAAAAAGCTGAAAATTCCTTAATTCATGTAAATTGCCCCCTAAATGTCCAAAATAGACTCTGAAAATGGTGAGACTATATGTACAACTCTCCAAACTCCCTGTGGAGAGTTCTATAAAGGTTTTGCAAAGAAATCGTTCGGTAGTCATATCACTAAAATATGCAAGGGCTAACATACACAAAAAATTGAGAAAATCACCTAATTTTCTAAATTGCCCCCTAAATAACCAAAATGGACTCCAAAATTGGTGAGACTTTACGTACTGCTCCCCGAACTCCCTACGGAATGTTCCATAAAGGTTTCACAAAGAAATTATCCGAAAGTCATATCACCAAAATATTCATGGCTAACACACGAAAAATTAAGAAAATCGCCTAATTCATGTAAATTTCCCACTAAATGCCCAAAATAAAATATGAAAATGGTGAGACTGTACGTATTGCTCCCCCGAATCCCTACTGATGGTTCCATAAAGGTTTCGCAAAGAAATCGTTCGAAAATCATATCACCAAAATATTCATTGGCGAACACACACAAAAATTTGAGAAAACCGCCTAATTCTTTTAAATTGCCCCCTAAATACCCAAAATGGACGCCGATAATGGTGAGATTGTACGTACTGCTCCCCCAACTCCCTACAGAGGGTTCCAGAAAGGTTTTGCAAAAAAATCGTCAGAAATCCATATCACCAAAATATTCATGGCAAACATACACAAAAAACTAAGAAAATTGCCTAATTCAAGTATATAGGCCCTCGTAAATGCTCAAAAACGCCGTGAAAATTCCCGAGACTTCACCTGCTGCACCCCCGGGTTCTTACGGAGGGTCCCCAATAGGTTTGGAAAAAAAATTGTCCAGAAGCCATATCACCAAAATATTCTTGGGCTAACACACACGAAAAATAAAATAAATTGCCTAATTCCTATTAAAAGCCTCGTAAATGCCCAAAAACTCCGTGAAAATTCTCGAAGATTCACCTGCTACTCCCCTGAGTACTTAAAGAGCGCCCCAAATAGGTTTCGAAAAAAAATTGACCGGAAGCCATATCACCAAAATATTCATAGGCTAACACACACGAAAAATGAAAACAATCGCCTAATTCCTATTAAATGCCTCGTAAATGCCCAAAAACGCCGTAAAAATTCCCGAGCCTTCACCTGCTGCCCCCCTGGGTACTTACGGAGGGTCCCTAATAAGTTTCCGAAAAAATTGACTGGAAGCCATATCAAAAAAATTCACATGGGCTAACACACACGAAAAATGAGAAATATCGCCTAATTCCTATTAAATCCCTCGTAAATGCCCAAAAATGACATGAAAATTCCCGAGGCTTCACCTGCTACTCCCACGGGTACTTACGGAGGGTAACCAATATGTTTAGAAAAAAAATTGACCGTGAGGCATATCACCAATATATTCATAGGCTAACATACACGAAAAATGAGAAAAATCAAAAAATTCCTATTAAATGCCTCGTAAATGCCCAAAAACGCCGTGAAGATTCACGAGGCATCAGCTGCTGCTCCCCCGGGTACTTTTGGAGGGTCCCCAAAAGGTTTCGGAAAAAAAAATGACCGAAAACCATATCACCAAAATATTCATGGGATAACACACACGAAAAATGAGAAAAAATGCATAATTCCTATTAAATGCCTGGTAAATGCCCAAAAACGGCGTGAAAATTTCCTAGGCTTCACCTGCTGCTCCCCCGGGTACTTACAGAGGGTCCCAAAAAGGATTTGAAAAGAATTTGACCGGAAGCTACATCACCAAAATATTCATAGGCTAACACACATGAAAAATGAGAAAAATCGTCTAATTCCTATTAAATTCCCAAAAATTCCACGAAAATTTCCGAGGCTTCACCTGCTGCTCCCCTGGGTACTTACAGAGGGTCCTCAATAGGTTTTGGAAAAAAATTGACCGAAAACCATATCACAAAAATATTCATAGGCTAACACACACGAAAAATGAGAAAAATCACCAAATTCCAGCTTAATGCCTCGTAAATGCAAATAACCACCATGAAAATTCTCAAGTCTTCACCTGCTGCTCCCCCGGGTACTTACAGAGGGTCCCCAATAGGTTTCAGAAATAATTGACCGGAAGCTATCTCACCAAAATATTCATGGGTTAACACACACGACAAATGAGAAAAATCGCCTAATTCCAATTAAATACCTTGTAAATGCCCAAAAACACCGTAAAAATTCTCGAGGCTTCACCTGCTGCTCCACCGGGTACTTACGGAGGGTCCCCAAAAGGTTTCAAAAAACAATTGACCGGAAGCCATATCACCAAAATATTCTTGGGCTAACACACACGAAAAATGAGAAAAATTGCCTAATTCCTATTAAATGCCTCGGAAAAGCCCAAAAATGCCAAGAAATTTTCTAATGCTTCACCTGCTGCTCCCTCGGGACTTTCGGAAGGCCCCCAATAGGTTTCGAAAAAAATTGACCGGAAGTCATATCACCAAATATTCATGGGATAACACACCAAAAAATGAGAAAAATCACCTAATTACTATAAAATGCCTCGTAAATGGCCAAAAACGCCGAGAAAATTTTTGAAGATTCGCCTGCAGCTCCCCCGGGTACTTACAGAGGGTCCCCAATGGGTTTCAAAAAAAAATTAACCGGAAGCCATATCACCAAAATATTCATGGGCTAACACACACGAAAAATAAAAAAAATTTGCCTAATTCTTAATAAGTGTTCGTAAATACCCAAAAATGCATTGAAAATTCCCGAGTCTTCATCTGCTGCTCCCCTGAGTACTTACGAAGGGTCCCCAACAGGTTTCGGGAAAAGATTGACCAGAAGCCATATTACCAAAATATTTATGAGCTAACACACACGAAAAATGAAAAAGATCGCCTAATTCCTATTAAATGCCTCGTAAATGCCCAAAAACGCCATGAAAATTCTTGAAATTTCACTGGCTGCTCCCCCGGGTACTTACAGAGGGTCCCCAATTGGTTTCGGAAAAAAATTAATTGAAAGCCATATCACCAAAATATTCATGGGCTAACACACACGAAAAATGAGAAAAATCGCATAATTCCTATTAAATACCTCGTAAATGTCAAAACACGCCGTGAAAATTCTCGAGACTTCACCTGTTGCTCCCCCGGGTACTTACGGTGGGTCCCCAATAGGTTTCAGAAAAAATTAACCGGAAGTCATATCACCAAAATATTCATGGTCTAACACACACGAAAAATGAGAAAAATCGTGTAATTCCTATTAAATGCCTCGTAAATGCCTAAAAATGCAATGAAAATTTCTGAAACTTCACCTACTGCTCCCCCGGGTACTTACGGAGGGTCCCAAATAGGTTTCGGAAAATAATTGACCGGAAGTCATATCACTAAAATATTCATGGCTAATAACTCACACGAAAATGAGAAAATCGTCTTATTCCTATTAAATTCATCGTAAATGCCCAAAAACGGTGTGGAAATTTCCGAGGCTTCACCTGCTGCTCCCCCGGGTACTTACGCAGGGTCCCCAATAGGTTTCGAAAAAAAAATTAACCATGAAATATATCACAAAAATATTCATGGACTAACACACACGAAAAATGAGAAAAATCACTTAATTCCTATTATATGTCTCTTAAATGCAAAAAAATGCCGTGAAAATTCTCGAGACTTCACATGTTGCTCCCCCGGGTACTTACAGTGGGTCCCCAATAGGTTTCAGAAAAATTGACCGGAAGCCATATCACCAAAATATTCATGGTCTAACACACACGAAAAATGAGAAAAATCGTGTAATTCCTATTAAATGCCTCGTAAATGCCTAAAAATGCAATGAAAATTTCTGAAACTTCACCTACTGCTCCCCCGGGTACTTACGGAGGGTCCCAAATAGGTTTCGGAAAATAATTGACCGGAAGTCATATCACTAAAATATTCATGGCTAATAACTCACACGAAAATGAGAAAATCGTCTTATTCCTATTAAATTCATCGTAAATGCCCAAAAACGGTGTGGAAATTTCCGAGGCTTCACCTGCTGCTCCCCCGGGTACTTACGCAGGGTCCCCAATAGGTTTCGAAAAAAAATTAACCATGAAATATATCACAAAAATATTCATGGACTAACACACACGAAAAATGAGAAAAATCACTTAATTCCTATTATATGTCTCTTAAATGCAAAAAAATGCCGTGAAAATTCTCGAGACTTCACATGTTGCTCCCCCGGGTACTTACAGTGGGTCCCCAATAGGTTTCAGAAAAATTGACCGGAAGCCATATCACCAAAATATTCATGGGCTATAACACACACGAAAAATGAGAAAAATTGTGCAATTCTTATTAAATGCCTAAAAACGCAATGAAAAATACTGAGGTTTCACCTGCTGCTCCTCCGGGTACTTACGGAGGGTCCCTTATAGGTTTGGGAAAAAAATTGATCAGAAGCCATATTACAAAAATATTCATAGCCTAACACACACGTAAAATGAGAAAAATCACATAATTCCTATTAAATGCTTCGTAAATGCCCAAAAATGCCGTGAAAATTTCCGAGGCTTCACCTGCTTCTACCTCGGGTACTTACGGAGGGTCCTTATTATGTTTCGAAAAAAAATTGACCGGAAGATATATCCCCAAAATATTCATGGGCTAACACTCACGAAAAGCGAGAAATATCACATAATTCCTATTAAATGCCTCGTAAATGCCCAAAAATCCATGAACATTCCCGAGCCTTCACCTGCTGCTCCCTCAGGTACTTACGGAGAGTCCCTTATAGGTTTCGGAAAAAATTTGACCGAAAGCCATATCACCAAAATATTCATGCGCTAATGCACACGAAAAATAAGAAATATCAACTAATTCCTACTAAATGCCTCGAAAATGCCCAAAAACGCCGTGAAAATTTTCGACGCTTCACCTGCTGCTCCTCCGGATACTTATGGAGGGTCCCAAATTGGTTTCGAAAAAAATTGACTGAAAGTCATATCACCAAAATATTCATGGGCTAACACACGAGAAAAATCGCCTAATTCCTATTAAATACCTTGTAAATGCCCATAAACGACGTAAAAATTTCTGAGGCTTCACCTGCTGTTCCTTCGGATACTTACGGAGGGTCCCCAATAGGTTTGGGAAAGAAATTGGCCGAAAGCGATATCACCAAAATATTCATGCTCTAACACACACTAAAAATGAGAAAAATCACCTAATTACTATTAAATGCCTCGTAAATGCCAAAAAACACTGCAAAAATCCCGAGGCTTCACCTGCTTCACCTCCGAGTACTTACGGAGGTCCCCCGAGTATACAGAGGGTCCCCAATAGATTTTTAAAAAAAATTGACCGGAAGACATATCACCAAAATATTCATGGGCTAACACACACAAAAAATGAGAAAATCACCTAATTCTTATTAAATGCCTCGTAAATGCCAAAAAAAGCCATGGAAATTCCCGAGGCTTCACCTGCTACTCTCTCGGGTACTTACAGAGGGTCCCTTATAGATTTCAGAAAAAATTTGACCGAAAGGCATATCAACAAAATATTTATGGGCTAGCGCACACGAAAAATGAGAAAAATTGCTCAATTCCTATGAAATGACTCGTAAATGCGCAAAAACATCGTGAAAAATTATCAAAGCTTCACCTGCTCCTTCTTAGGGTACATACGAAGGGTCCCCAATAGGTTTCGGAAAACAAATTAAGCGGAAGCAATATCACCAAAATATTCATGAGCTAACACACACGAAAAATGAGAAAAATTGCTTAAATCTTATTAAATGCCTCGTAAATGCCTAAAAACGCCGTGAAAATTTCTGAGTCTTCAAATGCTGCTCCAACAGGTACTTACGGAGGGTCCCCAATAGGTTTCGAAAAAAAATTGACTGTAAGTTATATAACCAAAATATTCATGGGCTAACACACACGAAAAATGAGAAATATCAACTAATTACTACTAAATCCTCGTAAGTGTCAAAAAATGCCGTAAAAATTTCCGATGCTTCACATGCTGCTCCTCCGGATACTTACAGAGGATCCCCAATAGGTTTCGAAAAAAATTGACTGGAAGTCATATCACCAAAATATTCATAGGCTAACACATGAGAAAAATCGTCTAATTCTTATTAAATACCTCGTAAATACCCAATAATGCGGTGAAAATTTCTGAGGCTTCACCTGATGTTCCTTCGGATACTTACTAAGGGTCCCCAATAGATTTCGGAATATAATTGACCGGAAGTGATATCACAAAAATATTAATGGTCTAACACACAAAAAATGAGAAAAATTGCCTAATTACTATTAAATGTCTCGAAAATGCCCAAAAACTCTACGAAAATCCCGAGGCTTCACCTGCTTCTCCCCCGAGTACTTACGGAGGTCCCCCGGGTACATGCGGAGGGTCTCCAATAGGTTACAAAAAAATTGACTGGAAGATATATCACCTGATGTTCCTTCGGATACTTACTAAGGGTCCCCAATAGGTTTCTGAAAAAAATTGGCCGGAAGTGATATCACAAAAATATTCATGGTCTAACACACGAAAAATAAGAAAAATCAGTTAATTCATATTAAATACCTCGTAAATGCCCAAAAAAGCCACGAAAATTTCCGAGGCTTCACCTGTTGCTCCACCGGGTACTTACGGAGAGCCCCTAATAGGTTTCGAAAAAACATTGACCATAAGCCATATCTCACAAATATTCATGGGCTAACACACACGAAAAATGAGAAAAACCGCTTAATTCTCATTAATTACCTCATAAATGCACAAAAACGCCGTGAAAATTCCCGAGTCTTCAAATGCTACTCCACCGGATACTTACGGAGGGTCCCTAATAGGTTTCGAAAAAAAATTGACTGGAGCCATATCACCAAAATATCTATGGGCTAACGTACACAAAAAATGAAAAAATGGTCTAATTCCTATTAAATGCCTAGTAATTGCCCAAAAATGCCGTGAAAATTCCCGAGACTTCACCAGCTGCTCTCCTGGGTACTTACGGAGGGTCCCGACTAGGTTTCGGAAAAAAATTACTGGAAGCAATATCACCAAAGTATTCATGGGTTAAGACACACGAAAAATAAAAAAAAATCACCTAATTCTACTAAATGTAGCGTAAATGCCAAAATATTCCGTGAAAATTCCCGTGGCTTCACCCACTGCTCCCCCTGGTACTTACGGAGGGTCTCCAATAGGTTTCGAAAAAAAATTGATCGAAAATCATATCACTAAAATATTTATGGGCTAAAACACACGAAAAATGAGAAAAATCGCTTAATTCCTATTAAATGCCTCGTAAATGCCCAAAAACGCCGCCAAAATTAGCGAGGCTTCATCTGCTTCTCCTCCGGATACTTACAAAGGGTCCCCAATAGGTTTCAGAAAAAAATTGATCGGAAGCCATATCACCAAAATATTCATGGGCTAACACACACGAAAAATGAGATAAATCGCTTAATTCCTATTAAATGCCTCGTAAATGCCCAAAAACGCCGTGAAAATCCCGAGGCTTCACCTGCTACTCCCCCATGTACTTACGGAGGGTCTCCAAAAGATTTCAAAATTTTTTTGACTTGAAGCCATATAACCATAATATTCATAGGCTAACACACACGAAAAATAAGAAATATCAACCAATTACTACTAAATACCTCATAAGTGCCCAAACACGCTGTGAAAATTTCTGATGTTTCACCTGCTGCTCCTCCGGATACTTACGGAGGGTCCCCAATAGGTTTCGAAACAAATTAACTGAAAGTCATATCACCAAAATATTCATGGGTTAACACAAGAGAAAAATCGCCTAATTCCTATTAAATACCTCGTAAATACCCAATAACGCCGTGAAAAATTTCTGAGCCTTCACCTGTTTTTCCTCCGGATACTTACTGAGGGTCCCCAATAGGTTTCGAAAAAAATTGACCGAAAGTGATATCACAAAAATATTTATGGTCTAACAAACACACAAAATGAGAAAAATCGCCTAATTACTATTAAATGCCCAAAAACTCTGTGAAAATCACGAGGCTTCACCTGTTTCTCCCTCGAGTATTTACGAAGGTCCCCTGGGTACATACGAAGGGACCCCAATAGGTTTTAAAAAAAAATTGACCGGTAGACATATCACCAAAATATTAATGGGCTAACACACACGAAAAAGAGAAAAATAACCTAATTCCTATTAAATACCTCGTAAATGCCCAAAAATCCATGAAAATTTCTGAGACTTCACCTGCTGCTCCCTCAGGTACTTACGGAGGGTCCCTTATAGGTTTTGGAAAAAATTTACCGAAAGCCAAATCACAAAAATATTATTGGGCTAACGCACACGAAAAATGAGAAAAATCGCATAATTTCTATTAAATGCCGCGTAAATGCGCAAAAACATCGTGAAAATTCGCCAAGTTTCACCTGCTGCTCCCCCGGATACTTACGGAGGGTCCCCAATAGGTTTCGAAAACAAAATTGAGCGAAAGTCATATCACCAAAATATTCATGAGCTAACACACACGAAAAATGAGAAAAACTGCTTAATTCCTATTAAATTCCTTGTAAATGCCCAAAAACGATGTGAAAATTCCCGAGAATTCACCTACTACTCCCCCAGGTACTTACGGAGGGTCCCCAATAGGTTTCAAAAAAAATAGACCAGAAGCCATATCACCATAATATAAATGGGCTAACGCACACGAAATATGAGAAAAATCGCCTAATTCCTATTAAATGTCTCGTAAATGCCCAAAAACGCAATGAAAATTTCTAAGGCTTCACCTGCTGCTCTCCCGGGTATTAATAGAGGATCCCCAATAGGTTTGGGAAAAAAATTGACCGGAAGTCATATCACCAAAATATTCATGGGCTAACACACACGAAAAATAAGAAAAATCGCCTAACTCCTATTATGCGCCTCGTAAATGCCCAAAAACACCATAAAAATTCCCGAGGCTTCACCGGCTGCTCCTCCGAGAACTTACGGAGGGTCCCCAATAGGTTTTGAAATAAATTGACCGGAAGCCATATCACCAAAGTATTAATGGGCTAACACACACGGAAAATGAGATAAATCGCCTAATTCCTATAAAATACCTTGTAAATGCCCTAAAACGCCGTGAATATTCGCGAGATTTCACCTGCTGCTCCTCCCGGTACATACGGAGAGTCCCCAATAGGTTTCAGAAAATAATTGACTGGAAGCCATATCACCAAAATATTAATGGGCTAACACGCACGAAAAATGAGTAAAATCGTCTAATTCCTATTAAATGCCTCGTAAATGGACAAAAACGCCGTGAAAATTCCCGAGGCTTCACCTGCTCCTCTCTTGGGTACATACGGAGGATCCCCAAAAGGTTTCCAAAAAAATTGACCGGAAACCATATCTCCAAAATATTTATGGGCTAACACACACGAAAAAAGAGAAAAATCGTCTAATTCCTATTAAATGCCCAAAAACGCAGTGAAAATTCTTGAGTCTTCAAATGCTGCTCCACCGGGTACTTACGAAGGGTCCCTAATAGATTTCGGAAAAAAAATTGACTGGAAGTCATATCACCAAAATATTCATGGGCTAACGCACATGAAAAATGAGAAAAATCGTCTAATTCCCATTAAATGCAAGTAATTGCCCAAAAGTGCCGTGAAAATTTCCGAAACTTCACCTGCTGCTCCCCCGGGTACTTACGAAGGGTTCCCAATAGGTTTCGAAATTTTTTTTATTTGAAGCCAAATCACCAAAGTATTCATGGGCTAAGACACACGAAAAATCGCCTAATTCTATTAAATGCCGCGTAAATGCCTTAAAAATTCGTAAAAATTTATGTACCTTCACCTACTGCTCCCCTTGGTACTTACGGAGGGTCCCCAATAGGTTTCGAAAAAAAATTGACCGGAAGTCATATCACTAAAATATTTATAGGCTAACACATACGAAAAATAAGAAAAATCGCCTAATTCCTATTAAATGCCTCGTAAATACCCAAAAACGCCATCAAAATTCGCAAGGCTTCACCTGCTACTCCCCCGGGTACTTACAAAGGGTCCACAATAGGTTTCAGAAAAAAATTGAATATTCATGGGCTAACACACACGAAAAATGAGAAAAATCGCTTAATTCCTATTAAATGCCTTGTAAATGCCCATAAACGCTGTGAAAATTCCGAGGCTTCACTTGCTGCTCCCCCAGGTACTTACGGAGGGTCCCCAATAGGTTTCGAAAAAA
Source organism: Solanum appendiculatum (assembly GCA_018342035.1). Taxonomy (NCBI): domain Eukaryota; kingdom Viridiplantae; phylum Streptophyta; class Magnoliopsida; order Solanales; family Solanaceae; genus Solanum; species Solanum appendiculatum. Next base: position 1,507,303 of record JAGDQO010000434.1, on the reverse strand, counting down.
ATTGACTGGAAGCCATATCAACAAAATATAATGGGCTAACACACGAGAAAAATCGCCTAATTCCTATAAAATATCTCGTAAATGCCCAATAACGTTGTGAAAATTTCTGAGGCTTCACCTGTTGTTCCTCCGGATACTTACGGAGGGTCCCCAATAGGTTTCGGAACAAAATTGGCCAGAAGCGATATCACCAAAATATTCATAGTCTAACACATACAAAAAATGAGAAAAATCGCCTAATTACTATTAAATGTCTCGTTAATACCCAAAACACCGTGAAAATTCCCGAAGCTTCACCTGCTTCTCCCCCGAGTACTTACGGAGGTCCCCCGGGTACATGCGGAGGGTTCCCAATAGGTTTCATAAAAAAATTGACGAAAGTCATATCATCAAAATATTCATGGGTTAACACACACGAAAAAATAGAAAAATCGCCTAATTCATATTAAGTGCTTCGTAAATGCCCAAAAACACCGTGAAAATTTCCGAGTCTTCGCGTGATGCTCCCCCAAGTACTTACGGAGGGTCCTCAATAGGCTTTTGAAAAAAATTGACCAGAAGCCATATCACCAAAATATTCATGGGCTAACACACACGAAAAATGAGAAAAATCGCTTAATTCCTATTAAATGCCTTGAAATTGCCGTGAAAATTCTCAAGGCTTCACCTGCTGCTCTCTCGGATACTTACGGAGGGTCCCGAATAGGTTTCAGAAATAAATTGGCCGAAAGCCATACACAAAAATATTCATGAGATAACACAAACGAAAAATGAGGAAAATTGTCTGATTCTAATAAATGTCTCATAAATTCTGAAAAACGTAGTGAAAATCATCGAGGCTTCACCTGCTTCTCCCCCAGGTACTTATAGAGGGTCCCCAATAGGTTTCGAAAAAAATTTGACCTGAAGTCATATCACCAAAATATTCATGGGCTAACACACAAGAAAAATGAGAAAAATCGTCTCCAATTAAAAGCCTCGTAAATGACCAAAAATATCGTGAAAGTTACCGAGGCTTCACTTGCTACTCCCCCGGATACTTACGGAGGGTCTCTTATAGATTTCGGAAAACAATTGGCCGGAGTTATCATCAAAATATTCATTGCTAACACCCACGAAAAATGAGAAAAATCACCTAATTCCTATTAAATACTTCGTAAATTCCCAAAAATACCGTCAAAATTTCTGAGGCTTCAACTGCGGCTCCCTCGGGTACTTACAGAGGGTCCCTAATAGGTTTTGAAAAAAATTGACTGGATGTCATATTACCAAAATATTCATGCGCTAACACACACGAAAAAATGAGAAAAATATCGCCTAATTCCTATTAAATGCCTTGTAAATGCCCATAAACACCGTGAAATTTTCAGAGCCCTCTTCTGCAGCTCCCCCGGGTACTTACGGAAGGTACCCAATATGTTTCGAAAAAAAGTTGGCCGGATGCCATATAACCAAAATATTCATGGACTAACACACACGAAAAATGAGAAAAATCGCCTGATTTCTAATAAATGCCTCGTAAATGCCTAAAAATGCTATGAAAATTTCGGAGGCTTCACCTGCTGCTCCCCGGGTACTTACGGAGAGTCCCCAATAAGTTTCGAAAAAAAATTGATCGAAAGCCATATCACTAAAATATTAATGGGGTAACACACGAAAAATGATAAAAAAATTGCCTAATTCCTATTAACTGCCCAAAAATGCCGTGAAAATTCTCAAGCCTTCACCTGCTGCTCCATCGGGTACTTACGGAGGTTCCCTAATAGGTTTCGGAAAAAAATTGATCAGAAGTCATATCACAAAAATATTCATGGGCTAACGCACACGAAAAATGAGAAAAATCGCCTAATTTCGATTAAATGCCTCGTAAATACCCAAAAACCCCGTGAAAATTCTAGAGGCTTCACCTGCTCCTTCCCCCGGTACTTACGAAGAATCCCTAATAGGTTTTGGAAAAATTTTTACTGGAAGCCATATCACCAAAATATTCATGAGCTAACACACGAAAAAATGAGAAAAATCGCCTAAATCCTATTAAATGCTTCGTAAATGTCCAAAATCGCCGTGAAATTTTTCGAGACTTCACCTGCTGCTCCCCCGGGTACTTACGGAGGGTCCCCAATAGGTTTCAGAAATAAAAATGAATGGAGGCCGTATCACCATAATATTTATGGGCTAACACACACCAAAAACTAGAAAAATCACCTAATTTCTATTAAATGCCCAAAAAAGCCATGAAAATTCGCGAGGCTTCACATGCTGCTCCCCCGGGTACTTACGGAGGGTCCCCAAGAGATTTCAGAAAAAAACTAACCTGAAGCTATATCACATAAATATTCATAGGCTAACACACATACAAAAAATGAAAAAAATCGCCTAATTCCTACTAAATGCCGTAGAAATGCCAGAAAAAGACGTGACAATTACCGAGGCTTCACCTGCTGCTTCCCCGAGTACCTACGGAGGGTAGGTTTCGAAAATAATTTGATCGAAAGCCATATCACAAAAATATTCACGGGCTAACACACAAGAAAAATGAGAAAAATCGCCTAATTCCTATTAAATGCCTCGTAAATACCCAAAAACCCCGTGAAAATTTCTGAGGCTTCACAAGTTGCTCCTTCGGGTACTTACGGAGGGTCCCCAAAAGGTTTCAGAAAAAAATTGATCGGAAGCCATGTCACAAAAATAATCATGGGCTAACACACACAAAAAATGAGAAAAATCACCTAATTTCTATTAAATGCCTCGTAAATGCCTATAAACGGTGTGAATATTCCCGAGACTTCACCTGCTGCTCCCCCGAGTACTTACGGAGGGTCCCTAATAGGTTTCGGAAAAAAATTGATCGAAAGTCATATTACAAAAATATCCATGGGCTAACACACACGAAAAATGAGAAAAATTGCCTAATTCCTATGAAATGCCTCGTAAATGCCTAAAAACGAAGTAAAATTTTTTGAGGCATCACCTGCTGCTCCACCGAGTACTTATGGAGGGTATCCAATAGGTTTCGAAAAAAAATTGACCGGAAACCATATTACCAAAATATTCATGGACTAAGACACACGAAAAATGAGAAAACTCGCCTAATTCCTATTAAATGCCTCGTTAATACCCAAAAAGGCCGTGAAAATTCCCAAGGCTTCACCTGCTGCTCCCCCGTGTACTTACGGAGGGTCCCAATAGATTTTGGAAAAAAATTTACCGGAAGCCATATAACCAAAATATTCATGGGCTAACACACACGAAAAATGAGAAAAATCACCTAATTCCTATAAAATACCTCGCAAATGCTCAAAAACACCGTGAAAATTTCTGAGGTTTCACCTGCTGCTCCCCCGGTTACTAACAGAGGGTCCTCTATAGGTTTCAGAAAAAATTGACTGGAAGCCATATCACCAAAATATTCATGGGCTAACACACACGAAAAATCGACTAATTCCTATTAAATGTTTCGTAAATACCAATAACGCCGTGAAAATTTCCAAGACTTCACCTGCTGCTCTCCGGGTACTTACGTAGCGTCCCCAATAGGTTTCGAAAAAAATTGATCGGAAGACATATCATCAAAATATTCATGGGCTAACACACACGAAAAATCGCCTAATTTCTATTAAATGCCCAAAAACGCCGTGACAATCCCGAGGCTTCATCTGCTACTCCCCCGGATACTTACAAAAGGTCCCCAATAGGTTTTGGAAAAAAATTGACCAGAAACCATATCAACGAAATATTCATGGCTAACAAACATGAAAAATGAGAAAAATTGTCTAATTCCTATTAAATGCCTCGAAATGCCCAAGAAATCCGTGAAAATCCCGAGGCTTCACCTGCTGCTCCCCCGAATACTTACAGAGGGTCCCCGATTGGTTCCGGAAAAAAATTGACCGGATGCCATATCACCAATATATTCATGGGCTAACACACACAAAAAATGAGAAAACTCGTCAAATTTCTATTAAAAGCCTCGTAAATGCCCATAGACGCCATGAAAATTCCCGAGACTTCACCTGCTGCTCCCTCGGGTACTTACGGAGGGTCCCCTATAGGTTTCAGAAAATAATTGACCGGAAGTCATATCACCAAAATATTCATGAGTTAACACACACGAAAAATGAGAAAAAATTACCTAGTTCCTATTAAATGTCACGTAAATGCCCAAAAACGCCGTGAAAATTTCCGAGGCTTCACTTGCTGCTCCTCCGAGTACTTATAGAATGTCCCCAATAGGTTTCAGAAAAAAATTGACCGGAAGCCATATCACCAAAATATTCATAGTCTAACGCACACGAAAAAATAGAAAAATCGCATAATTCCTATTAAATACCTCGTAAATGCCTATAAACGCCGTGAAAATTCTTGCGGCTTAACCTGCTGCTCCCCCGGGTACTTACATATGTTCCCCAATAGGTTTTAGAAAAAAATTGACCGAAAGTCATATCTCCAAAATATTCATGGGCTAACACACACGAAAAATGAGAAAAATCTCCTAATTTCTATTAAATGCCCAAAAACACCGTGAAAATCCCGAGGCTTCACCTGCTCGTGTACTCACGGAGGGTCCCCAATAGGTTTAAAAAAAAATTGATCGGAAGCCATATCATCAAAATATTCATGGGCTAACACACGAAAAATGAGAAAAATCGCCTAATTCCGATTAAATGCCTCGTAAATGCCCAAAAACGCCGTGAAAATTCCAAAGGCTTTACCTGCTGCTCCCCCGGGTACTTACAAAGGGTCCCTAATAGGTTTCAGAAAATAATTGATCGGACGCCATATCACCAAAATATTCATGGGCTAACACACACGAAAAATGAGAAAAATCGCCTAATTCCTATTAAATGCCTCGTAAATGCCCAAAAACGCTGTGAAAATTCACGAGGCTTCACCTGTTGTTCCTCCGAGTACTTACGGAGGGTCCGTAATAGGTTTCAGAAAAAAATTGACCGGAAGCCATATCACCAAAATATTCATGGGCTAACACACACAAAAATGAGAAAAATAACCTAATTCCTATTAAATGCATTGTAAATGCCCAAAAACACCGTGAAAATTCCCGAGGCTTCACCTGCTGCTCCCCCGGGTACTTACTGAGGAATATCACCAAAATATTCATGGGCTAACACACACGAAAAATTGAAAAAATTGCCTAATTCATTTAAATTGCCCCCTAAATGCCTAAAATAAACTCTTAAAATGGTGAGGCTATACGTACTGCTCCCCCAACTCCCTACAGAGTGTTCCATATAGGTTTCGCAAAAAAATCGTTCGGAAGCCATATCACCAAAATATTCATAGGCCAAACACACAAAAAATTAATAAAATCACCTAATTCGTGTAAATTGGCCCTAAATACTCAAAATGGACTCTGAAAATAGTGAAACTGTGCGTACTGCTTCCCCTACTCCCTACGGAGGGTTCCATAAATGTTTCACAAAGAAATCGACCGGAAGCTATATCACCAAAATATTCATGGGCTAACACACACAAAAAAAACTGAGAAAATCACCTAATTATTGTAAATTGCCTCCTAAATGTTCAAAATGGACTCTGAAAATTGTGAGATTGTACGTACTGGTCCTCCAATTCCTTACGGAGGGTTCCGTAAATGTTTTGCAAAGAAATCGTCCGGAAGCCATATCACCAAAATATTCATAGGCTAACACACATGAAAAACTGAGAAAATCGCCTAACTATAAATTGTCTCCTACATGCCCAAAACGGACTCTGAAAATGGTGAAACTATACGTACTGCTCCCCCAACTCCCTATGGAGGGTTTCATAAAGGTTTCACAAAGAAATTGATCAGAAGTCATATCACCAAAATATTCATGGGCTAACAGACACAAAAAATTTAGAAATTGCCTAATTCATGTAAATTGCCCCCTAAATATTCAAACTGGACTATGATAATGGTGAAATTGTACGTACTGCTCCCCCAACTCTCTATGGAGGATTCCATAAAGGTTTCGCAAAGAAATCGTCGTGAAGCCATATCACCAAAATATTTATGGGCCAACACACACGAAAAATTAAGAAAGCCACCTAATTCTTAAAAGTTATCTCGTAAATGCGAAAATATGTCTTAAAATGGCGGGACTATAAGTAATGCTTCCCCAACTCGTTACGGAGGTCCTCATAAAGTTTTTCAGAAAAAATTCTTGGGGACTCCTATGCGCCAGATCCATGGCTAATACACACGAAAAATCAAGAAAGTTGCGTAAGTCCTTAAGGTTGGCTCGTAAATGTGAAAATACGCCTTAAAAATGGTGCGACTATACGTAATGCTTCCCCAACTCATTACGGAGGTCTTCACAAATTTTATTCAGAAAAAATTTTCAGGTGCTCCAAGGCGCCAGAACCGTGGTCTAATACACACTAAAAACCATGAAAGTCATGTAATTCCTAAAAATTGGCTCGTAAATGCGAAAATATGCCATAAAAATGGCGGGACTATACGTCATGCTTCCCCAACTCATTACGGAGGTCCTCATAAAAAAATTTCAGAAAAAATTCCCGGGTGCTCCAAAGCGCCATATTCACACGAAAAACTAAGAAAGTCGCGTAATTCCTAAAAGTTGGCTCGTAAATGCGAAAATATGCCTTTAAAATGGTGCGACTATACGTAATGTTTCTCTTACTCATTATGGAGGTCTTCATAAAGTTTTTTCAGAAATTTTTTTTGGGTCTACAAGGCGCTAGATCTATGGGCTAATACACACGAAAATCAAGAAAGTCGCGTAATTTCTAAAATTTGGCTCGTAAATGTGAAAATATGTCTTAAAAACGATGTGAATGTACGTAATGCTTCCCCAATTCATTACAGATATGTACATGATTAAAAAATCTCTTTATTTTTTAAAAATATCGAATTCGATCAAATAAAGACAAACACATTGAAACGAAAGGGGTACATAATATAGTATAGTACATAAAGCTTTAGAGGCACGCCTGATACATGGATTAAATTATTTCGAAATTATAGTCCCGAGATTATAATTTCTCACCTAGTTTATCCAATTCAGAAGGTGAAATAAAATAATCTCAAATAAAATAAGATAAAATGAAATATCTCATAATTAAGTTTGAAATCATATTTATACTATGTTTGTCGTTTGATGAACAGTATAACTTTATTTATACCGTTAGCTATACATAATATAAATATAATTTCAAATTTAATATCGAGATATGTCATCTTATCCCGTGTACCAAACAAGTCGGATTCTAAGGGATGCCGTACCAAGTATGGCTTAAACCCCCTTTTTATACTTAAAACGAAACAAAAGCCCTCAATTCTCTGAGGCAATCTGCTATTTCTGTGCTGTAATAAACGCCCAACATTTCTATATAATAAAAGATATTAGCAGTTACTGCATTGAGTACCTCATTTGACCGGCGACACTCTCAGTTCATAAATTTCCGGTCGATTACAACAAGGTACGATGAACAATCCTCAAATTTTGCAAACAAAGTTCAGTTCACTTTACTTTTTTTTTTGTTTTGTTGATTAATTGTTTGTTAGCAGATTGAAATGGCAGAAGGAGGAATTCAGTCAAAGTATGTAAAATTAACAAAAGATCAAGCACCTCTTGAAGAAGACATTAAGCCTGGAGAGCTCAATCAGCCTATTCATGTACCTCAGGTCTCGCTTTGATCTGTTTTTTAATTTGATTCGGAAAGGCGAATTCAAGATTTGAACTTTTTTTTAATGGGGTTGTGGGGTTGCATTTGCTTAATGTTTTTTGCTAGATCTGCTACTGATTGCTGATGGGTGTGGGATGAAATGTTCTTTTAGTCAATTTATCTTCTTGGCTAATTGTGTATGAGTGTTAAAAATTGGATCTTTAGGATTTAGTAGTATTTTGGATTAATCTGTGTTAAGAAATGTGGGTAGTTTAGCTTCTTGATTTGTTGCTAGACAGAAACTCTGTACATTTCCTAGTAGGTGTGATTGTAAGATCATGTAATTTCATCCAAAATACGTCCTGCGTTGGATACATTTCTTTTGAGACGAGGATCTATGGGAAACAATACAAAGGTGGGTGTAAGGTCTGGTATAGCCTAGCTTCTCTAGGCCTTACTTGTGGGATTACACGGGATGTGTTGTTGTTTTGTGTTTCGCGCAATACTTGTGCTGTTGAGAGTAGTAGATTGGGGCGGAGTAAGTAAAGAGGGAAGGGGATTTAATTGAATTCTCGTCATCGAAAAATTATACTATACAAAAAGGACAACTATAAAATTTGTTTGTTATATGAGCCGTCGAATCCCCTTACATAAGTACAAGTTCAAATTCCTATCATGACACTCTAGTACTTCTTTTTTCGAGTGAATACCTCAAAACCCCCCTTAAACTATTCAGTGTAATATTTAAACTATGAGGGGTTGTTGTTATCTCCTAAATTGTAACATTTTCTAGCTAAAAACCCCATTTGCAATGCCAAGTAGCATTGAATGTGGCCTCATTCTCTTTGTAATGTGTGAGAGCTAGAAATTAGGCCAAAAAGAGCATTCATGTGGAATTTCCATTTTTTCCTTTTTTTTTTTGGATTTCCATCTTCTTTTTTATTACTTGTTTGGTTTTTTTTTCTCTATTTCTGGTAGACTCAGTTAGAAAGACATAATCCACAAATGTGCACAACATTTATTTCGGGGTGGCATATTGGTTTGGGCTGTGGACTTCCATGTTGGAGGTCTCAAGTTCGAAACCCCTTACCAGCGAAAGCAAGGGATTTGCCTTCTGGGTTGAGCTCGTCGCATCAGGCTTGCCTAGTGCGGATTACCTCTCCTGCGTGGTTTGTGAGCTATTGCATAGTAGCGCGGATTTTACCCTGTGTGCACCCAAAGGGTAGCGGCGGCGGGTTTCCCTTGTTATAAAAAAAAGAGTATGTTTTAATATTCAAACTTTCAATAGGGTTTATTATTATTGAGTAAATTTTATCCTAATTTGCAATTAGGTTTACTGGTATTGACTAATTTTTTTATTTTGCTTCTAGTTTAAAGATATGAGTTTTCAATTGAATTTACTATCAGCAATTTCTTTTATTAGATATTGAAGAAGAAGAAAAAGAAATTACTCAATTTAGATAAGTCAAGAAGAAATAACAAATAGGGAAAATATTGTTTTACGCTTTAGTGTACAATTTTGATTTTTTGGTTAACTTTTTAATATTATTGTAATTTTAGAGTTATCTTTTTTAATTGAGTTTATTGTTATGATAAAATTCATTCATGATTTTTAACAAGATTTCTTTTTCTGATTTTTTTTTTTTTACTACTACATTATTTCAAGGTTATGGTTTTCAGTTAATCTACTGTTATTAACAAAAGATGTAGATATTTGAAGAAGAAAAAATGAATAAGAAAAGAAGAAAGAAAAAAAAATTGCCACATGGATGCCTTTTTGGCCTATTGTCTAGCTTCCACATGCTACAAAGACAGTGAGACCACCCTCCATGCCTCTTGGCACTGCAGGGGTTTTTAGATAGAAAATGTGTTAACAACAGCACCCCATAATTTAAGTAGTAAACTGATAAAACTTGAATAGTTTAGGGGGTTTTGAGGTATTAGTGTTTTTTTTTGGATCTCCTTAGATAAGTATCCAATAATGTTTTTATTAGATCTGTCTCTGATTGCTGATGGGTGTGGAATTAATGTTTTTGAATTAATTGCTCTAGTCAATTTATCTTCTAGGCTAATGGCGTAAAGGTCTTAAAAATGAATCTTTCCGATTTATGTAAATTAGCAGTATTTCTGATTACACTGTGTGAAAAAATGTATGGATATTGCACCAAAGGGTATAACCTAACTGTTCAATGAAATACATTGAGAACCATGAGGTCGGGTATAGCCTAATTGGTCAATGAAATGCATTGAAAACCATGATGTCTCAGAATCAAATCTTAGCAGAGGCAAGAACACTAGATCATGAAAAAGTTATAAAAAGTGTATAAAGAGTGTATAAATGCCACAATTATGCTGCAAGCAGTTACATGTTTAACCGAATGAGGTTCTTGAAGAATGCAAACTAGCATTCCATTTGTAGGAACTTTTAATCTGTCAGTCATTACATGGTGTAGCATTTAGCGGACTTCATTAATTGAAATTGCCAAAAAGTATATTAATTTGATTCCTCCAATATATCTGTCAGATATTAGTATGTTCTTGATTGGTTTTACTCTTTTACTAGGTTTGGTTGTTCTCTACCTTCTCTTATATTACAAATTTCATGTTTAATTGAGCAGCTAATCGTTCACAAGTGCAACGAATGTGGACAAGTTTTACCTGAAAGTTTTGAGCCTCCTGCAGATGAGCCTTGGACAAGTGGGATTTTCGGATGTGCTGAGGATAAAGATAGTTGTAAGTGTTCTTTTTTACATTATATAGATGATGCTTGTATACACTTTGTGTATGTTCCTCATTACACTGTCTAAATAGTTTGCAAAAGACATTCTTATGTTTAAGCATATCGTCTCCAAATTTTTCCTTTCCCCACTTTGGTTTGATCTTTGTGTTTATCTATATGCTACCAGTGTGTTTGAAAAACAGCACACCAAAAATTTAACAAAACCGTTTCATGTTTCTCTTTCACCTTTTTTTTTAGTGTAAGAAGCTCACTTTACTCACACTATCATTTTGGAAGGATTTAGATCTATCAGGATAAGCTAATTAAGTAATCATTTATATACATTATGTAAAAAGGACTGAGGTCCGCTTGTCTAAATTAAAAATTTATACATCTCTTTATCATTTTCGTTAACCCTTATCCTGTTGTGAAACCTTTAGTCTCTCTACTACCATTTAGACCTCTTTGATCTTCAAAGTAACCAAGTGAAGAGATTTGGTCCTTACAGTCTTGGTCAAGTAACTAATTTCTGCCGAAACCAATGGGAGGTGATAAAAATACTGTATAACCGGCATCTCATGTTTCTAACACTTATGAGGGGACATAGATTAGTCTTTGGTTGCAGTTTGGTATTCTGCAGAAGAGAATAGTAAGATCTATCCAAAAATGTAGGAGATGGAAGAATAAGCTCTCTGTACATCAAGTATATTGATAATCAACAAATAGTCGGTCCTTATTCAATTTGTAAAAAGCGGACGTCTATCACTATGTTAGGTTGTTATTACTCTGGTTCGATTTCTGGGATCCTTCCATCTCAGTAAAGAACCTCCTTTTCATATTCTTGAATGTGGTCTGTGTGCAGCTGTTGCTTCTTCTTTTAACACCACTAGTTTTATCTTACCTCTATAGGCTGGACAGGACTTTTCTGCCCGTGTGTCTTGTTTGGGCGTAATGTCGAGAGCGTGAGAGATGATACTCCTTGGACTACCCCTTGTGCTTGTCATGCCATTTTTGTCGAGGGTGGCATTGCTCTTGCAGCTGCAACAGCAGTATGTCATGGTATTGACCCAGGCACATCATTCCTCATTGGTGAAGGCTTATTATTCGGTTGGTGGATGTGTGGAATATATACTGGCCTTTTCCGGCAGTCGCTGCAGAAGAAGTATCATCTCAAGGTAACATCATCTTTTTGTGTTTATATGTTATATTTATGCATAATTAGGAACAAATCCTTTGTCCTTGATCAATTTTATTCACTGTCTTTTTAAAAAGTTGTTAGCTTAGATTTCGTATCACGCAGAGGACAGAGATCATCTTAAACATTATAGTTGCAAGAAAGTGTCTTCCTGATGTTTACTGTAACCAAAAGAATAAAGGGTAACAAAACGTTGGAGTACATCTTCATCATTAGCTGAAGTCGGCGTGCTTTTAATTTTTTAATTTTTCTTAATTATTAATATTTTCGGGAGAGGAGCTTCGGAACAACGATAAAGTTGTCTCCGTTGGTTCAAGCTATGGAATTAGCCTGATTTGTTGAAGGTTTCTTCAGGGTAGACTGCCTTTATCACACCCTCTTAGGGTGTGTCCCTCCCCCTGCATGAATGTGGGATATTTAGTGCACATATTTCCCTTTTTTGCGATAAAGAAAGTTCACGTGCTTTTTTTGTACAAGGCAATGTTGCCTCTGTTATCTATGTAGTTGCCCTAAAGTTAACTGATGGTAGATGAGAGTGAGACTTGTCAAATAAGTTTGACATAGCAGTGAAAGAAACTTGAATGAACCATAGGAGACCAGTGTGTTCAAATCATAGTAGACGACTAGACGCAAAGAAAACGCTAGGTGATTTTATCATCTATATGTCTTTTAAGTCTTGTTGGAAAGAGTTACTCAGCATCTATGCTGGTGGAGGTAACATGTACCCGATGGATTAGTTAAGGTGCACATAAACTGGTCCTGACGTACAAAAAAGAGATTAGAGTGGGACGTCATGTTTATGTTTACGGTTAATATTGCTTGATTCTTTGTCAGACTGTACCTTATTGATGTATACAACTTTCGAAATGATGCAGAATTCCCCCTGTGACCCTTGCCTAGCGCATTGCTGCTTGCACTGGTGTGCCTTGTGCCAGGAGCATAGAGAGATGAAGAATCGTCTGTCAGATAATTCTGCCCTGCCGATGACAATAGTCAATCCTCCCCCTATTCAGGAGATGAATGCTGCTGCAAGCGACAACCGTGAATCTGTACCTTCCTCAGCAAATAACTCCGAACAAACCAACCTCGAGATGCAAGCTCTATGAAAACTTCTCTATTTAGCATATACTTTTCAATTTAGTATATCACATAATAGTTTATAGAGTACGTTGCTGGCACAATCAACCTTGGAGCTAAGTTATACATGAACAAAAAAATGGTCATTGTTTTTTATGCACCGGTTAGGACAAATAATGTCTTGGACTGCAAACGAGTAGTGACATTTGCACTCTTTTTGTTCAAGTGTTCCAAAAGCAGGGGCGGCTCAACGCTAAAGCCACCGAAGCAATGGCTTTAGGCACCGAAAAATAATGCATCAAAATTATTCAATGGTAATATATATAAGTATTAATTGAAGTTTTCTTACAACAATTAAATTTGCGCTTACTTTCTACTTCTTAATTTGTCTAATTCATTTTTGTAAGACAGTTTTCAATTCTTTGAGGTGTCTATTGGGCATTTCAAGCTCAAATTAGATTATCAAATAATTAAATTTAAAAAGTCACTGTCTTAACTTTAGAGGCTCGCTAAAATTGTCTCCCAAATTTCCAATTCTTGATCGTCAAATGGCTAATGAACAACCATTGATTATTTTTGTAGGAACAAGACATTCTGTTTCATGCCATCAAAAGTTGAAGAAGAAGCATGTGCAGCTAACAACACACCATGGGAAATGACTCGAGAGCTAACCATCTCATTTAAAAGCTTAAACTATTAGAAAAAACACACTTGTATTAGTTAATTATATTCTCAACATAGGCCTATATTGACTGATTAGGGGCTTTGTAGAAATTGGGATATCTTCAAGTTTTATGTTCAAAATTTGTAAATGATTCAAGAATTAGTCTTTTGTTTAGTACTGATTTTTCATATAATTGTAATAGCTCAAGATTTGATTCTGAAATTGGGATATTTTCATTATGAGGTAGGATGATTCATTACTCTCTCCTTTTTCTCAGTTTGTATATTTCTTTTGATAGAACCTTTTCTGCCTTTTTACTTGAATTTGCTGATATCATCGATCGTCTTCACACCTTGGTTTTGCTGATCTAAATTTACTTTGTACTTGAATTCTACTAACCAAGTGTCTGCATTAGCTTTAGTCATTGTAGTTCTCCATGTTCACCTAACAGAATATGCACAGTAACATCAAAGAGACGGTGTTCATCAACAACATTCGTAATTGATTATTCTCTATCATGTATCGAATTATTCAACGATCGCAGATTAGGCGTTGATAAAGATGTTACAGTAATTCACAATGTAAAGATATAAGCTTTGCTGAATTATACGATCATTAAAAAACACTAGCGGTACATCAACAAGAACATTGGAAGTAAGACTTGGGCATAGAACACATTAAAATTATAAGGCAATTCACCTTCTAATTTTACATTTCACCAGAATTTCCAGTGGCAGAAGGTTACCTTATCCAAAAGGACTAATTTAACTGTGAAATTATTTGGGACATGTAAACCAAAGACCTTTTTTATAATCATGCCCATCTGAAAACCCCCAAAATAACCATATCTCACACAAAAAGAAGATACAAAAGCAATCAGGAACGAGGAGCTGCCATTTGCTGCTTCTTTACTCTTTCATCCTGCTTCACCATACTGAATACAAAAGAATGTTTGGCGGATCAATATTGCAACCAATTTGAAGCAACGATAGAGAATTAAGAAATTGAAATAAATAGCGGGCAGATGCAAATAGTTTTGGCTGAGCGGCCAAATGTGTAACTTCCCCTTTAATAAATGCTTGCCATATAACAGTAATTGATAAATTCTATCCAACTTTGTGTACGAAAACAGCCATTATCCAGACTCTTTTTTCCTTTTCCTTTGTAAACAGAAGACAAATAGTCCAGATGAAAGCTTTTATTCTGGCTAACGACAAAAAAGGATCTTTTAAAGGGGAGGGGGGGTGTAGATGAGCCTATGGCAAAATAAGCATTTTAACTTGTTGGGGGCCGATTTGTGAGTAATGTAGAAACTGACCTTACAGACTTAGAAGATAAAATGCAAAAATTGAAGAGAGGCATAGACTCATTAGTATGTTTAGTAAGTGCATTATGATGTCTATCAATTTAAGTAGCAAATATCAAATCAAGGCTTTCAGATTGATAGATAACTTATTATTCATGTTTTCAGATTACCTGATGTCATGAGGGGTAATAAATATCCACTGTGATCCTTGTGCCAATGCAAAATCCACGACAGCGTCTAGGCTGATTTTTCTGCTAACTGCATCCTGTACATTAATGGAAAGTTACAGATTGCGACCAATTGACTGTTTCTCTACCATGTTTAGTGCAACTAAACTTGTCCCTATGTAATCTACAGAATAAGGATTTATAGATGCCTGACAGATTAGTAAATTTCATTTCTTATTCATGATTAGGACCAGATGAGTAAACCAATCTCCCGTTGCGACAGTTACCACACCATGCTTGCATCAAAAGATCCATCCATCCAGATACATGGGGGTGGCACTAATCTACGAGGATATGATCTAAAAGACAACACCTTAAGTGTCACAATTCTTTCCAGCATCTGCATTACTCCATTCGAGCTACCTCTAATTTTCTGACTAATGTAAATAATAATCTAATCCGAAAATCTGATCCCTAATGATGGAAGTTATAGTGGACAAATTGTGAAGAGCAAAACATACAGCTAAGTGGTTTCATTCATTTATCTAACAGAGAAGAGACTTCTTATTACCTTTTGTTAATGAAGGAATAGACGGTAATTTCATGGTAAAGAGGACAATAAAAGAAAGAAATAACCAGAACACCAAATCCCAGCGATGACTTAGCTTTCAGCAGATATATGGTTATATAGTTATGAATGTTTTGCTACTCTACCATCTGATCATTACAAACAAGTAGTTGAGATATATTCTCTACTCAAGAGTGAAATCCTTCATCTTTCAGAGCAGCTTTTTGAGCTCCTTCAAAGTCATTACTCTGAATTTTCTTCTGACCAAGCTCTTTAAGCCTTACGCTTCATTTGTTTCCCCCTTCCTTCGGATTGCAACTAATATATTAATCAACGACATAAATCAGATGATACACAAGTTTCTTACTTGTAGTGTCATGTTCAATTCTATGTTCCCTTAGAGCCTGGGAGCAAAGGAGGAAAACGGGTTTATCACACTGATGATAGCTTTGTACTGAACATGGAGAGTACCAACAAAGGACTGATTCAATTTGGCAACCTGCTTGTGGAAACAGTCCACAGTTGCCCTTGAATGGCATTTGCAATCTCTAAGGGGTCGTTTGGTAGTGTATAAGAATAATGCTAAATAGAGTGTATTAGTAATGATTGCATTAATAATGCATGTATTAGTAATGCTAGCATTAATTATACATAGACTATTTCTTATGCATGGTTTGATTTGGCATATTAAAAATAGCATGCATGCATTGCATAAAAATATTTATTTACAAAGATATCCTTCACAATTATGGTTGGAAAAGATGTAAAAAAGATTTTGAGGGGCAATAGGATCTTTAACCATATGCTGATGCATGCATTAAAACCCCTTGCATTACTAATACCTAGAAATCCATGGTATTAGTAATACACACCTTAATACACAATAGAGTGTTACATAGCATGAAAAAGTGTACCAAACAAGGTATTACTAATACAAAGAATTAATACATGCATTATTTTTGTTAATACACTCTACCAAATGACCCCTAAGTCATTCGGATATCTATTTAGAGGCACTAGAAGAAATCTAAAAAGTGACGTAAACAACAATGATCAATTGGCATGATGATGATTGGAAGTATATTTCGGATTCTTTTTTTTTTTAAGTTGAAATCAACAATGTATAGGAACTGCGCAAGTAGATGTCCGTTAGAAGAAGAAACATAGTTGCAATGCGAGATGGGATAAAATCAAACATTTGCATAATTGAACTAACAGGAATAAAGCAATAGCTAAGGACCAAAACTGCAATTTTCTCCCAAAGGGCGGAGAAGAAATTACAGCTCCCCCAAATGTCATTTCCCAAATAGTAGAAAAAGCATTCTTTAAGAAAGTTAAAAAAAAAAAAAAGCCAAGTTGTAAAACTCACCATAAATACATCAAATTCATCCATTGCTCTAAATGGAGCTTCAGTCATCTCATGAAGAGCAAGTGCAAAGCACAAAGTTGAAAAAGAGCGTTCTCCCCCTGATTTTACAAGAGAACAAAACCAAAATAGTTTCACATCAAATTAAATTTACCAGGATGCTCAAAGAAGGCATCCATACATATTCCCAGGAGAAAGAATTCATTGTCAAAGATAATCGCCGAAGAGGTACAAATAAAGCATGCAATTAACAAGCAAATTAGATATAATTTGTCATGGCCCCTGAAAATGCGAACATCATAATACATATATAAGCCTCGGGAAATGGGAATTGGAAAAGCACATCCCCCTCCAACCTTCAGGTGGAAAGAGAGGGGGAAAGGAGAGAGGATTTGGCCAGGCCCCTCCCCATTAGGATTTTAACATGCGGGGCACTGCCTCCCTCAGAAAGTGACTGAACCCTTGGCCAAAAGTTAAGTTTCCGTTGAGAATTAGGACATCTGATTTATAAGGCTTACGTAAGGACATGAGTCATGACCAAAGAATCTATTGCAACCACTCATTATATCCTCTATGTGTGCACATTTATTCATATCGTATCCACAATGCTATCTAGATAGAAAAATATTTTTTCCCTTCTGGTACTTGCAGCAACAAACTAGTCTCACATCCCAATTTTAATGATCTAAAGTTGATCTTTCTCAAGATGTTTAACAATACTTTTCTTTCCCACACCATTACCACATGTGATCACAGTGCCAACCCAACTAGTTATGGATTACGGCTTAGTTGATTGATTGTGGTGTGAGTATCTATATAAATTTGAGAAAAAAGGGGATTTTACATTCAAATTTTCCGCGCTACGGCATCATCCATTGTTTCTTGCATTCACTTTCCAAGTATTTGTAAAGAATGAGAAAAAACCTGAAAGTCCTCGTGTGTCACGAACACTACTGCTTGATGCATCTTGGGGCATTTTTACCTGAGGAATATTTCAGAGAAACAAAAAAATAGATGGGGGAAACAAAATTTAAAGAATCAGTCCACGTAAATAATAATGGACTACTAGCTTAGACAAACAGAACCATGTCATGTTAGTGCAAATCACCTCTATTGAAAGAGTCTTCTCTTCATAACAAACTTTGATGTGCCCACTGATTCCTTTCTTACCCAAATGGCCATTAAATCTAATGCAAAATTGGCAATCAAGAAATTTGAGATATGAAGGAACTAACAACGAAGGAACCTACATAATATGGATATGTAAATGAAAGAGATCATACTGCCATGTTAACTGGCGCTTCAAAAGAGTAGCATTTCTCTGGAATTTGCTCCATCGTAGCTCGAGGGCTTTATGGCATGCCTGACAATATGTTTAGGAAGATTTATATTAGTTAACGTTAACAAAACAAAAGGGCCAGACGCAAGATGGATTACATTAGCACTAAGCAAATGGGTAAAAGAATTTCAAATGAAAGCGAGGAAACACAACAAGAAATCCTAAAAGTATTAGGAACAAAAGACTGACTTAATAGAGCACAATTCCCCAAATGTCATAAATATTGGTTGCATTGCAACAATTAAACTAACAATTATAACGCATAGCTTAAGGAGGCATTGCCTGTGAGCCAGAAACTTGAGTAAAGTTGGAGGTCAAGATTCATGATTTTAAGATGACTAGCATTTCTAGTCATTCCAATTAACTCAGAATGGGTACAGAATCTGACAAATTAGATGTACAATTTTCACTGGTCAATCTTGAACAATCACTTAGTAGATAATCAAATACCAAGTATTTGGAGATAGCAGCTCGTAATCTATATATAACACGAACAATTGTCTGTCTTACTGTTTACAGATAACTCTAGTATAAAAGAAAAAAACATTTTAACAAAGAAGAGTATTTGCCAAAATTCAGTAAGAATTGAATATTGCCCTATACGATAACATTCAACTGTATGAAAATCAAAACAACCTATAGAGTCCTTTGGATAGAGGGATCAGGAAAAAATAGTCCCAGTACAAATTTGGTATTCTTTGTCATTCGTTCCAGTATAACTTCTTGTAGATAAATTTAGGTATCATATTCTCTTTATTTTTTATAACCGTGGTGTCCGGGTCAGCTTGCGTGCACCTCAACTAACTCCACATGATACCTGCCACTCCAATATTTTGGTATCACTATCATCTTATACTTGATACAAGAGCGCATAGCAAATACAGGTATTAGGTATATATGGGTATTACCGTATTAATGTTTAAAGCAATCCCTGTATTATAAAACTCCTCTATAACTAGTATATGAACCAAATGATCCCATAATGTTTTCTTACATTATTGGTACATTATAGGCCCTCAACCGATGTGGAAAACTCCAACACTATCCAGTTCTATAATAAGTTCCTCCTTATATCATCTCTGATTTTGATAGAAAGTACTGGAGATTTTAAAGCAAATTGCCTTCTTCTGAGGAAGATCACACAACTTTGGTAAGATTTATTGCCCCCTAACATTTCTCTGTACCATCTTCAGGCAAAGCTATGTGGTACCAATAATGCAAAGCCAATACAAAAAATGCAAAGCGGTTTCCAGGAAAGCATTGCTTACTAGCATAAAGCACCAAGCATCAGTGAGGAATAAGTCATTTATATCAATGGGAAGAATATATTTTTGTTCACAGAACAAAATTTAACATCTAAGCACTCTTAACATGATGACAAAGCAAAAAACAGATCAGTTTTTACATATAACGCAACTACAGAGGACTTGCTGATCCTCTGTAACCACAAGAACTCCTTCATTACCATCTTCTATGAGCCCGGAAAAAATAATTTTTACAATTTCCAGATGGAGGAGAGTGAACTATAACCATAAAGGAGGTTACTTACACCTAATTTCTCACGAAATGCTTTGTAGGTTTGCTGCTTTCTTAAAATTTTGCGTTCTTTTTTGTTGTACAACATGCGGAGATCCTCAATGGACTCTGGATGTCTGCATGGAAGTTTATAAATGAGTTTGAATAGATAAACAATCAAACTTAAATCAAATCCTTACCTCCGACTCTCTTGCTGAAGTCTTTGACTTAGCCTAGTTAAATGGGCACTTAATTGCTCCGGAGTGCTTCCATCACAGCCACCTACGGCCTCAATTTCACTTTCAGGACAGATGATTGAAGCTTTTTTGTAGCTCTCCTGCAGCCAGGGGTACAGTTAAAGCAAAGGTAATGTAAGATGCCATCTCTGACATGAAATGAAAACAAGAGCAGAGAGAGAGAGGGAGAGAGAGAGAAGCATATATCCACCAATAAGGTAGACCATGAAGAGGGGGGACAAGACAGTGAACAGTTAATCATACTACTAATGTAAGAGCCAATAACATTTGTGGTCAAGTTTTCGTACTGTTAATATATAGGTTCACCAGTAACTGAATTATATCTCTAATAAATCACTCTCTAAATACAGAAACTGGCCAAAGGTATACTTCCTGTTAATTGCACAGCTATCTTAATTAGAATATTTCCATTTAAAACATTTCATGAAACTCACAATATAAGACAAATAATTTCAGAAAAAATACCAAGTGCTTGTAGTTCTATGTGCAATACCATTGTACTCTCAAAAAAGTTCTTAAAAACAAAAGGAGAAACTAAAGATGATGTTTCTTTTAATTGCACGAATAGCTTCCACTGACTTTGAATGAAGTGTATAATTTGTTGGCAACCAATAAATGATTTTCCTAATAGCAACTAGATTTTATTTTAGTAGAAAAATCAAAAGTACAGGCCCAACAACAAAAATTGAGTGATAGAACATTGAAAATATCACAAATTCACAAATGAAAATGCATTTACAATAGGAAAACGGACAACGAAAGCCAAAAGTCTCAATCAGTATACAACAAAATATTATAATTAATTAAGACCCTTTGAGTTTAAGCACTTCATCAAGCTTCTCTGGCTAATATTTAACTAGTTGAACATTATCATAAATAATTTTTATTATGGTAAGCAGTACAATAAACAATATCTTAATCAATACCAGTTAGTGCTCACAGAATTATATGTATATGCACAATTATTCATACCCTACGGTTGTGCTCAAGTTCCTGATACTCTGCTTCTGCTCCGTTGAGTTGGGAAAGAACTTTCGTACTCATTACACCTTCATAGTGATTCTTCTTCTGAAATAAGAGTTTAAATTGCAACAAAATACCATAAATTTCAATAAACATCACCACAGGTAAGAAAAAAATACGAAGAGTCAATTAAAAGTAGAGCTGAACCAATTCTGCATCTTTTAGATCTTTATCAATCATCATTAGCTCACGTTCTGCTTCCTCCAATGCACCAATTTCCACTTGTGCTGATTCTATATTTTCAGAATGGAACAGAATTTATGAAAAGGACATATACAGTAGGAAATATACTGGGAGGTACTCGAACCTGCCAAAGAAGCAAAATATGCATACCACACAAATTTTCAAAGGATAGTTTAACATCATTAGCTTTGTTGTCTGCTTCTTTCAACCTCAGTTGAAGCTTTTCCAATGAATTTTCTCTTTCATGCATCTCATCACAGATTTTCTGTACATTGTTTTCAAGAAATAAAACTATAGTGGAATGCCTTCTAATAGATCAAGAAAACATTGAATTTAAAACTGAAGCCCCGGAAATGGAAATGAAATATGGGTGGACGAAAAGAGGAACAAACCGATAACTCTACATGAAGCTCATCTACAGTTGATACAGCGGTGGAGCTAGATTCTGCAACATATGACTTCTTTAAATCTCGCAAGAGAAACTCCTTGGACCTCAAAACTCGCTCTGCATCATGGCGCCTCTTCTACAGGAGCAGAGAAACTAATGGTTATATCAATAGTTGTTCATTTCATTCAATACTTAGAAAACCACACTCACATATATCAGTCAGAATTACTCTTTTATCAGAACTCGTTAAAGGAAAGTTTGTAATAGCAATTTACTCAGGAGCCATAAGGATCAAAATTCAAAAGGATTGGATAACAGTCACATAGACTACCAAGAACACTCCTTTGTCTTGACCATACAAATGATGCTCCAGAAAGAATAATATACCCTATTAGATAAAGGTAGGACCAACTTTTCTGCAGTACAAGTACATCATATTTTTCGTTTCTTTTCTTTTTAGAAGGTTTAGCATTGCTTCACTTTCAATTTGGCAGCAAACCTCTGTGAGAAGAAAAGTAACAGGAAGTCAAGGTTTCTTCTTGTACCTAAAAAAGGGTTGTATGATTCTTCAGGGAAAAACCATCCATGAAAAAGCATATTAAAATCTTAGCAATGGATGATCTGTCTCCTCCAGTTCTCGCATTTCCAAATTTTTCACCAAATATGGATACAACAACGTACCCAGTGAATTCCCACTAAGTGGAGTCTAGGGAGGGTAGAGTGTACGCAGACCTTACCACTACCTCGTGGAGGTAGAGAGGATGTTTCCGAAAGACCCTTGGCTCAAGTGCATCAAACCCAAGGAAAAGAAGAAGAAAAACAATGAAGAAAGCATAGCAGCTAACATATACCATTTCTTTGTTCCTAGGTAGTAAAATCACATTTTTCCCATATATGTGGACACAGTTACACAGATGTTTTCAAACAACCAGATAAAGAAGCATTGTCCAGACAATCTAAAGATATAAATAAATCATGCAAACGAACAACTAATGAAATCAAAGAGAGAAGTTAATCCTACTAGGTCCACACGTTACTTTAATTTATCATTTTCTGAATGTTAGCTGTTTTGTCAGCAAAATAATCAGTCACATGAAATCATTCTGGTGATCGGGCAAGCCACAAACACTCTTTCTGCAGAATAATCTTTGAAGGATCCTATTTAAGAACTTGCAAGGCCAGTTTATAATTTTATCTTTATCTTCATAGGTTTGGGCATAGTGGCCATGCACTAATTTTTTCTTGCTCCAAATTTTCAACTGTCTGGTCAGAGCAAACAGTCCATGAGGCTTGATGCTCTTTCACGGATTTATAGGATGGAACAGCATAAGTATGATGCAATTGATGGATAGACTAATCATTATCTAGAATGGTTCGAGGATTGTGTGTATCAAGTATTCATACACAATAAAGTAATGAAATACACATGATGACCAGAAATCAAGGATAACACTGAGATGAAGAAAGAAAGAAAGACAGAAGAAAGCAAAATCACTTTTACTTCTGATGAAGTAAAACCAAAGTGAAACCTGCAACATCTTAGAAACGGAGCAACAGCTATTACTCAAGTGGAGACTGCACTTAACTAAAAATAACAAATACCTTAGCACTTTGCAGATTATCATGGAGTCCTTGAAGCTCCTCATCGATACTCCTCTTCATACCCTTGCTTTGTCGAGCTTTGCTCTGTGCCTCAAATGCTTCGCTTTCTAGAGTTTTAATTTTATTATCATATGAACCAGAAAGACGCCCACCTCTCATATTCTTCATTGGTGGAAGAATAGTTTGGACAGAACCCCGAGAAAACCTAGGAAGTTTTGGGTATGTTAATTATGTCAGTGCAACATGAACTGTTCTATCTAAGCCAAGACTAAAATAAGAAATGCAAAAAGAGTAAACTAGATTAGTTAAGGCTCATAAAAACAAATTATAAGTTTTAAGCCATCTTGAATTAACATGATGGCTATAGTGGAGGATGGTCTCTTGTAATAAACAAACTATTGTCAGACTTGTTTCCGTTGGCAGAGCATCAGGCTAGCCATCCTAAAACCACACAAAATAAGCCGATGGAAGGAAATTTGTAGATTTATTATATCCGGAATATATCAAAAGCCAATTGACAAATATTTAGTCCACCAAGTACTAGGTGAATCTATACGTGAACCATGTGCAACATAGCCAATACCTTGACCTGACTCATACGGGAAGTTACTCACGGGATTACAGAAAACAACCTAGTATGGAGATAAAGAGTTAAGCGGCATATGAGAGACTACATAATCTTACATTTTGTACCCATCAGAAGTGTAAACCTCCTTCAAATTTGAAATCCTCTTATCAAAAGCAACTGTTTTTCCTGCATCATAGTCTTTAACTAGCACTTGCCTCTCAGCATTACCCTATAAGAGACAGGAAATATCAAGGCATAATCAGAAACAAGTAAAATGGATGCAACAGTGATTAAAGATCAACACAAGAGACTGCAAAACTGTCTGAAGTTTATGAGAACAAATAAGAACCCCAATCGGAACTAACTTAAGAGAAACCAGAAGCGAGGAGAACCAAAAAAATACAGAATTTCGGTGACTAGAGGGATAAGCCGAGCTACCATAATCATCATCGATATGACTATAAGGAGTGTTTACTGCAAATTTGTCATCATATGCCTATGCCTAAAAATCAATTAAATTTGAATTCAAAACTGATTATGATCAGTAAGAAGCTACAGAACTAGAGAATAGCTTAGCTTTGGTAATTATCGGGAATAAAAGTTACCCACAGAAATAGAAACTTTACCACATCAATCAAGACATTTAGTACGGTAGGATTGTCTGAACGTAGAACAGAAATTGCTGTTGGATGTTGAGTCTGGGGAAGCATGTGATCGGGAATATGCAACCTACACCAATAAATATAAGCAAAAGCTTGATAAAATAAATAATCCACTTATCAGAAATAAACTAGATAAGTATCTATCTCCACAGAAGTGACTGGTATATTTCATCCATCAACAATGTTCAAGGAATTTAAATCATCCCTATCAATACACACACACGTCGAACGCATAGAGAAAGATCAGTACCTTGGTCTAGAGAACTCATAAATGATAATCTGTAAGTGATTGTAGTTCGCTTCCCTTGCACATGCTCTTAATAAAAGGGAATCTTTATGATCAGTTACAATAAAAGCATTAAGCACCTTGCCAACGGCACATTCAATAGCAGTACCCCACTTGTCACCATCAACCAAGGTCTGCAATAACATGTAGATAAATGTTTAGCATGAGTCTCAAAAGTTAAACAAGCAGGAAAGCTAAATGTATTAATTGCAAATGCAATTAGGGTACCTGATAAAAGCACAAAAGTGATCTATTTTGGAGTTTAATGTGATCATCCACAAAGTTGTCCTTAACTAGTGCCAAAAAATGGAGTGGCTAATATTTAAAATAGACATGTCTTGAATCCCCCAATTACTAGGGCATGCATTTCTAGAGGGCCCTTAGATGTGTGTTCAATCCACCATCAAGACAGTTTTTTTTTGTTAGTATGAATGCTACTTTTACAGAATCTGAACCTTACTTTAGTGCAACCCAAATTAGAGGAAAACTCTCAAGGATCCCAAGTGGAAAGAAGCTTTGGTCAAGGAATAAAAGCTCTGGCATAAAATAAGAGTTGGGAAATAGTTACTCATCCACTATACAAGAAATTGGTCGGGTACAAGTGGATGTTCACTGTGAAACATAAAGCCAATGGTTTGATTGAGAGGTTCAAGGCCAGATTGATAGCTAAGGGATTCACTCATGCAAACATTTGCTCCTGTTGCAGAAACAACACAACCAGAATCTTGTAATCCTGTGCAACCAACCTTGGCTGGCAATAGCTGTCGTTTGATCTCAAAATTGCATTCCGGCAAGAAAAACTTGAAAAAAGAATTGCATATGAAGATTTGTCCTGGATTTGATGATAAGAAAACTCGAGAAAAGCTGTGTAGATTGAAAAAAACTTTTATACAGGTTAAAATAGTTTCCTAGGGTATAGTTTAACAGATTCAGCAAAACCATGATCTTTTTCAGTTATAAACAAAGCAATGCAGATCACACTCTCTTTATAACACATCACAAGGGCAATCACTCTTTTTATAATTGACATTGATGACAGTGATAACAAGAGATGGCTCGACTGAATAAGCTCTTGGCTCAGGAGTTTGATATCATGGATCTAGGGAAGCTGCAATATTTCTTCAGAATTGAAGTAGCCAGATCACAAAAAGGAATCTTCATCTCTGAGAGGAAAAATACTTTGGATCTCAGGAAAGAAACTGGTAGGTTGGGTTACAAACCAGCAAGATTGCCAATGGAGAGTAACCATAAGTTGCAAGCAGGGATTAAGATTCCATGACAAATAGTAGTATCGGGCAGACCACCATCCATTATTAAAAAGAAATTCCACTTGCTTAGCCCATGAAAGAAAATCAAGAGCGCACAAGAGCGGGTGTGTTGAAGACATAATTAAGTAATTAACAGTGTGCTGTCTGTAACAGCTTAACCTTTTAGACGAGATGGTCACAAACATCAACAATTAGCTTGTAAGCTCAGGAAAGAAAAGCAGGACAAGATATACTTCACTAATGTACAATGAGTTTTCTCTCTCACATAAAGCAGGACAAGATATACTTCACTAATGTACAATGAGTTTTCTCTATCACATACCACATGAGCACCTATTGGACCAATTGGCGCCCTGTTGAACTTTCTATGTTGTCTTTCAATCACCTCCAAGAGGCCCATCACTCTACCTCCTCCAAAGGCCGTAACCTGAGGAAAAAAAATCAGTGTCAAACAGCAACATTTGCAGAGAAAGAAAGAAAAAATAATCACTTAGGAATTGCAAATAAGTCAGTCAAATGTAAATCCTAATACAAATTCTTATGCTAGCAGGGGACAAAACACAAACCAGATGAAATTACAATAAGATTTAATTGTTTTAATATTATCTTCACAACTTACATTGTCATGAACTTTGACCATATTATATAATTCCCTTCCCCAAAAAAATCCCCATATGGAATACTCAACTTCTAATGTAGATTAATACCCAAATAAACTGAAAAAAATCCACACAAGGCTAACACAAACAACCCAAAATCTGCAGGATTGTTCTGACAAGCATCATGCCAAGCCTCAGTCAAAATCTGCAGGATTGTTCTGACAAGCATCATGCCAAGCCTCAGTCTAATCAACTGAACAACACTAGGACTATTTGTAAACATTATTTAAACCCCAACATACTTGAGGAAATAATATCAAGCAATTCATTCCCCAAATTTCTTTTCTTTTCTTTTGACAAAAACATAGCTTATCGCTATAATACGTCACAGAAAGCAGAGGTAAATCCATACCAGAAAAGGCATAAGAACATCCAGAGAAAGATTGAGTTACTCTTGGCATTCACTCGACAAATAACACAGGATGATTGCAGAAAATTGCATTATAAGTAACTGAGCTCTTGATAGCCAAAATACAATCTAACGGGTGATCTTCGAAACAATTGTTGAAAGTGGTAAATAAGATGGTTCATCTAGGTCAATAGAAAATCATATGGTAATGCCAAGATTCAAACCTATCTAGCTATAAATTTGGAAGACCGCCAAAGTATGAATTGTTAGGGTTGGGGAAGCTAAGAACTTTGCAAAATGAATTTCCTTTCTTCAAGCAAGCTAAGAAGAATAAAAAAGCTCTAAGCAAAACACTAGTCGAGATACTAGAGGCAAGATACCTTGTTGCTTTGATGAAGTTGAAACTCACGAATGCGAGAGCGAATATCACGATCCCTCTTGTCATACTCTTCAATCTTAAAGAACCAAATAAAAAGTATAAATCCATTATTTCCAAAGCAAAAAAAAAAAAAGAATTGCATCTAAAAAATGAAATTAAGGACAAAATGAAATATATATTAGGAGACTACACAAGAGTCCTTTTACTTCCCTGTGGCTCTTGAGTTCTATAAAAAAAATCAAGAGCTAAAATCAAACATTTCCTTGTAATAGAGTTTCTAGCAAAGTCGCCGACACAATCAACATTGCATTTCGTTCGAATTCTATCCTTATTCAGCAAAAGTTAAAGAAAAAACAATACTAGCAGTGCCACAGCAGCAGTATTAGCAGTAATAATCCTAACAATAATAACAAATGACAATTAATGATAAAATCAACAAGACAAAAAATACCTAACAAGTTTATATACGAAACCTTTGTTGTGCTAATATGCCAAGTGCAAGCCACTTATATAAACAAAATGAAAAGGAGAGAATAAAATTGGAGATGGATGCCTCAAACAGTTGTTAAAGGAACCAAACTTAGAATGAAAGAAGTACAGACCCTTCTATGCATGAATAACACAGAGATGTTGCACCTTTAGCCATCATGTGGGTTATATGGAAAGAGAGAAATAGGAAAGCGTTTGAAGAGTATTGTTTCTAGTTTCCTTTTGGTGTAACCATGAGGTCCCCATATGTATACAAGATTGGGTTTCTTTTGTGTAAAATCGCATTTTGTTTGTAAGTTCTCTACCTTCTGGTATACAGCTCGGATACTGGGTTGTCCACATCATTCATATATTTATTTACTTTACCAAGAAAAAGAAGCATTGTTTAGGTATAATTAAAATGGGATTCGGTGCTTAAAGAAGAAATATATACAAACTCAATAAAACAAAGTTTACATATAGGCATTACCAAGAAGTTGGATTTGAGGGGGACAACACATTTTTGTTGTGGTATATCTGTAGATGTTAATATAACGTTTACCTTTACCCAAATAAGTATGATTAGTTACACATTATTGAGTTGTTTCACAGGAGCCAGGAGGTATACAGAAGGGCACTGAGTGGGGGGCTCTGATCTCCCCCTATTGTGGGGCATCACCCAAAAATAACACGTCTATGAAGGTTATGTCCCTATACAGAGGACACAGGAATCAATCGTTCAAGTATTCCAATTGAATGGCAAAATGACAAGAGACACATATAGATGGGGCATATATCCATCTATATTGAATTGCGGACTTCGAAATGATGAAATCATTTTTGATTGGACAAAAGAAGGTCTCCTATTGAAAATGGTTAAGAAAATCAAAGAGGAGAAAACACATTTAGATATTCCCACATATGGCAGACCATCTTTCTTATGTCCCACAGAGCAGACAATTTATGCCCCCACAGAGAGGGCCAGATTATATGCTCTCATAGTGTGAACCAGCCATGCCCCTCTCCCCACAGAGAGGGACAGTTCAGTGATAGCTAATAGTATTGCTCTATAATAAGGCTACTTCTGGCTTATGTTACTCGGATCCTCCTAAACTGTTTTCTTTTTGTAAAATAATTTTTTTACCAATTGTGAAAATGCTGTACTGAAAATCAAAAGCAGCTCGACAGCCCTAACTAACAGTAAACACAACTCCCTACAAATTAGCTAACATGCCTAGTAAACTGCACTGATTCTTCCCCTTGCTCTAAGGATACAAATTGAAATGCTCAAATTTATGTGCCATCTTCCTCCTCACAGCTCCCGTGTAAAAGATCTCCTGAATAATGTGTCTAGTGATAGCTTCTGGTTTTTGTTTTTGTTGAAGGACTCTTTGATTTCTCTCATGCCAAATGTAGTATATACATGCAACCATAGCCATCCAATAAATTTCTACTATAGTACTTCCTCATCTAGCATACAGTGCAGCCAGCTTAATTCTTCTTGCTAGTCCATAGGTGTTCTAGATAGCTCCTGCCACTTAAAAGCTTATTCCATAATTGAGCTTATACTCCATATTTAAAGAACAAGGATGGAATGCTGTCTATCTCTGTTGAGCACAAAGGGGCTAACCTGATTACTAATCATAAACCAGTTACCAACCTATCCCGTACAAAAAGTATGTCATGTGCTACAAGTCTTAGGATGAAAATCCATTTAGGAGATCCATAGGTTTTGCACACTAATATCCTCTGTGGTACCTTAGGAAACTCCCCTGTCATCATGAGATACATTATTTTAATAGAGGAACCTTTTCATGTTCATTAGGTCACTTTCCTCGACTTTCAAAACTTTTTGCACCATACAAGAAGCCTGCTTTGGTACAGTATTTCAGACTTGTTTCCTTTTGAAGTAGTAGGCATGCATCCATTTCACCCAAAGCTTATTTTTCTTACTACAGAGGTTCCATAACAGTTTGCTAACAGCAGCTCTGTTCCATATTTTAATGTCCAAGATGTTCAAATTTCCAACAGCTTTGGGCAAGCAGATTTTATCCCAGGCTAAGAGAGCTCTTATAGTTACTTCAACACGTCCCCCAGTAATCTCCAACACATGGCTTCTACATTTTCACAACTTTAGTAGGCAAGACAAAAATATTTGAGACCAAACTGTTTGAATTGAGAACAAGACATAACTGAATCCTAGAATTAGTTGTCCAACTTGTTACCTTCCCCAACATTCACTCAATCAATGGTTGACATTGAACAACAGATAGTTTTAGGATTTAAAGGCACCTTTAAATACCGAAAGGCATCTCCTTTTGAAAAGCATAGCATGTCTATAATCTGTTGTTGACATCTATCCCCACTCCACCAAGATAAATGAAAACTTCCTCTGTAGATGCTACAGAAAATTCTTGGAAACATTCAACATCCCTCTAAAATGTTGCCGTACCAGTGTTAAATCCTCCAAAAAACTGGTGCAGTGCCATTTTTTGAAGATTTGAGCAACATAGGTCGTGGTTGATGCCAACGTATGTTGGTGGACAAAAGGAACCCTTCCTAGTGTCATGCTCACAATTGCATTTTTACATACAAAATGTGTGCACTTTGAGTGCATAGTTCTGCGTTAGCATGTGTAGCCATTCAAGCTCTTAGGGTGCCAGCTCCAACTTCAGTACCATAGAGCCCAGTTTGATTTGATACAGCACTGTTCATACATGCAGTTGCATCAGCGTATGCAGTCAATATGAGCAAACCTTCGGGCACATCATCATAGTAGAATTGGTCAATCCAGTCAGCAAACAGTTGCATCACAGCATATATTGCATAGCTCTTATAGAAGACTTGTCCCGAATTGTTAGGACTCATCGAGGGTGTTTACTGGATCTATCTGACTGACCCCTTATATTTATGTTTACAGAACCCGAGCATTCCCTGCGACAGACGTGAGTACCAGCGATACTTTCAGCTGTCATGGTGAGCCTTCCATTCTTCCGGGAGGCGGTAGCTTTGTCTTTACTTTATAACGTTATGCTTCTTTGTGCTGCATCTCAACTTTATTTCACTCTGCTTTATTTAGATACTCCATGGTGATAATGGATTGTGGGTGACTGATGATTACTTTGGACACTGTTTTACAATTATGATTTTTTATCATATTATGCAATATATGACTGTTCTTTGAGTTAAATGATTTCACATATTGGTCCAGTAATTAAGGGTTTACTCAGTGGGCAATGGCTCAATATGTGCCAGTCACGGCTCACCCAATTTTGGCTCTTGACAAACAAAAAAAAAGAACACAAAATCGATCAAAAAGGCTATAAAGTCAGGGCAGCTTTCCGCATACTCTGGCATGCTTGTTGAACAGTGGAAAATCAGCTAATATCTTCATACCTCATGAGCAATTTTGTTTATCTGATCCTTCGCCTGATTAATTTTATCTATTAAGGTATCTTCTTCGTTCCTCAACCTGCCATATTACAGCTTCAAAACTTCAGCTGGATCGAGAGAATAATTTCTTAAAAAACAAACATTACTCGTGAAGGAGTCAAATAGTAACACAATCAAATATTTCAAGAACACTATATTCTATGACCTTAGAAATACAACATTAGCACTGTCAATCTCAGCTTGGAACTCCTTCACTTTCACCTCCATGTCAAGCTCTTCAGCCTACAGTAAATTGGAAGGTAGAAGCATGTAAATCACTTTCACAAGATAAACATAAAACCCCACACTTAGTCAGCTGAAGAATTGAATTAGCAACACACATATTTTTCCCAGATGACTAGTTAAATTTTTAGTTTTCACCCAGTTGAACCTCAAGCTACAGTAACCAAAGGTGGAGTCAGGATTTGGAGTTTATGGGTCCTGAACTTTTTTTTTGAAATTGGTAACGTTGTATTCCTCAACATTAAGGATATGCAGGAGACCTTCAAAAAGAAACCCCAAAAAAAAAAAAAAAGAGTAGGAAGAAGCTACTTACAGAGATCCTAACAAATCTACTAGTTCTGAACTTGGGTCCTGAACTTGCCACCGAACTCAAGGCTCGTTTTAGATACTGGGTTCACAATTAAATATTTATACATGATTAATGGATTTCCTAAAATCAAGCAAAATCTACTAGGTTCGTCTAAACCCAACTTAATATTGTAGTTCCGCTCCCGACAGAAACAGCTTTTATATAGAGGCATAGACACCTATCTGAAATCCTACCTTATTCACCATGGCTGGAAACACGCTGGAGTATCATTTTTTAATCAAAAGGCTATACTACTCATAGAAAATGAGAAGAAGATCTATTGAGGTCAAAATCAATTTCAACATCACTGTACAAGTTTCAGCCCTTGCACTAGAAATGCCTACAACTTATAGATCCTGCATTAACCTCATCCATGGAACGCAACCTTGCTGGGTGATCACAAAGGAGATTTATGTCATTATTTCTAGCTACCCTCAAAGTCAGCATATAACATCAGAAAGCCTCGCCCATCCCTACCCTCTGAGAAAGTAGAGCGAAAAGTTCCACATTGTACAGTTGACTTACTACTTTTAACTTAAATACTTGAATGCTGCTGTCAAATTAGGAACCACATCACATCAAGAAAGGCTTGAAAGGAATATCTGAAGTTACGAAAAAGGAGCCTACTTCCATTCTAGGGTTGCAATATCAGCGTGTACTGAGAACTAATTATAGAGTACCAATTCACAGAGGTAAAGAAAACCTGTGTAGAGGACCTGTGTATTTCTAATATTCTGCTCATCCATATCACATATTTTTTGTTCAAACATCTTGATCCGTTTTGCCATCTTTTGGATGTAATTAGATTTACGACCCCGCTCCTCTTCCAGCTCAAGTTTTTCCTTTGTAGCCTAACAAATGAAATTCACATAGATTAGAAAAGTTTCGGCCACAAATATAAAAGCTAGAGAAAGAGCATTTGAATGTATACAGCATTTAGTCATTGTCAGCAGGAAATACAGCCAAAGGAGCAAACATAGCAAGTATTGTACGTTTATTTTTGAAGTAATAGATCACTACTGAAGATGATCAACATATACATGCAGATGACTTGATTTCTTAACTCTAGATGGACATATGGAAGAAGTAAGGAGACAAAGAAAATGAGAATAAAAAAATTCAAAATAAAGAATGGGTCTAGAAGGAACGACAGGAATAGTGAGGATTCATATAGGACGACCAGATTAGCAGAACTGGGCATCAGCTACAACTCAAACTACGACGGCAATAAAACCATCATCCCATCATCATACAAATCAAATAACACCATCCAAATCAGAAACAAAATATATGAAATTGCACATATACCAAAGAAAGACTCTGTTTCAACTCGTCTGTCATCCTCCTCACTTCTGATGTTTTTTCCATCATATGAGCAATTTGAGCTTTCTTCTTGGTTAACTGATCATTCAATTCCTCCATCTTCCTCTGAAAACCAAACAAGTTTGCTTAGTGTGCTATAGAGTTCAAAGAATAAGACATCACATCAAGCAATGTGAAGTGACAACTGAAATATGCAAGAACAACAACATACCCAGTGCAATCACACAAGGGGGTCTGGGGAGGGTAGAGTGTACGCAAACTTTACCACTACCTCGTGGAGTAAGGTCTGGGGATGGTAGAGTATATGCAGACCTCTCTACCTCCACAAGGTAGTGGTAAGATATGCGTACACTCTATCCTTCCCAGACCCCAACCTAGTGGGATTTCACTTGGCATGTTGCTGTTGTATGTAATTGGATGTTAAAACCACAAGTTTCTTTTCTTAAAACTTGTGACGAGTCAAATTACGTCAAATAAATTTGAAGGAAGGGAGCACTTTTTAACATCCATTTCTTTTTTTATAAAATAGGATAGCACCATCTCCCAAAAAGGCTGCAAGCACAGCCACTTCTAACAAAGGCAGGACTGCCATACTAATAAATATTACACCAAGGTAACAAAGAAGTCACCATTAGCATACATGGAAGAAAAGAGAAGTTGTAAAAATGGTTCCAGCAAAGGCATTCTAACTCTTAACATAACGTTCACCGGGGAAAACCAGAGCACTTACAAGATGCTGATCAATTCGAGATTGACAAGTGGGAATCCGTCCTTTCAGCTCCTCAATCCTTTTGCTTTTATCTTGTAACTGCTTATCTACACTGTAGACCCATGCCCATGCCAATTTCTTCTTCAACAAGTCTACCTGATTAGAAATCTCCTCTATATGCTCCATGCTTCTAATCTTTCCTTGCAATTCATCAAGTTCTTTCACAATAGGATTTATCGATTTCTCCAGTTCAGCAACTTGTTCATTTACGTTTTTCAATTGAATCTCAATACCAATCAGAAGATCTTCCACTTGCTGAAGTAGTGTTGCCTTGAAAAAGAACTGCAAAGGATGATGATAGTGGCAGATTAATCAATAAATAGGATCTCCCTTCACTAAGCAATTGTCATTGATAAACTAAAGCCATGAAACAGAAAAAGACATAAAATTCACTAAACAAAGCTGGCCAACCTCCAAATGAAATATGAATAAAGCAGAAAAATGGGCTACCAAGTGGAAGATCAAATAACACAACCATCACCTAATAATGTTAGCAATTAAGCACCTCACCTTGAACTTGTCCTTTGAATTTCCTGAATGTAAGAACTCCCTGCTTTTGTCTTGACTCATTATTACACATGGATTTTCCACATCAATCTGCATAATAAAAAATGAACAACATCTAGAAAAACTTGTTTCTGTAATGGCACAAAGAAGCTAATGATGCCCTCCACTTGCTCATTCATCCTTTTCAATGAATAAAAGGTCTACCAGTCTCGGCAAAGTAAAGCTCAAACTTCATCAATAAAATTAAGAACAAATTCCCTATTTAGGCAGGCACTCACATTAAAATGTACTATAAGCTCTTGGAGTTCCTCTCTTTTGGCAGCCACCTTTTTACCTGTTAAATGTCAATTAGAAGAAGGAAAAAAGACAGGGAAAAACAAGAAGATCCAGGAGGAAATTTACAAGCTCCTACCCCATAAGCCAAGAGATAACAAAACAAGCAAGGTAACTTCGTTTAGTTGAGCTCTTGTATCCATAAGCATAAATTGGAAACTTGACGAACTTTTCTTTTATTTTTGGTTTTTGGCATTTGAATGTTTACTGAATCATCAATTGTGACATGAGCAATCATTTAGAATGTGAACTGGAAACTGAATATATGATGCATAGATGCTGCACAGCCTGATCTCCAACTTGGTCATTAAAATTCAGAAGAATAGGATTATACTCCTAAAGTTGGGAACTTAAAGGATGAACAGACAAACAGAAAGAGGAAAAAGTACTACTCTGTTGTAAATTAATCAGGCCACACAACCGATATAAACCCAAGTTACTCTCAAATTTAATTGAGCATAGCTAACTCGGGATCCAAACAGAGATTTCCATATCAGGGTGCTTTAAGAAGACCCTAACAAACTGTCAAACCAAATTCAGAAAGCAATTTTTAAAAAAAGGAAGAAGACAAGGTTCAGCTGGACTGTGGACATGAAGGTTTATAGCTAAAGCCTTGTTTTACCCCAAAAATTTGAAAATCAATAATTAAGTACTAATAACATCAGTTCTGTAGAGATTAAAGAATTTATCAATAGAACATCTCAGGAAACAAAAAATAAGCAAGCAGACAAGACAAGCATATTCATTAACAGTTATCTTCAGAAAAAATCAAGATATAATCATATATCACGTAAGTTTAGATTGCTGTCCTTTACATATTCTATATGCCACAGATGCTAGCATAATCTATCAACTAGAAAGAGCTATTGAAATCACTATAGGAAACCTTGGTAATTCTTTAGTACGATAGAACTAGTAGACTCTGAAATCCTGCGCTCTATCATTATGAGGTCACCATAAGTTTCAGCCTTGAAAGCATCCTCTCCTCGGTTTTTCATTTCCACGTGAACAAGAGCATGGCTGTGAATAGATACAAATTAGCAGCACCTTATAAAGAAATTAGTAGAAATTCAAACACAGAATTCAACTTAGATTGTCTTGCTGAAAGGAAAAGTGATTAATGAGACAAATACCAGATTGAATAGCGTTTTTTATAAGTAATTAGTTTTCTTAATGGCATCAAGAAGATGATGCATAAAGAACAAAATACATAAGAGTGCAAAAAAAAGAGGTTGACAGCTCCATTAGAATGGACCTACGCTAAGGATAGGGAGCTGACAAAGTCCAAAAACATTAAGGGGGTACGGTACACCTAGCCTTTAGAGGAGTGGTTTGGAGTTGATATTCCATTAAAGCATCTGCAGTTTCTTCCCAGACAGACACCAAAAAACAAGCTGACATCATCTGCAAGATATTCCTGATGGATTGACTGACTTTCCAACAATTCCAACACTCATAAGCTTCTTTCATATTTTGGGGGATGACCCAGTAGAGTCCCAAAAATTGAGAGGAACATATTCCAGATATCTGCAGCAACTGTGAACATTGAACACTATTTCCTTCTTCATTAAGAAAATAAGAGATTCTTGGTTATATATTTAAAATATTATGAATCCATTTGTTTGTTTTCACTTTTTTATACATTACGGGGCAAGGTGGGAGTGGCTTCCGTGGCAGACAAGATGAGGGAAGCAAGGCTGAGATGGTTTGGGCATGTGAAGAAGAGGTACATGAGTGCGCCAATAAAACTTGGGGGGGGGGGGGGGGGGAGGTGATTAGACAGGAGATGGCACAGCTTCAACTTACCGAGGACATGACCCTAGATAGGAAGGAGGTCGAGGATTAGGGTAAAAGGTTAGTAGTTAGCCAAATGTTGTCACACTTCATGTGGAAGAGGCAGGGGGCAAGCCTCCTCTCTGATTCTCCTTATTAGTACTATTATATTTAGGAATCATGTAGTTTTTTTGTTCTTCTACGTTTATTAGAATCAGTTGCTTCATTTGTTTTGTATCATGTTTTATTGTTGTCTCAATTTCTTGTAACCGTGCTTCGAATTCTTTTTCTTTTCCTTTTTTGAGTCGAGGGTCTACAGAAAACGGCTTCTCTATCCCACAAAGGTAGGGGTAAGATTTGTGTGCATCCTACCTTCCCCAAACCTCAATTGTGGGATCGCACTGGATATGTTATTGTTGTTGTTGTATACATTATGAAAAGAAGAGAAACATTTTTTGTCAGCACATTCAATTTCTTTCTTCTTTATTTTTGGAAAAATTAAGGAAAGAAGAGAAGTGTTTGCCTTTCATGCCTACATAAAATGGGTATATACTGAAGATGCTAATCCATATTTAACTTTCTTTTTAGACATGAATAACATCAGACGAACATTTCCTCTAGTATTTTCTTCATCAGTTCTAACAGAAATTTCTTTTTTCTTTTTTTAATCATTCAAACATAATTTTGATAAAGAAAAAGATGAACTCAAAAGCTTCTTTAGCCACAATTATGAACTTCAGCTAAATATGCATATCAGAATTATATGATCTGCAAGGTTGAGAGTAACTCTTTTATGATGGTCAACTAACTACTAACCCTTAACCATGACAGTAAGGAGATCACCAAGTGTCTCCATTATTCATGGATACATTTGATCATGAAAGTTTGGGGCTCAACTAGATTTTTTTAGTTTTAGACACCCGCTAATAGATTAACGCATTGTGCTCCATCTTGCCAGCAACTCAACAAACAACTTCTTCCACCAGAATCGAGCATAAAGATATAAAAGACAATTCTGCAAATTTGCTTCCAAACTGGATTGATCTTGGCTTGCATATTATAAAACTTAAGAGCAGTTCATCATGCAGTTAACTTCAAAGGTAACTTAACAGAAAAGAACAGATTGATAACATATAGTTCAATTGATGAAACCACGGCATCATTTTTCAATTCATTGTGTTACCCTGTTGATCTAACATGTGCAATGCAATCGGCTCTCCATGAAGTAAGTTTTAAGTCAAAAGAAATTCCAAACACCATCTTGCAATTCACACTCTCCACACCAGAGGGAAAAGAGATAAAATGGACAGGGGAAAGCGAATTAGTATGATAACTCACAACTCTCTTCCAGCAAAAGCAGGACTTTTAGCACAATCCACAAAATAGAGGAAAATAAATGCTTCTTTGAAAAATAGCATGAGATAAGGATAACCAAAAAATAATAAACCTGCAGCCCGTCTTTATAAAATCCTTTAGTGTATTAGCCCTTTGTGTGCCTCTAGCACGGCTCCCAAATGCAACACATAATGCTGTCAGTATAGCACTTTTCCCACCTACACCAATCAAAAAACCAATACACGAACAACAAATAGTTCATCTCAAGCCACATTGTGGAAAAGATAATAAAAGCAAACACCAACTTAGTCAATGATTCACACATACATGTTACTAAATGTTTAAAAGAATAACCAAAATAACTAAGTTATTTGATCTCAAGTCATATTACTAAAGGCGGATAGAAGGATTCCCTCGTGCATCTCAAAGTGCCACTCTAATCCAGCTTATTGAGAGTGAACCACCTATCCGCAATTCCCCCTATACAAGTAGAGACAAATACGAGTGCATTTTCAATAAGTAATATGCAGACACACTAGGAGAAAATGAACCTAGCAAAGTTGTACTTGTAAGCACTAAGACAAGTTCTAGCACTTGTACCCCTGCTTTGCGAAGGAAACTAGTTCAAATTTTAACCAAGTCCATACTCAATAGCAGGGTATACCCACTAGCCTTTAATTCTGAAATATGATGAATCAAAAAAAAAAAGAAATCTTTATTGGTTCTACCATATACATATAGTTGATATATTGAAAAGATATATTCATACTAAGTCTGC
This sequence comes from Solanum appendiculatum, assembly GCA_018342035.1. Lineage (NCBI taxonomy): Eukaryota > Viridiplantae > Streptophyta > Magnoliopsida > Solanales > Solanaceae > Solanum > Solanum appendiculatum. The sequence continues at coordinate 1,468,824 of JAGDQO010000434.1, read as the reverse complement.
ATGTATTATCAAGACTTTTTGTTGGGGTAAGTTACATTCTCATAGAGGACTAGTGGGTGGGCAGGGCAGATGCACAATTAAAGCTTAGAGTTCAGCCAAACCCATTACTTTAGCTCAAACCATATATATGTGTTAAGAAGCTTACTAGTATAAAGTTCAAAACCGCACTAACTCAAATGACCAGCCAGTTCAGTGACAATTCCGAACCCATAAACTTCAAATCCTACGTAAGTTGCATTCTCACATTGAACTAGTCGGTGGGCAGAGGAGGATGCACAATTAAAGCTATTGTTCAGCCAAACCCAGTAGTTTTAGCTCAAACCATATATATATATGTGTTAAGAAGCCTACTTTAGTACTAAAGTTCAAACCCACTAACTCACATGATCAGCTGGTTCAGTAGCATTCCGAACCCATAAATTTCAAAATACTAAGTAAGTTGCTTTCACACATAGAACTAATGCACAAACACAATTAAAGTCAATAGCTTTAGCTCAAACCCTATATGTGTGTTAAGAAACCTACTAATCATGCACTTAAAAGTCCAAACCCACTAACTCAACTAATCAGCTAGTTCATTAGTATTTCGAAACCAAAAACTTCAAATCGTGAATCCAAAGCTCCCTGAAGTGACTCAAAATCTTTCCAAGGGCATGAGCCTTTGCTGGAATGCAATTTCCATGGAACAAACAAAGAACATAACGAACTTAGACAAAGAGGGAACAGAGAACTTACTTCCGTTCTGTCCAGTAATGAAATTAACCCAATCACCGAAATCGATCTCGAGATTACTATGGCACATGAAATTTTCCAATCGGATTTTCGAAATAATACCAGCTTGTAAACGCTTCGGCCTCCCAGTCGGAACCCTATCCGCCATTTTTTCCGGTTACTTGAGGATTCTCACTCGCCGACTCCACCGATGATTGAACTGACGGCAACGAAGTACAATTGTACAATCTCTCTCACTGGTAGCGCGAAGGTCTAGGGGTTTAGGGTGTAGAGAACATATGGCGGGAAAGGTTTGTTCGGATGTAGTGTAAAAGGGGTGTTCGCTACGCGTGATAAGTTGAGATACTTTAGAATTACATTTATACTTTATTTGATTGACGGTATAAAAATTTTCCGCATTATAAATATACCGTTAAACTTAGTCATGCGATATTCCACTTACCTTATTTGATTCGGAATTATTTTATATTAATATAGAGATTATAATTTTATAATTATAATATCGAAATAATTTAATATGTGTACCGAATAATCTTAGAGGTAAGAATAATATTTAATATAATGTATTAGTAATGTATGTATTGGTTATGTTTATATTAGTTATCTGTCATTATTTTTTATTTGATCTTTGATTTGTTGTGTTAAAAATAACATGCTTTAAATGATTTCCAGAATAATATTTGTTTATAAAAATATCCTCTATAAATACGGTGAAAAGTGATGTGGAAAAGGTTTTAAGTGATGGTTATGTTTTTAACCATGCTAACGTATGCATTAAAATCTTTTACATTACTAATATATCATGATTGCTCATATATTAATTATACATAACATTATATAAAATAAAATGTATAACTAATGTTTATATTAATCATAACTAAGTTAAAAAAAAATGTTTCAAATAAAATATTATTGTATACACAAAGCTAATTAGCTAAGGCATTTTTTTTTTAATACACTCTATTAAATGAAGGACACTTTTCTTGGATAAACTTCACATAGCCAAAAAAACAGTTTATAAAAATATGGACTATTATAAAATATAAAAAGATGAATATGACTCGTTCATCTATCACATGGACTGTTTACTATTATATGAATTAAATACATGTATCTATGATTAAATTATGTGTGTGTTTGTTATCAACTTATAAATTAATTCAATTTTCGCAACGTAATTTGCTCTACTTTGTTTAGATTAAAAATTACCTTAATAACAGTTTAATTGTTTCAATGAACATTTTGCTTAGATGATTGTGACGTAATTGAGAAATTATTAACCTAACTTAACATAAATACTTTATTAGGATGGCTATCTTTTAAAAGAAGAAACTCAACTTATAGGCTCAAAATAAAAAATTCTAAATAATCAATCCCATCAACCCTAAATCAAACTAAAGAAAATTGATCCAATCCAAACATAAATAGATTAATTAAATATAAATTTTAATTATTGAACTCCAAAAATTAAAAATTCAAATCCAAATATATCCAAATCCTGTCGAAACATACTGATCACACAAATCAACATGGAACAGATAAAGTTGATCTGCTCTAATATAAAACAATAGCAAACACTTTACAGCAATAACAACATAGTAGTCTAATAAAGATAAAATATATGCAAATCTTATTTCTACTCGTGAAGGTGAAGAGGTTGTTTCCGGAGAAAGCTAGTTGTGAGTGCAAATACTAATAGTAATATAAACAATAATTTCTAAAAACACATGTTACTTGCGCTGTATGAAAGAAGCAATGCGCTTGATCAAATCTATAGATTTCTCAGCTTGAGGATTCTCAGCCTGAAAACAATGACCTTCACCTTCAACTTCAATCAACTCAATTTCGCCTTTCCATCCACTTTTCTTCACAGCTTCGACGAATTCAGGCCCAATTTCTCTCTGAACAAGCTCATCTTTCTCTCCTGTACACATAAAAAGCCTAGAACACCCTAGCATCGATAAGCCAGGGCATTTTCTTGAAACTGGATTAACCATTGGACTATCATTTCCCCGCTCAGAGAGCGGGCAAATGGTATTCCAAAGCTTGTAAGACAAACCTTTATCGAAGTTTTCAATCGATGGTATCATCAAATAAGGAAATGAAAGTATCGCACCCAAAAGCTTCACATCTCCGATCAATTTTTCTCTTCCCGCTCTCATAACCATATTATAAACTATATTTCCTCCAGCACTGTCTCCCCCTACAAACACGCGGTTAAAATCACCGTGGTTTTCTATCCATGGCCCTTTGTTAATTGTGTCAAAAACAGAGTGTGAGGCGACCCACTGAAGAGCTTCCCAACAATCCTGGTAGATTGTTGGGAGGTCATGTTCAGGGGCAAGACGGTAATCTACTGAAATCGCTATGCAATTTGATTTGGACACCAAATGATTGAGATAACAATGCTCTGTTTTGAAAAATGCGGATCCTAATACAAGTCCTCCACCGTGGTAATACACTAGGATGGGGAGTTTTTGATTGGGTGAGGTATTTTTTGGAAGGTAGAGTCTAGCAGAGACGTGAGCAGAGATGCTCACGTCTTTTGATGATACACCTGTCGTTGGATCTTCCAGTGATGGTGGAACTTCGTGTACACCAGCAAGTTCGTAGAAACGTTCTACTCGACCGTCTTTATAGAGTCGATAGTATGGGAAGAAATCGTTGACAACTTCATTGTTGTTGTTGTTGTCGGAAGATGCCATAGTTGAAAACAGAGTATGCAAATGTTAGAAAAACAGAGTATGTAAGTGTTGTATTTGGGTTGGAGATGGATGGAACAAAGTGTATAGTTTTATAGAGAGAAAGAAGGACACTCTACACTCCGTTTATTTTTATTTGTTCACTCTATTACAAAAACGTAATTTTTTTTCATGTTTTATCTTTAATATTAATTATTTATTTTTAAAATCATTTTCAAGAGCTAAGATTATACATCAATTAATATGAGTATGTTGATAAAATATTTATATTAATCATTATTTCTTGAAAATGTGAAAAGTTGAAAATGGAGAAGTAAAACCAAACGAAGAGAGTACCTCTTTTTATCTTAATTTATGTGATATATTTTGAATTTCGAAAGTTAAATAAGTTCATTTTGACTGCGATTTCAAGCATGAAGTTCTTAAGTGTTTTGAAATAAAATTTAAATATCTAAAAACTACGTAAAAATAATATAAAGTATAATAATTGATACTTCAAGATATTTAAATATATATATTAAAAAAAAACTTATTCACATCTCGAAATTCGAAAGATGTCGCTTTGATGGAGTCCCCACTCCCCACCAACTAAATTTTTTCTTGTTTGTTGAGATATAAATGGACTTTCTGTTTTGGGATAATGGGGGTTCCGGGTCCTCCTTTGCTTGAATTATTGGTATTTGGTGTGAAGTCAAAATCACTATATATTACTCTTTTCCTACAAATGTAACTGCCTTCTTTTGGTTTGATAGAGATGGGGCTGCACCTCAAGACATCTAGTACCAATCTTTGTTTGATCGGTTCCGAGGGGTTATCCTGATTTTTTATCGTATCATGTGTTTATCTTTAAATATCAATATAAACGCAATGGACTTTAATATGAAAGTCATTTTGATTCAATCTATTTTGAAATTAAATAAAAATAAAAAGGATACATTAATCTAACATTTTAAATTTAGGATCAGCAGTTGAGTTAGCATGAAGAATATATGTTGATGTATGTTCAATGAGTCAAGATGGTTTTATTAGATAAATTTCAATAGTTGTGTGACGTTTACACAATTTTGGGTAAATAAAACAGCTATAAAAGCTATGTTTATCAATTGAGTAGGTGATTTTGAATTAGCTCCTGAGATTTTGGATTGTTTTACTCTATTTCTAACAATAAACTTTTCAACTATTTTTGCTCGTGCTAGTGCCCCTAGAATGTGACTCATAATCGGTATCGATGCAGTAAGGTATTCTCGTTGAGGTTCCCAAACTTTGATGATTATCTTTGAGTAATGAGCTTTATTTTTTTTAATTAATACATTGTTTAGTTTACCAAATCAATTAATAATAAAGGCTTTTTCTTTATTTCTCATGACTATCTAATATATTAGAATATGATACAATAGAGTAATTGAGATTTTTCGTTGTTACGTAATAATGAATTTAATGATATGATATAATCAAAATAAATATTGTATTTAAACTAACAATACAATACAATATAATAAGTAATAATCATCCAACCAACATGGGTTGCGGTGCAGTGGTGAGACTGTTTCACCCTTAACCAGAGGTCTTGGGTTCAAGTCATGGGTATGTAGAAAAATTTGTGGGGAGCGTCATCCCCGAATGAGCCTTGTAGTGCACGATCCGAATTTAATCGGGGCTCCAATGCAGGCTCCGGACATCGAGTGAGAAACCAAAAAATAAAAAAAGAGTAAGAATCATCCAAACAGGCTTGTTGAGTACCCTAAGAAAGATACCAAATCGACTTTTAGTTTTAGCAGATTTTATTTATTACTATACTATCATTTTTGCAATTATAAAAGTCATGAAGACCCAATTTCACATGTATATATTAATGCTAAAATAGGGTATTTAGTGCCTATCAATGTCTTTTTATTATTACTTAATAGAAAATTTATGGAAATTAACTACTCCATACAACCTAAGAAATTGGGCGAAAATTCAAAGGATTCATATTATCTAGGATTATTTAAAAATTAGGATATTTTGATCTGTTTAACAATTTCATAAAAGTTGGACAAATACAATAATTATTCTTTTAAAAAGTAGTAGTATAATTTTGAGAATATATGTGTTTTTTTTTTTAAATATAGAAGGGAATATTAAACACTACTACAAACTTTTCTATTCTTTTATTTGCTTAATTTTTAAAGTTCTATCTTTATAATAAAGTCCCTAGATCATGAACGAAATATAACACTACACGACCTATTTTAAGCTTGAAATACTTTCTATTATATTAGTCAAATCCTTTTCCTATGTCTTATATACATATAACTAATTTGCTTGTATGTTTAAAAGTTGTACATATCCGTTGACTTACAATCTTACAGATGACTTTAAATATGTATTCAGTTTATTTTTTCACTATACGTAAAGAAAAAGTTGTGTATATTGTATTTTAATTTTTTTTTTAATAGTTATTATAGTTCCTCGAATTATCAATACTAGACATAAAAATAGAGGAGAATAATGAAACTTTAACTTATCTTTTGTTAATGATTTTCCAAAGTTATGAAAAGGATTGTGTAGTCTTGCAGTAGAGTGGTAGTGTTCCTTCTTTTTTATCAAAAAAACTTTTAGATTCGAGTTCTGAATATGAAATTGCCTTAATTTCTTAGGAGTATTTTAACTCTAATTATAAGACCTGTTAAACAGATCTTAATTTAATCAAACCTCAATATAAATAACGAAAATCAAATGAAAAAAATTGTGTAGTCAAAGAAACTAATTGTTAGATATGGTCCCTTTTTTGGTTTAGGGTAACCATATACTATATAGTTAGACTTTTTTCACATAAATTGTATTAAATACAAGTGGACATAACAAGTGGCTCTTAAGATGCTTGTGCCATAGCATGTAAAATCACTTTTTAAAAATTGTGTTCTTATGACTTTTATATAATTAAATCAGAAGGTTCTCATATGTGAAACATATTCTCAACGTTTTAGATATTTTTTCTTATTTAAAAATGAAAAAAATACATATATTACATCTCAAAGTTATATCCGAAAAAAACTTCACACACTTTTAACTTTAGATACATCTATTATCCTTTATTTTTGTTCATAGTTGAGTTAGTATTAGGCCTATTCATTGTCTAATAAGATGATAATGAAAATTAGAAAGGGAATGATTGCAAATTTAATTTTTTTTAATACGTAAGTACAACTTTTGAACTACAAAACAAAATTGTATTAATATAATTATTTTTTATTAAATAAAATGAGAAACTATTAGGTGTGCATTATTTTTTTTCACTAGCTTTTTGGAGTATTAAAGTGTTTAAACATATTTTTTTTAAAATTAGAAAAAGTTCAAAAATATTCTCCTACTCTTCACCAACTCAAGCAATTATTATCTTTTTGTGCTGTCGACTGTCTATTTGCACCAAATTATAAAACATGTCCGCATCCAATTAATTAAAAGACATCATAATAAATAAATAGACACTCAATATGACTTTAGTTAACAAGTAAATAGTTCTCTTTTTTTTTTTTTTAACGAAATGAAATCTTTTGACGTCTTATAATTTGACTAGAAGAAAATATTTTTTTCATATCTCTTATTTGTAAAAATAAAGTTCTTTCTTATGTGTAAAAATAAACATCTCTTCTAAAAAGGACATAATTTTTTTAAAAAGTTTGTATAGGATTAAAAAATCATTTTCTTCTTCAACTTTAAATATGCACATTTAAACACATTAATTCTTCTTCATTATATTGTACTTGTGCGAGAAATTCCTCAAAATGGTTTGCCATTGTCCCAAAGAACAATTATTTATTTCAATTCAGGATTCTTCGTTTTATTTATAAAAAAATAAGAAAAAGGGGAAGGTTGTGGGGGAGAAAATGACAAGAAAATATTGAAACATAAATTTGAAAATGATAATAAAGACAGGAGTTCATTTTGGTTATAGTACTAGAAAATAAATTTGGAGAAAATGACAAGAAATTATTGAAACATAAATTTGAAAATGATAATAAAGACAGGAGTTCATTTTGGTTATAGTACTAGAAAATAATTTTTTCTTCCTTTATCTATTAAAATATTTTATTTCATTAATTCGAAGTTGTACCTTTCTAGAATTTGCCAACAATATGGATGAACTTTTTTCCAAAAAGAAAAAATTTAGACCATTTATTAATTATTCAATGCCTTATTTTGTCCTAAGTCATAAGCATAGACAGTTCTAGATTGTACAACTTTTTTGATTGAAAATATAAATATGAACAAAAAAATTTTTATTGCCATATTTGTCCTATTTTCTCTTCATTAATTCAAAGCGTGTTTATTATTTTTGCAATTTTTTTTTCAATTTGTGATAGCCACTTGTTGCTGCTCTATTGGTGGATGTATCTTCCCTTGCATTCAAAATTGGGTAGTAGGGGTTTAACCCTATAATTCAAATATTTTTCACTTTTAATTTATTTTAGAATTTGTGAAATTGAAATTAAGATCGAATTGTGTTTAATTATACTTTTTGCAGCAAAAAAAGAGAAACACTTTAATATGCCATTTAGTCAATTTACTCTATTTAAAATTTATGATGATGAAATTAAAAAACAGATTTGGAACACTTTTTAAAATTCGATATCCAACTCTAAGTTGGATTTAGAAATTTTATAACCAAACAACAATTTTGACATAAAGTATAATTTTTTAACTTCTGTTATTCCAAATAGAGGCATTTTTTGTAAGGCCTCCAATGGAATCAATTTTTCGAGAAATACAGAACATCTAAGTCATACAAGTAAACGGATATCCTAATAGTGCCCCACACCAAACCAACTCACCTATGGTAGAGGTAAAAGCCAGGCAAAAGAAGTATTGGTGAGAGTTGATTAGACAGGACATGACACAATTTTAGTTAACTGAGAGCATATATAGTCTTAAATATGAGGTTATGAATGATGCAAATTAAAGTTTAGGTAGTTGAGAGTAGTCTCGTTTTTCTTTCTTCTTTACTTTTCTGAGTATGCTAGTGCCATCAGCTCTATTTCTTAGCAAGACAATGTATAAATTGTGTATCGTACCACATTTTTCTGAATTATGCATGGTTTATGTTGCTTTACCCTAGTCTTCAGCAAATTAAACTTACCAACTTAAGTTGCTTCTTTTTTATGTAGTTTTTGACTTCTTTTTGCTTATACCTCTTGATTATATCCTTGATATATCAAACATCCAAGTCATTTCAAAACAATAGTAGATAGATGAATAAATATATGAATTTAATTTATATACATGACTAATAATATATATAAAAAAACTATATTAGTTCACATTTAATAAGATGTGAATTCAGAATTTAAAATTGATGAGTTTAGTAACGAAATCATGAATCATAATAAAGCGAATTCAAAAATATTTATGTAAACTCGCACAATGAGTGAATATATTGAGCTATCAAGGGAATCCAAACGTTCGATAGAGGTATTACTCAGTTGACACTCTGTCACGTCACCTGGGAAATTCATCTTTTGATGTTCTTAGCACTGAACTCATTGTATGATTATCTAATTATGGGTTCATATCTAACATGTGTTGATAATTTAGTGAATATATATATATTTGTGGTGCAAATAAAAAATATTGAATTCGGATATATGACACCATTGCTCAAATGTTACAGACGTCATTGTTCAAATGTTATAGCCTTTAGAAGATAGCTTATCTTATTTTCAAAATTACAAACTCACTCTACAAAGGAATACTTGTAGATACTTTTTGTGTAACTTAATATTGTAAAGATTAATTAGTATGTAGAAATTAAACTCATGACGATTTTAACACAGAGACAGACTGCATATAGAAGATTTTTCATATTTGAGCCATAAAATTGGAGAACATCCTAATAAGGAAAAGTTCTTCCTATAATGAGCTAGAGCTCTATGCGGTGTGAATTCAAAATAATCGAACTAGTATTTCCGCATAGAAACTTGAACCGTTGACCTCCAAAAAGTCATCCTCATTGGGTTGACCAATTTTCGTGTTAGCCTCGAACTAAATTTGGTAGGATCAAAACATATATATAAAAATTAACGTGCTCTCAACTACTAGCCAACTATCCTCTTATAAACTATAGTAAATAATTTCTCCACACCTATATTTCTTAATTTCTCTCTTACTAGTTGTTTCATACACTAAAATCTTTCTTCCAAAAATACAAACAAACCCCTAAACCATTAATTCCATCAATTTTATCGATGGAGAAGGAGAAAAATCGCGATCGCAACAATATTATTCCTCGATCACCTGCCAACTCTCCTCGTCTACTAAGAAGCAAAAGTGGAATGTCACTCCCAGAAATTCACACAATCGATTCTGTTCCACCAAAAATTGTCAATCGATCAAAATCGATTACAAAAATGCGATCTAATAGTAGAGGAGAAGAAAATGTTAGCCCATTGAGGATGATCAAGAATAACAAAAAAATTCAAGAAAATAGAGATCATGATAATCATAGTACTTTTGCTAAATTCTTACAACGCGATAATGGATCAAGATCAACAACAACGTGTGTTAGTACAAGTAATAATTCGCGATCTGCATGGGCATTGTCACCGGGACGTCCTTTACCTATAGTCCCTAAGTCACCTAGCTCGAGAAAGTTGAAAAAAGACACGTCTAAGGACGTTAGTGATAGTGGTGGTGGTCGTGGTGGTGTTACTGGTGTTTTAAAGTATTTTAAACAGAAAAAAGTTTCGCCTATACTAGAAGAAGATTTTCATCAGTATCGTCTTATGAATAATAGATTAGTACAATGGGGATTTATCAATGCTCGTGTTGAGGCTTCTATGGCTGCAATCAAGAGGGTTGCACAGGTAATTTTAAGTATGATCATTATTTATTTTAATTTATTGTACTATACTCACAAAGTTAATAATAAAGAAAAAATAAAATGTATATATATTGTACCCAAAAAATAAAAAGGCCTAAAATGTTAAATCTAATCTTATAAAACACAAGTAGTTGCCATGTAACATTAAAGTGCCATGTAAGTGTAGCCACATTTATCAACTCACTTCACATAATATTCATGTGACATCACTTACAAATTAAAACTCGATGTCTTTCACCATACGTGACATATATATACCATAAACTTATATAAATTTCATTAGTTTATGAGCTAATTATTTAGACACACTCTAGTTTACAATATTACGTATATATATTACCAGATTTTGGTGCCCCAGATACGTCCAAATACACGTATTTCAGATACATGAGGTCAAAATTAGGTGTAATTTGTTCTAGATACATTGTATTCAAATGGATTCGCATGTATTTGGGATACATAACAAATCTCGCTCGCCTCCCTCACGTCTCTCCCATCTCACTCGCCACTCTCCCATGTATCTAGTATCCTAGATACATGCGAATCACACCGGATACATATAGATACATGTATTTAGTGTGTATCTAGTGTGATTCATATATATCTGGGATATATACGAATCTCGCTCACTTCAATTCCCTCCTCAATCTCGCTCGCCTCTCCCTATTTTTGTGTATCTAGTAGCAAAAATACATGTATCTAAGTGTATTTTCTTCAATATATGGTAGGAAACTCTTAATTAGTGGTAAGATATGTAATATTATGAAAGTATAGGTAATAATAGTATATATGGCAGTGAAGCATGTCTAATTATGTCGTTTTTCCTTCTTTATAAGTGCATATTCTCATTTATTTTTTTCTTGGTGATGAAAACAGAAGAAGGTGTTCAATGTATGGTTAAGAATTTCAATTATGAGAAATTTCACAGCTGAGAAGAAAATTGAAGTCCAAAAAATGAAGCATGATATAAAAATAAACAAGATAATGAACTCTCAAAATTGTTTACTTAGAGAGTGGCAAAGATTAGAGTTAAAAAATTCTGAAGCTGTTGGAAGGGTAGCAAGAAAATTATCAGCAATTTCTCTTTGTCTTCCACTTGTTGATGGAGCTGAGGTATTTAATTCTTCCTCTTTCTGTCTCAAATTATCTATCGTGTTTCTCTTTTATACGTCTTTTAAAAAAAATGCATTAAAAAGTATTTTTTTATGCAATTTCATCGTCATTTATGTCTTAAGATGTAATCTCTCCTCATTAAATATTTACTCTATTGATTGAGGTTTCTGTAGTCACTACTAAAAAATGTTCAGTAACTATTTCCACAGATATTTCGATTGAATCGGTGAGAAAAGAAAAAAAGTAGAAGTATAGGGAAAATTTTTTTAGTGAGAATTTGTTTTCCGCATTTTCCTGTATAATGAGTTAATCCAATGAAAAATAAGTGGAAAAATCATGATCTATAACACAAATTTTCTACTAATTCATAATAGAAAATAACCTTTGTTTATAATAGCGAGTCTTTAAAAACAATTACTATTAGAAATAAAGTTAACTAGATCATATAAAAATTTATACAGGAGAAGATTAATTTTCTACTATTTGGACAGGCAAAAGTTATGTCGATTTACGATGCTATGATCTCAGCAGAGGAAGTTATGGACGGTATCCAGGATTTTATTATGAATATGCAATGGCAGGTAATTAAAATAAAATAGAATTATCCATTGCAAAAACATATTAAGTTTATATACTTACTATAACCTTTTTCCGAGTTTCATATCTTAATAATTATCTATTGTTTCATTTATCTATCTAAACTATCATTCTCTTTGTATTAAAACACACTTTGATCATGCTGCGCTTGTCTACAATGCTTGTTGTTGATTGAAAACAAATATTTGGCCAGCTCAGTAACGAGGTGTGTTTTAATATAAATAGAGTGATATAAAGAAAACAATAAATAGTCGATGTATGAAACTCGTTAAAAAGTGATAATTTAGGTATATTTTCGACAATTAACTCTTAAAAAGATGTTTATAGGAAATTGGCTCATCGTTAAGGTATTTTCGATGAGCCAATTTCAGTCGGAATTATTTGCTTTTTGAGCAGTGATAAGAATTATGAGAAAATTAATAATTTTTTTGAAATTGATTTTTCAGGTTGAGCAGTCATGTTATTTGCTCACACAACTTATAGTAATTTTAAAGCAGGAGGAAGAGTTCTTGGAGGAGCTAGAGAGCCATTTGAAAACAGTTGATTCTTTAGAGGTAAGAGCTTTTATTATTATTATTTTTAACTTCTTTGATGACCATAAATTAAACATGCACACTCTTGTTTGTCATGAAAATTAATTTCCGTCGTATCAAACACATCTTATACTAAGTATACATTTTTCTTAAGAGGAGCATACAAAGTATCTCAGTTGCGTTCATGCAGAATTCAGAGAAAAATCACATATCAAATATGTATTTTATTAAGAGAGGTGAAGATTTTTATGAAGTATAAGATATGGGATTAAGATTTTCATTCATTCAATATATGGTCAATGAGCATTATCAACATTATGCCTTGATATCGAACCTTCGTGCTTTTTGGTACAAAATTTTGAGTCTTGCGTATTTATAATTTCATCACTAAGGCATCTTAAAATTAAATTGTATTCCATAAATATATATATGATGATATCTATTTAGTGTGATGTGTGTGATTTTTTTTTTGAATTGTGTTCACATCCTAGATCTATAAATTAACTCAAGCATCTTCTTTCGATTTTAAATTAGAAACATTAAATATTGAAGTCCACTATAACTCATAGCCTTCCAAGCTAACTATATGGTTTCAATTATTTTTTTTGTGGTGACCTTAATCTTTTTGTTGTTATGGTGGCAAGAGTCTCTAAAAAGTGACTTTTTGTAACAACGCAATATTGCCAATAATAAGTTTCAACAACTAGCCTTTTTTCAATGATTTTTTAATCGCCGTGAAAAGTGTCCTCCTTTGTTATTGTTATTGTTGTTGTTATAATGACTTATTTGTGATTATATTGGGGTTGATTTAGTACAACTATAAGGGGTACATGTTTTTCCAAACTCAATGTTCTCTTTGTATGTGCAGGCTGAAGAGGAAACCTTGAGAGTCCATTGTATCCAATTGGCTAAGGAGAGGATAATAAGATGGGAAAGAGCTTAATCCTAAAGATCTTTGTTTTTTCTTAGCCAAAACACACATTTTTGAGATCCACTTGATATCGTTGTATTTTTGTTGCATTTTGTAATCCTTAATATCAATATCTATTTGTTAATTCATGAGTTTATATATAACATTTATGGGATAATTTCACAGATAATCACTCAAAAATCAAAACATTTGAAATTTCACTAATTAAAGTTTTGAAAGAAAACATTGACTTATCCTATGCGATTATACCAATCCCCCACAATTGAAAAGAAAAAAATAAAAGACTAAATGTAAAGAAACCCCGAATCTCCAATTATATTAATACTCCACATTGGCCTTTTGTGCCAAACAAACAAGACCAATTGAATTGTCACCGCCACTTCCGAGCAACTTCCTCTTGGGCTTGGCCTCTTGCAACATGGACACAACATCCCTCATGGAAGGCCGGTCAGCCGGGTTCCGGCTAATACATAGCAACGCCACCCTAAGCATCAACATCATTTCCTCCCTCACTCGAGGACATGACGCACCAATATTTTTATCCAAAACGTCATTTATACCGTTTCTAGTCTTCATCTTGGACCTCACCCAATCTACAATGCTATTTCCATCACCAAATTCCGAATCTACCGATCTTTTCCCAGACAAAATTTCCATTAGCACCACCCCATAGCTATAAATATCACTCTTCTCATCCACTTGCAACGTATACGCATATTCTACACCATTAAAAATATATAAACATACAAAGTTAGATTAATGATCTGAAAAATAAGACATATTATCAACTATTATTATTTATAAAGAGTAAAAAAGTTGAATCCTAAACATTGATAAGACTATATTTGATTTGATTTGGTTTTACAACTAGCACTAGCAAGTAAGATATTTAAGTGAGATCACAACTATCTTGCACAAGAAATTGAGTTATCATAACATTTTGGCTTTTATAGCCCAAAGTATTTGACTTTTGCAATTCTAAGTTTAATAAAGAATATAGTACTAGGACTAGTAAATTAAAGGGGTTTATAATCATGAAGATTCATATAATACTATGGGAAAATCTTTGTGGGTCCAAAGAAATAACATAAAGTGAAAATCAAAAGCTTCAAGAGCCAAGGGGCTAGTTCATGCGCAATAGTGGCCATGGTCCCTAAAAGGTTGAACAAAATTATAAGTAGTAAATCACGGAGAAAAAGAGAAAAAAAAGAGAGGAAGAAAAAGATAATGATGGTACCACCCTTACTCTTTTACGTTAGTTTAGCTATGGATAGATAGTTTCGCATGGAAATCTCACTAGTTTAGGAGCCAATCACTTAGATACACTCTAGTTTGCAACATTACGAATCTTACCAGATTTTGGTGCGTCCAGATACATGTATCTCAGGATACATAAGGTCAAAATTAGGTGTAATTTGTTCTAGATACACTATATCCAAGTGGATTCGATTGTATCTGGTATACATACTAAATCTCGTTCGCCTCTCTCGTCTCCCTCCCATCTCACTCGCCACTCTCCTATGTATCTGGTATCCTAACTACATGCGAATCACATCAGATACATACAAATACATGTATGATGTATCTAGTGTGATTCGCATATATCTAGAATACATGACTTTCTCGCTGGCCTCCCTTCCCATCTCACTCGCATCTCTTCCTATTTTAGTGTATCTGGTAACAAAAATACATGTGTCTATGTGTATCTCACTCAATATATGGTAGGAAACTCTTAATAGTTGATAAAATACGTAATTATATGAAAGTATAGGTAGGACTAGTATATATGGTATGAATGTAGGTCTAATAAGATAGTTTCTCTTATTTCATATATACATATTTATTAGATTTTTCAATTCAAATACAAAATCCGTACAAAAGTTACTGAATTCCCGAAAACCTCCCTCCGATACCCTAAATCCGCCCAAGCAAGAAGATTCACAAAGAAAGTGGACACATTGAAAAGGACCAAATAAAATGATGAAGTTCACCAAAAATACAATATGACATGACACCACGTTAAGCACACAAAGTGACCCTCTTCGTCACCCTACACAACGGACTAAACCGACACGATCGATGACGAAACATTTTTGGATAAAACATAACACAACTTAAAAAAAAGCACAAAACAAACCTTAATTATTTAAAATAATAAGCATGAATAAATCCAATTTTTTTGGTTCACAAAATAGTCTTTTGTAGGGAAATATTTTTATGAAATTGAGTTTTAATATTTGGTTGGTTAGTGAAAAATATTTTTTCAAAAAATTATATATTAAAGATCCATATGTCCATGTCCATGTCCATCTTTTTGACATGAAACTATTAGATTTCAAAATGATGCATGATGTAATTCAAATTGTATCCTCTTGGTTACTGAATCGATCGTTGAAAATAATTTGAAAAATTATATAAAGTTCGAAATTGCTTACCGGGTGCAATGTAGCCATAAGATCCAGCAATGACGGACATCGATTCGTCGCATTCAATCAATTTAGCAACCCCAAAATCAGCAACCCTAGCTTCCATTTCACCATCAAGAAGAATGTTGCTAGGTTTTAGGTCACGATGAACAATGACAGGGTCACAATCATGATGAAGATAACAAATCCCTTGTGCAACACCAAGTGCAATTTTGTACCTAGTAAACCAATCACCAACCAAATTTGCATCTTTGTTCTTGTCATGTAACAAGTCATCAAGGCTGCCATTAGGCATGTACTCATACAACAACATAGTACATTCATTGTTACTACAACAACCTAGTAGTCTCACAATGTTCCTATGTCTTACATTGCCTAAAACATCCACCTCTGCCAACACGCCACGTCGTTTCCTCGTTGTCTCCTTATGTTGCTTCCCCGCCCATAGCTTCTTCACCGCTATGATATCGCCACATGGCATTTCCGCCTTGTACACTGTACCTATAGACACACACAGAAAGGTGGATTCAGAATATAATCTTAGTATTCAAGATTCAGGCTTCTTTGAGAATTACTAATGTCAAAGAGATTTTGCACATTTCTCTATATATGTTCGACTTCACTAACACTATAGATCATCTACTAGTTGCGGACCCCATTTTGAGTTTCACCTAGAAATTGTACATTATATCTATAGACATAGGCAAATCTAGAATAGAATCTTAGTATTCAAGATTTCGACTTCTTTGAACATGCTAGTTTGAAATGTAATATTTATACTACTAATGTTTAAGAGATTTTGCACATTTCGACTTCACTGACACTATAGATCATTCACTACCTGTGCGCGGACCCCATTCTGAGTTCAAGGTGGAAATTGTACATTATATCTATAGATAGAGGCAGATCTAGAATATAATCTTAATGGATTTAAGGGTCGGAGTTATATGAAAGTGCGCTCAAAACTTAATATTTATAATAATTTTAAGGTAAGATTTAGTCCATCTTATACTTTTCCATTTGACAGTTTTATTGATAAAGTCCATGCACACTGCCAACCTATTAGCATTTTAAAAAAAAAATATGTACACTAATTTTGTATGATTTTTCCACCACAAATACTTAATGAAAAATTGCGGATTCAACTGAACTCATTACTAACGATATAGATTCGTTAAGTACCTGCAGACCCCATTCCAATGATCTTGTCTGTGATTGTTATGCTTTCGAGTACATCATCAGCTGTGAAATTTAACCTTTTGAATGCTGTTAACTTCCACGGTCCGATTTCCTTGTCACATGGAAATCTTCGATTGTAATTCGAGTGAAAACATCGAATTGCCACAATGAGGATGATAATTACTACTCCGAATGCTGCAGACGCGATCCATACTATCAATGCACCATCTGTTTTCTTGGAATGGTTTGAGAATTCTGCTTTTCCATCTTTGAGTTCATCCGTCCTGCACGGATTATGTATGATAGTACCACAAAGACCTTGGTTTCCTACGAAAGACGAAGGATGAAACGTTGAGAACATGGATCCAGATGAAGGCAATGGACCGGTGAGCTGATTGTACGACACGTTGAAATGTTCCAACGTGCTAGACTTTTCGAAATTGGAAGGAATTGTTCCTGTGAGAAAGTTATGTGACAAATCCACGTCTGTTATCGAAGGAATTCCAGATATTTCCCACGGAATGATTCCTGTAAATGAATTTCGTCGAAGGTTCAGAGAAATAAGCTTTTCACAATGTTCAATGTCCCATGGAATGCTACCATTGAGATTGTTTCCTTCGAGTTCGATTTTGTACAAACTTTCACATCCTTTGAAATCAGGGAGATTTCCAATAAGGCCACTGTAACTTGCTGAGAAAATCTGTAAATTCGGGGCATTCCAGATATTATCAGGCAAGCTACTATGAAATAAATTCTCAGAAATGTTCAAGTACATCATTTTCGGGGCATTTCCAAAATCTTTTGGAATTGGCCCTGAAAATTTGTTCTTGCTGATGTCCATGTAAGTGAAATTTGGTAAAAATCCGAATCTTGATGGAATAGAGCCATTGAGTTTGTTGTCTTGGATTCTCAACCTGGATAAAGCGTTGCAGTTGGTTAAGGATGAAGGAATCTCACCAGTAAACTCATTCGAAAACAGAATGAGTTTAACTAAGTTGTTGCTGAGGCAGAGATTTTGCGGAATTGAACCAGACAAATTGTTTGAGGACACATCAAGTTTCTGTAACTTAGCATTTGATCCTAACATTCGCGGTAAAATCCCAGTGAGTGAATTGTTCCAAAGAGCTAATAATTCGAGATTTGGTAACTCACCAATCCCTTCTGGAATTTCACCTGTTAAGTTATTGTTCATCAAATACAACATGATCAGCTCTTTTAACTCTGAAAATCCTGAAGGAATGGTGCCTGAGAGACGATTATCCGATAAATCCAGTGATTTCAGCAATGTTAGTTTGGAAAAACTCGAGGGAATAGTACCGATAAAATGGTTCTTGAAAAGAAATAAAGATTCAACCTTTGTTAAGTTTCCAAGCTGAATTGGAATTTCTCCTGAAAGATTAGCTTGTGAGATATCAAGATAGGCCAAATTCGATAACGAGGAAAATCCAGGAGGAACATTTCCAGTATAAGTGTTGTATCCAATTTCAAGATGTTCGAGTTGGTTCAAGAAACTCAATTCCCCTGGAATTTTCCCACTGAGTGAATTTCCGGCTAAGTGTAGGAATTTCAACTTCTTGAAATTCCCATAACTCGCCGGAATTTCACCAGTAAAGTAACTGCCACCAAGATTCAAGTACTCAAGAGTTTGTAGGCCAACAAGTTCTACTGGCAATGCGCCTGTAAAGCTGTTGCTATAGGCATTTAAGTGCGTGATCGACTTGAGATTCGTTATCCCATCAAGAGGGAATGTTGAATTGAAATAGTTGTGACTAATGTCAAGTGTTCTAAGAAATGGAAATTCGAAAATGATGGATTGTAAAGGTCCATCAAATGAATTTCCACTTAAATTCAAGTGATGTAAGTGTACCAAGGATGCAATATTTTGAGGTATTATACCACAAAGATTCCTCTTCGAGAGATTAAGTGATGTAATTTGGCTTGTTTTTGTGTCACATTTGATGCCTGACCATGAACACCAAAAGGGTTGTGAACCAAAATTTGAGAAAGTTGATGTAGGATTCCAATCTTGAAATGTGTTGTTTGGATCTTGAAATGAAGATTTTAAGGATAAAAGTGAAATGAGTTGAAGAGGAAAATTTGAAGTAGAGAAAACAAGTGAAATTTGTATGAGAAAGAAGAAAATTGTAGTGAGAAAGAAATGGTTCATGGTTATGGAATTGTAAGAAAATTTGATTTGAGGAAAATAAGGTGTGTAAAGATGAGGGGTAAATTTAAGGGAAGTAATGTTTTGATGGTTAGAATAAGCTTTTTGCTCATGATGATTAGTTTGTTGTTTTGTTTTGTTTTTGGTGTGGAGATAGAGAAAGGAAAAGAAAAGAAAAAGATTCACATGTATAATCCCTCAACAAAGGATTCAACTTATACTCCCGCTGTTTTAAAATATTTGTCACGTTTTATTTATCGAGAGTCAAAATACGTAAATTTTATCAGTTTAAAGTTGTGTTTAGACATACATTTTACTTGGAGAAAATTTGAAGTTTTGTGAGAGAAAAATTCAAAAATTAGGAACTTAAAAGTATTTGAAGATCAGATTTTATGATCAAACAAATATTTGAAGATTATATTTTCTATTTACTTTTCCTAGTTAATAAACATAAATTATACATGAATTTTACATATATCAATCAATTATTTTAATCTAATTAGTCAGCTAAATAACTATTCTTTCTGTTCAGTTTTACTTGTTCATTATTTCAAAAATAGATTTTCACTTATACTTGTCACTTTTAGCATATCAAGAAAAAACAAGTTTTTTTCTTAATGTTCTACCCTTCACATTAATTATTTATTCCTCAAACTGTTTTTCAAAATCTGATACTTAACATTAGGGATAATATGATTAAATAATCATGTCAATTATTTTTTTTAATGAATATGCCAATTGTCAAGTTTAAATGTGACAACTAAAAGTGAACGAAGAATAAGTATTTAAAATAATTAGATTCAAATTCCAATACATCTACAATACCAATTTTTCTTCTTCCTCTTAGTTTTTTTGTTTGTTGTTTCTTCTTTATGTATAACTTCTATGCTTCTACTCACACATTTCATCACTCCATTTGATAAAAGACAGTGAGTCTGTTTTTTTTTTCTTTTCTGTCTTCTTTTGCTTTCTCTGTGTCTCTATTTATTTATATTTCCCTTAGTATTGTATTTTATTTTTGTTTTTATCCAAAGCACTACTTTTTCATCATTCCTTCTTTGCTTTTTCTTTAATAATCCCAACAGATTGATATTGATTTTTCGGCAATAGTAGTCTCAGGATCCAAGAAAGTGATTTTCTATTTCCCACATAATGTTATTTTTTTAATTGGCATAATATATAAATATATCTTTTAACTTGGCTTCAGATGACATGTATGCCCTCCAACTTTAGGTGTACACCAATATTTTAAAAGGCGGGGGCATGAGGGGAGACGTTTTATGCAATATGGAGCGAGACGTAAGCCTCGAGACACGGAGCGTAAGTCTTATGGATCTACGGGGCGTAGTCTCATGTATATTCAATTTTATAATTTTATTACTAAGAAAATAAGCAAAAGTAAAACTTTCAATTATTGTACAAATAAATTTTTATAAATAACCTATAATATATAGAGAAAAATATTATGATTTTTATTTGAGAAATGTATTAATAACCAATAATGAAGAAAAAAGGATCATAATTACTATTTGAGAAATATCATTACACCAATAATAAAAATTATGATTTAAAGAAAAAAAGGTTCAAAAATAAAAAAGTAACGCCTAGAGTAGACGTTTTTACGCCTTGGGCTTATGTTTTTAAGCTTGGAGCTTACGCCCCAAATTCAAGGACTTACGCCCTATGGATCTACATCTTCAATTTGCGCCCCAGAGCGTTTTTGGTACGCCCCGCCCCGAGATTTGCCCGAGACTCGCTCCAAAAAGCGCTTTTGAAAATATCGGTGTACACAAATAGACGCTCAAACTTGTATAAAATTGAACAAGTAACACTTACGTCCTACATGACATCCTATGTGACAATTCACATCCTACATGGCGTCCTATGTGTAATATGTCATATCGAACGTGTGTGTCTACTTGTTCAATTTTATACAAGTTGAATGTCTACTTGTGTTCCGTCAAAGTTGGTGGACATAGATGTCAACTGAATTCAAGTTAAACGGTTATGCCTTTCTAATTTTTTTGGTCCTCCTTTTTTCTTTATATTTTCGTCTTTGAACTACTAAACAACAAATATTGATTCCAAAGGAATAACTTAGTGATTAAGATGTTATAATTTGAATCATAATATAATAAATTTGAATTTTATTGCAACAGAATCTCTGATATATATATATAAGTTTTTAGGGAATTCAAACTTCAATTTGAAAAATTAAATCACGTATGATATAAAGTTTAATTAATCCCCTCCGATAAGTAATGATACTAATTTTCACTTAATTAATGATGATTAGCATCAATTTGTTGTGGTTACCCTATTGCTTATTATTATGTTCAAAAAAGAAAGAAAAAATTCTTGGAGTTTTTCTATGTTTAACTGGGGATAGTTTTGTCTTAAACCTTGAATATAACAATAATATTAATTAGCTAATGGACTAAAAATGGTTGTTTGCCTTTTTCTCCCAAATTTAATTAGAAAAAAAATATCCATCAAAATGTTTAATTCAATATAATTTTTCACTTTATTAATTAGTGACGATTAGTATCAATCAGGCACTCAGGATTATGACGTAGCAATCAAAAAGGTTAGTTGAGGACTATGAAGCGTCTGATCATTTAAATTGTTGTAAAGTTAGAAATGCTAAATAATTTTTTCTTATCTATCCTAGATTTAGCTAGTGGATATAGTTAATTATCTAATACTTATCGTTGGTGAGAGATTGACAATATCCCATAAAATTGTAAATTATATATACGATGACTCGAATACAATGTCTATAAAAGAGGGAGAGAGAAGATGATTAGTAACCATCAATCGTCCTTCCATTCCATGAATGATAAACTATATGCTTAAGAACCATTAATATCCATTATGTTCGAGTACTTTATCATAATAAAGCCCTGAAATTCGTGTGAATCATTAGTTTCATTCTTGAATTATTGACAATCTTAAAAATATCTCTTTATGTGACAAACTAAACTTAAATATACCCTCGATCTTACAACGAAATACACCTATAAATTATAGCCAAATTTAGGAGTATTTTCAACACTTAGCTTCTTTCAGGTTTTTATTAAGAGCCCCATACTCCTACAAGGGTTTAAGACCACTTGCTATATCATGTGACAGATTAGGAGTGTGTCTAAGTTTAGTTAATTAGAAATATTTTTAAGATCGTCAATAGTTCGAGAACAAAACTAAGAATTTATGTCAAATAAATTCGAAGATATTTTCAATCTACTATATATCAACTCCTCTATTTTTCTTAATGTCAAATAGATAAATAAATTAAAAGGGAAACTGAAACATATTTATTATAGTTCATAATATTATCCAAAATATTTCTAACAGCTACCCCAGAAATACTTATTGGTACAATTTATTTATTTTTTACCACACCACATTCAATTATGGTTATTAATAATTGTACTCTATCTACAAGGCAGCTAATATTTTCTGTCAAATGAAAAAATATTTCCTAGTACTTACATATTATCCGAAGTTCTAGAAATGTCCAAAATGTAGTAAGATGTATTAAAATATTCAGAATGAATACCATAATAAATTAAAGTGAAGATGACAATTTGGACATGTAGTAAGATGTAATAAAATATTCATAGTGAATATACCATAATAAATTAAAGTGAAGATGTGACACATCAGGAGTGTGTCTAAGTTTAGTTAATTAAAAATATTTTTAAGATCGTCAATAGTTCGAGAATAAAACTAATAATTAATGTCAAATTAATTCTAAGATATTTTCAATATACTATATATCAACTCCTCTATTTTTCTTAATGGCAAATAGATAAATAAATTAAAAGGAAAACAGAAACATATTTATTATAATTCACAATATTATCCAAAATACTTCTAACTGTTACCCCAGAAATACTTATTGGTACAATTTATTTATTTTTTGTCAAACCACATTCAATTATGGTTATTAATAATTGTACTCTATCTGCAAGGCAGCTAATATTTTCTGTCAAATGAAAAAATATTTCCAAGTACTTACATATTATCCGAAGTTCTAGAAATGTCCAAAATGTAGTAAGATGTATTAAAATATTTAGAATGAATACCATAATAAATTAAAGTGAAGATGACAATTTGTACTCTATCTATCTGCAAGGCAGCTAATATTTTCTGTCAAATGAAAAAATATTTCCAAGTACTTACATATTATCCGAAGTTCTAGAAATGTCCAAAATGTAGTAAGATGTATTAAAATATTTAGAATGAATACCATAATAAATTAAAGTGAAGATGACAATTTGAACATGTAGTAAGATGTATTAAAATATTCAGAATGAATATACCATAATAAATTAAAGTGAAGATGACAATTTGGACATTTAGGGAAGTGTATGCATTTGATACCAGCTGTTTCCTATCAAAATTTGACTTTGTTAACTTTTTAAATGATGGCCATTACTTTGTATTATTAAAAAAAAAATGATGATTGTATGGGTTGACTAATAATATTAAAGCTTTAAACATCGTCTCTCATAGTAGAATTTACACATTGATTCAGAACGATAATTTAATTGTTGATTAGAATTATGCATATATTAATAATATATAATTAAATATGCGAGTATTTTCTCAAATTTAACCTTGGGAGGTGGAAAAAGAAAATTTTTCTTTTAACAAGTCTTACATGATGGGATATCGAGTTAACATGTTCAAATACTAGAATATTTGATTTATACGAAAAAAGGTAGGTTAAATTGATAGAAATATTATGTAAGAGTACTTATAACTTTAAAATAATTACTAAATTGTACTCTTCATGGCATTTAATTATAAAGCAATATTATTAGGAAAACTATGCCAAATATTCTAAACATATTACTCTGTACTATTGTAACTGTAAAATTATTTGTTTACACTAATAAGGGTTGTCATAAAGTGATAAATACTTATTCATTTTTAACCAAAGGTCTCGAGTTCGAGTTTCCCTGGGTACGGCCGTATGGAGTCATTTTTTTAGGAAGCGCTTTACCCCTCAATATGAGACTTTTCAATGCGAACTCAGATTTAGTCGAACTCAATGTAATTACTGAACACCAAGTGGAAAATAATTTTTTTTAATCTGTTTAAAACTTTGGTCAACACTCAGCAGGCTGCAGTCAATTCAACTTCATTAAATACAGTAAAAAGAAGTCAGTCGGGGCGGGTCAGAAGCAGTACCGAAGACCCAAAAGGGTTAGAGCCCATTTTAGGGAAAAGTGGGCCCCCAAAATAGACAGCCCATTTTATCTGCTTTTTGGCGTCATACGTGGCTCATCACGCTTTACTCGCGTGACTTACTGTGGCCCCACAATTCGCTCACTGGGCCCCATTCCTTTATAATTTATTATTATATTATATTTTTATTTTTTTTGACCTTGATCTCAACTAAATTCCTATTTTTTTCTCTTTAATTTGAGATAATTCAAAGTAGTGTTTGTAGTAGTAGTTTTTAAGATATATACGTGGTAAAGTGGGAGTCGTCTTTGGAATGTACGAGATCCGAAAATTAAAATTGAATTGATCTGAACATGTAAAAAAAGGAATACAAGGAGGTGTGAGATGTTGACAATGATATGTGTGGTAAAGGTACATAGAGAAAGAATTAGAGAGAGGTAATTTGAGAGAACATGACATATTTTCAGCTCACCGAGCACATGATCGAAAAAAGTATTCAATTCTTCAATTTTATTACTATTGTTAATACTATTACATGCTTGCAATATCCTATTCTTCAATTTTATTATTGTTGTTAATTATTATTTCTTTATCTTGATTAATTTATTATGTATTCCCTCAAAACTATTTTGAAAGATAATTTTTTTGAGCGGAGGATTTATCAAAAATAGCTTCTGTGTCTCACAAATATAAGATAAAGTTTGCGTCCATACATCCTTTTTAGATCTTACTTATAAAATTAAGGTGTAAATATAACCCCTATTCTTTTTTAGGGTTGATATGCCGACCATCTCTATTTACCGGTCTTATGTGATTCAAATTCAAATTAATTGAAATCTCAGAAGATATATGAAGAAAAAAAAGTTGTGTCGAACAACCTTTTCTTTGAATAATCATTGTCAATGGACATTTATTAATTTGCATCAATAATTCATGTAAGCACAAACTCCTGATGTATGGATGGTTAGAAATGATTAAGATTCCTCCATTCTTAATTAGAGATTTCATATTAAGTCACGCCGTCCAAAAAAAATAATAATTTTGCATTGCGTAAATTTAAATTTAATCTTCTTGAATACCAATTATCGAAGGAAAACTCTAAAAAGAAGAAGCTCAAACTCCTAAATGAGTCAATTTCCATGGAAACCGAAGCCAATGAGCCGTCGTGATCATTAGCATATAAGGGTGTCATTTGTTTCTTTTCATGACAATGAGTTTCAAATTTATAAAAAGTTTTTAGAAATATTAAATTGTAGCCATAAAAGAATAAAAAAGAAAAGTAGAAAAGGGACAATTGAATATGACTAAACAATAAATCCTCCTAATATATATTTGAATGGGGTCGTTTGATTTGCAGATTAAGTTATGTTATTTTGTAATTGTACTTCTGAAACTATATCCCACCTGATATGTGAGATAAAATGAAAAGTTTAAAATTAATATTTTAAAGTATCAAAATATATTATTCTCGTATGAATATTACTTCTTTGTCAATTTATTCTTACATATTCTCGTTAAATAAATCTAACTAATGAAAAGTACCTATAAATTTGTTTTAAGAAAGCGGTCATTCACATCACAAATAGATATCATTAAGAATGTACTTACTTTTTGTTTTTATTTATCGAAATTGGGTTTGTGTTCAATGTACCGCTAGTCTTAAATATGCTTTACATATATAATAAATATAGGTTAGTACATATATACAGTTTACAACTTTTACATATTGAACATGTATTGTCTCTACTTTTCTTATATATCAACACTGTAAATATTAAATTAATGGCGGAATCAAAATTTTCACTATAAAATTCAAAATACGAAGAAATAAGTATAGGAAGAAGTCAAAAGAGTTCAACGTCAATTATGTATACGTAAAAAATAATTTTAATTATGTGTATATAATTTAATTTTCGATCGAAACAAATTCAAATAAACCCCTCGATTCTACCCGATTCCGACGGTAGAAAGGTTCATTTGGACTTTTTCCCGTCATTTAGGTTCCGGACTGGAAAGATTATTGGATGATGAAAAAAGGACACGCCTGCTCATTATATGACTCCATTATTTATTGTTTAAAGACTCAAATAATAATTTCTTTGATTACCTTTTCCCCCCAAACATCTTAATTTCTTTAAATTATAAAATGATCTAGATTACCCTTTATGACATTATATTTAATATTTATTTTTGTTAAAATTAAGATGGCTGAACTTGTTAATATACCTTTGAGTATTAAGATTCAAATATTTGTATTTAAATACACATATACATTTTAAAATATTGTATTAAAATCTAAATACTAAATAATTAAGAGTGATTATTTTCTTAATATCTTAATATATAAAACTTGTCTTTATTTAAAAGGTAATAAATATAAAATTTAACTAAAATACTAAATTAATAAAATATTATTTTTAAAAATTATATAAGAGGTTGATGGTGATGATAGCAAGCGGTGGGGTGGTTGTAGGTGACGATTATAAATTGTGTAAGATGATTGTAACAATGGTGGTTGTGTATAGTTGATAGGAGATAGTGGCTGACAATAGTGATTATCAATGATTGTTGATTATAGTAATTGGTGGTGGTAAATATTAATTGTGGTGGACGTGACAACATTGATTATAGTAGTTGGTGGTGGTAGATATTAATTGTGGTGGATGTGACCGGCTAAAGGTGGTGTTAAATGATGATAATAATGATTGATCAATGGCGATTATCAATAATAATTAATAAATATAATGGTGATCAGTGCTAATAATCGTAAATAATGACTAAGCTAGTGTTTGTTAACTGTGGTGATTAGCAGTAGCGGTAGAGAATGGTGATAGTTTATTACGGGCGATATGGATGGAGTGATGAATTATCATCTTCATAAAAATCTTTAAATAAATATTTTAATTATATTACAATTTTATTTCAAATCTTAATTATTCAAATCCTTCAAGTGATTATATAAAAAACACTTTAATAATTATAATTTTTTCATAACTAAAATTTGGTATTTCATTTACCACACAATGACTTTTTCTTTTCATTGGCTTAGTGGAGGACAAAATCATTAGGCTTTGGAGAAGATTGAAATGGCATGTCAAAGTCCCATCTCCGGTCAACAAAACATTCCCTTACCCTACCCTTGCCTCAAGAAAAAATTAAGGCTTTTCTAAAGTAGAGTCTGTTTATGCATTATTACTAATAGTTTGGTAGGACGTATAAAAATAATACCGAACATAATATAGTTATAATATTGATATTAGTAGTACTGACATTAATGGTATTAGTATTAATTATATTTGTATTAATTATATTGAAAGTATTTCTTATGTAGTGTTTTTAGTTTGATGAATTACAAAAATAACATGTATTG
This sequence comes from Solanum appendiculatum, assembly GCA_018342035.1. Taxonomy (NCBI): domain Eukaryota; kingdom Viridiplantae; phylum Streptophyta; class Magnoliopsida; order Solanales; family Solanaceae; genus Solanum; species Solanum appendiculatum. The sequence goes on along the minus strand of JAGDQO010000434.1, from coordinate 1,441,022 downwards.
CAGAATTTCTAAAAATATTATTTATGTACAAAAATATCATTCACAAATACAATAAAAAGGATGTGGAAAAGGTTCTAAGACAATTGTATTTTTAATCATGCTAATGTATACATTAAAATCCCTTCTATGGCTAATATCATGATTTTCATGTATTAGTTATATATAGCACAATACCAAATAAAGTATATACATAAATTTAAAAAATATACCAAACAAAATATTAATAATACTCCAAATTAATACATACATTATTTTTTTTAATACATTCTACCCAACGATCCCTAATAGCTAAAAATGAAGAGGATAAAAATAATAATTAATAATATCTATTAATAGTGAAAATTCTTTACATTATTAGTGCATACAAATTAAATCTTTCCAAGTTTATATATATCATTTTGGTGGGAGAGGAGGGAATGAGTAAATAACTACTTTTAACATCTGCTACCAAATGTTAACCACTATCGACATTCAACCACTTTTTTGACAAGGAGAAAGTTTAGTTTTAGATAAAAATATGTCGAATAAAACACGAAACCGTTGCAACAAACGATGCTAAAATTCGAAGGATTGACAAATGGAACCATTTTTTCCCACAGGTTTCAAACCTTTAAAAGTTCAGCCACTGAACGATTTATAATGTTCAAACCTTTAAAATTCTTGTGTAGTTTAAATAGGGTACAAATTTTATTTATTTTCCTATGACCTTTCAAAAGATGTCTAAAAACTCATAACAGACCTGAAAACTGATCATCCACCTATTTTTTTAAGGTTTAGGATTTAGGAGTGGTCGCAAACATGATTTAATTTGCTAGAGCAATTAATGCCGGTTTAGTCAAGCTTTTTAAAGGTCAAAAAGTGCTCATTGTTTAAATAAAAAAGTAAGGAGTTTAATCAAGCTTTTTGAGAGAAAATAAGTATTTTCGAAAAGTAGTAGGAACTATTCATAGAAGCTAAAAAGAAATTAGTTTTGCCCTAAAAACACTTTTCTGAAAAGCACTTTCGAAAAAAACACACTTGAAAACACTTTAAAAAGTTTCACCAAACAATAACATTAATGGTTGTTCAAAAATATTTTTTATATTTATTGACCAAACATAAACTAAAAAACACTTCTAATAAATTAGTTAATTTTAAGGGCTTGGCTAGATAGATTACTACAATTTGCAAAATCAAATCTTTGTTCCATAATGAACCATTTTAAAATAAGCTGAGCTTTTTGGTGATTAGATAGCTAAAGATGGTAACTAAGGCATACATGTGATCTATTGACTATTCCCATAATCACTCCTTTGGAAACATTGAAATATTGGAAGTGATGTAAGAACTACAAGATTGACAACAAAAGGATTTTATTTCAAAGAAGGCCCCATATATTATATCATTGCAATTCATAAATGAAGTTGCTTTAAAGTGAATATATACTAGTATTATGTCCCATGTACTATCATTTCCAAAGAATAAATAAGCAACAAAATGATTTATGCCTTCTAAAGTATGTACATAAGAGTGTCAATTGTCAAATGGTCAAATTGGATTGAATTTGGACGAGTCAAAATAGACTGAGTTAAGTCATTAACTCATCCAAAGGGTCAATTGGGTTTAAGATAAAATGGGTCAAAATAGGCTAAATAATAGATCATAACCCCACTGATGGACTCTTACTAAGTTCTAATTTCATTAAATGTTTCTTATAATTTATTTAAGTATCTAGGCAACTTTCTTTTAATTATGACTATATATAACATATCACTCCAACTTTTAGACTAAATTGGAGTATAGAGGGCCGGGGTCAAAATAAGTTGAGTTAGTAAATGAATGGATTAATCTTTTGAATGTGCTAAAATGGACATGTCAAAATGAACTGAATTAATAAATGATTGAGCAAGATAGACGGAACATATTTCATGGACAATTTTTGAAAACTATCACGATGCTCTTATTTATTTTCCTCTTTAGAATCATTTCCTGCAAGATATGCAATACCTTGTCCAAGAGACTTAAGTGGTCCTTTTTGTCTTACTACTATATGTAACAACTTCTCTACCTCCCAAGATCCAGGTCTACGTACATTCCACCTTCCCCTAATTCTACTTGAGAGATTACACCAAATATGTTGTTGTACTATTTGACTGCTCTTTTACCTCTACTTAACAAATGAATATAAATTGGTGAAAATAGACAATTAAAGAAACTTACTTTAACCTAGGTGAAAATAGAGTAAAACAATAGATTAAAACTCAACCTTATTGGTGAAGACCAAAAAGAAAGGAAAAAACTTACCCTGAGTACGGTATTTAACCCGAATCAATGAATACATAACACATGTTTTCACATACACTAAACTATGGTTAACTAATATACATTCTCACCTTGATTATTGGTAAATTAGTATGGTTTGGTGTGAACATCAGGCGTGGATAATTGTTTTACCAAAAAAGATATTCTAAAGCTTGCACTTAGTAATGATCAAATTTTGGCTAAATACACTTATTGTTAGATAGTACTCAAAAGGAATTTCACTCCTTTTCTACTTTTGCTTCTTACACCTTTCAGCATTTCTCTTCTATCAATCAAATATAGGGATATCCCAAATTGGATCCTTTTTTTCTGCATTGACACGATCAATACTACTATCGAAGTGAAACAAGGAACCTAAAGAAGAGAGGTCATATTAATAACAAGGTTTTTTGGTTAAAAAAGTCATTTCTAGACATTTCTTTATTTCAGATTTTACAGGGATTTATCTTCTCCAAATATTGATTTACAAATTATAAGACACAATTATACCCTAGTCCCTAGATATCTGTCCACCTAATTTCTGCAATTTGAAGAAAAGGGGAAAGGTACTGATTCCATTAAAGAGTCAAACCTTTCAAGCAAAAATCAAAAAAGATAATCATGATGCATAAGAATGTTTGAACTTTGTCCCCCCCACCCCCCTCTTCTATTATTTTAAGGCCTAGTCTACTTAATCATCATAGGCTTCATATCCCCACTTTGACAACCTTTTTACCCAAGCTCTCAATGCCTATAATTACCAAGCTCTAATATTACTGGTCACTTGTATGGAAATTGGAAGACAACCCATACACCCCTAAAAGTCTTCTATGATCACTTAGTTTTCCTTGGCCTTGTCATCCATCACTTTGGTTATTCTCTTTTTTGATAATAGTGGTATCCTCGCCAGCTTGCACACAACTCGATTAATTCCACAAGCTATCTGCTACCTTCCACCAACACAAGTACCGAGTACCTCTATTTACCAAGACTTGGATGATGAGAAGCTGAGAAGAAATCACCTAGTATATATGCTACTTCATTGACTACTAGGCCACCCTCTTCGGTGCGATCCATCACTATGCTTCTTTTTGAGGACCTATGAAAAAACTCTCTTATCTATTTGGCTATTCATGATTGCTATATAAGGATGACTTATGGGTTTGCAAAAGGCAGGAATTAGGTTTATCCTATAAGAGGAACCAAACTAAGATAAATGATTTTATAAGTTTTACTCCAGCTGGAGGAATCCAAGGACTGGACAAGAGAATTGATATGATACATGAGTTTCTCATTAATCAAGATGCACTTATATGTATATAAAGTATCTAGCATGCTGAAAAGAAGGCTTCAAGGTCATGTAATAGTAAAGCTTCTGACCAATTTTTTTTTTTTTTATAATCTTAGTGTCCAAGCCAGCTTGCGTGCACCTCGACTAATTCCACGGGACAAGAGGTAACTCTATCCATAAAGGCTAGGATAAATGGGAAGCAATCACCTAGTGTTTTTTTAAACTCTGTTGGGATTTGAAACTGAGACCTCATGATTCGCAACTCACTTCATTGACCAACATAACTTTTACCTTGTAAAAAAGGGGAAAAAGAAACCGAACAAAAGATAGGGCAATAATGCTATATGCACAACATAGTAATGGCATCAATCTTACTGCCAATTCAATCAGAAGTTAGAAAGAAAGGCATAAAGATGAAAGCAGTGAAGCAATGATACCTCTTACCCCTTACATCAGTTGGGTGACGAGCATCAAATGCAAGAGCAAGATGAAACAAAAAAGAACTGCATAAGATAATCAACTAATTTATGAACCTGCACAGGGATGGAAATAAATATGAGGAGAAAAGGTGGCAATCACTACGTTGTAAATGCATTAAATACTTAGCAATGACACGTTCCATCACATTATCATCTGTTCTTGAGCCTGATTGATCTAGGAACGCAGAAGGCATCAGTTCGTAGAACTTATAAAAAGGAGATGGTAAGAAGAAGGAACTTGCTTAATGCCATCGGAAGTGTAATTAGGTAGGCCATCTAGCCAAGTGAAGACCAGAATCAGACATCAACCCACCTCTGGAAATTGAAAATAAACAGAAAAAAAGAACATTGTAAACCAAACAAATTAAGCACTGATCTTCCGAAACATCTTATAATTTTGATGTCTTTTAATAGTTCTAAAAAGAATGTGGTCTCTTAATAAGTAACTTTCTCATCCTTTTACAATTGGAAAATTCAGGTCATTGATTTGAACAAGTACAATTCTGAGATGCCAACACCACTTGGATTCAATGCGGAAACCCCGCAAGCAAATACGCATGCTTGCAGCATTAAGCAAATATTATGGCCGAACTAGAAGGAAGATGAACCAGTTCATGGAAACATCAAAAGAGAGATCCTTCATACCTAGTAAAAATATGACTTCGGCTTTGAGATGCAACAAAGAATTGTCGATATGCATTGAAGAGCTAAATGCTATCTTCTTTTCCATAAAATAATTGATAATAAGGTTCTTGCTTTGACCTGCACCAAGAGGCATCTGTTTAGGTGAACGTCAAACTTAAAACATAACAGAATTTTTAGTATTAAAGATTTGGGGAAATAAATCCTCACTGGAGTGGGACTTTCTTCTTTAGTCAGCATGCTCCCGGAAACGTATGATATTATTGATAAAGGTCCTCTCGCGACGATAGCTGAAGATTAAGATAGATAAGACTCACAAATATACACACAATACTTTCAGAATACAATTTAGTGAAAGGACTTCCAAATTATAACAGTCAAGTTTTGATGTTGTCTTTGGGCCTTTACACTTAACCACACTTCTAGTCCACAGTGCATTGAAATGGACCCTTGGCTTAACTCAACAACCAAAACTAGCTCAAAAGGTGAGAATTGCCCAAGACCATACAAGAAGACAAACAACTCATCCCACAACCAATGCGGGACAATTTAATACACACACACACACCCTCACAGCGTGCAGCCAGGCCTACCAACTTGTGCGTGGTCAACATAATATAGGGCCATCATTGGGACACATAATAATAGGGATGGTTTTGGCTCTGATACCATGTTAAGAAATGGACCGTGAACCTGCTCAACCCAAAAAGTCAACTCATGAGGTGAGGATTATCCCAAACTATATAAGGAGACAAACAACTCATCCCTCAAACCAATGTAGGACAACTTAACACCATTCATAAGCTCCCCACAATCCCTTCTGTTAAGAATATATATATATATATATATATATATATATATATATATATATATATGTATGTGCGTGCGTGCGCATATTTTTGTGTTGTGTATGAGAGAGAGAGAGAGAGAGAGAAAGAGAGAGGAAGTCCAGAAATGAAAGGCTGAATGGTCACCTGGGAGGGAGTCAAGAGTGCTTTACAAATAACCTAGACAAGTTTCAAATATTTCAGGGGTATACAGAGATTCAAATCCTCTACTTACATGATAAAGGCTGCTAGCATGAAACTTGTTATGCCCACTAAGAAGTGAATGCTAAATGTTCTCCAGAAGTCATCCGGATCCAGAAATATCTTTTCTGAAACTAGAGTGACTATTCCAGAAAAAAGTAGAAAGGTCCAACCAGAGGGAAGGCATCTGCGAAAGGAAAATGAGGATGAATCCTGAAAAAAGTCCGAAAAATATATCATCATCAGAATCCAAGGAAATACCGACTTCTCAAATCCTTAAACATCCAAAAATCACAAGCATCAGGAAAAATACCTGGAAATAGTTCCTGATGAATACTGCTGAGTAAGAGATCCTAAGAGCCATATCTTTTAAAAGTCAAGGAACTAGTGGCTACAAATTTTAGATGTCCTTAAGGACAACCTACAACATGTTTCGCACTTCCAAACATTTTGTGAGCCACTCATGGGCTTCCAGTTCTGTATACAGATGCAAGTGCAATAGGAGAGTAAGCACAAATCACATTAGAAACTATTTCACTATTAGCAAGTTCCTGTACTTGTGTAAAGGGTGACTACATGTGCTTGTTACCTTGAAAAAATTGGCAGATAGCGATTTCAGTTTAAGCAGTCAGCCACAATGATACTATTAAAAATGTTTGCAACACTACTACTGCTGCACCTTTGTTAATAACTCCAAAACTCAATAGCAATCATCAGGTAAACCCTACCTTCTCCTCATGCATATAAAGCTTCCTGATATAACCACAGTGAAAATCATGCTGTATTTAGCCCACTTCTACATATTAGAAGTGTTCCTTAAAATAGTTCTTTCATAAAATGATTGATTATGACCTTGTAACGTGAAAGATGCTGAAAATAAAATATGCAACCCTACGTATGGTGCAACATGAATATTTACTATCGTCAAGACAGCACCAAACTGCAAGACCTTGCCTTATTTCTGAACCAAGATCTGCAGCGAGAACAATGATCATCAATTTTTTTAGAACAAAAGCAATCACTTCAAAGTTCCAGAAAAGAAAAAATATAGAACTTTATATGTCATGAAAGGATACTCAAAGAATTAGCTAAAATCAACCCAATTGCACCAGCTGAATGTATAAGAGAAACATTCAACACCAGATAAATCAATGAGAATACAAGCAAGGAATCATTTGAGCGCTTGAGTTGAATCTCATTTGCGACCGCATGCAAAAATGCTTCTGATGTTCCTGCACCAAAGACAAATAAATAGTCAACAGGATTCACAATAGATCTGTAGACAAGTCACCAGGGTAAATTCAACATATCAACTTCACAAGCTGAAGACAAATACAGAGCAAATTAGTGGCAAAATCTTTAGGTCACACATCATTTCAATTAATGATGCAGGTTACAGCAGAAGAGAACACACTTGATTGTAGATTTCAGCTACTTGAAATAGAATAAACAAGCTTTTTAAAAGTTATTTAAAGCAGCCTTATCAGAAAAATGTAAAAGGAATAAACTGATTCGTAAATGATCGAATTAATAAAACAAAATTTGTACGGAAAAAAAGCTAAAACCTCCAACAATAATTCATAAAGGCAATTGGTAACATTGTCGTATTAGCATAGTACAAGCTGCAATGCACTGCAACGACTTCTGGATTTTTTCTGGATTGGTAAGAACTTAAGAACAAGTATGGAAAAGATCACGGATATCGGGATCTTTTGTTCCTATCATACAGATATATGCTGTATTTTAGCTGAAAGATGCAGGAAGAATGTGCCAGTGCTATCAAAAGTGAAAAATGCAACTGTGCCAGTGTTATCAAAAGTGAAAAACGCAAAAAAGCTCTCTAAGGTCTATTGGGGCTTTAAGCGCAAATAGAGCGTGGGCTTTAATGAGAAAAGGCGCAAATGAAAAAAAAAATACAAATATATGTTTACTCCAAGACAAATAATTATAAGCACGAACAACAAATATATGGACAACGAAATTGAAAAAATTCTGATAAATTGATATTCAATTGTTTAGTGCAACCCCTTTAGGAAAGGCTCATTGGCAAGGAAAAGTATGTCTTAGAGCCTTGATGACGACATTAAAGCGCACATTAAGCGAGTCGAAGCGCTCAACATGTTTTGAGCCTCGTTTCAGGCCTTAAGCACGCCTTTGACAACATTGAACTGTGCCCTGTCCTCATTGGTACATGACCTCTGATGCTTAGGGACAAAAGCACAAAAGATGGCGTATTCCTAAAATATACCAAATTCATCTCCGACAAGATGACTGGCTGGGTAGGGCATGGCTTCATGAAGCTCCCATATATATAGGATCCGAAAAATACAAACGAACTTAAAGTATCACGCAGAGGAAAAATCACCAAGTCGTTATTCAGGCTGAGCAAATGTACAATAAGCAAGTTCTCGAACTCTCCACGCACCATACAAAAGAGGTGTACGTCTAATGGGATTTAAGCATGTTAAGACATAACTAAATAAATTAAAATGTCCCCTCTGTAACAATTAAAGTTTTCAGATGAGGTGATTCACACGATTTCACATGGTATAGTGAGTTCAAGTGTCACTGTCATCCATAATGAAAAGTATATTCACGTGCTTGGTCCTATAAAAATTATCAGGCTAGCATGTCATAATTAATTAAATAACTAAAGCTGTAGACTCTCTAACAGTTTAGCCTTCTACCTGAAAAGATTAACATAATTTAATAAGACAAAAGAACTTGCTAATAGTTCCATCTCTACCAAAAATGTAAGATAAAAGTCACCAATTTAAAAAGCATGCATCAAGGTTGCAGCAGTTCAACAGGAATGAACAACAAAAATGACTCATGAATGAACTTGGCCAGATTCCAGTTAAGAGCATGTTTTTATTTTATAACCTCCAGTTAACAGCATGCTTTTCCAAAACTTATCAGAAAGGTGAAGAACTGCATCACTCACAGAAATTTCTAACATGAACAGAACTCTTAAGTAATTTCTGACATGGAGGCTGATGAGGTACAATTAAATTACAAACTCAAATGCATCAAAATAGAAGACAAAGTTGGGAATTCCAATCTTCACAACCTTATTTCCCATATACAAACAGCTCTGTTTCGACATCATTATTTACTAGATTTGAGGTTTCATAGGACCTGCTTAGTTATCATCATATACTGTGCTTCTTGCTTCATAAGATAATCCAGTTATTAAAAAATAAACTAGTTTTTATGCAATGTTTTGACATTTTCTGGCCTTATTTAATGAGAGCTTCAGGTTGATTAGGTGCCAAGTATCACATTTGACAGTATAAGAGGTCCAAGGTTATTAATTATTATTAAACAGTTCCAATCCACGGGCTGAGGCCCAATTCTAAAATCTACATAGTTGAGAAGAAGTCAAAAGCCCGCAATATTTCATGATCAAAAGCTTTCATTTTAAGTCACAATATCAGGATATGGAAGGACGAATCACTTAGCCTTATTCACTATAAAATTAAGAAAGAACCTTTGAGTCTAGATCATGGTCAGTAGCCCCATCAGGACCTAGTGAAATTATCTCATGATAATACAAATGAACCATATAGTAAAAATGCTACTAAAATAATGGCTACTCAAATAGTCGTTCTTTCCTTTTCTGTCTATACTCTTAAGTAGAATTTTTCATGGATCACTCTAGAAAAGGAGGGACTTGGTTTATTTGGAACCATTTAATCTTATTTAATTAGTATTCCTATCGGATTTGTTTCATTAATCCGAATTGGGTTTAGTTATTATATGAGAAAACATTGTTAAGTGACAACGGCATAAGATTTTCATGGAAGTAATTATTTAAAACTAATTATTCAATAATTGCTTTTTTAAGAGATTATAATTGTTAATTATTATGGAAACCAAACATGATCTTACCATTCATGGCCAACAGAATTACATAGAGGCAATAGTATCGTAGAACTGTTGAGGCTTCTCCGTCACTCCACTTGCGACCATACAGCAACCTAATGAGAGAGTAGGAGTAGCTAGGGCCAAAGGCCATGACTACCAAACCTACAAGAAAAGCAGTTTTGAGAATGACGGTTAGCTATTTGGAGTCTCAATTTGTTTTAAGCAATTAATAGCTAAAATAAAATGAAAATTCACCAAGATTTTTCTATGTAATGAATACAAGCAGAGAGTGAAACATACTGTGTGTCAGTTTATTATTTGAAACATATTTATGAAGAAAAAAAAGTGAAGCATAGGGGAATGATGCTGACATACCCAAGCAAAATGCCCAAGGAAAAACAAGTTTAAAGAACTTATATTGAAACTTCTCATTTCAATGGCAGCCAAAAAACCAGTTTGCTACACTTTTTAAAGTCTTAGGTAAGTCATAACATCCCTTCTTTATCCCAAAAAAAGGATCATAACATCCCAAATGCTGAGTATAATGTACATAAGCCTCTTATCTTTTACGGCTTTCAAGAATTTTTTTCAAAGGTAGATTGTGAATTTGTCGCCACAGTAGACATGTGCCCAAGATACAAGTTATCCTAATTTTAATTCAGGTCTTTATTAGCTTCAGGATTTAGTAGTCCATTCCACTCATGCAAAAGGCTACTTCGGTAATTAAGGCACACGTTTAATTAATTCATAAAAATTGTCAAATTAATTTAAACCTCTCTGTTTGCATAAATAAGGTGCCCAAGTAATATGCTTTACTCGTCCTTCAAACACCTCATATTTCTCTTTCCAGATAGCTCATATGATGCAAAATGGAGAAATGCTCCATAGTTTTCTGCCCATATCATACAGGATTGTGTAAAGAACAGTAATTAACAAGACATGGAGAGGACATAATAGTGACTTCACATAGTTCTCTTTATTCTTACTCTTATTTTGAAGTAGTACTCACATTCGAAAAACAAGGTTAATTCCTGTAAGAAAATATATCACATACTGTATAAGTTGTCAGAAGGTCAATGATCACTGATCAGCACCTGGAATGTTTAACAGTAGAATAAGTTCCAAAACAACGACATCATTGGTAAAACTGGATCTGAGAATTTCAACTAATGTTTGCTAAGATAACAGGTCTGAAAAGATTAGGACTTGGCTCAACTACTAGAAGATGAACATTCATTTCTTATTTTACTCATTCAGTAACAAGTTCCTAATTTTATGACCCAGTAGGATATTAGTAGAAGTAGGTAACCACAAGTCTAGCTCTAGAGAAAGAAAATTTTAAAGATATATTCCTTTTGAAGTAATATTGAAGCAAATTCAGTTATGAAAGAATGTCAGAGTCACCTATTAGTAAAACAAGTTTCAACGCCTCGGTCAAACTTTTTCCTAGTTTCTTTTGCTTCTGTGTCTGTTCACCTGTCAAAACAGTGAAACAGTTTAGGTATCAAATTGCCACTTCAAATTGAATGAACAGAACAGAATTGGCATAAGTTTATTTTTTTATTATAGCTTTGTAGTAAGTGACAAACACCAAAAATGCAATATCACAAATGAGATTACGTAAATGATAGTTGTTAAAGAAAAGGACCTTGGGCCTAACTCAACCCTAAAAGCTAGCTCATGAGGAGAGGATTATCCAAGACTATATAAGGAGACCAAGGACCCTTTATCCCACCGATGTGGGACTCCAACCCTCAGAACTGGGGGGTCCAACATCGAAAAAAATGATTTGTGATGGACCTGACTCTGATACCATGTTAAAGAAATGGACCTTGGACCTAATTTAACCCCAAAGCTAGCTCATGAGGGGAGGATTGTCCAAGACTATATAAGGAGGCCAAGGACCCCTTATCCCACCGATGTGAGACTCCAACAGTTGCAAGTTCGGATATCAAGCTGTAAGTCATGGATGGAATATAGCTACTCATTGGGTTTTGGTGCACTAAATCAGAACTCTAGGAAAATACAGTGTTATTTCTATCATCAATTCAAAGAAGCTTTTTAGGGAAAAACAAGGGGAAAAGATGGCATTTTGCCTTTTGCTATCAAAGGCACTTCCTCTCTAATACCAGTTGTTTGAATAGATTAAGATTTTTTTGAGAAAAGTAACTGTGTATTATATCCAAAAACAGTACTTAGGTAGTACTGAAAAGATTAAGATTGAAGACCTATAGATCGAGATACTGGAAGAGAGTCTGACAAGTGCAGACTACAATTGATGTTAAAAGATAACTGGGTTCATGAAAGTAATAGATCAGGCAAAATCCTGTCAAAGAAATAAATAGACCAAGTAGCATCAGAAAAAAATCAAAAGAAATAGTTCATGTAGGTGGTTAAGGTTAAAGAAAAAGATAAGCTCATTTTCTATTTCTTAGCTTCTGCTCAAAATCGAAATGTAAGCCATGCCGACAACTAGTAAATACCAGTATAACTTTGGTTTAACAGAATAAAAGTATTTTTAATGGGCATGGCATCAGTTGAGGAACCACTATTCTATCTGTGTCTTGTCTTTGAACTTCCTTAGAAGCCAATCAACAATCCCGTTAAGAACAGGTTCTGCTTGGGCAAAAAGTGATAGGTAGAGGATGATTATTTGTTGTTTCTGTGTTTGGTAAGTAAAAGTGGGTTATCTAACCTCTCAAATCTAGATTGAAGGAGGAGTTATATCTCTTTTACTTCCCTTGTAATTGGGTCATAATTTATGAGGAATAATCTTACCTAAGGAAGTAAATTGATGAACTTCCCTCTCCTTGCCCCTCCTTCCTTTCGAAACCAAATTAGCATTACTCACCAAGGTAACAACTATTTAGATGAACATACAAATTGAAAAAATAAGATGATTACAACCAACAAGAATCCTAAAAGGAAGGCGAGATAAACCTGATGCAGACCTTGCAAATGTAGCATATGAACTTTCTTCAAATGGGAGAAACACCAGCCTAACCACTAAGCTGCCTGAAAAATCAATTTTGTATCTGGTAAAAATATGACACATTTAAGCAAAATATGCTGTTTTGTTAAGAAAGGTGGGAAGTGGAAGCCAGAATAACCAACTAAAATACCTAGTTTATCTACAAGCCCATATACTGCTTGGTTATATGGTGTGTCCAACCATACAAGAACCAATTTTTCTCCTTCTTGAAGAATCAACTTGCGGAAAGATTGAAAGGTAAACAACATACACATTTTTGAAAGTTGCTCATCAATGCCTCCACTTCCTACACTAAAAGGATATTAACTGTCAAACTAAAATAATGGCAGAGCACAAACATTCCAATAGAACTGTCAACATAAAAGGAAAGGGCAGAGAGATTTTGTAAACAAAGTTAAACAACTGATAACACCAAACCAAAGGCAGGCTTTGTAAAGCCCCACAAGTTTATAGATTTAATTGGGACCAATTTTGAACGTAAATGAAGTTATTGAAGTGAATCAGAGGTATGTGGACCCACACAAGGTGTAGGAACATGGCTCATAAAGCAAAGTAGTAGTCCTTGAATTTTAGTCTCAATGCTTCAAACTATTCATCACTTGAAGTTGTATAGATAAAGTTATGCGTGATTTGTTGAACATACTTCAGGAAATGCAGCGCAGATTTGCCGTTGCAGCGCACACTAAGCAGAGACACCGCCAATTGCGGAACAGATTTCCACTGCAGTGCAGAAGTGTGGCTTGTGAGCCACGATGCAGGCTGGTCCAGGTTTAAGTATAAAAAAGAATGGGAAGAAAGAAATTGGTTCCATTCTTTTAAAGACAATACATTTTCTCTCGACCCCAAGTCATCCAAGGTTTCTCCTACTACCAAAGGTAAGTTTCTAAATCATTTTAAGTTAAATAACTACTCTCAAACAATGATTCGAACAGGACTTCATCTTGAACTAGATTCCCAACAAGCATTCAGGAACAAGTTAAGATTCAATTGAGAACTTTGCAACCCAACTTCTATTATGATTCTTAGAAAAAAAATATTTATAGAATTCGTTCATAGGAACCACCATGAAAACCTAGGATGACTACGAACACTAAAAACTTGGAAAATCCAGCCAAGGGTTTCTAAATTGGGAAAAGTATGAAACTTTAGAATTGATTCTTTTGATTGTGTATAGAGTGATTTGGTGAATTGAGCCATTCAGGGTGGAGTAAACGGCTGTGCTAAAATGGAAGGAATCCAGGAGAGTTGAGACAATGCTTTTACTATAGTTGTCTTCTTACAAAAATCATGTCACATAATGTTGTTAAATCGTATAGAACGTTAATGTGGATTTTGATTGGAGCGAGCAGGCTCACATTATCCATTAGAATTGCAGAAAAGTGTTTAGATGATTATCCTGTTTATTTGTCCAAGTAACCATTCCATCATTGCATTTCATGACTTGCATACCTTTACAGATATTATGAAATGATGAAGCTTTTCTTTCATATGATTTGACAGAACTAGTTTGATAAGAAATAGGAACAAAAGTTGTTGACTTGAATTAAATGATTATAGAACTGTTCAAAACTATTTTTGTGAGTTCCTAGATCTCTGAGAGAGATTAGTAACCTTTGGTGGGTTATGATACCTCAGAACTACTCGTGCCTTAGTAGGTGAATAGTGTATAAGCCTAGTAAAGAATAACAACACGAGCATGTTAGAATCTTGAATTGTGCGTCACCACAAGGATAGAGCCTAGACGATCAGGCAACGATCTTCCTTGATTTATACAGAACAAGAAATATGTCAGAGTCCTTGATACTCCCAGAAAAGCAAGAAAGAGAGATTTTCATAAGAAGAAAATAAGTTTTTCAATAGAACGAAATATGAGTTGTTTATCTCAATTCGTCATGAGAAGCATTTTTTAGAATTATACCATGTCATGCATTCATACTTCTTTCAGAGTCTTGTTCCAGCTATAATGGGAGGAATTTTTTACACACCGAGCACCATTGTGGTGTACAGACGGTCCTTTGTTTTCTTGGAATCTACATTGACTTATGTCAATATAGGCACAAGTTATTTAGACAGGCAGGCTGCAAGTTAGTTGCTCCTCCAATTCCAACAGATTCTTGGTAAGCTCCATTCCAGACTATGGAGTTCATTGCATTTGACTTCAACTTTTACTTTTATTTATTTTAGTTGATGATGTTCTGAGCAATCCACCCAGATTCTTTAGAGACTTCATAGACGTAGTTGAGTCAACGATTTAGAGTTCAGATGTAATCATGTTTACTCCCAGACACTTGATTTTATAGATGGATTATGCTAAATGTTTTCAGAATATGCTTCTCTAAACTTTAAGAATGATATTTTATTTTAGTTTTACATGTCGAACTGCTGATAGAATAGAAAGAAAAGATTAGAAGGTTCGCTAGGTCAAGTTAAAGCACCAAGTGTCAGTTACAACTAGGTCAGGAATCGGGTCATGGCAGGCTTCCAATTATTCCTTCATATTAATTGCAGCGACATTCCCAACCACCCCTACTTCCGAAAAGGGGGAAAGAAGAAAAGAAGGAAAAAGCTCAATTCACATAAAAAACTTCACTTGTTTTCTTTAGGACCAATACAGATGCATTATGTGCGTCTGCTCACATCTTCCTCTCTCTCTCTCTCTAGGTGATTCCGTACTTCGTCTGTAATTTTTCTATAAGCACCCCCTTGTGCCTTACTTTGTGCGGAAAAAATCATCATTTATCAAGAAAATACGAAATGCATAATATATATGTGAAACAATAGAGAGGATGATGAAATATTAGAACTCTTACCTAAAA